>CM065815.1:38549857-39942457 GCA_033398695.1 Orobanche coerulescens | reverse complement strand
ACTTCATTGTTTATCTGTTCATCTCTTTGCACAACTTTGTCCATTTCTTCAAATATGACCGTTTGAATATGTGTCTTTCCGTTGCACTATTTTTCTTGATTACTATAATTAGAAAGTCTTCAGGGCGCAAATATTGATGAATATTCTATTCCTTAAATTATGGAAATCAATCACTTTGTCTCCGTGGCTTTTTACGTCTGCATGTGTTTTGCCATCATTATTGACTTTTCAACATTTTGCTGACGTGGACAGTTGATATCCAAAACTTGGCTGATGTTCCGTCTGTCATAAAACTCATCTGATATTGCCTTTGGTCAATATGTTGGTCAAAACCTGGCTGATGTTCTGTATGGATAAGAGCTGTCTGATATTCGGTCTTCAAAGTTGGCTGCTATTCACTTGGTCAAACCTCAACTGATATTATGCTTTGACCAAAGCTCGACTGATATTTTGGCTGTTATGTATGCTGTACTTCTGACATGGTCAAATCCGACTGATATTTTCTTTTGACCGAAACTAGTCTAATGTTTATCAGTCAAACCTTGTTGATATCTTGCGTTGATAATATGTCTGTTCTATACTTAGCCAAATTTCTAGTTGATCAACATGATCAATGCTTAGCCTAATATTTTAAAGGCCTATAGAAGATACTCATTTGGTTCTTCTTTATAATGCCAACTACATACATTTGAAGTAATCTTGAATACAGGTATGACATCATCAAAATCTTAAAATTATATTCCTAACACTCTCTGCAGTGTAATGTTCCCTTTCTGAACCATTTCTCTAACAAAATGATACTTTATCTCAATATGTTTCGTGTTGTGGTGAGCCCTAGGCTCCTTAGCCTGTGCAATAGCTCCGTCGTTGTCACAAAACAGCGTCATGGGCTTCTCTGCGTTAGGAACCACGTGAAGTTCCTCAGTGAACTTCTTAATCCAGTAAGCTTCTTTAGCAGCCTCCCTGACTGCCTGATATTTGGCTTGACATGTAGAGATAGCAGTCGAACTTTGCTTTGCACTTGTCCAAGAAACTGCCCCACCATTCAGAGTTAAGATATACCCTGATGTGGACATCTGAGCATCCATGTCTCCCGAAAAATCTGAGTCTGTATAACCCATCACTCTAAGTTCTCCACCGCCGTATGTAAGAACCAAGTCTTTAGTCCTCATCAGGTACTTAAGAATGTTCTTTACAGCAATCCAATGTTCCTGCCTTAGATTTGACTGAAACCGACTTACTACGCTTACAACATAGGCAATGTCCGGTCTAGTGTAAATCATAGCATACATGAGGCTACCCACTGCCGAGCATAGGGCACCTTACTCATTTCTTTTATGTCTTCCTCACTTTGAGGACACATCTCTAAGGAAAGTTTTACGCCATTTCGCATAGGTAGGAACCCTCTTTTAGAATCTTCCATCCTAAATCGCTTCAGGATCTTTTCTATATCTAGGGCTTGGGAAAGACCTAACATTCTTTTCGCTCTATCCTGGTAGAGGCGAATACCCAGAATATAGGTTTGCTTCTCCCAAGTCTTTTATTGAGAACTCTTTGGAAAGCCAAGCTTTCACAGAACTGAGCATTCCTACGTCATTTCCTATAAGTATAATATTATCTACATATACTATTAAGAACGTAATTTTGCTCCCACTAACCTTCTTGTAAATGCAGGATTCCTATTCATTTTGGACAAAATCAAACTCTTTGACTGTCTCGTTAAAACAAAGATTCCAACTCCGCGAAGCTTGCTTCAGTCCATAAATGGCACGCTGAAGTTTGCATACTTTATGAATATTGGTTTCAGATATGAATCCCTTAGGTTGTTCCATGTAAATCTCCTCTTCGAGGAATCCATTTAGGAATGCCATTTTCACATCTATTTGCCATATTTCATAATCTAAGTGGGCTGCTATGGCCAGCATCATGCAGATCGACTTAATCATAGCTACAGATGAGAAGGTCTCGAAGTAATCGATTCTTTCTCTTTGGGAATAACCCTTTGCCACAAGCCTGGCCTTATAGATATCAACATTGCCATCTCCATCAGTCTTTTTTTTATAGATCCATTTGTTTCCAATAGGCACTATGCCCTTAGGACGATCTACTAAAGTCCAGACCTGATTAGCATGCATTGAGTCTATCTCAGTTTCCATAGCTTCTTGCCACTTTGCGGAGTCAACATCTACCATCGCTTGGTCTTATGTAGAAGGATCCTTCTCTTGACTATTTGAGCCATACCTCTCAGTTAATTGAGAAATTCTACTAGACTTGCGAGGTTGTGTTTGTATTTCAGAAGGTTCGGTTCTAATATCTTGCACATGTGTCTCATTTGGTGTTTCTTTTATTTCTTCCAAAGAAATATTTCTACCTGATCCTCCTTTCTGAATGAACTCATCTTCCAGGAAGTGTGCTTGTAAAGCAACGATGATCCTATGATCTTCGTGCATGTAGAATAGATATCCCATGGAATCCTCTGGATATCATATGAAATGACCTTTCGCAAACCTAGCTTCCAATTTCTCTACTTTAGTCTTCTTGACGTAAGCAGGGCATCCTCAAATCCTAATGTCATTAAGACTTGGTTTCCTACCTATCCACATCTCATGTGGAGTCTTAGGAATAGACTTGGAAGGACATCTATTCAAGATATGTTCAGCGGTAAGGAGCGCATGTCCCCACAGATAAATCGGCAGATCAGTATAGTTAAACATGGAGCGAACCATGTCCAACAAGGTTTAGTTCCTTTTTTCTGATACACCATTTAATTGTGGAGTAACTGGAGGAGTGAATTGTGAATTCCTAGTTCTTTTAAGAACTCAACAAACTCAGTACTCATGTACTCACCACCTCGGTCTAACCGGAGAGTCTTAACACGGTTACCTGTTTGATTTTCAACTAGGGCTTTAAATTCCTTGAATTTATCAAAAGCTTCAGACTTATGTTTCATTAAGTACACGAACCCATACCTAGTATGGTCATCAGTGAATGTAATGAAATACTGAAAGCCATCTCGTGCCACTTCAAAAGGGCCACAGACATCGGTATGGATCAATCCAAGTTTTTCAGCAGCTCTTTCAAAAGTCCCTGCGAAATGTAACTTTAGTCATTTTGCCTTGAAGGCAAGATTCACAAGTTGGATAGGGATCTGATACCAATGGAACCGTAAGCCCATCTTTCTCAATTTTATGAACCTTGGTCTGACCAATATGATCAAGTCTAAGATGCCACTTAAGTGCTAAGTTTGTTTCATCCCTACCATGCTTCCTAGTTATATTGTTCACAGTTGTTTTATTCTTTAAATTCAAATGGTATAAACCATTTAATAATGTAGCAGTACCAACCAATTTATTTCTGAAATAATACGACAGGACCCATCTCCAATAAAGAAGTGAAATCCCTTTCGGTCCATGACCGGAATTGATACAATATTCTTATGCCCCTTGGGCAAAATAAGTACATCATCTAAACTAAGAATAAAACTACATTCTAAATTCAACATAAGGGATCCAATATCAGAAGCCTCGGCACTATGTCCACTTCTGACGGTGACCATCACCTCCCCTGAATCCAGCTTCCTACTTCATTCCAGATCCTGATTCATTGTTCAAATGTGAGAAATCGTACCATAATCAAGTTTCCAAGAAGTAGAATATACAGTTATAGAACAATTTGTTTCTAAAACCAGTAGTTCCGTACCTGAAGGCGCATTAGGGTCAAGCTTTGTACAGTACCTATTCTAGTGGCCTAGATCACCGTAGTTAAGGCACATATCCGTTTTCTTGGGCCCCTTGATCTTTTGAACCATTGGGTCTTTGCCCTTTCCCTTATCGGTCTTAGCTACTGGACCTAACTACTTTTTGTTCTTTTTCTTCTTATTCTTGGACTTCCAAGTCCCAGAAGAAATCACAAGTGAAGCTTCTTTTCCCTTTGTCTTCATCTGAGACTGTGCAGTCATTAGCTTGTTCATTAGCCCAGCTAAGTTACATGCAATCTCATTGCAGTTGAAGTTCATGACAAATTTGGAAAAGGAGTCAGGAAGTGACTGCGGGATAAGGTCAGTTTGGAGAGATGCATCTAAAAATTAAGAGCTTCTAATCTCTCAATCATTGAGATCATCTTGAGGACTGTAGGTCACAAGTCGTCCAGAAACAAGTCTAGAGGGGGGGGGTGAATAGACTTGTTGAAACTCTTGAACTCTTTTTCTCGAAGAGTGAGTTTCTTCAGCTGATGATCAAACAAATGACTAGGAGTCGTTTGTTCTTGGATATGTGCGGAAGTCAGCTGATGACGAATATATATATTAACTTAATGAAACACTTAACAATGGATGCGTAGTTAGAGTATGATGCAAGAAACAAGAATAACACGAGCAATTTATAGTGGTCTCGGAGGTGGGGTAATCCTCTACTAATCCACTTTTCTCCAAACCAGTTGGAGATGAATTCACTATAATTCTCAACCGGTGATAAATATTACGGTGATTCACTACAAACTACAACACTTCCAACCAGTGGAATTCCGTGCCGTTGTACACAAACTTGATCGCCTTGCACCTCTTGATCCGCGATCCTCGGATGCCTTTATACCGCTACTTCAACCAAAGAAGTACCCTTACTCAAGATTTAAAGACAAGAGTGTTTGTCTTCTCCAACTAAAGAGCTTCCTTGAATATGAACTTTTGGATCTCGCTCTTTTCTCGATGCTATTTGTTTGCTTAGATTGCTTTGTTTGCTTTGATCGCTTAGAGTATAAGTTCGCACCGGTTGATTGCTCGCCAAATCTCTCGGATATATATAGATCACGATCTCTCGAGCTTCTTCCTTGTAGCCGTTGCAAATCTGAACAAATCCGTCCGTTGGAGAGAGACTTCATTGTTTAATCTTTTCTGAACGTTGCAAGGCTGGATTCCCATTATTTAATTTCATCTTCAGACCGTTGTGATGACTTCTGCATGTGAGCGCCGAATCTTTTGAATATAAACGGATTAAAGTCTTTCACGGTGGGTCAGGATGATTTAAATAAATCATATCTCTTGCGGGAATCACTCCAATTTGTCTCTTCACGTTGCATGTGAGCTTTCCGTAATATTTGACTTTTCAAAGCATGCTGACGTGGACTTGGAGTACTAGGCTGTAGTTGAGTAGATTGAAGTGCAGCTTACTTCTCTGCAGGTAAGTCGTCTCGGGTAGCATCTTGTTTGAGACTTGTCCAGTCGGGTGACTTCCCGAGGTTCCTCGGTGATCTGGTCAAACTTCTCGATAAATTTTAGTTGACTGGGGCTACTCGATTGAGTCTTTGTACTTCTCTTGATAGACTAGACTGTACTTTAGTACTTAGCCGATTTTCAGCCTAACTAACTTTGGCCTACAGAAGATACTCATTTGGTTCTTCTTTACATTTTGCCAATTTTATACTTAACACATTTTGGCCTATGGAAGATACTCATTTGGTTCTTCCTTACATTTCGCCAATAAACATTTGATTTTAAATTAATGACATCATCAAAATCTAACAAGTATTCCTAACAAATTCCCCCTATTTTGATGATGGCAAAACTACGTAAGCAATCAAATGGCCAAGTCTGCACTTAAGTGCAAGACAAAACTGAAATCAGTCTAATATTGAGACAACTGGAAAATTGTCATTCAACAGACTGTTCATAAAAGTTTTCTGACTTATCATAGAAATTATACAAGAATGTTTAAGTGCAGAAAAGTAAAATTACAAGTAAGAAAAATATAAAAGGTCATCTGCCTCTTCCTCTGCCTCTGCAACAGCCGCTAAGGTGTCCGAATGGTTTGGCTCCAATGGGTCTTGCCTTGACCGGAGCAAGGCCATACTTCCTTTTACCACTAGAGCCAAGTCCTGCTCCTCCCGCGATCCGAATTTGTTTTCAAGGCGGACTCGCTTGATTTCCTCCTCGGAGTTTTAGTTCATCAAGTTCACCATCCATGCGATCGGTGCTTCTTCGGCTCAATTTAGGGATCATGGGAAAAGCTTTTGTTCTTTTGCATGCTTCTTTAGGATAGCCCAAAGCTTGGGATGAATCGCTTCCATCCAGCTTGATGAAAATCTCCTGGGGAGAGTTTGTCATCTGAAGAAGTTCCCAGACATAAAAGTCTCTCGATAAACTTCTTCCTAGCGGCCTCCCAAAATTCAATAGCTTCAAGTGGGCGAAATCTTCCACATACCATAGCTCCGCACCTTCCCACTCAAGAGTAGGTTCAAGCCGCCTCTGGTCCTGCGCTTCCCTTCAGCCGGGTCACCTTGTCTTCTTCTTCTACAGTTCCTTCCTCTTCGTGCTAGATGGACCTTCAAGCCGGGAACATCCCGCTTTTTCTTACTTCAATTCTCTCCTTCCCCGCATCCTCTCTTCTCCCTTTTTGCCAAAGATCAATGAGGGTTGTTAATCGGTGCTCCATGCGGCTCATCCAAATCGGACATGCCAAAAGGCATTCTCATTGTTTGTAGGAGGAGGAGGCCGAGGGATCCGACTTTGCGGCAAGGTATCAATCTTGGCATTTATCATTGAAGGTCGGGAGTGACTGTGTTGACAGCAGCTCCCAAGGGTGTCTCGACAATTTGCTTGATCGGCTCATCATGTTGGGAGATAATCGAGCTGATGGGGAGTGTTCTCCGAGCCTTGACAAGGGAGCCACTCGACCGCAGGCTCTGTCTCAGCAGGGAGGCCGAATAGAGTCTTCTCTGGGGTGCCCGACCTTGAGTCCTCTGCGGCCGCATCTAGCCGGTGTACCGGGAGGCACAACAATCCTATCTGCAGCTTCGTTCATGTGCTCGCTCCTTCTCCGCTCCATTTCTCTTTCTTCCTCTTTCCCTTCTTCTTCATCGATTTCTCTTTTCTTTCTCCTCATCTTTTCTCTCTCTTCTCCGGCCGCCACACCAGCCTCCTCCTTCACCTCCATCATCATGATCATCATCATCATCATCCTTAGCATCATCTTTTCCTTCTTCTCTCCTTCATCATCATCATCATCCTTATTTTCTTCTTCTTTTTCTTGCTCCACTTCTTCTCCTTCTTCTTCATCTTCCTCATCTTCCACTTCTTGTTTTTTCAATTTCCTCTGTCTCCTTTTCAACCGGTATGTTTTCTTCTTGTTCTTCTTTTGCTTCTTCATCCTCCTCAACCAAGTTGATAATTTCATTCTCTTCATCAACTTCTTCTATTCTAATCTCCTTTTCTTCTTACTCATCCTCCTCTTCTCCAAAAGTACCATCAAAAACACTCAACAATATAGAGTGGATAAAATCGTCCATGATAGTCTCAAAGTGAGACATGAACCAGCTTATCCCGGAGGAGTAAGGTTAAGTCCGACTCCTTGCAAAAATCGGGCCAGACATCCTCCGTGGCTTGGGGTAATCCCAACCACTAGTTTCAATAAAAATTTGAAAATTTGAAAAGGACATGGTTTTAAGAGTTTTCCATTCCTTAAAAATATTGACAAAAGAATGTTTTTCGCTTGTGGCTTGACAAGTCGTAGTTGTTCTATGGAAAGATTAAAAGTGTTGTTTTCTAATGATTGAATGAGTAATGTCTGTGGATAGATATGATAAGACCTGCTTCCTCTTCTTCGGTCATGTATACAGGAGGAGTAATGACAGGTACAATTCTTGTTTCGGTGCACAGTGCAGCAAGTGCAGGTAAGCTGGGACCGAATCGGTGGATGGCATGATGTTCGGTGATCTCCTTCACTGAACTGCAGCTTCCTTGGCCTCTTTGGAGAGGGTTCGGTGATGACTGCAGATTGGAAGGTCCTTCAGGGTGGTCCCCTTCTCTTGAAACGGATGGCGATTGGAGTGTCATCAGACTCATGCTCGGACTCGACTGCAGTTCCGACCTCAGCTGCAGGTTGGTCCGAGTCTGTCAGATCGTACCTAGGGCAAAAGCTTGAGTCTGGTAAGTCCTTCAATATCTGGGCTGCCCTCCCAGTGACTCCAACCTTTTTCTTATCATGGTCCATATGACCTAACCTCTTGTTCGGGTGGAAAGGGTCAATGTTTCCCTTGGCCACCCCACCGCTTCCAAGAACCAACTAAGATGCGTTCCAAACGCCAACTTAGTCTTGAACTTCTTCTCTCCCTCGAGCCATTCGACCTTGTTCACTTCACGAACAAGTTGCCTGAAAATGTAATCGGCCCAGTCTACTTCCTCTCGCTGAATTAGCGCACCCAACACCATGAACTTTGAGGATGATAGTTGGTCATAGCTTCCTGCCATTCCCATGACTATTTTATTTGTGATGTCCAGTGCGACTCGGTAAACTCTTTTCAATTCATTTCTTTTCGCCGTGAACTTCAACTTCTCCGGGACATTTTCCAGCTTAATCGTCTTCCATGTCTCGGCGGGTGATTGTTTGAGTGCTTCGACCGCCAAACCGCTATTTTTCATCCCGAATACAGAGCGAATCTTCTCTCAGACGATGGTGACTTGAACTCCACCGACGGTGCTCGAATCAGTGCTGAATTAGGTACGCGTTGCGGTAAAATTCAACCACGTCTTCTTTGAACAAGTGTTGAGGGTTGATTTCAAGAAACGGGTAGATGCCGTTTAGTTTCATCGCTCGGATTAGGTCGAGCATATCAAAGTCGTCTAGATTTGCTTCCAGTAATCCCTCGAAATCGACGACCATGGAAAAGATAACCTGGTCCTTCATCGCCTTTAAGTTTGCTCCACAATGGATGCCATTTCTGCAAAAAGATTTTAGGATTTAGTGTGTATTTTGCTCTGTGAATTTTTAGGGTTTCTGAAAGCGTAAAGAGGAAAGTGAAAGGGTTTTCTTCCTTATAAAGAAGATGAAGTGACGTTTAAACGGTGGTACGCCTTTTCATATTCTTTTGAATTTCAAATTTGAATCGGTGGCCCCATGTAAAAATTGACGGTTGATTCTGATTGGCCACCGTAGAGGTTAATTAAATGGGCGTGTGACGCGTGTATTTAAAATTGCTACTTGGCTTATAAAATGTATTTTAAATGCTATTTCTTAAGCCAAAATTATATTATAAATATGGCAGATAAAATTGAAAATTAGAGATCAGTTTAGAGAACTTAGCTGGTCTGATTCGGCTGATCGTTGACCGCTCTGCTACAGTGAGTTTGACTTCTCGCCTGGTACTGCATGCCTAAGTTGCTTCGACCGCCTTCGTCTTCTCGCCCGCATCGCCTTAGGCCGATTCTGGGGGTTCGCCCTTCCTTCAACTTGCTTGTAACTAGATTCCCAATCTAGTAATCCAAGATCTCTGCTCGGCCTCTAGGAATCTCTCTTCCGGGTGGGTTTGGTGAAGATGTCACTATTTGGTAGTCTCAGGCCGACTCTTTCAACTCTAACCCTTTTGTTAAGCACGTGGTCTCGAATGAAGTGGTGCTTAACGTCAATGTGCTTCGCCTTGAGTGCAAAACCGGATTGTTGGTTATTGCAATAGCACTATTGTTGTCACACCATATAGGAACTTCGTTGGCAATAATATTGTAGTCCCTTAATTGTTGTCCGATCCATAGGATCTGCACAATGACTACTGACTAGGTATTCGACTCAGAGTGGAGATAGAGTTAGAAACTCCGCTTCTTGCTAAACCAGGATATCACCTGGTTCCTAGGAATTGACACGTTCCACTAGTGCTCTTCCTATTGATTTTGCATCCGTGAAATCCGCATCCGAGTATCCCGATAGCTCAAGTTGTCATCCTTGGGGTACCACACCAACATTAATGGTAGACTTTAGGTACTTAATTATTCTCTTGGCCGCATCTAGGTGTGATTGCTTCGGCTTGACTGAATCTTGCACAAACTCCAACCGCGTATGATATGTCCGGCTCGCTTGCTTAGGTACGAAGAGATCCGATGAGTCCTCTCAGTGGGTTGAGTCAACCGATATTCCCGCCTGCCTCGCATCCGGTGAGTACTTGTGCTCATTGGAATTCTTGCAGGTTTGGCTGATTCCATTCCATATCTCTGATGAGATCTCGCGTAAACTATGCCTGGTTGAAGAAAATACCAATTTCCATCACCTTAACTTGTAATCCGAGAAAGAAGTTAAGCTTTCCCATCATACTCATCTCGAATTCTCCTTGCATGAGATTGGAGAATTTCTCACATAGTTCTGGATTGGTTGACCCGAATATGATGTCATCCACATAAATCTGAACTATTAGAATGTGGCCTTCGTGCTCCACTCTAAATAGGGTCTTGTCCACTTTTCCTTTGCAAAATCCATTCTTCTCAAGAAACACAGACAGTGTTTCATACCATGCTCTCGGTGCTTGCTTGAGTCCATACAGAGCCTTCAACAGCTTATAGACTTTGTCTCCTTTGACAAAACCTGGGGGTTGCTCTACATAGACTTCTTCTTCTAGGATTCCATTTAGAAACGCACTTTTCACATCCATCTGGTAGACTTCAAAATCCTTGAATGCAGCATATGCGAGGAATAGTCTGATGGCTTCTAATCTTGCAACAGGTGCATAAGTTTCATCAAAATCTATTCCCTCACATTGTGCATATCCTTTTGCTACGAGTCTGGCTTTATTCCTAACAACAGCTCCGTCTTCATCACTTTTGTTTTTATACACCCATTTGGTGCCAATAACTTTCTTGTGATTAGGTCTGTCTGTTAGTTCCCAAACATTGTTTCTCTCCATCTGCTCCAATTCCTCTTGCATGGCATTAATCCATGAATAATCTTCCAGGGCTTGTTCTGTCGTCTTGGGTTCAATTTGTGACATGAAACATGAGAACATCGCCATTCCTGCTGGTAGAGATGACTGTCTTGTCTTGACTCCATCACCAACTTTCCAATAATTTGCTGAATTGGATGATCCTTGAGCCATTTGGGGATCTCGTCCTCTTCCGGGTTTGTTCCCCTGTTGGATTGCTCTGGTGGTTGTCTGCATCTGCTTTGGATTCAGGTCTGCAATGGATCGGCTACCGCCTTGTCATCTGCAGCTTGGTTCGAATCGCAGATGAGTCTTTATCGGCTCCGGTGGGTCTTCTTCAGCAGAATCTGGATCGGATAGGTTTGGTGATCTGTCTCGATCTGCAGTTGGGTCTTCATCACCGCATTGGGTCATCAGTGATCTGCGCAGTGAGTCCACCATTCCAGTGTCATGTATAATGACTTCTTCAAGGGTTGCCGACTTGAGCTTGTTCTCAATTTGCTCAAGTTGTTTCTGTACTCAATGAAGATTCATCAAAAACAACATGGGGTGTTTCCTCCACAACTAAGGTTCTTTTGTTGAAAACTCTATATGCCTTGCTTCTTTGGGAATATCCCATAAATAGACCATCATCGCTTTTAGCATCAAAGGCATTTAGTGTGTTTTACCGTTGTTGTGGATGAAACACTTACAACCAAAAACATGAAAGTAAGCAACAAGAGGAGTTCTATTATTCCAAACCTCATAGGAGTTTTGCCATGTCTCCCTACTATCATACTCCTTGCGGGGTGTGACAGCCGTGTTGATGACTTCGTAACCTCTTGGGTAGGTCCGCTTCGCAATCATGGACCTTGCCGCTTCCTTCGTGGTTCTGTTCCTTCTTTCAAAGAACACCATTCTGCTGGGCGTCCCGGCCGCAGAGCTCATCTTGGATCCCATTCGATCGCTGAAATCGATTATCGCCTTGTTGAGAAACTCTCCTCCTCTATCTCGATCTGATCTTGATTATGGAGAGGGATTTCTCATTCGATCCTTCTCAGCCTCTGTAACTTGGTCAAGGTTTCACTTTTCTTGTATAGAAAAATGATCCAAGTGTACCTTGAATAATCATCTACAATCACAAGAGCATGCTTTACGCTCAAAGTCCTTGGCTTGATGGGACCAAATAGATCCATGTGGAGTAGATCTAAGATCCTTGTTGTGAGCGTTGTAGCCGTGACCGGCTTGAACGACGCCTTGGTCTCGCTTTCCTTCGACATGCATCACAGAGTGCTTCCTTCTTGAATGCTTCATTTGGAAGTCCTCTCGACCCTTCCGAGAGCTAATCTTGTTGATGGCTTTGAAGTTCAGTGACATAGTCTTTTGTGCCACGCCATCCATTCTCGCCACGGTCTTGGATAGAAAACAGGAGTTAGGTGTTCTGTGTTCCAATCAATCATGTATACATCTCTTCTTCGGAAACCTTGTAGCTTTATTTCTCGGATAAGATGTCTATCACCATACACTTTAAGATGGTGAAGACTACTAGATTCTTCTCGTCGCAGAACGGCTTATGCTCGGGAGGTTGTATTTGAGACCTTTGACATAATGGACTTTGGATATTACAATGTTTCCTCGGTGCGGCTCTCCAAAGCCTTTTGTCTGTCCTCTAGAGCTATCTCCAAAGGTTACATCGGGACCTCTTTCTTTGATATATTTAGTCAAGATCTTCTTGTTCCTGGTCATGTGCCTTGAGCATCCAGAGTCTACAAACCACTCTTCACCTCCAAAATTTGAGCTTGAGGAGATGTGGTTGTAGTCCTTCCACCTCTTACGCAATTAAACAAGCAGAGATTTAGGTACCCAAATTTGTGTGGGTCCTTTGGGGTTAGTGGGTTTCTGAGAATTGATTTCTCCTTGGATTATAGGAATTATTATTATTATAACCCTTATACGGTGCCTGTGGTCGAGGTCTAAATCTCTGGTTGGATTGTATACCGGATATTCCTCAAAATAGTGTGGGCCATTTCTAAATCTAGGTGAGACCATTTGTTAAACCTTTGTGGTCTCCACACTTGTTCGTTTTGGTAATTTGGATAACCTTGAGGTTTCCATCCGCCCCTCCCATTATGAAATCTATTTTTAGGGAGTTGTTGGTAATAGTGGGCATGTTGTGCTGGTCTTGCTTTTGCACAGGCCATCGCTTAGTCGCTGTCTAGGTGGTCAGTCTGGTGTAACCCGATTGCAGCCTAGACGTTTGACTTGGCTGTTACTGTTTTTGAAAATCGGTTTATGCACGGGCTCAGTGATCGAGACCATTGTTTCTCCCTTGATGAAAGTGGTTTTAGAACTAGAGGGAGTGTGAGGATCATATCCAAGGCCCGATCTGGAATACGGTGGCCTCTTGTTAGTACACACCCGTCTGTGGTTAACGACGCTTTCGGGGAGGTTATTTCCTGCGCTGAGTTTTATTTATCTGCCGGCTTAGTAAACTCGGCTTTGGCATGAGCAAGTGCGGTGACTTTTCTTTAAGTAAAATATTTAGCCGGTCTATCTCAAATTGTATTGGCACTTGCCTCGGTTTTTAAAATCATTTGTATTTGTCTCGGTCTTATTTAAATCTAGACCGAGTTTTTCAAAATCATTTTTCACCGCCTATTCTCATCTTGCGGCTTAGTCTTCTCTGTCTGATACCTTGATGTGCAGATTTAAGTGTTTCAAAATCTTTGAATAATTGATTTACCGATTCATGTAAATCCATATCTTGCGACATGGCTGAGCTATTATTCGAACCGGTAGGTTTAGAGGTTACCTCTTCATCAGCCAAGTTTGCCATCAGGCAATCATATTCCTCGTCGTCATCAGAAAAGAAGCCGCCGCTTGATTCGACATGCTCCTGGTCTTCTCCGATGAGAGCTTTTCTTCTGTCTTCCTTTCTGGCCACCTCCTTTTTGGTTTCATCCTTCTTGAGCTCGGGACAATCCATTTGGATGTGTCCTATCTTGTGGCAGTTGTAACATTCAACTTTCCAGCTTCCAGCTTTCTGGTTTCTTCTGGGATTCTCCTTGTAGTTTTTCTTATACTTGGAGTAGTTTTTCCTGAAGTTACTGAATCTTTGCATGATGAAAGCCATTTCCTCCTCAAAGTCTAGCGGATTTGGAGGTTTCACATCAGACAGGCTCTTAGCAGGGGACTCGGCTGCAAATGCGATTCCCTTCTCTGCAAGCTCGAGGATGAACTCGGAAGTTCGAACTCGTAAGCCTTCGATCGAGAGAATAGCTCACGAATCTTTATCTTATTCAGGTCTTTGGACTCTCTCATAGCTACGACCTTCATGCTCCATTACGGATTTAGAGATCCGAGGACCTTGAGTGCCATTTCCTGTTGCCATAAGTCTTGCCCGGGAGTTGATTTCATTGATAATTTCGGTGAACCTTGTGTCCACTTGGTCTATTGATTCTCCATTTTTCATTTTAAAATTGTCAAACTTTTGGATAGCTATTGACAACTTGTTCTCCTTGATCAGCCCGTTCCTTCACACATTAGAGCTAATGTGTCCCATATCTCTTTGGCATTCTTACAATTTTTGATCTTGACCATTGTGGATTTGTCAAGAGTTTGGTACTGACATCTCTCGGCCTGTTGTCAAGATTGGCCGCCTTTCTCTCTTGGGGTCAGCTCGGTTCTCTTCTTAGGAATCTTTTCGGGCCTCCCAGTGCGATTTCCTGGTGTGTTGTCCTTCTCGAAAATGAATGGACCATCTTCAATGATGCACCACATGTCGTCATGGATTGAAGATAAATGTGCCTGCATTCTTATCTTCCAGAGATCATACTCGTCAACTGAAAAGACAGGTAGTCTAGAGTGCATGTGTTCCATTATAACGTGAGAGATAAGATATATATCTTAATAGATCTGGTTCGTGAAAAAAATGAACCAACCTCTCCGATACCACTTGTAGGTCACAAGTCGTCCAGAAACAAGTCTAGAGGGGGGGTGAATAGACTTGTTGAAACTCTTGAACTCTTTTTCTCGAAGAGTGAGTTTCTTCAGCTGATGATCAAACAAATGACTAGGAGTCGTTTGTTCTTGGATATGTGCGGAAGTCAGCTGATGACGAATATATATATTAACTTAATGAAACACTTAACAATGGATGCGGCGGTTAGAGTATGATGCAAGAAACAAGAATAACACAGCAATTTATAGTGGTCTCGAGGTGGGGTAATCCTCTACTAATCCACTTTTCTCCAAACGGTTGGAGATGAATTCACTATAATTCTCAACCGGTGATAAATATTACGGTGATTCACTACAAACTACATGACTTCCAACCGGTGGAATTCCGTGCCGTTGTACACAAACTTGCGCCTTGCACCTCTTGATCCGCGATCCTCGGATGCCTTCTGATCTGCTACTTCAACCGTTGAAGTACCCCTTACTCAAGATTTAAAGACAAGAGTGTTTGTCTTCTCCAACTAAAGAGCTTCCTTGAATATGAACTTTTGGATCTGCTCTTTTTCTCGATGCTATTTGTTTGCTTAGGATTGCTTTGTTTGCTTTGATCGCTTAGAGTATAAGTTCGCACCGGTTGATTGCTTAGTTTCAAATCTCTGGATATATATAGATCACGATCTCTGAGCTTCTTCCTTGTAGCCGTTGCAAATCTGAACAAATCCGTCCGTTGGAGAGAGACTTCATTGTTTAATCTTTTCTGAACGTTGCAAGGCTGGATTCCCATTATTTAATTTCATCTTCAGACCGTTGTGATGACTTCTGCATGTGAGCGCCGAATCTTTTGAATATAAACGGATTAAAGTCTTTCACGGTGGGTCAGGATGATTTAAATAAATCATATCTCTTGCGGGAATCACTCCAATTTGTCTCTTCACGTTGCATGTGAGCTTTCCGTAATATTTGACTTTTCAAAGCATGCTGACGTGGACTTGGAGTACTAGGCTGTAGTTGAGTAGACTGAAGTGCAGCTTACTTCTCTGCAGGTAAGTCGTCTCGGCTGTATACTGTTTGAGACTTGTCTGGTCAGGTGACTTCCCTGAGGTTCCTCGGCTGCAGTCTGGTCAAACTTCTCTGATAAATTTTAGTTGACCAGGGCTACTCTGATTGGAGTCGGCTGTACTTCTCTTGATAGACTAGACTGTACTTTAGTACTTAGCCGATTTTCAGCCTAACTAACTTTGGCCTACAGAAGATACTCATTTGGTTCTTCTTTACATTTTGCCAATTTTATACTTAACACATTTTGGCCTATGGAAGATACTCATTTGGTTCTTCCTTACATTTCGCCAATAAACATTTTATTTTAAATTAATGACATCATCAAAATCTAACAAGTATTCCTAACAGAGGACATGGTCCCCAATTTTCTCTCCTTCCTTCATCCTGGTGCTGAATAATTGCTTTGATATTTCATATCTAGCAGCTTGACTATGCTCTCCATAGAGCTCAGTCAGGTGCGCTAAGATGGCTCTCGAAGACGTCATCTTTTCATGGGAATGTTGAAGCACATTAATCATTGAGCCTAGCATGTACCCGTGCACTCTAACGTCATCTTTTACCCATTTCTCATGGGCATCGACATCTTCCTGATTGGCTCGGGTTCTTGCAGGAGCCGCTGGAATGTCCGCCTCCAAGACGTATCTCAGCATTTCCATAGTGAGGACAATCCTCAAGTTCCGAAGCTAGTCCACATAGTTCGGACCAGTCAGGACATTCTTTTCAAGCAGTAAAGCGAGTGGGTTCATTGTCATTTTGAGAGATTTTGTTAACTGCAGAGAATAATTTAAGAATCGTTAGTGATTGTTTAATTATGATCCGAGTAAAGAACTTAAGAAATTTCTTTATTCATAACTCGGCTCCCACAATTTTTATCGGTATTTACACACTCCCATTTGAAATCCAGAAGTCACGATTGACTTCATAGTGGTGATCGAGTTCTTTACAAAGTTTAATAGAGGGCAACACATACGGTTTCTATTCTATCATTCTTTATAAAGTGGTGTCTAACACCAACCCATCTAATGGATGATTCGATCTTCTTTTACCCCTAGTTCACTTGCCCTCAACCTATTCAGTTTCTATGGCTCGCTGAACTATCTAAGTTTAAACCGTCAACTCTTATTAGTCTGACAATTGAATCTTACCCGGCAACCCATACGGTTTCTAGGGGTTTGATTTGTCACAACCAAAGGCATCTAATGCGCTCTAGGAATTTATCAACCTTCTCCAAAAATATTACCGTGACATATTCGGAATAATAATATTCCGTTTTAGATTTCAATTTTCCGGTTTGTCGGTTTGTTTGTTTGTCATATAATATGAAAACATACACAACCTAAAACTAACAACATGCAGTTCATGAACCGTTCCTATAACAAAAACATCATAATCGAATTACATGTCTTCGGTCTTGAATCTTCGTCTTCTCGTACGGATCTTCCTCCGATTTTCGTCATTACATTTAAATTTTACATTGAAAAATTGCATCCTATACAAATTTTCTAGTAAAATAAATAGGCTCAAAATGGCCTTTACAACCCAATCGAATGTAATAGACGATTCAAAACTAGGTCCATGAACTGCATCCCCATTCAAAATTAATGCAACAATCACATTAAAATAAATGGTAAAAATGATTAATCTAGATATTGATCTAATCAACAAAAATTAATCCAACAATAAGAATTAATCCAATTAATTCACATAACCGTTAATTTTAACTTGTTCCGGACGAGAAAATATTTCATTAAATTAATTCCTTTAAGAATGAAAATTACCATAATTATATCTTAGTCAAAATAAATCTAATTTAATTTATGGGGAATTAATTACCGAACGAAATATAAAAAACAGAGTCGAAAAACACACGTCCCGGCCAAGCCGAGTCGCCAAAGAAGCCGCTGAAAGGTGGCGGACCGCATGGCCGGATCGCGATACATCGCTGGCGGCAAAGAATGCAGAGCCGGGGCCGGACCGCATGGCCGGATCGTGATCCACTGCCTGGAACCGCACGGCAGCGCCCGACTAGCTCCAAGCTGCCGGGTCCATTCTCATTCGGCTCATTTTTCGCCCCGATTCCAAAAATAATATTTTTCTAATCTTTATATTACATATTTAAATCAGTTTTTCAAAAGAAAAATAGATTTATATTGTAACACATGAAGAATTAATTTTTAGATGATCAATTGAAAATCAACGATTAAAACGATTATGATTCCAAATCATAAGAATATCTAAACAAGCATTTCAAATGCAAAATATTGTATATACGATCGCAAGACCTCGCTCCAATACCACTATTGGGATTCGGTGAACAAAAATGAGATACACAGCGGAAAATAAAATTGGTCTAAGCGGATAAAACCAAATCCCAAGACGGATTGTTCAAGCATCGTAAACGAATAAAATTAATGAAGATGAGAATCAAAGAATACTTACCCTCGTAGTCCTTTGATAATATGATCTTCGAAGGAAAAACCCGAGCAAGCCTTTTCCGGTTATCGACATGAACATGAATTCAATTCGTTGTAGCTTATGGAATGATCCAACACCGAAATTGCCGAATGTTTCTACATTATTACATGTAGGATATTGATCGGAAAAATAGTATGTCAATTCGTTCTCAAAGAACACGGCTAGGAATCGACACAATATTTTTCTTCTCTTCTCTTCTTCCTTTTCTTTCTCTCTAAGATGAACAAGAAATGAAAGAAAAAATTTCTCTCTCCTTCCTCAACACTCACGGCTGAAACATGTGTCTTAGTGTGTGTGTTTTTCTTATCTACACATAATGAGAAGACATTTCCATTATATAAAGGAGATGAGATCAAAATGATGAGATATGAAATCTCATCCTTGTGGGAGCAATATCGGTATTTGCGCCGTATTGCGGAAGCGTAAATAATGCGTAAAGTGAAGAAAATAAATCGACACAAGGATTTATAGAGGTTCGGCTATTAACGAAGCCTAAGTCCTCTCTCGGTATATTTTTCAATAGGATGAAGATCAATCTCTGCACCGGTCGAGGAATAACCATTACAAACTTGTCTTCTATCGGTCCAAGTTAAACCATACAATCTCTCTACTATCGATCGAGTTATTACCGCTTGTACTTGTCTTTGTGTCGGTCCAAGTTAAACCGTTTTTCTTTTCTATTGGACAACGAATCAACCACTCTAGCTTTCTATCGATACTAGATAAACCTCACTTAGATATCGATTGCGATTCTAATAATGCCGGATCCTTGATCCTAATAACACCGAATCCAATCATATCTTTTCTTTTGCCTCTCGAGTATGTGATGAATGTATAAACACTCAAACTAACAATATAAGCTCAATATCACAACAACAATATAATGTATATGAATATCATATCAATGTCTTGATTGCTTGAAGTTGTTGTGGGATGAATACCATTTGAAGTGGTATTTATAGCCATTTCTCTTCCAACTAGCCGTTAGCCTTCTGCGACTATATTACGTACGTTAAAGCCTCCTCCTTACGTACGTTAGCTGTGTTACGTACGTTAGCTCATCTTTGTAAAACCCAGATTTTTGAACATGTTAAAATACCCTTTAATCTTGAATCTATAAAAGACATTTAATTATTTAAAATATTGCATTACGATTATAACCTAAGTATTTAAATCGTTAACATTTGAACAAATTAATGTAATACGAATATAAGACTTATACTGAAATAATTTGTACACTTTTAAAATTGTCACACGTTTTCTATTTTTGTCCCTAGCCGAATGATATGTTGTACACAAACATATGGAATCGTGAATCATGTCAAGGTTCATGATAGGTTTTAATTTGGCAAAGTCTTCCATCAAATCCCCATAATTTAGGCATTTTCCTTTTTGAAATTCCTCCCCACTCGCCTATATATATCACACACACATACTTCACAAAACTAAAAACTCTAAAACCTAAAACTAAAAACGGCGGATACCTAGTTCTCTACCATTCCCGTTCGATCGAGGCGTGCACAAAGGAAGGCTTGGTGGTAGATTGAAGGTCTCGGGTGCGTTGGTATGATTAAACACGTTATATGATGGCTTAAATTGTAACACCCCGGTATATTACAGCGCTGTGGACCCCCACATGGGACCCACCAGGCTACAAACAAGAAAACTCCACTCGACTCACCGTCCCGATTAGCAAGGACACACATTTAATTATAAGACAAAAAGTTACGCCCGGAGCAACCGGCGAAATGATCATCAACCAACAATGTAACAATTTAAAAGTAGTACAACACGGAGTTTGAATTTGAAAAGCCTAAGTACTCGCGAGTACAGTCTATCAGTTTATAAATATAGGAAACAACCATATCGAACTAGACATAGGAATTAAGACGACCCATATGCACATGTCAACGACCCTGGCCGACATCCTCGTACTGTCCCGGTGCTCGCTCGTCCGGATAATCATAACCTAAAATCCATAACAAGAATTTCCCCAAAACGGGTCCCCAGAGGGGTTAGCAATTACGCTAGTACAAGTAATCAAGGCAAACCAATCGCTTACACATTTCATAGTACATGCACCAATATCATTTCAAAAACCAAAACCAGACATGTCTTTTCCGGAAACAAACAGTCACAATTAATTTGCCTAGGACCGGGATGAAGCTACGAATCCCACTCGAGGCCTCTAAGGACCCTCCCGAGCTGGCCACATTCATAAAACAAACCAAGCACCACACGTCACCTAGGACCGGGACGAAGCCACGAATCCCACTCGAGGCCTCTAAGGACCCTCCCGAGCTGGCTAGCGAATCAAACTCATGAATCCAGGACGAAGCCATAGATTCCCTCGAGGCCCCGTCGGACCCTCCCGAGGTGAGTAAAGCACACACAATATACATTACCATTTCACGTTAAGCATAAAGGTTTCCAAGAATTACTTGCCTTGAATATTTTGATGACGCAACGAACGGAAAGGATAATCACCGACGAACACTAGGAATCAACGGAACCGAACCTAACGATTCGAAGAACATAATTACAACCAACTCTAGTCGAATACGGAAATGGAATACACCCGAAAACCCGCCTACAATTCATGTATATTCGCACAAAAATAACAACGAGGGCGGATCACAACCAAACCCTCTCGATTCCGCAAAACTATGAAAATATACCATGAATCCGTAGGAAAACTAATGATATCAACAAGATTAATCATATTCATCATGAATCCACCAACAAAACGAAACAAATCGGAAGAAAATCCCAAAACCCCTAAATTAATCGAAAATAGGGTTCTAGAGATATTACCTTTGGAGATTCAAGTACTAAGATCCGTAGAACACGCGTTGGATTGATTGTCAAGCTTCACCACCGAAGAAAATGATAAAAATCAACCCTCAATTGATAAGGATGAGAAGCTCTCCTCCTCTCTCACTCTCTCTCTCGCGCTGGTGAAGAATGAAGAAGAAAATGAGCTGTTTACGCTCAAAAGCACAATTATAGAGGGTTGACCGCATTGTGTGCCGCGGCACAGCTGAGGTGTGCCGCGGCACAGGCCAAAAATTTACGCCCAGGGTTCGGCGGTGTGCGGCTCACGGCGTGTGCCGCGGCACCGCATGATCGGGTTTTTGTCGCGGCCACACGAGTGTGCCGCGGCAGCGGACGGTTGTGACGCGGAACTGACTTGGCACTGTGCCGCGGCACCGGATGGGTGTGCCGCGGCACACAGTACAGTTTGCTCGACCAACAACTGGAGAAATGTGTGTGCCGCGACGCACACACCTTGTGCCGCGTCTCACACCCCCTTTGGGTCCCAAAATGATAAAAATGATCCGGAAAGAGAATAAAAACGATAGGAATCAATATTTGGGAACCAATAACACGAAATGGATCCACGGCAACCCCGAAACGGCGGTTCCGCACAACAATAACGAGAGTGCAGTTCAACAGTTGACAGGAAGGACACACTGAAAGGTACTCGAGGGTCACAACGACCGAGAAATACACCAAAAATGAAAATACAAGGGAAAGAAAAAAATGCGGATATTACATTCTACCCCTCTAAAAATAAGTTTCGTCCCGAAACTTAAGAAACAAACAACTCAGGGTACCTAGCACGCATGCTATCCTTGGTTTCCCAAGTTGCCTCCTCGACACCGTGTCTCGACCACTGCACTTTGACCAAAGGGATGGTCTTATGCCTCAGTCGTTTCTCACGATGCTCCAAAATCTTCAAAGGACGCTCCTCAAAAGTAATATCTTCAGCAATATCAATCTCGCCATAATCGATGACGTGACTAGGATCCGGGACATATTTCCTCAGCTGGGAAACATGAAAAACGCTATGAACATGACTCAAGGCCGGGGGTAACGCCAAACGGTATGCTAACCCACTGACTCGCTCGAGAATCTCGAAGGGTCCAATAAATCTCGGACTCAACTTACCCTTCTTCCCGAAACGGAAAACTCCTCTCGTCGGCGACACCTTCAGCAAAACGTGGTCTCCCACCTCGAATTCTTAAGGTCGACGACGGACATCGGCATATGACTTCTGTCGACTCTGGGCCGTCAACATCCATTCCTGAATTAATTCTATCTTCCGCCTCGTCTCTAAAACGACATCCGGCTCGGTCCCGACTAAGTCGGATGCCTCATTCCAACAAATCGGTGATCGACATCGCCACCCATAGAGTGCCTCATACGGTGCCATCCGAATCGACGCGTGCCAACTATTATTGTACGTGAATTCGATCAATGGCAAATGCTCCTCCCAGTCGCTGCTCCAATCGAGAGCGCATGCACGCAACATATCCTCGAACGTCTGGATAGTGCGTTCCGATTGTCCATCTGACTGAGGGTGGAAAGAGGTACTCAAACGCAAACGAGTACCCAACGCCTTATGCACCGCCTGCCAAAAGTGTGATACAAAACGACCATCACGATCCGAAACAATAGACTTCGGAGTACCGTGAAGCCTCACAATCTGTGCGATAAATACACGGGCCAACTTCTCCGGGCCCCAAGTGTCCTTGATGCCCAGAAAATGTGCCGACTTGGTCAGGCGATCGACAATCACCCAAACCATATTCATGCCCGATCTCGATCTCGGCAAACTCGTAATGAAATCCATCGATATATCTTCCCATTTCCATTCCGGAACGGGAAGTGACTGCAATAACCTGTAGGTCCGATGCTCAATTTTGACTCACGACAAGTCAAACATTTTGCTACAAACTGTATGCGACCCCTCCTTCATATCATTCCACCGAAATTCCTCCTTAGGTCCTTGTACATCTTACTCGAACCAGGATGAACGGAGTAAGGTGTAGCATGGGCCTCGCGCAGAATACTCTGCCTCAATTCTAAGTCATTCGGCACACAAAGCCGACTCTGGAATCTCAAAACACCATCCTCATGAATCACAAAGCCAGGAGACTTTCCCTTAAGGACGTTCTCTCAGATTTGAGTAATCATCGGATCCTCCAACTGCTTCAGCTTAATTTCATCGATCAAAGACGACGAAATCTCTAAAGCACAAAGTTGCCCGACAGTCCCAGGCAACAAAACCTCAACATCAAACTCAATCAAAGCCCGCCGAAGGTCAGACTGAGACGTAAGGACCTCAAGCGTTCGCAACACAATCGGTTTCCAACTCAAGGCGTCGGCCACGACGTTCGCCTTGCCCGGATGATAAAGGATTTCGAGGTCATAATCCTTAATCAGCTCTAACCACCTCCTCTGCCTTATATTCAACTCCCGCTGAGTAAATATATATTTCAGACTTTTATGATCGGTAAAAATCTGACATGCAGAGCCGAAAAGATAGTGACGCCAAATCTTGAGCGCAAAAACGACTGCCACTAACTCCAAATCATGAGTAGGGTAGCTAAGCTCATACGGCCTCAACTGTCTCGACGCATAGGCAATGGTCTTGCCGTGCTGCATCAATACGCACCCAAGACCCTGGCCCGAAGCATCGCTATAAACGGCGAATCCCTCGTTGCCACATGGTAACGCCAAAACCGGGGTGAAGTCAAACGCTTCTTGACTCCTCAAAATCGATCGCTCTCGTCATTCCGCATTTAACTTCTCGATTTACGGAGTAATCGTAAGTGGCCGAGCAAGTTTTGAGAAACCCTCGACGAACCTACGGTAGTAGCCAGCCAAACCCAAGAAACTACGGACCTCCTTCACACTTGTGGGCGGTGCCCAATCTAACACTGCCTCAACCTTCTGCGGATCCACTCGAACTCCCTCGGCTGAAATCACGTGACCCAAAAACATCACTTCCTTCAACCAGAACTCACATTTCGAGAACTTCGCATAGAGTTGCTCGGCCCTCAAAATGTCTAACACTACCCGCAAATGATGGGCATGCTCTTCCTCGTTCCTCGAATAAATAAGAATATCGTCAATGAAGACGACGACACACTTATACAAATACTCGATAAAGACTTTGTTCATCAATTGCATGAACACCGCCGACGCGTTAGTTAACCCGAAAGGCATAACTACAAACTCATAATGTCCGTATCTCGTCCGAAAAGCTGTCTTCGGCACATCGGACTCTCTCACCCGGAGCTGATAGTACCCCAATTTCAAATCAATCTTCGAGAATACCGCAGCTCCCTGCAACTGGTCGAACAAGTCGTCAATCCTCGGCAAAGGATACTTGTTCTTGATGGTCACTTTGTTTAGTTCGCGATAGTCGATACACAAACGTAGTGAACCATCCTTCTTTCGCACAAACAGGACCGGTGCACCCCAAGGCGAGGCGCTCGGTCGAACATACCCTGACTCAAGAAGCTCATTCAACTGCTTCTTCAACTCTGACATCTCTGAAGGTGCCATGCGATACGGCGCCTTCGAAATTGGGGCCGCGCCCGGCTCTAATTCTATAACAAACTCAACCTCACGATCCGGTGGCAGTCCCAGCAACTCGTCAGGAAATACATCAGGAAACTCACTAACGACTGGAATCGACGAAAGCTCGACTCCACCATTCTCCGCCTTCAAGGCGTAGCACCAAAAACCAGTACACCCCTTTCGCAGGAGTTTCATCGCCTTCAGGGCGTTAATAACAAACCCCTAGTTTCTCTTTCGCCCCGCGAAAGAGTGTTCAGTGCCGTCCTCGGCTAACATGGTAATGATCCTCGTGCGGTAGTTCATGATTGCACCATGACGCTCGATCCAATCATTCCCGAGAATCAAATCCTCACCCTCGATACCCACGACAATAAGATTAGAGAGCCAAGCCCTCTCACAAATAATCACAGAACAGTCCCGGACTTCTCGATCACCGACAATTCTATCACCGCTAGGAAGTTTAACGATGAAAGGCTCGCAAGATGACAAGCAGTCGAGACTCAAATGGCGTACACACTCTAGAGAAATGAATGAGTACGTAGCACCCGAATCAAAAAGCACACTGACAGGATGGGAATGGATATGAACGGTACATGTCGCCACAGTAGCTGCTGGATCATCGGTCCTCCTCATCTCGTAGATACGCGGCTGGGCAGAGCCGACACTGGAAGCTCCTCCTCTAGCGGGCTGACCCCGACCCCTACCTCGGCCGGCACTCGGTGGAGGCGGCGGAGCAAATGAGCCCTGGTTCACACTCGGCTCCATAGGTGCTGGGTGAGAAGAACGGGCGCCGCGAAACTGTCTGAGTTTCTCGCAAAAAGAAGCCTTGTGGCCCGACTGACCACAAGTATGACAAGTCAAAGGTGGACGAGGACAATCCCGGTTCACGTGGTCTGGCTTGCCACAGTTAAAGCATCTGGGGTCCCGGACGACGGTTCCGGCGGCACTCCGAAAGTTCCCAGAGGAACGAGCCGAACCGCCCGTAGAAATATCTGCAGCCTGAGATTTCTGCTGGCCTCCACTCTTGGGACCAGAAAAATTTCCGACCGACTTCTGCTTCTTGCTCTCACGAGCCAAATCGCTAGCCGTTACCGACATATCATAAGCAAGAGCTCGACTCTGATAATCCTTCAAGGTAGTACAGACGAGCCCAGACATATAGTCCCGAATGGACAGTTTCATCCTCCTGGAAAAGTGGAAAATTTTGTCGCTCTCTTCGACAACTTGGTTCTTCACATAGCCCAACTCCTTGTTAAAATCGGCAATGGCTTGGGATACGGGAATATCCCGTGGTTGAGCATCATAGAAAGCATGCACTCGAGCCTGTCTGACCGGCCACGGACAATATTCGGTCTCCATCAATTCTTGAAATTCGGCCCATGAAGCAACGTGATCTTTGGGACCAACGGCCTCCCACCAATCCGTAGCATCTCCCGTGAGGAAGTATTGAGCAATAGGGACCTTACGGTCCTCGGGGCAGTTGGTAGCAGTGAAGACTTTGGATATCTCCTTGATCCACCCTTCCCAGCCGATCGGGTCCGAAGCTCCCGAAAACTGAGGAGGATGCATCTTGATGACATCCTGAAGCCAGCGATCCGCTCCGCCCCGATTAGCATGGGCCTGATCGGGGTTTTGGACCACCTGAGCTATAGCCGCCATCTGGTTAACCATTTGCTGCATAACAGCCGCAATACCAAGATCGGCGCGCTCCTGAGAAGAAGCATGATTGTGACGGTCACCGGTACTGCCGGCTCCCGAAGAATGCGACGTGGCCGCCCCACCGGCTGCCCCACGTCCTCGGCCGCGTCCACGACCACGACCACGACCACGGTTTCCTCCGGCATCCATACTGATGTTGAGAGATAACAGAAGTATATCGATGATGAGTAAGGGAGGAAAAGCAACTACGATTCAAAAGTGGAAATACAATGCAAGAAACAAAAGAGCCGAATAAGAAAACTTACGAGCACTGGAAGTCTTGGGATCTTTGGCGGCGGTGTGACAATGTGCAAAACAAAACACGACTAGACCCAAATAACCAACAAGCCTAGGTATCCATAAACCTAGAGCTCCGATACCATTTTCTGTAACACCCCGAGATATTCAGAGTATATTATAGCGCCGTGGACCCCACATGGGACCCACCAGGCTACAAACAAGAAAACCCCACTCGACTCACCGTCCCGATTAGCGAGGACACACATTTAATTATAAGACATAAAAAGTTACGCCCGGAGCAACCGGCGAAATGATAATCAACCAACAATGTAACAATTTAAAAGTAGTACAACACGGAGTTTGAATTTGAAAAGCCTAAGTACTCGCGAGTACAGTCTATCAGTTTATAAATATAGGAAACAACCATATCGAACTAGACATAGGAATTAAGACGACCCAAATGCACATGTCAACGACCCTGGCCGACATCCTCGTACTGTCGCGGTGCTCGCTCGTCCGGATAATCATAACCTGAAATCCATAACAAGAATTTCCCCAAAACGGGTCCCCAGAGGGGTTAGCAATTACGCTAGTACAAGTAATCAAGGCAAACCAATCGCTTACACATTTCATAGTACATGCAACAATATCATTTCAAAAACCAAAACCAGACATGTCTTTTCCGGAAACAAACAGTCACAATTAATTTGCCTAGGACCGGGACGAAGCCACGACTCCCACTCGAGGCCTCTAAGGACCCTCCCGAGCTGGCCACATTCATAAAACAAACCAAGCACCACACGTCACCTAGGACCGGGACGAAGCCACGAATCCCACTCGAGGCCTCTAAGGACCCTCCCGAGCTGGCTAGCGAATCAAACTCATGAATCCAGGACGAAGCCATAGATTTCCTCGAGGCCCCGTCGGCCCTCTCGAGGTGAGTAAAGCACACACAATATACATTACCATTTCACGTTAAGCATAAAGGTTTCCAATAATTACTTGCCTTGAATATTTTGATGACGCAACGAACGGAAATGATAATCACCGACGAACACTAGGAATCAACGGAACCGAACCTAACGATTCGAAGAACATAATTACAACCAACTCTAGTCGAATACGTAAATGGAATACACCCGAAAACCCACCTACGATTCATGTATATTCGCACAAAAATAACAACGAGGGCGGATCACAACCAAACCCTCTCGATTCCGCAAAACTATGAAAATATACCATGAATCCGTAGGAAAACTAATGATATCAACAAGATTAATCATATTCATCATGAATCCACCAACAAAACGAAACGAATCGGAAGAAAATCCCAAAACCCCTAAATTAATCGAAAATAGGGTTCTAGAGATATTACCTTTGGAGATTCAAGTACTAAGATCCGTAGAACACGCGTTGGATTGATTATCCGGGCTTCACCACCGAAGAAAAATGATAAAAATCAACCCCTCAATTGATAAGGATGAGAAGCTCTCCTCCTCTCTCACTCTCTCTCTCGCGCAGGTGAAGAATGAAGAAGAAAATGAGCTGTTTACGCTCAAAAGCACAATTATAGAGGGTTGACCGCATTGTGTGCCGCGGCACAGGCCAAAAATTTACGCCCAGGGTTCGGCAGTGTGCCGCGGCACGGCCTGCGTGTGCCGCGGCACCCGGTACAGTCGGGTTTTTGTCGCAGCTGCCACACGAGTGTGCCGCGGCACCGGACGGGTGTGCCGCGGCACTGACTTGGCACTGTGCCGCGGCACCGGATGGGTGTGCCGCGACACACAGTACAGTTTGCTCGACCAACAATTGGAGAAATGTGTGTGCCGCGGCGCACACACCTTGTGCCGCGGCTCACACCCCCTTTGGGTCCCAAAATGATAAAAATGATCTGGAAAGAGAATAAAAACGATAGGAATCAATATTTGGGAACCAATAACACGACATGGATCCACGGCAACCCCGAAACGGCGGTTCCGCACAACAATAACGAGAGTGCAGTTCAACAGTTGACAGGAAGGACACACTGAAAGGTACTCGAGGGTCACAACGACCAAGAAATACACCAAAAATGAAAATACAAGGGAAAGAAAAAAATGCGGATATTACATAAATGAATTCTGGAACTAAGATAGCTTGTATATCTGAATTTGTGAACGAGATAGGTCATGATATATAATGATTCAATTCAGTTTCTTTTGATGAAAATCTAGTTTTATGTCTTAGTTAAGTTCTCCAATTAGTTTGGAGTGATTTCGAGTTGTTTTGGTCGTGTTTTTTTATTTTTGTGTGATAAAGTGTTGAATCTAAAATTCGGGAGTCTGAAATCAGTCCACTTTGTCGATTTTTGATTCAAAAACTATAATGAGTTGGGCCATGAAACTCTCCGATATCTAACTTCTATATGATTAGTAATACCATGAATATTTGGGAATTTTTCCTGGATGTTTTGGTAGGTCGTTGAGGCGGATACTTTTTGGATACAACTGCAGGTCGGTTTTCTGAATAGTCTGAGTTTGAGTATTTTTCGTGTGGGGTTAAACTAACTAATAAATTCTGGGAAAATTCGTGTGGGTTCTAAAGACATTTAAATACCTGTGTAAATGTTTGTGAATTTTACTTTTGAGTTATGATGTGGTTCAAAATTCGTCAAGTTGTAACCTGTTCATAGATAAAAGCTGATAAAAAGGTTAAAAGGCTAATAAAAGTTAGGGTTGTATTGAATTTATCTCCAGGTATGCTGTTAGGTTTTTGGGTCATATTGAAAGGGGTCCATTTTAATTATACCAATATGTTTTTGAGTGATTCTTGGGTCTAAAATCAAGTTCTGGAAAAGTACTTTCTGAATATGTAAGTCTTGTAATTTTTAGAAGTCGAGAGAATGTCTTTTCTGATTTACAAGTTCAAGTGTCAAACCTGTCAATTAGTAATCCGAATTTCAACCTTGGTTTATGATAAAATCAGTAAGGAATCATTAACTCAAATTGGACAGGGCTTAAATATAAGATGTATTGGGCCTCTGTGATTTTTGGTGGAATTTTTAGAATAGCGCATCATGGTCTCTTAATTGCTTACTTTTGAGTCTCAGATCTGTCACCGAATCTGGACTAGTTTTGATAAGGAATTTTTGTTCTATAGCTATACTACCTGGAAATTCTACAAAAATTACACAAATTAGAAAACATATGTACCTACCTGGGGTAATTTTTTAAGGCTCCAGGAGGTGCACAAGTATATTTTAAAACTCCGGAAACGTGATACATGTTTTGATATTAAAAGCCGAGTTTTCTTAAAAAGGTGGTTACACACTCAAAGTCTATTATATTACTAAAATGAGTAACCAAATTCATTTGGACTTAAAGTAATACTTGGTTATTGATTCGTATAGGTTCCGTGAAGCGGGAGTGATCCTGTATCTTGTGATCCATCTATCTTTATTTACTTTTGTTGTTGAATAAGGTACATATATTCCGTACTCTTTCAGCAAGAGTACAACTACTTTCTCTCTCATGACATTTCTCTCTCTTCTATATTATTTGCCTATCTTATTTTGGACTGTTGATATTCGAACTCTTCATTTGAACCTTGACATTGCATCTTTGATTTGATACATGTGAACTGAACCTTTGATATTAGCCCTTTGATTATTTGAACCTCTGATATTGAACTTTGACTATATGAATGAGACCTACACTTTGATTTGGACTTGTACTTTTTGACCCTTCAGTATTTACCCAAGTATTATCTGTTCCCAGTTATGGGGGGGTCCATGACCGTAGCATTGATGCACCAATGTTATGACTCTAGTGTGGTTGGAGAGATGTACCACACCGTCCCTTATCTGCTATCTGCTATGGCCATTATTATGATTATGAATTGTTTGCAGGGGCGTATGGATGCATCCTAGATTTGTTTGTTATTTGTTTGGGCTACTATGATGATATGGATATTGTTGTTACCCAAAATATTATCTGAAGATAGTGTTGCTGGAATGATCGAGTAACCAACAAGTGCGGGAGCACGTCCGTGAGAAATTAAATGACACAAGATTTGCCGGGGTTGTTAATCCCGGGCTTGAATGCTCTCGCGAGATTTTATTAATAAGTATACTGTTGAGTACAAATATTAATGTTAGAATCTATCACAAAGAGTGTAAAGAATTCTAGTTTTCTAAGCTGTGGAGCGTATAGAATGCCGGAAGAATCAGATATGGAGTTCTGTGAATTCTTGCTATGGATGTTCTATGTGTGAGAATGTCTTTCTTTTTTCTTTCTCTTGTTTGCTGTGTTATTCGAAGCCCTTATTCTGTGTTATGGACCTTCTATTTATAGCAGACCAAGTTCCTGGGGGCCCCCCTGCGATCGCAGGCGATCGTCGTTATTTATATTATAATAAGACGGCCGATCGTCTCGTCGCGTGGGGCTTTTCCCTTAAAGTCCGCGGTTGTTACTGACAGCCGGCTGTACGGTCTGACGGGGAACTCGCATGCGTCCTGAGCCGCTGTCACCCACCTTTTCGGCGGTACTGTTGGTAGGTGAGGTAGGTGACAGACTGTGAGCACAGGTCTTGTCTGTCAGCACCTTTCGCAGGTCTGCGGCCCTGTTGGTAGGTGAAGTAGGTGACAGGCTGTGGGCACCGATCTTGTCTGTCAGCACCTTTTGAGATCTGCACGCGGGTCCCAGCCCGAGATTTGGGCTTTGATGACTTTTGACGGATGTTGGATTAATACGTGGTACGAGACGATCGCCAATCAACAAAAGACGATCGCCAATCAACGAAAGGCGATCGCCGTGGGTGCCGAGTTCAGGGTGTTTTTCCCGAGCATATATCTTATGGTAGACTTCCCGACTGCTATGACGATCGCCTTCGAGGCGTGTTTAAATGCCGCACAACAATTGCCCCCCAGCTCGGCTCGATGTTGAAAACACGGGGTGAGGTGGCACTTTTGGCGATCGCCAATGTTTTAGACGGTCGGGCGATCTGATTTCAAATTTGGACGATCTCCTTTTGTGCTGGGAGCAGCGGGAAAAGAAAAGTGGGCTCTCGAAACAATGCAAGGACACGCGTCGCATTTCTATTGAGGGAGCCCGACGGTTCGTCAGACTTTGTCGATTGGCGTGCCCTCGAAAAGACGCGTACGCGGGACTCGAGGGCCGCATTTATTGCGTCCCCCAACTGTTGGTTGCATCCCAGCCCTCGGACTTTCGCCTATTTGCACAGAGACCCCCGCCTCCATCTATAAAAGGGGCTAGGGCTACTCCATTTTCATATTTTACGCGTCCTTGCCTTCCTGCTGAAGCTCTGCAAAAATTTCCGTAGCTTGTTGTGCCGACCGTCTTCCTTTCTTTAGGTAAGAAACCCAATTTTTCTTTCTCCCTTAATTTTTTGAGAATATGTTGGGAGGATCTAAGGTCTTCGAGGTCGGAAGCACTTCTGCCGCCGCGGCTTCGCCGGACCGGGAGGAAATTCCTGTGGGAATCCCCGTGGAAACGGCCGCAGAGGCTATTCGTGCGGGGATTGCACCCGCAGAGCTTGAGGAGCTTTTCAAAGAGGCCGTAGTGGCGGGCTCTGCGGCGGCGGAGGAGCGAGATGCGTCGCCGGTGGAGGAAGACGAACTGATGCGTTTGTCTTGGGAAAAAGATAGCGTCTCCGGCCCCGTCTATACGGCTTTTGCTAAACTTATGGAGGGCATTGCCGGGCCCTGTCCGGAGTTTGATTTCGAGGCTTACTCCGCCGCTCATCCCTACGTACATGTGAAGCGGACGGAGTTTCGGGCTGCTGAACCGTCTCAATGGACTCTTGGTCAGATTCGGAGTTCGGCGACCTGGAAGGACATGACCCGTTGGAGGGCCAAATATCATATCCCCTCTGATGTGTCATTGCACGTGCCCTCCGAGAACGAACGTGCCGACCAGCCTCCCGAGGGTATGGTCGCCATCAACGAAATGACCCTGGCTGCCGGACTGCGGTTTCCCTTGCCGTTCGCCGTTTCGTATCTGCTGATTGCCTGGAATTTGGCGCCTCTTCAGTTGACGCCGAACGCCTAGATTATCGACACATTGACATTATTTGGCGGTCACGAGTTGTTTCGCTTGCCTTCTGGAGATGAATTATCTTTTTAAGCCGATGCGAAGGGATCGATCGGCGTTACCATATCCAAGGTCGCCAGGTAGGGTGGTTATCGGGGTGCGAGCAAGACTCGGGAGACTGAAAAAGTGGTCTTTGGGTTGGTGGTGCATGGAAGTCGGCATCGAGCGAACCGCCGGAGGAGGAGTTGGATATCCCTACCAATTTTCGGAGAGGAATCCAAGTAAGGGTTTCCTTTCTCCCTTTATTTGGATACTCCTTGGTGATCTAATTTATTTCCCTTTTGCGGGATCCCTTATTCCATCGATCGACGATCTCCCCTTTGATTTCTCGATCGCGGGAGCGGATTCGCGCATTGCCGGTTTCCTATAAAGACGTTGATCGATCGACCCACGAATCTCATCGGTTGGGAGCTCGACTGCTTCGCCCTCGCCACTGAAGGCCCTGGTATGACTTTTCATCCACTCTCTTCTGCGAGGCGATCGTCTCCAAGAGGTCGCCATGTTTACGTAAGTGTCTAACTTGTTTTAGTTTCTTCTTTGGCAGAGATTTATTTTCCCCGTATCGCCGAGCTACCGCAGGAGATCGCCATGTCTAATCCCGGTTTTCTCGGTCGCCTTCTTCTGGGAAAGAAAACGGGTCGCGTTGCTGCGACGTCGTCTCGCCCTGCCCCTGTGGTGAGGCCCGTTGCGGTGCCGGTCGCCGAACCGGAATCTCAAGGTGAGGAACAACTTCAGCGCAACCGCAAGAGGCGGAGGCCGGAGGCGTCCCTTCCGTCGGCTGAGGTGGACTTTAGCTATCCTGGAGCCGCCGATCGCCGCTCCCCCTGTTTCTTCTGTTCCGATGGCGGAGGGGTCTGGTCCTAGGCCATCGGCGTCCAGCTCCAGGTCCTCTGCCGGCTACTTGAAAAGGACGGCGATTGCTGACGCCGAGACCCCTCGAGGAAATGTAACACCCCGAGATATTCAGAGTATATTACAGCGCCGTGGACCCCCACATGGGACCCACCAGGCTACAAACAAGAAAACTCCACTCGACTAACCATCCCGGTTAGCGAGGACACACATTTAATTATAAGACATAAGAAGTTACGCCCGGAGCAACCGGCGAAAAGATCATCAACCAACAATGTAACAATTTAAAAGTAGTACAATACGGAGTTTGAAATGACAAACCTAAGTACTCGCGAGTACACTCTATAAGTTTATAATTATTAGAACAACCAAATCGAAATGGACGAAAGAAATAGAAAGACCCAAATGCACATGTCAACGACCTTGGCCAACGTCCTCGTACTGTCCAGGTGCCCGCTCGTCCGGATAATCATAACCTGAAATCCATAACAGGAATTTCCCCAAAACGGGTCCCCAGAGGGGTTAGCAATTACGCTAGTACGAGTAATCAAGGCAAACCAATCGCTTACACATTTCATAGTACATGCACCAATATCATTTCAAAAACCAAAACCAGACATGTCTTTTCCGGAAACAAACAGTCAACAAATTTTGCCGTGGGAACACGGCTATACCATTGATCCCGCTCCGTGATCCCTAAGGACCCTCCCGAGCTGGCCATATTATAAAACAAATCACGCACACGCATCGCCTTGGGAACAGGGCTATACCATTGATCCCGCTCCGTGATCCCTAAGGACCCTCCCGAGCTGGCTAGCGAAACAAACTCGTGAATCCAGGGCTATACCATTGGATTCCATCCGTGATCCCGTCGGACCCTCCCGAGGTGAGCAATCACACACAATATACATTACTATTTCACGTTAAGCATAAAGGTTTCCAAAAATACTTGCCTTGAATATTTTGATGACGCAACGAACGGAAAGGATAATCACCGACGAACACTAGGAATCAACGGAACCGAACCTAACGATTCGAAGAACATAATTACAACCAACTCTAGCCGAATACGGAAATGGAATACACCCGAAAACCCGCCTACGATTCGTGTATATTCGCACAAAATAATAACGAGGGCGGACCACAACCAAACCCTCTCGATTCCGCAAAACTATGAAAATATACTCTGAATCCGTAGGAAAATTTATGATAGCAACAAGATTAATCATATTCATCAAGAATCTATCAACAAAACGGAAAGAATCGGACAAAAACCCCAAAATCCCCAATTATTCGAAAGTAGGGTTCTAGAGATGTTACCTTCGGAGATTCAAGTACTAAGGTCCGTAGAACACGCGTTGGATTGATTGTTCGGGCTTCACGATCGAAAGGAGATGAAGAAAATCAAACACTCAAATGATTTGTGAAGGAAAAACCCTCCCTCAAGCTCTCTCTCTCGGTTGTAGGTGAAGAAAAGGGAAAGAAATGAGCTGAAATGCTCAAAAAATGAATTTATAGGGGTTGACTGCCCTGCCGGACACGGCCCGCGCCGATCGGCACGGTCGTGTTGCACAGCTGGCCGACAGGGACTCGACCGTGTCCTGCTTGACACGGTCGCGGCGCGGAGGGCCTTCCGATAGTGACCCGTCCGACAGCGACTCGGCATGACTCGACCGTGTCCCGAACACGGTCGGGCGTGTCAGCGATCGGTTCTCGCTTATCCGAAGAGTTCGACTCGGCCGTGCCAACGACACGGTCGAGTCCTGTGGCGAGACTTCGGCATTTACGGGCGAGTGCGGCACGGGCCGTGTCGGACGACACGGCCGAAGTTCGGTCGCGATGATCGCCAATAAGCGAAAAATGAGCGGGTGAGCTAAAGCGACCATAACTCTCTCGTCAGGACTCCGATTGACTCACCGTTTGAACCATTGGAAAGCTAACTCGATGTTCTATAATATTGCAAAGATTTAGAATTTTGGAGTCACCAAAAATTAATGGTGATCTAACAAAGTCGAACTCATATGAGGAAAGTCGAAACAATGAACAATAACGATACACAACTCGAAGTTTTTCCGAACGGTGAACACGGTGAACGAACATGATTGATGAATGATTATAAATGAGTGAAAATCCACTGAGTGACAATCACCGAATGAAATTACTGAATGATAATGACTGAATTACAACCGGGTATTACATTCTACCCCTCTAAAAATAAGTTTCGTCCCGAAACTTAAGAAACAAACAACTCAGGGTACCTAGCACGCATGCTATCCTCGGTTTCCCAAGTTGCTTCCTCGACACCGTGTCTCGACCACTGCACTTTGACCAAAGGGATGGTCTTATGCCTCAGTCGTTTCTCACGATGCTCCAAAATCTTCAAAGGACGCTCCTCAAAAGTAATATCTTCAGCAATATCAATATCGCCATAATCGATGACGTGACTAGGATCCGGAACATATTTCCTCAGCTGGGAAACATGAAAAACGCTATGAATGTGACTCAAGGCCGGGGGTAATGCCAAACGGTATGCTAACCCACCGACCCGCTCGAGAATCTCGAAGGGTCCAATAAATCTCGGACTCAACTTCCCCTTCTTCCCGAAACGGAAAACTCCTCTCGTCGGCGACACCTTCAGCAAAACGTGGTCTCCCACCTCGAATTCTAAAGGTCGACGACGGACATCGGCATATGACTTCTGTCGACTCTGGGCCGTCAACATCCGTTCCCGAATTAATTCTATCTTCCGCTTCGTCTCTAAAACGACATCCGGCTCGGTCCCGACCAAATCGGACGCCTCATTCCAACAAATCGGCGATCGACATCGTCGCCCATAAAGCGCCTCATACGGTGCCATCCGAATCGACGCGTGCCAACTATTGTTGTATGTGAATTCGATCAATGGCAAATGCTCTTCCCAGTCGCTACTCCAATCGAGGGCACAAGCACACAACATGTCCTCGAATGTCTGGATAGTGCGTTCCATTCCATCCGATCGGGATGAAAAGAGGTACTCAAATGCAAACGGGTACCCAACGCATTATGCACCGCCTGCCAGAAGTGCGATACAAAACGGCCATCACAATCCGAAACAATAGACTTCGGAGTACCGTGAAGTTTCAAAATCTGCGCGATAAACACACGAGCCAATTTCTCTGGGCCCCAAGAGTCCTTGATGCCCAGAAAATGTGCCGACTTGGTCAGACGATCAACAATCACCCAAACCATATTCATGCCCGATCTCGATCTCGGCAAACTCGTAATGAAATCCATCGATATATCTTCCCATTTCCATTAGGAACGAAGTGATCGCAATAACTTGAATGGCCGATGCTCGATTTTGACACTGGCAAGTCAAACATCTCGCCACAAACGTGCGACCTCCTCCTTCATATCATTCCACTGAAGTTCCTCCTCAGGTCCTTGTACATCTTACTCGAACCAGGATGAACGGAATAGGGTGTGGAATGGGCCTCACGCAAAATACTCTGTCGCAACTCTGGATCGTTCGGTACACAAAGCCGACTCTGGAATCTCAAAACACCATCCTCGTGAATCACAAACCCAGGAGACTTTCCTTTAAGAACGTTCTCTCGGATTTGAGTAATCATCAGATCCTCTAATTGCTTCAGTTTAATTTCATCGATCAAAGACGACGAAATTTCTAAGGCACAAAGTTGCCCGACAGATCCAGGCAGCAAAACCTCAACATCTAACCCGATCAAAGCCCGCCGAAGCTCAGACTGAGGCGTAAGGACCTCAAGCGTTCGCAACGCAATCGGTTTCCGACTCAAGGCGTCGGCCACGACATTCGCCTTACCCGGATGATAAAGGATTTCGAGGTCATAATCCTTAATCAACTCTAACCACCTCCTCTGCCTCATATTCAACTCTCGCTGAGTAAATATGTATTTCAGACTTTTATGATCGGTAAAAATCTGACATGCAGAGCCGAAAAGATAGTGACGCCAAATCTTGAGTGCAAAGACAACCGCCGCTAACTCCAAATCGTGAGTAGGGTAGTTAAGCTCATACGGCCTCAATCAGATCGACGCATAGGCAATGGTCTTGCCGTGCCGCATCAATACGCACCCAAGACCACGACCAAGCATCGCTAAAAGCAAAACCCTCGTTGCCACATGGCAATGCCAAAATCGGGGTGAAGTCAAACGCTTCTTGACTCCTCAAAACTCGATCGCCTCTCATCGGTCCAGACGAACTTCTCGGATTTCGGAGCAATCTGGTAAGTGGTCGAGCTAGTTTTGAGAAACCCTCACGAACCTACGGTAGTAGCCATCCAAACCCAAGAAACTACGGACCTCCTTCACATTTGTGGCGATGCCCAATCCAACACCGCCTCAATTTTCTGCGGATCCACTCGAACTCCCTCGGTGAAATCACGTGACCCAAAAACATCACTTCCTTCGGCCAGAACTCACATTTCGAGAACTTCGCATAGAGTTGCTCGGTCCTCAAAATGTCTAACACTACCCGCAAATGATGGGCATGCTCTTCCTCGTTCCTCGAATAAATAAGAATATCGTCAATGAAGACGACACACTTATCCAAATACTCGATAAAGACTTTGTTCATCAACCGCATGAACACCGCCGCGCGTTAGTTAACCCGAAAGGCATAACTACAAACTCATAATGTCCGTATCTCGTCAGAAAAGCCGTTGCACGTCGGACTCCCTCACCCGGTGATAGTACCTCGATCTCAAATCAATCTTTGAGAATACCGCCGCTCCCTGCAACCGATCGAACAAGTCGTCAATCCTCGGCAAAGGATACTTGTTCTTGATGGTCACCTTGTTGATTCACGATAGTCGATACACAAACGTAGTGAACCATCCTTCTTACGCACAAACAAGACCGGTGCGCCCCAAGGCGAGGCGCTCGGTCGAACATACCCCGACTCAAGAAGTTCACTCAACTGTTTCTTCAACTCGACATCTCTCGAAGGTGCCATGCGATACGACGCCTTGAAATCGGAGCCGCACCCGGCTCTAACTCTATAGCAAACTCAACCTCACGATCCGGTGGCAATCCCGCAACTCGTCAGAAATACATCAGGAAACTCACTAACGACTGGAATCGATGAAAGCTCGACTCCACCATTCTCCGCCTTCAAGGCGTAGCACCAATAACCAGTACACCCTTTTCGCAGAGTCTCACCGCCTTCAAGGCATTAATAACAAACTTGGTTTCTCTTTCGCCTGCGAAAGAGTGTTGATGCCGTCCTCGGCTAACATAGTGATGATTCTCGTGCGGTAGTTCATGATCGCGCCATGCCGCTCGAGCCAATCATCCCCGAGAATCAAATCCTCACCCTCGATACCCACGACAATAAGATTAGAGAGCCAAGCCCTCTCACAAATAATCACAGAACAGTCCCGGACTTCTCGATCACCGACAATTCTATCACCGCTAGGAAGTTTAACGATGAAAGGCTCGCAAGGTGACAAGCAGTCGAGACTCAAACGGCGTACACACTCTAGAGAAATGAATGAATGCGTAGCACCCGAATCAAAAAGCACACCGACAGGATGAGAAAGGATATGAACGGTACCTGTCGCCACAGTAGCTGCTGGGTCATCGGCCCTCCTCATCTCGTATATACGCGGTTGGGCGGAGCCGACACTGGAAGCTCCTCCTCTAGCGGGTTGACCCCGACCCCTACCTCGGCCGGCACTCGGTGGAGGCGGCGAGCAAATGAGCCCTGGTTCACACTCGGCTCCATAGGTGCCGGGTGAGAAGAACGGCACCGCGAAGGCTATCGAGCCGATCACAAAAAGAAGCCTTGTGGCCCGACTGACCACAAGTATGACATGTTAAAGGCGGACGAGGACAGTCCCGATTCTTATGACTCGAAAGGCCGCAGTTAAAGCATGTGAGCTCACGAGTGGGGGTTCCGGCGGCACCCCGAAAGCTCCCAGAGAAACGAGCCGAACCGCCCGTAGAAATATTCGCAGCTCGAGATTTCTGCTGGCCTCCACTCTTGGGACCAGAAAAGTTTCCGACCGACTTCTGCTTCTTGCTCTCACGAGCCAAATCACTCGCCATCGACATATCATAAGCAAGGGCTCGACTCTGATAATCCTTCAGGGTAGCACAGACGAGCCCAGACATATAGTCCCGAATGGGCAACTTCATCCTCCTGGAAAAATGGAAAATTTTGTCGCTCTCAGCGACAACTTGGCTCTTCACATAACCCAACACCTTGTTAAAGTCGGCAATGGCCTGATATACGGGGATATCCCGTGGTTGAGCATCATAGAAAGCATGCACTCGAGCCTGTCTGACCGGCCACGGACAATATTCGGTCTCCATCAATTCTTGAAATTCGGCCCATGAAGCAACATGATCTTTGGGACCAACGGCCTCCCACCAATCTGTAGCATCTCCCGTGAGAAAATATTGAGCAATAGGGACCTTATGGTCCTCGGGGCAGTTGGTAGCAGTGAATACTTTGGATATCTCCTTGATCCACCCTTCCCAGCCGATCGGGTCCGAAGCTCCCGAAAACTGGGGAGGATGCATCTTGATGACATCCTGAAGCCAACGATCCGTTCCGCCTCGATTAGCATGGGCCTGATCGGGGTTCTGGACCACCTGGGGTATAGCCGCCATCTGGTTAACCATTTGCTGCATAACAGCCGCAATACCAAGATCGGCGCGCTCCTGAGAAGAAGCATGACTGTGACGGTCACCGGTACTGCCGGCTCCCGAAGAATGCGACGTGGCCGCCCCACCGGCTTCCCCACGTCCTCGGCCGCGTCCACGACCACGACCACGACCACGGTTTCCTCCGGCATCCATACTGAAGTTGAGAGATAACAGAACTATATATCGATGATGAGTAAGGGAGGAAAAGCAACTACGATTCAAAAGTGGAAATACAATGCAAGAAACAAAAGAGCCGAATAAGAAAACTTACGAGCACTGGAAGTACTGGGATGCTGGCAGCGGTGTGACAATGTGCAAAACAAATACGACTAGACCCAAATAACCAACAAGCCTAGGTATCCATAAACCTAGAGCTCTGATACCATTTTCTGTAACACCCCGAGATATTCAGAGTATATTACAGCGCCGTGGACCCCCACATGGGACCCACCAGGCTACAAACAAGAAAACTCCACTCGACTAACCATCCCGGTTAGCGAGGACACACATTTAATTATAAGACATAAGAAGTTACGCCCGGAGAAACCGGCGAAAAGATCATCAACCAACAATGTAACAATTTAAAAGTAGTACAATACGGAGTTTGAAATGACAAACCTAAGTACTCGCGAGTACACTCTATAAGTTTATAATTATTAGAACAACCAAATCGAAATGGACGAAAGAAATAGAAAGACCCAAATGCACATGTCAACGACCACTCGGCCAACGCCCTCGTCTTGTCTGTGCCCGCCGTCCGGATAATCATAACTCGAAATCCATAACAAGAATTTCCCCAAACGGGTCCCAGAGGGGTTAGCAATTACGCTAGTACGAGTAATCAAGGCAAACCAATCGCTTACACATTTCATAGTACATGCACCAATATCATTTCAAAAACCAAAACCCGGACATATCTTTTCCTAAACAAGCAATCAACAAATTTTGCCGCGGAGCAGGGCTATACCATTGATCCCGCTCCGTGATCCCTAAGGACCCTCCCGAGCCGGCCATATTATAAAACAAATCACGCACACGCATCGCCTTGGGAACAGGCTATACCATTGATCCCGCTCCGTGATCCCTAAGGACCCTCCCGGTGGCTAGCGAAACAAACTCGTGAATCTGTGGCTATACCATTGGATTCCCTCCATGATCCCGTCGGACCCTCCCGAGGTGAGCAATCACACACAATATACATTACTATTTCACGTTAAGCATAAAGGTTTCCAAAAATACTTGCCTTGAATATTTTGATGACGCAACGAACGGAAAGGATAATCACCGACGAACACTAGGAATCAACGGAACCGAACCTAACGATTCGAAGAACATAATTACAACCAACTCTAGCCGAATACGGAAATGGAATACATCCGAAAACCCGCCTACGATTCGTGTATATTCGCACAAAATAATAACGAGGGCGGACCACAACCAAACCCTCTCGATTCCGCAAAACTATGAAAATATACTCTGAATCCGTAGGAAAATTTATGATAGCAACAAGATTAATCATATTCATCAAGAATCTATCAACAAAACGGAAAGAATCGGACAAAAACCCCAAAATCCCCAATTATTCGAAAGTAGGGTTCTAGAGATGTTACCTTCGGAGATTCAAGTACTAAGGTCCGTAGAACACGCGTTGGATTGATTATCCGGGCTTCACGATCGAAAGGAGATGAAGAAAATCAAACACTCAAATGATTTGTGAAGGAAAAACCCTCCCTCAAGCTCTCTCTCTCGGTTGTAGGTGAAGAAAAGGGAAAGAAATGAGCTGAAATGCTCAAAAAATGAATTTATAGGGGTTGACTGCCCTGCCGGACACGGCCCGCGCCGATCGGCACGGTCGTGTCGCACAGCTGGCCGACAGGGACTCGACCATATCCTTCTTGACACGGTCGCGGCGCGGAGGGCCTTCCGATAGTGACCCATCCGACAGCGACTCGGCATGACTCGACCGTGTCCTGGAACACGGTCGGGCGTGTCGCGATCGGCCGCTTATCCGGAAGAGTTCGACTCGGCCGTGCCAAACGACACGGTCGAGTCCTGTGGGCAGAGACTTCGGCATTTCCGGACGAGTACGGCACGGGCCGTGTCGGACGACACGGCCGAGTTCGGTCGGCAGTGATCGGCCAATAACTGAAAAATGAGCGGGTGAGCTAAAACGACCATAACTCTCTCGTCCGGACTCCGATTGACTCACCGTTTGAACCATTGGAAAGATAACTCGATGTTCTATAATATTGCAAAGATTTAGAATTTTTGGAGTCACCAAAAATTAATGGTGATCTAACAAAGTCGAACTCATATGAGGAAAGTTGAAACAATGAACAATAACGATACACAACTCGAAGTTTTTCCGAACGGTGAACACGGTGAACGAACATGATTGATGAATGATTATAAATGAGTGAAAATCCACTGAGTGACAATCACCGAATGAAATTACTGAATGATAATGACTGAATTACAACCGGGTATTACAGGAAAGCCCTTTTTTGGCCGTGATCCAGAGCTGGTCAACAGGTGAGAATGGTTTGAAACTTCCGAGCCAGGCGTTCTGAGTAAGGTTTAGGCTAACTCCTTGGTTTCCTTGGTTTGCGCTGCAGGGTTCGTCTTGCCGATCCGGACGTTGCTCCCATGGTGCTGGACTTTCTGTCGAGCAAGGCTCCGCAACAATCTCTCGACGTCCCTGCTACGCTCGCGGCTATCACCTCTTTGCCCAAGGCTTGACGACCGACCTCGATGCGATCGCTCGTCGGCGATCCGAGACGCCATGCGGCGATCGTTGCCACAGCTCTTGAGGACGGCGGCGATGGCCGTCCAAGCCGCAAGGGATTTTGAGGAGACCCTCCACCGCTCATCTCCATCGCGACCTCGAGGCCGCCGGAACAAAAATATCGAGGATGCCAACCGGATCCGGGCTATGGAGAAGGAGTATGAGGAGACGGCCAAAAGGGCTAAGCGGGATGTGGATCGATTGATGCAGAGCCGAGCTGCCCAAGGAGGCCGCCGATCGGTCCGTGATGAGGAGAAAGAAACTCGCCAAGCTCACGGCGTCTCGGGAGGAGGCGGCCGATCAAGGCGATGGTTGATCGGCTGGGCGGTGAGCCGGACGTGGCGAAGAAGGAGCTGGAGAAGGCTCAAGGTGAGAATGCCGCCAAGGTTGTCGAGCTGGCGGGGGCTGAGAAGACGGTCGCAGAGTTGAAGGGCCAACTGAAGGCGATCGAGACCGATCCCTACCAGAGTGTGGCGCTCGCCGGCGAGTTCGCCTATTACTTGGCCTACGCTGACGCTGTCCGAGCCGCAAAAAAGGCAGGGATCGAGATCGGTCCCTTGATGGAGAGCTTCAAATCCTACGGCCTCGCGAATCCTTTGCACCCGGAGTTCTCCTTGCCGATCCTTGACTTAGCCGACTTCGGGATCGACTTGAGTTGGTATACGGGTAAACTCATTCATCCCGAGGCCGAAGCCGATCCGCAACCCGAGGGCGAAGACCAGCAGGCGGGACCTTGAGAGGCATTTTTGTTTTCCTCTGTAACTTTGTACTTTTCGTTTTCCTTTTGTAATGCCTTCGGGCCCCATAATGTACTAAACTTGCGTTATGAACAAAATGTTCTTATTTTCATACGATCGCCTTTGAATGTTTCCGTGCAACTTTTACAAGTATGTGTATGATTGCTTTCGACGTTTTGTTCATCCGATCGATTGTCTGAGTGTTGAAAGCATTGATATGTTTTGAATCGGAATCCTTACTTGTAATTTTTGTCGGACGACTCCGATCGTCCTGCGCGTGTTTGAGTGAGGTCGATCGTGTGTGGTTCCTTTTGTTCGATCGTATCTGGGATTAGCTCGACCCATCTCTGCCCCCTTGTTTTTGTTTACTTATTGTAAGTAAGGAAACGAAAACTAAGTCGTCGAGGCTATCTTCAGTTTTGTCGGTTCTGAAGATTTATGTATTGTTGGGGTGTTCGATGGACCGACCTCCCTTATCGTGTCTTTGTGTGCGAGGGATGTTGTGTATCCCGCGACTCACTTTTTGTGAGGGTCCTCCGTTAGACTACGCTTGCCTTGTGTTAAAACGAAAGGTGGGCGATCTTGGTCTGGAGGAATCCTTGCGCGGGGCGTCGTCGGTTTATTCGACTCCACGCCCGCGGCTTGTCAGCTCTGCTTCCACCTCGGCCCGCCATGAAGATGGCGACCCTCGACGGTGTACGTTGAGACGGGGGTAGTGGCACGTCGCATTGTCCGGGTTCACCAAGTTAGATGATGAACCATTGAGGGAGGGCGATCGTGTCCACTGATTAGTTTTGGAGGGTCCTTCGGCTACGCCGGCCTCGTATTCAAACGAAGGGCGGGCGATCTAAGCTCGAAGGAACCTTGCATGGGCGATCGCCAGAATAGATGGGATAGAGAACAAAAATATTTCATTATGTTCCTTGTACATTTGGCAGTTGAAAATGAATACAAAGTTATCATTGATAGTATTTCTTCAGATGTACAGCGTTCCAGGGATATCGGTCCGGAGTACCGTCTGTGTGTTCCAGCTCGTAGGCTCCCTTAGTTAGCCATTTCGATATTCTGAAGGGGCCTTCCCAACTTGGTCCAAAGACACCTGTGTGGGTTTGGATCTTTTTGAGGACGAGATCGCCCACTTGAAACCGCCTTTCCCTAACCTTCGAATTGAAGAACTTTTCGGATCTCCTTTTGTGGATAGTGTTCTTCATTTCCGAGGTCAGTCGACGTTCTTCGAGCATGTCGAGGTCGATCCGCCGGGCCACATCATTATAGATCGTCATCTCTTGCTCGGTTCGATGGCTGAGGACGGCGATCTCCGAGGGAATCACCACTTCTGTTCCGAAGGCGAGGGCGAATGGGGTTTCGCCCGTTGAATCGCGGGTCGTTGTTCGGTAAGACCACAAAATGTTTGGGAGCTCGCTCGCCCATCGTCCTAGCCTGGATTCGAGTCGCGCTTTAATTGTGTGTTTGAGGATCTTGTTCACTGCCTCTACCTGCCCGTTCGTCTGAGGGTGATAGGGAGCCGAGAACAACCTTTTGATTCCCCATTTATCACAGAATTGCATGACTTCTAAGCCGTCGAACTGCTTTCCATTGTCGGAGATGATGGCCTGGGGTAGACCGAACCGGCATATGATGTTTCTCCAGATAAACTTGATCACTTGCTCTTGGCCGATCTTGTTTAGCGGTTCGGCCTCTGCCCATTTGGTGAAATAGTCGACCCCGACGATGGCGAACTTACAGCCTCCTGGAGCCGTCGGTAAGGGACCTATAAGGTCGATGCCCCATTGAGCGAATGGCCATGGGCTGTACATCGAGGTGAGCTGCTCGGGGGAGATTTTAATACTTGGTCCCATTACTTGACATCTATGACACGACCTGGCATAGGCGATCGCATCTTTCTGAAGTGACGGCCAGAAAAAACCTTGCCTGGTTGTCTTATGGATGAGAGCTCGTCCGCCAGCGTGATTTCCACAGATTCCGTTGTGGATCTCGGCTAAAACGAGTTGTCCTTCCTCCGGTGTAATACACTTGAGGAGGGGAAGGCTGAAAGCTCGCTTGTAAAGACGATCGTCCAATAGGGTGTATCTGGTCGCCGAGCCGGAGTTGGCGAAGCTTTGATACGGTCGCCGTGGACCGCCCCGCCCTTCAAGTATGTGATGAACGGAGTCATCCATTTTCTTCAAGAACGGCAAATCGCGGGCCACCGTGTTTCTTTCGATTGCCGGCCTTGCCGACTTTGTAATTTGGATATTAGAGAAATCGGCCGCCCCATCCGACGATGCTAGCTTGGATAGGGCATCGGCCCGAGAGTTGTGCTCTCTCGGGACTTGTTCGATTTGTACTTCTTCAAATTTCGTGCACATCTCGCGACCAGCTCTTGGTATTTGATCATCTGCTCGCCACGTGCCTCATATTCTCCTTTGACTTGGTTCACGACCGGGAGGGAGTCCATGAAGATATGGAGGCGACAAACGTCTGTGGCGAGAGCCGTCGAGCCCGCCTACCAAGGCTTCGTATTCGGCTTCATTGTTGGTCGCACGAAACCCAAACGCACGGCATTTGTGAAACTTTGTCCGTTGGGGCTAATGAGGACGATCTCGCCTCGATCGCGAGTTGGTCGCCGAACCGTCAACGCATGCCTTCCAGCGGAGTCGATATGGGTCTGACCGTGAGGGAATGTTAACTCCACCACGAAGTCCGCCAGAGCTTGGCCCTTGATCGCCGTGCGAGGAGCGTATGTGATGCCGTATTGGGCGATCTCTAGTGACCATTTGAGGAGTCGCCCGTTGGTGTCCGGTCGATGTAGAACTTGCCTTAGAGGGAGAGTTGTCAAAACCTCCACTTGATGGTCGAAAAAGTAGGCTCTTAGCTTACGGACACTCATGACTAGAGCGTAGGCGATCTTCTCCAAAGGTGTATAGCGTGTTTCAGCGTCGTGGAGCACTTGACTAACATAGTAGATCGGCAGATGGACTGGTCCCTCCACTCGCACCAAGACAGCACTCAGCGCGACCTCCGAGGCCGCTAGGTAAAGGAATAATTTCTCACCGGAGATCGGCTTTGCCAGGATCTGGGGGTTGGATAAATATTCCTTTATTTTGGCGAACGCCACCTGACTCTCCCTTGTCCATGCGAACTTTTTGTTCTTGATGGTCGCGAAGAAAGGCTTGCTTTTATCGCCGAGCCGAGATATGAAGCGGTTGAGGGCGGCCAGACAACCTGTGAGGCGTTGTACCTGCTTGATGTTCCGAGGTTCCTGCATGTCGAGGATCGCCTGTATCTTGGTGGGATTCGCCTCGATCCCCCTCTGGCTGACAATGTACCCCAGGAATTTCCCGGAGCCCACCCCAAAGTTGCATTTCTTGGGGTTCAGCTTCATGTTGAACTCTTCGAGAATGGCGAATGTCTCGGAGAGATCATTGAGGTGATCTTCCTTCTTGAGGCTTTTGACCACGATGTCGTCGATGTAGACCTCCATGGTCTTGCCGATCTGATTAGCAAACATCCTGTTGACCAGACGCTGGTAGGTCGCCCCCGCATTCTTCAAGCCGAACGGCATCCGGACCCAAAAGTATATGTCTTTTTCCGTGTGGAAAGATGTGTGTTTTATGTCTTTCTCCGCCATTGGGATTTGATGATATCCGGCGAAGGCATCCATAAACGACATCATTTCGCACTGCAAAGATTATCGACCAAGTGATCAATATGAGGCATCGGAAAGTGGTCTTTTGGACAAGCCGCGTTGAGGTCGGTGAAGTCGATGCATAATCTCCAGGAACCAGTTGGCTTCTTGACGAGTACCGCGTTGGCGACCCATTGTGGGTCGTCCGTAGCTACCCCGATTAACTTGTTGTCGAGTAACTTTTGGACCTCTATGTCGAGCGCCGCGTATTTTTCGGGGCCGAATTTCCTACGTTTTTGATGAACAGGCTTCATCGCCGGGTCGATCTTTAGATAGTGGCAAGCGTGCTCGGGACTTATACCAACCATATCTTGATGCGACCAGGCGAAGACTCCGATGTTCTTACGTAGCAAATTGACCAGATCTCCTTTCAGTGCGAGGTCGATGCTTGCGCCGATCTGTACTTCCCGTTCTTGACGAGCCGGATCTATGACTATACTCTCCAACTCTTCGATGGGGACGGTCGCTTCTTGCTTGGAACGATTTCCGGACTCGATCCTTGGATCGACGTCGAGACTCGGCTCGAAACCGATCCTTGGCTCGATGTCATCCGTTAACTGATCCGAGATGGCGTCCTCTGAGTTGGGTTGGTACGATGTCTTTGGTTCGTCAATCTCCATGGGTCGATCGTCGATCGTTTCAACGTTACACATATCAGGGGAAGTATTGAAAATAGTAACGACATAAGAGTAATTTAAACATCTTTTTGCCATTAGCTGATCCCCCTTTACAGTACCGACCGTCCCATCGGCAGTGGGGAATTTGATACAATAATAGAAGGACGAAGCGACCGCCTCAAAGGTTTCTAAGAATGGACGACCTAGGAACCCATTATAGATGCTGGGTCTATCTATGATTACAAAATTTAGGTTCCTAGTAATCCTAACCTTGGGATCGTAAAAGCATATCAGCTCGACGGAGAGCTTGATCCTCCCATAGGCTTGGACAGTGCTGTCGCCGAATCCTTGGAGCACGGTGTCGAATGGCCTGATGAATTTGGTTAAGTTTCCGAGCTGATCCAGAGCTGTTTTGAATATGATATTGCAGAAGCTCCCGTTGTCGACCAGCACGCGGTCGACCGCCTTCCCAAGGATACAGGCAGAGATCACCAATGCATCCTCTTTGGGGCATTGTACCCCCTCCCTGTCTTTATTGGAGAAGGTGATGAGCGCGTCTCTAGCGATGGTCGGCTCTGGGGGCACCACAATATGGACTCCGGCGAATGCCCTCAGTTCGGCCTTCCGCTTCCTGTTTGACGCGGTGGAAACCGGGGAAAGGCCCCCGAGGTTCCCCCTCCTGCTTGGAGCATATTAATCCGACCGCCAGGGTTGATCGGAGGAATCGATTCATCAGAATGCTCTGGCTCGTGTTCGATCCTGGAGACCGGATTGGGAGGCATCCTTTCGTTTTGACGGCGCTCGCGACCTCCGGTCCTCTCTGGTCGAGGTTCTGGCTTGGTGACCAGGTTGTCTAATTTGCCTTCTTCGAACAGTCGCCAGAGTTGCCTGAGGAGGTCGCGGCATTGGCTGGTGTTGTGGCCGGGACTTTTGTGGTAGGCACAGAATTTGCTACGGTCTAGATGACCATGGTCCCTTATTGGCTTTGGTTTGGAAAGCCACTCCCGCCCCTTAATTGCGTTGAAGATGTGGGCTAGAGATAAGTTGAGGTTGTGGAGGAGGTGAACCTCTACATCACCGAAGGCTTTGAATTCGCCAGGCGGCTTTGCGACCGCCTTTCTGGGCTTGGCGACCGCCTTCTTCTGAACATGGGATGGCATCTTCCCCTCTCCGGTGGGTTCCTCATCTAAACGGAGGGAGAGCATCCTCTGCCTGGCCAGGAAATCGGCGGCTCTGACGCGGAAGACCGAGTAGGTCGGGGGGATATCCTTTGTGAGATGCCTGAACATGGGTGAGTGGCCGTAGAATCCCCCCAGGACTGAATAGAGGGCGAGCTCGTCGCTAATGGGTTCGCCGGTGAGGACTATCTCGTCCACCCGGTCGATGTAATCTTCATCTGGCTCGTCCTTCCCCTGCTTGATTTTCATCATGCGGTGGGGGCCTTCAGGGCGAGCGACTTTGGCGGTGAAGTACGACGTAAAGTCGTTCGCCAACTTCTCGAAGCAATTGATTGAGCGAGGTGGCAGTTAGATGTACCACCTGTGGGCGAGGTCCCCCAGAGTTAGCGGGAACATCCGACACTTCGTCGCATCTGATGCTCCACATCCGGTCATGTAGATCCGGAATTTGCTCAAGTGGGTCTCCGGATCCGATCTTCCCTCATATAGAGGTGTCTGTGGGGGAGCAATTGTTGGTTGAACCGGGGCGAGCTCGATCTGGACCGAGAGTGGTTCACTTGGTCCAGAGATCGATCTCCTGGCGCCTGCCCCAGTGTCTAGTAGCGCCTTCATTTCGTCGAGCTGGCGCTGCATTGCGGCCATCGCCGTGGCCTGACTGCTTGCCGATTGGCACGGAGCGCGAGCCGAGGCGATCATGTACCGATCCCCTGCCCCCATGGTGGATGACGAGTTCTCTGCCCGCGGATTCATTTCTTGGGCGAGTGGGGGCCTGTCGACCGGCCTGTCTTCTGGGAGTCGGATATGTCGAACTCCTGGTGACGGATTCGGACTCCGATGCCTCCCGACTCGGGCCCGACTGCCCGGGACGCCACGAGGGATCACTCCCTAGGCGGCTGAAGACGGAGTCGTCCCACCTAACGAGAGCCTTTGCCTGCGGCTCAGGGTTTTCTGTTGATTTCTCAACATATATCCCTTTGAGCTTCCGCTTGCTAGCTCGGCGGATGGTTGACGGAGTGATGGTGGGCGAGTCGCATGCAATCCGTCGCTCCCTGAGGACGGCTATGGCCTCCTCAATCTGTTCCGTGGTCTGGAACTGATCGAGTGAGAGACTAGGGCCGTCCCTTGGGGGCGGGAGTGAGGACCTAGCGTCGCCGCGGTCGCCCTCCGTCGCGGGCTGGGATTCTGTCCGGGTCGGAATGATATTTCCGGCAGATCTCAGGGTGGCTCTCTTGGAAGTTGTTGCAGACGTCATTTTTCTGAAGGTTTATTTCTTTTGAAGAACAGGGAGTGTTTCTTCAAGTGTGAGTCCGGAGAACAATGAGTGTTCTACGAGACGATCGGAATAAAAGTGAAGGTACTTCAAGCCCTCCTTCTAGCGCCAATTGTTGTTACCCAAAATATTATCCGAAGATAGTGTTGCTGGAATGATCGAGTAACCAACAAGTGCGGGAGCACGTCCGTGAGAAATTAAATGACACAATATTTGCCCGGGTTGTTAATCCCGGGCTTGAATGCTCTCGCGAGATTTTATTAATAAGTATACTGTTGAGTACAAATATTAATGTTAGAATCTATCACAAAGAGTGTAAAGAATTCTAGTTTTCTAAGCTGTTGAGGGTATAGAATGCCGGAAGAATCAGATATGGAGTTCTGTGAATTCTTGCTATGGATGTTCTATGTGTGAGAATGTCTTTCTTTTTTCTTTCTCTTGTTTGCTGTGTTATTCGAAGCCCTTATTCTGTGTTATGGACCTTCTATTTATAGCAGACCAAGTTCCTGGGGGGGCCCCTGCGATCGCAGGCGATCGTCGTTATTTATATTATAATAAGACGGCCGATCGTCTCGTCGCGTGGGGCTTTTCCCTTAAAGTCCGCGGTTGTTACTGACAGCTGGCTGTACGGTCTGACGGGGAACTCGCATGCGTCCTGAGCCGCTGTCACCCACCTTTTCGGCGGTACTGTTGGTAGGTGAGGTAGGTGACAGACTGTGAGCACAGGTCTTGTCTGTCAGCACCTTTCGCAGGTCTGCGGCCCTGTTGGTAGGTGAAGTAGGTGACAGGCTGTGGGCACCGATCTTGTCTGTCAGCACCTTTTGAGATCTGCACGCGGGTCCCAGCCCGAGATTTGGGCTTTGATGACTTTTGACGGATGTTGGATTAATACGTGGCACGAGACGATCGCCAATCAACAAAAGACGATCGCCAATCAACAAAAGGCGATCGCCGTGGGTGCCGAGTTCAGGGTGTTTTTCCCGAGCATATCTCTTATAGTAGACTTCCCGACTGCTATGACGATTGCCTTCGAGGCGTGTTTAAATGCCGCACAACAGATATATATTATATTTGTTTGGTGATTGGGCATGCGTGCATGCAGTCCCTTCACATTTGGAAGTTGATCACTCCATTGGGCTACTATTTGTTTGGATATTTGTTTGGGCCTGGGGTAAAATACTGAATCCACATTCGTACACTTTATACATAAACTTTGATATCCATTTGATCATCCATTGACACCATATGTATTCTATCTTCGCATTCCTTTGATTATCTTATCTCGTTTGATCTATTTTGTTATTTGCTTTATATCTGTTCATTGAGCTTTTTATGCTCAACCACTTTTCTTCTCCATGCGGCAGGTACTTAAGCTAGGAGCGGGGTTATTAGCTTGGGGATGAGAGAGAGTGGATTACCTTATAGCTTTATTTTAATAATGAACTTTATTTCCTTATCGTTATTTCCAGATTTCGGATATTTGCATCGTACTCTCTTTTGTTCGGTTTCGGGGACACTTGGTGTTGTTTTAGTCCCCTTTTGATACTCTTTTGATAAATTTTATTTAAGACTTCCGTTGTTTGATTTGAATCTGTTGTATCTGATATGTCACCATAAAGTGACGCTTCTACCCTTGTCGGGTTTGGGCGTTACAATCTTAGTTACGTACGTTAACATCTTGCAGTTTCAGTCCAGTAGCTTTGGTTTTGATCATTACGTACGTTAATCAAACACCCATTACGTACGTTATATATAGTCAATATGTCCGTTGCATGTTGACCTATGCCATGACATCATCTCCAACGTTCATCTCATTTAAACTCAGAAACATTCCATTACGTACGTTAAGTAACATGTGTTACGTACGTTAATCTTCCACTATTACGTACGTTAAGCTATCTGTATAGCGAACATTATCTTCCTTCAGACCAGCTTTTTGCGACTTCGATTTCTTCGATGCTTTGCTTCGCCTCTTTGTTGTTTTGTTTTGTTTATCAACTTAATCATCAAAACTCTATTAATGAATGTATGGAATAAAATATTCCAACAATCTCCCCCTTTTTGATGATTACAAAACATCTTGAATTCGATAAAGTCTGCAAAAATTTTATATATATATATATATATATATATATATATATATATATTATACGAATCAAAGTTTTCGGCTTTGATCGTTTCGTTAGTTTCTCCAAACTTTTCTTTTTCTGTCATTTTCGACTTCTCCGTTTCTCATTTTTCAACTTCTTCATTTCTCCCCCTTTTTGTATGCTTTTCTTTTCTCCTTTTCGACTTCTTCGATTTTAATATGCTTCGATTTCTTCGACTTTTCTTTTCTCCTCCTTTTTGCATTTTTATTTCTCTCGTCATTCTTCCATGACGTTTTTTATCAATTCAACTCCTTTCTCCCCCTTTTTGTATTCAGCATAAAGTGTAATAAAACGAATAAAACCAAATTGATGTATATAAAAATATGCGATACCAATTGATGAATATAAATATATGCATTAAGAAAGGTATAACTCCCCATGACAAAAATATTCGTTAAAAAAAATATACTCCCCCTGAGTAAAATATAAATTGTTGAAAATTAATTTTTGGGGATCCAACTGATACTCGGTTTTTCATTTGAAACATAGACGATATTTGAAATAATTGTTCCTTTAGGAACCCAAACTTTCTTAACTTTAATCGTCCGTCTTGGGCTTTTACAGTTTGAAATATGGTGCCCGATATTCAAACATTTTTCGTAATGGGTATCTTCAAGTTCACAGATTCGGTGTTAAAATTTTGTTTGAATCCCAACCCCTGTTTATTCAAGGTATACTTTTTAACCGAGAGCATATTTTCAAATTTCTTGTTTCCGAGAGAAAATTTCTTCGTTATATTTTTGAGCTCGGTTTGTCTTTTCAAAAGATCATCCTTTAAGATATTTTCGGTTTATATGCATTTTGAATGATCAGGTTCGACAAATTTTCCCTTTTCAAGTATTTTGGAAATCTCGGTTTCCAATAATTTATTTTTAGATTTAAGGGATTTAATTTCGGATAAAGCATTTTGAAAATCGGTACGCAGTAATTCAAATGCTTCAAATAATTCATCGTGAGACGATGTACTAACCTGGATTTCGACGTCGCTATCGTCGAATGAACTTCGGGCCATGAGAGCGAGATTATTTTGATTGATAAAACCATCATCTTCATCTTCATCGCTCCATGTTGCAACTAGAACCTCCTTCTTGGGTTTTGCTCGGCAATTTTTTGCAAAGTGGCCTGATTTACCACATAATCGACAATTGTTGTCGAATTTCTTAGATTCGCCCGCTTGGATGTCCTTCTTTCTCCGGTTTAATAAGTGTTAGTACTTATTAATATTTTTGGCATAATATGCCGATTCTTCGTCACTATCATCCACAGGGATTTCTTCTCTCTTTGACATCTTAGCCTTCATGGCTATTGATCGTTCCTTCGGCTTTGGCTTGACACTTCGTGATTTTAAAACTATCTCATAATTAATTAGCAAACCAACGAGGGCGCTAAAATCAAGCGTATTGAGATATTTAGATTTTATGATCGCAGTCACGGTGCCATCCCATTCACTAGGTAGTGATCGTAAAATTTTCTTGACTTTTTCACTACTAGATAATGGTTTTCCGAATGAAGCTAGCCCATTGGTGATGACCGAAAATCGGTCGAGCATGTTGGTGATGGACTCGTCACCCTTCATCATGAATAATTCATAGTCATGGAGAAGCATATTGATCTTCGTCTCCTTGACTTGATTGTGCCTTCATGTGTGATTTCTAACATTTTTCAAATTTCTTTTGCACTATCACAAGACGGTATCCGGTTGTGTTCTTCCGGATGTATTGCACAATATAATAATTGCGTGGCTTTGCAATTATAATGATCTTTTTTCCAATCCGCGTCGTCATATTCTTCGAAAGATTTAAGCGTACCGTCGGAATTGATTGGAATTTTCGGACCAAGGCATATCACTTTCCAAAGCTCGATGTCATATGCTCGGATGAATATTGACATCTTTTTCTTCCACGTCATAAATTCGAGCCATCAGAAAATGGTGGTCGATTTAGAGCAAGGCCTTCGACTGGAGCAATTTGAAATGCCATTTGGATCGACTCCTCGGATATTAAGCCGTTTATTGGAGGTACCGCTATGATACCAATTGTTGGAGCAATATCGGTATTTGTGCCGTGTTGCGGAAGCGTAAATAATGTGTAAAGGGCAGAAAATAAATCGACACAAGGATTTATAGAGGTTCGGCTATTAACGAAGCCTACGTCCTCTTTCGGTATCTTTTTCAATAGGATGAAGATCAACCTCTGCACCTCTCTTCTGTCGGTCGAGGGATATCAGTCCAAGTTAAACCGTACAATCTCTCTTCTATCGGTTGAGATATTGCCGCTTGTAGTTGTCTTTATGTCGGTCCAAGTTAAACCATTTTCCTTTTCGATTGGACAAGGAATCAACCACTCTAGCTCTCTATCGGTACTAGATAAACCTCACTTAGATATTGATTGCGATTTAACAATGCTGGATCCTTGATCTTAATAACACCGAATCCAATCGTATCTTTTCTTTTACCTCTCGAGTATGTGTTGAATGTAAACACTCAAACTAACAATATAAGCTCAATATCAAACAACAATATAATGTATATGAATATCAGATCAATGTCTTGAATTCTTGAAGTTGTTGTGGGATGAATACCATTTGAAGTGGTATTTATAGCCATTTCTCTTCCAACTAGCCGTTAGCCTTCTGTGACTCTATTACGTACGTTAAAGCCTCCTCCTTACGTACGTTAGCTGTGTTACGTACGTTAGCTCATCTTAGTTATGTACGTTAATATCTTCCAGTTTCAGTCCAGTAGCTTTCGTTTGGATCATTACGTATGTTAATCAAACACCCATTACGTACGTTATATATAGTCAATATGTCCATTGCATGCTGACCTATGCCATGACATCATCTCCAACGTTCATCTTGTTTGAACTCAGAAAGATTCCATTACGTACGTTAAGTAGCATGTGTTGCGTACGTTAATCTTCTACTATTACGTACGTTAAGCTATCTATATAGCGTACGTTATCTTCCTTCAGACTAGCTTTTTGCGACTTCGATTTCTTCGATGCTTTGCTTCGCCTCTTTGTTGTTTTGTTTTGTTTATCAACTTAATCATCAAAACTCTATTAATGAATGTATGGAATAAAATATTCCAACAATCCTTTTGTCCTCAATCCATTAAACAATTAAGCACACCACACACACCACATGGAAGGAAGGGTGGGGGGCGGCCTACATAGTTTGGTGAGAAAACGAGCTGAGCCACTCAGTTCGTGTACCGGACGTTCACGTGTCTAGTCCATTAAATACACTTCGTTTTATCCCAAATGTGTTATACTTAATTAAATAATCCAATTAATTAATTTTATCAAATACAAAATTATAATAATATATTTCCAAGAAATAATTATTTGTGAATTAAATCAAACACCCGGTAATTAATTTCAATTCACTAGACCGCATGATTTATCAAATAAATCAAATTAGATATCTAATATCCAATGAAGAGATAGTAAATACATATTTATCCATCAAATATCCTTGTGCGCGACTACGTAGGTCCGTCTTAGTCGGCAATGGGAGGAACCAAGGAGTACGGGTAACACTTAGCCAGTCTAGTGCTCCGTACCGTAACCCAACTAAGAACGAATGATCGGATCATTCCAAAATCATTATGTCGTGAATTATGTATACGTATAAACCCTTCAATCATATGTCCCGATCAAGTATTAGGGTCACGGTAAAACAAAACCCTACTGTAACTTGACTCTATGCTTTCTGTTAATGCAAACCGAGATCACCGAGCTCTTGTGTATCAAATACAACTAGCTCTAACTGCTTTGGCCAAAGACTTATGATCTCCTTTGCTATTAACCGCATAGGATATTTATCTGCTCACTAACCGGAGAAAGAATCCTATCGTGGTGTTTCGTAGAGATTGCTACTTGCCCACTAAGTTGCATTTCGAGGTTGACCCCACCAAATGGCGATTGGATCGAACTACTCTAATGACTAAATTAACGTCACAAGCACATCTCCTACTGAAACCTCAAGTCAAAGGTCCCCGTATACCTATCACAACCTTTCGATTCAATCATTGACAATCCCTGAGTGATATCTATGTGACAGGATCGAGGTGAGTCGTGTTCGAGTATAGTAATCCCATTAGCATACCCATAACGTGTGCTCCCACTAACCCTTAGTGAAGACAGGCACTCTACATGTCAAAGTACACGTTATACAAGTCTTGTCTAAACTTACTGCCCACTTAAGTTTTATCGACTTGCAAACCAGTTAAGTATTCGAGCTCTAAACACTTCCAGTGCCTATCTCCTTATCTCTACAAGGAGTAGAATGTTTGCTCTCAAATGCAAGGATTATTATTCTATATACCAAATCACAATGCCCGTGATATACAATAATAGAAATAATAATTGCCTTATTAAATATAATATTCATAATTACAATACAAATGCTCTCACTCTCTCATCCTCTGAGTGGTATTCGAGGACATATTCCTAATAGCAACTCCCTGGTGTGGAGGGATGACCTAACCTCCTCCAGGGTTATAGTATCTTTCCCACCGATGAAAGACTGAACAAAATTCTCATGCAACAAGGGCAGAGAAACCAACAGAATCAATAGAGCATTCTCATCATCAATCTTCACATCAATATTCCGCAATTCAAGTAAACTTGTGTTCAATTGATCTAGGTGTTCACGAAGTGGCTAACCTTCCTGCATACGCAGACTGAACAAACGTTGCTTCAGGAGTAACTTGTTGGTTAACGACTTTGTCTGATACAGACTCTCCAGTTTTGTCCATAACCCTGCCCCAGTTTCCTCCTCTGCGAGCTCAGTGATGATGCCATATGAGAGACACAGCATGATAGATGAGTGCGCCTTCTCCTCCAAAACGGCCATCTCAGCATCTTTCGGATCCACCGTCTTGTTCGAAAACGGCACCCAGAGCCCTCGTTGTTTCGAAAAGGCTGCATCTTGATCTGCCATAACTATTCCTCCCGATGAATTTATCAACCTTCATGTTCAACCCAGACATCTTTCTTACCAGACCGCGGAAAAAATTATACCAGTTTGTTATGATGATTGTAAGAAAGAAATTATGAAAAGCGATAAGAAATACAAATAATTTACATGTTTCACAAACGATGAGTTAGCTACGTCCACGGGCATAAGAGATGAACGATTTTATTACTGATATGAGATTACACATTGATATTGTGATGTATTTCGGCTAGGTTACAAGCCATTATACAAGGAGTTCAAGACATCCCAACACTTAATTCTAGTATGTTATTGCTAGTTATATGATTATAATATTATTTCTTTGATTTATCATTGGTGAGAGTCACACTTATTGATTCAATAGGCTCATTGTTTTGGGTAATGATGTTATTTATATGATAATTAATCTAATGAATAAAAATTGTGTCCCGACTCTTTAGGGTTCTCTCCTTGAGGAACTCAAAAAATTATCAAATTAAACATTGCGGGTGGATTAATTTTTGATATAATAAGGTTTGAGTGGTAAATAGAATTGTTAGTAGCTTAAATTAATTAATAGACATGCAATATCTTAAGTAATGGAAACAAACAATTTAAAATAGAGTTCCATTTTGTAAATTGGAATTCAGATAGGAAGTATGAATTAATCTTTAGTGGATTAGGTTGATATTAATAGATTCAGTTATACTAAGAAGGGCTTAATATGAAAATTTGTGGTCTATTAGGAGTTCGTGCCCTAATCCTCCTTAAGCTCTCCAGGGTAGCCCAAGATGCAGATATAAACACCATATGGGATGGCCGAACTGAATACTCCTATAATACATGATTGGATTTATTCTATTGTGTTGTTAAATTATGGATCTTGACTTGTGTCTTTGATTCCATAGGTTGGAGAACTCATCAATTCTTCAAAAGCAATAAAAATTTACGAGAAAATAAGGAAAAAAATCATGAATTATACTTGAGTTATTCGACCGATCCAAATTGTAATCCATGTGATCCTATAGTTTGTTACCCACACTACACTCAGATCAGGACAAGGAATATTATAATATCCTGAATTTTAGAATAATATTTTATCATTGACCTTGTTAGAAAATCGATAATGTCGGGTGGTATTTCTAATATCGTCGAATAATTATTGGTATGAATGTAGCGGTGGCCAACGTTGTATTCTCCGATAAATTATTCAATAAAACTTAGAGAAATTATCCGGAATAACTATGGAACATGTGAATTTACTTGCATGTATCGAATATGCATTTGTGGGCTTGGACCATTTAAGGATATATGATTGGACATTTTCTAGGAGGTGCCGTGCGTAAAGATCGACTTTGAAAAATCACCATAGATTTTTGATAAGTTTAAAAATTCTAAAAATTAACAGTATATTAGATAATTGAGTTAAATTTCCAAAGGTCCAAACGGTGCACCAATCGGAGTCTGTATGAAGAAGTTATGATCGAATAAGTGAGACTGCCAACTGTCGAGCATCGTGCCCCACTGCGTGCATCAGCTGTCGGTAGTCTGGTGGAAGCTTTTGTGCAGAGTCGTCAGGCATTACGCTTGAGTCTTGGCCGAAAATCACGGAGCGTGACGCACAGCCTGACGTCTGGCCTTATGTCATGCTGCATAGTTGACTGAACACCTGTTTTGTGGCCTATGAATACACCCATTTCCGAATTAATTTTTTTCACACAATTTACGTAACATTATATAGAAACTGACACTCTCTAAATATACGTCTCTATATCTCTGATCGGAGTCCGTAGTTTCGACGATACATGATCGCTTTCTGGGAAGTCAGAGCAGCATATCCAGGCTAAGTTCGCCAGCTGTCCGACAAATTGTCTGATAGAGATTTTCAGTAATTCAATGGGAAGACGTGTGATTCACCCATTCTGAAATATTAACTCGGGTTAGGTGTTTAAACTTCAGATTTATTATAGTTTGGTAATTTTTATCTATTTTAATGATTATTGATATTATTAAAAATGTTTAAATTCTTAAACATTAAGGAACTTCGATTTTATTGGCTTATTATTCTATCAAATATTAAGTTATTTAATATCTGAATATTCAGTAAATATTTCGAAAATTATAAGTTTATAATTTTGGCCTTTTGATATTACCTTAGTAATTATATTCTAGTGGAATACTCATTAAATTAATATTATTAACTATGAATAAATATTATGAAATCCAAGACACAAGTCAAGATCCACAATTAAACACATAAAAAATCGATTTTTCTTGGACAATGAAGGTGTGAAAATCGGCCAACACTCATATCCTATTTATAAGTGTTTTCGGCTACTCTAGGGACCTTAATAGAAGTCATCTTCCTATATTAGAACTCTTCCTAATATAATGACTCTATGAAATATCAGCTTAGTCCACTAAAAAATTGATATTGCACTTCCTACAAAAATCCCAAATTACGAAATTAGGCTCCTTTTTGAATTAATTATTTCCCGTATTTAAAATATTCCATGTCCATTAGTTAATTTAAGCTATTGACAGCTTTTAATTAATTAATATATTATACATGAGTAAACCACTCGACATTTATTATTATATCGGAAAATTAATTCCACCTGCAGGGTTTAATATAATAATCCTTTCGAGTGCTTCAAGGGACATGATCAACCCGACTGGTCGGGTCACGATTTCTAGCTATAATATTAATTATCATATAAATAATAATATTGCCCAAAATATCGAGCATATTGAGTCAATCATTGTGGCTCTCACCCATGATAAATCAAAGCAATAAATATTAAATATATATAATTAAATATTAATCACTAGAATTAAGAAATAATAATTGTCCGAGATATACGCACTTCTTATAGTCAGTATAGAAGAATCTATCTCACCTCGATCCTATTCAATGTATACCGAATACGCTAATATATGCTAATGGTCAAGACCAACCAATCTCAAGCATATACTACAACCTCTCACATAACGGTCTAATGTTATATAGGTTGCGAACTAAATATTACTATATAAGGAACCGATAATGTGATCTTCTGTATGACTCGACACACCACATTATCTACAATATAAAGTAATTTAGACTATATTTGCATAACCATAGCGTGAATAAATATGCAAAACATGTGATAAATGAATTAAATATTCTCATAGATAAAGACCGGGAAATTAGGTAATACAAGCATAAAGTATGCTTTGACGTATACAACTCTTACAATCTCCCACTTATACTCAAAACATGCTTTTGAAGTACACTATCTAGACTATGTCTATCTATCTCCCACTTATACTCAAAGCAATACTGCCATACATCTCAACCCCATTCCTTCCACATGAAAGAATCAACTAGGTTGTTTCCAGATGCAATCTTGAACAACACTACGTTCCCTCATTTTACAACATTACTTGCAATTGATATGTTTCCTTGCTCTATGGGCTCGTGGTTCCTCTGGGTTTATAAATGCACCAGTATTGCCACAATAAAATTGTGATACTTCTATGCAAACCAAGAACCACATATAAGTCCAACAAAAACATAGCTCGAGGTTGACTTAAGCTTAACTTTGTCTGACTGGAAATCTGAGTTAGTGTAATCCAAAGGACAAAGTGTATCCGATTGATATACAAGCATATGCTCCCTAGTCCTTCTCAGGTACTTGAGTATATGCTTGACAGCAATCCAATATCCCGGTCCTGGGTTCGAGTGATATCTCGCCACCATGCCTACAGCATGACAGATATCAAGCCTAGTGCAAAGCATATCATACATGAGGCTTCCCACTGCCGAAGCACAATGGACCAGCTTCATGTCATCTATCTCCTTCTGTGTCTTAGGACACATAGCCTTAGATAGCTGAATTCCATGTCTGTAAGGTAAGAAACCTTTCTTGGAATTCTCCATGCTGAACCGCTTTAGCACCGTATCGATATAGGATGTCCGAGATAAACACAACATCCTTTTCTTGCTATCTCGAAAGATCTCAATATCAAGGAAGTGCCCGGCTTCTCCCAAATCCTTCATATTGAACTACTCAGACAGCCATACCCTTACGTCTGATAATACCTTCACATTGTTTCCAATTATAAGTACACCATCTACGTACATTGCAAGAAACACCACCACGTTTCCATCGCACTTTTGGTATACACAAACCTCACTAGGACACTGTTCAAAACCATACGATTGAATGACCTCATCAAATCATATGTTCCAAGACCTTGATGCTTGCTTGAGACCATAAATGGCTCTTTTAAGCTTGCACACTAAGTGCTCCTCTCCTTCAGCAATGAATCCCTCAGGTTGGCGCATATAGATTTCCTTATCAAGACCCCCGTTCAAGAATGCAGTCTTGACATCCATCTGCCAAATCTCCATATCCAAATGGGCAGCTATAGCTAAGAGGATCCGGATCGATTTAAGCATGGCTACTGGCGAAAAGGTCTCATCGTAGTTGATGCCCTGCTTCTGAGTGTAACCTTTCGCAACAAGCCTTACTTTGAAGGTTTCAACCTTCCCTTTCGATCATCTCTTACGCTTGTAGACCCACTTACTTCCAATGGGTTTTACCCCATTAGGTAGCTCTACTAGCTCCCACAGTTGATTAGAATCCATAGATCCCATTTCGGATTCCACTGTTGTTTGCCAGGATTCAGTATCCTTGTCTTGAACTGCCTGCTTATACTTACATGGATCCGTTTCATCCTGGTCCGGGGAGTGGTCCGAAGATGCTCCCACGCTGATGAAATTTTCAGGTTGCCGAACAACCCTCCCACTACGACGAGGCATGTCCTTGGTTTGCGTGTCCACAATAGTGCCGATACGTGGTTCACTAGGTGTTTGGACAATTGGTATTGTCGAAATCTCGCCCCTAAGTTCTTCTAGAATGACCTCACTCCTAAGCTTGTGGATTATTACATAGTCCTCCTCTAAGAACCGGGCATTGGTGCTAACAATGACCTTCTGGTCTTTAGGATTGTAGAATAGGCCACCCTTCGTTCCCTTCGGAGATCCTACAAACACTCGTACTTCTATACGAGATGCCAACTTATCAGCTTCCTTATTCAGCACGTGTGCTGGTGAACCCCAAATCCGAACATGTCCTAGACTGGGCTTGCGCCCATTCCACAGTTCTGTAAGGTGTTTTTGGAACTGATTTCGAAGGAACCAAGTTTAGAATCTACGCCCCTGTTTCCAAGGTGTATCCCCAAAATGAAATAGGTAAATCAGAATAACTCATCATTGACCTAACCATCTCTAATAAAGTACGATTCATTCGTTCAGCAACACCATTTTGTTGTAGTGTACCAGGCGCTATGAGCTGGGAAGTAATCCCCTCATGTGCCAAGAAATCCAAAAACTCTCCACTAAGGTACTCGCCACCACGATCAGATCGTAGTGACTTGATACTCTGCCCATGACGCTTCTCCATTTCAGCCTTGAATTCTTTGAACTTATCAAAATATTCAGACTTACGTCGCATCAAATAGATGTATCCATATCTCGAATAATCATCTATAAACATGATGAAGTATTCGAAACCACCCTTAGCCTGGATGTTCATTGGACCACATACATCGGTATGAACCAATTCCAATACATTTTGTGCACGGTTTCCTTTGCTTTGAAAAGCCCTTTTAGTCATTTTACCTTCCAGACAGGATTCGCAAACTGGAAATGACTCAACTTGGAGTGAATCCAATGGGCCATCGCTTACCAATTTATGAATCCTTATAAGTTTAATATGACCCAATCGTAAATGCCACAAATATGTTTGATTTATGCTCGAAGGTTTATTAGGATTAGTCAAAGAATTAAGCGATTTATAATTATGCAAGGGAGTTGGTGCAACATTAATGATATAAAGTTCTTCATAATAAGTACTCGCGCAAACATATTCACCATTTCTTTTAATAACTGCATTATCTTCAAAAGAAACTGAATATCCATCACGACGCAATTTAGAAACTGAAATTAAATTCATTCTAAAATCGGGTACCAATACTACATTATTTAGAACTAAAATCCTATCATCAACTTTTAATTTCACCACTCCAACTGCAACAGCCTTTAGCCTGGAATAGTTGCCCCAGCTTATTGTAATCTCATCCGCACTAAGTACCTTGGTTACTTGGAACCCCTTTGAGTCATAACAAACATGACCAGTGGAGCCCGAATCCATTATCCACGAAGTGATAGAACAGGCAGCCAAACATGTTTTGACAACTAGTACATGAGACGTACCTTTCTTAGGGCAGTCACTCTTGAAATGCCCTTTCAGACCACAATTGAAGCACTTGCCCTTCGGCTTTTTGTTCGCCTCGGACTGAGGAGCCTTTGACTGAGGAGCCTTGCTCTTAGCTTTGAAGGTTGCCGCTTGCTTCTGGCCAACCTGCTTTTTCTTCTTTCCCCATTTGGGTTTTGAAGAAGTAGCACCGGTTGCCGCAAGAATTTGATGATGACCTTGTTTGAAGAGACCTTCGGCAGACTGAAACTCTATCAGAAGTTCTGCCAATGTGTAAGTCCTACGATTCATATTGTAGTTGAAGCGGAACTGCTCAAAGCTTCTTGGTAAACTGCCCAAGGTAATATCGACCTGCGACTCCGCATCGATAGTGGCCCCCAGTATGCTCAGTTCGTTGAAATGAGACATCATTTTAAGAACGTGATCCCTTATTAGGGTCCCTTCAGACATTTGGGTTGTCATCAAAACCCTCATTGCATTTTTCCTAGCTGTACGGTTCTGATGACCAAACATCTCAGTGAGATTTTTCATCATTTCCACAGCCGAGCCCATCGTCTGATGCTGATGTTGCAATACATTTGTCAATGAAGCCAAAATGTAACAGCGAGCCATCTCATCAGACTTTTTCCATTTCCGGAATTCACCCAACTCTTCAGGAGTGGCATCCATTTCTGGTTCCAAAGGACTCTCTTCAGTTAAAACAAATTTATGCCCCTCGGCAGTCAAGACAATATCAAGATTTCTTTTCCAGTCGGCAAAATTAGTGCCATCAAGTTTGTTTTCTTTGAGAATAACAGCTAGTGGATTGAAAGACATCCGAGAATAAAATTAAAAACACCATTCATCACATAATTCGACGCAAGATATATTTAAAAACCTTAAAACACAATATATATTGTAACACCCCAAAAGGCGGATATTACAGTGCCGTGGATCCCACACTGGGACCCACCAGGCGATAACCAAAATAGATTAAATAAATATTATTTGTGATACTGAATCACAATGAATAGTCATTATTCCGATTAGGAGTTTATCAAAAATATGGCCAACGATCTTATAATACACAGGATCCGAAAAGAAACAAGTATAAACCATATGGAGATGGAAAATACTTCAAATGTCAATACAACCAGATAGTAATTTGAATGAAGCAGAAAATAAAATAACATAACACGGTTTAACATAACCGGACAACAAATGATGTGGGGCCCCCGAACTAGTATCCTTCGAACCCTTCGCCGTCAACATGCTCTTCCCGTGCCTTGCCTTTTCCTCGACCTAAAATACAATACAAGTATTTCGCCCAAAACACAGGGTCAGATATACATGATAATTAATTCTTCCGACATTATACAATTCACATATATATGGATCTCAAGAAAATCATTCCGACTATTAATCATACCCCTCGGGCGTATGAAACAATCAGTCACAAACCTTCGAACACATCCAATACTATGGACGATTAACAATATGGCTCAAGATGGACATCACAGTACGCCCGATCCGGAAATGTGTCCGTGTACATGTCCGCCCCGTATACGGAATCCAGAATATACGTGGCACAATGTACCTAATTAGCCTCACGAAACTACGTCTCGTGTGCACAGTCCAATGCGGAATAATATCCACGTATGACTATATATGTGCCTGACTAAAAATCCTACACAATGTCCAATCAGAACGCAGATATGATTCCGGATATGTCACGGTACAACATGACAACGAATTCAATAAATCACATATCCGATTAAGGATCAAGAAAAACTCACTGAAGTGAAAATAAGACCAACGAGATCAACGACTCAAAGCGACGTACATGGGAATGCAACCCCATGAAGAAACGGAATAACGTCAAGGACAATGTCAAATCACGACAAACATTACATGAACAATTCATACATATGAAATATATAACTATCACAAGAATCTAATCATCATTATAACCAAGCAAGATAACTTGCCTCAATACGGAGACGAGAATAGTCCTCTTCTTGTCGGAACGAACGAACGGTCCTCGTGTAATATCCGTATTTTTCTTTTCCTTGTATTTTCATTTTTGGTGTATTTCTCGATCGTAGTGACCCTCGTGTATCTTTCAGTGTGTCCTTCCTGTCAACTGTTGAACTGTATTCTTGTTATTATTGTGCGAAACCGCCGTTTCGGGGTTGCCGTGGATCCATTTCGTGTTATTAGTCCCCAAATATTGATTCCTATCGTTTTATTCTCTTTCCGGATCATTTTTTATTATTTTGGGACCCAAAAGGGGGTGTGGGCCGCGGCACAAGGTGTGTGCGCCGCGGCACACAAATTCCTTCAGTTGTTGGTCGAACAAACTATACTGTGTGCCGCGGCACACCCATCCGGTGCCGCGGCACAGTGCCAGGCCGGTGCCGCGGCACACCTGTCCGGTGCCGCGGTACACTCGTGTGTCTTCTGCGACCTAAACCGCTTTGTCTGGGTGCCGCGGCTGCAGCCGTGCCGCGGCACAATGCCGAAACCTGGGAGTAATTTTTTGGCCTGTGCCACGGCACACTTCGGCTGTGCCGCGGCACACAAAGCGGTCAACCGTGGAACTTCGTCTTTATTAGACGAAATCGACCATTTCTTCTTCATTTCACTGCATCGCGAGAGAGAGTGAGAGAGAGGGGAAGAGTTCTTCATCTTTATCCATTGGGGGGTTGATTTTCACCATTTTTCTTCGGTAGTGAAGCCCGGGCAATCAATCTAACGCATGTTCTACGGATCTTGGTACTTGAATCTCCTAAGGTAATATTCTAAAACCCTATTTTCGATTAATTTGGGGGTTTTGGGTTTTTCTTCCGATTCGTTCCGTTTTTTTGGTGGATTCATGATGTATACGATTAATATTGTTAGTATCTTTAGTTTTCCTACGGATTCATGGATATTTTGTGGATTTTTACGGAATCGGGAGGGTTTGGTTGTGGTCCGCCCTCGTTGTTATTTTTGGTACGAATATACATGAATCGTAGGCGGGTTTCCGGTTGTATTCCATTTCCGTAATCGTCTAGAGTTGGTTGTGATTGTGTTATTCGAATCGTTAGGTTCATTTTCGTCGGTTCCTCGCGGTTGTGCTTGATCCTTCCGTTCCGTTCGTGTGATCGTCTATTTAATCGAGGCAAGTATCCTTATGAACTTACAATCTTGACATAGTAGTATTGTATGAGAAATTGTGTGTGTGTGTATGCTCACTGCGGGTTAGATCCGATGGGGTCTCGGTAGGGCTCCACGAAGCTGTGGAACCGCGAGCTTGCTTTTAACCACTGTGGGTTAGATCCGACGGGGTCTCGGCAGGGATCCACGAAGCTGTGGGTCCGCGGTTAATTGTGGTGCATTTTTACAAATGTGGTTTGATCATTGGCATTTCCGGAAATGAGTGTTTTGGAACTATGTTTTCTTGAATTGCATGCATTACTATATGTGTAAGATGTAAGTCGTTCATCTGGTTACTTGTACTAGCGTAATTGCTAACCCCTCTGGGGACCCGTTTTGGGGAAATTCGTTTTATGAATTTCAGTCGGAGTTCATCGGGACGGCGGTACTGGACGATTACGGATGATGGCCATGCGTGATGATTGTGCATAAGTGACGTCTTAATGTCTTTTTGTCTTTTCATCTTTTGTGGTTTTTGAACTAATAGTTGTACTCGAGTACCTAAGAGTTCTTGTTCGTCCGGATTGTATTGTTGCCTATTATGTCTGTGTTGATTGATGATGTTGTGTTTGACCGGTTGAACCGGGTGGATCATTCTGTTTTGCGTCTTTATGACGTGGTGTTATTTTATTGTTCCTGTGAGTCGTTGTGTATGATGCTGTCCAGCCTGGTGGGTCCCATATAGGGATTCACGGCGCTGTAATATACCTCGGATATCCTGGGGGTGTTACAGAAAATGGTATCAGAGCACTAGGTTTATGGATACCTAGGCTTGTCGGTTTATTGGGTCTTGTGGTGTTTTGTTTTGCACATCATCGTCACGCTGCCATGATTCCGGTACTACCAGTGTCCGTAAGTTTTCCTTCCTCTGTTCATTATTTCCTTGTATCGTACCTTTGATTCTCGACTTGTGATTGTTCTTTTCTCGTACTTACCCTCGTATGGCTTTTGCTACTTATTTAACTCCAGTATGGATGCTGGAAGAGGTCGTGGTCGCGGTCGTGGTCGTGGACGCGGCCGGGGACGTGGGGCAGCCGGTGGGGCGGCCACGTCACAGTCTTCGGGAGCCGGCAGTACCGGCGACCGTCATAGCCATGCTTCTTCTCAGGAGCGTGCCGACCTCGGTATTGCGGCCGTTATGCAGCAAATGGTGAACCAAATGGCGGCGATAGCTCAGGCGGTTCAGAACCCGGATCAGGCCCATGCTAATCGGGGCGGAGCGGATCGTTGGCTCCAAGATGTTATCAAGATGCATCCTCCTCAGTTTTCGGGAGCTTCATACCCGATTGGCTGGGAAGGGTGGGTCAAGGAGATATCTAAGGTCTTCGTTGCCACTAACTGTCCCGAGGAACGTAAAGTCCCTATTGCCCAATACTTTCTCACAGGGGACGCTACGGACTGGTGGGAGGCCGTTGGGCCCAAAGATCATGCTGCTTCGTGGGCTGAGTTTCAAGAGTTGATGGAGACTGAATATTGCCCGTGGCCAGTCAGACAGGCTCGGGTACATGCTTTTTATGATGCTCAACCGCGGGATATCCCCGTATCTCAAGCTATTGCTGATTTTAATAAGGAGTTGGGTTATGTGAAGACCCAAGGTGTCGAGGAGAGCGACAAAATTTTCCATTTCTCCAGACGGATGAAGTTGCCGATTCGGGACTATATGTCGGGGCTTGTATGCACTACCTTGAAAGATTACCAGAGCAGGGCCCTTGCTTACGATATGTCTGTGACGGCGAGTGAGGCGGCCCGCGAGTGTAAGAAACAGAAGTCCACCGGGAATTTTTCGGGCCACAAAGGTGGGGGTCAGCAGAAATTTCAGTCTGCTAATTTTTCCGCTGGTGGTGGCCCAACTCGATCTACTGGGTTTCCCCGTAGGGCTGCCAGTGCCCCTTCTCGAGAGGTGCAATGCTTTAACTGTGGCCAGCAGGGCCACATCAGTCGTATTTGTCCGAACCCTTTGCTGACGTGTAATCAGTGTGGCCAGTCGGGTCACAAGGCTGCTTTCTGTGTTGAGAGGGAGAAAATCCCTGGTGCCCGGGCTTCCATTCCAGCGCCTAGGGAACCAAGTGTGAATCAGGGATCGTTTGCTCCTCAATCTCCGCCGAGTGCTAGTCGGGGGAGAGGTCGAATCGGCCGTCGTCTAAGGGGAGCTTCGGTGTCGGCTCGGCCCACCCGCGTGTCTAAGAGATGCGGAGAGCCGATGACCCAGCGGCTACCGTGGCGGCAGTACCGTTTATATTCTTTCTCACCTGTCGGTGTGCTTTTCGATTCGGTGCTACGCATTCGTTCATATCTCTGGATTGTGTGCGCCGTTTGAGTCTCGACCGTTTGACGCCTTGTGAGCCCTTCATCGTTAAGCTTCCTAGCGGTGATAGGATCGTTGGTGATCAGGAGGTTCGAGACTGTTCTGTGTTTATTTGTGAGAGGGCTTGTCCCTCTAATCTTATTGTTGTGGGTATTGAGGGTGAGGACTTAATTCTCGGGGATGATTGGCTCGAGCGGCATGGTGCAATTATGAACTACCGCACGAGAATCATCACCATGTTAGCCGATGATGGCACCGAGCACTCTTTCGCCGGGCGAAAGAGGGGGAACCAGAAACTCGTTATTAACGCCTTGAAGGCAATGAGACTCCTGCGAAAGGGGTGTACCGGCTATTGGTGCTACGCCTTGAAGGCGGAGAGTGGTGGAGTCGAGATTTCGTCGATTCCAATTGTTAATGAATTTCCTGATGTTTTTCCTGATGAGTTACCGGGATTGCCACCGGATCGTGAGGTCGAGTTCGCTATAGAGATAGAGCCGGGTGCGGCTCCTATTTCGAAGGCACCCTATCGCATGGCACCTTCAGAGATGTCCGAGTTGAAGAAGCAGTTGAGTGAGCTTCTTGAGTCGGGGTATGTTCGACCGAGTGCCTCGCCTTGGGGCGCACCGGTCCTGTTTGTGCGGAAGAAGGATGGTTCACTACGTTTGTGTATCGACTATCGCGAGCTAAACAAGGTGACCATCAAGAACAAATATCCTTTGCCGAGAATTGACGACTTGTTCGACCAGTTGGAGGGAGCTGCGATATTCTCGAAAATTGATTTGAAATCGGGGTACTATCAGCTCCGGGTGAGAGAGTCCGATGTACCGAAGACAGCTTTTCGGACGAGGTACGGACATTATGAGTTTCTAGTTATGCCTTTCGGGTTAACTAATGCGCCGGAAGTGTTCATGCAGTTGATGAACAAAGTCTTTATCGAGTATTTGGATAAGTGTGTCGTCGTCTTCAATGACGATATTCTTATTTATTCGAGGAACGAGGAAGAGCATGCCCATCATTTGCAGATAGTGTTAGACATTTTGAGGGTCGAGCAACTCTATGCGAAGTTCTCGAAATGTGAGTTCTGGCTGAAGGAAGTGATGTTTTTGGGTCACGTGATTTCAGCCGAGGGGGTTCGTGTAGATCCGCAGAAGATCGAGGCGGTATTGGATTGGGCACCGCCCAAAAACGTGAGAGAGCTCCGTAGTTTCTTGGGTTTGGCTGGCTACTACCGTAGGTTCGTCGAGGGTTTCTCGAAACTGGCTCGACCACTTACACAGCTGCTCCAGAAATCCGAGAAGTTTGTCTGGAATGACGAGAGGCAGTTCAGTTTTGAGGAATTGAAGAAGCATTTGACTTCAGCTCCGGTTTTGGCGTTGCCGTGTGGCAACGAGGGATTCGCCGTTTATAGCGATGCTTCGGGTCAGGGTCTTGGGTGCGTATTAATGCAGCACGGCAAGACCATTGCCTTTGCGTCGAGACAGTTGAGGCCGTATGAGCTTAACTACCCTACTCATGATTTGGAGTTAGCGGCAGTCGTATTTGCGCTCAAGATTTGGCGTCACTATCTTTTCGGCTCTACATGTCAGATTTTTACCGATCATAAAAGTCTGAAATACATATTTACCCAGCGAGAATTGAATATGAGGCAGAGGAGGTGGTTAGAGCTGATTAAGGATTATGACCTCGAAATCCTTTATCATCCGGGCAAGGCGAACGTCGTGGCCGACGCCTTGAGTCGGAAACCGATTGCATTGCGATCGCTTGAGATCCTTACGTCTCAGTCCGAGCTTCGGAGAGCTTTAATCGAGTTAGATGTTGAGGTTCTGTTGCCGGGAACTGTCGGACAATTTCGTGCTTTGGAAATTTCGTCGTCTTTGATCGATGAGATTAAGTCAGCGATCGAGAGGATCCGATGATTACTCAAATCCGAGAGAATGTTCTTAAGGGAAAGTCTCCTGGGTTTGTGATTCACGAGGATGGTATTTTGAGATTTCAGAGTCGGCTTTGTGTGCCGAACGACTCAGAGTTGAGACAGAGTATTTTGCGGGAGGCCCATGTTATACCCTATTCCGTTCATCCTGGTTCGAGTAATATGTACAAGGACCTGAGAAGAAATTTCTGGTGGAATGATATGAAGGATGAGGTCGCACAGTTTGTAGCGAGATGTTTGACTTGCCAGCAAGTCAAAATCGAGCATCAGCGACCGGCTGGGCTTTTGCAGTCACTTCCCATTCTGGAAAGGAAATGGGAAGATATATCGATGGATTTCATTACGAGTTTGCCGAGATCGAGATCGGGCATGAATATGGTTTGGGTGATTGTTGATCGTCTGACCAAGTCGGCACATTTTCTGGGCATCAAGGACACTTGGGGCCCGGAGAAACTGGCTCGTGTGTTTATCGCGCAGATTGTGAGACTTCACGGTACTCCGAAGTCTATTGTTTCGGATCGTGATGGCCGTTTTGTATCGCACTTTTGGCAGGCGGTGCATAAGGCGTTGGGTACCCGTTTGCATTTGAGTACCTCTTTTCATCCCGATCGGATGGACGGTCGAGCACTATCCAGACATTCGAGGACATGTTGCGTGCTTGTGCCCTCGATTGGAGTAGTGACTGGGAGGAGCATTTGCCATTGATCGAATTCACGTACAATAATAGTTGGCACGCGTCGATTCGGATGGCACCGTATGAGGCACTTTATGGGTGGCGGTGTCGATCGCCGATTTGTTGGAACGAGGCGTCCGATTTGGTCGGGACCGAGCTGGATGTCGTTTTAGAGACGAGGCGGAAGGTAGAATTAATTCGGGAACGGATGTTGACGGCCCAGAGTCGACAGAAGTCATATGCCGATGTCCGTCGTCGACCTTTAGAATTCGAGGTGGGAGACCACGTTTTGCTGAAAGTGTCGCCGACGAGAGGAGTTTTCCGTTTCGGGAAGAAGGGGAAGTTGAGTCCGAGATTTATTGGACCCTTCGAGATTCTCGAGCGGGTCGGTGGGTTAGCATACCGTTTGGCGTTACCCCCGGCCTTGAGTCACATTCATAGCGTTTTTCATGTTTCCCAGCTGAGGAAATATGTTCCGGATCCTAGTCACGTCATCGATTATGGCGAGATTGATATTGCTGAAGATATTACTTTTGAGGAGCGTCCTTTGAAGATTTTGGAGCATCGTGAGAAACGACTGAGGCATAAAACCATCCCTTTGGTCAAAGTGCAGTGGTCGAGACACGGTGTCGAGGAGGCAACTTGGGAAACCGAGGATAGCATGCGTGCTAGGTACCTGGAGTTGTTTGTTTCTTAAGTTTCGGGACGAAACTTATTTTTAGAGGGGTAGAATGTAATATCCGTATTTTTCTTTTCCTTGTATTTTCGTTTTTGGTGTATTTCTCGATCGTAATGACCCTCGTGTATCTTTCAGTGTGTCCTTCCTGTCAACTGTTGAACTGTATTCTTGTTATTATTGTGCGAAACCGCCGTTTCGGGGTTGCCGTGGATCCATTTCGTGTTATTAGTCCCCAAATATTGATTCCTATCGTTTTATTCTCTTTCCGGATCATTTTTATCATTTTGGGACCCAAAAGGGGGTGTGGGCCGCGGCACAAGGTGTGTGCGCCGCGGCACACAAATTCCTTCAGTTGTTGGTCGAACAAACTGTACTGTGTGCCGCGGCACACTCGTGTGTCTTCTGCGACCTAAACCCGCCTGTACCGGGTGCCGCGGCACACGCAGGCCGTGCCGCGGCACAATGCCGAAACCTGGGAGTAATTTTTTGGCCTGTGCCGCGGCACACTTCGGCTGTGCCGCGGCACACAAAGCGGTCAACCGTGCAACTTCGTCTTTATTAGACGAAATCGACCATTTCTTCTTCATTTCACTGCATCGCGAGAGAGAGTGAGAGAGAGGGGAAGAGTTCTTCATCTTTATCCATTGGGGGGTTGATTTTCACCATTTTTCTTCGGTAGTGAAGCCTGGGCAATCAATCTAACGCATGTTCTACGGATCTTGGTACTTGAATCTCCTAAGGTAATATTCTAAAACCCTATTTTCGATTAATTTGGGGGTTTTGGGTTTTTCTTCCGATTCGTTCCGTTTTGTTGGTGGATTCATGATGTATACGATTAATATTGTTAGTATCTTTAGTTTTCCTACGGATTCATGGATATTTTGTAGATTTTTACGGAATCGGGAGGGTTTGGTTGTGGTCCGCCCTCGTTGTTATTTTTGGTACGAATATACATGAATCGTAGGCGGGTTTCCGGGTGTATTCCATTTCCGTAATCGTCTAGAGTTGGTTGTGATTGTGTTATTCGAATCGTTAGTTTCATTTTCGTCGGTTCCTCGCGGTTGTGCTTGATCCTTCCGTTCCGTTCGTGTCATCGTCTATTTAATCGAGGCAAGTATCCTTATGAACTTACAATCTTGACATAGTAGTATTGTATGAGAAATTGTGTGTGTGTATGCTCACTGCGGGTTAGATCCGACGGGGTCTCGGTAGGGCTCCACGAAGCTGTGGAACCGCGAGCTTGCTTTTAACCACTGTGGGTTAGATCCGACGGGGTCTCGGCAGGGATCCATGAAGCTGTGGGTCCGCGGTTAATTGTGGTGCATTTTTACAAATGTGGTTTGATCATTGGCATTTCCGGAAATGAGTGTTTTGGAACTATGTTTTCTTGAATTGCATGCATTACTATATGTGTAAGATGTAAGTCGTTCATCTGGTTACTTGTACTAGCGTAATTGCTAACCCCTCTGGGGACCCGTTTTGGGGAAATTCGTTTTATGAATTTCAGGTCAGGTTCATCGGGACGAGCGGGCGCTGGACCAGTACACGGATGATGGCCATGCGTGATGATTGTGCATAAGTGACGTCTTAATGTCTTTTTGTCTTTTCATCTTTTGTGTTTTTTTTGAACTAATAGTTGTACTCGAGTACCTAAGAGTTCTTGTTCGTCCGGATTGTATTGTTGCCTATTATGTCTGTGTTGATTGATGATGTTGTGTTTGACCGGTTGAACCGGGTGGATCATTCTGTTTTGCATCTTTATGACGTGGTGTTATTTTATTGTTCCTGTGAGTCGTTGTGTATGATGCTGTCCAGCCTGGTGGGTCCCATATAGGGATTCACGGCGCTGTAATATACCTCGGATATCCTGGGGGTGTTACACCTCGACTAATATTGAGTACTCGAACAATCAACCTTGAATGAAGTATATTTTGCTCATTAACACGTTTATATGATCATCTATACCGAATTTTAATGAGATAACATCTTAATTCCCGATTGAGTAGTTCAACTTTTGAAGTGTTACTTCAAGAACCTTATTCATACCATTCAATTCTTACAATTGATTACAAGATGATACCAAATGTTTATTGGATTAAGAATCATTCCATAATGTGTTAAACAATAATCTCCTATCCTTTAATCTTATCAAGAACATCTCAAATGATTAAAAGTAAAATCTGCACTACACACAATTACTTGTGTTGAGTTAATTAGTTGTAAATCCATATCATGATTATGAAGACTATCTCAAGTTTAGCACCACCCTTATACACTTCCAACTAACTTGGAGATTCAAACATCATACCTCTGAATTCACTTAGCCTAGGTTCAAGAAGATTATTTCATTCTTCTAATGATCAACAAGGGTTTCTTAAAACATTTATGGTAATTATTCCAATAAGTCATTTACATTACAATGAAACAAGGATTATTATTATACCAATGGTGTTATTAGTCTAGCAAGGAGAGTGTGGTTAAACTAAACATGATCCTTACCATTTTAAAACACCAAGAACACACCATTACAAAACCCCTAATCATCATATTCATCATTAAGTTTGTTGAAAGCTTAACTACAACATGTTTATTTTGATTAATTCATCACTAGGTGAAATATACTTAATTACTATCATTATAATTACGAGATTATAGGGTTAAATCGTAGAACATACCTTCAGAAATGAAGAACAATACACCAAACCACAAGAACACAATATAAGCTTCAAGAATGTCTCCAACTTCCAATCAACAAGCTCCAAAATCAAAATGTAAAGCTCCAACACAAGTTGGAAGAAGGTAAACTTGATCTAGGGATGAAGGGGGATGATTATATGGGTGAAAATCGGAGTTTGGACGTGCAAAATGAAAGACACAAGTTGTCTTTTTATAACAAAGATTAGTTACGTGACGTTATCACAAGAGGATAACGTCGTTAACAACTTTACGACGCTACACAAAAAGTGTTACGTCGTAAGCTAGGTCGAGGCTCTTGGATGAAATACGAACTTCATTACGTACGTTACCTCTAGAAGCATTACGTACGTAATGTAGGTCAACTAGGTTGCCTCCAAAAGATCAGATATTCGAATCCCATCCGGCCCCACACGCCGAAAGTTAAGATCGGATACGATTTCACTGGTTACGTACGTAACAGGTTCCCCTTTACGTACGTAAAGGTCTCAAAATAGCGTACGCTATGCCTAATGATTAACGTACGTTAGTCTCAGATTTTAATAGTTCAATATGTACTTATCTATACAACGCTGAAAATTCAAACATAGTGCGAGTGATCATTTTTTTATTAAGTCTATTATGATATATTCTAACATTAATATTCATTTCACAAATGCAACAAGACTACAACAGTATTGAATTATCCAAATAGTACAACAGTAAGTAAGGATTTCCATCGGATATTACATACTCCCCCCCTTAAAAGGGGTTTCGACCTCGAAACTAATGGGTAAACAATTCAGGATACCTCTCTTGAATGCTGTTCTCCGTCTCCCATGTGGCCTCCTCGACCCCGTGTCGTGACCACTGAACCTTCAGTAGGGGAATCGTCTTATTCTGTAATTGTTTGATCCTTCTCTCAAGTATCCGTACGGGGCGCTCCTCATACGAATGATCCTCCGCTAAATCGATCTCATCGAACTGAAGTACATGACTCGGATCAGCAATGTATTTCCTTAACTGGGAGACATGGAACACGTTATGGATCCGGCTCAGGGCTGGTGGTAAAGCCAGGTGATAAGCCAAATCGCCTACTCGTTCCAAAACCTCAAACGGCCCGACATACCTCGGACTCAGCTTGCCTAGTTTCCCAAAACGAAAAACTCCTCGGGTAGGAGACACCTTCATTAATACATGGTCACCAACCTCGAACTCAAGCGGTCGTCGACGGTGGTCAGCATAAGACTTCTGTCGACTTTGAGCCGTTAATAACCGGCTCCTAATTAAGGTGATCTTCTCACGGGCTGCTAATAACATATCGGGTTCCGTACCCAGAGATTCTGACAGTTCGTCCCAACACAAAGGGGACCTACAGCGACGGCCATACAATGCCTCATACGGTGCCATCTGAATCGAAGCGTGCCAACTGTTATTATAAGTGAATTCCACCAAAGGCAGCTGGGCTTCCCAATCGTCCTTCCAATAAAGAGCACATGCTCTCAACATATCCTCTAGAGTCTGGATGGTTCTCTCAGACTGACCATCGGTCTGTGGATGAAAAGCCGTACTGAAATTCAACTGCGTGCCCATCGCATGATGAACTGCCTTCCAGAAGTGCGACACAAATCGCCCGTCATGGTCTGATACAATACTCTTGGGGGTACCATGCAATCTCACGATTTCCTTAATAAACAGCTGAGCCAATCTGTCGGGACCCCACGTGTCCTTAATCTCTAAGAAGTGGGCTGATTTGGTCAGACGGTCCACAATCACCCAAATCGTATTCATTCCTCTACGACTCGTCGGCAAGTTAGTGATAAAATCCATAGATATGTCCTCCCATTTCCACTCGGTAATCAGAAGCGGTTTCAGCATTCCTGTGGGTCGCTGGTGCTCAATCTTAACATGTTGACAGGTTAAACATCTCGAAACGAATTCGGCTACCTCACGTTTCATGTTCCCCCACCAATAATTCTACTTCAAATCCTTATACATCTTGCTAGAGCCCGGGTGAATAGAGTACGGGGTAGCATGGGCTTCTCTGATGATAGAGTTCCTCAATTCTTCGTCAGCGGGTACACAAATTCGATTTCTAAAGCGTATCAATCCATCCTCGTGGATCACGAATCCAGGGGCTTTCCCTTGGGTTACCTCATCCCGTACTCGAGATAAGAACAGGTCCATAATTTGCTTCGATTTGATCATATCATCAAGAGACGAAGAAATCTCAAGGGTGCAAAGTTGTCCCTGAACATGCTGTAACCAAACTTCAATTTCTGGCCTCATAAGGTCTAACTGCAACTCTCTCTGTCCTGTCAAACGGCTCAGCATCTGCTCCTGCACTATCTTTCGGCTCAAAGCGTCGGCAACCACATTTGCTTTACCCGGATGATAAAGGATCTCGATATTATAGTCCTTGATTAAATCTAGCCATCTTCTCTGTCTCATGTTCAACCCCTTCTGAGTAAAAATGTACTTTAGGCTCTTGTGGTCTGTAAAGATCTGGCAGGTAACTCCATAAAGATAGTGACGCCAGATTTTCAAAGCAAACACCACGGCTGCTAACTCCAAGTCATGGGTCGGATAGTTAACTTCATAGGGTCGCAATTGTCTCGATGCATAGGCAATCACTTTCCCTTCCTGCATTAGTACACATCCCAGACCCTGTCTCGACGCGTCACTATACACCACAAATCCTTCCATTCCTTTTGGTAAGACCAAAACAGGTGCCAAAATCAATCGACTCTTGAGCTCATCAAAACTTTGCTGACATGCTTCTGACCACAAATACTTCTTGTCCTTCCGTAGTAAGTTAGTCATTGGTTGCGCAATTTTAGAAAATCCTTCCACGAACCGTCAGTAGTAACCTGCTAGACCGAGGAAACTACGAACTTCCTTCACGTTCTTCGGTGGTAGCCAATCTCGAATGGCTTCCGTCTTTTGTGGGTCCACTCTCACCCCTTCGGCTGATATCACATGCCCAAGAAAGACAACCTCAGGCATCCAGAATTCACACTTAGAAAATTTCCCATAAAGCTGTTCCCGCCTCAATGTATCGAGAACTTGGTGGAGGTGACACTCATGCTCTTCGTGGTCACGAGAGTAAATAAGAATGTCGTCAATAAAAACGACTACAAAGCGATCCAGATAGTTAATAAAAACTCGATTCATCAACTCCATGAATACCGCCGGTGCATTAGTCAGTCCAAATGGCATCACCACAAACTCATAATGCCCATAGCGACTACGGAATGCTGTCTTCGAAATGTCAGACTCTCGAATCCTCAACTGATGATAACCAGATCTCAAGTCGATCTTAGAAAACACGGTAGCTCCCTGAAGTTGGTCCAATAAATCATCAATACGAGGCAAATGATACTTGTTCTTAATGGTTACCCTATTTAGCTCACGGTAATCAATACATAAGCGCAGCGATCTATCTTTCTTCCGTACAAATAACACTGGTGCTCCCCAAGGGGACGCACTAGGTCGAATATAGCCCTTGTCAGTTAACTCCTCAAGCTGTTTTTTCAATTCTTGCATCTCAGTCGGAGCCATATGATACGATGCTTTTGAAAGCGGGGATGTCCTTGGTTCTAACTCAATAATAAACTCCACGTCACGATGATGAGGTAAGCCTGGCAACTCGTCTGGAAATACATCTAGGTAGTCTCGGACTACCGGAATGTCGGCCAATTCAACTGGTCGATCTGCTGTTTTGGCCATGTAGCACCAATAACCAATACACCCTTGATTAAGCAGTTTCACTGCTTTCATAGCGCTGATGACTCTCCCAGAGCGACTGGGATTATCCCCTCGAAAGATACACTCGAAACCATCATCATAAGTGACGGTTACCATCCGCTTGCGGACACTGAGTATTGCATCATGACGATCCATCCAATCGATACCCAAGATTATATCATCCTTAGGTAAATCGACTACAATCAGGTTTGACAACCACTCACGGTTGTTCAAACGAATCGGACAGTCCTGGACTTCACGATTTCCAATAATTCTTCTACCATCAGGTAGACGAATCACGTAGGGCTCACAATTGATAACATGGTTTAGAGGCAAACGACGTAAACAAGAAGAAGATATAAAGAAGTGTGAAGCACCGGTATCAAAAAGAACACACATAGGCTGGGAGTGGATCTCGAGTATACCTGAAATCATGCTGGCCTCGGGATCGTCAGCTTTCTTCATCTCGTAAATCACAGGTTTCAGATTCGGCACTAGGTGTACCATTTTGATTCCCACGACCCATTCCCCTATTCGCCCCGGTGGTCTGATAGGAAGCGGACGGAGGCGTCCGGTTCTGGACAGAGGACTGAACTGGAGCATGAGACGCTACTAGTTCATGTCCGGGCCCACTTCTGCAAAAACGAGCACGGTGACCATTCTTACCACAAGTATGGCATGTGATGGCAGGCTTTGGGCATTTGAAGTTGATATGCCCCTGGCCCCCACAGTTATGACACACCACGGATGAGGGAACCGTTCGAGAGTGCGATCCGGCGGGCTTTGATGACATGGGTGGTCGATCGGAAGGGTTTGGCAATGACTGGGGCTTCTTGAATGTCCCCCGATTACTCTCAGTCTGGTTCTGGTTCCTGGATATTTTGTTGTTGGACTGTGGTTGTTTCTTGGAAATCTCTGTCGCGGTGAGTTCGTACTCCAGAGCTTTCTCGATGAACTCTGGTAAGGTAGTATAGTGGTGATTTAACAGCTGCATTCTCATTCGGGGTTTAAGCCTCTTGAGAAAGTATTTGATCTTATCGGCCTCTGTTCGGATAATTGTCGTTGCGAAAGGAAGGAGTGCCTGGAATTTCTCAGCAACAGATAATACATCATCGTCTTCAGACGGGTCGGGGTTCAGTAGTTCCGACAGTTTGGCCTCCCGTAGTGGCCCTGGATAGTAACGGTCTAGCATGAGGTTTTTAAACTCCTCCCAAGTGTAAACACCATAAGATGGCCTTACTGAAAGCCACCAGGTGTGAGCGCCTTTGGTAAGATAATACGCGGCTACCGAGATGCGGTTCTCTTCCGGGCAGTCCACCATCTGGAAAAGTTTCTCAAAATGCTCGATCCAATGCACAATGTCAGCAGGCTCAGAGGAGCCTTCAAAGGTCGGTGGTCGCTGGCGACAGATGTCGCTGATAATACGACTCACGGGTCCGCCAATCATAGGAGGAGGATGAGGCCCCTGTTGCTGGCCAGTAGCGGCCCTCTGCATAGCTTCCATTAGTTGACCCATCTGGGTCATATGTGTCATCATGCCCTGCATCACGACGTAAGGATCGACACGCGCATCCCCGCGCCCACTGTGGTGCGATTATTCTCTAGAAGGTGAACCACTGTCTGCGGAACTCTGATCCGTAGTCGCGCGTCTGTTGGCTCGAGGTATCGGGATTCGGCCCCTTCCACGGCCTCGTCCCCCTCTGCCACGACCTTTCAGGTTTCTTTCCATACTGAAAGAATCAATCATAATGATAACCATAAGTATAGTTCAAGATACTAAAATTCATGCTAAGTTAATAGCAACAAGGAATCACATATTCAAGGAAACGGTTATCGATACCACGAATGTCGCACCGAATATTATATCGGCGTCAAGTCGAACAATTTCAATCATATAATCAATTCAGCATTTACCTCGGATTATCAATCAGATAAATCCTGTCACAATTCCTCGAAATAACATGATCAACAAGGAGACTCATACTGATATCAATATCAGGCCAGTAATTAAATCATGGCTCATAAGGTACATACCGTATTTGGCTCGTAGGGTCAGGCATTTGCACAGGTCACACGTGACACGAAGGTCTCTTGATACTAGTTCATTTCACAATGACTCATAAAAAGGAAACAACTTTCTGATACCATCTTCTGTAACACCCCAAAAGGCGGCTATTACAGTGCTGTGGATCCCACACTGGGACCCACCAGGCGATAACCAAAGCAGATTAAATAAATATTATTTGTGATACTGAATCACAATGAATAGTCATTACTCCGATTAGGAGTTTATCAAAAATATGGCCAACGGCCTTATAATACACAGGATCCGAAAAGAAACAAGTATAAACCATATGGAGATGGAAAATACTTCAAATGTCAATACAACCAGATAGTAATTTGAATGAAGCAGAAAATAAAATAACATAACACGGTTTAACATAACCGGACAACAAATGATGTGGGGCCCCCGAACTAGTATCCTTCGAACCCTTCGCCGTCAACATGCTCTTCCCGTGCCTTGCCTTTTCCTCGACCTAAAATACAATACAAGTATTTCGCCCAAAACACAGGGTCAGATATACATGATAATTAATTCTTCCGACATTATACAATTCACATATATATGGATCTCAAGAAAATCATTCCGACTATTAATCATATCCCTCGAGCGTATGAAACAATCAGTCACAAACTGTTAAACACATCCAATACTATGGACGATTAACAATATGGCTCAAGATGGACATCACAGTACGCTCGATCCGGAAATGTGTCCGTGTACATGTCCGCCCCGTATACGGAATCCAGAATATACGTGGGACAATGTACCTAATTACCCTCACGAAACTACATCTCGTGTGCACAGTCCAATGCGGAATAATATCCACGCATGACTATATATGTGCCTGGCTAAAAATCCTACACAATGTCCAATCGGAACGCAGATATGATTCCGGATATGTCACGATACAACATGACAACGAATTCAATAAATCACATATCCGATTAAGGATCAAGAAAAACTCACCGAAGTGAAAATAAGACCAACGAGATCAACGATTCAAAGCGACGTACTTGGGAATGCAACCCCATGAAGAAACGGAATAACGTCAAGGACAATGTCAAATCACGACAAACATTACATGAACAATTCATACATATGAAATATATAACTATCACAAGAATCTAATCATCATTATAACCAAGCAAGATAACTTGCCTCAATACGGAGACGAGAATAGTCCTCTTCTTGTCGGAACGAAGCAGTCCTCGACTAATATTGAGTACTCGAACAATCAACCTTGAATGAAGTATATTTTGCTCATTAACACGTTTATATGATCATCTATACCGAATTTTAATGAGATAACATCTTAATTCCCGATTTAGTAGTTCAACTTTTGAAGTGTTACTTCAAGAAACTTATTCATACCATTCAATTCTTACAATTGATTACAAGATGATACCAAATGTTTATTGGATTAAGAATTATTCCATAATGTGTTAAACAATAATCTCCTATCCTTTAATCTTATCAAGAACATCTCAAATGATTAAAAGTAAAATCTGCACTACACACAATTACTTGTGTTGAGTTAATTAGTTGTAAATCCATATCATGATTATGAAGACTATCTCAAGTTTAGCACCACCCTCATACACTTCCAACTAACTTGGAGATTCAAACATCATACCTCTGAATTCACTTAGCCTAGGTTCAAGAAGATCATTTCATTCTTCTAATGATCAACAAGGGTTTCTTAAAACATTTATGGTAATTATTCCAACAAGTCATTTACATTACAATGAAACAAGGATTATTATTATACCAATGGTGTTATTAGTCTAGCAAGGAGAGTGTGGTTAAACTAAACATGATCCTTACCATTTTAAAACACCAAGAACACACCATTACAAAATCCCTAATCATCATGTTCATCATTAAGTTTGTTGAAAGCTTAACTGCAACATGTTTATTTTGATTAATTCATCACTAGGTGAACTATACTTAATCACTATCATTATAATTACGAGATCATAGGGTTAAATCGTAGAACATACCTTCAGAAATGAAGAACAATACACCAAACCACAAGAACACAATATAAGCTTCAAGAATGTCTCCAACTTCCAATCAACAAGCTCCAAAATCAAAATGTAAAGCTCCAATACAAGTTGGAAGAAGGTAAACTTGATCTAGGGATGAAGGGGGATGATTATATGGGTGAAAATCGGAATTTGGACGTGCAAAATGAAAGACACAAGTTGTCTTTTTATAACAGCACAGTTCGTTACGTACGTTATCACAAGAGGATAACGTACGTTAACAACTTTACGTACGCTACACAAAAAGCGTTACGTACGTAAGCTAGGTCCAGAGGCTACTGGACTGAAATACGAACTTCATTACGTACGTTACCTCTAGAAGCATTATGTACGTAATGTAGGTCAACTAGGTTGCCTCCAAAAGATCAGATATTCGAATCCCATCCGGCCCCACACGCCGAAAGTTGAGATCGGATACGATTTCACTGGTTACGTATGTAACAGGTTCCCCTTTACGTACGTAAAGGTCTCAAAATAGCGTACGCTATGCCTAATGATTAACGTACGTTAGTCTCAGATTTTAATAGTTCAATATGTACTTATCTATACAACGCTGAAAATTCAAACATAGTGTGAGTGATCATTTTTTTATTAAGTCTATTATGATATATTCTAACATTAATATTCATTTCACAAATGCAACAAGACTACAACAGTATTGAATTATCCGAATAGTACAACAGTAAGTAAGGATTTCCGTCGGATATTACATACTCCCCCCCTTAAAAGGGGTTTCGACCTCGAAACTAATGGGTAAACAATTCAGGATACCTCTCTTGAATGCTGTTCTCCGTCTCCCATGTGGCCTCCTCGACCCCGTGTCGTGACCACTGAACCTTCAGTAGGGGAATCGTATTATTCTGTAATTGTTTGATCCTTCTCTCAAGTATCCGTACGGGGCGCTCCTCATACGAATGATCCTCCGCTAAATCGATCTCATCGAACTGAAGTACATGACTCGGATCAGCAATGTATTTCCTTAACTGGGAGACATGGAACACGTTATGGATCCGGCTCAGGGCTGGTGGTAAAGCCAGGTGATAAGCCAAATCGCCTACTCGTTCCAAAACCTCAAACGGCCCGACATACCTCGGACTCAGCTTGCCTCGTTTCCCAAAACGAAAAACTCCTCGGGTAGGAGACACCTTCATTAACACATGGTCACCAACCTCGAACTCAAGCGGTCGTCGACGGTGGTCAGCATAAGACTTCTGTCGACTTTGAGCCGTTAACAACCGGCTCCTAATTAAGGTGATCTTCTCACGGGCTGCTAATAACATATCGGGTTCCGTACCCAGAGATTCTGACAGTTCGTCCCAACACAAAGGGGACCTACAGCGACGGCCATACAATGCCTCATACGGTGCCATCTGAATCGAAGCGTGCCAACTGTTATTATAAGTGAATTCCACCAAAGGCAGCTGGGCTTCCCAATCGTCCTTCCAATCAAGAGCACATGCTCTCAACATATCCTCTAGAGTCTGGATGGTTCTCTCAGACTGACCATCGGTCTGTGGATGAAAAGCCGTACTAAAATTCAACTGCGTGCCCATCGCACGATGAACTTCCTACCAGAAGTGCGACACAAATCGCCCGTCATGGTCTGATACAATACTCTTGGGGGTACCATGCAATCTCAAGATTTCCTTAATAAACAGCTGGGCCAATCTGTCGGGACCCCACGTGTCCTTAATCTCTAAGAAGTGGGCTGATTTGGTCAGACGGTCCACAATCACCCAAATCGTATTCATTCCTCTACGACTCGTCGGCAAGTTAGTGATAAAATCCATAGATATGTCCTCCCATTTCCACTCGGGAATCGGAAGCAGTTTCAGCATTCCTGTGGGTCGCTGGTGCTCAATCTTAACCTGCTGACAGTTTAAACATCTCGAAACGAATTCGGCTACCTCACGTTTCATGTTCCCCCACCAATAATTCTGCTTCAAATCCTAATACATCTTGCTAGAGCCCGGGTGAATAGAGTACGGGGTAGCATGGGCTTCTCTGATGATAGAGTTCCTCAATTCTTCGTCAGCGGGTACACAAATTCGATTTCTAAAGCGTATCAATCCATCCTCGTGGATCACGAATCTAGGGGCTTTCCCTTGGGTTACCTCATCCCGTACTCGAGATAAGAATAGGTCCATAATTTGCTTCGATTTGATCATATCATCAAGAGACGAAGAAATCTCAAGGGTGCAAAGTTGTCCCTGAACATGCTGTAACCAAACTTCAATTTCTGGCCTCATAAGGTCCAACTGCAACTCTCTCTGTGCTGTCAAACGGCTCAGCATCTGCTCCTGCACTGTCTTTCGGCTCAAAGCATCGGCAACCATATTTGCTTTACCCGGATGATAAAGGATCTCGGGATTATAATCCTTGATTAATTCTAGCCATCTTCTCTGTCTCATGTTCAACCCCTTCTGAGTAAAAATGTACTTTAGGCTCTTGTGGTCTGTAAAGATCTGGCAGGTAACTCCATAAAGATAGTGACGCCAGATTTTCAAAGCAAACACCACGGATGCTAACTCCAAGTCATGGGTCGGATAGTTAACTTCATAGGGTCGCAATTGTCTCGATGCATAGGCAATCACTTTCCCTTCCTGCATTAGTACACATCCCAGACCCTGTCTCGACGCGTCACTATACACCACAAATCCTTCCATTCCTTTTGGTAAGACCAAAACAGGTGCCAAAATCAATTGACTCTTGAGCTCATCAAAACTTTGCTGACATGCTTTTGACCACAAATACTTCTTGTCCTTCCGTAGTATGTTAGTCATTGGTTGCGAAATTTTAGAAAATCCTTCCACGAACCGTCGGTAGTAACCTGCTAGACCGAGGAAACTACGAACTTCCTTCACGTTCTTCGGTGGTAGCCAATCTCGAATGGCTTCCGTCTTTTGTGGGTCCACTCTCACCCCTTCGGATGATATCACATGCCCAAGAAAGACAACCTCAGGCATCGAGAATTCACACTTAGAAAATTTTCCATAAAGCTGTTCCCGCCTCAATGTATCGAGAACTTGGTGGAGGTGACACTCGTGCTCTTCGTGGTCACGAGAGTAAATAAGAATGTCGTCAATAAAAACAACTACAAAGCGATCCAGATAGTTAATAAAAACTCGATTCATCAACTCCATGAATACCGCCGGTGCATTAGTCAGTCCAAATGGCATCACCACAAACTCATAATGCCCATAGCGAGTACGGAATGCTGTCTTCGAAATGTCAGACTCTCGAATCCTCAACTGATGATAACCAGATCTCAAGTCGATCTTAGAAAACACGGTAGCTCCCTGAAGTTGGTCCAATAAATCATCAATACGAGGCAAAGGATACTTGTTCTTAATGGTTACCCTATTTAGCTCACGGTAATCAATACATAAGCGCAGCGATCTATCTTTCTTCCGTACAAATAACACTGGTGCTCCCCAAGGGGACGCACTAGGTCGAATATAGCCCTTGTCAGTTAACTCCTCAAGCTGGTTTTTCAATTCTTGCATCTCAGTCGGAGCCATATGATACGATGCTTTTGAAAGCGGGGATGTCCTTGGTTCTAACTCAATAATAAACTCCACGTCACGATGAGGAGGTAAGCCTGGCAACTCTTCTGGAAATACATCTGGGTAGTCTCGGACTACCGGAATGTCGGCGAATTCAACTGGTCGATCTGCTGTTTTGGCCATGTAGCACCAATAACCAATACACCCTTGATTAAGCAGTTTCACTGCTTTCATAGCGCTGATGACTCTCCCAGAGCGACTGGGATTATCCCCTCGAAAGATACACTCGAAACCATCATCAGAAGTGACGGTTACCATCCGCTTGCGGACACAGAGTATTGCATCATGACGATCCATCCAATCGATACCCAAGATTATATCATCCTTAGGTAACTCAACTACAATCAGGTTTGACAACCACTCACGGTCGTTCAAACGAATCGGACAGTCCTGGACTTCACGATTTCTAATAATTCTTCTACCATCAGGTAGACGAATCACGTAGGGCTCACAATTGATAACATGGTTTAGAGGCAAACGACGTAAACAAGAAGAAGATATAAAGGAGTGTGAAGCACCGGTATCAAAAAGAACACACACAGGCTGGGAGTGGATCTCGAGTATACCTGAAATCATGCTGGCCTCGGGATCGTCAGCTTTCTTCATCTCGTAAATCCTGGGTTTCGCAGTTCCGGCACTAGGTGTACCATTTTGATTCCCACGACCCATTCCCCTATTCGCCCCGGTGGTCTGATAGGAAGTGGACGGAGGCGTCCGGTTCTGGACAGAGGACTGAACTGGAGCATCAGATGCTACTGGTTCATGTCCGGGCCCACTTCTGCAAAAACGAGCACGGTGACCATTCTTACCACAAGTATGGCATGTGATGGCAGGCTTTGGGCATTTGAAGTTGATATGCCCCTGGCCCCCACAGTTATGACACACCACGGATGAGGGAACCGTTCGAGAGTGCGATCCGGCGGGCTTTGATGCTATGAGTGGTCGATCAGAAGGGTTTGGCAATGACTGGGGCTTCTTGAATGTCCCCCGATTACTCTCAGTCTAGTTCTGGTTCCTGGATCTTTTGTTGTTAAATTGTGGTTGTTTCTTGGAAATCTCCGTCGCGGTGAGTTCGTACTCCATAGCTTTCCCGATGAACTCTGGTAAGGTAGTACAGTGGTGATTTAACAGCTGCATTCTCATTCGGGGTTTAAGCCTCTTGAGAAAGTATTTGATCTTATCGGCCTCTGTTCGGATAATTGTCGTGGCAAAAGGAAGGAGTGCCTGGAATTTCTCAGCAACAGATAATACATCATCGTCTTCAGACGGGTCGGGGTTCAGTAGTTCCGACAGTTTGGCCTCCCGGAGTGGCCCTGGATAGTAACGGTCTAGCATGAGGTTTTTAAATTCCTCCCAAGTGTAAACACCATAAGCTGGCCTTACTGAAAGCCACCAGGTGTGAGTGCCTTTGCTAAGATAATACGCGGCTACCGATACGCGGTTCTCTTCCGGGCAGTCCACCATCTGGAAAAGTTTCTCAAAATGCTCGATCCAATGCACAATGTCAGCAGGCTCAGAGGAGCCTTCAAAGGTCGGTGGTCGCTGGCGAGAGATGTCGCTGATAATACGACTCATGGGTCCGCCAATCACAGGAGGAGGATGAGGCCCCTGTTGCTGGCCAGTAGCGGCCCTCTGCATAGCTTCCATTAGTTGACCCATCTGGGTCATATGTGTCATCATGCCCTGCATCACGACGTAAGGATCGACACGCACATCCCCGCGCCCACTGTGGTGCGATTGTTCTCTAGAAGGTGAACCACTGTCTGCGGAACTCTGATCCGTATTCGCGCATCTGTTGGCTCGAGGTATCGGGATTCGGCCCCTTCCGCGGCCTCGTCCCCCTCTGCCACGACCTTTCAGGTTTCTTTCCATACTGAAAGAATCAATCATAATGATAACCATAAGTACAGTTCAAGATACTAAAATTCATTCTAAGTTAATAGCAACAAGGAATCACATATTCAAGGAAACGGTTATCGATACCACAAATGTCGCACCGAATATTATATCGGCGTCAAGTCGAACAATTTCAATCATATAATCAATTCAGCATTTACCTCGGATTATCAATCAGATAAATCCTGTCACAATTCCTCGAAATAACATGATCAACAAGGAGACTCATACTGATATCAATATCATGCCAGTAATTAAATCATGGCTCATAAGGTACATACCGTATTTGGCTCATAGGGTCAGGCGTTTGCACAGGTCACACGTGACACGAAGGTCTCTTGATACTAGTTCATTTCACAATGACTCATAAAAAGGAAACAACTCTCTGATACCATCTTCTGTAACACCCCAAAAGGCGGCTATTACAGTGCCGTGGATCCCACATTGGGACCCACCAGGCGATAACCAAAACAGATTAAATAAATATTATTTGTGATACTAAATCACAATGAATAGTCATTACTCAGGATCCGAAAAGAAACAAGTATAAACCATATGGAGATGGAAAATACTTCAAATGTCAATACAACCAGATAGTAATTTGAATGAAGCAGAAAATAAAATAACATAACACGGTTTAACATAACCGGACAACAAATGATGTGGGGCCCCCAAACTAGTATCCTTCGAACCCTTCGCCGTTAACATGCTCTTCCCGTGCCTTGCCTTTTCCTCGACCTAAAATACAATACAAGTATTTCGCCCAAAACACAGGGTCAGATATACATGATAATTAATTCTTCCGACATTATACAATTCACATATATATGGATCTCAAGAAAATCATTCTGACTATTAATCATATCCCTCGGGCGTATGAAACAATCAGTCACAAATTGTCAAACACATCCAATACTATGGACGATTAACAATATGGCTCAAGATGGACATCACAGTACGCCCGATCCGGAATGTGTACATGTCCGTCCCGTATACGGAATCCAGAATATACGTGGGACAATGTACCTAATTACCCTCACGAAACTACGTCTCGTGTGCACAGTCCAATGCGGAATAATATCCACGCATGACTATATATGTGCCTGGCTAAAAATCCTACACAATGTCCAATCGGAACGCAGATATGATTCCGGATATGTCACGATACAACATGACAACGAATTCAATAAATCACATATCCGATTAAGGATCAAGAAAAACTCATCGAAGTGAAAATAAGACCAACGAGATCAACGATTCAAAGCGACGTACTTGGGAATGCAACCCCATGAAGAAACGGAATAACGTCAAGGACAATGTCAAATCACGACAAACATTACATGAACAATTCATACATATGAAATATATAACTATCACAAGAATCTAATCATCATTATAACCAAGCAAGATAACTTACCTCAATACGGAGACGAGAATAGTCCTCTTCTTGTCGGAACGAACGAACGGTCCTCGACTAATATTGAGTACTCGAACAATCAACCTTGAATGAAGTATATTTTGCTCATTAACACGTTTATATGATCATCTATACCGAATTTTAATGAGATAACATCTTAATTCCCGATTTAGTAGTTCAACTTTTGAAGTGTTACTTCAAGAAATTTATTCATACCATTCAATTCTTACAATTGATTACAAGATGATACCAAATGTTTATTGGATTAAGAATCATTCCATAATGTGTTAAACAATAATCTCCTATCCTTTAATCTTATCAAGAACATCTCAAATGATTAAAAGTAAAATCTGCACTACACACAATTACTTGTGTTGAGTTAATTAGTTGTAAATCCATATCATGATTATGAAGACTATCTCAAGTTTAGCACCACCCTTATACACTTCCAACTAATTTGGAGATTCAAACATCATACCTCTGAATTCACTTAGCCTAGGTTCAAGAAGATCATTTCATTCTTCTAATGATCAACAAGGGTTTCTTAAAACATTTATGGTAATTATTCCATCAAGTCATTTACATTACAATGAAACAAGGATTATTATTATACCAATGGTCTTATTAGTATAGCAAGGAGAGTGTGGTTAAACTAAACATGATCCTTACCATTTTAAAACACCAAGAACACACCATTACAAAACCCCTAATCATCATGTTCATCATTAAGTTTGTTGAAACCTTAACTACAACATGTTTATTTTGATTAATTCATCACTAGGTGAAATATACTTAATCACTATCATTATAATTACGAGATCATAGGGTTAAATCGTAGAACATACCTTCAGAAATGAAGAACAATACACCAAACCACAAGAACACAATATAAGCTTCAAGAATGTCTCCAACTTCCAATCAACAAGCTCCAAAATCAAAATGTAAAGCTCCAACACAAGTTGGAAGAAGGTAAACTTGATCTAGGGATGAAGGGGGATGATTATATGGGTGAAAATCGGAGTTTGGACGTGCAAAATGAAAGACACAAGTTGTCTTTTTATAACTGCACAATTCGTTACGTACGTTATCACAAGAGGATAACGTACGTTAATAACTTTACGTACGCTACACAAAAAGCGTTACGTACGTAAGCTAGGTCCAGAGGCTACTGGACTGAAATACGAACTTCATTACGTACGTTACCTCTAGAAGCATTACGTACGTAATGTAGGTCAACTAGGTTGCCTCCAAAAGATCAGATATTCGAATCCCATCCGGCCCCACACGTCGAAAGTTGAGATCGGATACGATTTCACTGGTTACGTACGTAACAGGTTCCCCTTTACGTACGTAAAGGTCTCAAAATAGCGTACGCTATGCCTAATGATTAACGTACGTTAGTCTCAGATTTTAATAGTTCAATATGTACTTATCTATACAACGCTGAAAATTCAAACATAGTGCGAGTGATCATTTTTTATTAAGTCTATTATGATATATTCTAACATCAATATTCAATTCACAAATGCAACAAGACTACAACAGTATTAAATTATCCGAATAGTACAACAATAAGTAAGGATTTCCGTCGGATATTACATATATGCAATCAACCAACACCTTGAAAAAATGCACATGGAAGCCATGATAGTGTGGACGTTTACACATATATTTTCAAGTAGATTTTAACGTCTTTAATTTTACTATCTAGCCAGGATGCGTTTTGACAAGTAAAATTAATAGTTGGTTCCTCTTGGCCATGTATTTAATTAACATAGACTCCGATAGAAATCTTATTAATCAATACACCTAAGTGAACACCATAATTTAACAAACCTTAGAATATCCTTTAATGAGAATAGTCCTACAGATGGAGAGGTCCTATCATAAAAAATAATATTCACCTTTTTGTTATCAAATTTGAAGTTTAAAACTAGTGAGCCAATAATCAACACATCCGATGTGAAGGAAGACTCTAATATCAATGTGCATGCTAATTATTTTATAATTTAAACCAATTATGGAGGCCAATTTGATTTTGAAAAATCAATTTAAAATCACTTAGTTATTTTGAAAAATAAGGTTTTAAATTTTCTCGTCCTAACATGCAAGGAAACATATCACGCATACATCCATACATGTCATACATCAAAACAATAAAAACCAACAAAATAAAAAAATTGGATAATTAAATCCAATTATCATTGTAACACCCCCAATCCGCTCAGGGATATTACACGTCGTAGAACCTTTCCTCAAGGATCTACCAGGCTGGTAACAACATCGAACATCTAAACAATGCCTTTAAGACTAAAATGACTCAGTAGATCGATTTGGTCTTTCAATAAATACATACAACTCAATCACAACACATGCCCACGCAGGGGTCGAGTAAAACACACTCCCGTACAACGGGGAAAGAATACTGCAACGGAAAATAAAATACAACTAAACCAATACGAAATTAACGGGTCCTCATGTGATTAGTATCGTTCATCTTTCATCATCCTTCATGTCGACCCTGTGCTATGCTCCAAAACCTGAATGCAATACAGACATCCACCCCCCAATTTCTCGGGGGTTAGCAAAATTCCACTATTTTGCTAGTGCAAGTACAAAGTGCAAAAATACGAGTCATACAATTAAAGTTCCAAGAATAACAATAACCAAAAATCCTCAATGATTTAAACATGACGAAAATACTTCCCGAGGCAAGAGTTTAGGTAAAGCTTTCCAAAATCGAAAGATCCCAAGTCAAGGGAAACAATTTATAAAATGATTTAAAATGCCATCAAGAGTTTTAATAGAAAATAATTTAGGATTATCAAATCCTTCTCTTTCCGAAATCAACAGGGTCACAGCCCAAAGGTTTTGTTTTCGCAAATAGAAAACCAACAACAATTCACAGGGTTAAAACCCACGTCACGTTGTCCCCGACGTACATAAAATCAACACCAACTCGTGAAGTTTTACTCGTGAATCCAGGGCAATACCATTGGATTCCCTCCGTGGCCCCGTCGAACCCTCCCGAGGTGAGCAGAATACATTCAGAAAACATACACACCAACTCGTGAAGTTTTTACTCATGAATCCAGGGCGAAACCATTGGACTCCCTCCGTGGCCCCGTCGAACCCTCCCGGGATGAGCAAAATACATTCACAAAACACACACACCAACTCGTGAAGTTTTTACTCATGAATCCAGGGCGAAACTATTGGATTCCCTCCGTGGCCCCGTCGAACCCTCCCGAGGTGAGCAAAATACATTCACAAAACACACACACCAACTCATGAAGTTTTTACTCGTGAATCCAGGGCGAAACCATTGGATTCCCACCGTGGCCCCGTTGAACCCTCCCGAGGTGAGCAAAATTCATTCACCAAACATACACAACACTCGTGAATCCAGGGCGAAACCATTGGATTCCCTCCGTGGCCCCGTCGAACCCTCCCTATAACAGCTCCAGATCCGATCGGGAATATTACAGCGTCGTGGGCCCCGAGACGGAACCCACAAGGCTGAAGGTAATTTTCGCAAACATTTAAAAACGCCCAAGCGGCTAACAACGGTATTATCTGTTAAAAACATTCGAAGACTATATAAAATCCGTTTATCAAAACCGTCGTAAAATCTCATTTGAAAGAATAAGGCCTGAAATTCCAGAACTCAACAGTTTAAAAAACATACGTTAAGCTATCGCTTACACGTACCGACAGAATATATTTAGAAAACGATTGGCAAAGCAACCCAAGTTACCAGATACCAAAAGACCATTTAAAAATACTCACGCAGCGGAAAAGACAAACAATTAAAAATACTTTAGCAGCGGAATACAACAACTGATCATGGAACTCAACATACAATTACATGCCCTAGCCAGTATACTCCGGGAAGCTCATCTCTCCACGACCGCTACAAGCTTGATATTCCAAGAACCTAAAAAGAAAGCCCACAATTGGGTCAGCCATAATATCCAACAATGATAACCATCACATCACGTTAATAATTACATACCAATGAAAATACTAAGTAAGAATACGACTAATGTAATCTTACCGCCATAACTTTAGCAACTCGTGATAATAATTACAAAAAAAGTTCACATCTCGTATTCTTTCAACAACATAATAAACTTATACCGAAATATCTGTATTGTATCTCAACAATACCAAAGGTTCTCAAAACATCATCATAACTCACTATTACGAAATCTACTAACTCTGTCCAACCCAATCCATTGGGTATCATTGTCAAATCTTAACACGAAAACTGATTGTCCATCAAAGATATATACAATGGAAATACGGAACATACCTCAGGATATACAATGCCACGACGAATCACGTCGATCTAATCTGAGATCAGATCAATACAACATACGGACATGGTCCTAACACAAGACCTACAAATGCATACTCATATGACAACGTCAATATTCTCACATCAATAACGACATTGTATACTTATGGCAACCCATAATATACATATGCACAATAACAACAACACATATGGTAATCCAACGATCCAGCGCACACAGCTATATATCCCCATGATGATCCCGTCGGACCAACGCATGGTGGCATTACCTATCCAACGATCCAGCGCACACAGCTATAGATATCCCATGTTGATCCCGTCGAGCCAACGCATGGTGGACATATGACAACAATGCACAACTGCGCAAAACAACAGTACACAATGCACGACAACAACCATGCACAGATGCATGACAACAATGATACATGAATGTATCACAACATGATCGACACAAAAATGACAAAAAGTGATTAGAGTACTTGTCCCGAGTCCTTCGAGAGCAATCTCGATGTCCAAACCATCACGAACAATTATCCTCAATACTCGACGGTACAAAATACCACAGACGGTAAATAATTCACGTCTTCGTCTATACCACAATGTATCCTCGATACCAAGTATACCAATAATAAATGTAAATCATATACCTTATGATTTAATTCCCAAAACTCGAATACAACCTATAATCCCAAATCTCATGTGATTATGATTATAAACATTACTATACGAATTATAAACGAATGAAATTGAAACCATTCATTAAATATTATAAACTGTGCAAGTAATAAACTTGCCTCGATACCGATGAAGCCGTTACCAATTCCATTTCCGTCATCTACAAGTCCCTCGGCCCTGATCAATGCAATTCATGAACACTCTCGAATACGACCGCAAAGCATGGTTCTACTCACCGATCAATAATCTCATTCTATTACAATAATCGATAAACAACAAGTTCGATAACAATCAACAGTCGATAAAACCAATTCACAAACCCAACGGCTCAACAATATCCTGATTAAACAGTAGGCTGATCAATCCAATTCAAACCAGCACGAATTCACAACCACAACATGAAAATACTGCAATGTCTGCCTACTTAGAGAATGTTAATCACTTAACGTAGCGCGCGCTAAGTTGCTCCCGTTAGCATGCACTATCCAGTAAGCTTAGCGTGCGCTAATGCTGTACAGATGCATGTTTTTCAGATACCGATCAACATATGGCGATTTCAAGAACACTAAGTGATTTTGAACCATGTTTAAAGCTATCAAAACAACGAAATCCGATATCCTTTAACATAAAAACAATCATTCAATTTATAATCCAAGTCCTATATCCATATATCATCTTCCTCAATATCAACATCATGAAATATTAAGAACGTAAGAACACTTCCATAATCTATCTTTACAGGGAGTAATTATCAACAATAACATCGACATCCGAAAATGAGGAGAAGAAATAACCAACTTATCTCAAAAAGACGAACATCACGATTCAAACCATACGAATCACATTAATATCATCATACTTCGGTAATCCATCTCATAATCATGCTTGTCAACTTGTTTATATAATAATCATCAACTTAAAAACATCAACATTCAATCCAAAATGAAATCCAAAGATGAAGAGTGATTACCTTCTTGAAGGAATGGATTGATTTCCAAGGTTGAATCCATTTCCAAGGATCACCAATGATTTCAAGAACAAAGCTTTAATCCATGATTTCCATATTTAATCTTGTTAAAGAGGATCATCCTTCAGTGTTTAGGAACTCCCAATGTCCTCCCAAGGTTCTCTCCATCGGTTTCAAGAAGAGAATGGACGAAATGACGAAAAATAGCCAACTGCACTTATATATATACTGACTATTATTAGCGTGCGCTAATTGTCTTTTGTTAGCGTGCGCTATCGAACTCCAGAGGCTACTTCCTTACTGCATACAATGATTTACGTATGCAATGCCCATGCAATAGAGTACGTAATCTCTTCTGTTTAGCGTACGCTAGCCTTCAAACATAGCGTGCGCTACTCATAGTTGACTCGTTTGTCTGTATGCTCCGAAGACGGGTCCACACGCCGACAGCTCTGACTAGGATAAGATTCCCTTTGGACAGATCTGATGTTAGCGTGCGCTAATCAACATGCATTAGCGTGCGCTAACACTTCTCGAAAAACATCCGTTGACCTCATCGGCACATGCGCCGAAAGTGACCAGGTCCACAAGTAGATTCCTTCTGAGCTGTTCTGCACTAGCGTACGCTAGCTTATGCCCATAGCGTGCGCTATACCTGCACGATAGCGTGCACTATACATGAATATTAGCGTGCGCTAATAATGCTACCCTTAGCCATTTTCAGCTTTTCTTGTACAACGTCTCTACATGCAGAATACGAACATACGACATACTGAATACGTATACTCAACACATTATATCCTCAAATGCAATTGTCGACCAAATACGACAATTATACCAATACTGACATCTCAGTTCTTCATTTATTTTATCCACGCTGTACAATATAACTCGGATAAAATAATATTAAACAACAGTAGTAGAAATTTCGGATATTACACTCCCGAGGTGAGCGAAATACATTCACAAATCACACAATCAACATGTCACACCAAGGATATCCAACCAATTCACCCAAAGGCAACAAAAACAAAGCACGACACAATTGTCGAATGACAACGTACCAAATGAGATAACATAAGTATATATTTTATCGAAGCACAACCACACCGAGCGTATTCATAGGGTTCACTTAACCATTTACGAAACACAACATTCACAAAACACACGCGTTTTGAAAGTGAGCCTTCGACGAGGCTAAACTGAATATTTTGAAAGTTCATCTCAAACAATCAAACTAACATACTAAGACATTCACCAATCATCGTATCCACAAAAAAAGAATTGTATGGACAAGGTACTTGCCTCAAATCCAAAGCACACGAAGCAATGGGAAAGCTCGACCGGAAACACTCAAACTTCCAAGATCGACCAACACCTCGATAATTCCACGAGAACAACGAAAATAATATCACCACGAATAAATAACGCTAAACAGAATCCGAATCAACTGGAGAAACAACAAGAATCCGAGGGTTCCTTCGAAGAAATCGGAAATCAAATCCCGGGTGGTAAAAATCGATAAACGAGTTACAAAATCCAAAGATTATGGCCAAGACAACAAGAATACCATAACCAATTCATAAACCACGGATTAAATCGAAGAATCATGAAGAAACCCCCAAAAATCATACAACTAGGGTTCTAAGTAAGAAAATACCTCGATTCAACGAAGAACACGGATTGGATGATGATATAATCGAAGAGGATCTTCCAAAACACCTTGGAAATGATTAGAATCGACTAAGGACTCGAGCCCTCGATCCTCCCATCGCCAGCCGCCTCAAGAAGTGAGAAAAAGGGTAAAAATGAAGTCTGGCCGAGCCCAGGCCTATATATGGCCGGCAGAGTTACGGCCGTAACCGGCAGTGCCTTACGGCCGTAACTCGGTCAACTGTCGTTAGCGCACACAACGGCCAAAAGCCTAGCGTACGCAACTGTAATACCCGAGATCTCTGATATGTATTTGGGAACTTATGATATTGTAATTGTTGCACTTTAATCCGAGTATTATTCTCCGTATCTCGTAGTCCGGTGTTGTTGAGCGTATGATTTCATGAATGTGATATAAATTGTGATTCTGTGCATGTAGCGCACGCTATCGGCTATGTGTAGCGTACGCTAACATAGATCCATAGCGCACACTACAAAGGAACATTAACACACGCTATGCGTGGTAAATATGATTGAGACGGGTGGTAGGTGAGATCAGGTCGGGGATCTTGGTCGGATTGTGTCGGGATGAACCTGGACGGCTTTCGGGAAAAGCCAAGTCAACGCCTTAGCGCACGCTACTGGCATGTGAATAGCGCACGCTAAGTGCTGAGTACAGTGAAGTCAGTAAGACGTTAGCGCACGCTACGAGTATGGACTAGCGCGCGCTAATAACCATTTTCTATAAATAGGACAACATACTTTTCGTATTTTCAGTCTTTTCTCTTCCAACATCCGAATCCTTATACTTAGAGTATTACTCTCTACATCCTAAACACTTCCCATCAGCATCCTAGCTCGTGTTGAAGATTGTAGATCATTGAGGATTGGTGTTCAAGCCTTCGACGTTGGATTACTTCGATTTCCTCCTTGTTCTTCACTACTTTGAGGTAGGTGATTCTTCACCAATATTAGTAGCGCTCTAAGGACGTTTGATTATGCTTATCTAGTCAGTTAGATTCGTTAATAGTCGATCATCATGTGTTAGAAGGATATTTTCGACGTTTCGGCACTTATTAATCGTATAATCCTTTGAACCTTTTAGTGTTGGACTCCTAAACGTATTCATGTATCTTCAAAATTGTTTATGACCGGTATGGGGAGAACATCAAGTTCTTATGTTTTGACATGATAGAATCATACGTTTGGGACATGAAATGGATTGGACTTAGGATGTATCTTGAAGATCAAAGATGAATTATGGTGTTGTGATGATTATACGTACCCTTGTATCTTGCAGTCGTTTAATCAGTAACAAACCGTATGAGCATGATATACACTGAGATGGCTTGTATTAACACTGAGGATTTCATGAGTTTTCATCACTTTTAGCTCAGTCTTACCCAGTAGTGACTGCCATGCACAATTAGCGCACGCTAAGATGTATATTTTAACGTGCGCTATCGGGAACGAGTAACGTGCGCTACGTTGGATACGTAACGTACGTTATATCATCAGCAGGCGATTGGCCGTTGAGAGAAGATCACAAGACAATAGCCTAGCGCACGCTAAACCTTGTCATTTGCGTACGTTAGGCGGTAGCTTAGCGCACGTTACGTATAGTACGTAGCGTGCGCTAAGTAGTTCAGGCAGAATGCATTTTTAGAGCTTGCGGTCGTAAACTGGATTATTAGACGTTCGTACGACTTGAGAGGAATTCTTTATTATGTCTTAGGTCCGAGCCTTGCATAGGGGACGAGGGGCGGTGGCATACGGGTGCGTGTCATTTGTTGGAGTATTTCCATTCTTGCCATTTTCGAGGCAAGTATCAGATGTCGAGTTCGATTTATATTGAAACTTTGATCATGCTTGTGGTTTTGTTCATGTTGTTGAATATGAGATGTATTTCTGTAATATCTCGTTGTATTTGTTGTTATTAGTTCGTATTGATGAACATATTGAAATGCATATATGTATGCATAATTGATTGATTTATGGTATAAATGATCCGAGGGGATCATGAGGATCTATGCTGAGGGCGCTGGATCGAATGTCCACCATGCGTTGGTCCGACGGGATCATCATGGGGATCTATGCTGAGGGCGCTGGATCGCTGGACGGGTTTTCCACCATGCGTTGGTCCGACGGGATCAACATGGGGATCTATACCAAGGGCGCTGGATCGCTGGATTACCCTGTACTATGTTGATGGAATCGTGAGGATTCGCATCGTTGGATTCCGATGACGGAAGTCCGTTTTGCTTGTTTATGATGCATTGATGATTTATGTATTATGATACTTGTACTAGCATTGTTTTGCTAACCCCTTCGGGGGTGGACATTGTTTTGATGTTCAGGTAGCCGAGGAGCAGGGAAGCAACCACAGTTCCAACAGGACGATGAAATGGCTCAGTGATGTGGTTGATGTTTATTGTTATTGTGATTTGTCTTCTTGGTTCATTTAGTACTCGAGTATGTCTGTTTTAATAAGGTCATTTCGATATGGTTGTATAAGTTAACTCATTTGATCGGTTGAATCAAATCTGTATTTGAACTTCAGTTGTACGATTGGATTATATTTACACTTCTTTTAAAATTAGCCTTGTAAATCCTTACCAAAAGGGTTTACGGCGCTGTAATTATTCCGAATATCTCGGGGTGTTACAGAATATGGTATCAGAGCTAAGATTCATGGATATCTTGGCAGTCGGGTTAGTTGGGTCTGTTTACGTTATTTGATTATTGGTCGTTCGTAACATCACTGCTGAGCCAGCATCGTCGTGTGGACCGTGGTTGTAAGTTTCCTAAATCTCAAATACTACCGTTTTATTTAATTCATGTTTGTGAACATTGATAGATGTACTTTTAGAAAGTTGCCCTGGATATTGAGTATTTGTGTTTACAGTATGTTTAGAGGAGGTCGTGGATGCGGACGCGGTCGTGGACGCGGACGTGGAAACGCGAGACAAGAAGATTCGGTGTCTACCCCAGAAATAACCGCTAGCCGAACGGATTCCCATTCCGGGGGACAACAGGGATCAGCAAATAATAATGCAGATCCTAACGTGCCGGGAGTGCTTCAGCAGGTGGTTGCCCAGATAAACCAGTTTGCTCAAGTTGTGGATCGCATGCAGACGGCGATGGGACAGCAGCATAACGTGGATAATCGAGGAGATAAATGGCTTACGGAGGTGATCAAATTGCATCCTCCGAAATTTGACGGTTCTGCTGAGACGCTTTCTTGGGATCACTGGCTGAAGGAATTAGAAATGATTTTCGCGGGGATTAACTTTCCCAACGACAGAAAGGTTCCGGTCGCCTAGTATCTTCTGACAGGGGAGGCTTTCGACTGGTGGGAGGCCATTCGACCGGAGGAGCATAATGTTGACTGGACGGAATTCAAATTAATGATGGAAGCGCAGTATTGTCCTCGCCCAGTTAGAGAGGCCCGAGTTCGGGAGTTTTTCTCACCACAAAATTTAGAAGCATCTGTGACGGACGTGATTAAGACTTTTAATCACCATCTGACTTATGTGCGCCACTTGGTCAGGACCGAGGCGGAGAGGATTTTTCATTTTGACATGCGAATGAAGCCGGAAATTCAGCAATATATGTCCGGATTTGAATGTACCACTTTACGCCAGTATCAGGACAAGGCGTTGGCCTATGATATGAAGGAGGCAGCAGTAGAGAAATCGGCGGAAGCAAAGAAGCAGAGAGTGGCTGGCAACTTCACGGAGAATAAGAGTAGTGGGCCTCGCAGGGGCCAGTCCTCTTTTCATTCATCTAGGAGGCCTCCGCATCCTTCTCGAGGAGGAAAGAAGTTTCGGGCAGCACCAACCGTTTCAGACACAGGGAAGAAATGTTATAACTGTGGCAAAGCAGGGCATATTCGACGTGACTGTTTCGCGCCTGCTGTGACCTGTTTCGAGTGTGGACAGGAAGGACATCATGCAACATTTTGTGGGAATGCGACTAGATCTTTTGGCACTCGCACTCCTGTACCGGTTCCGAAGGACACTAGTATAAACCAGATGCAGCAGAGCGGTTTCCCGCAGCAGAATGTTGGGAAGAGAGAGGCATCCAGCGCTGGGTCCATTCCTCCGCGTATTTACGAGATGAAGAAGGATGATCAAAACACAGCTGTTGCATCAGGTACGATTCAGATCCTTTTGCAACCAGTTAGTGTCTTGTTCGATTCGGGAGCTACGCATTCTTTTATATCTTTGAACTGTGTTAATCGTTTGAAAATCTCGTGCTTGTATAATTGTGAACCTTATGTTGTGGGCTTACCGAGCGGAGAGAAAATTGTGGGAACCCTAGAAGCTAGGGATTTTCCAGTATCTATAGGAGGGAGAGATTGGCTATCGAATCTTATTGTAGTTGACATCTACGGTGACGATTTAATTCTCGGAGACGATTGGCTCAACCGTTATGGAGCTATTATGAATTACCGAAAGAGAGTTATTTCTATCATTGCTGATGACGGATCTGAACACTTATTCCGAGGATGGAGACTGGGAAGCTCGGAAAAATTGATCAAAGCAATGAAGGCCGTGAAATTACTGAAGCATGGATGTCATGGACTTTGGTGCTATGCCATGAGGAAAGAAGAAGGAGTAGAGCTCTCATCTATTCCAGTTGTGAATGAATTCGCAGATGTATTTCCTGACGAACTATCTGGGTTACCTCCGCAGAGAGAGGTGGAATTCACTATCGAATTAGAGCCTGGAGCCGCTCCTATTTCCAGAGCACCATACCGCATGGCGCCAACCGAGAAGTATGAACTCAAGAAGAAACTGGAGGAATTGTCACAGAAGGGTTATATTCAACCTAGCGTTTCTCCGTGGGGAGCGCCCGTTCTCTTTGTCCGGAAGAAAGACGGATCCCTCCGCTGTGTATTGATTATAGGGAGCTCAACAAGATGACGATCAAGAATAAGTATCCTATACCTCGGATCGACGAATTGTTTGATCAACTGCAAGGGGCAAGGCTATTCTCGAAGATTGACTTGCGATCAGGATACCATCAGTTGAGAATTAAGGAATCGGATGTACCAAAGTCTGCGCTGTGTCCCTGCAGACGGCATTATGAATTTGTAGTGATGCTATTTGGACTTACCAATGCTCCTGCGGTATTCATGCAATTGATGAATCGGGTATTCTTAGAATACTTGGATAAATTTATGGTCGTCTTCATTGATGACATCTTGATATATTCGAAGGACGCAGAGGAGCATGCCGAACATTTGCGTGTGGTTTTGAGCACCTTGAGGAAGGAACAGCTGTATGCAAAACTTTCCAAGTGCGAGTTCTGGATTAGGGAAGTAACTTTCCTTGGACATGTGATATCAGCTGACGGAGTTCTGGTGGACCCGAAGAAAGTCGAAGCAATCTTGGAATGGGAAGTTCCTCGTAACGTGAAAGAAGTCCGGAGTTTCCTAGGACTTGCTGGATATTATCGCCGCTTTGTAGAGGGATTTTCCAAAATTGCTCGTCCGCTCACTCAGCTGTTGCAGAAAACTCAAAAGTTCACGTGGGATGAGAAGTGCCAGGCTGGTTTTGACGAACTTAAGAGGAGACTGGCGACAGCACCTATATTAGCGCTACCAGAGGGAACTGATGGATTCATGGTATACAGCGACGCTTCAAATCAGGGTCTGGGTTGTGTGTTGATGCAAAAGGATAAGGTGATTGCCTATGCTTCTCGGCAATTGAAACCGTATGAGGTTAATTACCCGACTCATGATCTGGAGCTAGCAGCTGTGGTCTTTGCCTTGAAAATTTGGCGACATTATTTGTACGGCACTCGTTGTCAGATCTTTACAGATCATAAGAGCCTCAAGTATATTTTCAGTCAGAAAGAATTAAACATGAGGCAGAGAAGGTGGCTAGAATTGATCAGGGATTACGACTTGGAGATTCTCTATCATCCGGGGAAAGCAAACGTAGTAGCCGACGCTTTAAGCCGTAAACCTGTTTCTCTTCGAGTGTTGGAAGCACTTACACCCCAAACCAGCATTCAGCGGGAACTGATCCGCGAAGGGATTGAAGTATGGGCACCAGGAATCCAAGGGCAACTATATGTGATGGAACTGACTTCATCAATATTCGAGGAGATCAAATCTAAGCAGTTGAACGATTCTCTGATCCTTCGGTTATGTGACGAAGTAAAGAAAGGAAAGGCCCCAGGATTCGTGATTCAAGATGATGGAGTTCTGAGATTTCAGAGTCGATTTTGCATTCCCGATGATGATGATTTGAGACGGACAATTCTGAAGGAAGCTCACAGCGCGCCCTATTCTATTGACCCGGGCAACAGTAAAATGTATAAAGATCTTAAACAAAACTTCTGGTGGGGGAATATGAAGAAGGACGTAGCAGAGTACGTTTCGAAGTGTTTAACTTGTCAGCAGATTAAGATTGAACATCAGCGACCTGCCGAAATGTTAAAGCCGCTTCCGATCCCTGAGTGGAAGTGGGAGGATATCTCGATGGATTTTATCACCAGTATGCCAAGGACTACGGGAATGAACATGATTTGGGTTATAGTTGATCGACTAACCAAGTCGGCTCATTTCCTAGGAATTAAAGATACATGGGGACCCGAGAGATTGGCGCGAGTATTTATTGCAGAGATAGTCAGATTCCATGGGACGCCGAAGACCATTATTTCGGATCGAAATGGTCGCTTTGTGTCGCACTTCTGGATGGCAGTTCACAGGGCTTTGGGGACTGAACTCAATTTTAGCACGGCTTATCATCCCCAAATGGACAGTCAGTCCGAAAGGACTATACAAACAGTAGAAGACATGCTTAGAGCATGTGCTTTGGATTGGTCAACTGATTGGGAAGTTCATTTGCCATTGATTGAATTCACCTACAATAATAGTTGGCATGCTTCTATTAAAATGGAACCATTTGAATCTTTGTACGGGAGAAGATGTCGATCACCCCTGTGCTGGGATGATTCTTCGGACTTGATCGGGACAGAACCGGAATTGATAGTTCAGACTCAAGAGAATATAGCTTTGATTCGGGAAAGACTGTTGACTGCCCAGAGTCGACAGAAGTCTTATGCATACGTACGTCGTCGCCCTCTAGAGTTCGACGTCGGGGACCATGTACTATTGAAGGTGTATCCTACACGAGGGATTTTCCGTTTTGGGAGGAAAGGTAAGCTAAGTCCGAGATATATCGGGCCATTTGAGGTCCTAGAGAGAGTTGGGGATTTAGCATACAGGTTGGCTTTACCACCATCGCTGAGTCACGTTCACAATGTGTTTCACGTATCCCAATTGCGGAAGTATGTACCGGACCCCAGTCATGTCATTGATTTCGACGAGATCGAGATAGCTAATGAAAGCACCTTCGAAGAGAGACCAATCAAGATACTTGAGAGTCGGATCAAACAATTGAGGAATAAACCAATACACTTGGTTAAAGTATAATGGTCACGACATGGAGCTGAAGAGGCCACTTGGGAAACAGAGGACAGTATGAAGGCTATATATCCAGAGTTGTTTTCATCTTAAGTTTCGGGACAAAACTTCTTTTTAGGGAGGAAGGATGTAATACCCGAGATCTCTGATATGTATTTGGGAACTTGTGATACTGTAATTGTTGCACTTTAATCCGAGTATTATTCTCCGTATCTCGTAGTCCAGTGTTGTTGAGCGTATGATTTCATGAATGTGATATAAATTGTGATTTTGCGCATGTAGCGCACGCTATCGGCTATGTGTAGCGTACGCTAACATGGATCCATAGCGCACGCTACAAAGGAACATTAACGCACGCTATGCGTGGTCAATATGATTGAGACGGGTGGTAGGTGAGATCAGGTCGGGGATCTTGGTCGGATTGTGTCGGGATGAACCTGGACGGCTTTCGGGAAAAGCCAAGTCAACGCCTTAGCGCACGCTACTGGCATGTGAATAGCGCACGCTAAGTGCTGAGTACAGTGAAGTCAGTAAGACGTTAGCGCACGCTACGAGTATGGACTAGCGCGCGCTAATAACCATTTTCTATAAATAGGACAACATACTTTTCGTATTTTCAGTCTTTTCTCTTCCAACATCCGAATCCTTATACTTAGAGTATTACTCTCTACATCCTAAACACTTCCCATCAGCATCCTAGCTCGTGTTGAAGATTGTAGATCATTGAGGATTGGTGTTCAAGCCTTCGACGTTGGATTACTTCGATTTCCTCCTTGTTCTTCACTACTTTGAGGTAGGTGATTCTTCACCAATATTAGTAGTGCTCTAAGGACGTTTGATTATGCTTATCTAGTCAGTTAGATTCGTTAATAGTCGATCATCATGTGTTAGAAGGATATTTTCGACGTTTCGGCACTTATTCATCGTATAATCCTTTGAACCTTTTTAGTGTTGGACTCCTAAACGTATTCATGTATCTTCAAAATTGTTTATGATCGGTATGGGGAGAACATCAAGTTCTTATGTTTTGACATGATAGAATCATACGTTTGGGACATGAAATGGATTGGACTTAGGATGTTTCTTGAAGATCAAAGATGAATTATGGTGTTGTGATGATTATACGTACCCTTGTATCTTGTAGTCGTTTAATCAGTAACAAACCGTATGAGCATGATATACACTAAGATGGCTTGTATTAACACTGAGGATTTCATGAAGTTTCATCACTTTTAGCTCAGTCTTACCCAGTAGTGACTGCCATGCACGATTAGCGCACGCTAAGATGTATATATTAATGTGCGCTATCGGGAACGAGTAACGTGCGCTACGTTGGATACGTAACGTACGTTATATCATCAAGCAGGGCAGTCGGCTGTTCAGAGAAGACTGCAGTACACAGCTAGCGCACGCTAAACCTTGTCATTTGCGTACGTTAACGGGCATGCTTAGTTCACGTTACGTATAGTACGTAGCGCGCGCTAAGTAGTTCAGCAGAATGCATTTTTAGAGCTTGCGGTCGTAAACCGGATTATTAGACGTTCGTACGACTTGAGAGGAATTCTTTATTATTTCTTAGGTCCGAGCCTTGCATAGGGGACGATCAAGGGGCGGTGGCATACGGGTGCGTGTCATTTGTTGGAGTATTTCCATTCTTGCCATTTTCGAGGCAAGTATAATATGTCGAGTTCGATTTATATTGAAACTTTGATCATGCTTGTGGTTTTGTTCATGTTGTTGAATATGAGATGTATTTCTATAATTTCTCGTTGTATTCGTTGTTATTTGTTCGTATTGATGAACATATTGAAATGCATATATGTATGCATAATTGATTGATTTATGGTATAAATGATCCGAGGGGATCATGAGGATCTATGCTGAGGGCGCTGGATCGAATGTCCACCATGCGTTGGTCCGACGGGATCATTATGGGGATCTATGCTGAGGGCGCTGGATCGCTGGATGAGTTTTCCACCATGCGTTGGTCCGACAGGATCATCATGGGGATCTATACCAAGGGCGCTGGATCGCTGGATTACCCTGCACTATGTTGATGGAATCGTGAGGATTCGCATCGTTGGATTCCGATGACGGAAGTCCGTTTTGCTTGTTTATGATGCATTGATGATTTATGTATTATAATACTTGTACTAGCATTGTTTTGCTAACCCCTTCGGGGGTGGACATTGTTTTGATGTTCAGGTAGCCGAGGAGCGGGGAAGCAACCACGCCCGGCTGTGACGATGAAATGGCTCAGTGGTGTGGTTGATGTTTATTGTTATTGTGATTTGTCTTCTTGGTTCATTTAGTACTCGAGTACGTTTGTTTTAATAAGGTCATTTCGATATGGTTGTATAAGTTAACTCATTTGATCGGTTGAATCAAATCTGTATTTGAACTTCAGTTGTACGATTGGATTATATTTACACTTATTTTAAAATTAGCCTTGTAAATCCTTACCTAAAGGGTTTACGGCGCTGTAATTATTCCGAATATCTCGGGGTGTTACAGCAACTGTCGAGCCTTACGGCCGTAACCGAACTCCCAGGGGTCACTGCCTGCAATCTGTCGAGTGACTACGGTCGTAACCGGTCAGTGCTTAGTGGCCGTAATAGGCCTTACGGCCGTAACTCGCAGGCGCTTACAGCCGTAACCGAGTCCTCCCAGGCCAAGGGGTGCCGACGCCTTACGGCCGTAATCAACCAGGCCTTACGGCCGTAATTGGCCTAGCCTGCCCTCCGACTTCTCGGCTCGATACTCGACGACGTCTCGATCACACGAACGCACCGGCTATGATCCAAAACAATAATGAACAGGCTACGAAACTCAATGTACCACAGTACAAGCATGCGATTCTAAAGACGTGGACGACAACAGTCCGTTCTACCGACGACACCGAAACGAACTCGGACGTCAAAAAGTGCAGAATCAATTACTCTCAGAATGACGAAACGGTCATGAGCGAGTCGTCAAAACGGACTCCCGCCGAAAAAAAAAAGAAATTATCGGAAATCAAAGTTGTGGATATTACATACTACCCTCCTTAAAAGAAGTTTCGTCCCGAAACTTAAAACAAGTAGGGAGAAGCAATATCCCGCCAGGAAAACTCAACGAGATACACAAGAAGCGCGTAACTTACGCCCAACGGGGAAACATTACAAGCAACGCAAGTAATATACGACGTGAAAACACGCTCCACAACAACCAACACAACACCACCGGTAGAGACATAATAAAACCAAACAGTAACAAGCGCCATTAAACAGATAATACAATCAAGTCATTTATCCAAACAATAAAAAAAACAGGAGGTACTAATATAGAACACGCACAGTCAAGAAAACAGAGAATAAACACAAAATGATCCACAAGGATAATCATAAACATTTCGGACTACGCCAAAATCCTCAAAAACCACACTAGGCATCTCCGTGTCCTTTCGGAGCAGAAACGCAACCTCGATCTCCAAATCTCTCAGTTATTGACTTGCAATGCACGGCTTGGTGACCCGCCTGGCCACACTCGAAACAGCTGACTAACGGTGAACGACAATTCTTCGCGGTACGAGATCAAGCAGCAACATTCAGACAACCACGATCGAACAACAATGATCGAAAAAACAATGATCGAACAACAACGATCGAAAAACAATGATCGAACAACAACGATCAAAAATAATGATCGAACAACAACGATCGAAATAATGATCGAACAACAACGATCAAAAAATAATGATTGAACAACAACGATCGAAAAATAATGATCGAACAACAACTATCGAAAAACAATGATCGAACAACAATGATCGAAAATAATTATTGAACAACAATGATCGAAAAATAATGATCGAGTAACAACGATCGTACAACAATGATCGAATGACAACAGTCGAACAATGACTCTGAAGTTCACACTTTAACTCAAGACATCAAAAGAACTAGTAGAAACTAAAAGATGTTACTTCCGAACAAGGTTCACAAGAATCGAACCGAACTCGGAAAAGTTACAACGATAAACAGATTGATCTGAAACAAGGTTACAACCCGTTCAAACAATGACAACCGAGATACCAAACAAGTTCAAAAAGTATCAACGAACACGAGCAAGCCGATAGAATTGAAAAGGAGAAAATGCAGAAGTCCAAAAACAATACGGGTATTACGTTCGACCTCATATAAAATAAGGTTGTCCCCGCAACTCACAATAACGGAAACAAGACAACAACACAAAAGCAGCTGATGGAAACATTCCCATGGGCCTCTTAGAGACGATCCTGATATTTGTGCTGAAGTTCGTGCCCCAAAAGACTCGGAACCCAACTCGCAAAATTAGATCATGTGTCTCTCGAGTCCACACTTGAAATGCGTTACTGACGAGAAGGACAATTTGCACGTACATGCCCCAGCATATTACAGTCGAAGCGCCTCGGCATACCGAAATTACAACTGCTAGGTACAATAGAATATAACATCGCAGAACAACATACCGGAGATGTCAATTCAACATAACATATCAACACATGCAAAAATCACAACAACGGCATCGTTCGACGATTACAACGGCCCGAACGATAACCAGCATACAATCACAAAATATCATGAAACAATCACACATGTACATGAACGTACAAACCCAAGCTCTAACGGCTCGCACAGGTGCGATAGCACGCAAATCACCACGAAACGACAACATTACAGATCAACATCACACCTCTCACAGAGGGCTAACACAACAATGCGTGGCGAACGACTCAGCGGTCACACCACCAATTCAACCACAACTCGGGGTTAACACCCTAATGAAAGTTCGAACATCACACATACATTCCCGGACTGCAAACAGGAATGATAGGTTTTAAAAACAAAAACCACCTTTTTGAAAACATTTTGGAAACACCAGTTGATCTTGATTATCACATTTCAAAAAGTAGTACAAACACCATTATCGAGACTTTGAAAACCATCTTGCGTTTGATAAAACGAGGACACTTTCCTTTTAGTGAAAACTTTCAGAAATATTCGACTCTTGGGTCTAAGCAAATGCATTTCCAAAATTACTGAAATATCAAAAAAGAAAATTTTGGTCCTCGCACCTTAGAAATGATTAGAATCGACTAAGGACTCGAGCCCTCGAGCCTCCCATCGCCAGCTGCCGCAAGAAGTGAGAAAAAGGGTAAAAATGAAGTCTGGCCGAGCCCAGGCCTATATATGGCCGGCAGAGTTACGGCTGTAACCGGCAGTACCTTACGGTCGTAACTCGGTCTACTGCCGATAGCGCACGCAATGGCCAAAAGCCTAGCGTACGCAACTATCGAGCCTTACGGCCGTAATAGGCACAGCCTTACGGCCGTAACCGAACTCCCAGGGGTCACTGCCTGAAATCTGTCGAGTCACTACGGCCGTAACCGGTCAGCGCTTAGCGGCCGTAACAGGCCTTACGGCCATAACTCGCAGGCGCTTACGGCCGTAACTAAGTCCTCCCAGGCCAAGGGGTGCTGACGCCTTACGCCTATAATCGGCCTAGCCTGCCCTCCGACTGCCCGGCTCGATACTCGACGACGTCTCGATCACACGAACGCACCGGCTATGATCCAAAACAATAATGAATAGGCTACGAAACTCAATGTACCACAGTACAAGCATGCGATTCCAAAGACGTGGACGACAACAGTCCGTTCTACCGAAGAAAATTCAACGACACTGAAACGAACTCGGCCGTCAAAAAGTGCAGAATCAATTACTCTCAGAATGACGAAACGGTCATGAGCGAGTCGTCAAAACGGACTCCCTCCGAAAAAAAAAAAGAAATTACCGGAAACCGAAATTGCGGATATTACAATCATGGCTTTTATTCCTCGTTTTGAATAACGAGAAAATCTTCGACTCATTTGCTCCCACTACTTCAAGCATCTCGCGGAAAAACGAATCGAACGACCCGAACCGGACAACTTGACCCGATGGTTGCCGCCCACCTGGCCGGCCGAACCGCCCGACCACGCTGATTGCCCGACCCGCCCGATTGCCCGACCTACCGCCGAGTGCAATCCTGGCCGAGACAGCTGTTGGCTGAGTCCCGATTGGCAGCCTGCTGGTCTCGGTCGGTTCGTCCAATCGGGACTCCTCTTCGCGCTGGGCTTCTTTCTCTTTCGTGCTTTGTGTGTTCCAATTCGATTAAAATTTTATTCGAAATAAAATACATCGAATTTACAGCAAATTACAAGAAAAATAAATCCTATTCTACCCATGGATTTTCTCACGGGAAAAACTTATACATGCCTCAAAACCAGGCCAAATTACCAAAAAAACGTGTAAATAAATAAAAAACATCACATAGCCATGATAATTGGATCATATTCTCCTGCAAGACAAATTCTAGCAAAATATTTCAAAAATCATACTATATGAATATTTAATTGCTAGCATATTAATCACCATATTAATTAAATTGAACAGAACCTAAACACCGGCTCCGATACCAATTGTTGGAATATAAAACGCAGAGGAAGCTAGTTGGTGAAAATATTTTATAAACGGTTTTATAAACTAACCAACATAAAAAACGGATCTATTTAGGGTTGTCAATTAATTAACTAAACATATTAATAACCAATTAAATGCACATATTTACGCATGGGAGTCGGTAATTTATACCTTTGAAGCGAAGTGGTAGAAGATCCCTTTTTGGTCGATTTATCTCCTCTTCGTACTCCTCTCCGATCTTCTTGTATTCCTACCTCAAGATCTTCTAGAGTATATCCCAGCTATGTCCGGATGTCGTGTGGGTCACCCGAATTTTCTTCTCAAGAAACTAATGATTTTTGTTCTCTCTATTTTTCTTGAATATTTTGGTATTTTTAGAAAAATATTGTGTTAACTAAATTATGGAATCCGAGACACAAGTCGAGATCCACAATTAAACACATACACAAAAAATCGATTTTACTTGGACAATGAAGGTGTGAAAATCGGCCAACACTCATATCCTATTTATAGGTGTTTTGGGCTACTCTAGGGACCTTAAGGAGAATATGGTAAGGACTCTTAATAGATGTCATCTCCTCTATTAGAACTCTTCCTAATATAATGACTCTATTAAATATCAACTTAGTCCACTAAAAAATTGATATTGCAATTCCTACCAAAATCTCAAATTACGAAATTAGGCTCCTTTTTGAATTAATTATTTCTCGTGTTTAAGATATTCCATATCCATTAATTAATTTAAGCTACTGACAGCTTTTAATTAATTACTATATTATACATGAGTAAACCACTGGACCTTTATTATTATATCGGAAAATTAATTCCACCTGCAGGGTTTAATATAATAATCCTTTCAAGCGCCTCAAGGGACATGATCAACCCGACTGGTCGGGACACGATTTCTAGCTATAATATTAATTATCATATAAATAATAATATTGCCCAAAATATCGAGCATATTGAGTCAATCATTGTGGCTCTCACCCATGATAAATCAAAGCAATAAATATTAAATATATATAATTAAATATTAATCACTAGAATTAAGAAATAATAATTGTCCGAGATGTACTTTCTTCTTATAGTCAGTACTGAAGAATCTATCTCACCTCAATCCTGTTCAACGTATACCGAATACGCTAATATATGCTAATGGTCAAGACCAACCAATCTCAAGCATATACTACAACCTCTCACATAACGGTCTAATGTTATATAGGTTGTGAACTAAATATTACTATATAAGGAACCTGTAACACCCCCAGAAATCCACCGGGAATATTACACGTCGTAGACCCTTTAATAGCGGGATCTATCAGGCTAAATACAACGAGACAACAAACGTCTGATCGACCGGGGTCAAACTACATACTGACACTGACCGATAAGGTCAAATATTAACACACACCGACCGATAAGGTCTCACGACAAGAAAACAATTCGAATAACAACTCATTACTGAACTTACCCACACAGGGGTCATGAGACAATATAGCGGAAGACTGGAGATAACATAAAAATACAATAACATCATACTGAACTCTAACTCTTGATTAGTATCGCGGCTCGCCTTCTCCCGTGCCATCCCCGCGATTGCTCCAACGAACTAAGCATACCTGAAATGCATGAGACGCATTTCCCTCATTTAAGGGGTTAGCATTTGAATGGCTAGTACAAGTATTCAGGCTATACAACATATATCACGCAAATATCTGTTATATTAAAATAACAACAGCCGTGAAAGAAGTTCCCGAGAGGTTTTCAATGTTTAAAGTACAACTCAAGCCCTTGAAAATAATATATATATATATATTAGGGACTTTAAGTTCAAGATTATAAAACCTTTTTCGAAAACAATAGGGTCTCGGCCTGAATCTCGTTTTCCGCAAAATAACCGTTACACAATCGTTGGGGTCTCAACCCAAAATCTCATCAGACCACAGTACACGAAAACAATAACAAGGTCCGTTTTCTCACACCGAAACCTCACAAATAAGGAACTAAACATATACGACGTGTTTTAGTGCCATTCTAGTCAAGTATAAAAATCCTATATATAATGTATCTCAACATCAAGAACAAAAATATTGTGGTATTCCGGATATATCACAGTTAAGAAAATCGCCTAGGACCGGGGCTAAACAACTGGTCCCATTCGAGGCCTCTAAGGACCATCCCGAACTGGCCATAATTATAAATCACGCACAGGCATCGCCTTGGGAACAGGGCTATACCATTGATCCCACTCGAGGCCTCTGAGGACCCTCCCGAGCTGTCTAGCGAATCAAACTCGTGAATCCAGGGCTATACCATTGGATTACATCGAGGCCCCATCGGACCCTCCCGAGGTGAGCAAAGCACACACAATAACATTTGAAAAACGCATTGTCTCAATCGTTAGTAACAATATATATAGCCAAGGCACTTACTAGAAATGGCCATTTATCCGACAAATATCTACGACCGACACAGCTTAACAACAACCTAACAATTCTAGACGCATCGCTACACATCAACAAGTATAACAACCGATCAAACCATAACACCAATTCAATCCCGACTCCATGACACACACCCCAGTGATCCCCCAAATCCTTACAACGTACGTCTAAGTGTACTATCTAACCGACACCATATCTCTAGTGACAAAGACTCTACAGTAAGCAAGAAGCTGACTCTTACCTATCATAACTTCTATAACGGCTCATATCATGCAAGGTCAACAAAAGTGAATAACCAACACAAATTTATTGTACAACCTCAATCCACACAATATAAATCATATAGACAAGAATACTTGCTCGATAATTGATGCCAAAAGCTCTGACGAACACGGTTCACCCGATCGATCCATTGAAATTCCAACCTCCCTCGTGCCTTTAATTTATCGATCGAATAAAACGACTAACGATAATCAACCCGGGTCCAAGTTCCTGAACGATTTCTCCGAATACGAACTCCGAACTTGAAATCACTTCGTAGTTCTAATTACACCACTCCAAATTTACCAAAACCTTCATCTATATCTATGTTTTCCGTCCAAATTCTAATACGAACACACACAACCACGACAACACGCGCGCACGCGTGCACACGCGCGCGCACACACACACACACACACATACACACACACACACACACACACACACACACACACACACAAACCTGCACATAATATATATATATATAAATACAACACACACACAACCCACACCTGCACACACCTGCCCACATATATATATATATATATATATATATATATATATATATATATATATATATATATGGTGGGGTTATTCTAAAAAGGGTCTTATAATAAAAAGTGTAGGAAGAATTGTGGGAGTGACATGTGTCACCTTGCCACATCATCATGCCACATCATATGACATGTGGCACCCCCCCCCCCCCCCCCCCCCCCACCCCCACAAAAAAAAAATTCCCGCCAAAAAAAAAATTGGGGGCCTAAAATTTTTTTTTCCCACCAAAAACTTATAAGTGTGATGCACCATTTTTTTGGTGCATCATGGTTATAAGTTTTGGTGCATCAGACTAATAGGTTTTACTGCATCACAGTTATAAGTTACTGCATCATAGTTAACAGTTAAGTGCATCAACTATGATGCAGTAACTTATAACCTTAATGCACTAAATCATAATTGTGATGCATTAACTTTATAACTGTGATACAGTAACAATAAGTTTTACTGCATCGAAGTTATAAGTTACTGCATCATAGTTAATAGTTAAGTGCATCAACTATGATGCAGTAACTTATAACCTTAATGCACTAAATCATAATTGTGATGCAGTAGCTTTATAACTGTGATGCACTTATAAATTTTGGCGGAAATTTTTTTGGCGGGAAAAAAAAAATTTTTTGCCCCAAAAAAAAAAATTTTGGCAGGAAAAAAAAAATTTCGCGGGGGTGGGTGGGTGGGTGGATGGGGGGGTGACACATGTCATATGATGTGGAATGGGAGATGACACATGTCACTCCCACAATCCTTCCTACACTTTTTATTATAAGACCCTTTTTAGAATAACCCAAACCTATATATATATATAGGGAGTTGACTTAGTCGACTCGAATTTTACCAAGTTACAGATAAAATTATTCCATTAAAACGAATGAATCTCAAATTAGTTATTGAATATCCTTGTTCGATTATCCCATTCATACAATGCGTCATATAACACCAAGACTAATTCGCCAATGAGGTATTACATCAACACCTCACCATCAACACCCCACCAACACCTGCTTTGTAGAGTTGTACTGTGTGATTTACAGATAATACAACTTTAAATAATATTAGATTAATATTATAATAAAATATTTATAAAGCATATGGTACAACCCCTGCAAAGCAAGGTGTTGACGAGGTGTTGATTGTTGGGTGTTAGATGTATCATTTCTCTTCGCCAATATATTAGTCTAATGTCTCCGCTCATAATTTGATCAGCTAGTTAATCGAAATAAAATAAAAAAAATAAAATAAATCCATTAAAAAATTAATACCGTTAAAATTCCAATTTAAAATTTTTGGATATTACATATTATCCCACTTAAAATCAGTTTCGTCCTCGAAACTTGCCATATCATCACCCAACTCACTGTAACGTCACTCCAATTATGCATACGAACCGTTCAATAATATTGGTAATCGCATGATTCGATCGATTCATACGTACATAGTCCTTGATATATAAGACGACACTTGGGAGAGATCACCTCGTATGCGACAGCCATCGGGCCGACTTTCTATTCATCATACCACTGAAATAATTATCCGTCTCATACAAAACTATCCTCATCACGTATCTTTACTTAGGGACACCTATCCCACTTAAAATGTTCATACATTCCAAATAAAATAAAATAAACGAAATACTTTACTCTTTCGAAATGCAATATTTATTACTTCAAAACACAACTCAAACATTTTATAAAATATCGAAAGTACTTCAAAACATATCCTTCGTATTCCATCGCAAGGTTTCTATGAAAGTGCACGATCACTTTGTCAAAACTCAAAACGTTTATAATTAAAAATAATGTATACGCTAAGTCACTACTTATGTATACCGAAAAAATATTTTTAGAATTCAATTTCTCCACAGGTATATCTATGTTTATAAAGTTTTTCAGAAAGTCATTTGCAAGTACGCCAAAGGGCATAGTCGGTAATATTTTTCAATAATTAAATATTCTAAAATATCCATTTTCTGAGTGTCGTCATAAAATCTCATTTGGAAATGCAAAGCCCGAATTGCAAAAATCAATAATTTCAAAACATAAGTTAAGTCACCGCTTACACGTACCAATAAAATAGTTACGAAAATTTTTCAATTTATAAAACTTGCCTCAAACCGAAGGCAAGAAAGTCCTTCCACGATCAACGTCCTTGAAGTGATTATCGGTCCTCGAAACAACCTTGAATAACATCATTACCAATGATTCGCTTAATATACATATCCATGAATAACCAAAATCAACTCAAAAGGTCGATACAACATTACCCAACTCATTGGGGCAATTCAACAAACACGTTGTAAACACTCTCCAATTGTTTACAACCAATCTCAAATATATCGATACCGAACCTCCAATGAATTATTCAATCCAATAAAACATCTTATATACAATCAATATTCCAATAGGAATACACAATTCGAGATTACGACAACATCAAATCGAAATCCCCAAATTCCAAAATCAACATTCGAAATGTTCTTGAATAATCCCAATTAATCCGATGATAATCCATAAAAATTCATAATCACAAGTATATCACTTCATATATCATGATTATAACATCCAAAACATCATATCCCAACTCAAAATCGAAATCCAAGATGTTGAAGAATTTACCTTTGAAGATCCAAACACTTTGATCCGGTGAATTTGTGTTTAAATGACTATCCAAGCTTCCCAATCTAAGATGTATGCTTAGAACACTACTACACAAGTGTTGTGATGAAGAAAATCTCTCTCAAGAACTTGTCTCTCGGAACTCAAGTGAAGGAATGAGAAAATGAGGACAAAAACCCGACCAGGTACTTAAGTACCGCCGAATGTTATAGCCGTAACTCGGCCTACATACGGCCGTATCTCTCCAAGTCAACGGCCTTACGGCCGTGACCAGCCATATCGTACGGGCATAACCCAATTTCGTCGAAAGTCTGCCGACAGACATACGGCCGTAACCGCACATGCCTTACGGGCGTAACTCGACTCATACGGCCGTACTCGGCCAATTCTTATAGGCGTATGAATCCTATGTCAAAACTGATCGGACACACTGCACGATCGTACGGTCGTAACTAGTCAAGCCTTACGTTCGTACCTGCATCAACTTACGGTCGCATGCCGCAACCCGTACGGCCTTAAGTCCTCTTCGTCCGACATGACCTGAAAATAACGAACGTATGTTACGGCCGTAATGCAAGCATGTTATGGCCATAACTCGCTGTTGGACGTCACCAAAATGACAACTCCGTCTACTCGACACAAATCGCCAAATGATCCAATATACCATACTTGTATGAATATAATTAAGTCCAATCATACGCAATAATGATACTCCCAACACAAGGCTACCAATCACGATAATGATGATGATGAAAATATTCTCGTCTCGATCCCAAACAATGATGAATGACGAATAACAACTAATACACGACTCCAAGATATGCCGAACGATGAACACGAAATGAATGAATACGAATGATGAATGATTATTACTGAGTGAAAAATTTCTGACTAGCAATTACTGAATGATAATTAATGAATTCACAACCAGGTATTACATACTCCCCCCCCCCCCCCCTTAAAAAGAGTTTCATCCCCGAAACTAAGGGTACACATCTCAGGATATGAACTATCCATCAGGATCTGAAAACAACATCTCCAGGAATACTCCTCAACGCGAAACACTCCGCCGGAGACCAGCCAGGAAGTCGTACCAACCGTATGATTCGAAACACTGGCGTACACATCCCGAGGGAGCCGCTAATTATACATATCTACAATCCATCAGTGTACACTTCCCCATCCTCATCGGCATCGGACGCCCATGCAAGCACTGACCCGCCTCAAAAGAAAAGCAACAACGCACATATAGTCCTCAGAACTATAACACTCATACGTTAAATTCCTCATGACTTAACGTCTCGAATCACAACGAACAATTACTCAGATTATCACGAAATCTCGGGTACAACACCAAAGGGGAGAAATCCCAACCGATAACCCAAATCTCAAGATTCTCAATTACCATAGTTACAAGATAAATCGATAACATATGGTTCACGACCACAATACTACGATGCAGAATAAGTTAAACAGTACTCCGGAACACAAGGCTACATCTCAAATGCACCCAATATCGATATCCTCCAGATCATCGATCCCTTCGATATCATCGATTCAGGGAAGACCCAAATCTGAACTCACAAGGTCACAAAAATGAGAGTGACTAGGATGAATGATAAATGACTAGAAATACAACAAGGATCAAGAATGACTCACCGAGGTGAATTAATAACGCAATGAGTGATAGCTCAAATGAAGTGATTGGAACCGTTGTTCCTCGTGAATTGAATGATTGGTTTGATAATTACAAGTCTCTACATGATTGATGTATGACGAATGAATTATACGAATGAATGAACGACAATGAAATGAATGATTATACTATTACTGAGCAAGACTTAACTTGTTCAAAACTGGTGATGAATGTCCTTACCTCTGGCTCTCGAAGCCTGATAGAACCCCTTGGATGATGCACGGGCTGGAGTAACCAAGTCTCTCGAGGCCCTTGAGCTCTCTTGAGATCTACTGGCACTAGAACTCCTGCAGTATTTCCGTAGGTGTCCCTGCCTCTCACACAGAAAACAAACAAAAGCTGACACCGTACACCGAGTACTAACATGCCCTGCTGAATCACAATTAAAGCAAACAATAGTCGAACTCATCATCTGAGAGGAAGATGCTTTCCCAGCACGAAGACGACTAGAAAACGACCTCTTGGAAGCCGGATCCCGATGTCCCTCTCAACAAACCGACATCCCAATCCTCCCACCAGAAGAAGTTGAAGGGTGCTTCCGAGTAAGCTCCTTGATCAAAAGCTCTGCTCCAAGAGCCTTCTCGATGAACTCACTAAGTGAATTACAATTGTGATTGAACAACTGAATCCTCAACTGTAGATTTAGCCTCTTGCTAGAATATTTGATCTTATCCGCCTCAGTACGGATAACAGACGAAGCAAATTGAAGAAGTCCCTGGAACTTCTCAGCAATGACAATAACACCCTCGTCCTCGATGGGTTCGGGGTTTAAAATCTCTAATAACTTGACTTCATGAAGTGGAGCCGAATAATACCTCTCTAACATGAGAGTCTTGAACTCACTCCAAACACAATCACGATCGGTGGGTTTCATAAAAATCCACCAAGAATAAGCACCCTTACTCAAGTAGTAAGCCGCTACTGCCACCTTACTCTCTTCCGGAAACTGAACCATGTCGAAGAGTTTATCAAAATGTTCAAGCCAATAAACAATATCAGCTGGTTCCGACGAACCCTCAAAGGTAGGCGGCCTCTGACGAGAGATATCGCCAACAATCTGATTCACTCCTCCAGTCTGTCCATGAAACAGCACCTGGAATCCCTGCTGTGGTGGACCATGAACCATCGAGTTCTGCATGATCTCCATTAGACGCGTCATCTGAGTCATCTGGGCCATCATGCCCTGTATGCATATGAATGGGTCCACCCGAACACCTTCCGATTGAGCTGCATCTCAGGTACGACTCCCTGACAGTGAATGATTATCTGACAGTGAATGAGTAGCATCTATATCTGTTGAACCAATGTTATACCTCGCGTTCGTACAGGCATTTACACGAGATCTCGGGTTTCGGCCCGCACCGCGGCCTCTTCCCCTGCGTCCTCTGACAGCTCTATCCATACTGAAGCAGGAAGGTCACATGATAATTATAGATCCCGCATGAAAATCGCATTATGATTACATTACGGGATGATAATAATGAGCATACACGCTCTAACACAATGAATGCATTAACAATGCAATAAAATGATCATCGACAAGACGTCGGAATATGATAAGATAGCATGAAAGATTAAGTGAGGTGACATGATTATCTGATGAAATTCCTGAAATGATTATTTTGATTAAGTTAACAAGATTGATAGTTCGATCTACAAGATCAACAATTGAGCAATGAGATTGACTGAGTGATTAATTAACTAACATGATCGATAAGATCAAAAACGATGATTGAGGATTGTTGACTAATGAATGAGTTGATCCTTATCGCTTGCACAGGTCACACGTGCTCCAAAACAATTAGTCATGAATCAATCGTAACACTAATGTCACATATAGGTTTCAACAAAGCATGTATAATTAATGACATGATGAATGTATGAACATAAAGAGAATCGAGTCCTTACAGAGGTCATACGAAGCTTCGAGGTCTCACGATACTAGTCTTCACTAACGATGACTCGATGAATGAATGACTCGTGCAGTCGTACTAATATTACGACTCACAAAACCCGACTGTCCAGATTATCATAACCTGACAGTCCCACTACTACCGCGCCGATAAAGCCACATAACTCACATATCAGGGCATCTCACAACCCAACTCTCTGATACCATCTTCTGTAACACCCCCAAATCCTATTGGGTTATTACAGTGTCGTGGACCCCACGCCAGGAGATCCACCAGGCGAACATGACTAAAATACATCAAATTAACCAACAAGGGAGATCACAGTCCCTACTATGATATCCGACACAATATTCTGATAAGGAATTTCAACGACGAATATGGGCCTACATGGACAAAATGAAATACAATGACATCCACGAGCCTTGCTCGGATAATACAACCTGACAACAACTGACACAACTGGAGTACACTCCAACTGACTGACCAATATGAACAACTCGGACTAGTATCGCTCGAATGCCTAGTTCCCTTCATCATGCCCCTGTGTGTCAACTCTCTACTCGCAAGCACCTAAAACATGAAAACATGTTCCGCCCCCACGGGGTCAGTCATCCAGTTAATGAACATCAAATACATGTACAACATGATATGCATCCAAAGGCAGAATGAAACGGTACAATGATAATGATAATACGAGATGCTCACAAACCAAGGTAAGAACCGAGCATTCGTGAAATACTATGCCCACGGCATACTATTAATACCTGCTCAATAGGTAGAACATAAATGCCCAACGGCGAGTCATCATTATAGAGCATCACAATGAATTACACGAACATGGACCAAACCAGAACTGAATTAAATATGAATCACAATGCCTGAAGGCTTCAACGAAAATACCAAGACATCAAAAAGGCTTGAAAACCACTCAGCCGAAGCTGTCAAATTTACAATCACCTGAAACCAATTTGGGTAATGAGGGACGAATCCACGGCACGAAGACGTATCACAATGAGGGCTAAAGCCACAGCATGAAGCCGTATCACAATGAGGGCCGAAGCCACGGCACGAAGCCGTATCACAATGAGGGCCGAAGCCACGGCATGAAGCCGTATCACAGTGAGGGCCGAAGCCATGGCACGAAGCCGTATCACAATGAAACCATCCAATGGCCGTGACCTACTGAACTGTAGGTGTTGGGAACCAACCGCAAAGGTTCAAGTCCCAAACTTATCCATGATGAGCACTAGCCGAGACTAACCTCCCAAAACCTAAACAGCAACGATCCCAAGATTACCGAGTTCACAAGAATGATAGTGTGCTGCCTTGAGTTGGCCAACACGACAATAATAATTCACGGATGGGCACCGTCCTCGGCGGTCCCAATTCAATACTTCGATTGCCTTATAATGGCTAACCGATAACAATGATGCAGCGGATGATTCAATACCTCGATTGCCTTAGAACGGCCAATCGATAACAATGATGCAACGAATAATTGAACACCTTGACTGCCTTAGAACGGTCAATCGATAACAATGATACAATGAATGCCTCGGCACATTTAATCAGTTACCGACGACGAAGATGAGAACGAATACGCCAATGCCTTCAATCGGCCAATACAACATGAATGACAGGACGCCAACATGAATAACAGTGATTACAACAATGACTTAGATCGACATCAATATTAACAACAACAATCGATACATAGATACCGCGAACCGGCTATCGACAATAACATTAACAACGAGTATCCCAATGCCTTGAATTCGCCATTAATGAACAATAATAAACATTGGGCATAATTTCTGAAGAGTATCGTATCGAACGATCCCTTAGTATCAATGAACTTATGAATAGACCAAGTCTCAGAATGATACAACACATTTATACACATATACGATAACATTAATCTCAATGACTAGTACAATTATAAAACTTGCCTCAAACCGAAGGCGAGAAAATCCTTCCACGATCAACGTTCTTGAAGTGATTATCGGTCCTTGAAACAACCTTAAATAACACAATTACCAATTATTCGCTTAATATACATATCCACGAATAACCAAAATCAACTAAAAAGGTTGATACAACACTACCCAACTCATTGGGGCAATTCAACAAACACGTTGTAAACACTCTCCAATTGTTTACAACCAATCTCAAATATATCGATACCAAACCTCCAATGAATGATTCAATCCAACAAAACATCTTATTTACAGTCAATATTCTCATAGGAATACACAATTCGAGATTACGACAACATCAAATCGAAACCCCCAAATTCCAAAATCAACATTCAAAATGTTCTTGAATAATCCCAACTAATCCGATGATAATCCATAACAATTCATAATCACAAGTATATCACTTCATATATCATGATTATAACATCCAAAACATCATATCCTAACTCAAAATTGAAATCCAAGATGTTGAAGAATTTACCTTTGAAGATCCAAACACTTCGATCCGGTGAATTCGTGTTTAAATGACTATCCAAGCTTCCCAATCCAAGATGTATGCTTAGAACACTACTACACAAGTGTTGTGATGAAGAAAATCTCTCCCAAGAACTTCTGTCTCGGAACTCAAGTGAAGGAATGAGAAAATGAGCACAAAAACCCGACCAGGTACTTAAGTACCGCCGAATGTTATGGTCGTAACTCAGCCTACATACGACCCTAACTCTCCAAGTCAACGGCCTTACGGCCGTGACCAGCCATATCGTACGGGCGTAACCCAATTTCGTCGAAAGTCTGCCGACAGACATATGGCTGTAACCGCACATGCCTTACGGGCATAACTCGACTCATACGGCCGTACTCGGCCAATTCTTACGGGCGTATGAAACCTACGTCGAAACTGATCGGACACACTGCACGATCGTATGGCCATAACCGGCAAAGCCTTACGGCCGTACCTGCCTCAACTTACGGCCGTATGCCGCAACCCTTACGGCCTTAAGTCCTCTTCGTCCGACATGACCTGAAAACAACGAACGTATGTTACGGCCGTAATGCAAGCATGTTACAGCCGTAACTCGCTGTTGGACGTCAACAAAACGACAACTCCGTCTACTCGACACAAATCGTCGAATGATCCGACATACCATACTTGTATGAATATAATTAAGTCCAATCATACGCAATAATGATACTCCCAACACAAGGCTACCAATCACGATGATGATGATGATGAAAATATTCTCGTCTCGATCCCAAACAGTGATGAATGATGAATAACAACTGATACACGACTCCAAGATACGCCGAACGATGAATACGAAATGAATGAATACGAATGATGAATGATTATTACTGAGTGAAAAATTTCTGAGTGGCAATTAATGAATGATAATTAATGAATTCACAATCGGGTATTACATATTTAACCGACACCACATCTCTAGTGACAAAGACTTTAAAGTAAGCAACAAGCCGACTCTAACCTATCATAACTTCTATAACTGCTCATATCATGCAAGGTCAACAAAAGTGAATAACCAACACAAATTCATTGTACAACCTCAATCCACACAATATAAATCATATAGACAAGAACACTTGCCTCGATAATTGACGCCGAAAGCTCTGACGAACACGGTTCACCCGATCGATCCATTAAAATCACAACCTCCCTCGTGCCTTTAATTTATCGATCGAATAAAACGACTAACGATAATCAACCCGGGTCCAAGTTCCTGAATGATTTCTCCGAATACGAACCCCGAACTTGAAATAAATTCGTAGGTCTAATTACACCACTCCAAATTTACCAAAATCTTCATCTATATCTATGTTTTTTTCCCATATGAATTCCAGTACGAACACACACACAACCACGACTACGCGCACACACACACACACACACACACACACACACACATATATATAGGTATGGGTTGAAATAAAAAGTCTCTTATAATAAAAAGTGTAGGAAGGATTGTGGGAGTGACATATGTCATCCCCATTCCACATCATATGACAAATCATATGACATGTGTCACCCACCCCCACCCCCTACTGTAATATCCGGATTTATTATTATGTATTTCATCTGTATTTGAACCCTGTATTATTCAGAATTGTGATCTCGATAATTGGAGTATGATATTTCTCACATTTGTATCTTTGTACATAAGTATAACAACATGCAAAATTTCTCATGCAAACTCGTAATAGCGCACTCTAAGAATGTAGCTTAACGTGCGTTATCGGCTAAAACAAGTGCACGCTACGAATAAAGAATTGCGTGCACTAGGCAGTCAATTATTGAGCTGGGCGGCTAGCATATGCGCCAGCCGGACATGGGTCCGGATAAGATTCCCACGGGCGAACCTGGACAGATTCGGAGTCAACGCTACTTAGCGTGCGCTAAGGATTTTGCGATAGCGTGCGCTAATTAACGTACGTACAGAAATGTTATAGATGGGACAGCAACCCATTTTGCTTGGTTTACATTTTCTTCACTTGTCCTCGTTCTTGAGAGACCAGAGAGCATTATATCCTCCTTAAACACTTAGACCACCTCTACTTGATTCATTAAAGATTGGATATCACTTGTGATTGATCATTGAAGTGGAGTAGCACCTTGGATTGGCATACAAACAACCGGAGTTGGATTCTACCTTTTTGGCTCAGTGATTTCTTCATCTTAAGGTATGTTAATTCTATCTCCAGCCTTAGATTCGTGTTCTGAAGAATAAGATGATCATGCTATCAAGATATTGAGTTCCATTGATGAATTATTCAAACAAGCATCATGTTTAGAAGTGGGAATGATTATGCTTATAATATCGTCGTTGGAACATCGTAGTTGGAATTGTTGGTTCACCTTTAAGATGAAGTCCGAATGTGTAAATGAAAATGGAATCTAGTGCATCAACCTGAGATCACGAACTTCACATGAGAATGATAATCGAGTGGGATATAAGATTTGTGATGATATTCATTTCCTTGAATTCAAAGATGTTTGAATCCGTAAGATCATTCATAAGTTTATGAACATGACATGTAGACGGATAACGTAAGTTAATCACTGAGGAGTTCGTAAATTTCATCACCGTTAGAATGGTCTGCTGCCCAGTAGTGAAACTGCCATGCACGCTTAGCGTATGCTAAGCTATGCAGATTAACGTACGCTATCGGGCATGTTTAGAGTATGCTACGTTTGGTCGTAACATACGTTTGGTCATCAGGCGAGTCAGTCGGCTGACCAGAGCGGACTGTCGATACATAGTTAGCGTACGCTAGGCTTCGTTGTTTACGTGCGCTAACGAGCAGGCTTAACGAACGCTACGTAGAATACATAGCGTACGCTAAGCAGTTCAGGCAGATTACATTTTATGAACTTTCGGCCGTAAATTGGATTGTTAGACATTCGTACGACATGAGATAAATTTTATATTATTTCTTTTGTTAAGGTTCAAGCTTGCTACGTGATTGATCGAAGGGGCGACCTTCGAGTGTTTCATTTTTCGTGGAAGTAGTATTCTTGTCTTCGAATCGAGGCAAGTACCTTAATTGTTTTATGTATTGATGTTATACATATTGTCGTGCATATATGTCGTTGTTGTATGTCCACCTCGTGTTGGTCCGATGGGATCATCGGGGGATCTATGCTAGCGTGCGCTGGATTATCGAATGGGTTTTTCCACCACGGGTTGGTCTGACGGGATCATCATGGGTTCTAGGCAGTGAACGCTGGATCGTCGGAATTACCATGTGTATGTTGTGATATCATATTATGATTATCATTTGTATATGTTATTTATGAGATTCTCGTAGGAGAAGACTCGTTGGTATTCTGTCATTTACGTTATTATTATTCTTCGTGAGATGTTGAATAATATGTTGTGGTACTTGTACTAGCATCGTTGTGCTAACCCCTTCGGGGGTGAACATTTGTTTATGTTCAGGATCCAGGAGAGCGGGGAAACAACCACTGGAGCTGCATGACGACGAGGGTGCAGAGTGATGTTCTGGCTGGGTTTATTGTCTATTGTTGGTTATTTTAATAAGTACTCGAGTACGTCGTAATTTGTGATATTTGGATTTCAGTGATGTATTAATATTCTTCATTTGGATATTTGTATTCTCGGTATTGAACCAGAACTGTCATATTTTATTTCAGTGATTTCATAATTTGGTATCTGTTATTGTCTTTTCATTTATTCAGCCTTGTAAATTCTTATTTAAAGGATTTACGGCGCTGTGATATTCCTGAATATATCGGGGGTGTTACAGAATATGGTATCGGAGCTAAGATTATGGATATCTTGGCCATTTGGTTAAAATAGGGGTCATATACATCTTTTGAGGTAACCGGCCATGAATAACATCACTGTACTGCCTTCGTCTTCGTGCGAACAGTGGTTGTAAGTTCCTAAACTCTATCTCATCATTTACATGTTGTATCTCTTTATACTTGAACATTAGAACGATATTGTTTCCTGTATATTGAGTATTTATGCTTACAGTATGTTGAGAGGTGGACGTGGACGTGGTCGCGGACGCGGACGAAGGAATGCAGAAAGAGAAGTTTCGCCTTCTAATCAGGCCAGCCACAGCTCATGCGAGCCACAGAGATCTATTAATAATGAACCGAAACCTGCTGTGCCCGAAATCCTTCGTCAGATGGTGAACCAGATGACTCAGTTCGCCCAGGTCGTGGACCGAATGCAGGTGGCGGTGGGATTACAGCAGGGAGATAGACAGCAAGGGATCCCAGACATGGGAAATCGAGGTGACCGATGGCTGCAAGAGGTAGCGAAGATGCAACCATCCAAATTCGACGGCTTTTCTGAGACTCCCACATGGGGCCATTGGTTGAAGGAATTGGAGAAAATTTTTGCCGGAATTAATTGTCAGACGACCGGAGAGCCTCTATTGCTCAGTACTTTCTGATAGGGGAAGCATCCAAGTAGTGGGAAGCCATACGGCCTGCCACTACCAAAATTCACACTTTAGCCGACGACTTAAAGTCGTCGTCTAAACCCCAAAGTCGTCGGCTAATCACGTGAGTCGTCGTCTAAAAAACTATCGGCCGATATTCGTCGGCCAAGGTTTAGCCGACGACTTTTTTGGTAGTCGTCGGCTAAAGTTCAAAGTTTAGCCGACCACTACGACAAGGTCGTCGGCTAAAACCTGTTGATAAAAAAAAACTTTAGCCAACGACCTTTTCAAATGTCGTTGGCTAAAACATGTTCTAAAAAAAGTAAAAAAGGACACTTTAGCCGACGACGGTATTAAATGTCGTCGGCTAAAACCTGTTTAAAAAAAAAACTTTAGTCGATGACGGTTTTAAATGTCGTCGGCTAAAACTTTTTTGAAAAAAAAAATAATTTACTTTAGCCGACGACCTTTGGAATGTCGTCGGCTAAAACCTAATATAAAAAAAAATTCAGATTTTGGGATCCCAAAACCTGTATTTTTTGCACCTGCTCCCATTATCAACACCAATCAACGCGCAACACATTCAACTAATATCATCAATAATATGCCCAACATTATATGCAACACAACGCACAACACATTCAAGAACATTAATTTCATCAACATACTAGTAGTGTCAACAAAATAACTTACACAATTGTAACACAAATATAAATATACAAGAGTACTACAACAACACAACTACAATCCACTACCAAAATCATCTAAATGTCGAAATGTAGTAGTAGAAGGATTACCACCATCCCCTAGATCCTCGTCACGAGGCTGTGAAGATGGGGTCTGTCCGAAGAGAGAAGGCGGTGGAGCAGGTGCCTGCAGTCCAGCCTGAGTAATGGTCTGAATCAGCGTCATCATATAGTCTATCATGCCCTGCTGCTGTCTCTGGAAACTCTCTAACCGCGACTCAGTCCTCTGCTCGTTCTCACGTAACCGCGTCTGAGTCCTCCTTTCATTCTCAGCTCGGAGCTCCCTCTCCGCCCTCAACTGCTCCTCGAGATAGGCGGTCCGTGCATCCCGTCCGCGAGGGCGCTGGAAGCCGGGGGTATCTTTCAATACATGGCGACCCTCGGCTCCCATCATCTTAGTGCGGTACCGACTACCTCTAGGAGGGTAGACGGTACCCCACACCCTAGCGCGAACATAAGGATCGGCCTGATCGATCTGTCCAATGGCAGAATCGAGGTCGGTCTCCGCTAAGCCCGGATACTGCTCCCGAGTAATCTCAGCAAGCATCCTCTGAGACTCCTCCCGCACACGCTCCTAAGTTAATATGAAAATAAATATTTCAATATCAATAAAAGAATTATACAAAGGCATTTATTTTATTACCAAAATAAAATTAAAAAAGACTTACATGCTCCTCGGGACGGTTCGGATATGCTTTCTGAGTCACGTAGGCAAATGCATCCAACGAATCAGAAGAAATGGCCTTGTGCACAACTCTGGCTAATGACCGGGAACCCAGACTGTGATGGTCAGTCAGACCAGCACGATTGGTCATGTTGGTCAAGCTAGTCGCCTTCAAAAAAATATTATTTAGAATCGAGTTTATATTTAGAATTCAAAAAAAATAAAAACTGAAATGTTATTAATTTTTATTAAATACTAGCAGTTTTTTTAATAAATAAAATACAATATTCAAATTTTTATTTTTTATGGAAAATAATATTCTAGTTTCTATTTTTATTAAAACAATTTATAAATAATATCCAGAGTTTATAAATTTTTTTATTTCCACTTTTGAATAAAAAATTCCGATTTTTTAATATTAATAATATTACAGAATTTAAATAAAAATACCTGAAGTTCTGATTTTTTCTAATTTAAAAAAAATTGAAACTTCATAGTATTTTTTAAATTCTGAAACATTAATTTAAAAAAATCGAGTTTATATTTAGAATTCCAAAAAAATAAAAACTGAAAAAGAAAGAATGAAATGAGGGTATTTTAGTCATACCATGAACTCCGGGTCACGAAAATGGGCGCGTAGCCACTTCCACTCGTACTCCCGGAACTTGAATTCTTCCGGGGTAGCCTCTCGGGTATCACCCCAGGCTGTCCAGAACATGTGCATCTCATTTTTCCAAGATTTGTACCTACAACACACGTTGCACAACATATATTATTCGTAAGAAAAAAAATTACGCAAATAATGTAGATACAAAATAAATTAAAATCACTTACTTGGTAGACTGCACCTTGTCACACCAAGTACGTAGTAGAGAGTCGGGAATGACAAATCACACCTATGAACAGCATAAATACGCAATAATTTAAAAACATCACATATTGCATTTTGAAGAACTACGTTTTGATTGAAAAACACTTATTAAATATTTATTAACTTACCGACATAGCATTGTTCAAAGTATCCTTCACGCACTGCGGCACGTCTCCCCAATCGGGCCACAAAACGGGGACTCTGTCCCGAATGACAAAGCCAACATTACGGCTATATGACGCCGTAGCGTCAGAAGACATCATCGGACGGCCGTGTCTGTCTAGAGGAATCTCGTAACAGCCATGCTTACTTATGTACGAATCGAGCGCCAGACCCTTTGCTGGGACACGAGACTTCTTCTTTTTCTTCTCCTCCTCGACTACATTTTTCCCCTTCTCCTTCTCCCTCTCTATCTCCTTGTACAATTTCGTCTTTGAAACCCGACAACTCTGCCAACACATGTTGTCTGTGTTGGGATTCGGTGCCTAAAACGAAGGCCCAGCGGAAGCGGTAAAACGAAAATTAATTCGATCCGAATCCCTACGAGGATCGATCGAGCTACGTATATACGAATATCAAAAACGAAATACAAGAGATACGAGAAACATACCCTCGTAGTCCGTTGATTAAATGGATAACCTTCTCTTGAGCTATTCCCTAAGCTCTTGAACGATACAACGCCGAAAGCACCGCGTCTCTACTTGTCACGCGCCGGAAAAATGACCGGAATAACAACACTTGATAAACCTCTAAGGTTATGGCTACAATCAAGTGATGAAGCTTTTTATTATTATTACACTCTAAGTGTATAATCTTGTACTCTCTATTTTTCTCAATCTTTCTCTAAGAAAGTTGAACAAGATGAAGATGAAGTTGAAGACTAAAATGAAAACTATATTCTCTCTCCCACCTATAACCTCACGGCTGGAATCTCAAGTGGGAAGTGAGAGTTTTTAAAGTCTTCAATATTATCTCATTTCAACCACCTCAAATCACCTTTCTATATAAAATGAGATATGATATCTCAAAATGTCTTTAGTCATCAACCTACCAAGGATGAGACCAAGACCATGAGGGAAAAGTATGAGGTGGGGTAGCCTCTAGAAGGAATTGGACAAGTTCGGTCCGTTTCGGACTCCCGTGAGTCCAAACAGATAAACTCCGATTCCGTTCCGATGTATTTATATCGATTAATTAATCTAATTAATTAATCATCAAATACATAATGACATAATTAATTTCTCCAAGAAATAATTATATTCATGAATTAAATTAATCACCCAGTAATATATTTAATTCATTAGGCCGTAAATTAATTTATCCAATAAATCAATTTAGACATCCAATGTCCCAAAATCAATTAGACATCCAATGTCCAATAAATTAGATATCCAATATCTAATATTCATAATGAGAGAATAAGCTCGATTCATTCCGTCGTCAATCCTATTGCGCGACTCGGTAGGTTCTTCTCAGTCAGCAATGGGAGGAACCAAAGAGTAGTAGCACCACCTAGCCAGCCTGGCGGCCTACACTGTACCCCAACTGAGAACGAATGATTGGGATCATTCAAGAACCATTCTGTCGTGAATACCAGTATACGTATAAACCCTTCTTTCAAATGTCCCGATCAAGTTATAGGGTCACGGTCAGTCAAACCCCATATGTACTTGACGCTATGCATGCGTTAACGCAAATTGAGATCATCGAGCTGTCGTGTATCTAATACAACTAGCTCCTTTGCTTTGGCCAAAGACTTATGATCTCATCTGCCAATAACCGCATAGGACATATAACCCGCTCACTAACGGGAGAAAGAATTCTATCTTGGTATTCAGTAGGACCTGCTACTTTCCCGTCAAGATGCACGTCGAGGTTGACCCCCACCTTCCGATTTACAGGGTCGAACTACTCTAATGAAAATCTTGACGTCACAAGCACATCCCTACTAAATACTCAAGTCGAAGGTTCACGAATACCTATCACAACCTTTCGATTCCGTCATTGACTGTCCCGGAGTGAAATCCGTGTGACGAATCGAGGGTGAGTCGGTTCGAGTATACTAATCCAATTAGCATACCTATAACGTGTGCTCCCACTAACCATTAGCGTTCGACAGGCACTCTCCATGTCAAAGAACACGTCATACAAGTCTTCACATAAACTTAACGCCCAGTCAAGTTTCATTGACTTGCGAACGATAAAGTATTTGAGCTATAAACCTTTCCAGTGCCGACCCCCTTATCCAATAAGGAGTGGAACGTTTTGCTCTCAAATACACGGACTAGTTTCTATATGTATATTTACGAGTTAGGAATGCCAGTAACTACCAGTAAATAAAGAAACATCCATTGCCTTATATTGATGATTTACATAATAACAAGTACAATGCCCTCACTCAACATCCTCTGAGTGGCATTCGAGGGCATACTCCTAACAATCTCCCACTTGCACTCAATGCCACACACTATGGTATCTAATACCCATGTTCTCCATATGACGCTACAAGCTAGTCTGAGAAAGTGGTTTGGTCAGTGGATCGGTGACGTTGTCGGCCGAGTCTACTCTGTGCAGCACAATGTATCCCTTGCGAACAAATTCTCTTACGAGATGATACTTCCTCTCAATATGTTTGGTGCTGTTGTAAAACCTCGGCTCTTTGGCCTGTGCTACAGCTCCATCGTTGTCGCAGTACAGCGGAATAGGCAGCTCAGCACATGGTATCATTTGAAGTTCTCCTAGAAACTTCTTAATCCAGAACCCTTCCTTGGAAGCCTCCGAGGCTGCTTGATACTCAGCCTGACACGTGAAATCAGCAGTCGCGCTTTGCTTGGCACTACGCTAAGATACTGCTCCTCCATTAAGAGTAAATATGTAGCCAGAAGTGGACATCGAGTCGTCCTTCAGTCCTTGGAAGTCCGAATCAGTGAATCCCACCACATCCAATTCTCCACCGCCATACATAAGAACCATATCTCTAGTCCTTCTCAAGTACTTGAGAACGTTCTTTACAGCAGTCCAATGTTCCCTACCTGGGTTTGCCTGAAACCTACTCATCACGCTTACAGCATGCGTGATGTCAGGTCTTGTACACAACATAGCATACATAAGGCTACCCACGGCCGAAGCATATGGTATATTACTCATTTCCTTTCGTTGTTCCTCACTTTGAGGACACATCTTCAAAGAGAGTTTTATTCCATGTTGCATCGGTAGGAACCCTCTTTTAGAATCATCCATCTTAAATCGCTTTAAGATTTTATCTATATAGAGGGCTTTGGAAAGACCTATTGTTCTCTTCGCTCTATCCCGGTAGAGTCGAATACCAAGAATATAGGTAGCTTCTTCCAAGTTTTTCATGGAGAAATTACTCGAAAGCCAAGCTTTCACAGAACTGAGCATTCCCACATCATTTCCTATTAGTAGAATGTCATCTACATATAGTACTAAGAATGCGATCTTTCTCCCACTAACCCTCTTGTATACACAAGGTTCCTCCTCATTTTGCACGAAGTCAAACTCTTTGACTGCCTCGTCAAAACGAAGGTTCCAACTACGCGACGCTTGCTTCAGTCCATAAATGGAACGCTGAAGCTTGCACACTTTCTGAATATCGACTTCGGACACAAAGCCTTTAGGCTACTCCATATAGATTTCCTCCTCGAGGAATCCATTAAGGAAAGCCGTCTTTACGTCCATTTGCCATATCTCATAATCGTGGTAGGCAGCTATAGCAAGCATCATGCGAATAGACTTGATCATGGCTACGGGCGAGAAGGTATCGTGGTAATCGATCCCTTCCTTCTGGGTATAACCCTTTGCCACAAGCCTGGCCTTATAGGCGTCAACCTTGCCATCACCATCAGTCTTTCTCTTGTAGATCCACTTGTTCCCAATAGGCACTATGCCCTTGGGGCGGTCTACTAGAGTCCAGACCTGATTGACATGCATCGAGTCTATCTCAGCTTCCATAGCTTCACGCCATTTCGCGGAGTCTACATCCACCATCGCTTGGTCATAGGTTGTTGGGTCGGTCTCTTGGCTATCACTTGGAACCTCATGGAGACCCAGCTCCTCCAAGTGTACAAGCCCATACCTCTTAGGTAAATGAGACACCCTACTAGACCTACGAGGTGGTTGTACTTGTGTTTCAGAAGGTTCAGTTCTAGTTTCTTGCACAGGTGTATCCTGAGGAGTTTCATTATATTCTTCTAAAGAAATACTTCTACCTGCTCCGCCTTCCTGAATGAACTCATCTTCCAGGAAGTGTGCTTGTAAAGCAACAATGATCCTTCGATCTTCGGGCATGTAGAATAGATATCCCATCGTCCCAGACGGGAATCCAATGAAACTTCCTTCGCAGACCTAGCTTCCAACTTTTCCACCTTAGTCTTCTTGACATAGGCGAGACATCCCCAAATCCTAATATGATTAAGACTTGGTTTCCTGCCCTCCCACATCTCATGTGGAGTTTTAGGAACGGATTTGGAAGGACATCTGTTTAAGATATAAGCGGCAGTCAGGAGTGCATACCCCCATATGTAAATTGGTAAGTCAGTATAGCCCAGCATGGAACGGACCATGTTTAACAAGGTCCGGTTCCTTCTTTCTGACACACCATTTAACTGAGGAGTACCTGGAGGTGTTAGTTGTGAAACTATTCCATGTTCCTTAAAGAACTAGTCAAACTCCGTACTCATATACTCACCACCTCGGTCCGACCGAAGTGCTTTGATATGATTACCAGTTTGTTTCTCGACTAGGGCCTTGAATTCCTGGAATTTCTCAAAGGCCTCGGATTTATGTTTCATTAAGTATACATAACCATACCTAGTATGATCATCTGTAAATGTAATGAAATATTGATATCCGTCACGTGCTGCTTCTAAAGCACCACATACGTCGGTTTGGATTAATCCCAGTTTATCAGCGGCTCTTTCAAAAGTCCCTGTGAAGGGGGACTTAGTCATTTTGCCTTTAAGGCAAGATTCACAAGTACGAAAGGGATCCGATCCCAATGGACCCATAAGTCCATCTTTTTCCATCTTGTAAACCTTGGCCTGACCAATATGACCAAGTCTAAGATGCCATTTCAAAACTTGATTGGTTTCATCCCTACCACGTTTTCTAGTCATAGTATTCACAACTACTTTGTTGCTGAGATTTAGATGATACAATCCATTCAACAATGTAGCAGTACCCACTAGTTTATTTCTAAAATAAATTTTGCAGGAACCATCACCAATGAAAAATGAAAAGCCTTTTCGGTCCATGACCGGAATGGATACAATGTTTTTGTGCCCCTTGGGCAAAACAAGTACATCTTCTAAAGTCAAAACAAAGTCGGATTCTAAACCCAAAAGAAGTGATCCTATGTCGGTCACCTCGACACTATGCCCGCTTCCGACTGTGATCATAACTTCTCCAGCTCCAAGCTTCCTACTTTGTTCCAGATCCTGATTCACGGTACAAATATGAGAACTAGCACCAGAATCCAGTATCCAGGAAGTAGAAAATACGATGCGAACAATTTGTTTCCAAAACTAAAAGTTACAGACGAAGTGCCATGAAGAATCGGACAGTCTCTAGCCCAGTGGCCCAGCTCACCGCACTTGAGACAAGTATCCTTCTTCTTCTTGTTCTTCGGAACCATCGGGGCCTTGCCCTTACCCTTAAGGTCCTTAACTTGTAGTCCAGTTTGCTTCTTGGTCTTTTTCTTCTTGTTCTTAGACCTTCGATGTCCTGAAGAAATCACAAGAGCAGACTCCTTCATCCGCGGAGTCTTCATCTGAGACTGAGCGGTCACAAGTTTGTTCATTAGCCCAGCTAAATTACATGCAATCTCATTGCAGTTGAAGTTCATAACAAACTCTGAGAAGGAATCAGGGAGAGATTGTAGGATAAGGTCGGTTTGGAGAGAAGTATCCATTTTAAAATCAAGAGCCTCCAATCTCTCGATCATGGATATCATTTTGAGGACGTGTTCCCCAACCTTCTCACCTTCCTTCATCCTTGCACGAGCGATTTGCTTGGATATCTCATATCTAGCGATTCTGCCGTGCTCACCATAAAGCTCGGTTAAGTGAGATAGAATCGCCAGCGAAGTCATTTTCTCATGAGCTCTCTGAAGCTCATTAGACATGGAAGCCATCATATAAGCACGGACTTTCACGTCATCCTTAACCCACTTTTCGTGGTTTTCAATCTCTTCCTGATTGGCTTGGGTCCGCACAGGAGGTGCCGGAATGTCCGTCTCCAAGACGTATCCCAGTGCCTCTATACTGAGGACAATCATCATATTGCGGAGCCAATCCACAAAGTTAGGTCCCATTAAGGTGTTCTTTTCGAGTAGAATTGCGAGTGGATTCATTGTCATATTGAGATTTGAGTCTGCATTAAGTACAATAGATTAATTAGTGACTCATTCAATTATGTTCTGAGTATAGAATTAAGGTCTTCTCTATTCTTTTTACCGAGCTCCCACTATTTTTATCGGAATAACACACTCCCATGTAAAATCCGGAAGTATCGTCGCTCTACTTCATAGTGGTGATCGAGTTCTTTATAAATCTTAATAGAGGGCAACCGAACAGGTTTCTAGTCTATTAATTTTCATAAAGTGGTGTCCAACACCAACCCATCTAATAGATGATTCGATCTTCTTTTTCCCCTTGTCCACTCCCCTCAACCTATACGTTTTCTATGGTTCGTGAACAAGTTAAGTTTATACCATCGACGCAAATCAGTTTCACAATTGAATCTTATCCGGCAACCTATCAGGTTTCTAGGGATAAAATTTGCTCCAACCGAAGGCATCCAATGCGCTCCCGGTAATTTATCCGTCCTCCCCGAACGACTACCCCGATAACTCGGAAGCATAGCACATCCGGTTTGGATTTCAATTTCCCGAAAACTCGATGCAGGGAAGGAAAACCTTGAAACCTTATAAACTTAATAATTTAACGTGGGAGAATTTTCGCGATTAGCGTTACATTTTGCACATTAATCGTTTAAGCGCGTTTGTGGCATTCATACAATATGAAACAACCATTCACAACCTAGTTGCTACCAACATATGGTTCATGGACCGTTCCTAGAAAACAAAAACTCCGTAATCTAATTACAAGTCTTCGTCTTGAATCTTCGTCTTCTCGAAATGGATCTTCTTCCGGTCTTCGTCATTACATATAAATTTTACATTGAAAAATTGCATCCTAGATACAAATAATTCTAGTAAAATAAATAGGCTCAAAATGGCCTTTACAACCCAATCGAATAAAACCGAACGATTCAAAACTAAGTCCATGAACCACATCCCCATTCAAAAGCATTCATCCAATAAATACTAAATAAATAGACTACTCATTAAATATATTGATCCAACCAATATAAAAAATAACCATCTATTAGAATTAATCCAATTAATTCACAAACATGGTAGTTTTAATTCGTTCGTATAAACCGGATGATAAATATTTCACAATAATAAATTTCCTCAAAATAAAACACCAAGTATTTTATTTAGTCAAATTAAATCCAATTTAATTTCCGGAAATTATTATAACGAAACATAAACACAAAACGGAATCGAAATAAAATCGTTCGCCTAGCAGTGGTCCGCATCACGGCCGGTCCTTAACCGAGGGGCTGATCTCGCCTAGTGCAGAAACAAGCTACCCGGCGGTCCAAGACACCCTTGGCGCCACAGGCGGCCAGGCGATCCACAGGCGGCCGGCGATCCACAGGCGGCCAGGCGATCCGGGCAAAGCGATTTTCCGACTCTTTTTCGTCCCGATATCAAAAATTATATTTTTCTAATTTAATATTACCCATATAATTCAGTTTTAATAAATAAACCCGATTTATATAGTAACATAAAAACATGGAAAAATTAAATTTTTGACAAACAATTAAAACAACGAATTAAACGGTTGTGATTCAAATCACTAATCATTTAATCAAGCATTCCAAATGCAAATATCGTATATACGATCGCAAGACCTACGCTCCGATACCACTGTTGGGATTCGGTGCCTAAAACGAAGGCCCAGCGGAAGCGGTAAAATGAAAATTAATTCGATCCGAATCCCTACGAGGATCGATCGAGCTACGTATATACGAATATCAAAAACGAAATACAAGAGATACGAGAAACATACCCTCGTAGTCCGTTGATTAAATGGATAACCTTCTCTTGAGCTATTCCCCAAGCTCTTGAACGATCCAACGCCGAAAGCACCGCGTCTCTACTTGCCACGCGCCGGAAAAACGACCGGAATAACAACACTTGATTAACCTCTAAGGTTACGGCTAAAATCAAGTGATAAAGCTTTTTATTATTATTACACTCTAAGTGTATAATCTTGTTCTCTCTATTTTTCTCAATCTTTCTCTAAGAAAGTTGAACAAGATGAAGATGAAGTTGAAGACTAAAATGAAAACTATATTCTCTCTCCCACCTATAACCTCACGGCTGGAATTTCAAATGGGAAGTGAGAGTTTTTAAAGTCTTCAATATTATCTCATTTCAACCACCTCAAATCACCTTTCTATATAAAATGAGATATGATATCTCAAAATGTCTTTAGTCATCAACCTACCAAGGATGAGACCAAGACCATGAGGGAAAAGTATGAGGTGGGGCAGCCTCTAGAAGGAATTGGACAAGTTCAGTCCGTTTCGGACTCCCGTGAGTCCAAACAGATAAACTCCGATTCCATTCCGATGTATTTATATCGATTAATTAATCTAATTAATTAATCATCAAATACATAATGACATAATTAATTTCTCCAAGAAATAATTATATTCATAAATTAAATTAATCATCCAGTAATATATTTAATTCATTAGGTCGTAAATTAATTTATCCAATAAATCAATTTAGACATCCAATGTCCCAAAATCAATTAGACATCCAATTTCCAATAAATTAGATATCCAATATCTAATATTCATAATGAGAGAATAAGCTCGATTCATTCCGTCGTCAATCCTATTGCGCGACTCGGTAGGTTCGTCTCAGTCAGCAATGGGAGGAACCAAAGAGTAGTAGCACCACCTAGCCAGCCTGGCGGCCTACACTGTACCCCAACTGAGAACGAATGATTGGGATCATTCAAGAACCATTCTGTCGTGAATACCAGTATACGTATAAACCCTTCTTTCAAATGTCCCGATCAAGTTTTAGGGTCACGGTCAGTCAAACCCCATCTGTACTTGACGCTATGCATGCGTTAATGCAAATCGAGATCATCGAGCTGTCGTGTATCTAATACAACTAGCTCCTATGCTTTGGCCAAAGACTTATGATCTCATCTGCCAATAACCGCATAGGACATATAACCCGCTCACTAACGGGAGAAAGAATTCTATCTTGGTATTCAGTAGGACCTGCTACTTGCCCGTAAAGATGCACGTCGAGGTTGACCCCGACCTTCCGGTTTACAGGGTCGAACTACTCTAATGAAAATCTTGACGTCACAAGCACATCCCTATTAAATCCTCAAGTCGGAAGTTCACGAATACCTATCACAACCTTTCGATTCCGTCATTGACTGTCCCGGAGTGAAATCCGTGTGACGAATTGAGGGTGAGTCGGTTCGAGTATACTAATCCAATTAGCATACCTATAACGTGTGCTCCCACTAACCATTAGCGTTCACAGGCACTCTCCATGTCAAAGAACACGTCATACAAGTCTTCACATAAACTTAACGCCCAGTCAAGTTTCATTGACTTGCGAACGATTAAGTATTTGAGCTATAAACCTTTCCAGTGCCGACCCCCTTATCCAATAAGGAGTGGAACGTTTTGCTCTCAAATACACGGACTAGTTTCTATATGTATATTTACGAGTTAGGAATGCCAGTAACTACCAGTAAATAAAGAAACATCCATTGCCTTATATTGATGATTTACATAATAACAAGTACAATGCCCTCACTCAACATCCTCTGAGTGGCATTCGAGGGAATACTCCTAACAGTCTGGCCAAGACTCGTAGACATACGCCTCGTCAGGGCTAATCAATCGAACGGGAACTCGGACTCCCGTCTCATCGACCTCTGGAATAGTCGGAACCATCGGAGGCATGAATAGAGTCGGCGGCAGACCGTGGGGCACCGCGGACGAGGAACTCCGTACATCTCCTGATGTGTGAGGGCTATACGTGGGTCGGTGGAAGGGAGGCATACGAGTCTTCGTCTGCGAGGGGGTCGGCCGTGGTGTCTGAAAGGATAAATGCCGCGCTAGTGCAGCGGGCTCATCTGTCGCCCTACAAAAATCGTCAGCGTTCATGCCGGTAGCTTCTAGTATCTGGCAGGCACGAACGCTGCTCTGAGATATGTATAGTGTAGTGGCCTTACTAGAGGCTGCCGAACTCCCCCCCGAATCGGGAGTGGTCGACTTTGTCGACTTCTTCCCCAACGCTTTCTTTATTCTATCGATAATCTAAACAAATAAATCAAATTCACAACTCAACACAACAGTAATTATCAATGCCATACCACGTTAATCTTTCGATTAACGCAGGCTATACAATTCCTTCCTCCTCAAACAAATTCATCAAATATTTCATCAAAACTCATTAAACAATTTACCTAATTCATGAAATAATCTAAACAAATTCATCAAATTCACAACTCAACACAACAGTAATTATCAATGCCATACCACGTTAATTTTTCGATTAACGCCGGCTATACAATCCCTTCCTCCTCAAACAATTTCATCAAATTCACAACTCATTAAACACATCCGATGTAGAAAATACTAAATTCATCAAATATTGCATCACAATTCATTAAACAATTTACCTAATTCATCACATAATCTAAACAAATTCATCAAACAAATACAATAAATTCATCAAAAAAAATAAATAAAAAAAGGGAAAGGGTTACCTGTCGGGAGGCGGTCGGACGGCAGGCGGGCGGGCGGGCGACGGGACGGGGGCTGTCGTACGGGCGACGGGACGGCGGCCGGGCGGGCGGCGGGACTGGGGCTGTCGTACAGGCGGCGGGACGGCGGCCGGGCGGGCGACGGTTGGGTGACGGGGGCTAGGTGACGGGCGGATGTCGGACAAGCGGTTGGGGCTGGGGGCGATCGGGCTGGGTGAGGGAGAAGGAGAAAATAATACAACAAATAAGGAGAAAACGTATAAAATGTAGGGGGTTTAGCCGACGACAAGATCTACGTCGTCGGCTAAAGTGTTAAAAAAAGTATTATTCTTTAGCCGACGACTTCTAAATAGTCGTCGGCTAAAACCCAACTATGACACGGGCCGTGTAGTTTAGCACGGTCGGGTCAGGCAGATAGCATGTTTTCACTTTCTGGGCAGGTGCGACACGGGCCGTGTCATTTGACACGGTCGGTTCAAGTATACCATTTTTTTTTAAAAAACTTTAGCCGACGACTTATATAATTTCGTCGGCTAAACCCCAAACCGTGTTAATTGACACGGGCCATGTCGCATCTGCCCAGAAAGTGAAAACATGTTGTCTGCCTGACCCGACCGTGCTAAACTACACGTCCCGTGTCATAGTTGGGTTTTAGCCGACGACTATTTAGACATCGTCGGCTAAAGTATAATATTTTTTTAAACACTTTAGCCGACGACTATTATAAAGTCGTCGGCTAAACCCCCCGTTTTTTTAATAATATTATTAATATTATATTAATGTTTTGATTATTATTAGTACTATTTTTTTAATTATATTTAACATATGAAAATATACATCTAATAAATTTATGGCTCATAGTTTGAGTCATCACTACAGTCTGTCTCATTATCTAAGTTGATATCCGGCAACATATGCCTCAAGTCGTCCACATTATCGTCATCAGAATTTTCAAGTAATTCGTTTGTATCAATGTCAACGTACCCGCTATCATCACCACGGAGTCGGACGACTCATCCTTCAGGAACATTATTCATTGTAATTGTCGTTGATGGTGGAATATTTTCTATATTTGGCTCTTGATAAGCATCATCATTATCAGTACCTGTTGTTTCTCCCAGTGTAGCAGCACTATAAATATTCCTCATTGTCACAACGTTAACTATCTTCCATGTGCCTTTCTTCACCAAGTTGTCCAAATAATACACCGACTTTGCTGATGTAGCAAATACAAAAGGATCACTGACTGGACAGAATTTAAATTGATGATGGAAGCTCAGCACTGCCCTCGTCCTGTGAAGGAAGCCAAAGTTCGGGAGTTTTTCTCCGCTCAGCCGTCAGACGAACCTGTATCCCAGACAATTAAGACGTTTAACCAGCAGCTAGCATTTGTTCGACATCTGGTCAGAACAGATGCAGAAAAAAGGATCCATTTTGATATGAGAATGAAACCAGAAATCCAGAGGTATATGTCCGGTTTTGAATGTACCACTCTCCATCAATACCAGGATAAAGCATTGGCGTACAAAATCAAGGAAGCAGCAATGGAGAAGTTGACGGAATCCAAGAAGCAGAAAGTCTCTGGTACTTTTACAGAGCACAAGAGCAGCGGGCCCCGCAAGGCCCAATCGTCCTTTCATTCTTTCAAGAAACCTCCGTACCCGGAAAGAACTACGGAGCAGCATCAACCATGACAGATGTCACCAGGAAATGCTTTAACTGTGCCCAGACAGGGCACTATCGACGGAATTGCCCCATACCTGCCGTGACTTGTTTTGATTGTAGACGGGAGGGACATCGTGCGGTTTTCTGTGAAGAGGCTGTAAAGTCTTTTAGAGCCCATACACAGCAGCCAGTTCAGAAGGAAGCTAGTATCCAACAGACGCAGCAAAGTGTACAGATGCCTCAAAATTTTGGCCGCGGACGAGGCAGAGGATAGTGGGACCGAATGGGTACATCGAGTACCGGATCTGTTCCCCCACGTATGTACGAGATGAGGAGAATAGAAGATCAGGATGCTGGTGTCGCATCAGGTACTGTTCAGATCCTTTCCCAGCCAGTTAGCGTTTTATTCGATACAGGAGTTACGCATTCATTTATATCCTTATCTTGTGTAAATCGTTTGAATATTTCTAGTTTGCATAATTGTGAACTGATACGAAACCGACTACTCCAAGCGAAGAAGACAAAGTAAGGATTGACGTAAAATATCTCGACCATACTCCAACGTACTTTGGCGAGAAAACGGATACGAGACCCGGAGTTACCTTGATAACCGAAATTGGACTAACTTAAAATAATAGGCAACTTGCATCTTGGGGAGGGAGTCCAAGTGGTAAAACAATAAAAGAATTTCAGCATCTTTATCATAAAGGCAGCAGGATTCTCGGCAGCATGCTTTGGGAAAGGCGTCTATCACCTGGGAGACAAAACCCATCTTTTACTTTTGTTTGCAAGTGACGTGGGGAACCTTGTATTTTCTTTTCCTTATTTTAAGACCAGCTTTTATTAGATTAGATTATCTTGTCAGGCTACTTTTTGCCTATAAATAAGGGCGATGGAGTTGTAATGAAGGAGATTATTGATATTGAGTGATAAAACAACATACCTTGTGTATTGTTTAAGTGTTGGACGAGTTTCCTTCAAAACTTTGATTATTATTCGATGCGTTTTCGAATCTTAATCTGATTGATTCTCAATAGGTCTTGAGAAGAAATCACTTTATCGAATTATAGGTCTAGTTCGATAAAACAACTGTTTCTGTCCTGTTTCGATATTTTTCTTGTTTTCGGTACAGGGTTATACTTGTTCGGAATTTTCGCATCAAGTACTGTTCGATCGTTCGAACTTGTTTCTTATTTTAATTAGCATCCGAACGAAACTTGCTGTTTCGAGTGCTTCTGTTTGGAGGTTGACTGTTTCGAGTCATCTTCATTCGACCAGCTCCTGTCTTGTTGCTGTATCGAGCTGCCGCCATCATTTCCTATCGCGTGCGCACACTGCTAGTCAGTGTTATTGCTGTAGTGAGCTGTTGTTATCAGCTCCCGACAGTTTCTTGATATTCGCTTCCGCTCGTCAAAACAGCCTCCCGCTGTACCGATATAGAATTCACATCATAAGTAAGAATCCGTATCATAAGTGGCATCGGAGCCCAAGTTCTTGATCTTTGGCATTATGGATCTCAACGACGCTGATTTCTTGGCAAAACTTCGCGATGCATTGTGTGACGTACCAGAACAACGCGACCAGCGTTGGCAACCTAGGCGTGGTGACTATGAACGACCCTCACGCCATGTCGAAGAGTTCAAGGTGAACGAGCTTCCGGAGTTCATTGGCGGAACAGACCCTGAGGTTAACCTGGAATAGGAACGTAAAATTGATCATATGTTCGAGTTCAAAGACCTCGACGATGAGAAACGGTGCAATTATGCAATTCTCAAGTTGGGGAAAAGTGCTTCGCTTAGGTACGAAGGAGTGAAAATGTGAAGAACCCGTGCGGGAAAAGAAAAGATCCGTTCGTGGGATTCGTTAAAAAGAAAACTTCGTAAAAGATATGTACCAACATCACATCGGTTTTCCTTGTACAGAAAAATTGCAGATCTCATGCAAGGAAAGTTGAGTGTCAGTGAATACATTGAGGAGTTTGAGAATCTAACCTTAATGGGAGAGATAGAGGAGAATGAGGAGCAGAAGATGTCGCGATTCTTATGTGGCTTGAACCGAAGCATAGCTAACTTGGTGGAATTATATCCATATGAGGACTTCGATACATTGTGTGGGTTATGTGTGAAGTTGGAAGCTCAAAACAGGATGTTGTATAAACCCGAGTTTCCAGCCAAATTTGGAAACCCAAGTGTCGGTTCTAGTTCAACTACTAAGGCAACTGTACTGACTCCGGTCCCTGTTGCGATTCCGAAAGCCCCCTACATACCGAAGGAGACGAGTTTAGCTAAAGTAAGATGTTTCAAATGTCAAGGGTTCGGGCATTATCAAAATGCTTGTCCGAACAAACGAGTGGTAACACTAAGAGAAGCTGTCACGATCCGAGATGAGTTGTTGATCGAGGACGAAAAGAAAAGACTGGGTGATGTGTTTGAATTCAAAATAGAGGACGAAGAAGGAGAAGAATGTGAGACTTCCGATGCTCCAAACTATGACACGGATTTAGTTCTGCGTACTCTACAAGCCAAAGTTGTTTCGAATGATTCGGCACAGCGGGATCAAATATTTCACACAAAGTGTCAAATCGGAAATAAATGGTGTAGTTTGATCGTTGATAGAGGGAGTTGCACCAACGTAGCTTCCATCGAGATGGTGAATAAACTCGGGCTAACCACTATGGCTCACCCGAAACATTACACTTTGCATTGGCTCGATGATGGGAGCAAAATAAGGGTGACTAAACAAGTGAGGATTGGGCTAACCATGGGTTCATATGAAGACAATATATTATGTGATGTACTCCCAATGGATACATGCCATGTATTTTTGGGAAGGCCGTGGATGTTTGATAGGGACGTTTTACACCGAGGAAGAAGCAATGAGTACGAGTTACGGGATAAGGGCAAACAGATTGTGCTTAAACCAATGTCACCTCAAGCTATTCACTCTATGAGTTCTGGTCGGAGTGAAAAACCAAAACTGGCCATGTTTGCTAGCGAACGGGATGTGGAACATGCTATTAATGATGGCGAGTGCGTGTACTTGTTGATTCTGAAGGGGACACGGAATGGTAATATGGTTATGCGAAACGACGAAAGGATGGATGCCTTATTGCACGAATTTGCAGATGTTTTTTCCGAAGAATTACCGTCGGGTTTTCCACCTATTCGTGGGATTGAACATCAGATCGACCTCATACCAGGTGCGTCGCTCCCTAACAAAGCTGCTTATAGATGTAATCCCGAGGAGATGAAGGAATTACAAAACCAAATCGAAGAACTGATGAACCGCGGGTATGTTCGAGAGAGCCTAAGTCCTTGTGCGGTTCCAGTATTACTGGTTCCTAAGAAAGACGGATCTTGGTGAATGTGTATTGGCAGTCGAGCCGTGAACAATATAACCATCAAGTATCGATTTCCGATTCCGAGGCTTGATGACATGTTGGACGAATTACATGGGTCCGTGATCTTTTCAAAAGTTGACCTACAAAGTGGTTATCACCAAATACGGATGCGAGAAGGAGATGAGTGGAAGACGGCCTTCAAAACTAAACACGGGTTGTATGAATGGACCGTTATGCCGTTCGGCCTTACAAATGCGCCGAGTACCTTCATGCGTTTGATGAATGAGGTGCTTAAGTCATTCTTGGGGAAATTTGTGGTTGTATATCTAGACGATATTTTGATTTATAGCCGATCATTCCAAGAACATTTCGGACACTTCAGACAAGTCTTCGAAACCCTTAGGGATCAAAGGCTGTATAGAAAAAGGGAGAAGTTCTCATTTTTGGTCGAAAGTATAGTCTTTCTTGGCTATGTTGTTTCAAAGGACGGAGTGTCGGTCGATCAAGCAAAGATCGAAGCAATTAAGTCCTGGCCAGTTCCCACTACAATGACGGAAGTTAGATCGTTCCACGGACTGGCTTCATTTTACCGAAGATTCATTCGAGATTTCAGTACCATTGCAAGCCCAATAACCGAATGTTTGAAGAAAGGTACGTTTAATTGGAGCCGGGCTGCTCAGGAGTCGTTCGCAAATTTGAAGGCAAAGTTGTGCGAAGCACCGATCTTAGCATTACCCGATTTTTCGCAACCGATCGAGGCAGAATGTGATGCTAGCGGAGTTGGCATTGGAGCAGTTCTCATTCAAGGAAAACGGCTTATTGCTTATTTTTCAGAAAAGTTAAACGGTGCTCGTCTCAATTATTGTACGTACGACAAAGAGTTTTATGCTATTGTGAGGGCTCTAGATCATTGGAGTCACTATCTTCGGCCGAAGCATTTCATCATACATTCGGACCATGAATCCTTGAAGTATATTAACGGACAACACAAGTTGAGTCCCAGGCATGCGAAGTGGGTCGAATTATTACAATCATTTCACTTCTCATCAAAATATAAGGATGGCAAGAGCAATATTGTAGCAGATGCATTTTCTAGGCGTTATGCCTTACTCGCCACTCTTGATGTTCGTTTGCTTGGATTCGAGACAGTGAAGGAGTATTACGATGGTGATGCGGATTTTGGCGAGACCTTCGCCCTTTGCAAATCTGGGCCGATGGGAGAATTTTCGATACAGGAAGGCTTCCTTTCTAAGGGAAATCGTCTTTGCCTACCCAAGCGCACGATTCGAGAATTGCTAGTTCGAGAGGCTCATGGGGGAGGTTTAGCTGGTCAGTTTGGTTTGGCTAAGACATTAGATGTGCTGAAGGAACATTTTTATTGGCCAAAGATGCAGGGGGATGTTAGTAACATAATTAGTAAGTGTGTGACATGCCATGTCGCGAAGAGTTTGTTCAAACCAGGAATATACACACCTTTACCGATTCCGGAGAGGCCATGGGAAGATGTCTCGATGGATTTTATTGTGGCTTTACCTCGTACTCAACGAGGAAGGGATGTGATCATGGTAATCGTAGATCGTTTTTCGAAAATGGCTCATTTTGTAGCATGCCACAAGACAGACGATGCAAGCAATGTGGCCGACTTATATTTTTGAGAGGTAGTACGTTTACATGGGATTCCGAAGACTATTGTTTCCAATCGAGACTCCAAATTTCTCAACTATTTTTGGAACACCCTATGGAGGAAGGTGGGAACAAAGCTCTTGTTTAGTACTTCACACCACCCTCAAACCGACGGGCAAACTGAAGTGACAAATCGAACCCTGGGAACACTGTTGCGAGGCCTTGTAGGCAAGACACAAAAAGACTGGGATCTAAAACTGGCACATGCGGAGTTTGCTTATAACCGTTCTCCTACTCATGCCACAGCGCGTTCTCCATTCGAAGTAGTTTACGGGCTGAATCCTTACATACCGCTAGATCTAATTCCATTACCAAGTGACGAATTGGTACATAAGGATGCGGAGTCAAAACTGAAATCAATGATGAAATTACACGAACAGGTGCGTGAACGAATCAAGGAGATAAACGAGGCGTGCAAAAGAAAGTCGAACAAGCAAAAAAAACCGAGATTATTCGAGGTTGGAGATTTAGTTTGGGTGTATTTGAGGAAAGAACAATTCCCGAGTAAGCGTAAGAACAAATTAATGCCAGAGCTGAGGGACCATTTAAAATAGTTGCGAAGGTGAACGATAACGCTTACAAGATAGAACTTCTAGGTGATTATGGAGTGCATGCTACTTTCAACATAGGTGATCTATCTCCTTATCTCGATGACAATGGGATTGCGGAATTGAGAACAATTCCTTTTAAAGAATGAGGGAATGATACGAAACCGACTACTCCAAACGAAGAAGATGAAGTAAGGATTGACGTAAAATACCTCGACCATACTCCAATGTACTTTGGCGAGAAAACGGATACGAGACCCGGAGTTACCTTGATAACCGAAATTGGAGTAACTTAAAACAATAGGTAACTTGCATCTTGGGGAGGGGGTCCAAGTGGTAAAACAATAAAAGAATTTCAGCATTTTCTTTATCATAAAGGCAGCAGGATTCTCCGCAGCATGCTTTGTGAAAGACGGCTATCACCTTGGAGACAAAACCCATCTTTTACTTTTGTTTGCACGTGACGTGGGGAACCTTGTATTTTCTTTTCCTTATTTTAAGACCAGCTTGTATTAGTTTAGATTATCTTGTCAGGCTACTTTTTGCCAATAAATAGGGGTGATGGAGTTGTAATGAAGGAGATTATTGATATTGAATGATAAAACAACATACCTTGTGTATTGTTTAAGTGTTGGACTAGTTTCTTTCAAAACTTTGATTATTATTCGACGCGTTTTCGAATCTTAATCTAATTGATTCTCAATAGGTCTTGAGAAGAAATTACTTTATCGAATTATAGGTCTAGTTCGATAAAAACAACTATTTCTGTCCTGTTTCGATATTTTTCTTGTTTTCGATACAGGGTTATACTTGTTTGGAATTTTCGCATCAAATGCTGTTCGATCGTTCGAACTTGTTTCTTGTTTTAATTAGCATCCGAACGAAACTTGCTGTTTCGAGTGCCGCTGTTTGGAGGTTGCCTGTTTTGAGTCATCTTCATTCGACCAGCTCCTGTCTTGTTGCTGTATCGATTTGCCGCCGTCATTTCCTATCGCGTGCTCACACCGCTAGTCAGTTTTATTGCTGTAGCGAACTGTTGTTATCAGTTCCCGACAGTTTCTTGTTGTTCGCTTCCGCTCATCAAAACAGCCTCCCGTTGTACTGATAGAGAATTCGCATCATAAGTAAGAATTCATATCATGAACCTTATGTTGTTGGTTTACCGAGTGGAGAGAGAATTGTTGGAAACTTAGAAACTAGAGATTTCCCTGTATTATTTGGAGGCAGAGAGTGGCTCTCAAATCTGATTGTGATAGAAATGCAAGGAGACGACCTGATACTAAGAGATGATTGGCTTAATCGATATGGAGCTATTGTAAACTACCGAAGGAGGAATATCTCGCTGATCGCTGACGATAGTTCCGAAATACTGTTTGAATGATGGAAACCAGGAAGCTCAGGAAGGTTGATCAAGGCAATGAAAGCTGTCAAATTTTTGAAACAGGGCTGTACTGGATACTGGTGCTATGCAATGAAGAAAGAAGACGAAATTGTGGAACTTTCATCCATTCCTATTGTGAACAAGTTTCCGGATGTATTTCCTGACGAGTTACCTAGACTACCTCCACGACGGGATGTAGATTTCACCATCGAGCTGGAACCCGGAGATACACCAATTTCTAAGGCACCGTATCGTATGGCACCTACTGAGATGTATGAATTCAAAAAGCAGCTGGAGGAGTTACTAGACAAAGGAATGGGATCTCATTATTTCCCTCACATCACATCCTATCTGATCAATAATTCCATAAGCATAAGCTTCTGTTGCTATCATAATATCCAGCCAAGCATTTCGCCCTAGGGAGCGCCAGTTCTTTTTGTCCGGAAGAAGGATGGATCACTTCGACTGTGTATTGACTATCGAGAGCTGAACAAAATGACGATTAAGAACAAGTATTTGTTGCGATGGATTGATGATTTGTTTGACCAGTTGCAAGGAGCAACAGTATTTTCTAAAATCGATCTGGGATCAGGATACCATCAGCTGAGAATTAAGGAATCTGATGTTCCGAAGTCAGCATTCAGAACTCGTTACGGACATTATGAGTTTGTAGTGATGCCGTTTGGTCTCACTAATGCACCTGCAATGTTTATGCAATTGATGAATCATCTGTTCATTGAGTGTTTGGACAAGTTTTTGGTTGTGTTCATTGATGACATTCTAGTTTATTCCAAGATCCCGAAAGAACATGCGCAGCATTTGCGGATTGTTTTGGAACTTTTAAGAAGCAAGCAATTGTACGCCAAGCTCTCTAAGTGTGAATTCTGGCTAAAGGAAGTAATTTTCCTCGGTTATATGGTATCAGCTGAAGGAGTACAAGTAGACCCCCAGAAAATCGAAGCAGTTATGGGTTGGAAACCTCCTAAGAACGTGAAAGAAGTCTGGAGTTTCTTAGGACTTGCTGGATATTATCGTCGATTCGTGGAAGGGTTTTCCAAAATTTCCCGCCCACTGACTCGACTCCTGCAGAAAACTCAAAAGTTTGAGTGGAATGAAATGTGTCAGAAAAGCTTTGATGAATTGAAGAAGAGATTGACGACAGCACCGATGTTAACACTTCCACGGGGAACTGGAGGATTCATAGTTTACAGTGATGCTTCGAACCAAGGACTCGGATGTGTATTGATGAAGAATGATAAGGTGATCGCTTATGTGTCACGACAGCTAAACCCTTATGAAGTGAATTACCCAACGCATGATTTGGAACTAGCAGCAGTAGTTTTTGCTTTGAAAATCTGGAGGCATTAACTGTTCGGGACTCACTGTCAGATCTTTACGGATCACAAGAGTCTCAAATACATCTTCAGACAGAAAGAGTTGAACATGGGTCAAAGGAGATGGCTGGAACTTATTAAGGATTACGACTTGGAGATTCTTTATCATCCAGGCAAAGCAAATGTAGTGGCCGATGCACTTAGCCGCAAGCCTGTTTCTATCCAGATGCTGGAGACTCTGACCTCCCAGCTCAGCATTCAACAAGAGATGATTCGAGAAGGAATTGAAGTATTGTTACAAAAAGTACAAGGACAACTGTGCGTGATGGAAATAACTTCATCTTTAACCGAGGAAATCAAATCTAAGCAGGCAGATATTCCTCTGATGATTCGGTTACGTGATGAAGTGATCAAGGGGAAGGCCCCCGGATTCATAATTCATGATGATGGAGTTTTGAGATTTCAGAACCGACTCTGCGTTCCCGATGTCGATGTTCTGAAACAGATGATTATGAAGGAAGCTCACAGCTCGCCCTATTCTATCCACCCGGGCACCAGTAAGATGTACAAGGACTTGAAGCAGAATTTCTGGTGGGGAAACATGAAGAAAGATGTAGCGGATTATGTTTCGAAATGCTTGACTTGTCATCAGGTTAGGATCGAGCATCAACGACCTGCCGGGATGTTGAAGCCGCTCCCGATTCCTGAATGTAAGTGGGAGGACATATCGATGGACTTTATCACTAGTATGCCGAGAACCAAGACAGGAATGAACATGATTTGGGTAATAATTGATCGTTTAACCAAATCAGCTCATTTTCTAGGCATTAAGGACACGTGGGGACCATAGAGGTTGGCACGAGTATTTATTTCAGCGATAGTCCGACTGCATGGTACGCCAAAGACCATTATTTCTGACCGAGACGGTCGCTTTGTATCTCATTTTTGGAAAGCAATTCATAAGGCCTTGGGGACCGAATTGAACTTCAGCACAACTTATCACCCGCAGACAGATGGACAATCCGAGAGGACTATTCAAACAGTGGAAGATATGCTAAGGGCTTGTGCCTTAGATTGGTCAACTGATTGGGAAGTTTATCTACCGTTGATTGAATTTACCTACAACAATAGTTGGCATGCTTCCATTAAGATGGCACCGTTAGAGGCATTATACGGGAGGAGATGCAAATCGCCCCTATGTTGGGATGATTCATCAGACTTGATCGGGACAGAACCAGAGTTGATCGTACAGACACGAGAGAAGATATCCTTGTTTCGTGTAAGGCTGTTGACCGCCCAGAGCCGACAGAAATCTTATGCAGACGTACGCCGTCGCCCATTAGAGTTCAGTAATGGAGACCACATACTTTTAAAAGTTTCTCCTACTTGGGGAATCTTTCATTTTGGGAGAAAAGGTAAGTTGAGTCCAAGATATATCGGACCATTCGAGATCCTTGAGAGAGTTGGAGAGTTGGCATACAGATTGGCATTACCGCCGTCATTGAGCCATGTTCATAATGTGTTCCACGTATCCCAGTTACGGAGATATATACCGGATCCTAGTCATGTCATTGATTTCGGCGAAATTGAAGTCGCTCAGGATGGAACATTTGAAGAAAGACCGATCAAGATACACGAGAGTCGAGTTAAGCATTTGAGGAACAAACCAATCGTTTTGGTCAAAGTTCAGTGGTCACGCCACGGAGTGGAAGAAGCCACTTGGGAAACGGAAGATAGCATGAAGTCCAGATATCCAGAGTTATTTTCGTCTTGAGTTTCGGGACGAAACTCCTTTTTAGTAGGAGAGTATGTAATATCCCGATTTATTATTGTGTATTTCATCTGTATTTGAACCCTGTATTATTTGGAATTGTGATCTCGATAATTAGAGTATGATATTTCTCATATTTGTATCTTTGTACATAAGTATAACAACATGTAAAATTTCTCATGCAAACTCGTGATAGCGCACGCTAAGAATGTAGCTTAACGTGCGTTATCGGCTAAAACTAGCGCACGCTACGAATAAAGAATTGCATGCACTAGGCAGTCAATTATTGAGCTGGGCGGCTAGCACATCCGCCAGCCGGACGTGGGTCCGGATAAGATTCCCGCGGGCGAACCTGGACAGATTTGGAGTCAATGCTAGTTAGCGTGCGCTAAGGATTTTGCGATAGCGTGCGCTAATTAACGTACGTACAGAAATGTTATAAATGGGACAGCAACCCATTTTGCTTGGTTTACATTTCCTTTACTTGTCCTTCGTTCTTGAGAGACCAGAGAGCATTATATCCTCCTTAAACACTTAGACCACCTCTACTTGATTGATTAAAGATTGGATATCACTTGTGATTGATCATTGAAGTGGAGTAGCACCTAGGATTGGCATACAAACAACCGGAGTTGGATTCTACCTTTTTGGCTCAGTGATTTCTTCATCTTAAGGTATGTTAATTCTATCTCCAGCCTTAGATTCTTGTTCTTAAGAATAAGATGATCATGCTATCAATATATTGAGTTCCATTGATGAATTATTCAAACAAGCATCAAGTTTAGAAGTGGGAATGATTATGCTTATAATATCGTCGTTGGAACATCGTAGTTGGAATTGTTAGTTCACCTTTAAGATGAAGTCCGAATGTGTAAATGACAATGGAATCTAGTGCATCAACCTAAGATCATGAACTTCACATGAGAATGATAATCAATGTTTGAATCCGTAAGATCATTCATAAGTTTATGAACATGACATGTAGACGGATAACGTACGTTAATCACTGAGGAGTTCGTAAATTTCATCACCGTTAGAACGGTCTGCTGCCCAGTAGTGAAACTGTCATGCACGCTAAGCTATGCAGATTAACGTACGCTATCGGACATGTTTAGAGTACGCTACATTTGGTACATAAGGTACGTTAGGTCATCAGAAGAGTCAGTCGGCTGACCAGAGAGGACTGTCGATACATAGTTAGCGTACGCTAGGCTTCGTTGTTTACGTGCGCTAACGAGCAGGCTTAACGAACGCTACGTAGAATACGTAACGTACGCTAAGCAGTTCAGGCAGATTACGTTTTATGAACTTTCGGTCGTAAATTAGATTTTTAGACATTCGTACGACACGAGATAAATTTTATATTATTTCTTTTGTCAATGTTCAAGCTTGCTACGTGATTGATCGAAGGGGCGACCTTCGAGTATTTCGTTTTTCGTGGAAGTAGTATTCTTGTCTTCGAATCGAGGCAAGTACCTTAATTGTTTTATGTATTGATGTTATACATATTGTCGTGCATATATGTCGTTGTTGTATATCTACCTCGTGTTGGTCCGACGGGATCATCGGAGGATCTATGCTAGCGTGCGTTGGATCAACGGACGGGTTTTTCCACCACGGGTTGGTCTGACGGAATCATAGTGGCTTCTAGACAGTGAACGCTGGATCGTCGGAATTACCATGTGTATGTTGTGATATCATGTTGTGATTATCATTTATATATGTTATTTATGAGATTCTCGTAGGAGAAGACTCGTTGGTATTCTGTCATTTACGTTATTATTATTCTTCGTGAGATGTTGAATAATATGTTGTGGTACTTGTACTAGCATCGTTGTGCTAACCCCTTCGGGGGTGAACATTTATTTATGTTCAAGATCCAAGAGAGCGGGGAAACAACCACTGGAGCTGCATGACGACGAGGGTGCAGAGTGATGTTCCTAGGGTTTATTATGCATTGTTGGTTATTTTAATAAGTACTCGAGTACGTCGTAATTTGTGATGTTTGAATTTCAGTGATGTATTAATATTCTTCATTTGGATATTTGTATTCTCGGTATTGAACCAGAACTGTCGTATTTTATTTCAGTGATTTCATAATTTGGTATCTGTTATTGTCTTTTCATTTATTCAGCCTTGTAAATTCTTATTTAAAGGATTTACGGCGCTGTGATATTCCTGAATATATCGGGGGTGTTACACCCCCCTGCACCCCCCCGAAAAAAAATTTTCCCGCCAAAAAAAAAAAAGTGGGGGGGGGGGGGGGGGGGGGACAAAAAAAAAATTTTCTCTCCAAAAATTTTCCCGTCAAAAATTATTACTGCATCACAGTTATAAAGTTACTGCATCACAATTATGATTTAGTGCATTAAGGTTATAAGTTACTGCAGCATACTTGATACACTTAACTGTTAACTATGATGCAGTAAAACTTATTAGTGTGATGCACCAAAACTTATAACTGTGATGCACCAAAAAAATAGTGCATCATACTTATAATTTCTTGGCGGGGAAAAAAAATTTCCCCCCCCCCCCCCCAAAAAAAAAATATTTTTTTGGCGGGAAAAACAAAATTTTCGGGGGGGGTAGGGGGGGTTGGGTGACACATGTCATATGATGTGGCATGATGATGTGGCAAGGTGACACATGTCACTCCCACAATCCTTCCTACATTTTTTAGAATAACCTCACCCCATATATATATATACACACACACACACACACACACATAAACCTCGACACATATATAATATATATATATATATACATACATACAACACACACACACACAACCCACACCTGCACACACCTGCCCACATATATAATATATATATATATACACACACACACATACTGTAATACCCGCAATTTCGATTCCGGTAATTTTTTTTTTTTGGCGGAATTCCATTTTGAAAAGTCTCTCATGACCGTTTCGTCATTTCGAGAATGATTAATTCTGCACTTTTTGTCATCCGAGTTTGTTTTGGTATCGTTTTGTTGAGATCCGTGTTCTTAAGCGGCTTTTCCGCACTTGAGGCCGATTCTTGCGAATCTCGTTCGAAACTGTTGTTTCGAGTTTCTCGTAAGTTAATTTAATGTTATTATTAGTGTTGCGACCTTTGGCTTGGTGTTTCGATCGTGTATCGTGTATTTCGGATGTTTTGGGCCGTTTTCGTAATTTCCCAAAGTTTGGGGTAATTATTTTCCGTTGTCGAATTTCGAGCCTTCGGGTGGTCGGAATCGTGTGTTCTCTTAGCACCTGGATTCGTCTTTGCGAGTACTTCGTAACCATATCTTCGATTTATATTCAGGTTCGGGTTTCGGGGTCGTCCGGGCCGTCGGAGTGGCCACGGCCGAGTCACGGCCGCACTTCTTGGAGCAGGGTCTGGCATGGCCGAGTTACGGCCATAAGGTTCCGGTTACGGCCGTACGTGCTCGGCAGACATGGCTGGACGAATGCCGATTACGGCCGTAGAAGTGTCGATTCTGGCCGTCTGCAGTGCAGCGGTGTTCGGACGAATGCGGTTCTGGCCGTAAGGACTGCCAGAATGCGGCCGTAAGTGCCGAGTTACGACCGTAAGGCCACAGAGGTTACGGCCGTAAGCGATCGCAGCGCTAGGCGGATTTTGACGAATGCGATTACGGCCATAAACCTTGCCGATTCTGGCCGTAACCACAGCCGGCATATATAGGCCAGGGGACTCGGCCAGACCTCATTTTTTCACTTTTTCTCATTTCTTGCGGCGGCTGGCGACGGGGGTTTGGGAACTCGAGTTCTTGGCCGGTTCTAATCATTTCTAAGGTATTTTTGGAGGATTCTTGTCGATTATATCATAGTCCAATCCGTGTTCTTCGTCCGAATCAAGGTATTTTCGCTTGAACCCTTGTTTTTGAATATTTTGGGGATTTTCCTTTTGATTTCGATTCCAATCCATTTCTGATCAATTAATTGTTGTATAAATGTTGTTTTGAACATGTTCTATGGATTGGGTACTCGTATCTTTGATTCGTTCGACCCGAGGGGTGATTTCTTTGTTCTTGGAGGGTCTCGTACATTTAACGTTCGACTAAATGTTCGAATGAGTTCCCTTCGATAGTTTGTTGGGATTTCCGTTGTTTTGGCCTTGATTCTCATCGTAACCATGTGTTATTGTTCCTTCCGGAGGTTTATATGTGCTCTAGGATTCCGATGTTGAATCTCGTTGGTGGTTGATGATTCGTGTGGTGTTATTCACGTACTAAGTGCGGTGCTATCGCGTTCTTGATAGTGTTTGGGAGTTCGGGGCCGTTCGACCGTATTTCATCCGTCGTCTTGTTGCGATTGTGGTTTCGAGGCAAGTACCTTGTCCATGCATTTCTTATTTTATGGATATGATAATTCGTGATCGTCTCCATGTGTTTATTTGATCGTTTGATTTTCACTTTCAAAGATTCAGTTAGCCTTATTAAAGGCCCTCTTTCAAAACGCGTGTACTTTGTGAACATTGTGTTCGTGGATGGTTACGTGAATTACTATGAATACACTTGGTGTTGTCATTGTGCTTTGATAATATATATGTATATATTATCTCATATCCGTTCGTTGTGATTTGACCATTGCATCGTGCATTGTGTTTGTTACCATTGAGTGTATTACTTGGACATTATTGATGTGATATGTTATTTTTGTGAATGTGTGGATATGGTTGAAGGTCTACGGTGACACATGGCACGTGATCATGTGGACAGGATGCAACAAGTGATTGATTCAACCGTGAGAGCCTGGGATAATCTACATTGACACATGGCTTGTGATCATGTGGTCAGGATGCAACAACTGATTGATCCAACCGCGAGATATGGTGTGTGATTTGTTTCGCTAGCCAGCTCGGGAGGGTCCTTAGAGGCCTCGAGTGGGATTCGTGGCTTTGTCCCGGTCCTAGGCGACATTTGTATGTGAATTGTTTCATGATCGTGGCCAGCTCGGGAGGGTCCTTAGAGGCCTCGAGTGGGATTTGTGGCTTTGTACCGGTCCTAGGCAATATTTGTACATGATTATGTTGTGCTGATTTTATGTCCGTTGAGGACACTTGATGCGGCCTCTGGCCCTGTGAATTGTTGTTGGATTTATTTGTGAAAATGAAACCTTTGGGTTGTGACCCCTATTGATTTTGGAAAGAGAAGGATTCTGAAATCCTAAATTGTTTTCTATTAAAACACTCGATGGCATTTTAAATTGTTATATAAATTGTTTCCCCTGATTGGTGATCTTTTGGTTTTGGAATGTTTTTCCCAAACTCTTACCTCGGGAAGTATTTTCGTTATGTTTAAATCTTTGAGGATTCCTGATTATTATTGTTCTTGGAACTTGTATTGTATGGGTCGTATTTTTGCACTTGTTCTTGCACTAGCAAAACAGTGGAGTTTTGCTAACCCACGAGTATTCAAGTGGTGGATGTCTATATTGCATTCAGGTTTTGGAGTATAGCACAGGGTCGGCATGAAGGATGATGAAAGATGAACGATACTAATCACACGAGGATCCATACGATGTCATTGGTTTGGTTGTATTTTATTTCCGCTGCAGTATTCTTTCCCGTTGTACGGGAGTGTGTTGTATTCGACCCCTGCGTGGGCATGTAATGCGTTTGAGTTGTATGTATTTATTGAAAGACCAAATCGGTCTACTGAGTCATTTTAGCCTTAAAGGCATTGTTGAGATGTTCGATGTTGTTACCATCCTCGTAGATCCTTGAGGAAAGATTCTACGGCGTGTAATATCCCTGAGCGGATTGGGGGTGTTACATAAATGGTATCGGAGCTTAGGTTGTGGAAACCTAGGCTGTCGTGTTTAGTGGTCTCTGTTGAGCTTTCGTCTCGTCAGAATTTTTTCTGACTGAGTCGTGTCACGATGCGTCGTCTGAGTTTGTTGGTCGTGATTAGTATCGTGGGGCGATCATCATCTTCGTGCGACTTGTGGCTGTAAGTCTCCCTTCTTTGTGTTTGTGCCTCGTCTGATGCGAGTTACTGGTATGATTATGTGTTAAGTGACAGAATATTTATGCAGATTTTTAGTCTCATGATTGCGTTTATGTGACTCTCATATTTCGTCTATATGAGGAGCGGTGTCGCTGCTAATGTATTTTCGAACTGTAGTTTATCCGCTGCGTGAGTTCTTTCAAAATGACTTTCAGTATTTTGCAAACTGAGTTTTACTTCGTAAAACCGACTCCTTAAATTGAGTTTTGGTATTTTGGCCTTGAATGTTTTATGACGGTTTGATAAATGATCATGTGAGTTTTTAGGCATTCTAGCCTAATAGATTTTCGAAAACCTTGAGTATCTAAGAAAATAAATTTCGAGAAGTACCTTTAAAATGAATTATTTTCTCGCGGTACTTTCAAAGTGCTTTCTAGTGCCGTAATATATTTCAAATTATTCCAATTGGGGACCAAAATATTTTGAGATATTTTCAATTATTTAGAAATGCTTTGCTTAGACCCGAGGGTCGAATATTTCGGAAAGTTTCAATTTAAAAGAAGAGTGTCCTCATTTTTGTTCAACGCAAGATGGTTTTCAAAGTCTCAATAATGGTGTTTGTACAACTTTTTGAAAATGTGATACTCAGGATCAACTGGTGCTTCCAAACTGTTTTCAAAAGGTGGTTTTCGTTTTTTTTAAAACCTATCATTCCTGTTTGCGGTTCAGGAAGGTATATGTGGTATTCGCATTGTCGTTAGAATGTTAGATCCCGAGTATGATGAAATCGGTGGTGTGAACGTTGAGTCGTTTGCCACGCATTTGTTGTGATTAGCCCTCTGTGAGAGGTGAGATGTTAGTATTGAATGTTGTCGCTTTGTGATGATTTGTGTGTTATCGCACTAGTGCGAGCTGTTGGAACTTGAGTTTGCGTGTTTGTGTAAATGCATGATTGTTTCATGCTGTTTTGTGATAATGTGCTGGTTATCGTTCGGTCCGTTGTAATCATTGAATGATGTCGTGGTTGATGTGATTTTAGTACGTATTGATATATTATGCCAAGTTGGCATCTCCGGTTTGTTGTTTTGTGATGTTATGTTCCATCGTATCTAGCATTTGTATATTTGGTATGCCGAGCCGAAGTGTTTCAACCTTGGTGTGCTGGGGGCATGTACGTACAATTGTCCTTCTCGTCGGTAATACATTTCAAGTGTGGACCCGAGAGACACAGGATCCAGTTTTGCGAGTTGGGTTCCGAGTCATTCGGGGCGCGAACTTCAGCACAGATATCAGGATCGGATTTGAGAGGCCCATGGGAGATTTTTCTGTCGGTTGCTTTTTGTGTTGTTATTTTTTTTTCGTTGTTGTGAGCTGCGGGGACGACATTTCTTTTATAAGAAGTCAGATGAAATGCCCGTACTATTTTTGACTTCTACAGTTTCTCCTTCTAAATTCTATCGACTTGCACGTGTTCGTCGATACTTTTTGAAATTGTTTGATGTCTCGGTTGTCATCGTTCGAACTGGTTGTGACCTTGTTTCAGATCGATCTATTTATCATTGTGACTTTTCCGAGTTCGGTTCGATTCTTATGAACCTTGTTCGGAAGTAACATCTTTCACTTTCTACCAGTTCTTTTAATGTCTGGAGTTGAAGTGGGGACTTCAGAGTCATTGTTCGACTGTTGTCATTCGATCATTGTTGTTCGATCGTTGTTACTCGATCATTGTTATTCGATCATTGTTGTTCGATCATTGTTATTTGATCATTATTGTTCGATCATTGTTATTTGATCATTGTTGTTCGGTCGTTGTTGTTCGATCGTTGTTGTTCGATCGGGGTTGTCTGACTGTTGTTGCCTGATCTTGCACCGCGAAGAATTGTCGTTCACCGTTAGTCAGCTGTTTCGAGTGTGGCCAGGTGGATCACCGAGCTGTGCATTGCAGGACGGTAGCTGAGAGATTTGGGTATCGAGGTTGCGTCTCTGCTCCGAAAGGACACAGAGATGCCTAGTGTGGTTTTTGAGGATTTCGGCGTAGTCTGAATTGTTTGTGATTGTCCTTGTGAATCGTTTGTGTTTATTTTCTGTTTTCTCCACTGTGCGTGTTTCCTTGTAATAGGTGCTTTGTGTTTTGGGTTTGTTCGGATAATCAACTTGGTTGTATTATCTACTTGATGACGCGTGTCATTTGTTGGTTTTATTATAACTCTACCGGCGATGTTATGTTGGTCGTCGTGGAGCGTGTTTTCAAGCCGTGTATTCCTTTGCGTTGTTTGTAACGTTTCGCTGTTGGACATTAGTTACGAATTCTTGTGGGCCTCATTGAAATATTCCTGGTGGTATATTGCTTCTCCCTACTTGTTTTAAGTTTCGGGACGAAACTTCTTTTAAGGAGGGTAGTATGTAATACCCGCAATTTTGATTCCGGTAATCATTTTTTTTCGGTGGAAGTCTATTTTGACAACTCGCTCAGGACAGCTTCGTCATTTCGAGAATGATTAATTCTGCACTTTTTGTCATCCGAGTTCCTTTCGGTATCGTTTTGTTGAGATCCGTGTTCTTAAGCGGCTTTTCCGCACTTGAGTTTGATTCTTGCGAATCTCGTCCGAAACTGTTGTTTCGAGTTTCTCGTAAGTTCATTTAATGTTAGTATTCGTGTTGCGAGCTTTGACTTGGTGTTTCGATCGTGTATCGTGTATTTCGGACGTTTTGGGCCGTTTTCGTAATTTCACAAAGTTTGGGGTAATTACTTTCCGTTGTCGAATTTCAAGCCTTCGGGTGGTCGGAATCGTGTGTTCTATTAGCGCCTGGGTTCGTCTTTGCGAGTACTTCAAAATCATATCTTCGATTCATATTCAGGTTTGGGTTTCGGGGTCGTCCGGGCCATCGGAGTGGCCACGGCCGAGTCACGGCCGCACTTCTTGGAGCAGGGCCTGGCCTGGCCGAGTTACGGTCGTAAGGTGCCGGTTACGGCCGTACGTGCTCGGCAGACATGGATGGACGAATGCCGGTTACGGCCGTAAGGGTGGCCACGATTCGCCGTGACGGTGCGATAAGGATGTTGGACGAATGCCGTTACTGGGCCGTAAGGACTGTCTGCACGGGCCGTAAGGCCCTGTAGGTTACGGCCGTAAGCGATCGGCAGGCGTTGGGCGGATTTTGACGAATGCCGGTTACGGCCGTAAGGCACTGCCGGTTACGGCCGTAACCCTGTCGGCATATATAGGCCAGGGGACTCAGCCAGACCTCATTTTTTCACTTTTTCTCATTTCTTGCGGCGTCTGGCGACGGGGGTTCGGGAACTCGAGTTCTTAGCCGGTTCTAATCATTTCTAAGGCATTTTTGGAGGATTCTTGTCGATTATATCATCGTCCAATCCGTGTTCTTCGTCCGAATCAAGGTATTTTGGCTTGAACCCTTGTTTTTGAAGATTTTGGGGATTTTCCTTTTGGTTTCGATTCCAATCCGTTTCTGATCAATTAATTGTTGTATAAACGTTGTTTTGTACATGTTCTACGGATTGGGTACTCGTATCTTTGATTCGTTCGACCCGAGGGGTGATTTCTTTGTTCTTGGAGGGTCTCGAACATTTAATGTTCGACTAAATGTTCGAATGAGTTCCCTTCAATAGTTTGTTGGGATTTCCATTATTTTGGCCTTGATTCTCATCGTAACCATGTGTTATTGTTCCTTCCGGAGGTTTATAGGTTCTCGAGGATTCGGATGTTGAATCTCGTTGGTGATTGATGATTCGTGTGGTGTTATTCACGTAGTAATTGCGGTGTTATCGCGTTCTTGATAGTGTTCGGGAGTTCGGGGCCGTTCGACCGTATTTCATCCGTCGTCTTGTTGCGATTGTGGTTTCGAGGCAAGTACCTTGTCCATGCATTTCTTGTTTTATGGATATGATAATTAGTGATCATCTACATGTGTTTATTTAATCGTTTGATTTTCACCTTCAAAGATTCAGTTAGCCTTGTTAAAGGCCCTCTTTCAATACGCGTGTGTTTTGTGAACATTGTGTTTGTGGATGGTTACGTGAATTACTATGAATTCACTTGGTGTTGTCGTTGTGCTTTGATAATATATATGTATATATTATCTCATATCGGTTCGTTGTAATTCGACCATTGCGTCGTGCATTGTGTTTGTTGCCATTGAGTGTATTACTTGGATAATATTGATGTGATATGTTATTTGTGTGAATGTGTGGCTATGGTTGAAGATCTACGGTGACACATTGCACGTGATCATGTGGTCAGGATGCAACAAGTGATTGATCCAACTGTGAGAGCCTGAGATAATCTACGGTGACACATGGCTTGTGATCATGTGGTCAGGATGCAACAAGTGATTGATCCAACCGTGAGATATGGTGTGTGATTTGTTTCGCTAGCCAGCTCGGTAGGGTCCTTAGAAGCCTCGAGTGGGATTCGTGGCTTCGTCCCGGTCCTAGGCGACGTGTGTGCGTGAATTGTTTCATGATTGTGTCCAGCTCGGGAGGATCCTTAGAGGCCTCGAGTGGGATTTGTGGCTTCGTCCCTACTTGTACATGATTATGTTGTGTTGATTTTATGTCCGTTGAGGACACTTGATGCGGCCTCTGGCCCTGTGAATTGTTGTTGGATTTATTTGTGAAAATGAAATATTTGGGTTGTGACCCCTGTTGATTTTGGAAAGAGAAGGATTCTGAAATCCTAAATTGTTTTCTATTAAAACTCCCGATGGCATTTTAAAATATTTTATAAATTGTTTCCCCTGATTGGTGATCTTTCGGTTTTGGAATGTTTTTCCCAAACTCTTACCTCGGGAAGTATTTTCGTTATGTTTAAATCTTTGAGGATTCCTGATTATTATTGTTCTTGGAACTTGTATTGTATGGCTCGTATTTTTGCACTTGTTCTTGCACTAGCAAAACAGTGGAGTTTTGCTAACCCCCGAGTATTCGGGGGGTAGATGTCTTTATTGCATTCAGGTTTTGGAGCATAGCACAGGGTCGGCATGAAGGATGATGAAATATGAACGATACTAATCACACGAGGATCCGTACGATGTCATTGGTTTAGTTGTATTTTATTTCCGCTGCAGTATTCTTTCCCGTTGTACGGGAGTGTGTTGTATTCGACCCCTGCGTGGGCATATAATGCGTTTGAGTTGTATGTATTTATTGAAAGACCAAATCGGTCTACTAAGTCATTTTAGCCTTAAAGGCATTGTTGAGATGTTCGATGTTATTACTAGCCTGGTAGATCCTTGAGGAAAGGTTCTACGGTGTGTAATATCCCTGAGCGGATTGGGGGTGTTACACATACAACGCACACACACAACACACTCCTGCACCCACACACCCGCACACACCTACACACATATAATATCTGCTCAAACTCCACTCACATCACACTCACCTAATATTTCTTAAAACCCGAACTCAAAAAGTTGGTGAACATTGATCGTGGACGGAGGGAGTGTATATATATATATATATATATACATACATACATACATACATACATACATACATACATACATACATACATACATACATACATACATACATACATACATACATACATACATACATACATACATACATACAACACACACAACACATCCACCTTCAACACACACACGAATACACATACACACACGACTACACCGGACCACCACCGGCCACCACCAACCAGAATCATAAATCGGTCACCAGAACCCGGATCGCCAACAATCCAACCCGCCGGAGTTTGTCCAGCTCCAACTCAGTTCCGGCCATGACCGGACCTCACCTAACTCCAGCCCCCACCTGGAACCTTTCGCTGGAAGTCTCGTCGCGCCTCTGTTCACCCCGTCCGTCTCTGAACTGGAGTCGCATCCATGGCCAGAGACCATGAAAAACCCGTCGTCGGAGCTTCAAATCTGAACAGGCCGACTGTACTTCTACAGCTCCGATCCGCTTGAAAGTCCGGCCAGATCGTTGCTTCTCTGGTCATAGGCCATCATGCCGCCGCCGAGCTACAGTTGGCGTCCTCGGAGATACCAGTCCACCGCCGTTGACCTGCATGGAGCACCTTTGCTATAACCCATCTCCTCCGACGGTTGCCCGTTCTTGAGCATCGAGTCCCCATGAAACCAGGACCTTCCACCACTGCCGCTGCATCATGAAGATGAAGAGGATGAATGGTGCCGATGGTTGGTGAGGAAGTCCCGTGGGGTAGGTGGAAAGAAGAAGAAAAAAAAGGGAGAAAGAGAGAGAGGAGAGAGTGGACGGGACACTGGAGGAGGTAGAGTGAAAAAGAAAAAAAAAGAAATATCTCCCTTGCCTATATATATAAATAGGGAGTTGACTTAGTCGACCCGAATTTTACCAAGTTACAGATAAAATTATTCCATTAAAACGAATGAATCTCAAATTAATTATTCAATATTCTTGTTCAATTATCCAATTCATACAATGCGTCATATAACACCAAGACTAATTCGCCAATATATTAGTCTAATGTCTCCGCTCATAATTTGATTAGCTAGCTAATCGAAATAAAATAAAAAATAAAATAAATCAATTAAAAAAAATAATACCGTTAAAATTCCAATTTAAAACTTCTGGATATTACATACTATCCCACTTAAAATAAGTTTCATCCCCGAAACTTGCCATATCATCACCCAACTCACTGTAACGTCACTCCAATTATGCGTATGAACCGTTCAGTAATATTGGTAATCGCATGATTCGATCGAATCATACGTACATAGTCCTCGATATATAAGACGACACTCGGGAGAGATCACCTCGTATATGACAGCCATCGGGACGACTTTCAATTTATATATAGCCAATGCACTTACTAGAAATAGCCACTTATCCGACAAATATCTACGACCGACACAGCTTAACAACAACCTAACAATTCTAGACGCATCGCTACACATCAACAGGTATAACAACCGATCAAACCATAACACCAGTTCAATCCCGACTACATGACACACACACCCCAGTGATCCCCAAATCCTTACAATGCATGTCTAAGTGTACTATCTAACCGACACCACATCTCTAGTGACAAAGACTCTATAGTAAGCAACAAGACGACTCTAACCTATCATAACTTCTATAACGGCTCATATCATGCAAGGTCAACAAAAGTGAATAACCAATACAAATTCATTGTACAACCTCAATCCACACAATATAAATCATATAGACAAGAATACTTGTCTCGATAATTGATGCCGAAAGCTCTGACGAACACGGTTCACCCAATCGATCCATTAAAATCCCAACCTCCTCGTGCCTTTAATTTATCGATCGAATAAAATGACTAACGATAATCAATCCGGGTCCAAGTTCCTGAACGATTTCTCCGAATACGAACCCCGAACTTGAAATCACTTCGTAGGTCTAATTACACTACTCCAAATTTACCAAAACCTTCATCTATAACTATATTTTTTCCGTCCGAATTCCAATACGAACACACACACAACCACAACTATGCACGCGCGCGCGCACACACACATAAACCTGCACACATATATATATATAATATATATATATATATATATATATTGGCGCGTTCTATGCAGTACCAATATTAGATGCAGTACTTTACAATACTAATTTATGCATGAGTTTTGTACTAATTATGCATGAAATATATGCATTTCGTGCATCAAAATTTCAATGCATTAAAATATGCAATATATGCATCAAAATATCGATGCATTAAAATATTAGATTATATACATTAAATTTTTGTGAGAATTAATGCATTGAAATTTTGATGCACAAAATGCATATATTTCATGCATAATTAGTACAAAACTCATGCATAAATTAGTACTGTAAAGTCCTGCATCTAATATTGGCACTGCATAGAACGCGCCCCTATATATATATACATACAACGCACACACACAACACACTCCTGCACACACACACCCGCACAAACCTGCACACATGTAATATATATATATATATACACATACATACATACATACATACATACATACATACATACATACATACATACATACATACATACATACATACATACATACATACATACATACAACACACACAACACATCCACCTTCAACACACACGAATACACATACACACACGACTGCACCGGACCACCACCGGCCACCACCAACCAGAATCATAAATCGGTCACCGGAACCCGAATCGCCAACAATCCAACCCGCCGGAGTTTGTCCAGCTCCAACTCAGTTCCGGCCATGACCGGACCTCACCTAACTCCAGCCCCCACCTGTAACCTTTCGCAATAAGTCTCGCCGCGCCTCCGTTCACCCCGTCCGTCTCTGAACTGGAGTCGCGTCCATAGCCGGAGACCATGAAAAACCCGTCGTCGGAATTTCAAATCTGAACAGGCCCACTGTACTTCTACAGCTTCGATCCGCCTAAAAGTCCGGCCAGATCGTTGCTTCTACGGTCACAGGCCATCATGCCGCCGCCGAGCTATAGTTGGCGTCGTCGGAGACTTGCACGGCTCACCTTTGCTATAACCCATCTCCTACGACGGTTGCCCGTTCTTGAGCATCGAGTCCCCGTGAAACCAGGACCTTCCACCGCCGCCGCTGCATCGTGAAGGTGAAGAGGATGAATGGTGTTGATGGTTGGTGAAGAAGTCCCGTGGGGTAGGTGGGAAAGAAGAAGAAAAGAAAAAAAAAGGAAGAAAGAGAGAGAAGAGAGAGTGGACGGGACACGGGAGGAGATAGAGTGAAAAAGAAAAAAAGGAAATATCTCCCTTGCCTCTATATATATATATATATATATATATATATATATATATGGAGTTGACTTAATCGACCCAAATTTTATCAAGTTACAGATAAAATTACTCCATTAAAACGAAAGAATCTCAAATTAGTTATTCAGTATCCTTGTTCGATTATCCAATTCATACAATGCATCATATAACACCAAGACTAATTCGCCAATATATTAGCCTAATGTCTCCGCTCATAATTTGATCAGCTAGCTAATCGAAATAAAATAAAAAAAAATAAAAAAAATCAATTAAAAAAATTAATACCGTTAAAATTCTAATTTAAAATTTCTGGATATTACAGAACCTATAATGTGATCTTCTGTGTAACTCGACACACCACATTATCTATTATATAAAATAATTTAGACTACATTTGCATAACCATAGTGTGAATAAATATGCAAAACATGTGATAAATGAATTAAATATTCTCATAGATAAAGACTGGGAAATTAGGTAATACAAGCATAAAGTATGCTTTGACGTATACAACCCTAATAAAGACAAGTGTATGATTTACATTTGTTATTGGTTGCGTATTAAGAATACGATTTGGTGAAGACGAGGATACAAGTTATCTATAGTGTTCGGTATCATCTTATCATCTGAGAGTATGGGATATGGAATATAGTAAGGATTGTCTTGATATGGATGACCACGAGTTGGTAAGGATATGAGGGTGAGATTGTGATGACGTTATTCCTTACATGTAATTACATTGATATGTAATTATTGATATTGATGTGATCGTTCTTATTGATGAGTATTATGGCTGACCCCATCACGGGCTTTATTTTTAGGTACTTGATATCGAGCTTGTAGCAGTCGTGAAAAAGATGAGCTTCCCGGACAATACTGGATATGGCATGTATTTGGGAATCGTGTACTTCGATTCTGTATATTATTCCGCTGCTAATGTATTTCTAATATGTTATACCAACTACTTTTGTATTTTAAAATAGCCTTTGGTATTTTGCAAACTTGGGTTTATTTCGTAAAACCGATTTCCTAAACAATTTTGTCGGTATATGTAAGTGGTGGCTTAATGTACATTTTGAAACTGTAGAGTTTTGGCATTTTGGCCTTGAACTTTTAAATGGGACTTTGATGATGGTACTTAGAAAAGGGATGTTTAGAAAGTATTTGAGTAATTAAAAGATATTACCATCATTGGCCTTTTTAGCGTGTTGAAATGATTGTAAAAATATTTTTAGCCTTGTGGGTTCCGGCGCAGGGCCCACGGCGCTGTAATATCACCAGATAGTTTTGGAGGTGTTATAAAAGATGGTATCAGAGCTTGGGTTTTGTGAAAACCGGGCATGTATGTTATGTGGCTCTACCGGCGTGGAAGTAGTGTGATGTTTGGGAAAATAGATTTCTGACTATTTTGAAATCGTGATGTTCTGAAACTATAATATTTTTGAGTAATGTCTTAGTGATGTGGGGATTTGACGATTGATTGGTGTTTTCGAGACTGATGAGGCAAAGAGTGTTGCCGGTGTCGTAGTCATGAGCAATGGCGGCTCCAATCAGAAGTGTATGCCGGTGCGAGGCACATGTCAATGAGCGGCTTTTGATGTGGAGTGGAACACTGGTGATACGGGCATGTGTCAAGGAGCGGCTCATGGGATCTAGGTTAGGAAGACCTGACGTCCCAAATTCCACATAAAACTTTAAAGTGCTCTAACTGGAACATGATCTTGGCGGAGATCAAAGATATTTTCAATTTGTGATTAATTGAGAAAATTACCAGCTTTTTTGCTATTAGTATTTTGTTATGTAGAGACTTTGAAAGTAGAGTCGTATGCTAGTATCATGGGAGATCATCGACTTCACATACTTGTAAGTAATTTGTTTTGGTTATTCGATTGTGACAGTGATTGCTTGTCTTCTTTACGATTTTGGATTTTTTGGTTTGAGCTCATGTTTGTGACAGGATTGCAAATTTCGAGGATGAAACTTATTTTAAAGGGGGTATTATGTAATATCATTGAATTTTAGAATAATATTTTATTGTTGACCTTGTTGAAAAATTAATGTGATTTATTTCGGTAATGGACGTGAAATTTAGTAGACGAGAGTAAGATGTCGGGTGGTATTTTCTAATATCGTCGAATAATTATTAATAAGAATGTGACGGTGGCCAATATTGTATTCTCTGATAAATTATTCAACGAAATTTAGAGAAACCGGACTAACTGTGCGACTTGTGAATTTACTTGGATGTATCGAAGATGTATTTATGGGCTTGGACCATTTAAAGATATATGATTGAACATTTTATAAGAGGTATCGCACACAATGATCGACTTTGAAACCTCACCACAGATTTTTTGAGAAGTTAAGGGCCTGTTTAGTTCAGGAATAATATTCACTTTTCCAGAATAATATTCTAGAATACAAGAGGATTTGGAAAACATATTTAGAAACAGTTCAGTTTGAATAATTTGGAATAGCCGGTATTCCAATATTCTATTTTTCTGGAAAACCAAGTCAAAATTTGGAAAACAATCTTAGATTGTTTTCCAAATTTGAACTGGAGTATTCCAAAAATTTGGAATAATGGAATACCGCATATTCCAAATTAGAAAACTGGACTGTTTCTGAACATGTTTTCTCCAATTTTTCATATTTTTCTGAAAACTGAATATTTTGGAATACTCTTGAAAAATTTAGAATAGAATAATGGAATACTTTTCCATAACTAAACTGGCCCTAAAAGATTCTGAAATTACAAGTATTTTAGATAATTGAGTTAGCTTTTCAATCATCCAATGCGTCAATCGGAGTCCGGACGAAGAAGTTATGATCGAATAAGTGGAGACTGGCAGCTGTCAAGCATCATGCGTCACTGCGTGCGTCAGCTGTCGGCGGCTGGAAGATTCCGTGCGGAATGGTCGAGCATGATGCGTGAATCTCGGCTGAAAGTCGCCGAGCGTGACGCACATCCTGACGTCAGGTCCGCTGACGTATGGCTTTATGTCATGCCGCATAGTTGACTGAACATCTGTTCTGTGGCCTATGATGGCACCCATTCCCGAATTAATTTCTTCACACAATTTACGTAACATTATACAAAAACTCAGACTCCTCTAATATATGTCTCTAGATCTCCGACCGGAGTTCGTATTTGCGACGATACATGGTTGTTTTTCGGCAAGTCAGGACAGCCGATCCAGGCCAAGTCCGCTAGGTGTCCGACGAATTGTCTGACAAAGATTTTCGATTTCGACGGGAAGACGTGCGATTCCCCCGTTTAGAAATATTAACATCGGGTTTTAGGTGTTTAAACTTCAGATTTATTATTGTTTGGTAAGTTTTATCTATTTTAGAATGATTATTGATATTATTAAAAAATGTTTTATATTCTTAAACATCAAGGAACTTCGATTTTATTGGCTTATTATTTTACAAAATATTAAGTTATTTAATATCTGAATATTCGATAATATTTTGGAGATTATCAGTTTGTAATTTTGGGTTTTTGATATTACTTTAGTAATTATATTCTAGTAGAATATTCATTAAATTAATATTTATTAAGATATGAATAAATATTAATGATGAGATTTGAAGTACTCACGTAAATGATTATTTGTATATTTTAAATTAACATAGAATTGGTGAAAGATATTATAAATTGATTGGTTATTGAAATAATTAATATTTTGATGTAGAAAACAAAAATTGTTTTTAGACTTGAATAAAATTCTAGAAACTATTTATAAATTAATGAGGAATTAAATAAATGTACATCGTAGTTATATTGCAGTAATAAGTTATTGATAACGGAATATCAACACCTTGTTTAGGTATGGAAACCGGATCTCGGAGACATTAACGGATCTGCTTTACCAACCCAACTATTTAAGGCAATTTTATACTTGTGTAGTTTATAATACTTAATGAATGATTTCTGTTTCATTTCATTTATAATTCATATGGGAATGATTATAAGTGAGAATTTGGGGATTTGGTTTGTATGACTGTATTTTTTTTACATTAGTTATTGGTATAATTGCGTATTAAGTATACGATTTTGCAAACTTAGGTTTATTTCGTAAAACCGATTTTCTAAACTATTTTGTCGGTATAATATGTAAGTGGTGGCTTAACGTACATTTTAAAACTGTCGAGTTTTGGCATTTTGGACTTGAACTTTTAAATGAGATTTTTATGATGGTATTTGGAAAAGGGAGTTTTGGAAAGTATTTGAGTAATTGAAAGATATCACTGTCATTGGCCTTTTTTGTGTATTGAAATAATTGTGAACATATTTTTTAACCTTGCGAGTTCCGGCATGGGGTCCACGGTGCTATAATATCCCCGGATAGTTTTGGACGTGTTACAAATACCCTGGAAAATCTTGAGGTAGAAGTCTAAGATCAACCACTATGTTTGAGTAGAAACTATTTATGATCTCATTAGATCAAGATTATATTAGTTTATTTACCAATATATTACGTAAATAATAATTTATTTAAAATTGCTTATTAACCTAGGTAATTAATCAATTAATAAGCCTAATTAGATTCTGTTTTTGCTGTTGACGAATCGCTGTTGACTTCCGCGGTGGGCGATTTTTTACCGATCTGTCAGGGAGCGAGAATAGCGACGGTTTTTGGGCGTCGGCTCTGTCGCGATTTGGTATGGCGAGTTGTTTCGCAGGCCTTCTTATGAGCTGCGTTTGGCGTATTCCTGTTGCGATTGTTGCAGATTGTTTTTAGCTTGAGGTTTGATTCCCTGGGTCTAGAAATTGTATGCCTGCAGTTGGGTTTCTTTGCTTGTTGAGGGCCGACGCAGCCTAGGGTGCTGGGGTCTCGCGATTCTGCGGTTGACTGGCCTGGTTCTCTGGTTAGAATTTATTGTGCGTTTGCTGGTCATCTGAGCCGTTGCTGATCATTTTGGCCTAACTTGCGCTTGCGCCACGCCGGGCTGCTGGTCATATCTGACCGGCGTATCGCCGGAATAATAACATTCCACCGCTGCATTCATCCTTCCCCGTCAATCCAACAGTAGTATTGCATTTTAGCTGTTTATTTTGCAGGTTTCCCAGCCGGTTTTTCAAGCTGCCCGGAATCTTTCCGTGCTGCTCCCAGGCGTCGTCGGCCTACCGTTCACCTTTTCCCTCCATAGAGACAAGCTCGAGTCTTAGGAGGCGTGTTCGTAGAGAGTCGAGCTGGGTTTGGTGCAGGAGTCGATCGTTTTCCAGCTTCCGCGGCTTTCCCTGTCGAAGCCTGGTATCATTGTACTTTTCTGTTAAATTTTATTTTTCGTCAGCCCTATATCTACTATTTTCTGTGATTTTTATGCGGTTCGCTTGCTTTTAAATTGTCTTTTGCATTCTCAGCATATTTTCATTTTTTGGATTCGTTTGTGTTTTGTGTTGGTTGATGTCGCGTTGTTTGCGGGTTGGTAGTTGGAATTTGGGTACCTTGACGGGTAAGCTTTTGGATCTCGTGGATATTTTGGGTAAGAGAAGGGTTGATGTGGCTTGTATTCAGGAGACTAGGTGGAAGGGAGCTCAGTCCAGAGAGGCGAACGGTTATAAATTGTGGTATTCAGGCCTTGCGAACTTGAGTAATGGTGTGGGTATTCTTTTGTCTAAGGAGCTTAAGGATAACATCGTGGAAGTGAAGAGGTGTAACGATAGGATTTTGGATGTTAGAGTGGTGGTTGGGGAGAAGGTGGTCAACGTGGTTTGTGCGTACGCCCCTATGTTGGTTTGGGTGTACTTGTTAAGGAAGCTTTTTGGGTCTGTTTAGATGAGTTGGTCGGGTGTATTCCGAAGGATCAATTTATTATTTTGGGGGGCGATTTCAATGGGCACATTGGTGAGGGGGTGGATGGTTACCATAGTGCGCATGGGGGTTTCGGATTCGGAGTTAGGAATGCAGAAGGTTCCGCACTGTTGGAGTTTGCCACAGCGCATGAGTTGGTAATTGCGAACCCTGTTTTTCAAAAGAGAGCTGAGCACCTCATCACCTTCGGTAGTGGGGGAACAACACGCAAATTGACTACCTTCTTTTGCGCAGTCGTGATGCTAGGGCGTGCGTGGACTGCAAGGTATTCCGGAGTGAGGCCTGTGCTTCGCAACACCGGCTGCTGGCTATAGATTTATCCATGGGAGGTCGTGTTGTTAGCAGGGTTAGAGAAGCTAGACCAAGGATTCTCTAGAAGGATCTTAAGGGTGAGAAGGCGACTGAATTTAAGGAGTCTCTGACCCGGGAGGGAGGTTTTTCGCGGGGGGGCGATGCTGACCATATGTAGACCAGCATGGCCAATGCTATTAGGAGTGTGGGCGAGAAAGTGGTAGGGGTTTCTTTGGGCAGGTCTAGTGGACCTAAGGAGGCATGGTGGTGGAATGAGGAGGTTCAAATGAAGGTTAAGGCTAAATAAGCGCTATTTAAGGAGCTTTTGTCGGTTAGTCCTGGGGAAGAGAGAATCTTGAAGATTGTAGCGTACAAGGTGACGAAAAGAGAGGCTAAGAAGGCAGTGGCTAAGGCTAAAGGTGAGGCATACGAGGAGATGTACAAGCGCCTAGACACCAAATAAGGTGCGAATGCTATTTTTAAACTAGCGAAAGCTAGGGAAAGAGGGCGGCGAGACTTAGGTCCCGTTAAGTATATTAAGGATGATATGGGCCAAGTATTAGTGAACGATGTGGCAATTAAAGAGAGATGGAATAAGTATTTTTTTAAACTTTTCAATGAGGATAGGGAAAGCGACTCGGTGGTGCAAGGAGTTAGTCTATCTTCTGCTCGTTCGTCTAGCTCATGTGAGGGCATCAGCAAGGAGGAAGTAAAGGGTGCCCTAATGAAGATGGGTAGAGCTAAGGCTGTAGGCCCGGATCAGATCCTTATTGAGATGTGGCTTTGTCTGGGGGAAGTTGGAGTTCAGTGGTTAGCTGAGCTGTTTAACATCCTCCTCATAGGTTCTAAGATGCCGACGGAGTGGAGGCGTAGTATTGTCGTGCCATTTTTCAAGAACAAAGGCGATGCTCAGAGTTGTAGTAACTATAGGGGTATTAAACTCCTCAGTTATACTATGAAACTTTGGGAAAGAGTGGTGGAATGCAGGGTTAGAAGAGAAGTTGAGATCTCAGAGAACCAATTTGGCTTCATGCCAGGGAGGTCCCCGATGGAGGCCATTCATCTCGTCAAACGCCTTATGGAGAAGTTTAGAGAGCGGCGTAAAGACCTCCATATGGTGTTCATTGATCTAGAGAAATCTAATGATAGCATTCCGTGCGATGTTATTTGGAGGAGCCTAGAAGAGAGAAGGGTGTCGTTGCCGTTCGTTAGGGCGATACAAGACATGTACTCCTAAGCTAGGACTTGCGTTAGGACCCCAGTTGGTGACACCCAGTATTTATCGATTGAGATAGGGTTACACCAGGGGTCGGCGCTAATCCCTCTTCTCTTCGCTCTAATCCTTGACGTCATTTCGTGGGGGATTCAGGATGGCGTCCCGTGGTGCATGCTTTTTGCTGATGACATTGTGTTAGTGGTGGAGTCGAGGAGGGAGGTGAACTCGAAGTTGGAGATATGGAGGTCTAAGTTAGAATCCCAGGGCTTGCGTGTGAGCCAGTCTAAGACCGAGTATCTCTGGTGTAACTTTAGTGGTGAGGCCAAAGAGGAAGAAGTAGAGGTAATGATTGCGGATCAGATCGTACCCCGTACCGATAAGTTCAAGTATTTGGGTTTGATCATTCAGAAGGAATATGAGTGTGAATATAATGTCACTCATCGTATCAAGGCGGGGTGGCTTAGGTGGAGAGCCGCAACAGGGGTCCTGTGTGACAAGAAAGTCCCTCTAAAGTTGAAGGGTAAATTCTATAGAGCGGCAATCAGACCTGCTATGTTGTATGGATCCGAATATTGGGCGATAAAGAAGTCGCTTGAGAGCAAGTTGGAAGCGGATGGAATGAGAATGTTACGTTGGTCGTGTGGTCGCACAATGCCGGATAGAATCTCGAACGGGGTTTTCAGGAACGCGCTAGAGGTAGCGTCCATTTCAGCGAAAGTTAGGGAAGGCGGATTGAGATGATTTGGCCACGTCCGCATGAGGCAGGCTTCTGCTCCGGTGAGGAGGGTCGAGAGTTTATTGGTTGTCGGGGAGAGGAGGAGAGGCAGACCGAGGAGGATGTGGGAGGAGCAGCTGAGATTAGATTTGAAGGCCTTAAACCTTTCCGAGACCATGACTGTTGATAGGGGCTCTTGGAGGCGCCAGATCAGAGTTGTTGATTCCTTTGTAGGGAGCGATGTTGTAGTTGAGAGCCTCAGGATTGGGTTGTCTCGGTTAGCTTTGACCTAGAGCATTGCATCTTTTACTTTTATTGTATATTTTATCCTATTGCCTTTTGCATGTGGTGTATTTTTGACAGGGAGTTGTGCGCAGAGTCAACCTCTCTTCTGTTAGAGCAACGCTCATCGAGAGTGCAGTTGCCAAAGTCCCATTAGGTAAGGCTCATGTGAATTAAGCCATGGACTCAGGTATGGTTTGGAGCTTTTTCGTATCATTTGCTTCTTTGTATATATCACGCTATACTTTGCTGTGCACTAAGCTGAGGGTCTTCACGGAAACAGCCTCCCTACCGTGAAAAGTAGGGGCATGGTCTGCGTACATCTTACCCTTCCTAGACCCTGCTCTGCACGGGATATACTGGGTATGTTTGGTTTGGTTTGGTTTTAGATTCTGTTTTTGCTATGGCCAATTTTATCAAACGCCAAACCACGCTAATGTTGTGTTATATTTCGAACAGTCGGTACAGGAACATGGTTATGAGGCTTTTGTAAATAATTAATTTTTGATGTTAGATTGGTAGCAATTTAAAATATAATATTTTATGATTTTTGAAATATATTTTGTTAGAATTATCTTGTAAGAAAATATGAGCCCAAATATCATGGTGATGTGTGTTGGAACATTTTGTTCCATACATAAATTAAAAGTATTTTGATGATTAATGTTGATAAGCAAAACAAAACAACGAAGAGACGAAGCTAGCATCGAAGGAAAACGAAGTGCAAAATGCTGAAGAAAATAAAGCTAACGTACGTAACAAGGGTATGTTAACGTACGTAATATGGGCAACCTAACGTACGTAACGGAGGTTGTATAACGTACGTAAAGAAGTTCAAACAAGTGAACGTTGGAGGAGTCAAAGTCAGAAAAACATGCAACGGATATATGACATCATCAGTGACGTAATGTTAACGTACGTAACGACGTCAATGCTAACGTACGTAACCAAAGAAACGAAACTGACTGGATTGAAACTGGACTGGGCTAACGTACGTAATCTGGGGAATTTAACGTACGTAATGAAGCATACGTACGTAATATGAATGAGATAGCGTACGTTGTAACACCCCCAAGTTATTCAGGGTATATTACAGCGCCGTGAGCCCCGTCGTGGGACCCACAAGGCTAAACATACGCGGAATTATAAACTTGACCGATAAGGTCTACATACAATAGAAAGAAAGACGATACAAATGGTATTCGAAACCATAAACAATGAAACCATATACATCACTGCACAAATCAATACCTCGGCAACACAGGCCGGAACATAAAGGAAACTGAAATACAATACTCGAGTATTTAAAAATCCATTCCAGTACAACAACACTGAATGGAGGAAACCAAAAGAGATAACCGGAGACAAGACACAGTATCACACTTGCCCATCATCTTCATGCCGACCTGTACCCGCTGTCCGCTCTCCCCGGAACACGAAATACATGAAACGTATTTCCCCATAAAGGGGTTAGCCGAATAGCTAGTGCAAGTATAACAATATGAACCATTATACTTCTCGAGTATAAAGTATATGTTATCAGGGAATTCATCAATATCCGTCTATTCATCAATTCAAGAATAGTATTCGGTTATTACTAAAATGTCAAGTAGTACGTGAATGCCGTAGAAACGGTTCGTTCATATCATACGCCGTTACATGTAGGAATGCCGTCAAAACGGTTCGCTCATTACATGCCAACATTATTTCATATGAATGCCGTAGAAACGCGGTTCATTCATATCAACCATGGAATCGCACCGGAGGCTACGAAACCCTCGAGAGGACCATAGGCCCGTCCGGAGTGGCTAGAAATAATCATACCATCAATATTTCATACTTTCAAAGTCGAGAACGCATAATCATAAATGTATACTTGCCTTTGAGACATCGAGAAATCGAACGGAGGAAAGGTATGAGTTTGGTAGGTCCGAGAACGCGCTTCCGGCACCTAAACGATTCGCAAGGAATATGACAATTAATTATCCATACTCAAATTACACGAAGAGACTCCGAAACTCGCCTACGATTCATGTATATTCGTATATAAACAACAACGAGGGCGGACCACAACCAAACCCTCTCGATTCCGTAAAAATCACGAAATATACCATGAGTCCGTAGGGAAACTAAGAATACCAACAAGATTAATCATATTCATCATGAATTAATCGACAAAACAGAACGAATCGGACGAAACGTGAAAACCCCCAATTTTACCAAAAGTAGGGTTCTAAAGATCTAACCTTGATTATTGGATCAAGGGATGATATCGGACGAACGATTGATGATATAACCCAAAGAACTCCATGGATATGTTGTTAAACAACATGGCTTCAAGCTTAGAACACGCCAGTGCGGAAGAGGAGAAGAAGAAGGTGAAAAATGGCGATAAAAACGTCTGCAGGGCCTTTTATAGGTTGATCGCTCGCCGACACGGCCCGTGCCGATCGGGCACGGCCGTGTCGCATACCGCCTGGCCGACAGGGGACTCGACCGTGTCCTCGCTTGACACGGTCGCGGCGCGAGGGCCTTCCGATAGTGACCCGTCCGACAAATGACTCGGCATGACTCGACCGTGTCCCGGAACACGGTCGAGCGTGTCGGCAGTCGGTTCTGGCTTATCCGGAAGAGTACGGCACGGGCCGTGTCGGACGACACGGCCGAGTTCGGTCGGCAGAAACTTCGGCATTTCCGGACGAGTACGGCACGGGCCGTGTCGGACGACACGACCGAGTCCGGTCGGCGGTGATCGGCCAAAAGCTGAAAAATGAGCGGGTGAGCTAAAACGACCATAACTCTCTCGTCCGGACTCCGATTGACTCACCGTTTGAACCATTGGAAAGCTAACTCGATGCTCTATAATATTGCAAAGATTTAGAATTTTTGGAGTTACCAAAAATTAATGGTGATCTAACAAAGTCGAACTCATACGTGGAAAAGTCGCTAAAGAACACGGAATTCAACAGAACGATACCGAAATGAACTCGGATGACAAAAAGTGTAGAATTAATCATTCTCAGGATGACGAAACGGTACCAAGCAAGTCGTCAAAATAGACTTCCGCCAAAAATAGAAAATTTCCGGGGATCAAAATTACGGGTATTACATTCTACCCTCCTTAAAAGAAGTTTCGTCCCGAAACTTCTTTTAAGGAAGGGAGAAGAAATATTTCGCCAGGAAAAACTCAACAAGATGCACAAGAACCGAAACTTACGCCCAAACGGCGAATCATCAATATAGAACACCACAATACATTACCCGAAGGCAAACCAAACCAATGCCGAAAAAGATACGGATTCACAATGCCCGAAGACTCCAACGGAAATACCGATACATCACAATGGCCTGAAAGCCGAACAGCCCAAAGCTGTAAATCATCACAATACAGATCTCAAAGGAGCAAACCTGACTGTCGGACATACCCCTCGGCGTATGAACAACCAGTCGCAAATCGTCGGACATATCCAATACAACATGGACTACGAACAATCAATCAATAAAGCTCAAGAGGGACATCACAGTACGCCCGATCCGGAAATGTGTCCGTGCACATGTCCACCCCGTATACGGAATCCAGAATATACGTGTGACAATGTACCTAATTAGCCTCAAGAACTATGTCTCGTGTGCACGGTCCAATGCGGAAATATCCACGCATGACCATCGAGTGCCTGGCTAAAAATCCTACACATAACGAATCGGCATGCAGACATGATTCCGGATATGCCACGATACAACATGACAACGAAACTCAAGGGATAAAACATCCAATATGGATCATACGACTCACCAAGTGAACGATGACACACGAATAATGAAAGATCGACACGACCAACGATATTCAAAACAACCATCCTGGGATCAGAATTTCCCTAAGGACCGATTAACACGAGCAACGGTCACAACACAACAGTTCGGGAAATCCTCAACTCTCAACGATCACAAAATTACCGAGTTCACAAGAATAATAGTGTGCTGCCTTGAATCGGTCAACACGACAATAATAATTCAACGGATGGGAATTATCGTTGATAATCCCAATTCAATACTTCGATTACCGTAGAATGGACAATCGATAACAATTATACAACGGATGGGAATTATCTTTTTGACAACGGATGGGAATTATCTTTGATAATCCCACAATATATCGATTAAGTAGAGCGACAATCGATAATAATTATACAACGGATGGGAATTATCTTTGATAATCCCAATTCAATATATCGATAACCTTCAGAACGGTTAACCGATAACAATTGTACAACGGGTGTCTCGGCACCTTTAATCGGTTACCGATAACGAAGATGATAATCGAATACGTCAATGCCTTCAATCGGCCAAAACGACATCAATAGAAAAACACTGATATCAATAACGACGATTCACAAAAATATCTTGATGGAACATCAATCAATAACAACAATCGATACGTCGATGCCGCGAACCGGCTATCAACAACAATATCTCAAAGGAACATCAATCAACAATAACAATCGATATGTCGATATCATGAACCGGCTATCGACAAATATATTACCAACAAGTATCGCAATGCCTTAAATCGGCCATTTACGAACAACAATAATATTTGGCATAATTTGCGAAGGGTATCGTATCAAACAATCCCCTAATATCAACAAAATCACAAAGAGACCAAGTCTCGAAATGATACACACATTCATACACATACATGATAACATTAATCTCATTGAAAGACAAGTATAAAACTTGCCTCGATATCAATACAACGTACTATTACCAATTGATTGATTTCGTCTTACGAATTCCCTCGATCTCGACCAAGTTAATCTACGAACCCTTCAACCTTAACCGCAACACAACAGTCATAATTCACGATCAAACATCATACCTTATTGTAAAACGAAGGATTGATAATCAACCGGTTCGATGACGACCAATATCAATACCACCAAACCACGAACTCAATCGCTTTACCATATCTCGACTAATCACATCAACAATCCAACTCGAGACACTTACAAATCCTATCCACAATACGAGTGAAATATGATGATCATATCAAAGAACCAATTCGGACCAATAATAAGGGTCTAAATGTTCCAAACTCAATTCTTAAATACGAATTGACAAGGTTCCCTTCTCGTAAATCCATCGTTAAAATTTACTTATGACCGTCATCAATTCGAATCATCCGATCGGGTTCAAAACAATAGATAATCATATTAAAAAGGTTATCAAACAATCCAATCATTCGATTTGAATATTTGCTCCATACGTATGGGCTTCCAAATTCAGAGATGAATAATAGTCTCATCAAACTCGTAATCACATTCGTATTCCTATACGAATATTATTTCCAACACATAGTTTAGCTCTAGATATGAATATTCCATATTCATTTTCAAAACATCAACACTTCTAAAAATTTTTTTTTTTATCACCTCGTATAATTCAAGAGTTCTTCAAGAACATGAAATATCCGAAATCACGTTCAGAACAACATATCCGAGGTATATATCTCCATGTTACCATTTTTTTCATCATGTCATTCATACAATCTCAAGAATCGCAACAAAACCCTTATCACCATATGAAGAAGATCTCAATGATCATATCAACATCCGAAATCTCTTATTACAATTCCAATAAATCTCGTATAACATTATCACATGATACCCTAATTGTAACACCCTGCATCCTCCCGGGAATATTACACGTCGTAAACCCTTCTCACAAGGATTTACCAGGCTAAGCACAATTTTCCACGTTATTTCAAAAATGTCAAAAAGACTGATGACGGTAATATTTTTCAAATACTAAAAAAAATCATTTTCCAAATACCGTCAAAACGATCAAGGTTAAAATGCCAAAAAAAACTCAATTTAGGGAATCGGTTTTACAAAATAAAATTTCAGTTGTCAAAATACCAAAATCCATTTCAAAAATACTCACGCAGCGGATAAAAGTACAGTCCAATTTATGCATTTTCATTGAAATAAGACGAACATCAAAATACACAATTCCCAACATACTCCCTCCCAAGTAGTAATCCAAAAGAAAAAAAATGAGCCACTATCAAAGGGATATGAGGATTACCTTGTATGGACGAACCACGAAGAAAGAATAATTGAACTCCATTCCAAGAATCATTAAATCATCATAGTCATCATATGGCCTCAAGAACATCAAGATCTCTATGATTCCATAATCATAATCAACATATTCAAAGCATATCATTATCTTCCTTCAACATAAACCTCATAGAATATGGATAACACAAGGAATCACTTCAAGAATCAACAATAGTTCCATAACCAAGCTCTAATTCCATGATTCCAAGCTCACAATCATGTTAAAAGTGCTTAGAACACTCTTAAAAGTGAAGAGGGACGAGTTTTGGAGAGAAATATCTCAAAGGATCGTGAGAGAAATGAAAGGCAACACTTCAATATATAAATTGCACTCTCATTACGTACGTAGGTGTCCTTTCTTAACGTACGTAACAACTTTAACGTACGTAATCCAAAATCCATAACGTACGTAACCAACTCACTGTCTCATTCCATGCAGTCCATTACGTACGTAACCCATACCATACAACGTACGTAATATACCAGTTAACTTGCTACAGTACAATGGTTGTGTCACGTACGTAACACGTCTTGTATAACATACGTAACACGTACGTTGACTCACCTGTCAACATCCTCCGCCGAAAGTTAAGGTTCCATTAATAGCGATCTGGTGTTAGCGTGCGCTAACCAACATGCGTTAGCGTGCGCTAACTGAATATAAAAATCAACCTGGGCCTACCTGTCGGTCGCCTTCCGAACTAACCCAGCAAGTCGTTACGTACGTTAGGGGTCCTCCTTAGCGTACGTAACCGAACCTCTTAGCGTGCGCTAAGTATGCACCGTAGCGTACGCTAAGTATATATCTTAGCGCGCGCTAGGCATACCTTGTAGCGTGCGCTAACGTAGCTGTACTTAGCCATTTTTCGCTATTCTCGACCAACATCTCGACATACCAAACGATCATACGGCACAATGAATACATAAACACATTCAATAACATTGTCATACGTTCACATCATCCTCAAGAACAATTATCCATCAACGACATCCAACATATAAACGAAAAAAATTATATCCGAAAAATTGGGGTATTACACTCTACCCCCTTAAAAACAAGTTTCGTCCTCGAAACTCGCAATCACTCGCACAAACAACATTTCAACGGGAATTCAAATTCACCAAGAATTATCGAATAATCCGAACAACATACTTACAAGTCTGTGAAGTCGAAAATCTCCCGTGATACTAGCAGGCGACTCCTAAACAAAGTCTCAACATAATACCGATACACACCAATATCGCAATTAGCAATTTAACAAAATCTTAAGGAAGAGTTCACGTCCGTGACCACGGTCACGATTCTTCCTACTTTCAGCCAACATTCTGAAAGGCACACACGTGCGTAAGTATAATCCGAATCGCACATTCTCGAAGTGACCAATTCCCAAGAATACCAAGCTATAAACGAAACGAATTAAGAAAAATACGAGAAGAGTGGGAGGACTTACAAGTACCGGTCGCACTGTGATGATGGCAGAGTAGTGATATCAGGCAAATGCCGACTAATCGACCCAAAGACCGACACCTAGGTATCCATAAACCTAAGCTCGATACCATATTCGTAACACCCCAAGTTATTCAGGGTATATTACAGCGCCGTGAGCCCCGCCGTGGGACCCACAAGGCTAAACATACGCGGAATTATAAACTTGACCGATAAGGTCTACATACAATAGAAAGAAAGACGATACAAATGGTATTCGAAACCATAAACAAAGAAACCATATACATCACTGCACAAATCAATACCTCGCAACACAGCTCTAACATAAAGGAAATCAAATACAATACTCGAGTATTTAAAAATCCATTCCAAGACAACAACACCGAATGGAGGAAACCAAAAGAGATAACCGAGACAAGACACAAGATCACACTTGCCCATCATCTTCATGCCGACCGGTACACTTGTCTGCTCTCCTGGAACCTGAAATACATGAAACGTATTTCCCCCATAAAGGGGTTAGCCGTCGAATAGCTAGTGCAAGTATAACAATATGAAACATAATACTTCTCGATAATAAAGTAAATGTAATCCGTCAATTCATCAATATCCGTCAATTCATCAATCCAAGACTAGTATTCCGGAATGACTAAAATCTCAAGACGTACGTGAATGCCGTAGAAACGGTTCGTTCATATCATACGCCGTTACATGTAGGAATGCCGTCAAAACGGTTCGTTCATTACATGCCAACATTATTTCATATGAATGCCGTAGAAACGGTTCGTTCATATCAACCATGGAATCGCACCAGAGGCTACGAAACCCTCAGAGGACCATAGGCCCATCCCGGAGTGGCTAGAAATAATCATACCATCAATATTTCATACTTTCAAAGTCGAGAACGTACAATCATAAATGTATACTTGCCTTTGAGACATCGAGAAATCGAACGGAGGAAAGGTATGAGTTCGGTAGGTCCGAGAACGCGCTTCCGGCACCTAAACGATTCGCAAGGAATATGACAATTAATTATCCATACTCAAATTACACGAAGAGACTCCCGAAACTCGCCTACGATTCATGTATATTCGTATATAAACAACAACGAGGGACCACAACCAAACCCTCTCGATTCCGTAAAAATCACGAAATATACCATGAGTCCGTAGGGAAACTAAGAATACCAACAAGATTAATCATATTCATCATGAATTAATCGACAAAATGTAACGAATCGGACAAAACGTGAAAACCCCCAATTTTACCAAAAGTAGGGTTCTAAAGATCTAACCTTGATTATTTGGATCAAGGGATGATATCGGACGAACGATTGATGATATAACCCAAAGAACTCCATGGATATGTTGTTAAACAACATGGCTTCAAGCTTAGAACACGCCACCGCGGAAGAGGAGAAGAAGAAGGTGAAAAATGGCGATAAAACGCGTCTGGCAGGGCCTTTATGTGGGTTGATCGCTTCGCCGACACGGCCCGTGGCCGATCGGCACGGTCGTGTCGGTCACCTGGCCGACAGGACTCGACCGTGTCCCGCTTGACACGGTCGCGCGCGGAGGGCCTTCCGATAGTGACCCGTCCGACAATGACTTCGGCATGACTCGACCGTGTCCCGAACACGGTCGGCGTGTCAGCACGGTTACAGCTTATCCGGAAGAGTACGGCACGGGCCGTGTCGGACGACACGGCCGAGTTCGATCGGCAGAAACTTCGGCATTTCCGGACGAGTACGGCACGGGCCGTGTCGGACGACACGACCGAGTCCGGTCGGCGGTGATCGGCGAAAAGCTGAAAAATGAGCGGGTGAGCTAAAACGACCATAACTCTCTCGTCCGGACTCCGATTGACTCACCGTTTGAACCATTGGAAAGCTAACTCGATGCTCTATAATATTGCAAAGATTTAGAATTTTTGGAATTACCAAAAATTAATGGTGATCTAACAAAGTCGAACTCATACGTGGAAAAGTCGCTAAAGAACACGGAATTCAACAGAACGATACCGAAATGAACTCGGATGACAAAAAGTGTAGAATTAATCATTCTCAGGATGACGAAACAGTCCCAAGCAAGTCGTCAAAATAGACTTCCGCCAAAAATAGAAAATTTCTGGGGATCAAAATTACGGGTATTACATACGTAATGCAGTGTGCAGCAGCTAACGGCTAGTTTGATGATGGAGCCTATAAATACCATCCCTATGGTATTGTTTGAGTACAACAACCTTGAGCAAATAGTCTATACTTGTGATATTATTATACACATTTTTGTTGTTGATATTGAGCTTAATTGTAAGTGTTTGAGTGAGAATTCACGAAAACATACACGAGTGGTAAAAGAAAAGATACGATTGGATTCGGTGTTATTAGAATCAAGGATCCGGCATTATTAGAATCACAATCGATATCTAAGTGAGGTTTATCTAGTACCCATAGAAATCTAGAGCGGTTGATTCCTTGTCCGATAGAAAAGGAAAACGGTTTAACTTGGACCGACACAAAGACAAGTACGAGTGGTTTATCACGGACCAATAGAAGACGTGATTGTAAACGGTTACACCTCAACCGATAGAAGAGAGGCGTAGAGGTTGCTATCTTTTACCTATTGAAAAAGATAAAGAGAGGACGTAGGCTCGTTTATAGCCGAACCTCTATAAATCCTTGCGTCCTTTATTTTCCGCAATTTTATTTACGCTTCCGCAAACGGCGCAAATATCCGATTTTATCCCAACAATTGGTATCGAAGCGGTACTCCAATACGTGGCTTAACATCCGAGGAGAAAAAGATCCAATGGCGTTTCAATTTGCTCCAGTCGAAGGCCTTGCTCTCAACCGACCACCATTCTTTGATGGCTCAAATTATTTGACATGGAAGAAAAAGATGTCGATCCTTATTCATGCCTACAATATAGAGATTTGGAAGATCATTTGCCTTGGCCCGAAAGTTCCCATCAAATCCGACGGTACGCTCAAATCCTTTGAAGAATACGACGATGCCGATTGGAAAAATGACCATCTAAATTGTAAGGCTACTCAACTCTTATTTTGTGCCTTAAATCCGGAAGAGGTCAATCGAATCTCATCGTGTGAGAGTGCGAAAGAAATATGGAAAATTCTAGAAATCACACACGAAGGGACGACTCAAGTCAAGGAGACGAAGATAAATATGCTTCTCCATGACTACGAGTTATTCATGATGAAAGGTGATGAGTCCATCACCAATATGCTCGACCGATTCTCGGTCATCACAAATGGACTTGCGTCATTCGGAAAACCATTATCTAGTAGTGAAAAAGTTAAAAAAATTTTATGATCACTACCTAGCGAATGGGACGGCACCGTGACCGCAATTATGGAATCCAAAGATCTCAACACGCTCGATTTTAGCGCCCTCGTTGGTTCGCTAATTAATTATGAGATCGTGTTAAAATCACGAAGTGTCAAGCCGAAGCCGAAGGAACGATCGTTAGCCATGAAGGCTAAGATATCGAGGAAGAAAGAAGAAATCCCGGTGGAGGAAAGCGACGAAGAAGCGGCATATTATGCCAAGAATATTAATAAATTCCAAACCTTATTAAACCGGAGGAAGAAGGATATCTCGAGCGAAACGAAGAAGTTCGACAACTCTTGTCGACAATGTGGAAAACCAGGCCACTTCGCTAAGCATTGCCGTGTCAAACCCAAGAAGGAGGTTCTCGTGGCTACTTGGAGCGATGAAGATGAAGACGATGAATTCATCAATCAAAATAATCTCGCTCTCATGGCCCGGAGTTCGTTCGACGACAGCGACGTCGAAAGCCAAGTAAGTACATCCTCCCGTGATGAACTTTTTGATGCATTTGAATTACTTCATACGGATTTTCAAAATGCATTATCGGAAATCAAATCCCTTAAGTCTAAAATTAAATCCTTGGAAATTGAAAATTCCAAAATTATCGAAAAGGGAAAATTTGTTGAAATCGATCATTCAAAGTGTATTGAAAATGAAAATATTTTGAAGAATGATCTCGCTAAAATCCAAACCGAGCTTAAATCTTTGACAAAGAAATTCTCGTGCGGAAACGAGAAATTTGAACAAATGCTTGGTGTTCAAAAATTTACTTTGAATAAAGAGGGGTTAGGATTCAAAACTCGTTTGAAAAACGAATCCGTTAATTTCAAGATACCCCATTTCGAAAAGTGTTTAAAAATCGGGCATCATATTTCAAGTTGCAAAAGCCCGAAGCGGACGATAAAAATTAAGAAAATTTGGGTTCCTAAAGGAACAATCGTTTCAAATATCGTCTACGTTTCTAAACAAAAACCAACTATAGGTTGGATCCCCAAAAATTGATTTTTGTATTTTACTCAGGGGGAGTTTTTTTTTAAAGAGAGATATTATTCTCAGGGGGAGTTTTTACCATTTATGCAAATATTCATAAATTGTATCATGCATATTTTATACTGGTATTATTTATTTCAATTATTATTTAATCCACTTTTTGATGAATACAAAAAGGGGGAGAGATAGAGAATGGAGAAATAAGTCGAAAATGTGATTAACCGTGAAAGGGGGAGAAAAATCGAAGAAAACCGATAGCATACAAAAAGAATTGGAAAAACGAAGGAGTTGAACAAAAATAAGGAGAAGTCGAAAATGACAGGAAAAGAAAAATGAGGAGACGTCGAAAAGACGATGAAAAATTAAAAAGGAGAAAAGAAAGATGGAGTCGAAAAAGAAATGGGAGATGAAACTAACGAAACGGACAAAGTCGAAAACTTTGGTCTGTAAAGATATACATATATTTGTATTTTTGCAGGTGAATCCCATTGGCGTATTGTTGTTTTGTAATCATCAAAAAGGGGGAGATTGTTGGAACATTTTGTTCCATACATAAATTAAAAGTGTTTTGATGATTAATGTTGATAAGCAAAACAAAACAACGAAGAGACGAAGCTAGCATCGAAGGAAAACGAAGTGCAAAATGCTGAAGAAAATAAAGCTAACGTACGTAACAAGGGTATATTAACGTACGTAATATGGGCAACCTAACGTACGTAACGGAGGTTGTATAACGTACGTAAAGAAGTTCAAACAAGTGAACGTTGGAGGAGTCAAAGTCAGAAAAACATGCAACGGATATATGACATCATCAGTGACGTAATGTTAACGTATGTAACGACGTCAATGCTAACGTACGTAACCAAAGAAACGAAACTGACTGGATTGAAACTGGACTGGGCTAACGTACGTAATCTGGGGAAGTTAACGTGCGTAATGAAGCATACGTACGTAATATGAATGAGATAGCATACGTAATGCAGTGTGCAGCAGCTAACGGCTAGTTTGATGATGGAGCCTATAAATACCATCCCTATGGTATTGTTTGAGTACAACAACCTTGAGCAAATAGTCTATACTTGTGATATTATTATACACATTTTTGTTGTTCATATTGAGCTTAATTGTAAGTGTTTGAGTGAGAATTCACGAAAACATACACGAGTGGTAAAAGAAAAGATACGATTGGATTCGGTGTTATTAGGATCAAGGATCCAGCATTATTAGAATCACAATCGATATCTAAGTGAGGTTTATCTAGTACCCATAGAAATCTAGAGCGGTTGATTCCTTGTCCGATAGAAAAGGAAAACAGTTTAACTTGGACCGACACAAAGACAAGTACGAGTGGTTTATCACGGACCAATAGAAGACGTGATTGTAAACGGTTATACCTCGACCGATAGAAGAGAGGCGTAGAGGTTGCTATCTTTTACCTATTGAAAAAGATAAAGAGAGGACGTAGGCTCGTTTATAGCCGAACCTCTATAAATCCTTGCGTCCTTTATTTTCCGCAATTTTATTTACGCTTCCGCAAACGGCGCAAATATCCGATTTTATCCCAACAATGTGATGGTTTATTTTATATACATATTTATTGTTTTGTGCGGTTTGAGGCATGTAATGATTTTACCCGTGAGAAAATTTACGGCTAGGATAGGATTTTATTTTCATATATTTTGTTTGTAAGTTCAATGTATTTTATTATATAATTATAATCAAGTTGGAGAAGTCAAAATACGAAAAAAGTTCTCGTAAGAAACCTGGACTACCTTAGTGGCGAGCGAGATAGCAGGTAACAACCAGCAGACTGGACTGCATAGCAACACATAACTACATGCTGAACACTCGAGTCGACTGTCAGGATGCCGATTGGACCTGATTCACGCTTGGTTCGGTTTAGGCTGGATTGTCTGGTGTGTAGTCCCGTATGTTTTATCATCGTTCGTCGTGTCCGTCGATGAGCTAGGATTTTAATATGGAACTTTTTATAATTAATTTTACATGAAAGAAACAAAATCCTAAATTTGAAAATCCATGACCGAGTCGAGAAAAGTGACGAAATGCTTGATCCAATAGAATATATCTAGCCGAAGTTATTCTCCTATCCAGATGATAAGTAGAACCATGATTATTGGATTTAAATGCTTATTTGATTATTTGTTATGGTTTTATGTTTAATAGATGTATGCCATGTACGAATGAACGCGTGATATATTTCTTGCTTGCTAGCACGAGAAAATTAAAAATTTAAAGGCAAAATAACTAAGTGATTAAATTGATTTGTTTTTTAATAAATTCTATTTTTAAACAAATGAAAAGAACCTTCAAGTTGCACATTGTACTCGCTCTAGGTTGAGTCACTTCTAACATGTGAATCCTGTGTGGAAGGTAAACTTCCAAAGCCAAGAAAAATCGAGGCCAATATGTGATGGAATTGGTTCATACTAATGTACATCGTCCAATGAATACCCAGACTAGGGGTTATTTCCAATACTTAATCACATCCGTAGATGGTAATTCATGATTTGTATACATAAATTTGATGCGATGTACGTCTGAGTCCTTTGAAAAGTTCATAGACTTTAAGGTTAAAATGGAGATGCATCATGGTAAAAGTATCAAGTCATTGAAATATGTTCGTACTGGCGAATACCTTAGTGGAAAGTTTTTGGACTTCTTATCTAATTAGGGAATCACGCCTACACACTGCGCTAGGAAACCACAACAAAATGGTGTTGCCGAGAAAAACAACCAAACTCTCTTAGAGATGGTTAGATCAATGATGAGTTATTCTAATTTACCTATTTCGTCTTGGGGATCTTCCTTAGAAACAGTATCATACATTCTAAACTTAGTGCCTTCAGGATCCGGTCCAGAAACGCCCTTGGAAATATAAAATGGGCGAAAGCCTAGTCTAGAATATGTTCAGATTTGAGGTTCTCCAGTGTTGAGTTGGTACAACTATTAGAAGGGGTTTAAATTATAAGGTGAAGAGTAATGAACTCTTTTCGTGCAGAGGCGATTGATAGGTCGAAAATAGTGTGCAAATATTATTGTTAATTGTTTTAATGAAATTTATGTTGGCACACTGTGTTATTTTCTACCTATTTATATTTTGGATGCAATTTACTTCACTTGACAATTTATTGTTTAATTTAGGTGTTTGGTAGAGTTTTTAAGCTTAAGGAATAGTTTAGGCCATCAAACGGACCATGCCAAGGTGATTTGAGCTTTAATGAAGAAACTACCGCACACACTGGGTGACCCAGTGTCGACCCTGACCCAAAAATCCTCTTACTTGGGGCCCAAGAAATGACTCAAATCCGTCCCAATTGGTTCGATATAGAGGTGGCATTCGGGCCGGGTCCGGGCCGGGCTGCTAAAGCCCGCTCCATTAAAGGGTCGGGCCGTGCCGGTCCTTCTTTTTTGTCAGGTCGGGCCGGTCTTTTTTTACAAACATAAGGCCCGGCCCGGACCACAGCCCATTGTGTTCATGGGCCGGGCCGGGCTGTTCACGAACCGGGCCGGGCCGGGTTGAACATTTTTTTTCTTCATTGTAAGACAGAAATTTTATTACCAAGACCAACAAAATGAACTTGAAATTTATTATAAAAAAAGAACAACTCTCTCTCCCTCTCTCTCTCTCTCTCTCTCATTTTACTCCTCTTCAAGTTAATTGCGAAGTGCTCCTATAGTGCACCAGACTATTGTCGGGTGTGAAATGTTAGTGGACATAGAATGCTGAAATGTACTCTCCCTACTGCATGCCTCTTGGACATAATAAGATGTGGTTTACTAAATGAAAACTGGATTTTGTACCTTTTTCAGGCTATAAATTGATAGGAAAGAAATAAAAAACCCTATTGGGCATTCCGAGTTCACGGTCTTTATACGGGCTAAACGGATCGGGCCTTCCTGGTTCACGGGCTAACACGGGCTCGGGTCGGTCCGTGTCGGGCCTCTAAAACAAAGGCCCCTAAGGCCCACATAACCTAAATGTACACGGGCCGGTCCGGGCCAAATAGTAAACGGGCCGATCCGGGCTGGTTTTTAAGCGTGCCGGGCTGTTCTGCGACCGACCCAGATACCACCTCTAGTACCATAAAGTGAAAATTGGTCCCCTAGGCTGGAGAAAGGAATTTTAATTGACTTGGAAGGAAAGACTCCAAAAGAATAAGAACTCAAGAAGGATAAGAAGTAAGGAGATCTAATTAAAGAAGGAAACTAAGAGATAGGGGATATTATAAAAGAGAGGGCAGAGGCAGCAAAAAGGGGACTTCTGAAGAGAACACACTCTAGAACAATCGAGCCAACTTATCGAAGGGAACCGAGCTAATTTCAAGGAGGAGGAGAGAAGAAGTGTCTTTCTTTACTTTCTTTTCCTATGCATGCTATGAATTATTATATGTCTTCTCAAGCCAATATGTGCGGCTAAGATTCTATTCTAGTTCTTAGGGAAGTTTGAAATCGTATTTGAATTATTCATGTTTTAATCCCATAGCGTATTCTTAACTCGAAGTCTCTTGAATTACTTTTGTATTATTGAATTCATTATTATGCCATATAATTTCTTGATTTGGTTTGGCCAACTAGATTAGAAGTTTTATGTCTCATGCTAGGAATTAAATTGTAATCCGTAATTATTGCAATTTTAATTTCACAAATAGCAACAATTGAATTTTCTCAATTGAGTAACACATAATCGAGATCTCTTAAGTCGAGCTTATGAACTTAATATCTTGCCTATTTCATTATTTAGGTTTTTAATGCATCTAGAGAGCGAGATTTGAAGATCTTGCTTTGAATCCATCGCCTAGATAGGTTTAATTAAAGAGCTTATTTTAGTTAAATAAACTTAAGAAATAATTGGGGTCAACAGAGCTTGTTGTTGGCTTCGTAATAGAAGTTCATGAGATTAGAGAAGAGATAAGCGCTGCATTAAAGCATGAATTAATTCGAAATGGTGGATAACAGAACTAAGAGCTAGATTATTTCTTTAATTGATATTTTTGATTTTTATTTCCTTTGTTTATTTTGATTTAATTTATTTTATGCAAATTATTTGTTAGCAAAAATCAGTAAACTAAAATCCCCCCCTCGTTTTATTTTATTTTAATTGCTAAAAGTATTTAATTCTTAAAAAGCATAATTGATTTACCGTTCTCCGTGGGATCGACCCTTTCTTGCCGATACTACTAGTAGAAGTAAGCCGATAAAAAATAAAAATAACTAATTTTGACGCATCACGACATAGCGGTCAAAATTTTGGTGCTATTTCAGGGGAACGGTGTTAAATTAATTTCACTTATTTTGGGTTAAAAACTTTCTGCAATTTCGACACTGGGTCACCCAGTGTCAGTTCTAAAAATCTATAATAATTATCATTTGTGAACTAATCCGTTTTGTTTTAGTTTTGCATGAATACAAGGTCACGTGGGATTAAGAACTTGCAGTACTTTCCAGAAATCACCAAACGAGATCGAGTTTTCTGGCGAAAAACAAAAGAAAACAGAGAAGCACTTGGGCACTTACCGTTTTCTCTCGAAACATCACCCATCGAATCGGAGAACAAGAGTAAAATCATGACAACTAATGCTGAAAAGACATTGAAGCAATTAGCCAACCCGGAGCTACCTCAACAACCACTATGCATCACAATCCCGGCTATTGACAACAACAATACCTTTGAATTGAAGTCGGAATTGATTCACTTGCTACCTGCATTTCATGATCTATCAAGAGAGGATCCGCACAAGCATCTTAAGGAATTCCATGTCATTTGTTCAAGCATGAAGCCAAATGGTGTCATCGAAGAACAAATCAAGCTTAGAGCCTTTTCCATTTTCATTAAAAGATTCGGCTAAGGATTGGTTATTCTATTTGTCGTCGGCCACTATCACAACATGGAACGATATGGAAATCTTATTCTTGCAAAAATATTTTCCGGCCTCTCGGGTAGCCAATCTAAGGTAGGAAATTTGTGGTGCGAGACAAATGATGAGAGAGAGAGCCTGCATGAGTATTGGGAGAGATTCAAACAATTGGTGGCACACTGCCCCCAACATCAGATCCGCGAGCAATTCTTGATTCAATATTTTTACAAAAGATTAACTCCGATGGACCTTAGCACCATCGACGCAGCTAGTGGAGGAGCTTTGGTCGATAAGACACCAGCAGCAGCAAAAGCCCTCATCTCGAACATGGCCGCCAACTCACAGCAATTCGGTTATCGAGACAATCCCGTAAAAATGATGAAGGAGGTGCATGACTCATCCCTTGATGATAAACTAACTGAGATAACCGCTTTTGTTAGGAAACTTGCTACAGGTAATAACAGTCCAGTCATACCCTGCCGCCTTTGCAAAACCACTGAGCATACAACGGAGAATTGTCAGATTTTGCTTGATGAAATCGAGGCGCACGCCAATGTGGTTGGAACTGAAAATTCTTATGGGAGGAAGAATGATCCATACTCAAACACATACAACCCATGATGTAGGGATCACCCTAACCTTCGATGGAGAAACTAGCAAGAGGCGCCTCCACAAAATAAGGGACAATTCGACAAGCAGCCCGCCGAAAATTCGGCACTATCTTTGGAGGAGATGATGAAGACCCTCATGGAAAACACTATGCAACTACAGCAGGGCATGAATCAGTTCCAGCATGACACTAAGTCGAGTATCGAAATTCTAGAAAATCAAGTGAGTCAACTGACCACCACCGTGAGCCATTTGGAGAGCTAAAATAGTGGGAAATTGTCATTCCAATCGGGGCTGAACCCAAGAAACATGAGTGCTGTAATTTTAAGGAGTGGGAAACAGTTTGAGGAGCCTAAGAAGCCTAAGCAGGTGGTGGAAGCTGAAAACGGGGAGGAAAAACCCACTGAACAGATCGACACTGGGATACCCAGTGCTGAATCGGCACCCAGTGCTGAATCGGCACCCAGTGCCGAACAACCGGACAGCAAGGTAATTTCTTCTAAACCTATTCCTTTTGAAACTAACAAATTACCTTTTCCATCTAGGATAAAAAAGGAAGCAACCGTGAATAAAGATAAGCAAATTCTAGACGTATTCCGCAAGGTTGAGATCAACATTTCTTTACTCAATGCAGTTCAACAAATTCCAAAATACGCAAAATTCCTTAAGGACTTATGCACCAACAAGCGGAGATTAAAAGGGAAGGTAGTAATTGGAGAAAATGTGTCTGCTGTATTCCAAAAAAAAATGCCACAAAAATGGGAAGATCCAGGTATGTTTGCTATTCCTTATCGAATTGGAAATAGGGGTTTTGGACGTGCTATGCTAGATTTGGGAGCATCAATAAATATTATGCCACGCTCTATATACACCTCCCTAAATCTGGGACCTCTTTCGGAAACAAGGATAATTATACAATTGGCGGATCGCAGCCTTATGTACCCCGAAGGGGTAATTGAGGACGTTCTTGTCCAAATCAATAAGCTCGTGTTTCCAGTCGACTTCTATGTTCTTTATATGAAAAATGGTTCGTCAAATTCAGCACCTATTTTGTTAGGAAGGCCATTTCTAAATACTGCCAATACCAAAATAAATGTTCGTGAAGGATCTCTCACGATGGAATTTGACGACCAAATTATACAGTTTAATATTTATGATGCTATGAAATTTCCTTAGGAAGATTGCTCTCTCTTTGCATTAAGCGTGATTGACCCTCTTGTCGTGGAAGTATTTGATTTGAATTTCAAGGAGGCGCTCGAGGTAGCACTTACAAGGGATGTAGGAACCAAAAATGAGGAAGCGTTTGGAATCTCAAGAGAGTTGGTCGAAGTCGTAGCTGCCTTACAAGGGGCGGGACCAATTAGAACAAAAAAGAGGCAAATTTCATTCGACTTAATGAGGAACGCCGGAAGATTGAGCCTTCAGTTACGCATGCACCCGAGCTAGAGCTGAAACCTTTACCACAACACTTAAAATACGCACACTTGGGAGCCGATGAAACCCTACCCGTCATTATTTCGGCCGAGATGAACCCTAAACAAGAAGAAGCATTGCTATAAGTTCTCAAGGAATATAAGGAAGCCATTGGATGGACTATAGCCGATATTAAAGGTATTAGTCCAGCCCTATGCATGCATCGAATTCTGCTAATGGAGGACGCCAAGCCAACACGAGAAGCACAACGACGGTTGAACCCGCCCATGATGGAGGTAGTGAAAAAAGAGGTTCTTAAGCTCCTCGACGAATGGCTGATCTTTCTAATATCTAATAGCAAATGGGTGATCCCAATGCAAGTCGTTCCAAAGAAATCAGTAATTATCGTGGTCGAGAATCAAGAGGGCAAACTTGTTCCTAGCCGCATACAAATCGGATGGAGGGTTTGCATCGACTTTCGCAAACTACACGCGATGACCCGAAAAGACCATTTTCCATTGCCATTTATAGATCAAATGATCGAGAGGCTTTCCGGACACGCGTAGTACTGTTTTTTGGATGGGTTTTCAGGTTATTTTCAAATTGCGATCGCACCCGAAGATCACGAAAATATGACATTCACTTGCCCTTTCAGCACATTCGCATACCGACGGATGCCCTTCAGGTTATGCAACGCGCCCGCCACCTTCCAAAGGTGTATGGTAAGCATTTATACTGAGTATGTAGGTAAATATAATTGAAATATTCATGGATGATTTTAGTGTGTATGGGGACTCATTCGATATTTGTCTATGGAACATTACTCTTATTTTAAAACGCTGTGTAGAAACTAACCTCATACTTAATTGGGAAAAATGCCATTTTATGCTTGAACAAGGTATAGTTTTGGGGCATGTGATCTCGGCAAAAGGAATTGAAGTTGATAAAGCGAAAATTGATGTTATTACTTCTTTGCCTTACCCTGCCACTGTGCGGGAATTTCGTTCTTTTCTTGGCCATGCAGGATTTTATAGAAGATTCATCAAGGATTTTTCGAAGATAGCAGCGCCTTTATGCAAGCTACTCCAGAAGGAAGTGGAATTCAATATGAATGATGATTGCAAGGCCGCCTTTGACAAGTTGAAGCAATTGCTGACATCATCACCCATAATTCAACCACAAAATTGGGAGTTGCCGTTTGAACTAATGTGCGATGCAAGTGATTACACTGTAGGGGCTGTCTTGGATCAAAGAGTGGGGAGAGCATCCCATGTAATATACTATGCCTCAAAAACACTGGACCCGACACAAGCTAATTATTCCACAACTGAGAAGGAATTTCTGGCCGTGGTCTTTGCACTAGAAAAAATATTTCTTACCTTCTTGGAACTAAGGTCATTATTTTCTCAGATGCCCTCCGATATTTGCTAGCCAAGAAGGAAGCAAAACCGAGACTTATTCGATGGATCTTACTTCTTCAAGAATTCAATGTGGAAATCAAAGACAATAAGGGGTTCAAAAATTCCGTGGCCGATCAACTGAGTCGGTTAGTCCTAGAAAATGATGGAAAACCTATGTGTGATAGTTTCCCCAACGACCAACTACTTTCTGCCTCTCGACACTGGGAGGAACGTTCGACACTGGGTGACCCAGTTTCATATTCTACAGCCCCGTGGTATGCCGATCTGGTAAATTTTCTGGTGGCTAATATTTTTCCTACTGGTATGACACGAGCTAGGAGGGATAAACTCAGAAGTGATGCCAAATATTACGTGTGGGATGATTCATATCCATGGAATCATTGTTCAGATCAAATGATTCGAATATGTGTGCTAGAGTCTGAATTTCACTCGATTCTTGCTTTTTGTCACTCGTATGCATGTGGAGGACACTTCGGGTCAAAGATAACATCACATAAGGTTTTGGAGAGTGGTTTCTACTGGCCTTCGCTATTTAGGGATGCTCATGATATTTGCAAGTCATGTGATAATTGTCAAAGAACGAGTAACATCTCTCGACGAAATCAAATGCCCCAAAATCGATCTTCGTTTGTGAAATTTTCGATGTTTGGGGCATGGACTTCATGGGACCCTTTCCCTCCTCATATGGGAATCTCTATATCTTACTCTTCGTAGATTACGTATCCAAATGAGTGGAGGCGACTGCCACACAGACCAATGATTCTAAGGTGGTGGCTAGTTTTGTAAAATCTAATATTTTCGCTAGATTTGGTATCTCAAAAGCCATAATCAGCGATCGGGAGAAACTTCAAAAATCGAATAATTGAGGCACTCTTGAGAAAATATTACGTCTTGCATAAAGTGTCCACTTCTTATCACTCGCAATCAAATGGGCAAGCTGAAACATCCAATAAAGAGATAAAAGCTATCTTGGAGAAGACAGTACAGCCGAATCGAAAGGATTGGAGCTTAAAGCTCGACGACGCACTTTGGGCGTATAGAACGGCATAGAAGACACTGATTGGCATGTCCCCGTATCGCTTGGTTTATGGTTAGCCCTGCCATCTCCCCGTCGAACTCGAACATCGTGCTTTTTGGGCAATCAAGAAATGCAATATGAATTTTGACGAATCAGGCATCCACCAAAAATTGCAATTGCAAGAAATGGAGGAAATACGAAATGATGCGTTCGAAAATACGGCAATTTATAAAGAAAAGACAAAGGCATTCCATGATTCAAGAATAATGAGGAAGAACTTCGTCGTGGGTGAAAAAGTGTTACTCTATCACTCTCGACTCAAGTTATTTCCGTCCAAATTGCAATCCCGATGGATTGGTCCATATAATTATCAATATTTTTCCTCATGGAGCGATTGAAGTTCAGAGTCTAAAGACAAGAAAAATTTTCAAGGTTAATGGTCACTCCTAAAACCTTATCGCGAAGGATTCACAACGGCTAATATGGAGGAATGCAAACTTGAGGACCCATCTGCAATTTAAACAGGGAGTTCATCGAGCCAACGACGTAAAAAAAAGGCGCTTGTTGGGAGGCAAGCCAATTTTTATTATTTCTACATTTATTTTGAGAGTCATACTTGTTTGAATAAATCTTTAATTTATTAGTTTCTTGTTCAATATTTAGTTAGTCGTGCATTACGTATATTTTTTAGGCTTATTTACTTGATTTTTGTTTTTTTATTTTTTTATTTTGCTGCCACTACTCTTTTTATTATTCTATTTCTCTTTAACTTTATTTCCTTCACCCTTACAATTTTTCTCTCCCTCTTCCTCTCTATTTACCACCCATTCGAAACCCTAATCTCATCCTTCTCTCTCTGCAGCCCGAGCACCACCCACATCGCCGCCAGGATGTCCAAAACGGCACGACGTCGATGCACCCGGAATATGGGCTGGCGAACTGACCCGAATTGGCCGACGTATTATGACCTCATCGAGCGGGCGCAGCCCGCGGTAATCCCTCGCACTGCCGGAAAATGAAAAGAAGTCGGGGCGAAATCAAGCGAACTGCTTAACAAAAAAGCAAGACTGCGTTCGTAGGGTCAGCCCTCAAAACGGGCGAAGCGGCTGTAGAAATCGCCGGTGGCCCGTGGCTTGATTGACGAACCAACATTGCTGCCACTCCACCACCGTCAAACCCGCCGCCGCATGAAGAATCGGTCCCGGGGTGATTTATCAGCTGCCACCTCCGACCCCCTTATTACTCACGTGGTACAGGTCGGAGCATTTGAGCCCCAGAACACCCGCTAGAACCGGTTCGAAACCCATGCCCAAAGTCAAGCTAACCACTGAGCCTAACTCTTCGCCGACATCCAAACGCGAACCAGTGACCTACCCGCAACCTACAGCCAAACCCGAACCCGAGGCTGAATCCGATCAACAGCCCGACTTTGCACAAACCGACAGCTCAGTTCCACCTTTAGTGAAAGAGAGACGCGAGAGCCTCCTCGATCTTCCGAATCGATAAAACGTCGCCTTTGGAACCCCCGAACAGGTTACACGCTACCGAAAACTCATGAAACGAATGGTAATCCCTTCTGTCTATCTTGATGAAACTATTTTGCGGCAGTTGGGTTTTTATGATGATGTTATGACAATGCTAAATACATTGGGATGAGGGAGGTTGGCAACCAGGAATTGGGAGGTATATGAAGATTTGACATATGAATTTTTTAGTTCAATTTGGGTCGGGGATTTTGAAAAAAAAAAGACTTTTTATTTTTGTTTAAATGGAAGAGGTTATAGCTGGGGGGTCGAGCAGTTCAGTCGAGCACTTGGGCTGACTGCCGACCCCGAGGATGAAGATGGCGTGCCACCCAAAAATGTGATTTGGCAAATGATTACAAATGTTGCCGGTCCATTTGTTGCGGGAAAAACTAAAGCAACCGTCATTCCTAATCCTGTGATCCGTTACGTCCAGCGCCTTATGGCGTATACGGTCACCGAGAGATATTCAAATCGGAACGTGGTGCAAGTTTTTGAGTTACAGATATTATATTCTATGATTTTAAGAAAAAAGTGAAGTGTGTTAAAGAATTGCTGATGTTGTTCATCGGGGAAGATGTCCAATCGTGATGGGAGGTTTTGTCATGGCAATAGCTCGGCACGCTGGGGTCGACTTTAGCGGTCGGTTTCCGGTTGAGGCAGTGGAAAAGCTGGACAAAATGCTCCTTACAAAAATGGGCGTCTTGGAAAAAAGTGGAAGAATTTTTAAATGGAGAATTTCAGCGGACAAGACAATCGCTTTTCCCAACACCGATTATACTTCGCCCTGGGAGGAGGAAAATTTAAAGATGTTACACGAGAGCCTCCCGACCACTCCTTCGGGAAAATTTAAAGATGTTTGCTTGGAATTTTTTGTTGTCCTTTAGTAACTACGAACCACATATTGAGCTAATTCCAACCAAACGTGCCGAACGAGCAAATGATACTAAATACTATTATGCTTCTTACCAAATATTCCGTGAAAATTGTTTGGTTTTGTGTTAACTTTTAATGGGTTAATTATGTGAATTAGAAACATGAAAATTGCAAAACTATTAGAAAAGCCAGGAAGGAAAAGTACTATTAAAATTTCACTTGTGATTTATACTTGGTTGTATACCCCCCTCTTATAATTTCATGGGTCGTTGTATTTTGTTGGCTTACCGCATGCAAGGAGGTTAGTTGAACAAAATAGAGAAGTGTTGAGCAGCAACAACTGCCTAATTTTGAGGGTCATAGAATATTGTGAAAAAAGTAACAACGAAAAAAATAAAGGACTAACCCATTGTTGGTGCATAGCTGCCGTCTCACACAAAAAAGTGTTGGTGAAAAGAGCTACACGTTAGCAAATAACGGTGTGAAAGCTATCACCTAAAAAAAGAGAAAAAAAAAGAGGGAAAATGTGTTGGTGAAAAGAGCTACACATTAGCAAATAACGGTGTGAAAGCTATGACCTGTGAAATACGACGAAGCTTGTGGATAGTGCGTTTGCGTAAGTTCCTATTAATAAACAACCAATTTTTTTACCATACTTCTCTTATCGGAACTATTTAATAGGATTGCATTTCTATGTGTGATAATTCTATGTAACTTTCATTAATTGCCTATGCAACCATGTTTTTAATTATGCAGAAGAGTCATTTATTACACCACTATTTGAGTTAATGAAGGTTGAATATTTCAAGGTGTGCAAATCATATTACTATTTTTGTTATCGCTTCGATCCAACTCATTCTAAATTGCTTGAGGACAATCATTGTTATAAGTTTGGGGAGATTTTATAGGTCGAAAATAGTGTGCAAATATTATTGTTAATTATTGGATTTTAATGAAATTTATGTTGGCACACTGGGTTATTTTCTACCTATTTATATTTTGTAGGTAATTTACTTCACTTGACAATTTATTGTTTAATTTAGGTGTTTTGTGGAGTTTTTAAGCTTAAGGAATAGTTTGGGCCATCAAACGGACCATGCCAAGGTGATTTGGGCTTTAATGAAAAAACTGTTGCACACACTAGGTGACCCAGTGTCGGTCCTGGCCCGAAATTTCTCTTACTTGAAGCCCAAAAAACGACTCAAATCCATCCCAATTGGTTCCATAAGGTGAAAATCGGTCCCATCGGCTGGAGAAAGGAATTTTAATTGACTTGGAAGGAAAGACTCCAAAAGAATAAAACCTCAAGAAGGATAAGAAGGAAGGAGATCTAATTAAAGAAGGAAACTAAAAGATAGGGAATATTATAAAAGAGAGGGCAGAGGCAGCAAAAAGAGGACTTCTGGAGAGAGGACTTCACGGTTGGAACACGAGAGGAGAAAGAGGGAAGAATCGAGCCAACTTATCGAAGGGAACCGAGCTAATTTCTCGGAGGAAGAGAGAAGAATTGTCTTTCTTTACTTTCTTTTCCTATGCATGCTGTGAATTATTATATGTCTTCTCAAGCCAATATGTGCGGCTAATTTTCTATTCTAGTTCTTAGGGAAGTTTGAAACCGTATTTGAATTATTCATGTTTTAATCTCGTAGCGTATTCTTAACTCGAAGTCTCTTGAATTACTTTTGTGTTATTGAATTCATTATTATGCTATATAATTTCTTGATTTAGTTTGGCCAACTAGATTAGGAGTTTTATGTATCATGCTAGGAATTAAATTGTAATCCGTAATTGTTGCAATTTTAATTTCACAAGTAGCAACAATTGAATTTTCTCAATTGAGTAACACATAATCGAGATCCCTTAAGTCGAGCTTATAAACTTAATATCTTGCCTATTTCATTATTTTGGTTTTTAATGCATCTAGCGAGCGATATTTGAAGAGCTTGTTTTGAATCCATCGCCTAGATAGGTTTAATTAAAGAGCTTATTTTAGTTAAATAAACTTAAGAAATAATTGGGATGAACAGAGCTTGTTGTTGGCTTCGGAATAGGAATTCATGAGATTAGAGAAGAGATAAGCGCTGCATTAAAGCATGAATTAATTTGAAACAGTAGATAACAGAACTAAGAGCTAGATTATTCCTTTAATTGATATTTTCGGTTTTTATTTCCTTTGTTTATTTTGATTTAATTTATTTTACGCAAATTATTTGTTAGTAAAAATCAGAAAACTAAAATCCCCCCTCGTTTTATTTAAATTTAATTGCTAAAAATATTTAACTTTTAAAAAGCATAATTGATTTACCGTTCTCCGTGGGATCGATCCTTTCTTGTCGATACTACTAGTAGAAGTAAGCCGAGGAAAAATAAAAATAACTAATTTTGACGCATCACGACATAGCATTCAGCGATAAATAAATGCGAAATATAAATAATACCAGAGATCTATAGAGGTTTGGCCCTAACTGGATTACATTGTCTCGTCTTCGTTATCTCAATAGGTTTAAGATAAATCTTTACGTCTTGTCTTCGATCCGTTCGTGACAAACTGTACAGGTCTTGTCTTCTATCGGTCGAAGATAAACCCTTACAATTATTGTCTTCTATAGGTCCAAGATAAACTACTTTTTTTCTATCGGACACGAAAACAACGTATCTCGTTTTCAATTGATACTGGACAAACCTCGCAAGATTTTGATTGTGATCCTAACAATGTCGGATCCATGATCCTAATAACACCAGACCAAATCAATAATTCTTTCTTTTTTCTCGTGTATGGATGAGTGAAAACAACATTCAAAAATCTTATCAGTTAATCTTGATTACAAAATGTATGTTAGCTTCGTTCCCGTGTCGTCTAATAGCCACGTCTTTTTACCTTGCGTGTGTTTACTCCTATTTGTTGTGTATGTTATGTCTAATGTTCATGTGACCGTGGATTAGTTGACCTTCTAGAAACCATCAAATAGATTAATTTAGAATTCAAAACTTAGACCTTGCCTACGTACATTATTCTCTTCATGTGACGTATGTTAATATATTTACGTACGTAGCTTCGCCACATTGCTGATGTTAGCATGCATGGGCGCTCCTCATTGTACTCTTCAGATGTACGTATTGTGTACGTTAAAATTGGATCGTCTGCGTATGTTAACTTCACTGGACATTTCATACTCTTCTGATCATTACGCATCCTCCACAACATTCTTTATCACTATCGAATGTGTCCGCTGGAATAATCGTTCGACCACTTTTTGCTATTTTGATTTTCTTCCTTGCTTTCTTTTCTTTCTCTTTTATTTTCCTTTTGATTTTGCTTTCCAACTTTGATTTTCTCTCTGAGTCTTCAGGCTTTGACTATTATCGTCTAAGTTTTATTTACTTGGTCATTAATGCATCATCAAAGTACTTCAAAATATTTGTATGGAGTAAAATATTTCAACATCCAGCATACATGCTGAATAAGGATGCTAATAAGTTGACACCTCATACAGAAGTACTGTTGGAATCGTTAATGATTTTAATTTTATTTTGTAAAATTAAATATTATAGGATCGATCTACGTTCCGAGTAGATGATCGTGGTATATTCACTTTCTCTAAACCGAGTCCCGGCGAGTGAGAAATAGTGAATTAAAGTTTGTCACTTAATTGTGAATTACTGAGGGACGGTGTCACACATTGAATAATGAATTATTCTAGTATATAAGGAGTTACCTTTATTTATGTAATAATTAATGGCATGGGCTTAAAGCCCACACGCGCGCGCTGCCGCCGCCACCAGCCCGCCTCGCCTCGGCCGCATGCCGCGTGCCGCGAGCCGCGTGCCGTGTATCGTGGACCTTGGACCTTGGACCTTGGCCTTGTTCTTGATCTTGGATTTGGACTTAGACTTGGACTTGGATCTTGGTAATTGGTCTTTGGGTGGTCTTTGGGCTGTTCTTTGGGCCTGGTCATGGGCTAGGCCTTGGGCTAGGCCTTGGCCTGCCTAAAGAAGTTTTTGGACAAGCTCAACAACGTAGTTGGGCTCGTATGTGCACATAAGGATGTCCAGGTACATCCCTCAAGCGGTTAAGTAGCTGATTACAGTCCAGGTGCATCCTGACTATTCAAACTCAGCCAAAAACGGGCAGTAACCTCCCAGGTGTTATGAGGAGGAGTTAAGACTGTCTGTTCAAATTCAAAACGGGCAGTAACCACTGCATTTGAATTGTGTAACTACAGTGTTCAATGCAGGCATGAATGCCTGCATTATGACAGCCATTAGTGCTGTGTTTAAATCTCCTGCGGGTGAGATGCCTATATATATAGGTGCATGCTCATTGCATTCCATACACTTGGAAAAACGAACATTACTCTCAAACAGTTTTTCAGCATTCTCTGCATTTAATAAGTCAGAGCTTTGTCCTCACCTCTTCCAGTTCGTCGGAGCTCTCCATTTTGCGGTGTTGCTTCTGTAGAGACGTAAAGTCGTTGACCTTTGGGGACGAGCCGCCAATCCGTGAACACTACCGGGGCGTTTCTCGTCTTGCGGCCAGAAGGCAGCTTCGAGCGACTTATACAACAATCTCGTTTCGTTTCTAGTTTTTTGTTGTTTCGGTTATTTACTTGTATTTCTAGTTTGCTTCTTGTTAGTTCAGATTCCATTTCCTTTTTTCATTGTATTTTCAATTCTGTCTCGAGTTCTGGATTTCGAGTTGTAATTTTATTTTCCAGTTGTAATTTAATTTTCCGCCCAACAAGTTTCTACGACCGAAATTCCAACAAGCGCAAGACAAGAAACGTACTTGCTAAATCCTACAACTGGAGATGACGACCGCTGCTTCCACCGACTCGAACACCTTCGCTACCAATGCCTCCATGACAGCCGTTTTGACCGTGGCAAACACTATTGCCGCAACCATGTCCGGCATGATGAGCTCAACTACCTCATCAACAACTCCATAGGTGTTTTCGAACCCCTTTCTGACTACCGGTGGATCCACCTCGAGTGGCACCATTGGTTCCACTTTTAGTGGTACCGTAGGATCCATGTTAGGATCTAGTGTTGGAGCCTACGGGTTCAGCATGAGTGGTTCCTTTTTTGGAACAACCTCGGGGCCTAGGATGATGCTTACCGCCGAGAAGCCACCAAAGTTTGGTGGAGCCGACTTTAAAAGGTGGCAACAAAAGGTGTTGTTCTATTTGACAACACTGGGCTTTGCAAACTTCCTTAAGGAAGATGCGCCACCGGCACCAAGTGCTCAAGAGACTAGTTTCACAGTCCGAACTGCCTATGACAACTGGCACAATGGAGACTATCTTTGTAAAAAATTTATTCTGAATTCTTTAGAAGATAGTTTGTACAATGTATACTCTGTTGTAAACACATCAAAAGAGATGTGGGATACACTTGAAAAGAAGTACCGTAGTGATGATGCAGGTATAAAGAAGTTTGTAGTCGCCAAAAATTTAGACTACAAGATGGTTGACTCAAAACCAATCATGGAACAAGTGCAAGAGTTCCAACTCATCATTCATTATGTCAATAAATGATGAGTTGGAACTCTTGATGTCAATGCCGAGGGAATGGTCCTGTCGGATGCTTTTACTGTTGCAACTGTGATCGAGAAGTTGCCCCCCAGTTGGAAAGACTTCAAAAGCTAACTCAAGCACAAGCGAAAGCAGATGACTCTTGAAGACTTGATTGTGAAATTGCGCATCGAGTCTAACGTGCGCAAGAATGATCATAAACCAAAAGGCCTGATTGATGTTAAGGTCAATCTGTTAGATCATGGTGGTCCCTCCAATAAAAGAGCTCAACCCAAGTGTCCAAAACAAGAACAAAAGGAAGCAACTAGTCAAGAAGTTTGATGGTGATTGCTTCAATTGTGGCAAACATGGGCACACGGCGAAGGACTGCCGGAAGCCGAAGGCCAACAAAAAGAAGAAACATGTTGCCAACATCGCCGAGATTAACAGCAAGTGGAAAGAGGATGACATTGCTGTTGTGGTCACCGAGGAGGTCAACCACGTTGAGAACCAAGGTGGTTTGGACATCGACACCGGTGTGACCGCCCATGTTGGTGCCGATAGGAGCCAGTTTAAGAACTATCAAGTTGTTGAGGGGAGGAAGCTCAACATGGGGAATCCAGCTTCATCTGAGATTATCGGAGTTGGAGAAGTGGACCTCAAACTTACGTCCAGACAAACACTCACCTTGAAGAATGTGCTTGATGTTTTGGATATGAGGAAGAACTTGATCCCGGGCTCTATACTAGTTAGTAAGGGGTTTAAACTAGTGTTTGAGTCAGATAGAATTATCATAAAAAAGTTTGATAGGTTTCTTGGTAAGGGTTACCTCACGGAGGGACTCTTTGAACTTAATGTTTTGGCTAAGCGCCATGTAACAAAGTCTGCTAATGAAAATGCTAATGCTTCCTCTTGTTTGACTGAGTGTTCTGATTTATGGCATTGTAGATTAGGTCATGTGAATCTAAATGCTATAAAAAGATTAGTAAACTTAGATTTACTAAAATTAAATGAAGTCAATACTTAAAACAAATGTGAGATTTGTGTTGAAGCAAAAATGATGAAACTTCCATTTCATTCGGTAAAACGGAACACAAAACCTCTTGAATTACTTCACACAGATGTGTGTGATTTAAAGTTTGTGCAAACTAGAGGTGGTAAGAAGTACTTTATCACCTTTATCGTTGACTGCACAAGATATTGTTATCTTTATCTTTTGAGAAGTAAAGATGTGGCTATTGAAGCTTTTAAGAACTTCAAGAATGAAGCCGAGAATCAATTAGGCTGTCGTATTTAGATGGTTCAAAGCGATAGAGGTGGTGAATATGTAGCCCCGTTTGAGGAATTATGCAACGAGAGTGGTATAATTTATCAAACAACAGCTCCATATGCACCATAATCTAATGGTGTAGCTGAACGTAAGAATCGAACACTTAAAGATATGATGAATGTCTTATTGATTAGTTCAGGATTGCCCCAGAACATGTGGGGGAAGCTGTCTTGACAGCCAACTACATATTGAACAAGATTCTACGCAAAGGTAAGGATGTTACTCCTTATGAGTTGTAGAAATGTAGAAAATTTCATATAAATATCTCAAAGTGTGGGGGTGTTTGGCTAAGGTTGAGGTGCCTCTACCTAAACAAGTTAAAATCGGTCCTAAGACGGTCGACTGTATCTTTATTGGGTATGCACTGAACAGTAGTGCCTATCGGTTTGTTATCCATGAGTCAGAAGTACCTGAAATGACTGTGGAAACAACAATTGAATCAAGGAATGCTGTATTCTTTGAAAACATATATCCTTGTAAGGACAATGATAAAATTGAGAACAATTCTAGCAATAGAGTTGAAAATGAAAACAAGTTCAAAATCTGTGGATGTAGATCCAAAGTCACGTAAGCGATTGAGATCTAATCTGGAAGATGTAGAACCGAGACGTGGTAGTAGGGTTAGGACACCAAAGAAATTTGGACCTAATTACATAGCATTCATGTTGGATGAAGAACCAACATCGATCAAAGTAGCTTATGCTAGACCAGACGGGTTGCTCTAGAAAGAAGCTGTTCAGAGTGAAATTGACTCAATTTTACAAAACCAAACTTGGGTTTTGGTTGATTTACCTGAAGGTTGTAAGCCCTTAGGATGCAAATGGATCCTTAAAAGAAAGTACAAGGCAGATCGGTCAATTGATAAGTATAAAGCTCGTTTAGTAGTCAAAGGTTTCAAGTAGAAGGAAGGGTACGATTTTTTCGATACCTATTCACCTGTAACGAGAATTACATCTATTCGAGTGCTTCTCGCGATTGCTGCTTTGCACGATCTTGAGATTCATCAAATGGATGTTAAGACTGATTTTCTGAACGGTGATCTGGATGAAGAGATCTATATGGAACAACCTGAAGGGTTTGTAGTACCTGGACAAGAGAAAAAGGTATACAAACTGGTTAAGTCTCTATATGGATTGAAACAAGCTCCACTACAGTGGCACTTGAAATTTGATAATGTAATGTTATCAAATGGTTTTAAAATAAACGAGTGTGATAAATGTGTTTACATTAAAAACACTAATAACGGCTATGTTATTGTGTGTCTTTATATAGATTACATGTTAATCATGGGTAACAATATACAAGTGATTAACGATACTAAGAACATGTTAAAAAGAAATTTTGACATGAAAGACATGGGGCTAGCCGATGTGATTCTTGAAATGAAAATTTTGAGAAAATCAGATGGAATCATCTTGACACAATCTCACTATGCCGAGAAAGTTCTCAAGAAGTTTAACGTTTTTTATAGCTTGCCAGCTAAGACCCCAATAGATTTAAATGATCACTTGAGCAAAAATCGAGGGGAGCCCATTACACAAGAAGATTATGCACGAGTCATTGGGTATTTAATGTATCTTACAAATTGCACTCGACCCGATTTAGCTTGCGCTGTGAAAAAATTGAGTCGTTACACGAGCAATCCAAGCAAAGAGCATTGGAAAGCTCTCGTTAGAGTTTTGAGGTACTTAAAGTATATTCAAAACCTTGGGTTACACTAACCCCACATTACTTAAAGGGTACTGTGATGCGAACTGGATATCCGATACGAAAAGTTTATTTTCTACAAGTGGTTACGTGTTTACCATTGGGGGTAGAACTGTCTCGTGGAAGTCCGCAAAACAAACGTGTATAGCCCGATCCACCATTGAATCGGAATTCATAGCTTTGGACAAATCTAGTGAAGAAGCCGAGTGGATCAGAAACTTTCTAAAAGATATACCATGTTGGTCAAAGCTAGTGCCTGCAGTGATGATTCACTGTGGTAGCCAAGCTGCTATTGATAGGACGAGAAGTAACGTGTATAATGGAAAGTCTCGATATATTCGATGATGCCATAATACCATGAGACATTTGATCAAAAGTGGGATTATCTCTATTGACTACGTGAGGTCACTAGATAATCTAGCGGATCTGCTAACCAAAGGGTTAAACCGTGATCAAATGAATAAATTGCTAGAGGGAATGGGTTTAAAATCCACAAATTTAGAATTATCATAGTGGTAACCCAACCAAGATGACTGGAGATCCCAAGAACTTGGTTTAATGGGAGAACTAAGCTATGAGAGTTCATGTGAAACACTCATCTAAGTTTATTCCCTATAGAGCAATTGAGTGTTGAAAGCTTGCCTAGTGGTGAGGTTAAGGCTGTGACTTTTAATGATTCCTAAAGACCTCGAGGAGGTTGAGTATGGCAAGATACTCGATAAAGAATCACCTATATAAGTGAGAAGTGGGGGCCGCTTTATGAAATACACTTATGAATCCAAAGGGGTGTCCAAGGCCCGCAAAGGACACAAAACGTGAGAACGGATGAGGTTGAGGTGTTCAAGTGTTAGCACCATTGTCTCGGTGCACGCTGTGAGGGAATAGTTCAAAGCATCAAGCCACTAATCCGCCTGTGTACCCGATGATGTTAACTATGGAAGGTTCAAAGTCACGAACTACCTATCCTTATACTTTAACGCCTCTTGAGGACTGAGCTTGAGTCTGCATATTGCATTTGGGCTATTTTCACTCATGTGGGGGATTGTTGGAATTGTTAATGATTATAATTTTATTTTGTAAAATTAAATATCATATGATCGATCTACGTTCCGAGTAGATGATCGTGGTATATTCACTTTCTCTAAACCGATTCCCGGGGAGTGAGAAATAGTGAATTAAAGTTTGTCACTTAATTGTGAATTAATGAGGGATGGTATCCCACATTGAATAATGAACCATCATTATTCAAGTATATAAGGAGTTACCTTTATTCATGTAATAATTAATGGCACATGTGTATGGGCTTAAAGCCCACACGCGCGCGCCGCCGCCGCCGCCCGCCCGCCTCGCCTCGGCCTCGGCCGCGTGCCGCGTGTCGTGGACCGTGGACCGTGGACCTTGGACCTGGGCCTTGATATTGATCTTGGATCTTGGATCTTGGCAATTGATCTTTTGGGTGGTCTTTGGGCTGTTCTTTGGGCCTGGTCGTGGGCTTGGTCTTGGGCTAGGACTTGGCTTGCCTAAAAATTTTTTTGGACAAGCTCAACAACGTAGTTGGGCTCGTATGTGCACATAAGGATGTCCAGGTACATCCCTCAAGCGGTTAAGTAGATGATTACAGTCCAGGTGCATCCTGACTGTTCAAACTCAGCCAAAAACGGGCAGTAACCTCCCAGGTATTATGAGGAGGAGTTAAGGCTGCCTGTTCAAATTCAAAATGGGCAGTAACCACTGCATTTGAATTGTGTAACTCCAGTGTTCAATGCAGGCATGAATGCCTGCATTATGACAGCCATTAGTGCTGTGTTTAAATCCCCTGCAGGTGAGATGCCTATATATATAGGTGCATGCTCATTGCATTCCATACACTTGGAAAAACGAACATTACTCTCAAACAGCTTTTCAACATTCTCTGCATTTCATAAGTCAGCGCTTTGTCCTCACCTCTTCCAGTTCGTCGGAGCTCTCTAGTTTGCGGTGTTGCTACTGTGGAGACGTAAAGTCGTTGACCTTTGGGGACGAGCCATCAATCCGTGAACATTACCGGGGCGTTTCTCGTCTTGCGAGCAGAAGGCAGCTTCGGGCAACTTCTACAACAATGTGGTTTCGTTTCTAGTTTTTTGTTGTTTCGGTTATTTATTTGTATTTCTAGTTTGCTTCTTGTTAGTTCAGATTCCATTTCCTTTTTTTATTGTATTTTCAATTCGGTCTCGAGTTCTGTAGTTTCTGGATTTCGAGTTGTAATTTTATTTTCCAGTTGTAATTTAATTTTCCACCCAGCGAGTTTCTACGACCGAAATTCCAACAAGTACAAGCGCTTGTAAGATACCCCGAGGTAAAGAAGGTGTGGCTTGTTTTATAGTCATCAAGGATCAGAATGCCATTGTTAGCACCAACGCCAAATTTATAGATGAAGACTGTGGTAAGCATAACACCCCTGAGATTTTTGAGACATTTAGGGGCTGTTTGGCAGTTGCTGAATGATTTAGTGCAGGATGGTTGAGATGCTCTGTATGGTTGAGTGCAGAATGAAATTTGATTGTTTGGTAACTATTCTGAATGGTTACTCTGAATGGTAACAAATTATCATTTTACTCTTCTGTATAAAAGTAGTGATTAAAAATTCCATTTTTTTCCTCCCCTTGCGTACCAAAACCTCTCCTTTTTATAAATAAAAACCATAATTTTTATAAACAATTGTGTATAATATTTTTAAATTTAATTCATTTAAAATAATAATAATTATTATTATGTATAATATTTTTAAATTTAATTCATTTAAAATAATAATAATTATTATTTATAATATTTTTATTTAATTAATTTAAAATAATAATAATTATATAATATTTTTTAATTTAATTCATTTAGAAAATTATAATAATAATTATGTATAATATTTTTTTATTTAAATTCATTTAAAAAATAATAATAATAATAATAATGAATAATAATTCTTAATTTAAGAGGGGTAAATCTGAAAATTATTTGCCTCTGAATGGTTGAGAGAGGGTATGGATGCTTAATGGTTCAGATCTCTTTGTAACCATTAAGTGGTAAAAAAAATTTGCCAAACAGCCGTGGCCTCTGAGCGATTCAGAGGTAGGCTCTTAATGGTTACATTGAGAGCCAAACAAACGGCCCTTAAAGTGTCATGAGTCCTTCACAAGGAATCTCCAGACTGGAATAAATACACATCATGATGTACATCTAAACATTATTTTTAAATAAAACACAATCCACGGTGACAAACCATTAATAAAATGTTGTATCTCAAAACACGTCATATGAACATTAAACTTAGGGCTGGGATCCTCTGCAGTGCAGCACGGTGTTGTGCTGCACTGCACCGTGCGATTCAACACGCACACACACATACCCGTACGGGTGTGTGTAATCTAACGGTTGGGATGCAGCACAGCACCGTGCTGTGCTGAGGATCCCAGTCCTTAGACTTACTATAGAAACCCAAGTAGTACTTAAGTACTTGGATAACAAAATGAACGACACACATAACAAGACATAACATCAGCGAAACCAACTACTCGTGACTCGTACTTTAGCAGACAGTCATCTTTATCCTGATCTTCTGGTTGCTCTCCTAGAACATCAATACCTGAACATTAGACATGTTCACTCCCATTTAGCAACTCGTATTTACTGGTACACGTACGTGAATCACACGCATTATAAATTTACCAGTTCAAAATATTTCATATTTATATTCAAGAATATTATATTCACGTAACAACATCAAATAACAAATAAACACACTTGTCGTCATTCCATCATAAATCATAAGCCCCTAGAGACCCCATCTGATCCTACCCCGATGGAAGACCCAATCACTCGCCCACGATTTAGCACACAAAACATAAATCCCCGGAGACCCCGTCAGGTCCTACCCGGTGTTGAGCTATTAAAATATTTTGATGATGTGTTGATGATCGAGTAAAATAACAATTAGACAATAATAGTCGAAGACTCAAGAATCCAACAGAAACACTAGAAGAAAATAAAAAGAGAAGACAAGAAAGAAAGAAGACAAGAAAAAAAGAAAGAAAAAAAGAAAAGGAAGAATGAAAAATTCTTATTTCATATTTGGACTAATCGGTTCAATTTGGGGGTTTAATTTGCAGAAAAATGCACTTGGTGGACGAAACTGGTGTTCAGGCGACATGGGTCGTGTCAAATATCACACCATGTGCCTTACAAGTTCGAAACAACACTTTTGGTGACAGTAGTGTCGTTTGACACTAGTCATGTTGATCGGAGCGTGTAAATAAGCAACTCGACCATGTGTTTGTTTTTCTTCCCCTCTTTTCAATCCCCCTCTCTCCAACCCTAATCCCAAAAAAAAAAATCTCTAAAAAATCGAAGGCATAATTCACCAAATTTAGTATGAAAACACTTAATCTAATTTCTTGCTATCATCATTCCAGAAATTCAACTTGGATTTATGGAGAAATTTAAGGAAAAAACTCAAAGAACACTCATCTCTTTGCATCTCAATTTTTGCTCTGATTTTGAAGTAACTTATTTGTTTTTGTGCTTTTAATTCCAGTCTATGATGCATGTGTGATGAGGTATGGTCGGTAATTCTTCAAGAGTTTAAGTTTTGTTGTTGAAGTTTTTGTTGGGATAAAAAACTTGAGTTTGATGAGTTGTTAAGATAAATTTGAGTGTTGGGCAATGTGTGCCCATATGCGTAAGGTTGATTAATGTTGTTACTTTTGAATGGGCATTAGTTTGTAAAGATGAATTAAAAGTGGAGGAAATTCTTGAATTTCGTGTAAGTTTGGGGGATGGAAGTTGCGTTATTAAGAAATATTGTGCTTTGTAGTTAAGTGTCTTGGAAATGTATTTTATTGACCAACTTTGGTGTGTATGTGTATCTATGGCACGAGATGATAACCAACCAGGTCAAGGACGAAAGAAAAAGCAAAGTATGAGAAGAAGTCAATTGATGATGTTCAAATAATTAACGACGAGCTACCAGAGCTCTGTAATGTTCGGTATTCTCGTTTTCTGTTATCTTGAATTGTTTGTCTTGACGTCGGACATTTTCTTGTTGATGAGAATCGGAGTGAATTCTATCATAATACTATATTTGTTTCTACCGCATAGTCGTTGTGGTCGGGTGCGACTTGTTGTCGCGTGCGTTTCTTTAATTAAATGTGTGCATGTGATGTGTTGTTAATTACTCGTTGTTTTGAAACATAGTTGGTGGCGTTGTGTTAGTCGTCGTGGGCGTATTTTCATGCTGTATATTCCTTTGTGTTGCTTGTAACGTTTCGTCGTTGGGTGCAATTTTTTTTCGGTTCTTGTGTATATCGTTGAGTTTTCCTGGCAGGATATTGCTTCTCCCTACTTGATTTAAGTTTCGGGACGAAACTTCTTTTAAGGGGGGTAGAATGTAATATCCGCAATTTCGGATTTCCGGTAATTTTCTTTTTTCGGCGGAGGTCCGTTTCGACGACTCGCTTGGGACCGTCTCGTCATTCCGAAAATGATTAATTCTGCACTTTTTGTCATCCGAGTTCGTTTCAGTGTCGTTTTGTTGAGTTCCGTGCTTTTTGGCGACTTTTCCGCACTTGAGTTCGATTCTTGCGATTCTCGTTGGAAATTACTGTTTCGAGTTTCCCGTAAGTCCGTTTAACTTTGTTAGACGTGTTGTGAACTTCGGTTTGGTTATTCGATCACGTATCGTGATTTTCGAACGTTTTGGGCCATTTTCGTAATTTCCCAAAGTTTGGGGTAATTACTTTCCGTTGTCGAATTTCGAGCCTTCGGGTGGTCGGAATCATGTGTTCTCTCAGTGTTCGGATTCGTCTTTACGAGTACTTCGTAACCGTGCTTTCTGCCACGCTCGTGTCTGAGTTTCGGGATTTTTCGGACCGTCGGATCGACCGAGTCCTGGCTGGCCGGACCTGTGCGAAACGGCCCTGGAAACGGCGATGCCCAGCGCCGTGTCTTGCGCCGGTTCGGCCAGGACCAGCAGCCTGCCGAGACACCCGGCGCTGGTCTGGGCCGTTTGCTGCGCCGTGTTCGGCAGGGGTATAAATATGGCAGAGCAGTCGGGTTTCACTCATTTTTTCTCACTCGTTTTCTTCCATTCCGCGGCTGGAGCTTGATCAATCATGGAGGCATGTTGCTATACAATGAATCCATGAAGTTTTGAGGTTCATATCATCAATAATCCGTCCTATAACATCCTTTGATCGAGCGAATCAGGTCAGATTTTCTAGAAATCTAATTTTGGGGATTTTGGGTATTTTGTTCGATTTCGTCCGTTTAATTCGATTTAACTTAGGATTGTGATGGGTTGATGATTATTTAGATCTATTATATCATTTCCCTTGTTATTCCATGGTTTGATCGTATCGATTCGTTGTTTTGGTCGAGTTCTTGATCGACGCCTTGAAGGTGTCCGGTAAAATATCATATAGGGGTTTTCGGGCGTTCTACGATTATTCTTCCTCGTATGATCGATGATTTATTGATTTTATGTTGTTAGGGTTGAATTCTTGTGAAGAACTCGAGTCGGAACCCTTCCGTTCGTTGTCTTCTTCAGGGTCCGAGCTTCCCGATCGAACCGTGTTCTTCGGAGCGTTTGGTAGCGGTTATTAAGGCAAGTATCTTATTATACGACTTGTATCTTGCGACTAGTAATCACGTATGATATTTATGATGATTTTTCTTGCCTTCATAAATATGTTCCGTTTGAATTGGTTGTGTGTTCCGCAATTTGAAGGCTTTGTGATAATAGTGTTATATTGCTATACGTGTTAGGTGTTGTGCCATTTGTGCAGGATTGCGACGTACATATAGATGGTTGTACACTTGATTGTGCAATGTATGGTGTACCGATCGTGTGTTATGTTGGTTGTGTGTCGTTGATTGATGATAGTTGTTGCGAGTGTTGAGATTGTGTTATGTGCGTGTGATGTACGATTTTGTGGTGATCAACGTGATTGATTAACTGTGCTCATTGTCGTATGTAATGTAAATGTGAACATGAATATGTGTGTGACCGCTAAGTTCACTCGTGTGGGTTCGACGGGACCTACGAGGATTCGTGGCAGTGGACTACGGGGTCAGAACTTAGTGAGGTACTGAGGTCCAATCGTGCTGGTCTGACTAGGCCTACGATAACGCATGGCAGTGGACCATGAGTTTCGGACACAGTACGTCCAACCGGGTGAGCTCGACGGGGCTTACGGTGACACGTGGTAGTGGACTACGGTGTCAGGACGGTGTGTGTGATTGTTGTGATTGATATAGTCCGTGCGGGTTGTTAAGCCTACAGAGACACGTGACAGTAGATCACGGTGTCGGAATTGGTTATGTCTGGTTAATAGTCCGTGCGGGTTGTTGAACCTACGGAGACACGTGACAGTGGATCACGATGTCGGAATTGATTATGTTTATTTAATTGTGTGTGGTGTAGTCCGTGCGGGTTGTTGAACCTACGGAGACACGTGACAGTGGATCACGGTGTCATGAGCATGATTATTTTCAAATCAAAATTTTGAAAGGAAAAGTTTTACGAAAATGAATGTTGGACCGAGTCCTAAGCTTGGATAAATGTTTCCCGTATTGTAAACTGCTGAGTTATGAAACAAGATTTGGGTTAAGGCCCTAAAGTTTTTCGAAAGGTTTTGTGAATCAGGACTTGAGGTCTTAAAGGTTTTGAAAATCTAAAAAAATTCCCGAGATGATAATCTTATTTTCGAATGCTTCATAGTTTATCTTCCCTTGTGAAAATCTCCCGGGAATATTTTGATACTTGATTATTATATTGGATTCACGATTATTATTTGCTTGTTACATTTCGTATGATTTGATATTTGCACTAGTAAAACAGTGGAGTTTTACTAACCCCTGAGTAATCGGGGAGTGGATGTCTGTTTTGCGTCCAGATACATGCAGATTCAGGGGAGCAGTCACAGGATTGGCACAAGAGGATGACGAGCTGCGATACTAATCATGAGTCGAGAGATGTTTTGATTTTTGTTGTGTTGTCAGATTTGATTTAAGTCTTCTGCTGTATTGTATTTCGACCCCTGTGTGGGTAATGTTATTTAAGTCAGTTTTGTCGATTGGGTTGTGTGACCTCATCGGTCTGTGTATTCACGTGTAAGTGACCATATCAGTCTGTATCATTTTATTGTTTGACCCTGGCTGGGCAAGCATTTGGTTGTTTATGGATGTTTAGTCTGGTAGATCCTTGTGGAAAGGGTATACGGCGTGTAATATTCCCATATGGTTTTGGGGGTGTTACAAACTCCTCCTTCATTATCCGTTTGTATTTCTTGATCTCAACTATTAAATTATATGCTATCATAGGTAATTAAATCATTTAATTCAAGTTTGAGGGTGAAATTTTGGGCCAGGAAAATATTTAGATTTTTTTAAAATTTTTTGCTTTACTTTGTTTTTATTAGTTTTGGTTCTTTTTATTTATGTTTTACTTGGAGATAAAAAAAACTCAGGTAGATAAACTTCGTCTAAAAATCGACTTGGGGATTTTTATGTTATTTTGATATACAATTTGAGTGTGGATTTTCCAAGAAAAAATCTTTTGACTATCAATGGTTGTGGGTGTGAATAAGTAGTTTAATATATTTGAATTATGAGCAAAATTTTAATTTGTGAGCTTTTGAGGCTTTGTGTATCATTGAATATGCAATTTAAGTTGTTGAGTGTTTAGTTCATGTTATAGAAATCAATAACTTGTCTTGGTTTCTTATTCAAAACCACATAATTTATGCAATTAGTAAAAGTGATCTTAGGCGATATTTGCTTTAACTTTTCAAATCCTTTTTGCCTAAGCCGAATAATGTATTCTCTAGTCAACCTCATTTTCCCTTTAAGCCTATTTTACTGTGAGCCACATAATGAGTTTTACGTTTTCTTCATATTATTTTTTCCTATACTTAAGAAACTGAATAATTTTGGAAAGAATTTCTTTTAGAACTTGTGTGGTGAAACAGGGAGATTAAAGGAAAATATCCCATGACATATTGATTTCAGAAGTGGCTTGAAATTATATGTTGAAGTTAATAGGAGAAAAAAATGTCTAAAAAAAATGGTGAAGTTCATTAAACGAAGGATATACGGGAAATGTCCCGATAATCGAACAGTAGCAAAACAAAACAAGAGAAATAAGGTGAATAAGGTTGTCGATTTTTAGTTCTATAACAGTATTCTCATACTTATTGTAATTAGAGGGTAGTGGAATGAAGCTTGTTCCATTGTAAAAAGCTTCTAAGTGCTTATTGATTGGTGGAAGTGATTACATATCCTTTTATCCTCAATAACCTAAGTCGGATCACTTTATCCATAATTATTTTACCCCGACCAAAGAGTCCACATTCACGTCAAAAAAAGCCTATATTTCAACCAAATTGAAAGACCTTTTTGATTTGTGAAGTTGCATACGCGTACAGTGGCAGAAATGGTAGACGATATCAAGCTTATGATGGTTTCTATTTTGTTGAATGAATTTTAAGAGTATACACGTCCCTTATACACTTCTGAAAGTGAGTGATACACTTAACCAGGGAGGCTCATATTTCGGGGATATGTATGATGTCAAGAAAACATCTTTGAGATTGAATAACGTTTAGAACATTGCTCTTTCATTACTTGATGAATATTGAGAGATCGTATGACTATGATTCAAGGCGGGTTAGGACGTAAATATCTCGAAGGTTTTTGTCTATGCATTGATCGACACTATCAATATTTAAGTTCGAGAGATTTTATTTACTCAATTTTACACATATTTTCGTAATGTATTTCAGATTTTATCATTCTTGCATACATATAACTATAGTGTTTGTGCTGTATTTTCTATTTGTTGCACTTTATTATGCTTGGTTGTGTTTAGTGATGTTTTTAGGTGTTTTTAAGGCTATTATCAAGCATGAATGAAGTCCCGATCCCGAAAAAAATCAAGTTATGCATGGACGAGAAAACAAGCGGAAAACGAGTGAAATATAGAGCCAAACAGGGCGACACGATCTAGATCTTGTCAAACAACACGACTGTGTCAAATGACATGGTTGTGGGCCCCATTGTGGCATGTTATAGATGAAAATTGGCATTTTGGAGACAGTTCAACACAGCCGTGTCATGAAAATTGGCATTTTGGAGACAGTTCAACACTATCCATGTCAAATGACACGGCCGTGTCACTAGGCGTTGCCAGTTTCCTTATTTGATGATTTTGATGTATTTTAGATGCCTTAGACTCTATTTGGCAGATACAATAGGATTTGAAAGGCCAAATTTTGGGATTGTCAAGTCTAAGAGGCTGACGAATATCATCAAGAGGAAATCAGAGGCATCAAAGGAGGTATACTTCAAGGATTGAATCAAAATTTAGAGATCAATCATCTGAGTTTTATCTTCTTCATTTCTTTACCTTGTCTTATTATTTTATTAGATTTAGTTGAAATATATTGAACATGAGTATGAATTATTCTTCTCTTTTCATCATATCCGGATAAACTTGTTAGATTCCAGACATAGAAGTACGTTCTTTGTGATGGGTTTTGAGGATTAACTATTTATATTCATATGCACTGTATTCCTTCTTCATGTTTCAATATTTGATCAATGTGTTTACATACTTAATAATTCGAGAGATGAGGACATTAACATATCCTAATTAATTGATATAATTTGTGAAATCGAGAGTTCGGTGATTGCTTAATGATGATTAATTAGTCTTATGCACATTTTGAAAGTTAGGTAATTTGTGGTAGATGAGAATGTCATCATATGTTATCTAATCTACGGTTTAGTTGATCTCGAGAGGGACTTTTAAATTATTTTTGTGACTATCATATTAGGAAGACACGTAGAACAGTAATTAAAGTTATACCTGATTAACCTTAACAAGCAATGGAATGTAGTCTTGAAATATACGCTTTCATTATATAAATTCTCCTCTTATTTTCCTTTGAAAACTTATATATTATTAGTTTATTCACTTTAATAATTTAAATTTTGATCATTAGATAAAATCGGAATCACAACAATATAGTACTTGATATATAAGAAATAGTTTGTTTATGTGGAATACGATCTTACTCACCACTTTCTATATCTACCATGTATACTAGCCTGCAGGTTGTAAAACAATTAACGCATTTTTTTTGTCATTTACGTGATATCAGCTCGTATTTTGTTGGATCCGATGTTTTGGAAAATCGTGTTGTTATTGGATTTTGAACATCACAGATTCTTTTGGCGTTGATGTGATATGGCTTTTTATTTATGCACTACATTCTATTTACTAAGGGGCTGTTTGTTTGCATCGGAATGATGCCATTCAGATGTCAATGTCTGAATCGGTCAGACATTAAGCTGTTTGGTAGAATTTTTATTCAAATCTGAATGGTACAAATGCCCCTGAATCGGACATCAACCCAACCGCTGCCTTTAGGGGTTCCCACTGATAATTACCCAATGTTTAACCGAAAAACAATTCTTTGTTCTCATATAATCAAAACAGATTGGTTTTTGTGTTTCTCCATATACAATTTTGACTATTAATTTTTTAATTATTATTAATAAATCATATAAAAAATTATATTTTAAAAGTACATACCGAGGGGGATTTCATATGCTTATAGGGAAAACAATGATTTTTGTCTCTGTAATTTATACGATTTTTGCTTTTAGTCCCTACGAAAATTAAAATATTATTTTCATCCCTGTAATTTTTAAAACATTCTTTTTTAGTCCCTGTCGTTAATCTCCGTTTATTTTTAAAGGAAAAATAATGCTTTTAGTCATTGTAATTTGCGTGATTTTTGCCTTTAGTCCCTACGAAAATTGAAATATTATTTTGATCCCTGTAATTTCTAAAACGCTCTTTTTTAGTCCCTGCCATTAATTGTATATTCCAAATAGCATAATAGTGTAGTAACAAATTAGACCCTGCAATTTACCACATGACACGAAAACACGACACGAAAACGACACGAAAATTTAGTGTTTGGGTTTGCATTTTGAGTACACGTCACGAAAATACACGAACACGAAAGTACACGACCGTCGGTTTTGTGTTTACCCTTTGGGTACACGACACGACACGGGGTACACGAAATAAATAAATATAATATTTTATATTTAATTTAATAAAAATATATATTTAATGAATTAACTCTGCCTGTGGGTGTCTTCTTGACATTCATTGCCGGTCCCAAGCCCGGATAAAAGAGGAGGGTTGCGGTAGGTTAGTGGCAGCCAGCGTAAAACTCGTCACATCCCATGGACATGAATCAAACTTTGAAAATCGTTGGGGCATCTCCTCAGAAGCGACGCGCTGCATTTCATAGGCCCGGGTGCAGTAATAAGTATGTGAGGGTTGCTAGGTCGTCGCCCAGAAGCGGCGCGCCACCTTTACATCTGAGGGTGGTGTCAAATGAGCAAGGATTCGCTACACTTCATTGGCCCGGGTGTAGTGCAAAATATGCAAGGGTTGCTAGGTCGTCGCCCGGAAGCGGCGCGCCACCTCGAAGTATGGTTGTGGTGTAGCGGCGCGCCACCTCGAAAATAACAACGTAATCATTAAGTGTCGTGTACTTTCGTATTTCGTGTACCAAAAGCTCAAACCCATACAAGACACTAAATAAATTCGTGTCATGTCGTGTCGTGTACTGCGCAAATTCGTGTCGTTTCGTGTCGTGTTTTCGTGTCAGGCACATAATATAAAATAAATATTAAAATATTATAAAAAATAATAATTTTAATATTATAATATTATTTTTATAGGTTTTAGTAGACGAAATGAAACGAATGGCAACGAAAACACGAATGTTTACATGAAATTTATGAAAATTCACATTATATTTTCAAATTTTAAAGTTTAGTATAAACAGAATTCATTAAATATATATTTTTATGAAATTAAATATAAAATATTATATTTATTTATTTATTTATTTATTTATTTATTTATTTCGTGTACCTCGTGTCGTGTCGTGTACCCAAAGGGTAAACACAAAACCGACACTAAATCTCGGTCGTGTACTTTCGTGTTCGTGTATTTTCGTGTCGTGTACTCAAAATGCAAACCCAAACACTAAATTTTCGTGTCGTTTTCGTGTCGTGTTTTCGTGTCGTGTGGTAAATTGCAGGGTCTAATTTGTTACTATACTATTATGTTATTTGGAATATGCAATTAATGGCAGAGACTAAAAAAGAACGTTTTAGAAATTACAGGGATCAAAATAATATTTCAATTTTCGTAGGGACTAAAAGCAAAAACCACGCAAATTACAATGACGAAAAGCATTATTTTTCCTTTATAAATAAACGGAGGTTAACGGAAGGGACTAAAAAATAACGTTTTAAAAATTACAGGGATGAAAATAATATTTTAATTTTCGTAGGGATTAAAAACAAAAATCGTGCAAATTACAGGGACGAAAATCATTGTTTTCCCTATTTTTTATGTATAAATCATAAAAAAATAGTCAAAAGAAAGGGCAACCGTGTAAAAATTCAAACATTACGATTATTTAAAAGGGTTAGGGTCCCCTACAGTGCACAACACCATGCTTTGCACTGCTGTGCGTCGGATGGGACACGCACACACACACCCGTGCGGGTATACGTGATCGGACGATTGGGATACAGCACACCACGGTGCTGTGCTGCAGAGGATCCCAACTCTATTTAAAAACAGCTGAAGTATTGCTTTTTAATCAATGGATATCTTCGTCTCATATTTAATTAATCAGATTTATTACATGTTTACTATAAGATTGTCTAATGTGGATAAATAATGATCAACTGAAGCAACTGTTTTTCCCTTTTCTTTGGTACAGTTAAAAAAGATGATTAGTTGTTGTTTTTTTTGTCTCGAATTTTTGTTACGTAATATTTAAAATTAAGAAAAAAAAGGAGATTGAGGAGGATTTGTTCGGAAAATATTTTTCTTATTTATCTTATAAAAAAATAAGTTTGAAAGTTAGTAATAATAATATAGTTAGTAATAATAATGTAATGATTAAATAATAAAGTTAGTGAAATGACTATATTATAATAAAGTAATAGATAAAAGTTAGTTAGATGATTATGATAGGATAATGATGAAAATAATAGAGTATAAGGTTGAGTGTAGAGTATAGGGTGGCGTGTAGAGTATATATATGGTGGAGTGTATATAACAACACCCGTGTGATATATAGGGCATATCGAGTATGGTGCATTGACTTATGTTGATGCGTTCACTTTTTGACGTCGACCTTGTCGAACTGTATATGTGTAATTCACATTTATAACTTTATGAGCTCCAACATCGAAATTCACAATATTGTAATATGCTTCCAAATGTGTAGGAATATTACATGGAGTTATTTACAAAAGAAGTGTACCTTAAAAATATATTTACCAAAATGGTGTACTCTTGTGGTGTACTCTTGAACATAATTACCAAAAGGGTGTTGTTTTCTATTTAGGCCAGTCAAAAAGTCTCTAGAGTAAAAAATTTAAGACGCTCCCCCACCTGCAGGCGAACGACTTTTCTCCCTTACCATCCATCTCCGGCGACAGCGACAGCGAGGCCTCCACCGCCGACGAGGACCATCCCCACCTCACTCGAACCACGTATCTCCTGCACCAGCCATCTCCGGCCACAGCGACCATCCCCACCTCACTCGAACCACGTTTCTCCCGCACCAGCGCCGACGCACTCGAACCACCTCCACCGCCGACGAGGACCATTCAGGTTGGTGATTCGATTTCTTCCATTTATTTGCTGATTGTTTTGCTTTGGGGATTTCTAATCTAGTTAAAAGAGGATGGGGCTTCGGTCTGGGGATTTGCTTGACAACCTAATTAAAAGAGGATATTGTTTTATATATATATATATATATATATATATTTCTGTTGTAATTGATTTTTGTAGGGTTTCTGATTTAGGGCTTCGGTTCTGTTATAGTATGTTTAAATTTTATTTTGGAGTAATTCCTTTTTGTAGATGGATCTTTTTATATTGATTCAGAATGAGGATTTCTACGCAATCTCTCAAGGTGCAGTTGCGAGCAATGCAATACTGGGGGACAATGAATTTGATGAAGATGATGACATTGGAGATGAAGAAGAAGAAGCTGAAGTTGAGATCACTCAAGAACATAAAATACCTTCAACTTTTACTAGTATGGAGGAAACAAATACGACTAGTGATGGCAACTGGATTGTTTCACAATCAGCCAACAAGAATGATATTACACGAGAGCTGGGATCAGATTATTTCAAGGATAAAGAAGAACTTATTAGAGATATCAAGCTCCGCAGCATAAGGACACATAAACAGTTTGAGGTCACTGAAACACGCCTGACTCTATGGAGCATAAGATACAAGTTAAATTTACAATCCAGATGCAAATGGCACCTTCGTGCTTGTAAACGAAAACGAAGTGGATATTTTGAAATTACAACATACACTGGTCCACATACTTGTTTACATAATAATATTTCTCAAGACCATCCAAACCTAGATGCAAGCTTGATCGCTCATGAAACTAGACACCTTATAAAAGAGCAACCTTCTATTACGATTTCTGCTTTGAGAGCCGAAATAGTTGATAAGTTAAGGTATACTCCTTCATACAGAAAGGTTTGGATCGGAAAGCAAAAGGCAATTGAACAGGTATTTGGTAATTGGGAAGAATCTTATGCTAATTTACCGAAATTTCTAGACGCACTTCAAAAGTTCAATCCGGGGACTATAGTTGAATGGTGTGTTTCGAGATCAACCAATGAGGAAAACGTGGAATTTAGACGTGTTTTTTGGGCTTTTACTCCCTCTATCAAGAGGTTTGTGCATTGTCGTCCGGTGATTAGCATTGGTGGCACACATTTGTAGCAAGTATAAGGGAAAGACGTTGATTGCAATGGGAGTTGATGGTAATAATCAAATTTTGCCACTTGCATTTGCTATTGTAGAAAATGAATCTTATGATAGTTGGAAATGGTTTCTTTGTCATATCAAGAATCATGTGGTGAAATAGCGTGATGGTACTTGTTTAATATCTGATTGGCATATTGGAATCCTAAAGATAGTGAATGAGCATGGATCTCCATGGTTAGAGCCACGTGGTTTTCATATGTATTTTTACAACTCATATATATGGAATTTATATAATTTTTTTCACAGTTATCGTTTACGACTCATATTATTTTGTTTAGTTTATAGGTATTATTTACGGCATTTCATCAGCAATTTTAATGACAAGTTTCGTAATTCAGGATTGAAGGCTTTAGCTTATCGTGCCGGGAGTCAAAATCAAGTTCGAAAGTTCAACTCCACAATGGAAGAAATTGGAAAGCTAAATCCAGAAGCTCGACATTGGCTAGAAAGACATCCACTTGATAGATGGACACTTGCACATGATGGTGAAAGGAGATATGGGTTGCTCACAACAAATCTGTCCGTGATTTTTAATAGTGTACTTAAAGGTGCTCGTCTTTTACCCATCACAGCTTGTGTCCAACTTACTTTCTATAGATTGGTGCACTATTTTGAGGTGAGACGTCCTTTAGGATCTAGTGCACAAGCTAATGGAGATGCGTATACTCCCCATGTTGCTGCAAAACAAGTAGATTTGATGTCAAAAGCAAGTGCACATTTTTTAGATCGTTTAATCGAGCAAAAGGTATATTTGAGTTAATAACTCAAGGAGGAAGAAATGCAAGTAGTTACTTTGGAGGAAAACACTTGCACATGTGGTAAGTGGGAGATATTTAAATATCCTTGTTCTCATGTCTTGAGTGCATATGCCAAACTTTTCTTGAATAGTTGGCAATATATTGATAGATGTTACTCAATTCCTGAATATTGTGCTACTTGGGCATCCGACTATTCCCCGCTTCCTCATGAAGTGTATTGGCCACAATCATCGTCTACCATATTGCTTCCAAATTTAGAGCTCTTAAAAAATAAAAAAGGTCGTCCTCGCTCAAGAAGACAACGAAATGAAATGGACACCAAAGAAAGAAAAAAGGCGAACCTTTGTAGAATTTATAGGCAAAATGGTCACAACCGAAAAGAATGTCCGTCTAAGCCACGGTATATAAAGACAAATTTTAGAGAAGTTATTCGTTTAATTTGTATGACTATATCTCTTATTTCTATGTTTTTTTTGCAGATAAAGAGCGGTTATCGGCTCAAGATATACGGAAGAAATTAGGAATGTTATTTTTGTCTTTTCGTTTGGTAAATAACTTGTTGGTTTAGTATCTAAAAACTTTATGATGATGTTGGTTTTAATTTTTTATTGTTAGCATTGTTCAAACAATTGTTGTGATTGTCATATAAGACATAATAAAAAATAGTAAAAAATAGCAGTACAAACAGTAAAAATGCAGTGAAAAATAATTTAAAAAAAGCAGTAAAATAGTTTAAAAACAGTAAAAAAAATTGGTTTAAAAAAAGAGTAGAAAAAGGCAGTGAAAAAAACAGTAAAAAAATTCATTAAAAAGGCGTAAAAAATCCAATTAAAACCTACTCAAATAAAAAACATCATTTTAATAAATATGTTTGAGCATACACCATTTTGATAAATATGTTTTCAAAGTACCTATGTTTTATAAACAACTCGTTTGATCCCAAATAAAAAAGTAATCAATTTCTAGTATAGTATCACATGCCATGGACAAGAAATTTCTGCCCGGATAATTTATTCAAACTTCATCACTTACCACGACTCTACATCCAATTATATATATAATAGTAATAAATATATAGTTAGTATTGTCAACTTCTTTCGTGTGCGTGTGAAAAAAAAAAAAAAAAAACTCCTTTCATGTCAGCTCCGCATATATTTCTCCAACTAATAATCCAGTAAAAGAAAAGGGAAGTATAGTTTTGGAAGAAAAAACATGGTACAAGAAAAGAAAGTGATTGATGAAGTCTCCGGATGGCTAAAATTATTTGATGATGGCTCGGTGGACCGCACGTGGACCGGACCGCCGCAAGTCAAGTTCATGTCTGAACCAGTTCAACCGCACGCCCACTTCATCGACGGCGTCGCCACAGTCGACACCACTACAGCTGACGGCCTAAAACTCCGAATGTACCTGCCGGAAAAGCAAGAAATCGGCTCCAATAAGCTCCCCATCCTCCTTCATTTCCACGGTGGAGGGTTCTGCATCAGCGAGGCCGACTGGTTCATGTACTATTCCGTCTACACTCGCCTCGCACGCGCCTCCAGATCCATTGTGGTCTCCGTCTACCTCCGCCGCGCACCTGAGAACCGCCTCCCCGCTGCCTGCGACGACGGCTACGCCGCCCTTCTCTGGCTCCAATTCGTCTCCGCCAGCCAGTCCAACAACGAGATCGCGAGGCTGCTGCACGAAGATCACGGAGCCGATTTCAACCGGGTTTTCCTCATAGGAGACAGCACCGGCGGGAACGTAGTCCACCAGGTGGCGGCGCGTGCGGGTCATGAGGATCTGAGCCCCCTGAAAATAGGCGGCGCGATCCTGATCCACCCCGGGTTCTGCCGTTGGAGGCGGAGCAGGTCGGAGCTGGAGCAGCCGGAGACGCCCTTTCTCACTCTAGACATGGTTGACAAGTTCTTGAAACTGGCGCTGCCGGTGGGGGCCACAAAGGACCACCCAATCACGTGCCCTATGGGGGAGATGGCGCCGCCGCTGGAGGAGGTGAACCTGCCGCCGTATCTGTACTGCGTGGCGGAGCAGGATTTGATGAAGGATACGGAGATGGAGTTTTACGAAGCCATGAAAAGCGCAAAGAAACAAGTGGAGCTGTTTGTTAGCGAAGGGGTGGGCCATAGCTTTTACCTGAACAAGATTGCTGTGGATAATGACCCCGTAACTGCTCGTGAAACTCAAAAGCTCTTCCAAAGGATGGAAGAGTTCATATACCACCACTGAGATCCCCTTCAGTTGGTGGGTTATTTTGGATCAATTGTTACTTCAATCCAACTATTCTATTTCTACTACATGTCTAAGTTTTTGGGTAAATTTAAAAAAAAAAAAAAAAGAGTTGTTTCATTACCGGATGAGTATGTTTTTTGGTCGCGTTTCTGCAATAAGGAAAAGAAAACTGCCCGTGCGTGTTCTGCATGAGAACTTTAAAATAATTTATTTACCCAAAGCAAAGTAAAATGCTTTGATCCTTAACTTCTTTTGTTTCTTTTCTTCGTTTTAATACTGCCTAAAATGATTTTTATGTTAAATAATCTTCATTTTTAGAGATAGTTAGGAACATATTAATTTGAAGGAACGGTAGCAAAATGATATTAGGGGGAGGGAGTGCTTCAACCCTTCACTCATTCCCAACCAATCCCCTTACGCCACATCATTCTTTACTTTTTCCTTTACTCACTCATATTTTTACAGGCGCCACTTCACTCACCCTTCACTCACTTCCTTTTTTTTTCTTTTTTCTTTTTTAAATTCCATTAAAATTTATTAAAAACTAAAAATTTCATTAAAATTAAATAAACATTACATAATATTATTAAAAAACATTAAATAACATTACATAATACTAAAATACTAAAATTCATAATACTAAAAAACAAAACTTCATCGTCTTCATCGGCTTCATCGTCTACCTCAAGGTATGGTAATTGTTGAGCGTCAATATGCTCCATAAGATCAAATTGAAGACGAAAATGTGTGTCCTCATTTTGTATCTCGACTAAGGCTGCTTCGTCAAACACCGATTGGATCGGAGGATCCCGAATATGAACTGGGGAGATTGCGTTACCGGAGTCATGTAGAATCATGTTGTGCAATATCACACACGCATAAACCAGTTTACTAATTCTGGCTACTGTGAACGGCCGTAAGGGTCGTCTCAGTATACCCTATCTACCTTTGAGAACACCAAATACCCGTTCAATATCTTTTCGCACCGACTCTTGTACTTTCTTGAACTTTTTCTCTTTCGGGTCGGTTGGAAATTTAAACGCTTTAACAAAAGTAGACCATGTAGGATATATGCCATCGGTTAAATAGTAGCCACGCTTGTACGTATGGCCGTTCACATCAAGTGGGCACTTAGGTGCCGTACCATTGCGCTCGGTGAGGAATAGCGGAGATTGCATCACAACATTCACATCATTGTTTGAACCCGGCGGTCCAAAGAACGCGTGCCATATCCACAAATCTTGAGACGCCACTGCCTCCATCATAATCGTGGGGTATCGGTGATCACCCCTTTTATATTGACCCCTCAATTCGATTGGACAATTCCTCCAATCGAAATGTGTGCAATCTAGGCTACCGATCATACCCGGAATGTGATGTCGAGCTTCGTGTGCTTCGTACAAACATGCAATATCATGACTTGTTGGCCTACGTAGGTAATCTCGACGGTATATCTCAATAATAGCATCACAAAAAAATTGAAGGCATTCACGTGACGTTCTTTGAGCCATTTGTAAATATTCGTCAAACTCATCCGGTGGATTACCGGTTGCGAGTTGTTTAACGGCAGACGCACATTTTTGTATGGATGTGAAACTTTTTTTGTATCTAGCTTCATAACCTTCTTGAAAATACTCGAATCTAGACTCAATAGCACGTGTGATTTTTAAAAATAAATATTTAGGCATACAATACGTATCTTCAAACACTTGATTGTTGTATCTTGGTTCTTCACAAAAATATGCAATCTTTTTTCAGCTGTGATCCGATCGCGTGGTACTGATCTTCGTGTGGACCTTGTCGTATCTTTCTCCTCACCTGCGTCAATCGCGTTAGCAAAAAACTCGAGACTACTATCGTTAGACCACTCAAACGGCTCGTCTAACAATACAGTCGAACCTATTCTTTTATGCTTCATATAGTTGATTTTTTTTTTTGGTTTGAATCGGATGTTTTTTTTTTGCTCTATGTATGTTTTTTTTTTTTTTTTGGTTTTGTGCTTTCCACCCTCACAACAACCACTCTTATATATAAATAAAAAAAAATTAACCGTTATACTCCTCCAACGGTCCTTTTTCCATTCTAACGTTCCTTTTTTCTCTTCTTCCCCGTGCGTGAGCTCCTCACGCAAAACCTTCTCCCCGTGCGTGAGCCACCTACCGGCGGCGGTGTTCCCGCTCGTGAGCCTCCCCGCACCGCATCACCCCGCACCCACTCCCAGTCCTCTTATGAGCTGTTAGATTTTGAGTTTATTCGAGGAATGACAACCTGTCAAAATTTATTGGATCCATAAAAGTAAGACCCAAAATCGATACTAAATCTCTATGGATTTGACGGATCTAGGGTCGGATCTGGATCCATATGTAATCTTTTTTCTGCCAATATTAATAGTTTGTTCACATTCTAGATTGTAAAACATTTGATGCAACTTTAATTTTGCATTTACTCAATTTAATGAACTAGTAAAAATAGAGGAAAGCAATAAATATGGAGAAATCATTGGATTACTCCCGACCAACGCTAAATTTAACGTCTTCAACAGACGTCTGTTTAATTCATCCCGAATTATTTGATGAGCTATCACAATCCAACAATGTTATCGAGATTCGTCAATCCATCCAATCGAGGGACCATTAAAATATAACGTCTTTCTCGATCAACATCAATCAAGGCTCTTACTGTAGTGAGGAATGGTTGCCCAAAAATTATCTCGCCATTTTGACCTTGACCATCATCTTGTACCACAATTTTAACTAGGAGGGATAATTGATTTATTTCCACGAGCACACCCTCCAGTTATCCGTTAGGCACAACTAGTGAATGATCTGCGAATTTTAGATGCACCAGTAATGGCTTTAATCCTTATAATCCAAATTATAGCGACTACTTTTCTAAATACCCTTAAAAAACTAATTGAGTAGTAGCAACGGAAATTGAATTAAAGTAAACAATATTGCAAGTAACTAATTAATAATTTCTCGATATTTTCAAAACATCCAACCATGACCTTGAAATCAAAATTAAAATTTTAAATAAACAAAATAAATGAAGAAGTAGATAAATATTATTATCACACCACGCCTTTGCCCGCCACGTCAGACTGCTCAACCTGAAAGGTTTAAATAATGGGGTGAGCTTTCAACTCGCTCAATGAGGAGGGAACGCTTTGTTAAATTTAAGCACATACATGTTGTCAAGTAGATATGACATGCCTGAACCTGGTGGTTGCCCGATGGCCATTAACATGCGAACTTTGTGCATACTGTCTACTACTCGTTTGAGGCTATAACGTAATTAACATGCAAACTCTGAGCACATTATGCCTACTACTCATTGGAGTCTACAACGTAAATAATATGCAAACTTTGTGCATACAAATATTTTGGCAAGAAACAAGCATATATACCATTAATATCATGCATTAAATATAACAAGCGTAAAGTCCCACCTCGAAATACGATGATGATGATCCTTGAAAATTTGAGATATAGATGCAGTTCAAGTCCTAGGCTCCGAAGTTCTTGTTATAATCTACGATTAGTAAAATTAACTTATTCTTATTAATACATATATTGCTGAAAAATAAAACTAACACTAATTGATATGGGATTAGAGTATTTATATGAGCAAAAAGATACTTTATGTGTTGGTGTTAAATTGAAGAGTTAAGTAAAATTAGAGGGTAGAATTGGGATTCTAAGTTAGGATATAATTTTTTTTTCACGTGAGACACCAGATCCCTCTCATTAACTCTCGGTTTATTCTCTATATCTCAGCATCTCCGCATTCTCCCTCTCTGCAGAACACCGACTCTTTCTAAGTTCTGAGATTTCTCTCTCTCTCTCTCTACTCTGCCAAACTACAAGCACACACCCATCTACATATATACCTACATACGATCAACCCGAGCTTCGAACTGGGAAGATGATGAACTCATCCGACTTCCTCGAGATGGACCTGCTTGTGGGGAGAACTCATCCGACTTCCTCGAGATGGACCTGCTTGTGGGGAGAATGGCAAGTTTGGTCCAAAATTATGGTAGGAGTGAGACGTTGAGTCCCGCGTTTGTTCCACATGTGATTTTTAGTCCACAACTTTCAAAAATTAGCAAAGATGGTCCGAAATTGTAATTTTGTGGACTAAATCTGCTTAGCTGGCAGATTTTTGTTTAGGTGGCCAAAATTCAGATTTTGTGAACTTATTTATTTTTATTTAAAAAAATCTGCAAAATTAAAAAAAAAAAATTCTGAACTATATTAATATTAAAATCGGTAATTTTATTATTAATTATGGAATATTAATATTGAAAAATAAAAAAAAAAAGTTATTTTAAATTCGGAAATTAAAAAATCTAAAAAAATTATGAACTATTTAAAAAATTCAGAAATTGGTAAATTTATTAAAAAATATTAAAAATTTCCAAATATTAATATTAATATTAATATTAAAAAATATTAAAAAATCGGTAATTTTATTTTTAATTCTGTAATATTAATATTGAAAAATAAAAAAAATTATTTTAAATTCGAAAATTAGAAAATCTAAAAAATTCTGAACTATTTAAAAAATTCAGAAATTAGTAAATTTATTAAAAATATTAATATTAATATTAATATTAAAAATAATAAAAAATCGGTAATTTTATTTTTAATTCTGGAATATTAATATTAAAAAACAAAAAAAATTATTTTAAACTAAGAAATTTTTTAACGGTCACATGCTATCCGAATATTAATAATTTTTTAAATCATTCAGAATTTTTTAGATTTTCTAATTTCCAAATTTAAAATATTTTTTTTTATTTTTTAAATTAATATTCCAGAATTAAAAATAAAATTACCAATTTCTTAATATTTTCCAATATTAATATTAATATTTGGAATTTTTTGATATTTTTTAATAAATTCACTAATTTCCGAATTTTTTAAATTGTTCAGAATCTTTTAGATTTTCTAATCTCCGAATTTAAAATAACTTTTTTTTATTTTTCAATATTAATATTCCAGGATTAAAAATAAGATTACTGATTTTTAATATTTTTTAATATTAATATATTCCAGAATTTTTTATTTAATTTTGCAGATTTTTTTAAATAAAAATAAGTAAGTTCACAAAATCTGAATTTTGGCCACCTAAGTAAAAATCTGCCAGCTAAGCAGATTTAGTCCACAAATTATAATTTCGGACCATCTTTACCAATTTTTGAAAGTTGTGGACTAAAAATCACACGTGGAACAAACGCGGGACTCAACATCTCACTCCTACCATAATTTTGGACCAAACTTGCCATTCTCCCCCTGCCTGTGAAAAATGAGCATGGATACGAGGCCTATCAGCATGAGGACCTCTAGCGAATACCCTATCCTCGATACGAGGTAAGGGACCATCGTCAACTAGAGAATATCCGTCTATCAGATAAGCAAAGTACACCCATTCTATGTTCCTCGTCTGAACATACCTCATTGAGCGAAGGGTTCCTTCGTGAACCATATTCCCCTTTGGAATTTTCATCCCATGTAGTCTAGAAAAATCAACGCCGGCTTTCTCGAAAATCTCTGTCAAAATGGATCCAAAAGACATCCCTGATTTTCTTTGTCGATCTTTCGTAACATAACCTTTTTTGTGAAAAATCAAACCCTTTTATACAAACCATTTCAGAATAACTCGGGCAAAATTCACTTGTTGGTCCTTCAACACATAGTAAATGATTTCCATGTCGATGTTTACTTACTTTTGTTGAGCGTTTACTTTAGGCATTGAGCTTCGAGTAATAGCATCATGAAGTGATCGAATGTTCAAGCCAAAGTCATTGTTCTCGAATTTGTCGGAGTTTACTTCAAGCACAGCTTGAGTTTTCAGATAATATCAAACAGTAAGTTCATTCAAATTTTCATTTTCTTCTTCCGAAGAGTCATCATTCGTAGAAAAATTACCATTACAAACCACACCTTCGTTGGTAAATTAAATATTTCCAAAAGTTTTACAGCATCTAAATTGATTGGATTACCACGGACTAATGGGTGAATAACAACCAAACCGTCGGAATTGAAACTTGTAGAAAAATTAGCATAAAATTCTTTCACCAAATCTTTAAAGATTGGTTTAGCAAAACCAACATATCAAAAAATTCATCAACATGAACTCCAATAACTTTCAACTAACCGAAATCATAGTGGTGGCTCGGTGTTACCTCTTCATCAATTAGGATTTCATTGAAGACTTTAAATTTTGAGGGTATGGGATTTGTGAAAGAAATGAGGGCAGACGAGTTTTAAGTTTCTGGAAATATGTCGTAACGTATGTTATAATTCATAGCGGTCGTTATGTGATAGGCATAATCTACGTTGTAAGAGAGTATAGTGTCCATAATGGGAGTTCCATTGGCCTATGCCCAGATTATGAAATGATATAACGTAAGTTAGGTCATTTAAAGTACATAATATTTGAATATAGCGGCCGTAATGGTGGTTCCAGTGGCTTCTGCCAAAATTCTGAAATGATACAACGTACGTAATTTTGAAATCATAACGTACGTTATCACCTTTAGCGTACGTGAACTTTGTTTATAGCCTACGCTATACCGGCCGTAATGCATAGTGTATAGCGGCCGTTAGGTTGACCAAATGAACAATAAAAATCTTCTGATGACTTTATCTGTTTTTCATGACCATTTGGATATATATATATATATATATAATGCAAACTAAAAATGATCAGTATGTCTCATTCCTAAATTTATTCTTATAAAATTAAATGAATCTTCGGGTAATGGTTTTGTAAAAATATCTGCCAATTATTCATTTGTTCCTACAAATTGGAGACGAACATTCCCGTTCTGGACATAATCACGAATAAAGTGATGACAAATTTCGTTGTGTTTTGTCCTACTATGTAAAATAAGTTTTTTACTCAAATTTATGGTACTTGTATTGTCACAAAAAATAGGTGTATTTTTAAGATTGATGCCATAATCTTATAGTTAATTTTTAATCCACAGAACTTGGGCACATACACTTCATGCAGCCACATATTCGGTTTCAGCTCTGGAAGTAGTTGCACTAGTCTGTTTCTTACTACCCCAAGATATTAAACAACAACCTATAAAATGATAAGTTCCAGTAGTACTTTTTATGTCAATTTTGCATCCACCAAAATCAACATCACTATACGCAAATTATTTAAAATCAATGCTTGATGGATACCATAATCCTAATCCAGTGGTTCCTTTTAAATATCTAAAAATCCTTTTGAAAGCAATTAAATATGATTCTTTTGGGTTAGTTGAAATCTAGCACATAAGCAGGTAGCAAACATAATGTCAGGACTAGAGGCAGTTAAATAACGTAAAGATCCGATCATATCTCGATAACGTTTTTGGTCGACAGGGTTACCTTTCTCATCTTTATCAAGTTTCAGGATGGATGGCATAGGTGTAGACATTTTCTTGCATCTTTCCATCTTGAATTTCTTTAACAGCTCGTTGACGTACTTTCATTGATGAATGAAAATTCCGCCTTCGAGTTGCTTTATTTGAAGTTTGAGAAAGAATTTCAATTCCACCATCATGCTCATTTCAAATTCTCCTTTCATTAGATTTGCAGAATCTTGGGACAGGGAATCGTTAGTAGCACCAAATACAATATCATTGATATATATTTGACATATAAGCATATTATTACCAAAATTCTTGATAATAGAGTATTATCTACGTGACCTCTATTATATCCATTAGAAATTAAAAAATTGTTGAGTCTTTCATACCATGCTCTCAGCACTTGTTTTAATCTATATAGAGCTTTATGGAGCTTGTGCACATAATCCGGATGATCATAATCTCTAAGTCCCGGCGGTTGATTGACATATACGTCTTCTTGAATAACTCCATTTAGAAAAGCACTTTTTATATCCATTTAATGTAGTTTGATCTTTTTATATGAGGCAAATGCACAAAGGAGGCGAATAGCCTCAAGACGAGCAACCGGTGCAAAAGTTTCTTCGTAGTTTAGTCCTTCTTCTTGATTGTACCCTTGAGCGACTAGTCTCGATTTATTTTTGACCGGAAGACTGTTATCATCTATCTTCACTTTATGAATCCATTTAGTTCCAATAATCACTTTATCTGCGGGTGCCGGAACCAATTCCCAAACTTTGTTGCTTTCAAACTGATTAAGTTCTTCTTGCATAGCAATGACCTAACTTTCGTCGTTTATTGCTTCGTCAAGATTCTTTGATTTTATAAGAGAAATAAAAGCAACATTATTTAGAAAATCATTTATATTTTTCCTAGTTCGTACACCTTCACTGATTCACCGAGAACTCATTCTATAGGACGATCTTTCATATTTTTCCACTCCTTAGGAATATTTTATGGATTTTCTTCAGTTTTTTCAGAATTTATGTCAAGCTTCTCTAACTCTTTTGATGCTTCTGAGACTTCGTTTGTTGGAATCATACATGCATCATCATCAAATACAACCTTTCTCGGGGGTAAAACTGTATCATTGAATTTTACATGAATAGATTCTTCTACTGAACTTCGTCTACAGTTGCTACCAATAACAAAGTGGCTGTTAGGTTGGTACCGCCAGTAGAAGGAGGTTAAATAGTGCAATGTAGAGTATTGAACTCTTTTCACATACAGAAGCGATAAATAAGTGCAGAAAAAAAATGACACAGAGATTTATAGAGGTTCGGCAAATTGCCTCTCTCCTTTCATTATCCTTTTCAATATTTTCAAGATAAACCTTTCCATCTTGTCTTCGATCGGTCCGAGGTAAACCGTTACAATTTTATCTTCAATCGGTTCAAGATAAACCGTTTTGACCTCGTCTTCTATCAGTCTAAGATAAACCGTTTTTTCTTTTCTATCGGACAAGAAAATAACCTTTCTAACTTTTTATTGGTACTAGAAAAACCTCATCGGATTTAGATTATGATTCTAACAATGCCGGATCCACGATCCTAATAACACTGAATCTAATCTATAATTCTTTCTTTCCTCTCGTGTATGGTTGAGTGAATCAAACACTGCAACTCTTATCAATTAAGCTCAATTACAACAATAATAATGTATACAAGTATCTCAGATGAATATATAAGTTGCTTGAAGTTGTTGTATGTTTGAATACCAAATGAAGTGGTATTTATTGTAACACCCCCAATCCGCTCAGGGATATTACACACCGTAGAACCTTTCCTCAAAGATCTACCGGGCTGGTAACAACATATAACAACTCAACCATGCCTTTAAGGCTAAAATGACTCAGTAGACCGATTTGGTCTTTCAATAAATACATACAACTCAAATACAACTCATGCCCACGCAGGGGTCAAAACACAACCACACCTGCATAACGTGAAAAATATAGCAGCGGAAAATAAAGTACAACTGAACCAATAAACAATGTACGGTTCCTCATGTGATTAGTATCGATCATCTTTCATCATCCTTCGTGCCGACCCTGTGTTATGCTCCAAAACCTGAATGCAAAAATAGACATCCACCCTCCGAATACTCGGGGGTTAGCAAAACTCCACTGTTTTGCTAGTGCAAGTACAAGTGCAAAAATACGAGTCATACAATTCACATTCCACGAACGATAATAATCCAGAATCCTCAAAGATTCAAATACAACAAGATGAACACTTTCCGAGGCAAGAGTTTGAGTAAAGACTTCCCAAAATTTCAAGATCAAAATATCAAGGGAAACAATTTATAAAATGATTTGAAATACCACCGGGAGTTTTAATAAAAAACAATTTAGGATTATCAAATCTTACTTTTCAAAACCCAAAAGACGAAAGGGGGTCACCGCCACAAAGGTTTAATTTCCGTAAAATAATCTTTACCAAACCGTTGGCATTTTAGCCCCAAATCCGTAAAATGACTTTTACAAAACTATTGAGATTTTAGCCTCAAATCTCATCAACTCACAGTACACAAGAACGACCACAAGGTTCGTCTCCCAATATCAAAATCCACAATTAAAGGATTTAACATAAACAACAAAATACTCTAGTGCCATCCTAGCCAAGTAAGCCAAACGAACAACTTACCTCTTACACACTTAGTCGATGCATGTAATCTTAAAAACCATTCAAAAGCACTCATTTCCGGAAATGCCAATATCGAAACACGTTTGCAAAATGCACCACAATTAACCGCGGATCCACCCTTCCGTGGACCCCTACCGAGACCCCGTCGGATCTAACCCATAGTGGTTAAAAGCAAGCTCGCGGATCCACCCCTCCGTGGACCCCTACCGAGACCCCGTCGGATCTGTAATATCCGGAATTTCTACTACTGTTGTTTGATATTATTTTATTCGAGTTATATTGTACAGCGTGGAATCTGTACAGTAGGAATAAAATAAATAAAGGACTGAGATGTCAGTATTGGTATAATTGTCGTATCTGGTCGACAGTTACATTTGAGGATATCGTGTATCAGGTTATCGTACTTTCGATATAGAGTATATCGTATAAGAATGTTATTGGATTCAGTATATGTATTCAGTAAGTGTATATGTGTTTTCGGTATGTCGAGACAAAGCGTAATAGATTGGAAATGGCTAAGTGTAACATTATTAGCGCACGCTAATAATCATGAGTAGCGCACGCTATCGATGCGTGATTAGCGCACGCTACGGATATAATATAACGCACGCTAATACAGTCCGATCGGAAGGAATCTACGCGTGGACCAGGCCACTTTCGGCGCACGTTCTGATAAGTCAACGGATGTTGCAATGTAGTGTTAGCGCACGCTAATGCATGTTGATTAGCGCACGCTAACTATATATCGGTCAACAGGGAATCTTGGCTTTATTGGTTGATTTCGGCTGGTGGGGTCACGAGCATCTTCGTGGTAGGTGTAGACTGTAGAAAGTCAACTGGTATTAGCGCACGCTAAGGTAGATGACTTGCGTACGTTAGGCAGGATGTTTTACGTACGTTAATGCAAGGGCATTACGTACGTAAGCTAGTTTACGAAGCAAGGCAGTAGCCTCTGGGCTTCGATAGCGCACGCTAACAAAGTCAGTTAGCGCACGCTAAGGCGGTAGCGCATGCTAAACATGAGATGTTAGCGCACGCTAATAATGAATATTATAAAAAGGGACAGAAGGGTGTTATGAAGCATTTCGTCCATTCCTTCCTTGCAACCGAGAGAGAGAGTTTTTAGAAAGAGGTTTGAGGTCTCAAACACTGAGAGATGGTGATCTTTAACAAGATTAAGATGGAGAGCATGGATTCAAGCCTTGTTCTTCAAGTTATTCATGATTCTTGGAATGGAGTTCTAGTGTTCTTCTTTTTGGTTCGTCTAAACCAGGTAATCTTCGTATTCCTTTGTTAATGGTTCGTTTTTCTTGGATGATTTCATGTAAGGAGCATGTTGGATAATCATATGATGATGTTATATGAGATTCAATGGAATTTTGATAAGAGTTTTGACGTTAGTTAAGATTCTTCATACCATAAGGATGTCGATTCATTTAACCCGATCTAAGAAGGATTTCAATCTTGGTAATTATATTGGTTGATATAGATGAGATGAATCATGATACTAGGTTGAATTCAGTTTAGCATGATACGATCCTTGTTATCGAGTCGGTTTGATTGTTGATGTTGTTATTGATATATGGACATTGACATGATCATGGTGATAATTATGTGGTCGTTTATCTTCAAGAGATATGGAGATTTATGTCTTCCTTCATTCGGTTTCGTAGTCGCAAGATGTGAGTCGATGTTTGGAATGCATGCCACTGTACAGCATTAGCGCACACTAAGCTTACTGGCTAGCGCACGCTAACGGGACAACTTAGCGCACGCTACGTTATGCGTTTAACGTACGCTAAGTAGGCGAAAGGCGTATTTTTGTGTTTTGATTATGAATTCGTGATGGTTTGATTTGGTTTGTTCTGACTGCGTTTATTCGAGGTTGTGTTGAACCGTTGAGTTCGATTGGTTAGTTATGTCGGTTGTTGATTGTTATCGGATGCATGTTATTTGATTACTTCGATAGGTTGAGATTATTGATCGGCGATTATAACCGGATGTTGCGGTCGTGTTCGAGCGTGTTCGTGAATTGCATGGTCAGGGCCGAGGAGCTCGTAGACGAAGGTATTGTGACTGGTAGCGGCTTCATCATCATCGTATCAGTATCGAGGCAAGTTATTACTTGCTCAGTTATAATATTTAATGAATGGTTTCAGTTTTATTTCGTTTATAATGCATATAGCGATGATTATTATTGTGAACTCTGGGTATTCGGATCGCATATCGTTCTTTCGATTCTGGGAGGTAAATCATAATGTATATGCTTTATCTCAGTTATTGGTATGTTCGAATATCGAGGTTACATTATGGTAAAAACGAGGATATGAATATCTATAGTTCATCGTACGTTTGGATCGCCGAGCATTGAGGATAATCGTCGGTGATGATTGGACATCGAGGTTGCTCTCTAAGGACTCGGGGCAAGTATTCCATATTGGTTATGGTTTATTTTTATTTATTTTGGTCTCGTACATTTTCTTTCATGTTGTTGAACATGGAGTCGTCCTGGTAAATTGTCATGTTATCGTGCATGTTATGTTGTTCATGTTGATGAACATGTTGATTTGCATATGTGTATGCATATTGTGTTGTTTATGTTGTGTAAATAATCCGATGGGATTATGAGGATCCATGCTGAGGGCGCTGGATCGAATGTCCACCATGCGTTGGTTCGACAGGATCATCATGGGGATCTATGCTGAGGGCGCTGGATCGTTGGACAGGTTTTCCACCATGCGTTGGTTCGACGGGATCATCATGGGGATCTATGCTGAGGGCGCTGGATCGTTGGATTACCAGTATTGTGTTGATGGAATCTTGTGAATTCGCATCATTGATTTTATCATGTGTTGTTGTGCATATGTATATTGTTGGTTATCCACCTCGTGTTGATCTGTAGGATCATCGTGGGATCTATGCTGAGGGCGCTGGATCGTCGGATTTCCATTGAGTATACATGATTGTTATTGTTATGATCATATTGACGCGGTCATATGAGTATGCATTTGTAGGTCTTATGTTAGGACCTTATCCGTATTGCATTGTTCTGATCCCGGATTAGACTGATATGATTATCGTGGCGCATCATATCTCGAGGTATGTTCCATATTTGCTTTGGTCTTGTCTTTGGTGGACAATCGGTTATCGTCTTGGGATTTGATGATATTATTCGATGGATCGTATTGGTCAGAAATGGTAGATTTCCGTATCGTGAGTTGGTTATGATAGTTTGAGGATCTTGAGTATTGTTTGAGGTACAATACTGATATTATGTTCGAGTTTATTGGTTAATCGAGTACGGGATGTAAAATGTGATAATGGTTATTCGATGAGAATTACTTGAGTAAGTAAAGTTATGGCGGTAAGATTACATTGGTCGTATTCTTATTCTCGTATTCTCATTGGTATGTATTATTGATGTGATGTGATTGATATCATTTTTGGATATTATGGTGACCGTCGTGGGATTTCTTTTAGGTTCTCGGAGTATCGAGCTTGTAGCGGTCGTGAAGAGATGAGCTTCCTGAGGATCTTGGCTAGGACATGTTGTGTGCATTGAGTTTCTTGATTGGTTCTTGTATTCCGCTGCTAGAGTATCTTCATGGTTGGTCTTTTTCCGCTGCGTGAGTATTTTGAAATGCTCTTTTGGTATCTAGTAACTGAGGTTACTTTGGAAATCGTTTTCTAAACTTTTGAGTGTCGGCTGTTTGGCCTTGCGATTTCAAATGAGTTTTTACGACGATTTTTGATAAATGGATTTTATAAGTCTTTGTGAATTTTTAAAGATAGTACCGTCGTTGGCCTCTTGGGCATTTGTAAATGTTTGCGAAAATTTCTTTTAGCCTTGTGGGTTCCATCTCGGGGCCCACGGCGCTGTAATATTTCCCGTTAAATCTGGGGGTGTTACAGAATATGGTATCAGATCTTAGGTTTAGAAAACCTAGGCATTTGGGTCGAGTTGGGTCGTGTTTTCGTTTCCTCATTCGAGTTGTCGATTGACAAATATTGGAGCCGTGAGTTTTTGTTGTTCACTCGGGCTTATGGGTTATGCGATTTGCCAGTGTAGTATTGGGGTTGTTATAAACTTTTCCAAACGGTGTTAAACGAGATTCTCTGGAATGAGATGTATTGTGTTCTTGAGTCGAACTGACTTGGAAAAACATGTGTTTTGAAAATATCCGTGTTGAGTATTTTCTAGAGTCGAGACATGTGCCAGTATCACGGGGAATCGTCGGCTTCACGATCTGTAAGTATTTGGATTTTTGAATTTCATTGAGATTTATTGCCGTTCTAAGTTGATACGTTTTGAGATTCAGCAGATATCATGCGTTACAGTATAAGGTAACAAAATTAGGACATGATTGATGAATGGAGAAACTATGATTTTGGAAATCAGTATGTCGATTAAATTTTGGAACGAAATTGTGCATTGGGAGAAATATTGTGGATTGTTCAGGAGAACATGTAGTCATGTTAATTCATTTTATGATATATGAACCGCTTTTGAACATTTGAAAATGATACTCTTCAAAATGAATGTCTTACGGACGTTTTACGAAAAATGATTTTGGGCCGAGACCCAATCGATTTTGAAATGGTTTTATAACTCAGGACTTGGGGTTCGAAAAGAGTTTTCTACTTTTTAAACTTCTTGTAATGTGGAATGAGATACGGGCTGAGACCCTAACGATTCAAAAGACCTTCCTGTTTTCTAAAACTCCCGAGATTCGTAAAATACTTTACCAATCGTTTACCTATGTTATTTCCGCCTTTCGAGGCTTTGGTTTACTTGTTCAAATGGAACCTCTCGGGAAGTCTTTCGCCGTGTTTGATTTGCTTGATTTGTTTCAACGTTTTGTCATAACATATTTGAGGTGATCCAGGATGGGTAAATGGTTGACGATACGAGTCATGTGTGGAAAAGAAGTTTTTATCGGAGTCTATATATTGAGGTTTTGGAACTCGATCGTGTGGTTTTCCCGATGGAATATCGGTGGATATTGGTGACAAGCTGAACTGATATAGAGGAGTATGGATATGGACAAGCATTTGCATAAATTTCATTTTATTTAATCGTGTCTATTTGAAAAGAATTCTTATCGAGAACTTCGCACTACGATCCGATTTAATTTTAAAAAATTGATTTCGCGGTCTTACGAAAATTTATGTTTTGAGTTTTCAAACTCTTGAAAGAATTTTCGAAAATTTGTCTTCTTGACGAGAATATATGATTTCAAACTGGTTTTGAAAATGTGATTGATGTACATACGCATTTAGTGCATCGGGCATATCATATCGATGGTACAAGGAAAAGAGATTCGAAGTTTAGTATGGTAGATTGGTTATGCAAGGATGATCGGTTGATTGATCAGATAAGAGAAATATACTGCGCGTTGTAGATTCATGTGCAGGATGTAATTTTGGAACTTTGGACTTTGTAAAACCGGGACATATGTGCTATGTGAGTCCATTGGTGCGGTAGTTGCGCAATCTTACCATAGTGATCTTTGAATGATTTCTTTGTAAGTGTAAATTTGGGGATGGTGACCCCATCCGTGGTTTTGGATATTGAGTGGTCGTTCCCACTCCATGTATAATTAGGTATGTTCATCGATTTGTGATTGGTTGTTCGTGTGCCGAGGAATATGTTCGCCAGTTGGGTATGTTTATTGAGATCTACTGTACGTGATTGATTTGTCGTTTTGAGAATGTTATTATTTCGTATATCTGTTTCTGTGGTTCTGTGTTGATCGTGTTGGAGTTTATAGTGTGAAGGTATTCTCGATTTTCGTTGATCATTCGTTGGTAATATTGGAGTTTATCACGTTGATGATATTCTCGATTGTGTTTTGACCTCTGGTTGGTCATATTGGAATTTATCATGTCGATGATAAATTCGGTTGATTGTTGATCATTTTTGGTGATCATCTGAGCGTTCGGATTTTGTGTTGATGTTTCGGGATTCGTGTCGTTGTTTTGGGCAGTTGTTTCGTAGATGTATTGTATATTATTCGTCTTATCGGAATTGGGACTTGATTATGTAATCAAAGTGACAGATTTGATTCGGGCGATTATTTCATCCGAAGATGATATATTTTGTTGAGACTCGGGAATTGTGATCGTAAGCGTATTGAGGCATGCAGTGAGACCGCTTGCTAGTATTTCAGGAGATCGTCGACCTGCGTATTTGTAAGTATGCTCTTTTGGTTATTCAGTGATGACGATAATTGATCGTTGTCGTGATGGTTTTGGGGATATTTTGGGTTGGAAGTTATGTTTGTTTGTTTTATGACGGATTGCAAGTTTCGAGGACGAAACTTATTTTAAGTGGTGTAGAATGTAATATCCTAATTTCTACTATGTTGTTTGATATTATTTTATTCGAGTTATATTGTACAGCGTGGAATCATGCAGTAGGAATAAAATAAATAAAGGACTGAGATGTCAGTATCGGTATAATTATCGTATCTGGTCGACAGCTACATTTGAGGATATCGTGTATCAGGTTATCGTACTTTCGATATAGAGTATATCGTATAAGAATGTTATTGGATTCAGTATATGTATTCAGTAAGTGTATATGTGTTTTCGGTATGTCGAGACAAGCGGTAACAGTTGGAAATGGCTAAGTGTAACATTATTAGCGCACGCTAATAATCATGAGTAGCGCACGCTATCGTGCAGGATTAGCGCACGCTACGGATATAAGATAACGCACGCTAATACAGTCCGATCGGAAGGAATCTACGCGTGGACCAGGCCACTTTCGGCGCACGTTCTGATAAGTCAACGGATGTTGCAATGTAGTGTTAGCGCACGCTAATGCATGTTGATTAGCGCACGCTAACTATATATCGGTCAACAGGGAATCTTGGCTTTATTGGTTGATTTCGGCTGGTGGGGTCACGAGCATCTTCGTGGTAGGTGTAGATTGTAGCAAGTCAACTGGTATTAGCGCACGCTAAGGTAGATAACTTGCGTACGCTAGGCAGGATGTTTTACGTACGTTAATGCATGGGCATTACGTACGTAAGCTAGTTTACGAAGCAAGGCAGTAGCCTCTGGGCTTCGATAGCGCACGCTAACAAAGTCAGTTAGCGCACGCTAAGGCGGTAGCGCACGCTAAACATGAGATGTTAGCGCACGCTAATAATGAATATTATAAAAAGGGACAGAAGGGTGCTATGAAGCATTTCGTCCATTCCTTCCTTGCAACCGAGAGAGAGAGTTTTTAGAAAGAGGTTTGAGGTCTCAAACACTGAGAGATGGTGATCTTTAACAAGATTAAGATGGAGAGCATGGATTCAAGCCTTGTTCTTCAAGTTATTCATGATTCTTGGAATGGATTTCTAGTGTTCTTCTTTTTGGTTCGTCTAAACCAGGTAATCTTCGTATTCCTTTGTTAAAGGTTCGTTTTTCTTGGATGATTTCATGTAAGGGGCATGTTGGATAATCATATGATAATGTTATATGAGATTCAATGGAATTTTGATAAGAGTTTCGGACGTTAGTTAAGATTCTTCATACCATAAGGATGTTGATTCATTTAACCCGATCTAAGAAGGATTTCTGAATCTTGGTAATTATATTGGTTGATATAGATGAGATGAATCATGATACTAGGTTGAATTCCAGATTTAGCATGATACGATCCTTGTTATCGAGTCGGTTTGATTGTTGATGTTGTTATTGATATATGGACATTGACATGATCATGGTGATAATTATGTGGTCGTTTATCTTCAAGAGATATGGAGATTTATGTCTTCCTTCATTCGGTTTCGTAGTCGCAAGATGTGAGTCGATGTTTGGAATGCATGCCATCAGACTGACATTAGCGCACGCTAAGCTTACTGGCTAGCGCACGCTAACGGGACAACTTAGCGCACGCTACGTTATGCATTTAACGTACGCTAAGTAGGCAGACAGTGCAGTATTTTTGTGTTTTGATTATGAATTCGTGATGGTTTGATTTGGTTTGTTCTGACTGCGTTTATTCGAGGTTGTGTTGAACCGTTGAGTTCGATTGGTTAGTTATGTCGGTTGTTGATTGTTATCGGATGCATGTTATTTGATTACTTCGATAGGTTGAGATTATTGATCGGCGATTATAACCGGATGTTGCGGTCGTGTTCGAGCGTGTTCGTGAATTGCATGGTCAGGGCCGAGGAGCTCGTAGACGAAGGCATTGTGACTGGTAGCAGCTTCATCATCATCGTATCGGTATCGAGGCAAGTTATTACTTGCTCAGTTATAATATTTAATGAATGGTTTCAGTTTCATTTCGTTTATAATGCATATAGCGATGATTATTATTGTGAACTCTGGGTATTTGGATCGCATATCGTTCTTTCGATTCTGGGAGGTAAATCATAATGTATATGCTTTATCTCAGTTATTGGTATGTTCGAATATCGAGGTTACATTATGGTAAAAATGAGGATATGAATATCTATAGTTCATCGTACGTTTGGATCGCCGAGCATTGAGGATAATCGTCGGTGATGATTGGACATCGAGGTTGCTCCCGAAGGACTCGGGGCAAGTATTCCATATTGGTTATGGTTTAGTGTTATTTATTTTGGTCTCGTACATTTTCTTTCATGTTGTTGAACATGGAGTCGTCCTGGTAAATTGTCATGTTATCGTGCATGTTATGTTGTTCATGTTGATGAACATGTTGATTTGCATATGTGTATGCATATTGTGTTGTTTATGTTGTGTAAATAATCCGATGGGATTATGAGGATCCATGCTGAGGGCGCTGGATCGAATGTCCACCATGCGTTGGTTCGACGGGATCATCATGGGGATCTATGCTGAGGGCGCTGGATCGTTGGACGGAGTTTTCCACCATGCGTTGGTTCGACGGGATCATCATGGGGATCTATCTTTGAGGCTGGATCGTTGGATTACCAAGATTGTGTTGATGGAATCTTGTGAATTCGCATTATTGATTTTATCATGTGTTGTTGTGCATATGTATATTGTTGGTTATCCACCTCGTGTTGATCTGTAGGATCATCGTGGGATCTATGCTGAGGGCGCTGGATCGTCGGATTTCCATTGAGTATACATGATTGTTATTGTTATGATCATATTGACGCGGTCATATGAGTATGCATTTGTAGGTCTTATGTTAGGACCTTATCCGTATTGCATTGTTCGATCCCGGATTAGACTGATATGATTATCGTGGCACATCATATCTCGAGGTATGTTCCATATTTGCTTTGGTCTTGTCTTTGGTGGACAATCGGTTATCGTCTTGGGATTTGATGATATTATTCGATGGATCGTATTGGTCAGAAATGGTAGATTTCCGTATCGTGAGTTGGTTATGATAGTTTGAGGATCTTGAGTATTGTTTGAGGTACAATACAGATATTATGTTCGAGTTTATTGGTTAATCGAGTACAGGATGTAAAATGTGATAATGGTTATTCTGATGAGAATTACTTGAGTAAGTAAAGTTATGGCGGTAAGATTACATTGGTCGTATTCTTATTCTGTATTCTCATTGGTATGTATTATTGATGTGATGTGATTGATATCATTGTTGGATATTATGGCTGACCCCGTCATGGGATTTCTTTTTAGGTTCTCGGAGTATCGAGCTTGTAGCGGTCGTGAAGAGATGAGCTTCCCGGAGGATACTGGCTAGGACATGTTGTGTGCATTGAGTTTCTTGATTGGTTCTTGTATTCCGCTGCTAGAGTATCTTCATGGTTGGTCTTTTTCCGATGCGTGAGTATTTTGAAATGCTCTTTTGGTATCTAGTAACTGAGGTTACTTTGGAAATCGTTTTCTAAACTTTTGAGTGTCGGCTGTTTGGCCTTGCGATTTCAAATGAGTTTTTACGACGATTCTTGATAAATGGATTTTATAAGTCTTTGTGAATTTTTAAAGATAGTACCGTCGTTGGCCTCTTGGGCATTTGTAAATGTTTGCGAAAATTTCTTTTAGCCTTGTGGGTTCTATCTCGGGGCCCACGGCGCTGTAATATTTCCCGTTAAATCTGGGGGTGTTACAGGATCTAACCCATAGTGAACATACACACACACATGTTACTCATGCAATACTAATATGCTAATAATGTAAGTTCATTAAGAATACTCACTAGAGATGGCCACTAACTCGACACCAATATCAAACTCTTCAAAACACAATAACAAGATTAAATACGGAATACACGATTCCATAACTTTAAACAATAGGGGGTATCATCAAAGCCTTCAACGTTCAAAACAATCAAACCATAATCAATTCCCAAATCACACCGTTCACAAAACACACACGCGTTTTTAGAAGGAGCCCTTAACGGGGCCAAAATGAATCTCTTGGAAATTCATTTCAAATAACCAAACAAACACACCAAGACGACCACCGATCATCATATCCATAAAACGAGAAGCGTATGAACAAGGTACTTGCCTCGAATAAGAACAACGCGGAGAATCGACCGAAGTAGGTTGACACGAACCGATTACGAACCCGCCGACTCCACCGATCGCCAACTCGCATTCATAAACTACGAAGGGCAATAACAACAATGAAATGAATTCCATAGCATGACTCAAAGCCGTTGAATTCAAAGAACGAGTGACGAAAGTTCAAGTGTTTTCCCCAAAACGGTCAAGAACACGATTCGTCCCGACAAAAAACGAAAACGGAATTCCAAGTTGAAATATGGATATACAATCCATAGAATGTGTTTAACAACATCATTTAACCATAATCGATCCATCGAAAACGGATGAAAAACGAGATCGAGGACAAATCCCCCAAAAAGTCGATTCGAAGGAAATCAAGAAATATACTTCGATTCGACGAAGAACAATGGATTAAATGATGTTAAACACAAGAATACTACCAAGATTAATCATACCCATCATGAATTAATCAACAACACGGAATGAATCGGACAAAAATGCAAAAAACCCCAAATTCACGAAATTAGGGTTCTATGGAAGACTACCTTGATTCGCTGGATCAAAGGATGATAACGGATGATTGATTGATGTTATGAACTCAAGAACTTCATGGATTTGTTGTTCAAAAACATGGCTTTGCCACCTCCAAATCGCGAGCCGCGGACCGAAAAGGAAGGAAGTGAAAAATGAATGAGAATGAGGCTGCTCTGCCACATTTATACTGGCCGGAACTAGCGTGCGCTAGCCTTCCCGGACTAGCGTAAGCTATCGGCCAGTATCGGCCCAGTACCCTCGGCCAGGGCCCGCACGACCCCCGCTAGCGTGCGCTACGGCCGGAAGCCTGCGCGTGCTAGCTGACCTGTCCAGTAACCTCTGGACTAAACAGCTCGCCCAGGTAACGTACGATAGTCGGCCGACAGCGTGCGCTACCCCTGCCGGTTAGCGTGCGCCACGACCGACAGTAGCGTGCGCTACCTGCCGATCTTACCCGAGTCCAGAACCTCAGAACCTCTCTGCCCTGAACCGATAGCGTTCGTCGGCCGGCCGCGTAACGTGCGCTACTGCTGCCGGTTAGCGCACGCAGCCTTCCGACAGTAGCGCGCGCTATGCCGGTTACTGCCGTGTCAGCGCGGCCAGTGCCCGCAACCGTCCGGCCAGGACCCGCCACCGTCCGGCCAGCTGCTCAGCCGTCATGATCCGACGACTCGATTTCCGAAAATGTACGGAACGAACACGACGAAAATCTCGCGGACAACATCAACGACCCGGAATGAAAACATAATGCAATAATTAATCATACGCGACCAAAAAATGGGTCAAGACAACAATTACAGATACGGATACCCATAACTTTGGGTAAATTACAAAAATAGCCCAAAACGCCCGAAAATCACGATACGTGATCGAATAACCAAACCGAAGTTCACAACACGTCTAACAAAGTTAAACGGGCTTACGGGAAACTTGAAACAGCAGTTTCGAAGGAGATTTGCAAGAATCGAACTCAAGTGCGGAAAAGTCGCTAAAAAGCACGGAACTCAACAAAACGACACCGAAACGAACTCGGAAAAGTGCAGAATTAATCATTCTCAGAATGATGAATCGGTCCCAAGCGAGTCGTCAAAACGGACTCTCACCAAAAAAAGGAAAATACCGAAATCCGAAATTGCGGATATTACATTCTACCCTCCTTAAAAGAAGTTTCGTCCCGAAACTTATAACAAGTAGGGAGAAGAAATATACCACCAGGAATATTTCAATGAGATACACAAGAATGCGTAACTAACGCCCAACGGCGAAATGTTACAAACAACGCAAAGGAATATACGGCGTGAAAACACGCTCCACGGCGACCAACACAACGTCGCCGTTAGGGATATAATAAAACCAACAAATGAAAAGCGTCATCAAACGGATAATATAGCCAAGTCAATTATCCGATAATCACAAAACACAACGAACGAAAATCAATATGATTGACCAACCAAACGGTACATCAATCGAAACGCGAGCCAATCGCTGAACCAATACGGAATTCCACCGCCCAAAGGTTGGAAGATTGAAAACGAGACTAATTTTCCGAACTTAAGGGAATTAAGAAGGAGCCTGAACGTTCGAGATCAACAAAAACCAAACAATCAAACGATCGAGACAACAAGAATCGAACTATCATGTTCGAATCATGAAGAACGATAAAATTCAAACAACAACTCCAAGGTTCACATCTCGACTCGAGACAATATATGATCCGGTGAAAACAACAGGATGTGCATTCATATAAGATCCGCAGGAAAGGGAATAGCAATTGAAAAGCCACAACGACAAACGAGTTATTCCGAAACAATACCACACTCGTTCGATCAACAAAAGCAAGGGGCAGGACAAGCTCAGAAAATGTCAACGAACATAAACGAGTCGACAGAGTCGAAAACACAGGAGTTCCAAATCTGATCCACTTCGAATAAAAGAACTAATAGAACTAGATGATGTCACTCCCGAACAAGGTTCACAAGAATCAAACTGAACCCGAAAAAGTCACAGCGATAACCAAATCGACCCGCAACAAGATCACAGTTCATTCGGACGATGAAACCGAAATACAGAACAAGTTCATAAAGTATCAACGAACATGAGCGAATCGATAGACTGTAGAAAGAGAAAATACCGAAGTCAAAATAGTACGGGTATTACCTTCGACCTCGTCCACGAAATTCACAAAAACGGGAGCAAAGTAACATGTCATTAAACAACCGACACATAACGGAACCATCACCGATGCACACGGTCATACCAAACCAAGCTCTAGCAGCTCGCACATGCGCGACAACGCAGAAATCACTACGAGGCGACAATATTCAATACCAACATCCCACATCTCACAGAGGGCTAACACAACAAATGTGTGGAAAATGACTCAACGCTCACACCACCAATTCGATCATACTCGGGAGTAAACATCAAAATGACAATGCGAACATCATACATACATACCCAGCCCTCAAACGGGAATGGATAGGTTTTAAAAACGAAAGCCTCATTTTGAAAATAATTTAGAAGAACACCGGTTGATCTTGAGTATCACCTTTCAAAAAGTACAAACGTGAAACATCGTTATCGAGACTTTGGAGAACCATTTCGCATTTGATAAAAATGAGGACACTTTCTCTTAGTGAAAACTTTCAGAATATTCGACCCTCGGGTCTAAATAAAAGTGTTTCTAAAACATTGAAAATATCTCAAAGCATTTTGGTCCTCGAAGTAGAAATTTTTTGAAATATATTGTGGCACCTTGGATGTACCACAAGAAAATAACTCATTTGAAAAGTATGTCTCGAAATTTATTTTTCTAAGATACTCAAGGTTTTAAAAAATCCAATAGGCCAGAATGCCCAAAACTCACACATACCGACGTTCACTAAAACAACTCCTAGTACACGCATCAAAACGTTTAAAATCAAGACAATACATGTCTTTAAACGGAAATAAACGATAAAATACCACATTCAGAACAAAACCACTGACCCCATTCGAGGCCTCTAAGGACCCTCCCCCACTGGCTAGTGAACAAGTCGAACGCGTATAAGCACAAAGCTTCCACAAGAGAACTTGTAAAACGTGCAAATCGATTCGAAAATCATCAGCAACGGACAAAAACAACAATAAAAAGACATCACAAGCGACGACACTCCTAATATAAATCAAATACGAGAGTCGACTAAATACATATCGTGAAATCAAAATCCACATAAGGATTCCATCACTTAACAAATAATCATAAAAATAGCTCGTGTCACACGAAGCACAACACAAAGAAGGAAGACTTACTTCCACAGGTCGCACGAAGATAATGATCGCCTCACGATACTAATCACGACTAACAAACTCAAACGACGCATCGCGACACGACTCAGTCAGATAAAATCCGACGAAACAAGACTCAAACAACACGACCTGACCCGACAGCCTAGGTTTTCCTCAACCTAAGCTCCGATACCATATTTGTAACACCCCCAATCCGCTCAGGGATATTACACGCCGTAGAACCTTTCCTCAAGGATCTACCAGGCTGGTAACAACATATAACAACTCAACCATGCCTTTAAGGCTAAAATAACTCAGTAGACCGATTTGGTCTTTCAATAAATACATACAACTTAAATACAACTCATGCCCACGCAGGGGTCAAAACACAACCACACCCGTACAACGGAAAAAATATAGCAGCGGAAAATAAAGTACAACTGAACCAATAAACAATGTACGGTTCCTCATGTGATTAGTATCGATCATCTTTCATCATCCTTCGTGCCGACCCTGTGTTATGCTCCAAAACCTGAATGCAAAAATAGACATCCACCCCCCGAATACTCGGGGGTTAGCAAAACTCCACTGTTTTGCTAGTGCAAGTACAAGTGCAAAAATACGAGTCATACAATTCACATTCCACGAACGATAATAATCCGGAATCCTCAAAGATTCAAATACAACAAGATGAACACTTCCCGAGGCAAGAGTTTGAGTAAAGACTTCCCAAAATTTGAAGATCAAAATATCAAGGGAAATAATTTATAAAATGATTTGAAATACCACCGGGAGTTTTAATAAAAAACAATTTAGGATTATCAAATCCTACTTTTCAAAACCCAAAAGACGAAAGGGGGTCACCGCCCCAAAGGTTTAATTTCCGTAAAATAATCTTTACCAAATCGTTGGAATTTTAGCCCCAAATCCGTAAAATGACTTTTACAAAACCATTGGGATTTTAGCCCCAAATCTCATCAACTCACAATACACAAGAACGACCACAAGGTTCGTCTCCCAATATCAAAATCCACAATTAAAGGATTTAACACAAACAACAAAATACTCTAGTGCCATCCTATCCAAGTAAGCCAAACGAACAACTTACCTCTTACACACTTAGTCGATGCATGCAATCATGAAAACCATTCAAAAGCACTCATTTCCGGAAATGCCAATATCGAAACACATTTGCAAAATTCACCACAATTAACCGCGGATCCACCCCTCCGTGGACCCCTACCGAGACCCCGTCGGATCTAACCCATAGTGATTAAAAGCAAGCTCGCGGATCCACCCCTCCGTGGACCCCTACCGAGACCCCGTCGGATCTAACCCATAGTGAGCATACACACACACGTTACTCATGCAATACTAATATGCTAATAATGTTAGTTCATTAAGAATACTCACTAGAGATGGCCACTAACTCGACACCATTATCAAACTCTTCAAAACACAATAACAAGATTAAATACGGAATACACGATTCCATAACTTTAAACAACAGGGGGTATCATCAAAGCCTTCAACGTTCAAAACAATCAAACCATAATCAATTCCCAAATCACACCGTTCACAAAACACACACGCGTTTTTAGAAGGAGCCCTTAACGGGGCCAAAACGAATCTCTTGGAAATTCATTTCAAATAACCAAACAAACACACCAAGACGACCATCGATCATCATATCCATAAAACGAGAAGCGTATGAACAAGGTACTTTCCTCGAATAAGAACAATGCGGAGAATCGACCGAAGTAGGTTGACACGAACCGATTACGAACCCGCCGACTCCACCGATCGCCAACTCGCATTCATAAACTACGAAGGACAATAACAACAATGAAATGAATTCCATAGCACGACTCAAAGCCGTTGAATTCAAAGAACGAATGACGAAAGTTCAAGTGTTTTCCCCAAAACGGTCAAGAACACGATTCGTCCCGACAAAACACGAAAACGGAATTCCAAGTTGAAATATGGATATACAATCCATAGAATGTGTTTAACAACATCATTTAACCATAACCGATCCATCAAAAACGGATGAAAAACGAGATCGAGGACAAATCCCCCAAAAAGTCGATTCGAAGGAAATCAAGAAATATACTTCGATGCGACGAAAAACAATGGATTAAATGATGTTAAACACAAGAATACTACCAAGATTAATCATACCCATCATGAATTATTCAACAACACGGAATGAATCGGACAAAAATGCAAAAACCCCTAAATTCAGGAAATTAGGGTTCTATGGAAGACTACCTTGATTCGCTGGATCAAAGGATGATAACGGATGATTGATTGATATTATGAACTCAAGAACTTCATGGATTTTTTGTTCAACAACATGGCTTCGCCACCTCCAAATCGCCAGCCGCGGACCGAAAAGGAAGAAAGTAAAAAATGAATGAGAATGAGGCTGCTCTGCCACATTTATACTGGCCGGAACTAGCGTGCGCTAGCCTTCCCGGACTAGCGTGCTCTATCGGCCAGTATCGACCCAGTACCCTCGGCCAGGGCCCGCACGACCCCCGCTAGCATGCGCTACGGCCGGAAGCCTGCGCGTGCTAGCCGACCTGTCCAGTAACCGCTGGACTAAATAGCTCGCCCAGGTAACGTACGCTAGTCGGCCGACAGCGTGCGCTACCCCTGCCGGTTAGCGTGCGCCACGACCTACAGTAGCGTGCGCTACCTGCCGATCCTACCCGAGTCCAGAACCTCAGAACCTCTTTGCCCTGACCCGATAACGTGCGTCGGCCGGCCGCGTAACGTGCGCTACTCCTGCCGGTTAGCGCACGCAGCCTTCCGGTAGTAGCGCGCGCTACGCCGGTTCCTGCCGTGTCAGCGCGGCCAGTGCCCGCAACCGTCCGGCCTGGACCCGCCACCGTCCGGCCAGCTGCTCAGCCGTCATGATCCGACGACTCGATTTCCAAAAACGTACGGAACGAACACGACGAAAATCTCGCGGACAACATCAACGACCCGGAATGAAAACATAATGCAATAATTAATCATACGCGACCAAAAAATGGGTCGAGACAACAATTACAGATACGGTAAATTACAAAAATGGCCCAAAATGCCCGAAAATCACGATACGTGATCGAATAATCAAACCGAAGTTCACAACACGTCTAACAAAGTTAAACGGACTTACGGGAAACTCGAAACAGCAGTTTCGAAGGAGATTTGCAAGAATCGAACTCAAGTGCGGAAAAGTCGCTAAAAAGCACGGAACTTAACAAAACGACACCGAAACGAACTCGGATGACAAAAAGTGCAGAATTAATCATTCTCAGAATGATGAATCGATCCCAAGCGAGTCGTCAAAACGGACTCTCACCAAAAAAAAGAAAATCACCGAAATCCGAAATTGTGGATATTACATTTATAGGCTCCAAATCCTCAACTAGCCGTTCCTGCCTGCTCATTCATAGCGTACGCTATACCACATTTGTAAGCTTATTGTGTACGTTAACCTTGCATGGTTACGTACGTTATCATCTGTTCAGTGCAGTCCTGTAGCTAAGTTTCTTCCTTTGTATACGTTGTCTTTACCTTGCGTATGTTAAGTACAACGGACATATGAGCGTTGTATGAGTTGACCTTCTAGAAACCTCCAACGAGCTGAGATTTGAAATCACATTTGAACTGTATAGCGGCCATAATTATATGTTTAGAGCGTATGTTAGTTTTTGCATGTAGCGTTTGTTGTTTGGTTGTGTTGCGTGCGTTAACATGCTTGAATGTCATTCTTCAGATTTCTTCGGTGTAACTCTTGCGTACGTTAATCTACTTGGTAGCGTACGTTATCTTTGTTTTCTTTTCTGCTTTGATTACTTTTGGTTCGTTGTATCGTCCGTAGAGTTTGTTATCATGGTCAAAAGTGCCCATTTGAAATAATCATTCCATTGAATTTTACTTTACCAATTTTCTTCCTCTTTTGCTTTAATCATTACTATATTTATGATTACACTTTTTCTTTTCCTTTTTTTCTTTCCTTTTACTTTTCTTTTGAATTTTTGTCCCAACTCTTGAGTCTTCGACTGTTGTTGTCTAATTGTTGTTTTTCTTTGATCATCAACACATCATCAAAATCTTATAATATATTTGTGTAGAATAAAATATTTCAGTCAATTACCCTTTTTTGATGATGACAAAACTGTTAGGAATATGCCCTCGAATGCCACTCAGGGGATGAGAGAGTAAGGGCATTATACTTGTAATTATGGAATAATTAATAAAAAGGCAATACGATTCATTCACTGTTTATTGTATTTCAATTGCATTCTTGACTTGGTAAACATTGAAGTGAAGTCCATGTAAATAAATCGAACATTCCATTCTCGTTATGGGATAAGAGAAAATGTACTGGAAGTGTTTAAAGTTTATTTACGTAAATTGTTCGCAAGTCAATAAACTTAAAATGGGCATTAAGTTTTAATATGACTTGTATAACTGATGCTAGGACGTGTGCACGTCTTGATAGCATAGTTATAAGTATATTGGTGGGGCCAGTATACTCGAACACGACTCATACTCGATTCAGTCACACGGTATTCACTCTTGGAGAGTCGATGACGAATCGAAAGGTTGTGATAGTATACGTGGACCTTTGACTTGAGGGTTCGGTAGAAGATGTGCTGTGACGTTTAGTTTGTCATTAGAGTAGTTAGACTCATTTGCTTAATTCTTGAGTCGACCTCGAAGTGCGGACTATACGGGCGAGTAGCGATCTTTCTTGTACACCAAGAAAGGATTATATCTCTGTTAGTGAGCGGCGAATGTCCTATACGGTTAATGGCAAATAAGATCATAAGTCTTTGGCAAAGCATTACGATATAGTCGTATTAGATACACTATTAATCAGTCGGTTTTGATTTGCATTAACACATGTATAGAGTTTAGTCAACAGTAGGGTTTGACTTTACCGTGACCCGAAGACTTGACCGGGACATCGATGAAGGGTCTATACGTATATAGTATTCACGACATAATGGTTACGGAATGATCCCTTCATTCGTTCTCGCCGGGGTTTACTGATGCGGCCGCTAAGTGGCTAAGTCTCGCCCGCACTCATTGGTTCCTCCCAATGCCGGTGAGACGGACCTACGAGTCGCGCATCGGGAGCGTTGACGGATAAATGTGAATTTATTATCTCTCTATTAATATTAGATATTGGATATCTAATTATGATTTATTAGATAAATCAAAAGAGCCGACTTAAGAATTAAAATTAAGTTAGCGGTTAATTAAATTAAGTCATAAATTATATTTCTTATGGAAATATATTAGTATTTGATATTATTATTTAATAAGATAAATTAATTAATATAAATACATTGGTAATTAAACGGAGTGTATTTAACGAGTCGTTTGTGAACGTCCGTACACGAGCCGAGTGACTCGGCTCGTTTTCTATGAAACTTCCACCATGGGCCACTTTCCCTCTCCACACATCAAATCGAATCATTTACATGCATGTGTATGTGTTAGTTGTATTTTTGTTATTATGTGTTGACATTTTATCTCATTATTAGACATATTAATTATATGTTTGAGAGATATATATTAAACACACATGATAACAACTATAAAAACACACACACATACTTTCTTGCTGAACTCCAGCCGTGAAGTATTCTTGAGGGAGAGAGAAAAAAATTTTATTTTCAAGTTATTTTTCATCTTAGAGGTGAAAGAAATTCAAGAAAAAATAGAGAGAAAATTCCTACGGTAACTTCCTAGCCGTGTTCTTGGAGAACGAAGTTACGTCGAATTTTCCGGGCAACTTCCGACGCGTGTGAAGTAGAGGCTTCGAATTTTCGGTGCTTGGAACGAAGGGATTTCGTGTTCGGGACGGGATCGTGATCATCGTCTACATTTTACGAAGATTTATTTCAAAGGCTTCAAGGGTATGAATCTTTATCTTTGTATTTATTTTTTCGTATATACGTTACTTAATCGATCCTGTTTGGGATTCGTTTTTATTTCCGCTGCGTTTTTCGTTTTTTTTTTTTTCGGAATCCCAACAGTGGTATCGGAGCGAGGTCAATGTTTCCGTATATACGATTATTTGTGCATTTTGAATGCTTTTGAATGATGATTATGATTTAGAATCATGTTTGGAATAATTTTAGATTTTAAATTGTTCGTTGTAGCATCACGTTTTTGAAACGGGCCGAAAAACGAAGAAACGGGGCTGTCGGCAGGGTGCTGGCAGCACTGCCTGGGCTGCCTGCCCAGGCTGCCGAGCGTGCTCGGCCATGACTCGGCCAGGAGCTGAGAGTGCTCGGCCAGGGGCCGAGCATGATCGGCCAGTCTGCCCAGCAGTGGCTCGGCCAGGCAGCCCTCGGATTTTTGGCCCGATTTTGAATCGGGCCGCGGGCTGGGCCTAAACCAGATTGTCCGGGACTCCGTTTTAAGTTTATATTTCGTTGTAATTATTTCCCAAAATTTATATTGGATTTTAATTTGACTAAATTAATATTTGGTATATTTTTGTGTTAAGGGAAATAAATTAACGAGAATATTATTTTGGCGGATTACTTGAGCGAATTAAAATGACGATTATTAGTATTAATTGGATTAATACCATTAAAATTGAATAGATTAATTTTATATTGATTGGATTAATATATTAATTGATTATTTAATTTTAATGCCACTTTATATTAATTGGATTAATATAGTAGAAATTGAATAGATTAATTTATAGATTAATTAGATTAATTTATATTAAAGATTAATTGTTTAATTTCGTTGCCATTACATGTTGTATGGAATCCTTATGTGATGGTGATATAGCTCGTGGACTTAGTTTTTGATTTGTTCGATTCGATTGGGTTGTAAAGGCCATTTTGAGCCTATTTATATTTACTAGAAAATTTGTATAGGATGCATTTTTCAATGATGTAAGTATTATTTTGGGTATGACGAAGACCGAAGACAACCGGCCGAGAAGACGAAGAATCGAAGCGTATTTTTTTATTTATTGGGTCATTCGCAGCAAGATCTTAGAATTAGGTCCATGAGCTATATGTTGGTAGTAACTAGGTTACTATTTTACATTTTCATTTTGAATGATTGACAAACATACAAACGCGTATAAATGAATTAATGTGCAAAGTGTAACATTAATCGCGAAATTCTCCGACAACAAACAGGACTAAGTTTGAAAAAGGTTACGAGGTTTCCTACCCTCCATCAAACTCGTAGAAAATTGATACCCGAGTGATGTGCTATGCTTCCGAGTTATCGGGGTAGTACATTTGGTAGAGGTTGAAAAATTCTTGAGTGCATTAGATGCCTTCGGTTGGTGATAAATTTCGCCTAGAAACGATAGGTTGCCGGGTGAGATTCAATAGTCAAACCGATAGGCGTTGATGGTCAACAACTTAGATAGTCCGGATTGCCAAGAAACACGATAGGTTGAGGGCATGAAGACTAGGGGTAAAAGAAGATCAAATCATCCGTTAGACGGGTTGGTGTTAGACACCACTTTACGAAATTAATTGGCAAGAAACCCGATAGGTTGCGTCTGTTAAAATTTGTAAAGAACTTGATCACCACTAAGAAGTCGATCTAACCATGATTTCGGATTATAACATGGGAGTGTATAATTAGATAAAATTAGTGGGAGCCGAGACAAGAATTATACAAAGCCCTTAAGTTCTATACTCGGTCATAATTAAACAAGTCACTAATTTAATCTTGTCTAAATCTTTGCGAAAACGAAATTGAATCTCTCTAAAATGGCTAAAAACCCACTTGCAATACTACTTGAAAAGAATCTCCTAACGGCCCTAACTTTGTTGGTGGTTGCGGAATCGATGATTGTACTCGATGGAGTCTCTGGGATACGTCTTGGAGGCGGACATTCCACCGACTCCAATCCGGACTAGGGGTAATCGGAAGACATTGGCGTCCATGAAAAATGGGTCAAGGATGATGTGCTAGTCCGTGGTTTTATGATGGGCTCAATGACTAATGAGGCTGCGAGAGCGCACGAGAAAATGACTTACGCTGGCGATTCTCGCACACTTGACCGAACTTTATGGAGAGCACGGTAGGGTGCTAGATATGAGATATCAAAGCGGTTGTTCGATCTTAGGATGAAAGAAGGGGAGAAAGTGGGAGACCACGTCCTCAAGATGATCTCTATGATTGAGAGGCTCGAGGTGCTCAACTTTAATATGGATTTATCCCTTCAAATTGATCTCATCCTTCAATCTCTACGACTCTTTCACGTGATTTGTAATGAATTTCAAGCGTAATGAAATTACATGCACATTAGTGGCTAATGAATAAACCGGTGACAGCGATCTAACATGAAGACTAAGCGAGAGAGGTTGCTCTTGTGATTTCTTCGGGCCTAAGAGGTCCAAGAACAAGAAGAAAAAGACCTACGAGCAAGACAAACCCAAGAAAGGGGTGCAAAAGGAAAGGGCAAGGCAGAAAGGTTCAAAAGGTAGGCGGTCCAAAACCTACGGACAAATGCCTTGAATGCGGTGAGTCAGCCCTTTGCGAAGGACTTGTCCCAAGATTAATGGCGCATCAGTGCGGAACTTTTGTTTTTGAAACTAATTGTTCCGCTCTGTATATTACCTTCATGGATTACGATTCGGTGCCACTTCTCACATTTGTACTATGAATCGGGATCTGGGCAAGTAGAAAACTTGAAGTCGGGAAATAATGATCACCTTTGTTGGAAGCGGACAAAGTGTCGAGGCAACCGATATTGGATCAATCCTTCAGGTTTAGAATCGGTTTTATTTTGACATTAGATGAAGTACTTGTTTTGCCCAAGGGCATAAAAACATTGTATCCATTCCAGTCTTGGACCGGAAAGGATTTTGTTTCTTCATTGGCAATGGCGGTTGTAAAATTTATTTTCGAAATAAATTGGTTGGAGCACTACATTGTTGAATGGATTATATCATCCGAACATGCAAAATAAAGCACGGTGAACACTATAACTAGGAAACGTGGTAGGCAAGATACTAATCAAGCTCTTAAATGGCACCTTAGACTTGGTCATGTTGGTCAGACCAAGGTTCAGAAAATGGAGAAAGATGGACTTTTAAGTCCATTGGGTGTAGAACCCTATCCAACTTGTGAATCTTGCCTTAGAGGCAAAATGACTAAGTTCCCCTTCACAGGGACTTTTGAAAGGGCTGCCGATAAACTTGGATTGGTGCATACTGATGTTTGTAGTGCTTTAGAAGTAGCCCGAGACGGATATCAATATTTCATAACGTTCACAGATGATCATACTAGGTATGGGATTGTGTACTTAATGAAACATAAATCTGAAGCCTTTGCTAAATTCAAAGAATTTAAGGCCCTAGTTGAAAAACAAACTGGATGTCATATCAAAGCACTTCGGTCGGACCGAGGTGGCGAATATATGAGCACTGAGTTTGATGAGTTCCTTAAGGAACATGGAATAGTTTCACAATTCACGCCTCCAGGAACCCCACAGTTAAATGGTGTTTGAAAGGAGAAATCGGACTTTGTTGGACATGGTTCGCTCCATGTTAAATTACACCGATTTACCTATTTACCTATGGGGGTATGCCTTACTAACATTGCCTATATCCTAAATAGATGTCCTTCCAAATCTGTTCCTATCACTCCGCATGAGATGTAGAAGGGTAAGAAACCAAGCCTTAATCACATAAGGATGCGGGGATGTCCACTATGTCAAAAAGGCTAAGGTGGACAAGCTGGAATCGAGGTCCATAAAAGGACGTTTCATAGGATACCCAGAAGACTCGATGGGTTTTGTATTCTACATTCCTGAAGACCATAGGGTCGTTGTGGCTTTACAAGCGCACTTCCTTGAGGATGAATTCATTCGGGTAGGTGGCTCGGGTAGAAATATCTCTTTGGTAGAGCATAATGATACTCCTAAGGAGACATCGATCGGGGATCAAGAACCGAACCTATTGTAACACAACCTCCACTCCGAAGGTCGATAGGGTATCTCACTTACTCGAGAGGTATGGCTATACACATGTCGAGGAACCGGGTCTCCACGACACACCCGATAGCGATGAAAACGACCTGTCACCTATGACCAAGCGATAGTGGATGTAGACTCCGATAAATGGCAAGAAGCAATGAAAGTGAGATAGACTCGATGCATACCAATCAGTCTGGACTCTAGTAGATCTTCCAACCGGCATGAGGACTATTGGAAATAAATGGATCTATAAGAGAAAGCTGATGGGGATGGCAAGGTTGATGCCTATAAGGCCGGGCTTGTGGCAAAGGGTTATACCCGAAAGGGAAGGAATCGATTATCATGATACCTTCTCGCCCGTAGCTATGATAAAGTCGATTCGCATGATGCTTGCCATTCTCGCCTATTATGATTATGAAATATGGCAAATGGATGTCAAAACGGCTTTTCTAAATGGATACCTCGAGGAGGAAATCTATATGGAGCGACTAAAGGTTTTGTGTCCAAAGCTAATATTCATAAAGTGTGTAGCCGCAACGAGCCATTTATGGTGCGAAGCAAGCTTCTCGGAGTTGGAACCTTCGATTTGTGAAGCGATTAAGGACTTTGACTTGAGCGAAATGAGGAGGAACCGTGTGTTTACAAAAAGATCGATGGGAGCAACATTGCGTTCTTAGTACTATATGTAGATGATATTCTACTTATAGGAAATAACATAGCAATGCTCAAGACCTTTGTGAAAGCTTGGCTTTCTAAAACGTTCTCCATGAAAGACTTGGGAGAAGCTTCCTATATTCTAGGGATCCGTCTTTACGAGAGATAGACCACGAAGAATGATAGGACTTTCCCAAGCCCTTTATATCGATAAAATCTGAGAAGATTCAAGATGGATGAATCTAAAAGAGGGTTCCTTCCCATGCGACATGGAATTCATCTCACCACGAAAATGTGTCCTCAAAGTGAGGAAGACAAGAGAGAGATGAGTAAGGTACCCTATGCCTCGGCGATGGGTAGCCTCATGTACGCTATGTTGTGTACGAGACCAGGACTTAGCCTACGCTGTGAGTATGGTAAGTCGATTTCAAGCAAACCCGGGAAGGGAACATTGACTGCCGTAAAGAACATTCTTAAGTACTTAAGAAGAACTAGAGATTTAGTTCTTACTTATGGTGGTGGAGAAGCGAAGGTGATTGGATTCACCGATTCGATTTTCAAGGAGACAATGACGACTCTAAGTCGACATCCGGGTATTTATTTACTCTCAATGGAGGAGCGGTATCTTGGAGAAGCTCCAAGCAAACCGCCATCTAGATTCCACACCAAGCGAGTATCAAGCCGCCTCGGAGGCTAGCAAAGAAGCATTTTGGATGCGAAGTTTATACAAGAACTTCAAGTGGTGCCTAACGCGGAGTTGCCTATATCACTATTCTGTGATAATGATGGAGCTGTCGCCCAAGCCAAGGAGCCGAGGGCTCACCACAACACCAAGCATATAGAGAGAAAGTACCACATCGTTCGAGATGGTGGAAAAAGGATATGTTTCATTGGAAAGAGTAGACTCGGAAGACAATGTCTCGACCCGTGACTAAGCCATTATCTCAGGCCGTCTTAGAAAGACATCGAAGAGCATGGGTATTGGATACCATGATGTGTGGCATTGAGTGCAAGTGGGAGATTGTTAGGAATATGCCCTCGAATGCCACTCGGGGGATGAGAGAGTAAGGGCATTATACTTGTAATTATGGAATAATTAATAAAAGGCAATACGATTCATTCACTTTATTGTATTTCAATTGCATTCTTGACTTGGTAAACATTGAAGTGAAGTCCATGTAAATAAATCGAACATTCCATTCTCGTTATGGGATAAGAGAAAATGTCTTGGAAGTGTTTAAAGTTTATTTACGTAAATTGTTCGCAAGTCAATAAACTTAAAATGGGCATTAAGTTTTAATATGACTTGTATAATCGATGCTAGGGCGTGTGCACGTCTTGATAGCATAGTTATAAGTATATTGGTGGGGCAGTATACTCGAACACGACTCATACTCGATTCGATCACACGGTATTCACTCTCGGAGAGTCGATGACGAATCGAAAGGTTGTGATAGTATACGTGGACCTTTGACTTGAGGGTTGGTAGAAGATGTGCTGTGACGTTTAGTTTGTCATTAGAGTAGTTAGACTCATTTGCTTAATTCTTGAGTCGACCTCGAAGTGCGGACTATACGGGCGAGTAGCGATCTTTCTTGTACACCAAGAAAGGATTCTATCTCTGTTAGTGAGCGGCGAATGTCTATACGGTTAATGGCAAATAAGATCATAAGTCTTTGGCAAGCATTACGATATAGTCGTATTAGATACACTATTAATCGGTCGGTTTTGATTTGCATTAACACATGTATAGAGTTTAGTCAACGATAGGGTTTGACTTTACCGTGACCGAAGACTTGACCGGGACATCGATGAAGGGTCTATACGTATATAGTATTCACGACATAATGGTTACGGAATGATCCCTTCATTCGTTCTCGATCGGGGTTTACAGTGCGGCCGCTAAGTGGCTAAGTCTTGCCCGCACTCATTGGTTCCTCCCAATGCCGGTGAGACGGACCTACGGAGTCGCGCATCGGGAGCGTTGACGGATAAATGTGAATTTATTATCTCTCTATTAATATTAGATATTGGATATCTAATTATGATTTATTAGATAAATCAAAATAGCGGTCTTATGAATTAAAATTAAGTTCTGGGGTAATTAATTTAATTCATAAATTAAATTTCGGAGAGAACTAAATTTGTATTAGAAATTATTAATACATTAGATAAAATAATTAATATAAATACATTGGTAATTAAACGGAGTGTATTTAACGAGTCGTTTGTGAACGTCAGGTACGAGCAGTGACTCGGCTCGTTTTCTAGAAACTTCCACCATGGGTCACCTTCCCTCTCCCCACATCACATGGAATCATTTCCATGCATGTGTATGTGTTAGTTGTATTTTTGTTATTATGTGTTGACATTTTATCTCATTATTAGACATATTAATTATATGTTTGAGAGATATATATTAAACACACATGATAACAACTATAAAAACACACACACATACTTTCTTCTTGAACTCCAGTGAAGTATTCTTGAGGGAGAGAGAAAAAAATTTTATTTTCAAGTTATTTTTCATCTTAGAGGTGAAAGAAATTCAAGAAAAAATAGAGAGAAAATTCCTACGGTAACTTCCTAGCCGTGTTCTTGGAGAACGAAGTTACGTCGAATTTTCCGGGCAACTTCCGACGCGTGTGAAGTAGAGGCTTCGAATTTTCGGTGCTTGGAACGAAGGGATTTAGTGTTCGGGACGGGATCGTGATCATCGTCTACATTTTACGAAGATTTATTTCAAAGGCTTCAAGGGTATGAATCTTTATCTTTGTATTTATTTTTTCGTATATACGTTACTTGATCGATCCTGTTTGGGATTCGTTTTTATTTCCGCTGCGTTTTTCGTTTTTTTTTTTCGGAATCCCAACAAAAACAACAATTCTTGATGAGATGTGTACCTAAAAAATACAACAGAAAAATATACAGATTAGAGTTTTGGCTTTGTCTGTTATTGTTAGTTTTCCCATAGGAAGATATTCTCTTCCTTTATCTCTTCTTCTCTCATCACTTCTTCTCCCCCTTTTTGTTATTAGCGAAAAGTAATTGAAATCTTTTAATAAGAATAAAATTAAATAAAACTCATTAAAAAAGGGTATACTCCTACTGAATTTGTGCAATAATTTACCCCCCCGAGTTTAATTGATAAATGTAAAAATAAATAACAAGCTATTAATTTTGAACTTTGGGGATCCAACCAACTCTAGGTCATTTTTGATTTGGCAAATAAACGATATTCGGCATTAGGGTTCCTTTCGAAATCCATATTTTCTTAATTTTAACCGTTTGTCTAGGGCTTTTGCAATTTGAATTATGATGCCCGATTTTCAAATATTTATCACAATAGGGAATTTCAAATTTAAAGATCTATTGGATTTATTTTTATCAACTTGTTCGAATCTAAGTCCTTGTTTATTTAAAGAGAATTTTTTAACAGAAAGGAATTTTCAAAATTTTCATTTCCACATGAAAATTTATTTGTTAAATTTTTAAATTCATTTTGAACTTTTAATAAATCATCATTTAATTTTTTTTTCTTTTTCTAAGCACAAGGAATAATCATTTTCAATTAATTTTCCCTTTTCTTATATTTGAATTTCATCTTTCAATATTTTTTTTAATCTAAGGGATTTATTATCTTTTAATGAATTTTGAAAATCTGTATGCAATAATACGAAAGCATTAGAAAGTTCGTCTTGATACGAAGTACTTACCTGGATTTCGTTGTCGTTGTCGTCATACGAACTCCTTGTATGCGAGATTATTTTGATCAATTTTATATTCTTCATCATCGTCAGTCCAAGTGGCTGTATATGCTTCATTTTTGGAAGTTGTACCACGACAATTTTTCGCAAAGTGGCCGAGTTTTCTATAATTTCGACAATTATTGTCGAATTTTTTTACTCGTTCCGGACTTGCGATTTGATGTTCTTCTCCAGTTTAATAAGTTTTGATATTTATTGATGTTTTTGGCATAAAATGCCGATTCTTCATCATTATCATCAATCGGAATTTCTTCTTTGTTATCCGACATCTTTTTTAGCTTTCAAAGCTATGGATTTCTCTTTGGGCTTCGGTTTGGCATTTCGTGATTTTAACTCGATCCCGTAGTTTATTAGCAAACCGACAAGGGCGCTAAAATCTAACGTGTTTAGATCTTTCAACTCCATAATAGCCGTGACCGTCCATTCCCATTCACGAGGTAGTGATCGTAATATTTTCTTCACTTTTTCACTACTCGATAATGGTTTCCCAGAGCAAAGCTCCATTTGTGATGACTGAAAATCGATCGAGCATGTTTGATATGGACTCGTCATCTTTCATCATAAATAGCTCGTAGTCGTGGAGAAGCATATTTATTTTTGTCTTCTTGAGTTTGTTCCTTTGTGAGTTACCTCGAGCATTTTTTAGATTTCTTTGTCACTTTGACACGAGGAAATACGACTATGTTCTTTCGGATTAAGAGCACAATATATAGCAATTGAGTTGCTTTACATTTGTAATGGTCACTTTTTCAATCTTCATCGTCAAATTCTTCGAAGCTCTTGAGTGAACCATCGGACTTTGTAGTAATGTTTGGACCAAGAAAATTACCTTCCAAATTTTGATATCGAGAGCTCAGATAAAGATTGACATCTTTTTTTTCCATGTCATGAAATTCGGTCCGTCGAAAAATGGTGGTCGGTTTAAGGTGAGGCCTTCTACCTGAGCCAAAGTAAACACCATCGGATCTTTTTCTCCTCGATGTTAAACCGACTGTTATAAAAGACTATCTCTGATACCGATTGTTAGGTTGGTACCACCACTAGAAAGGGGTTGAATTATGTGGTCTAGAGTATTGAGTTCTTTTCGCGTGCGAAAGCGATAGATAAGTGCGGAAAATAAATAACACAAAGATTAATAGAGGTTCGGCAAATTACCTATGTCCTCTCTCATTTCGTTATATCTTTTTCTATAGGTTCAAGATAAACCTCTCCGCCTTGTCTTCGGTCCGAGGTAAACAGTTACAATCTTGTCTTCAATCGGTTCGAGGTAAACTGTTACAGTCATGTCTTCCATCGGTCCAAGATAAACTATTTTTTCTTTTCTATCAGACAAGAAAACAACCTTTCTAGCATTCTATTGGTACCAGAAAAACGTTACTGGATTTAGATTATGATTCTAACAATGTTGGATCCACGATCCTAATAGCGCCGAATCAAATCTATAATCTTTCTTTCCTTTCGTGTATGGTTGAGTGAATCAAACACTTTAACTCTTATCAAATAAACTCGATTACAACAATAATAATGTATACAAGTATCTGTATACAAGTATCTCAGATGAATATATAAGTTGCTTGAAGTTGTTGTATGTTGAATACCGAATGAAGTGACACTTATAGGCTCCAAAGCCTCAACTAGCCGTTGCTGCCTTCTCATTCGTAGCGTACGCTATACCACATCTGTAGCGTACGTTAACCTTACATGGTTATGTATGTTGTCATATGTTTAGTGCAATCCAGTAGCAACTTTTTTTTCTTTACGTACGTTATGTCTTTACCTTGCGTATGTTAAGTACGACGGACATATGAACGTGGTGCGAGTTGACCTTCTAGAAACCTCCAATGGGTTGATATTTGAAATCACATTTGAACTGCATAGCGGCCATAATGATATGTTTATAGCGTGCATTAGTTTTTGTCTGTAGCTTATGTTGTTTGGTTGCGTTGCGTGTGTTAACATGCCTGAATGTCATCCTTCAAATCTCTTCGGGTTACTCTTGCATATGTTAATCTACTTGGTAGCGTACGTTATCTTTGTTTTTTTTCGGCTTTGATTACTTCTGGTTCGTTGCATATCCTCCGTAGAGTTTATTATCACGGTCAAAAGTGCTCGTTTGAAATAATCATTCCATCGGCTTTTGTTTTACCAATTTTCATCCTATTTTGCTTTAATCATTTCACTATATTCATGATTACGCTTTTCTTTCCCTCTTCTTTTCTTTCCTTTTTCATTTCTTTCCTTTTGCTTTCCTTTTGAATTTTTGTTCGACTCTTGAGTCTTCGACTGTTGCTGTTTAATTATTGTTTTTCATTGATCATCAACACATCATCAAAATTCTTTAATATATTTATGTAGAATAAAATGTTCCAACAGAGGCCAATAGGAGTACAACCACTAAGGGCTACTCCTCCAAGCAGAGATAGAGGAAGAGGGAGAAGATCTTAATTTTGTCTGTAATTTTATTTAATTTATTTTGTTGTTTTTACTTGCTTTTGTTGAACTGAATGTACTTGTAATTACAAAAAATTAAAGTATATGCAGTCTATCTTGAATGACAATCTCTAATTATCTCAAATCAGACTTTTATAATTTCTGAAAATGTACTTATCTGTCTTGATCGTTTAGATTAGTAATAAGTTTTGCCATCATCAAAAGATGCGAAATTTATTAGGAATATATTTGAAAATGTGATGACTTCAAACAAAAATAATAAGATATATTCAAATGTATTTTAGTAACTTGGTATTGCAAGGAAAAAACAAATAGTATCTTTTCAAGGCCTTATAAGCTTACTCTGTTGTATGTTAAGTGAAAACATAACTTGAGGTAGGCAACAACCAAGATCGAGGATTATCGACAACTGGGATAGATCGAGGATTTTCAGCAATTGGGATAGACTATAGCCAGTCAAATCAGATGGTCGATAGCCGAGATACAAACCGACAACAACCAAGACCGAGTGACTAGACAGTCAAGGAATCGATGACATCTAAGTTTACTGAAACCAGCCTAACAGCTAAGACATTAATCATCGGACAACCAAGACATGATACTTGGACAAATAACCAGAGGACTTTGGGTTCCACGTCAGCAAGTTTAAAAGTCAAACAAAGTAGACCAACATTGTTGTATTCATCAAAGTCACATATCGGCTTTGCCCAAATTAAAGAAGGCTTTGTGGGTTTATACCCATTAATTTAGGATTCACACTCCATTTGACAAATGATGTTAAAAAAGAATTTATCTTAATGTCAAACTTTGGAATTATACATTGGAATTAGAATCGAAAATTCTTGAATTCAACAAAGATTCTAAGCAAATATCTATATATTGATTTTTGTTCGTATTTTTGAAGAATATAAAAATAAATATTGACATGCAGCATATTGACTTTGTCTTGATGTATATATTAAAATATCAATTTTTTTATAATTTTTAGTAATATATATTTAGAAATATCAATAATTAAACAAGTATGGCAATTATGACACAAAAATTCTTGTGAAAAAATCGATCATGTCATAAAGTTCTAATTGTTGTAAATAAGTCATGTTTTTAGTTAATGACTAATATGTCTCTGAAACATTAGATGTGTACCTATAAATAGAGACATATGGCCTCAATAATATTATACACAACTTTATTGGGTTTTTTTTGATGACCCAGGTTGAATCCTGGGGGGTTGTAGGTCCGATCCATCATTCCTACCCCCGGTTAAATCGCAGGTTATGCCCCAGCAACCCAGTTTTGAGGATGCTTCAACTGAATAAACATACAAGGTTTAAATCCCTGAAAGAGCGGATGCTCCCACGAGGATTCGAACTCACGCTGCATGCCACCAGCGCGAAAGATATCCCCCTCCTTTGCCACTGAGCTATGCCCAGGGGGATATACTTTATTGGTTTCTCCCATCTTCTATCATATTTTTCTATTTCTTTCAATGTTTATAACACGTTATCAGTACGATATTCTACCAGTAAATTTTTTATTTTTCTAAGATTTTCGGGAAAAAAAAAGCGCGAGCAGATTTTTGTTTTGTCAACCGTCGGATCAGCATGAAATTTTTACAGTATCTTCCTGACAAACAGATCTAAAAATTCAACGGTGGAGATCGAATTCTAAAACGTATTGCATACATAAAAAAAAGTCCGAGCAGAAATAGTCTTTTTTTTACATTGGTGAATGGTATTATTTCTATTTACTCCTTCAAAAATTTTCTTGCATATGATGATTTCGAGAAAAAATATATATTCTTTAGTTATTAGATTTTATATTTTTGTGTGCAGTAGTAATGCTTAAAATTATTGGTAACTCTTCAAGAGTTCCAATCATAATAATCATATAATGTATGAATATTAATCAATCTTCAACAAACTTTGTTCAATATGCTATTTTGAACTACAGGCCAAATAACAAAGTATTGGCATTAATCTAAATCATATTAGATTATTTTGTCCATCTTGACCAAATATTTTAGTTTTTGTTATTAATACTTAATTATTTTGTCCCTCCTTTTAGTTTAATTTCTAATTATATGTTTTGTCTTTGTGTTACCAGAATACAAATAGTTAACGAGAAAATAAATTGCCTATTAAAAAATAGCAAAATGTAACAACTATAATCACTTTATAAAATAAAGAGTCATGATTATATTAACGAAAATGCTACAATTGTCTTCGATTATCAATATATTCAGTCTACGTGAGTTGTCGACTTAAATATATGTCTTGCCATGCGGATGCGTCCCCACTCTTGTACCTCCTCCATTGTGACTTTACGATCTTATCAATACAGAGAACAAATTTATCCAAAGTGTAACTTCGATTATACATGTAATTCTTCAACTTGGCATGTTGGCTCTCAACTCTGTTGGTAGTGCGATTTCCAATATTTATTATTATTATTATTTTAATTATTTTTATATAAAATATTATCTATATGTAAAAAATCGAAAAATTTCTAATATTTAAATATTTAAACAAACATATCATTCAATTATATATTTAATTTTTAAACATAGATATATGTATAAATAGTTCATAATATCTCAGTTTAAGAATTTATAGTACCGCTAAAATAAAAAAAAATTGCTTACCCACCCAGCCGCCTAAGCGTCCGCCTAGATGCCCACCCAGCTTGCCTTCATAGGCGCCCGCCTGGCCGCCTAGACGTCCGACTAGCCCATCTAGGCAGCCAATTAATCACCCAAACGCCCAGGACAAACGCCCAGGCCATAATCGAAACACTCGGGGCTGCCTCGGTGGCCGTCCAGGTCGATTTTTAGAACAGAGGGTACAAACGAATTCTTACAGGACCCAAGTTGTAATTTTTCCACTGTTAAAATTGATCGAGAAAATATGTATGACCAAACGTGCATGAAAAACGACATTATGCGTGCAAACAAATTCTTACGGGACTAAGGCGCATCTTTCTGACTTATTTTTCGATTTTGATTGATTCGATTCAATTAAGGTCCATTGATTGGGCCAATTGATTCAATTGATTTCATTGATTGATTCGGTTCATTTCTTATTAATAATAATAATAATAATCTTAATTATTATTGTTATTATTACTAATAATATTTACTATTATCGTTGTTGATTACTAGTTTATTATTTACCATTATTATTGTTATTATTATTAATTTTAATTCTTATTATTATTATATTACTAATAATATTTACTATTATTATTAATAATATTTATTATTATTGTTGTTGATTACTATTATTATTTACTATTATTATCAGTGTTATTATTATTGTTATTATTATTATAGTTATTATCGTTATTGTTATTAATATCATTAATATTATTATAATTTACCTTTATCAAATAGGTCTCAACTTATCATTTATATTTTATTGTATTATTATTTTTAATATTATTTTCTTATATTTATTAATTCTATTATTATTATTATTTATCCTTAATATATATTTCGATTAATTGATTCGATTGATTCAAATTCATTCGATTCGATTCGATCCATTCAATTCGATCGATTGATTCATTAAATTCAAAAAATGAGCGATAATATTGTAATTATCCTCGTCGATGACATACACTTTGTCTCCTTTCCTAAAAAATACTTGTGTCGTATAACATGTGTACAGATCTAAATTGTTTAATTGATCAATTAGATAAACGCGTTGGATTAATAAATTATCCTAATAGAATTACATGTAAAATTGTTGTGTAGAAAAATAGATTCGTGGTCAGTTCTTTCAAAGGTAGAATATCAAAGGGGGTGAGTGGGGTGAGTGGGGTGTAAACGATAGTCCCTCGGCCGTGTCATTTGACACGGTCGAGTTCCCTGTCCAGCAAGTTTTGGGCTTTTTTGAGCATACTATGACACGGGCCGTGTCATTTGATATGGGTCGTGTCACTTTTCGGTGGAAATATCATCTTTTGACATTTTTGAAAGATTTGTGTGGAAAAAGTGATTGTTTTATCTTTATAAAATGGATATATGGGGCATGATAGGAGATATGATGAAAATTGGGAGATTAGAGAGAGAGAATAACAAAAGATCAAGTGACTTTCATTCCAAAAAGAAGGGGTTTTGAAGAAATTCTTGAATAACACTTCAAGAACAATTGAAGGTTTCAACCGGGATCGATCAAGACACACCACGAGTTTTATCTTCTTCCTATCTTTTCTTTATTTTGTTGTTTTTATTAGCATGAACATGATGATTATTTATCTTCCTTTCATCACCATGTCCGGCTAAACTCTTTAGATTCCGGACATGGGAGTACGTTGATTTACTATGATATTGAGGGATTGATAATTATATTTATCTAGTGTGATTTCTTTATCAAATACTTCCGAAAATTCTTTTTAACGTGCAGAATTGGTGAATTAAGAAATAGCGATGCGAGAGGATAAGGATAAACAAACGAGTGTCCTCCAACAGACTTATTTGAACAAACAGGCAATAGATATAGAAAAAGCTTCAGGGATCGACAATGTAAATATCTAGAGATCTAAAGAAGCTACGTGTGGTGTGATGCTTACAAATACTTAACAAAATCAAGCCATATAAAGTAATATTGTGAAATTCTAAAAGCATCAAAGAGCTTAGAAAAGATATACATTATAAGAAAGCTCAAAGCAGAGATTCTCATCAAGTAATTAGTTTAATCATTGCTGAGAGAGAAGGATATCAAGTTGGAGAACAACAAATGAATATTGAGTTGAGGTCTTTCTTGACTAAGATAAAATTGTGAGGCATTCATGGGTTCTTGATTCAGGAGATAATCAAAGCCAAGTGAAGAGTGAGGAATCTACCGGTTCTTAGCATAGTCTGGATGCTGACAGTTGAAAGTGACTATGAGCGACCACAGTTTACAAGATATTGGAAGCTCCGAGTAATAATCCAATATAAATTCTTATTGAGTTTGGTGGATTTATCTCCAAATAGATTGGAGAAGTGGAATACTAGATGATTACCCCATATTTGTAACCAATATATGTTATTATGTTGTTTAGTGCGTCTGTGCATCATATCTATCTGTTGCATCTCATCATTATTATAAGTATAATTGTTATTTAGAAAGTCAACTAAGTCAGTTGTGAGTCTTTCGTATATCCAGCGAAATTTAGTCTCGGCTATTGCTAACTAAATTTGAGTTAATAACAACTAACATCTGAACGAAGCATCCAAGATTTCAATCTTCGCCTTCGGCAATCAAGTCTCCAATGTTAGTATTGTGTCTCTTAACAACCAAGTCTTAAAACAGTTCAGGAAAGTTTAAAAGTTTCAAGAGTCTATTCACCCCACCCTCAAGCCGTTTAACTAAGGCTTATTTGGGATAAACAGATGCATCTTTTTAATATGAGTAGTCCAAATCAATTCATTGAGCCAATTCCTAATGCACATAGCACAGGTCGAGTCGCAGGCTATGCCTCGCGGATTTTTAAACCCAGACAAGATGCTGGACGAAAGTTCAACACCTAGATAAAGAGATTCATGAGCAACAAATATAAAATCAAAACCTCTTCCACATAGTTCGGCCTAAGAAATCGTTAGTTGTCGGATCTTCGGCATTTTATTCAGAAAAGGGGGGAGAAGTTTGGCCGGGATGGAAAAGGTAGTAGGTGGGGAAGGGGAAGAAAACCTAAAGACGTGATAGAATATGATTTATGGTACCTATGGTCTTAGATGACTCCCCACCTCCCGAACTTCCTGGTCTTTTTTCTGTCGAAGATGAGATGCTTGACAACAGACAAGGTTCGAAGATGCGCCTATAGACTAGACTCCTCAGGAACTTTGAAATGTATGAAGATTCCAAAGAAACTATTCTGACTGCATGTGCAACTCCCGACCCGGCGTCGTGAACCGGAAGGAGAGAAAGGGAATTCCTTGAATTTCTTATGGAGAGTCTGCTGCTTCTGATTAACTTTACTTGCTCTTTTAATGATTATGTTTGGGTGAGTGGTTTGTACTGGATTATATTTGGGTGAGTGGTTTGTACTGGATTAACTGAATTTTCTCTTTATAATTTATATTTATGTGTTTACCATAGCATGTAGATATCTTGGGTTGGATGGTGGTTTAATTTTGATGGTTGGATATTTTTGAATATGCTGGACATATTACAGTTCCTAAAACAGTACTTTATTGGTTGAATATTTGGATCAGTCTCAACTGTAGGTGTTTTGGATTTGATGATCATATTTCCTTTACCAATTTACTCTGACACGCTTATAGCAACCATACTTATTGGAGCTCTGATACTCATCTTAGTTCTTTTATATGCTCGGATATGCTGGTTGGGTTATTGTTCCCAATGGCGCTACATGTGAATGTTGTTGTTTTACGCGAGTACCTTTTCATGGTATGGATTTTTGAACTGAATACCAAAGAAGGGGATTGTTAGATGATTTGTTTCAGCCTTTCTGTATTTGTGTGGGAGAAATAGACTGTTGAATGAAAGCACCACGTGAAAAAAAAGGTTCAAACTGCATAAAATGGCAAATCGAAGAAGCCAACTCGAAAGGGTGACATTTTGTACAGTCTTTACATCATTTCCTATTAGTTTCTACTACTAACTTTGGCATCCATAAATTAAACAAAAGATAGCATGTAAAAAACATATCTTTATGATGCTTATTCTTCTGAACCTAAGCGCAGCTGAGAAATGTGCTCTCTCTCTCTCTCTCTCTCTCTCTCTCTCAGATAGCATGTAAAACATATTTTCCTGCTCATTCTTCCGAGTCTAGGCAACTGAGAAATGTGCGCTCTCTCTCTCTCACTATCTCTCTCTCTCTCTCTCAACATGTGTAACTCAAACCTCAGAGGTCCCATCAAAGATATCAACAACTGATGCATGTAGCTAATTCCGAGGCAGTTTCAAACGACCTCCCATCCTTCCACCAGAAAAAACTTCAGAGACCACCCCTTTACACATGCCAAAAAGTAGTCATAGAGGGGAAAGTGCTACTCTACACGGAATTCGCGCCTAAATATTGTCAGGTTTTGGGTAAACTTCCCCCTGTTCTTAGTATCCAAATCCTGGTTGATATCGGCCATCAACTTGTCAAAACATGAAGCAAGACGTTGTTGCTGATCAGCAGGCTGCGAGGTGTGGGAAAATCATCAGTTCGACCATAAAAGTTAACTCAATTTAATGCTTCTTGGACCAATCATGTCCACATGCATGTGCGATGTATGTTCACCAGAAGCTATGACCTAAAAATAAGACTTCTCATAGATGTATGGCTTTTACTAAACCTTGGTAAGCTTTCTGTTTCTCACAGTACAACATATATATATATATATATATATATATATATATATATATATATATATATATATATATATATATATATACACATTTTGGCATGAAGATAAAAGATTTAGACCTCGCAGCTCATCTTGTTTAGAAGGTAAATGGAAACTCAGCCAAATAATACGTACTTTCTTTTTTTGTTTGATTCAATAAAAAAAACTTCTGAAAGGCGCAAAATAATATAACAGTGCTTCTGTGAGTGCACTAACAGATGGCATAATGTGAAAATATCCCTAATTTGACGAGTCAAGCCCCCTTGACCGCCACAATATATACACAGAGAGAAGGCTGATGTTGCCTTAATAGTCCATTCAAATAAATGTACCATGCTCGAATATATTTTTCAGAAGTCGATGTTCTCTCGATTTAAGATGCGATAGAAAATAAAAATTATCAAAAAAAAAAAAATTAGCAGGCGAAATAAGAACTCAATAGTGTGCTGCAAAATAGCTTAAAGGTAGATATACCTGTGAGGCCAAAATTTGAGCTTTCAAGTTCGTAAACATCTGCACACATGATATAATCTGTCAAATCAGTCGCCATATTGCTGCTAATAGTGGAAGAATGTGTAACCAAATCTAAATATATAAAGCCATGGCATAGTAAGTCTTGAGTGTGACCATAACAGAACGGTCAATATAATACTCGATCAGTAAACTTTACATCAATCTTTAATCAGACATCCGCTATTAGTTTCGAAATGTTCTGGTACAATATATAGACCGCATGTCAAAAACAAAACCTAAAACGACAGGTCATGTCTTGCGGTGGAAAAGTGATAAAAAGAAAGACCAGAGGACAACTAAATCCAAAAAGGATTATAAATGTAAATTGGTATTTTGCTGTCTTAGTTTTCCAAGAAAAACTCATTAGCATACAGTACAAGTCTCGAGCAATTCCGTAGAGACCAAAATTAAATTATATAAATCAAGAAATAAGCAAGAACATTAATGGGCAGGAACAAACACCTGCTCATTTATAAGTATCAAGCTCAACATTGTCCCACTAAGACTCCATTGGCTGCTACAGTCCTCAAATAAAACAATCTCAAAGAGGGTTTTGAGTATCTGAGGAAAATAAGAGGTTCAAGTTAGATTAGGACCACAGAAGCAGAGAAAATTATATCGTTACGGCAAACAAGTCTAGTTCACAAGCAACGGGGCGACTCTGAATCAAAACTTATAACAGAACGAGCGATAAAGACACGATATGTTGTTAGATTATCAAGTAGCTCCCCACACAAGCAAATTCTAAGAAAATTTCATACTATGCCACGGTAAGTCTTCGGTAAAGTACTGGCAGCTCCAAGAAGAAGAAAAACTGCTAGTAAAAAATACATGTGCACTTGTTGAAAGAGTTCAAAATGGCTCTTAAATGTGAGAACTAACAACACGAAAAGTCAAAACTAAATCAAAAGTCAAACCCATACTTGAGGAAGCAGTGCCGGGCATTCTGCAATGTGCCTGGCAAGATTAACTGCAGCTGGTGATGTGGGTGCGTCCCCCATCGTAATATTGTTGAAATAGAAAGCAGCTAAACTGTCGACTGCAGATGCACACTGTCTCAAAAGCAAAATTAAAACATTCAGTATGACCCTGAGACATGTTTCATCCCTGACATTCGAAAATTAACTGGCTGAAGAATCTGATGTAATTATGCAAATAGTAAAGGTCATGTGGTTAGAAAAAAAAAAAGGCAACTAAAACTGTAGTTTGCACGTAACCAATAAGATCCTCAGAATTTGACCAGTCAAATAGAACTTATGTGGCCACATACTAAGACTGAAGAACTGGGTAAGGTGGAAAACACAAAAATTGCATTGATCTACAAAGATACATAGAGTAACAGCAGAAGACACTGGAAACTGTCTAAATGACATTATTCAGTAATGATAATAGTAGCCTCTTTGCAGTAATGCAAGGGGAATGCTGCGTGCATATGCGATCACCCTCCCCCTAACACCGCATTAGAAGGGGAGCGCTTTCCGCATGCCGTTTGCCCTTTTATTGACTTTGTCAAACATTTGCTCTCTATGCATGCAGAATAAAGCACCATAGTACAATGAACTGTGGAAATTGTCATGCAAAATAGTATTCCTACAGATGTCAGAACAGTGGTGATAAAAACAACACCAATACCAGCAGAAAACATAACATATTCAATATGGCCCTTGATTTTTCCCGCTAAAGTATCAATCACATACAGAAGAAGGGATTGTCAAGGTCTGCAGGTTCCCGGCCAAGCAGCCAGGGACACATGCATCTCTTAGGCTATGCAAAGTCCTTGGAAACAGCAAAATAAAAACTTCAAGTTTGAAGTCAGCTATAGAGGCACACACCCATTATTAGATATCAACTTCTATTTATTTATTTATTTATTTTGGGCATAACCTACAAATTACAGGACTGTTTTAAGTCAATACACTAATAGAGATGGCTTTGGACCTAAGTGCACCCAATGTGCATAAACGCGAAAAAAAAAGAAAAAAAACACTTTGTACCAGTTTGCCATTTGTTTTCAGGTATCCTATGGAAGACCAAACTCAACTGATAAACGGGGAGTCGTAACCTAGATGCTATCACCGTATCACCGATCATCAACATCATCATCAGTTGTGCCTTAATTCCAACAACACGGGCCGGTGGCATGAAAAATTACAGTGTCAATGAATGGTCTAAAAATGAGTTAACAACTAACACTATAAATTCATGCAAAAAAGCAAAGAAGCAAAGAACCATAAGTCAGCCAAATCTCCAAGCTTCATCATAAGTTCTTCCACTTGCATGGAAAATATGGTGAGACGGAGATAAGTTGAGGAGGACTGATATTGTAAAATCAACATGTATATTGTGGAACATGACGACGCACCATAGCACCGATGCACCATCACCTGGTTCCCGTTAGTCCCTAATCCGAACGACCCTCTAAACATAACTAGCTATCATTCAGTGCAATGCAGTAATGGTCCTTCCACACCATCTTACTACCATCCCAACAATCATCTGTTCTCCCTCGGCTACTTTCTTACTAAAAACCAGAGGAATGATATCCGAATAGAAGGTTCATCAGCGCTGCTGCAGAACAAAAAGTCAATTTTATGGGTCATGGTGCTCAGGAATTAAGTTATTAGGACGATTATGGGGTCCCAGTGAGCGTGTGTGTGCGTGTGCGGGAGGGAGGGAGGGAGGGAGGGAGGGAGAGAGCAGGGGGTAGGAAACAGTTTGGCTTCTTTCTATTTAATCAGCCGGGAAAAAAGATCTTATGTTTGTAAAGGAGGAAAACAGATGGTGGATACATGTTTGCTTATGCACCAAAATTGTTAATCACCTAGCTCTTAAGGTTCAATTAAGTAAATTGGTGAATGGAAGTGGGAGATTCTTGAACTATTATCAGTTATCAACCGAAATATGTCCTTTTTCCTACAATCTAAGATGTGTTACAGCATGCAGTACAGAAAATCTTGGTGCATGATAAGTAAAACATCAAATGATCAAAGGACCAACAGATCAAGACCTCAGTAGCAGTTCAAATTGACCATCCAAGATGCACACAAAATAAAGTTTTACAGGCGACATCATCTATTGTTCAGAACTAGTGACGTAAACATGCAAACACGCACGACATGTACACATTTATGGGACTACAACAGCAGAAGAAAATAGCATTCACAATCCATGCTTGGTAAACTTACAATGATTTGCTACCAGGTACATGACATAAGAAACAGTAATAAGTTACTACAACAAAGAAAAATCCATCACGCAAACCTTTGTGGAAATACCAGCATCGTGACCTTTAAGACCCAACTCAAGTGAACCAACGATATGCATGAAGGTGCGGGTATCAAGACTCAATACAAAAACAAGATTCCTGTTAAATAGAAGCTCGACGAATGCAAAGTACGCCTTTGTTAACTGCAAAGAATAAGAATTTGTCAGAGCATGCTATTGAAGATGGCTCGGAAAATAAATTGACTCCTACGCGGTTTGGACTTGAATAGGTTTCTTGGTTTGGGGGTCAAGCTAAGTGCCCCGGAGACCAAGTTTTGGATTTTCCAAGGTAAGTTGTTTCCTTAATTAGTTTAGTTTACTTGCCTCTTGAGATTTGGGGGTTATAAATAGATGCATTGACTATCATAGCTCTTGTACCACACAATTTCTCTCTCCCCTGTCGCTGTGAACATACACAAATTGTCGAACAAAGTAAATCTTGCATACTAAATTCTTTCCTAAATTTTAATTTTATTCACTGTTGTGCATCTAGTGTTTATCTGTGCTTGTTTTACAACAGTTGGCATCAAGAGCAAGGTTAGATAGCTGGATTTGGCGCACGTTTGATCTCATGAAGGTAGGTCTTTGGGAAGAAGCAAGCGTGATAGCGAACACGATGTTTGATAAGTAAAAGAAGCGCAGCTCTTAAGCCTTTATATATAGACTAAGAATCCCAACTAGAATATGAAACTAACTAGGATAAAGAAACAAAGTCATAAAGATTTAAAATACTAATTCTAAAAGAAAACTCAATAATAATATTTAAAATACAAATTCTATTGTCTAGAATTTCTTAAAAAAAGAAACTTTGGACCCAAACCAATTCCTACTACAGAGAAGATGGAGGAGCAAGAATGGCGCGAGTGGGAGACCAACGCGGTGGCGACGATTTGCATGCGCTTAGCGGGTGACTTGATATACATGATATATCAGGCCATCGACAAGAAGTCACCAACTGCAATTTCTTCAAACTGGAGTAATTTAATGCCGAAGTTGTTGTCAGACAAGCTATATCTTACACAAAGGCTGTATGGGCTTAAAATGCGGATGGCTCGGATTTAAGTCACACATCAATATGCTTAATCAGATTATCGGTGATCTGATTAGGCTGGTGAAGTTCGAGCACAAGGCGTTGGGTTGCTAAATCTCTTTTCAAATTCTAGAAGCTACAAAAAATTGGTTACAACTGTAACAATGGAGAAGAAGTCCTAGGAGTTGGAGAATGTGACAGGAATCCACTTGCATTCCATCAACGCAAGAAAGTCAGTCATGAAGGAGGGGCTGGTTGTGAAGGATAACCAAGATCGTGAGAAGAGTCAGAAAATGGAAGGAAAATGCAAGAAGCCTCGCTCGAAGTCCAGGAAGTACAATGGCAACTTTTGAGTTATATGGTACATGAAGAAGGATTGCACACAACGTATAAAGGAGAACAATGAGAACAAGGGTCAAAGTCGGTGAACGAATAGACCCATAGTCGTTAAAGGCGAAAGGCACACCAAGGCGATACAGGCTCCCATCGCCTAAGGCGCAAGGCGAGGCGCGCGCCTGAGAGAGGTGAGGCGCATAAAAACTAAAAAATTTATTAAATTAAACTATAAAATTTATAAAACACATACTCACAATACAATATAATTATCCATAAAAAAAACTCAATAATTAACAAAATTAAAGTGTCAGGACGAGTTTAACTTTTAAAGTATTCTAAAAATCAAGCAAAAAAATAAACAAGAGTCCTAATACAGCAGGCGCACCGACGCGCAGCAAAAAAGCGCAGCTACGCGAGCGCCTGGCTAAGGTCTCCTAGCTTTGGGCTTAAAAGGCAGCCTGAGGCGCGCCTTTAACAACTATGAATAGATCAAGAAGATTCAGACAGTACAGACAGAGATCCGCTTTGGATTCATCAAATCGGAATATCCTAGAGACTCGTGGATCCTGGATTCAGCATGCTCTTTTTATGTGACGTTACGATATCCCACGTCGATTCCACATGAAAGTATAGAAGAGTATATAAGTTAAAGTCAATTCTTAACCTTTGATCATGGTTTTGGGTTAAGTTCGGCTCCCTAGCTTATACGCCTAATAATTTGGTCCAATCTGCAGGAGGGGTGGGCCCAGGGTTTACCACTTCGGATGTGGGCCCAAGAGAGGTGCCACCGGGGAAGTGGGACTTGGTATGGGTTGCCACCTGGAGTGTACCTCCCGTGGACGTCCGGCTTGAAAGGGGGATGGATTGTTATGATACCCCACATCGATTCCACATGAAAGTGTTGAAAGGTATATAAGTAGGAGTCAATCCTTAACCTCTGACCACGGTTTTGGGTTATGTTAGGGCTCCCTAGCTTATATGTCTCACAGACGCCTTAGTTAATATTGGTATTGTGGAGTAATATGGCTCTGCTTGCAGAATTATCGGCATAGGCAATATCCAAAGTAAGATGTATTCAATTGTTAGAATCAAGAGTATCTAAATCATTCAAATTATTTTTCCATCTCTGGAATGTCTAACGTCACATAACGTTCTAATCACACCATCATGAATCTTAATTTTGATATAAGGCCAGGTGTGGGTTAATGAACGTATCAAATCGTGCAATGGTGATGATTGGAGGTGAGAATGGGTCGAAAAATACACAGGTTGCTCAGTAACACGGGTATAGGTGGAGTTAGCTCTTGTCAATCTGATGGGGATAGCACACGACCACAACGAGTGGGGTATGCTAGAGCATCACGGAAGATATATGTTGAAGGGTGTGAAGTCGTGCAAGCTTGAGTTAATTTGCATGTTCAGAAAGTAGCATAAAGGTGAATTTAGATTCAATACAATTTCACATGGTACAAAGGCATTCTTCACTCATTCATATGTATGTTTTGGACTAATGAAGATGGAATCACGAGCAGGACATGTCATATGGATGTTTTGGACCAATGAATGGAATCACGAACAGAACATGCTTACTTTGTGACGTTTATTATTGATTTCTCGAGGAAAGTTTGGGTGTACTTCATGCAGCATAAGTTAAAGACGTTTGCCAAGTTTCAGCTGCGGAAGAATGAGGTAGAAAATCAAACGAGCTATGTAGTAGCATTGAGAAAGATACAGATGAAAAAACTTGTGGATGATGCAGAATTGAGAAAGAAGAATGCTAGGCCGAAAGAAGTGTCACTGCCTTTATCATCTACATCGTCTAATATGTTCTCTTCAAGTAACAACAATACTTTGTCCTTGCAAACCGACCCTACGAAAAAAGAGGAAATGAGCACTCTTGGAAAAAAAAATTAACTCGACTGCTAGGCATAAATTTGCATTCTGAAATAGCTAGGATGATTAATCCTGCAGGCGTATCTTTCAATATTGCTAGGAATCCACATTACGTTCCTTCGTATTCATTGGCTACTCAACACATGATCTTGGCTACTCAACACATGATCCAAGTTATCTTCGATCCGGTTAAAATTTATTGAGAGCCAACAAAAGCTGCATGGAAACATAAAGGAGTTCGTATTTGTAGTGACGGTTGGCCGGATCTACAAAGACGACCGCTTATCAATATCATGGCGATGTGTGAAAGTGCTCATATATTCTTTAAGGCCTTCATCTCTAAGTATCTTATTGATGCCCTTAATGAAGTGGGGCATCAGAATGTTGTCTAGTGATCACCGATAATACTCTGGTATGAAAAGCAGCGGGGTTACTAGTTGAGGCAAAATACATGTACATTCCTTGGTCACCTAGTGTTGTGCACCAACCAACTCGGTACATAACAAAGAAGTCTTTGAAGACTGCAAGTGAATTACCGAAGGTAATAGTTGAGAATTCTATCATGAGTCGCTCTATGAGATTACCAATGTTCACTGATAACTCAAGCTTGAAGATGCTCTCACTTGCAGATACATGATTTGCGACCACGATTACCATGCTTAAAAGGTTTAGGCAAATTAAGAGAGGCGTCGTGATAACTAGTAATCGATGGGATCTATACAAAGAGGACGATGCGGTGAGGGCGAGAGTAGTGAAGTATAAGATATCAGAAGATAGCTTTTGGAAAAAGGTTGATTTTATACTTTCTTTCAGAAGTCCTATTTATAAGGAAGTGGGAAATCGACCAACCTTGTCCTCACTTAGCTTACGAATGGTGGGATGAAATAATAGAAAAGATACTCTAAGGGGCCTACCAATGAAGATTCAAAGCTTTATGATGTTGTTAATGGTACTTTGTTGGAGCAATGGAACACAACAACACACCTCTCTATTGATTGGCGCAGTCTTAAATCCAAGGTATTATAGCAATAAATGCCTCCAAGAAGTGTTAATGAGGAGTTTGCCGTCTCTTCAGCTGCTATTGTTGACTTTTTTGCAGGATAGAGGCCGGATGTCTCCAACTAAATGGTGGGTTTTCATGGTGCTTCTACACCAACACTTCAAAGTTCAGCTTTAAAGATAATTGGACAACCTTTATTCTCTTCATGTTGCGAGCGAAACTGGAGCATCTATAATTTTATACACTCACTGAAAATGAACAAGATAACACTACAAAGGGCAGGCGATTTGGTATGTGTACTCTAATCGTAGCCTTTTATCCAGAAGGAGCTCTCAATACAAGGAAGGACAAAATGAAATGTGGGATGTTGTATGCATTTGATTCCATGGACATGGAGGGTGCTCGCATTTTGGGTTGCGAATCTCGTGATGAACCAGAATTAGAGGCGGTCTTATTTTGTCATGAAGGTAGTGTCCTGAAGACACTGATAATATGGATGACTGATCTTTTCAATAGTACAAGATGGATGTTGCATTTTCATTATAGCTATTATCATGTTTTAGTGATTTTTACTCTATTCTTATTTGTGATGACATGTCATGGTGCATCTTATCTTGTAGCTACTTGTCGTGGTTTAATCATATGTATGAAAGATTTATCTTTTGAAATGATAGTTGTCGCTTTCATATTAAATTCATATACAACTATATAAAATATATATTTATTTATATCTTTTTAAATATCGTATCGTAAATAGTGCAGGCCCAATTGCCGTGCGGTAGAATTTACCTTTAATCTACGTTTTTTTCTTATATAAATAAGAATAGTAGCTTATTGGACAAACAACTAAAAAAGTGACAATATATGGTTCAGAAAGAGTTGTATTTTTATTAAAATGACTCAAAATAAAAGTTGTACATTCACTGAAGTGGACTTTGCAAGTGGAACAGATGGAGTTTGAAAAACAAAGATGGAACGAAATGAGAAGGTAGAAGGGAGAGAGGGAGGGAGGGGGATGGGAGGCAGGAAAGGAGGGAGAGAGGGGGGGGTGCGTTTTTTAGATTGGATTTAGGAGTCTGATATTTCTGTTGAGCACACCTAAATTTAAGTGATCTGACAGGTGGATTTTCAACATATTTTTTACTCTTTTTCCTAAATTTGGAGTTATGAGGGTTAACATGATCGCTACTGTGAGTGCTCTCATAATATTAATAATAATAAGTCAACTCTTTATTTGATCTTCAATGGACCTTCCACCAAGTAAAGCTCTCGTTCACCAAATTTCATGTTATGATCTTCCCCCAAAGATATGGCTTCTCCAAAATTTTTGACAAAATGAAAACGTGTATCACAAAACTAATTTGAGGTCTAAACTAGTTGCAAAAAATGCTACATGTCTTTTGAAGTTACAAATATAATTGATACTTGACTTCTTACATGGTATATAATTTAAAAAAAAATGATAACTGGATTCTTTTTAACAGCTAACCTGAAAGGCTTTTACAATTTACCTAATTAAAAAAGTAAAAAAGTTGAAGTGGCTTTTTGGGCTTTCTATGGTTCTCACCAAGATGCAATAGATACAAAATTGAGGTTTACGTGGCTTGTAAAACTCTACAGGTTCATACACAAGCTCTTACATGAGTATCCAAAACATAGTTTGACAGAAGTCACTACAGAAGCTCGGGTTGAAAACATTCTGGTTATGTTTTCATGTCGGGTATCCTGTTCCCAATGTTCGAAAAGGAATTTTGAGAATTTATCAATTTTTGTGTGAAAATTGGGGTTATGTTTGGATGGGTAGTTTTGAAGTCGTTTTTTATGCGTATAATAATTTTAAAGTTGTTAGTAGTGGGGTGCACTTGATTAATTTAACTTGAATATAAAATATAATATTAATATATGGCAGGAGGTGGGTTCCTGTTAGATAAATATAATATAAAAATTATAATTTGGGACCCACATACCAAAAAAAATGAGGATGTGATTGATAAGTAATGTATGGTAGTGACTGGAAAACGGAAAATTGAAAATGTGATTTCCAAAGAAAAAAGTCAAACAGGATTTTTTTTTTTTAACTAAAAGTGGGAAAATGGAAATAGTTTATTGGAATGTAAACATACAAGGCCCAAAGATGCTTAAAGCAAACACTAAAACAAATTCCAAACGAGTATGAAAATGCTAACAAACCTTACTGTAGGCCAAAATGTCCGCCAGTGGAATTGACAGTGCCATCTTTAGGGCAATATCAAGTGCATCGGCAAGTGCTCTATCACCGTAGAGCTCAAATATACCAAAATTGACATAATTTCCAGCAAGCGCTGTCATTTGGTGGAAAGGAAATGAATATTATGGAGAAAACATGAGGAGAACAAAACGAGAAGTAATCCATATGCAAAAGATGTTTCACTAGATTTCCATGAAAGTACGTGTAGGTCACATTAGTGGGTTGTGGACCAAACAAGTGGAAGGTCTACCAGGGATTTATTCAATTGGGAATATCACATGGTCTGATGGAATGGACATACCACATTCAACAAAATGGGAACTTTTGAAGAGGAACACAGGTTACGAGTTCAAACAAATGCAGTGTCTAATTTGCATTCATACATGTTATAGTTGTCCAGTTTTCCTCGTGAAATTTAAAAGTAAAAGAAAAGACTTGGTCGCACGATATCATATTTGAACTAAGTCCCATGGAAAACTGGGAAAAAGATTGAGTGGTAGAACAAGTATAGCTTTTTCTGAGACTGTTATGCCTCGATTACTAATACAACAACATCAGAGCCTTAGTCCTTGCTTTGGGGTCGGCTAAAATGAATCAATCTCTGAAAATTTATATACATATGCAGATAACGCAGAGGACCTCACACTCATGTGGTTATTTACTACACTGTAAATGAAACAGGAAAAATATTGTTTCAAGTCTAATGATAGGTAACAAACAGAACACAAATATGAACTAAATCAAAGGATAACAGAAGATTCCTATAAACCCGATCCCAGATTGAGCTTAACACTAACTCACAAGAAACAAAAACTAAACTGTAGTTTTAGATAACAACCACAAAATAAGAAGAGAAACAATTCAAAGCATCAGGAAACAGACTTTTACCCCTAGAAAGAATAGTTAAGGAAATCCATAGTCCCTTGTATTTGAAGCCATAAATATCAGTAGCAGTTGGAAGTGATAAAATCCTTGAGCCATAGGCAACTAGTAGCTTGCTAACTTCTCTAAAAAGAAGTATGCCGTTCGGGGATGAAGTATCAAAAGTTAAGCGTGAAGCATTGTTTAATACGAACTCAGCCATGAATTTCAGCAATGGCGTTGTCACCTACACAAATAAGTTGCAAGGTCATGATTTTAAGCATGCATCAAAACAGATGAGCCATTGAATATGGCCCTAAAAATTCTTCTACTATCTTCATTGGTATCAAATTAAGAGAAAAAGATTAGCCAGAGCTATGCTCTATGCAATAAAGTGGGTGCACTGCTTCTCTGTAGACTTTACCCGTTGTCACAACAAAGAAAAAAGGATGATAAGATAGATATAGATAAGCAAGAAGAAAAAAACAAATGCAGCATATTTCAACTTGGCGACGTCGATTGCTGCTTATTTAACTACTATCAGGCACTTTTGACTAATTGATACATTCTTTTCAGAGCATTTACATGTGCCAGTGGCAGTGCCAAGACGAGATGATAAAAAACTGAAGGACATATATATCAGCCACTCTGACCTCTTGTTTCCAAAAGGATAAAACTCGAAATGAGATATAAACTTAGGTGTTAAAAATAACCTCAGGTGTGTCAGCCCAATGTGAGATTCCCCTTAGCAGAATTGGCATGTGAGCAGGATAAATCCAGTCAAAGAGAAACCCATAAGTTCTGGGACTGAAATATAAATGAAGAAAAAAGTTGAAGCAATTGCAAATCCATTAACTAGTCACTAAAAGTCATCTGTACTAACCTATTTGTGGCCATTGCTACCCCCCTTAGATCTCTCATCAACCCAATTAAAGCATATTTTACAGAATCGGTTCGAAACATGGTCTCTGGCGTTGATTCCAAAGTGAAGAATACCTATAGTTTAAAACAGTCGAGCACATTTGTTAAAACCCAATCAAAACTACAATAGTTTAAGAACGTTTCTTATTAAGATATCAAGTGATGCTAATATCATTTCTGTAAATATATCTAAAACATGTGACTACTTTCTTCTTATGATTTTTCTGCATGCAGAGGTATCATGGAATCCCGTATATTTTTTTTGTCATAAAGTCAGAAATTGGCCAGTCAAAGAGGAGTAAGATAAGCTAATGACCCTGCCCGTCTGTTTCTTTTGCACATTTTGCTTCTAATTATAAGAGCCACGAGCCATGTATGGGTTACGAATGGAACGCTACCATTAAATCTATTTGCTATCACTTTTTTGCTATTGTTGAAAAATGTCTTGAGGAAAGTCATTTGCAAAAAGAAGTCCCATAAACTAAAATGCTGTATAACTTTTACAAGGTAAGTTCTAGTTGGAAGCTCTTCTCAAAATATTGAACAACAAAATTATCATAACGGATAAATCAAGAACATGAACATCAAATTAACATCCCAGTTTGACGGAGAGAATCCTCCAAAGGGACCTCATTTCTATATGGAGATGTCAATCACCCAATTTTACAATATGCAACATAATTCATACAGAATTTTCAAAATGACTTGTTACGACCAAATGAGAATTGAAGGAATATTGCTATAATCCAAACACAAAATAAATATTAATAGTAAGTAAATCTTATCACGAGTTATAATCCAAGAAAGTACTTTCCAGTTGATGTAAATAAACAAATAAATCAGAAAGGTACAAATATATACATGTGTGTGTGTTTGGTGAAAGGGGGTGGGGATTATGACACATTGGGGGGTTTCTAAAGAGAGGTAGAAGATGGAGGGAGAAACAAGCAGTATACTTGCAGTAAAGGATCCATCGAAGACTTAAAGAGGACCGCACTGTCCTCAAGGAATATTAACCGGCCGATAGTGTAGTAGAATGTTGTTCTGCTTCGAGAGCATCTATGCTCTTCGAGAAATGGAAAATGCTCCCTCTGAATTTAGGAATCGAAAAGAGGCATTGACAGTAAGGGCAAAAAGAATAGAAGGCATGACTAAAAGCTTTGTCACTAAGTAACTCAATGACACTAACAGAAATACGTGAGGGATATCTTACAGTGTGATGGATAACTATGAACTTGATAGTATCCAACTTGAGAAGTAGCTTTCCAGTCATTAAACTGCAAAATAAAAAAACTGCTGTTTACACTGAAGAAATTATTTTTCAAAAACATTCGAGTAAGCAAACAAACCCAGATGCTAGCTCCAAGAACAGACTCAAGGTTTGGTCGATAACTTCTTCACTCTGCGAGAATAAAAAATTGAGATGTAGGAAGAGAAAGAGGTAACAAATAATTACAAAAGGAAAAGAAAAAGGAAAGAACCAATACTAGTGAAAAGATCCAACATGGAATAGTTACCTCTGTATAACACTTGAGATTTGTCGCAATTTTCCGAACAAAAAAGTCCAACAGCACTAGATGATCGTTCAGACCAATAAGTTCTGATAATCGGACATACAACTGCTGCAATAAATAGAGAATCTCCTTCACTCATAAAGAAGGGGAAACAAAGTTCCTCATGTATGAAAAAGAGAAGCACTTCTGTAACCTTTGATGAGTGCATAGCCTGGTGACCCACATAAGACATCCTAAAGTTCTGGAAAAATGTCAGAATTGCTCGATCAAGTCTTTGTTTGCTTATTTCGCCATATCTCTGCCGAGTGGAAGTATAAGAAGTATGTGTCAGTGTCATCTCAAGGATGAGATGTATATCTATTTCGAAAGTAATGTCCTAAAGCAGCCTTTAATATTCATAATCATAGATAAAATAAGGTTGCATATAATATAGCGACCATCAACAGGTCGTCCAGAAACAAATCGAAATACATATTACTTTATCTTGGAACAAACTTCACCTTTTCCATTGCTATCAATATATTAACAAAATAAAATAAATGAACTGCCTTTTTGTCTGATAAATCACTCCATGCTCATTTTCTGACCTTAGTATCATCGCCAATGCTGAAAAATCTTCACTGGGGGTCCAATTTTGGGATAATTCATCAGCTGATTAAGTTACATTTATGCTATGTTTTCTGCTAAAAACATTTGCCAAACCCCTAAAGTAAGTTCTCAACGTAAGGAGGACGGTTAACCCTATATAAATAACACTAACTAATAAACTATAATATCTTCCTTTCTTTTAATGTGAAGTGCTACACGGGAAGAGACAGGATGAGAGAATAGCCAATATGAATAAATACTTCTTGGATATTTAGGGTTATTGATTCTGATAAGAGCTGCATTCCGCAAGTTGGGACAGGTAGGCTCAGAAGACGCACCAGGAAGCCCTCAAGTCCAAGAAGCCAAGTTACAAGGAAAACATGACTCTTGAACCCAAGTTAGAAACCTTCCAAATATGTTTTCTGCTTATAGGGGAAAATGACAAATTATAGCGGCTTTTCTCTTTAGATTATGATGCATCTTTGATATTTCTTCACAGTACGAGGCCTAAGAGCTTGGGTAAATAAACTAATTTTATAATGACAACTTATGATGTGACAACTGATCCTAAAACCACCAAAAAGAAGCCCCGACACAAAAAGAAAACTATCAATATCAGAATCCTCAGAGAGAAAATTGACGAGGAAGCAAAGAAAGACAAAAAATATACCATCAAACTGAAACTCAATGAAATATGAAGGGTCTTTCTGCATCATTTTCTTTTATTGCACCATGTAGGAAAAATATTTAAAACCAGATTCACAACTAGCATTAAAATCCTAGGTACTCTTATTTATCATTGTGTTTAGTCATGGTACAACGTAGAAGCTGTCCCCACCGATCTTATACCAACTACCAATATGATATCCAAACTACAAAAAGAGCAATAAAAATGGAAAACTCCCCTCCTATTCATCAAAATTGTTAATTCCCACTGTCACACTATCTGCAGCTACAAAGGTCAAATCAATCATCATGTACCCTGGACACATCTCTACTCAGAAAAACTATACCATTCTATTCTCCTTCAACTTCTTTAATTTCCTTCCCATCTAATTGTTTAATGTTGTTGTATCAATTCTGAGATTGATTGCCAAACATTTAAAAACTCTGACCTCTTATTTGGATCATTCTCAGTAAAACAAAAAGATCTGTTCACCACCAACCAGTCTCACTGTTTACTTCTTCAATCCTTGGTTTAAACCTAAAATTTAAAGCAATAAGACTGCAGGTAACTCTAATAATTCCACTATCTTACCTGACTGTGTAACCCACTATCAGCAACATTTACTAGTCGTAGAACACGAGCTGAAAGTTCGGCATCAAGTACTTCTTGTGATTCAGCACTGTGAGTCACACATGAATAGTTAATAATCCTTCTACAGAACCATAAGGCTGAGTATAATTATAAGAAGATACCTGCAGGCAACAGATTGCTTTATTTTCAAAATAGCAGCAATTATATGTACAATCCAAGCAAGCTTGGCTTCAACTATGGAGAGTTCACTTTTATCACCGGCCTGAAGCTGTGCTCTTTCCTATCGAAAATGGTATCATTTTGCTCAGAAACCCACAAGCTCATGAAAATACAACCAAGAAACAAAGCTGACTCGAATAGAGTTTCAGCATACCATGTAAACTTGTAAAATAGGCTCCATGATTTTGATAATGAACAAGCTACTGTTTTCATACTGAAACAATAAGCTTAGATAGATTAATTAAAAAAATAAAAAAAATAAGAAATTCATTTAGAAATTTAATGAAGACAACAAAAACAAATCAACCATCTCAGTCATATATAACCTGAAATAGGCAAAGACGTGGAAAACAATCTAGCTGATCCTGAAGAAGGTCAACATTATCCAATGGATGCTCCGAAATATCATCCGGCAGGCCATCCTGCAAACAAGAGCAGTTTATAGTGCTAGACTTTTTTTTGGTATCGAATGGATTATTCTTAAGAACCAGACCTGAGCAGAATCCAATCGTGAAGTAATAAAACCTTCAGTGATCTTAGGCACAAACTCATCAAGCAAACTTGGTGCATCACCCTTCAGGCAGGGGACTGAACTGACCAACCTAGACCACAGACCCAAAAGATAATACACACTACTGCTGGCCCACTGCAAAACACACAATCTTATTTAGGTCTTTCAACATATACTTATCATTCTGCCATTCAACTGACAGCAGAGAAACAGAAACCACACAAAATATCATCTCAAGCTAAATCATCCAAATAATTATGTTTATGAATATTTTTTCCAAAACCAATTACCTGCCAGGACAACATAGATTTTAACGTAAACTCAGCAACTAAATTAATCCAATCTCCATAGCCTTCCATGGTGACAAGTTCCGACAACTGCATCAGAACATCAACCACTTTGTTAGAAACTAAACATCATAGGAACACATGTCTGGTAAAAAAAATCACTTGACAAAGACCAAAGTGAAGGCCTACGAGAGCAAGTAGTTCGCTCACGGCTCCCAAACTCATAGGCACTCCACATACAGATGACAATAAAAACCAAGTAAAGTACACACATGCACTAGGGAATAACAGAAAAGGGGATAACTTCATAAGCTTATATAACCTGGAGCAACAATTAAATCAGCAGGGAAGAGGAAAATGTGAAAAAACAACAGAAAAGGTTCTATTGAGCATAATTGATAGAATTTCAGAAACTGTAATTTGGTAATCCATATCTTGTATCCTCCTATTAATACGACGAGCAAAATGGACAACATTTAACACCAATATGCAACTCCACAACTTCTTGCATTTATTTATTCAACAAACTAGAACTTGAGGAGCTGTAGATTTTATCAAATGAAATCTTGTGTGGGTTACAAGTACCTTAAAGACTTACGAACGGTAGACTCTTCGCTCACAGTCCATTCACAGAAAGGTATTAGAGTTTATACTAAATAAAACTACATAGATCCACCAGAGCAGAAAAAGAGCGAATGTTGAACCACTTAATGCCATCATAGGCCAGAGTCAGCACCTAGAATAAGCGAGAACATACTAAAGAGAAGGAGGGACAAGTTAACAAAAGGCTAAAGCTGCATGGAAACTAAATTTCCACTCTTCTCTGGTAAATGACATTGACATCCCTATCCAATCTTTAAATTGACTGATCACTGGCGGATCATCAGTTTAAAAAAAAAAAAAAACTATAATATTGTCTTCAATCCAATATCTTCATTGCCTTGATCATCCCATTCCATAATTAATATGTAATCTTTCACGACGAACTCGACACTAATATGGACTCTTCAATTATATACACACAACCAAACTTAAAGAGGTTAAAAAAACCACAGCCCAAGCTCAAATATTTTTAGAGCCAAGCTGGAGTTTGATTATATTTATTTGATGGTTTGCTAGCATTTACCCTAGTATTTTGATATAATATTTTACTCTTACATACAAATTATCATTATAGTCTTAACTACTAAATTTATTTTGTATCCACTTCATTGTATTAGTAGAGAGTTCGAATTTGTGCCGAAACTTCCAATTCAACGGTTGATTAGCTTCCAGCTATGATTCACTTGAATTATCATTTTTTCACACCAGGATACCCAATTTTTAATTTTGGCCTTCACAGATTCATAACAGATTGGACGAGGATGGGTAGATATTCTCTTTCTTTTTCACCAACACAAAAGATTGGAGGGGAAAGGAAGTGGAAAAGATGGTGTCCCTCTCGTCGTTGAACTTTGACAAACCATTTCTAATGCTGAAGCCTGAAGCTGAGCCACACCACTGGGAAGACAGCTACTTCTACTGAATTTATTTATTAGTTGAAAGAAAGGAAAACCAGTTGCTTTTAGACATTTATTTTCTGCTCTTTTTCAGAACGTATGTTTAAATCATTTTTAAAATTGATTGCATATTTTTATTATGTCTATATTATATTTCTGACAGAACTTTAAAACCTTCCGTATTTTAAATTGATGAGTAGCTTTGATTTGGCCGAGCTAAAAATTATTCGAGTATTGAGTTAAACTCAACTGACTTCAGGTGCGCCCTTCTTAGACAGTCTTGCTCTTTTAATCAGACATGGCAAGCTGATGAGTCAGCTACAGAGGACCATCTTCAAAAACAATTTACTCTTTATAATTCCAATGATGTCATAGTATGAAGGTTGCGACAGAGGACCATCCGGCATAAACTTTGCTACTTTATCTTTTGCATGATTTCATAGTGTTAAGTAATTCTGAGCATTATTTGACACTATATTTTTCATGCCACACAACCCAACATAGTTGGGATTAAGGTGCAGATGATGATGAATTCCAATGATGTCTTTGCAGAAACTCAATAAGAAGACAGCAGTCTTTGTAAAGCACCAGTTAACAATGGGGAGTGGATAATGATGGGGAATGAAGCATAGCTGCACGTGATGAAGAGGGCAAATGCCACAGTAGGATAATAACTTTATAGGATAAATACTACCTTGAGGTTTAGACTGCGCTTACATTAGACAATATCTTCCAAAGTTGCAAAACGTGATACACGTTCCTACTATACAAACTGCGTCTGCTGAGAACGAAGTTTGTAAAACAAACAGAAACCTTAAGGTATTGGTATTGAAATGCATCAAGAGCATGTTAGTAATTTTTTAAAATACATCTTTAATTAGGCCAAACCTTGAGGTAACTTTCGTAGTTACCCTAACTTTACCCACTTAGACTCCAGAGTATTCAAACATTTTCTTATCAAACTGGAAATTTGTGTTATCCAGAAAGAACACATACAACTTACACCAGAGTGAAAGTTTTTGAGTAAACCAAAAGCAATTCAGAACACGTCTAAATTAATTAAACGTGTGAGTGAAGTATCACAGCAACAGCATTAAGCAAGTACCAGATCAGGTTTAGTGATATAAATAAAATACCTGATAATTAATTCTGAATCGTCCAAGAAGGCGACAGAACTCATGGTAGTTATCATGGTCAGCAAGACCTAATTTCCATTCAGTACATTATTCAAGATGAGATAACTAGGTAAGATGAAATAAAAGCATCCATGATGGAAGAACAGCTGCAGAAAGCAACCAGCGGAGAAAATAATAACTATGGCAGTTTCACGAGTGAAGAACTAGTAGGCACATGATTTTGCAAATAAACAAGTGTTCTTCTAATAAACAGCAAGAAATGCAGATGTGAACGCACCGCAAAAAGTGGAATGGAAAAAATTCACATGCACCAATGACGGGGATAAAACATGCACTTATTGACATGGTGATAGAGCACGGAGCCAAGGACGATGAAATAGCAAAACTAAGGAAATATATAGATAAAATCCTCAAACAAGGCCACAGAGAATAAATCTCTGCGACAGAGAATAAGCGCTGCCACAATCAAAGTTGCACAACAATAATGATCAAAGAGAACCCTAATTTTAATGAGACTCGCACTTAATCGACTCGAACAAAACCCTAACTTAAGCCCTAAGTCATAACCGCCAGCTATTTATCTAATCTATACTGGTTAAAAGACCCAACATAAATTAAAGACTAACGATAGTAGTAATGATAATAATAGACAATTAATAAAGATGCGTATCAAATCTCCCGTTGTCCAAACAGCCTTCTTCCCCGTTGCATTCCAATATTACAGCCAAGGACTTAGATGGACATTTAAGCAGGGGTCCATAGGGTTGACTACATCTATAGCACTTGGCGGATGTTCCGGTTAGGCAATGGGCCCAACGATCCTTCTGAAAAATTCTGAGAGTGTCCCAGATCTGATGTGTTTGGGTTCGAGCTTGACTCCTGAGACAAACCACCCACAAACAGAGATGTCAGGATCGAGAATAAGATTCCTCGCTGAATGTAGATTGGGGCGGTGCCGCCGGTGGTCTATGGACCTGCCCAATCCGCCGGGCAGCACTTGTGGCTCCGAAACCAACAGTCATTTCAAAAATCTGAAATTTTATCACGTATAGAGGCCTGTAATTCGCCCAAAAACATGCCTAAATATTGCTCGAGAGGCAATGAGTGAAATTGCTCCACCGTTCCTCGAAGAGTGCCAAATGATCCTCAAGAGACCCCGTTTGACGAGTCGCGTGCATCGCCTCATAGGCATTAATGGCTGAACTATCCCCTAAACGCTCAATTAACTCCCGAGTGAATTGCTCCCAAGTGATTGTACACGAACGTCGAAGAACCCACTGGGCCCAGACATGGCCCGACCGGACATAAAAATAAGGGTCAGTTGCACCGTATCCTCCACATGTGTGAAATTTGTACCAAGAAGTACTGTTCCGCCTGGGCTAGCCAGGCAATCGGATCGCTTCGCTTGAAGGTCCTTAATTCCATTCTTCTCAGGGAGAAATTTAAACCGGTGCCAATTCATGGGTGCAGGGGAATGGGTTCGCGCGAGAAGCCCTCATAGGTTGCCGCGCTGAAGGGAGGTGGTGTGGCGGCATCAACCGCACGGACCGATGATGAACTAGGATTATCAGCAGCGATTTTTGGGCTGCGCATCACAGCGCTCACCTTGTTGGTGAGATTGTCTCATGAGCGAGTTAGGCATGGTGTCTGGTGTCGTGTATCACCAAGCTATTTCTCATAGAAGTCAGGGCAACCGAAAATTCAGACATCGTCGACTCAGTAGTTGCCTGGAATTCTCCCAACTTTTTCTCCATTTGGTCTCACCTCTTCTTCGAAGATGTCATCGTGAAAGAGTGGGTAGGCCGGACCAATGGATACATACAGCAAGGACGACGAAATAACAGAGATAGGAATATGTTGATAAAATCCTCAAACGAGGACACAGAGGATATCCCTTCCACAAAATAATCTCTACCACAACCAAAGTTGCACAATAACGATCGAATATAACCCTAATTCTAATGACACTCACACTTGAATAGACTCAAACCTAAAACTAATAGCCGTAAGCGTAGTTATCACGGACGTGAGCCAAGTCACTTGAGTACCTTCAAGAAGACTAATTGACAAGTTGCCCGACTAGTCGTAACAAGTCGACAAGTCTTTCATATACATATATTTATTACATGTAACTAAACACACATCAATTCAAAGTTTAAATCAAAAGTAAAAGAGCTTATTAAGATCTAGGGTCATGAGAGTAGAGAGGAGAGAGAGAGAGAGAGAGAGAGAGAGAGAGAGAGAGACGACATCTGAAGAATAGAGTAGAGTCGACGGACGGAGAAGACGGCCAGAAAACATCCTGAGTCGCAAGTGGTCTCCTATCCAGTGTTTTTGGAAAGATGGAATATGCGCAAGTTTATGTGTTGTTTAACCCTTATTTTTTTAAAACTTCAGGTTTTCGGGTCTGGTTCCGGATCAAACCCATGACCCATCAACGTCCAAACCCATAAGTCTTTGATCGACTTTTTCTAGAATCTCGATTTTCAACTAGTCGACTACTGGTCGTTGACTAGTTGTCTTCATGACAGCCATCGCCCAAAGTCATAAGACCAACGGGCTATTTGTTTAATCTAGACTAGTTAAAAGCAGATATAAGGAACGCAGAACGGACCCCCGTTTTGCAATCTGGGCCGTCCCTTCCAGAACGCGGAACAGTCGCACCCCAGATCGCTGCGGCTCGCGTCCCAGATCGCTAACCCCGACGATTCTGTGATTCCAGCATCTTCTTCGGTAGAAGAAGGAAGAAAGGAGTATAAGGAGAGAAGAAAAGAAGAAAGAAGAGAGAAGAAAAAAGAGAAGAACGTAGGAAGAAGAGGAAAGGACTGAAAGAAAAGTAGATCTGGAAGAGAAGAGTCAATGCCTCGATTTCTGCAAAAATCCTATTCCCCAATGATAGCCTGACTCTGGATGAGCTGGATGCCTTTTGTTTATACACTTGCAAGTTATCACATTATTTTAACTTTTTATTTTTTTATGATATAAAAATAAAATTTTAATCTTTAAAATATTTTAAAAACATGGTTCTACATTATTTTTAAGTTTTACAAATCTTTTGAAATTATCTTTCAAATTTTATTATAGGTTTTATTTCATATTAAAAAAATATTATAAAATTAATTTGAAAATATTTAAATATTAATTCTGAATTAGTATAGTAACTTGAAAAACATTTATAATATTAATTTTGAATACTAATTTGATATAGTATTATTTAGATAAAAAACTAATATAAATATATTATCCTTCGTACCCATACGTTCCCTCGTACTGGGTTCATCCAAGTTAAAGTTTCTCGTATCCGTTTCCGTACCTCGTTTCGAACTGAACCCTGTCGTATGCAACATTGGTTAAAAGAGAATAATAATAACAATAACTAAAGACTAACAAAAACAACAACAACAACAACAATAATAATAATAATAATAATAATAATAATAATAATAAAAGAGAATAAATAAAGATGCGTATCACATAGCCTATAAGATCAATGAGCAAGACACTCGGAGGGGGGTGCTTGTCATCCGACGAAGATTAGTAGTATGTTCTAATTATATTATTCTTCTGGTTATTCATGCATGCTTCTTTTGTCGCACGTCTTGCAAGCTATTAGCATGGCTCCGTCAAGTAACCTCCACATATCAACCATCATGCTAACTTCCACCCTCCTTACTGCCCCCACATCATTGCAAATTGAGATTCTCCCCACTAATCAAATGTTCATAGTCTGATGGGAATGTGATGTCCACATACCTATGGGTTTAGCCATAATGTCTAAGAGGTGGTGAGAAAATTAATAGAGATGGTTGTTGGCGGGTGGCAGTTCTTTATATGATGCTATGCTATATATGGGTGATGAAGGTGATTGGTAGTCAGTTGGGGGTTGTAGGGTGACGGTTTCTGCTATGCAACTGGAGTGCACAACAAAGGTTGTTACCGAAAACTCAGTTAGGTGGGATGCATTTTGATTCATGAAACCTCAGGTTTTTATTGAAAACCTTGATATAATCATCCAGAAAAATTGGGGGTGTTTTAGAAAAGGTAAGAGGAAAGTAAAACTGAAATAAAATATTGAGTCGTCATGTCTCTCAAACATGGACATAAAGACGCCTTTTCTCAAAGAGGCGGAATGAAAACGGTTTCAAATAGGGTCAAAAATTAACAATGATTTATATGGAACAAAAATCGACGCTTTTACCTACCAAAACTTCAGATGTAAAATTTCAAATGATCATCTACCAAAACTTCAGATGTCAAAACTTAACAATGATTTATATGGAACAAAAATCGACGCTTTTACCTACCAAAACTTCAGATGTAAAATTTCAAATGATCATCTACCCTTTACCAATAAAAAACCCACAAAAACGAATAATATCTTCGTCAACAAGTTCTACATGCACTAAATTTTAAATGATAATCCACTAGTGCTTTACTATTAAAACCAAATCAAGAAACTTTAGTAGTTTTCAATCTACTCTCTGTCATTATAGATGTTTCGTTCTTAATGAACAACAAACGATCATCATTCTCATTATAAATTTTATGTTACATGAAATATCAATCACATAAGCTTCCTCAACATTTGATAATCGGCCTGAATCAGAAGCCCGAATCAGCCAAACCCCAATTCAAACCCTCCATCACCGGAGCCACCTTCGCTTCGCCAGAAACCACGCTTGCTGCAACGCCGTCGAACCTCACCACCCCGTCGCGGCCGAACCCAAATCCAATTTCAGATTTCGATAAACTTCCTAATTGGGTTAGAGATCATCTAGAAGTTCAGACTTGTCCTTGAGGCCCAACGACATTTAAGTTGTTGCTTACACTTGGTCCTGTTTGCCTTATGCTGTTGTGCAACAAATCCAATGGTTTTCTTTGCACCCCAACCCCACCACCAAGAAAAGTGAAGGAGAAAAGACAAGTGCAAGATAAATACTAAGCATGCATAACCACCCGAGAACATTTTCCCCATGCTTGTAGTGATTAATGAATAGATGTTTCATCCTCCCGTCAAATCAAAAACTCAAACATACATGCTCGTTAACTCATTTCCCCAAAATCTCTATACCATGGTTATCATGATGCCAAGTCGAGCGAGTACCTTTGAGAAGACTAGTCGACAAGTCGCCCCGACTAGTCGTGACTAGTTGACAAGTCTTTTTGTGTACATATATTTACTAGATTTAATATATGACATAATTAAACATAATAATATAAGTTCAAATTCAACAAAACTTAACATGATAATAAGTTCAAACACATACCTATATATATACACGTTTATATTAGTATTAACAGTATACTAAATTAACATATGTTGGATACAAAATTAACATATGTATATGTAATACATGCATACATACATACATACATACATACATATATATATATATGTTAAAACGTTAAATAAAATAATATAACTTCAAAACAATTAATAATTCATAAAAACCGTAATAGTATCTAATGATTATTAATTTTAGTAAGTTAATAACTTCATTTTAGTAGAGCTTATAATAAGATAAAGATTAATAAGATATATATATATATATGTGTGTGTGTGTGTGTGTGTGTGTCTGCCCAAAATTTGACCATATTATTTGACTAGATGAAAAATAATTTTATCATATTAACTAGATGATATACATAGATTGCCCCAACTAATAAACAAGATACGAACTGGGCTCAAATTAAGCCCACCTAGTATGAATCCAGTAAACCACTCTAAACCCTAACCAGCAAAAGGGCACCTCTATGTCCTCCTGCTGCTCTTCATCTCCTACACCACTCACAAATTCACAGCTCCTTTTCACATATTCAATAACTCTACACCTTCTCCACCATTCACATGGGCCGGAAGATGGTCAGCAGGTCCAATCTTTCCTTCTCGGCAGTGGGTCAGCCTGCAACTAAGAACCCGCCACGTCAAACTGACTAAGTCGATCACCGACTAGTTTTCAACTTCTCGACTTGTCGGAGACTAGTCGACTAGTTGTCAACATGATAACAATGCTTTGAAACATTGACAAAACCAAATTTGTACTAAAAACATCTTCAATAAGTTCCCCCTTGGTACGTCTTAGACTAGCACAGGCTCTTCATTTGAACTGCCAGAGTCTGCATACAGATGAACTAAACCACCAATTCTAATGCTAATCAATTTGAATGGTTGGTTTTCCAAAACTGTGTCAAGTATGGGATTCTCCCAGAGTGGCACATAAGACTTAACAAAAACTACATACTCTCACTCAAATTATCAGGAATCAGGTGCACATCAAAATTTAACAGAGGCTACTTAAGCAGTGAATGAACATTCACTTGTTGGAATATTTTATTCCAAATATTCATTAATCGAGTTTTGATGATTAGTTGTTGAACAAAGGAAAACAACAAGGAAGCTAAACAAAACAACGAATAAGTCGAAGACGCAAAAAGCTGAAAATAAATATGCATAACGTACGCAATACAAGAAGATTAACGTACGTAATAGACGGAACTTAACTTACGTAACACATGGTGCTTAACGTACGTAATGAAGTGTTTCTGAATTCAAACAACGAGCCGTTGAAGATGACGTCATGGCATAGGTCAGCATGCAACGGATACGACGACTATAGTTAACGTACGCTACGAAGACAGAATAACGTACGCTACTGTATAAACTTAACGTACGTAAAGGTGAAGAGTTAATGTACGTAAAAGAAGAAACGAAACTACTGGACTAATCTGCATTGAGCATAACGTATGTAACATGTTGATGTTAACGTACGTAATGAAGCTAACGTACGTAAAGTTTGGATGATAACGTATAACGGAGTCAAAAGTGGCTAACGGCTAGTTGAGGCTTTGGAGCCTATAAATACCAGTTCCTATGGTATTGATCATACAACAACTTCAAATTGTGCTTATATTGATAAGTGTTTGAGTGTTGTACACGAAAACATACACGGGAGGAAAAAGAAAGGATAAGATTGGATTCGGTGTTATTAGGATCAAGGATCCGGCATTGTTAGAATCGCAATCTATATCCGAGTGAGTTTGTCTAGTACCCATAAAAAGCTAGATAGGTTGATTCCTTGTCCGATAGAAAAGGAAAACGGTTTAACTTGGACCGACAAAAAGACAAGTGATTGTACGGTTTATCTCGGACCGATAGAAGACGAGATTGTAACGGTTATCCATCGACCGATAGAAGAGGTGCAGAGGTTGATCTTTAGCCTATAGAAAAAAATGCGAAGAGAGGACGTAGGCACATTTGGCCGAACCTCTATAAATCCTGTGTCGATTTATTTTCCGCACCTTCAAATACGCTTCCGCACAATAGCGCGTATACCGAATATTGCTCCAACATCACTTAATGCCTAACAAGATTTGTATGATACTGGAAATGGCAAAAGAACGAAACCCCGTTTTCATGACTTTGTATAGAAGAAGATAATAATTATATTTAAAAAGAACAAAGAAAAAAAGAGCAAGAGAAAAAAGGATTAAGGATTTGTCCCCATCCAAAGTTATTCCAAGATGCCTACCGCAATTTCAGTACCTAACAAACTTAGAAGGATGCCCATAGCTTACAAGGCATTCACATAGCCAATAAAGATGGAGACAAGAAAAACAAGTAATTCACCTAGCCAAGCTAAATATATTACATCACATACTGCTGCAAGCACGTTTAATTGATAAGGATAAATTTCCCTGACCTAATGACTAATGACGCCTCTTCGATTAGAAAATAGAAAACGAAGTAACACTTTGCAAAGAGTACAAGCACCAGAAAGTAAACTACAAAGCCGGCAGAGTTATTAAACTGGTTAATTGATTTATAATACTAATGTACGAATAGATGAAAATCACAAAACACTATCAGAACTGTTGACATAGACAAGTTGCATATCGACGAAGCAGTGTAGAACGAATAGATCCACATACCTTGCCCTATTCGCAAAATTTCGGTGGTTCCTGCCATTAGATGGTCCAAGAACTTGGAACGTGTGGCATTATTGGTGAAAAGAGAGCGCCTTACAGAAGCCAATCGTACCAAGCACTCCAGTGACTGGAATATACACAATGTGTGTTGAACATTAACATTGAAGAACATATGAAAATTCATCCAATAACCGAAACAAAAGCAACATAAATTGGAAATTTGAAATTCATTGTAAAGCACCATTGTACCAAGCATTCAATAGCAAAGAGATAGCACCAACATAAAGGCAGGGTGGTGATCCCATAGATAAATACCAATGTTGTAAAAGTTTCCTAGGCATCAGTCGCCCCTAGGCCGCGGCAATTTTTTTGTCCCAAGTCCTAATTGGTTCAGAAACATGCTTAAGTAGTGGGGTTCGGTTAACTTCACAAGTTGCAGCAACTGCTAAGATAAACAACAAAACGTACTCATCAAGTCCCTATCTGGTAGGTAATATGCATCTCCTCGAAGGCATTAATAGCGAAATTATTGCCGAAACACTGAATTAATCCGGTCATAAATTGAGTTTACGAGCCCTGCAAGCATCGTCATAATACCCACTGAATACAAAAACATGCAATCCCCTGTCATGGCGATGAGCGCCAAACCAACTTTCAAATCCTTGGGGTGTAATGAACCAAGAAATATGGATTGGCTCGTGCAATACAAAACAAGTGGTTCGTTCCATCAAATGATGGCAACTCCACGCGTTGAAACTCAGGATGGAAACCATGGTAAGGTGGCAAAATCTCCGTGATCACTGCAGCAGTCGGCTCGTACTGCGGTTTATCAGGCGGAGGTGATGCAGAGGACGCCTATGGTTTCTGGCCCTTCTCCTTCAATAATGCCAATAGCGGCCAGCTGAAGGCGTTGCACCTCCATAGATTCCTTAAGCGATGTAAAGTCACCAACAGATTCTTGTACATCGTGGATGGCCCTCTCTTTCGCACAATCTCTCCCTTGGTCGTCATGGAGGAGAGCGGTAAGTCAGAATAATTAATAGAGTAAGGCACAATGGACGGAAAATAATCTTTATTCAAAGGAAATCTACTCAAAAGACTTCACAAGCAAACTTGCCTCAACCACCTTGCTGATCAAAACTATGATTAAAATAACTTATCCTAATACTAATTAGACTGGAAGTAAATATACTACTACATCCATGCAAGAGCCTAATAGCATAAGGAAAATAAATGGCAATACTACTAATAATAAAGGGTGAATCTCATATACATCCGCGCTAAACCACTCCAGCCATTTTGTGGTACACCTGGATCCATGCGGTTCTATCATGGTGTGGGATAAGATCAAATTTAGGTGAGCATGGTGGATTTCCAACCACAAGGAACTTAAATTTTTTTTTTTTCGATATTTCCAGAGACTGGAGTTTTGTACTGTAGTTCTTAACTCCATGTACATGACTACATTTAAAGATGTCTTGTTCCTTTCCATCAGTAACAAAATTTGTTTCCTATCAAAAAAAATAAGTAATATGAAAAGCATTAATGGCCAAGTACCTAAAATAACGGTATCAGAGGCGCGCAACGGGCCGAGGCGCAAAGGGGTCCCTAGCGCCTAAAGTTGGCCTCATCAACAATGAGGAGCAAAAAATTCTAAATATAAAATAACAGAAATTTAAAATATAAAAAATGATAAAGCTATTAACCATAACAAATTGACAATTAATGAAGCAAAATAACATCAAATTATAATGATTCTAATAGCTAATCAAGCAAAAAATAACCAATGCAGAAGTGCCAAGCTGTAACATTCATAGCTAAAAAGTAAAGAGTAACACATAAGTTACATCAATAAGTTCATCAAAGCAAGAAAAATAACAAACACGACAAGCCAATTTAACTAATCATCAAGCTCAAAATCAGCATCCTCATTGTCATCAAATTGCTCATATTACGTGTTCCTCTTTAAGTTCTTCTTCTTCGGCTTCATCTTCATCTTATTCACAGTCAATTTCATCTGATAAGCTTTATAGATGTCTTTCCCTTGCCCGTCCCCATTGATTCAACCTCAGTGCAGTTCTGGGTCTATTTTTTCTCTCAAATGAAACCCTAATTTACTTATTATTTTAAACTTTTGGGTTATTTCTAAAATTATAAGTGTGTTATTTGTAGTAGTGATATTAAAAGTGTATTCGAAGAAACAACTTCAAGTAGCTTAAAAAAATCCCATAGACTGGAGGAGCGCCCCACCAGAACCTAGAGGCATGCGCCTAGGGCGAATCTCAAGCTTAAGCGATATCAACAGGTGACACTGAGGAATAACAAAATGTGGAAGCACAGCTCAAAATATGGTCTGGTGGCATACACACTACACATCAATGGCCTGAGAACTCTAAAGTGTGGTCCATGTTGTTGGAAAAAACAATACCCCAAGTGTTTTGATTAGTGCATCCGACAGCCTGTCCCTACAGCGATCTTCATACAACGCCCTAAAAGATGTTTTACAAATAAATGAAGATTCCAGCGTACAGCAAGAAGACTGTTGGCTACAGCAAAGAAGCTGTAGGTATTTTACTTAGGAAAAGTAAAATACAATCCAATTAAATCGTTGTGAGATAAGTCATTCTTTATTCACAAAGTATTCACGACTTCAAAGGTGCATTTAATGCTGACAGGACAGCATTAATGCGGCCGAAAAGACTGTAGACTGAAGAGCATTTAATGTGGATCAAAAAGAATGTCTGAAGCATTAAATACGGATATCTTTAATTCAAACATTCTGCAAGCTGCCAATCCGATCTGTCCACATCTCACCAACTGGCCAATGGCTACATTTATAACGGATTTATTTACAAGATTATAAATAGCCCAAGCAAGAGGACATTGCTCACTACTGATTGATTGATAATATGAAGCATTCATTATCTACAAAGAGCAATCTATTTCTTCAAGCATACAGCGCATATCTTTAAGTGAAGAAATACCAAGTCCTCAACTGAGAACAGCAAACTACAGTAAAGCCTACAGCTGTTGTTCTGATACTTGTGATTCCATACCTTATTATTGAGATCATTAGCCCTGTGGACTAAGTAAGAACTATTCCGACCTGTGTCCGACGAAGAGAGTTCGACGACGAAGCTTCAATCTGTGTGAGAAGAACTCAGTTAAAGGAGCCTAAAGCCAATTTGTGTGAACAGTTTAAAGCTGCAGTCAGCTGTATCAATCTGTGTGAACGATATAGTGACCGATTTAGTTAAACTCATACAGTTGTGCACGCCTTGATTTTAATAAACTATTTACTCTTGTTTGGAGGACCTGTGGACGTAGAGGGATTTACCTCGAACCACATTAAAATTGTGTGTTATTACTTCCTGTATTTACTGTCTTATAACTGCCTGTGATTTATCGTATGCTTACTTTGAAAAACCTAAAGCATCAAGCTATATGAGACTATCTAGTTGCTATACTTGCAGCAACTTGTATCAAGACTTCCGCTACGCATAACAAACTTTGAAAAAGAGTACAACTTATTCAACCCTCCTTCTAAGCTCTTATTAAAGTATATCGTGACCAACAAGTGGTATGTAAGAGGTTGATTCTACAAAGAATCGGTCGATCTTTAACCTGAATCAAATCCAAAATCACTAGCTTTCGAAAACTGCATTTCCTTATCTTTAATATTCATCCTACATTACTGGCATGGATACATCAATGATCAAGTTCGCTATTAATGAGTTTGATGACTGGAGAATCAGCATCGAAGCTCATCTGGCTGCCATGCATGAACAGATGTTCTTCGTGATACAGGAAGGACCTATCACCATTATGAAGGTCAACCCAACTGCCAGGGTGGAAGGCCAACTCCATGTAAAGATGCTCGAGAAGGACAGAGATTAGTGGACAACTGACGAGCGCAAACGAGCAAATCTGGACAACGTTGCTAAGAATGCGTTGTTTGTCACCCTCGACAAAGGCACATTCTCCAGGGTAAAGAGCCGTAAGATGATATGTGAGGGAACTGAGCTCTCAAAAGAAAATAAAATTTCAAAACTCACTCAGCGGTTTGAATATTTCGAAATGAAATCTACTGAAACTCTTGAGGAACTTGATCTCAGATTCACTGGCATTGTCTGTGAACTTGAAGCTTTGGACAAAATGTACACCCAAAAGGAGAAAAGTCTCAAAATCTTTAGATCACTCCTTGAAGCTTGAAGCTTCAAGGAGAAAAGTGTACACCCAAAAGGAGAAACTGGCATTGTCTGTGAACTTGAAGGAACTTGATCTCAGATTCACTGGCATTGTCTGTGAACTTGAAGCTTTGGACAAAGTGTACACCCAAAAGGAGAAAAGTCTCAAAATCTTTAGATCACTCCTTGCTCGATGGGACGTTAAGACCACAGCTATGTGCGTGTCTTACAATCTTGATGATATATCTACTTTTGACCTATTCTTTGACCTCAAAGTATTTGAGTGTGATATCGACCGGAGAGAAAAGGCCGAAGAGTCCCCTGCCAAGATTACACCACTGACTGCTGCATCCGACATCCGACAGGGGACACAGCTCTGCCCCCAGCACATCCAAAGCCGTTGACAGTGATGATGACATCATGTCACAAGACGAAATGGCATTGCTCATGCACAAGTTCCGAAAATTCATTAAGAAATCCGGAAAGGCTCCCTACAAGCCGAAAACCTTCAACAAGGTGAGTTCCAAGTCACCATCTTCTGGAGACTCTCATCTGTGTTCTGATTGCAAGAAGTCAGGACACTATGCAAATAGATGTCCTCATCCCAAAGTAGAGAAGCTACCAGAGGTTGAGCAACTGGAGAAGGATAAAAAAAGACGTGTCTTGGAGAAGTAAGCTGAAGGCGTTGATTGGGGAATCAGAAGTAAACTCTTGATAAGAATTCGAGGGACTTCGAAAAGTGGTCCAAGCAGCACGGCCTGCATCTCGATATTTCCACGCTACCAACCGCTTTGTAATTTTAGCTAGTGTTGGTTCCGATAAGGACATTTTCAACGGATTACCTCCAAGCGGTACACATGATCTTGGCCAATCTCCTACCTGCAGCCGAACATCGCCACTCGCTCTTTAGTCTCATTCTCTCCGTTGTCGATGCCTAATAGAGTACTCTTATCCATAATGATCCTTAACCCCCACATTCTGGAAAACACCTCTAAAATCTTCATAAGCCATTATAAATGGACAGTATCATTGGCAAACTGGAGATGGGATACTTCAATCTTGTCTTTTCCTACTACCAGCCCATTGATTAGCGAACACTCGTTGGCCCTGTTGATCATTCTACTTAACCCATCAGCAAACTAAGTTGAAAAGGAAAGGTGATAGCGGGTCACCTTGCCTAAGACCTCTAGAAGACCGAAATTTCCCTCTAGGTCTCCCATTTATCATTACCGAGAAGTTGACTGGTTCAAGACAGCCCTTAATCCACCTTCTCCAACGGTCCCCAAAGCCTTTGAGGATGAAGCCGAGAAACCCCATTCAACGTGGCCACAGGCCCCTGAGAAGGTGATTTGCAGATCACCCTCTTCTACCATGAATCTTATATTCCTCCACCACCTCATTAGCAATTAGGGGCGTATCCAAGATATTCATCCCTCGTATAAATGCATTTTGAGCAGTGTCAATAGTATCAAGTAGCGCCTCCTTAAGTCGGAGGAAAAGGAAAAGTCGTTCGCCTTGATAGTTCCTCCTTTGGAATGAGATAAATGTAAGTCTCATTGGTTATCCGGTTGATAACTCCTTTATAGAAGAAATCCCTGAACACCTCCATTAGGTCCTTTTGTAATGTCCCAACAATGCTTACACGCTACCCATGTAAATCTGGGTGCTTATAGTCCACAAGAGGAAGATAATATTAAGATTAAAAGAAAAAATAAATAAGAAAATCAAAAATGAACATACTACAAAAATATCTACCAAAATGCATAGAGGAAAAGCAATAGCCAGAGTTTGTTCTATGCATTCATATTGAATTGAAACCATGTGCAACTTACATGCTTCCTTTCTTTGGTTATGACGGGAAAAATATTTTGAGATTTTATACCCAATATGAAGCATTTGATTAAACACCAAACACAGAACCGAAAAATAAAATCATAAATAAGTAACAATCATGAAAGCACTCCGGATTGGAACCGTATATCAATAAATGAAGAAAGTACAAAATGAACTAACCTCCTTGGAGGTAGGGGGCTTGGTGAGCGCATAATAGTCAAAGAATATTTGTAGAGTTGAAAAATCCTCAAACATATGCTTCCAAGAAGAAGGAATCTGTAAAATTGAACTCATTCAGAGTGAGACTGGACCTTGCAACAAGCAACATCAGCAACAAATCTTAAGTGATTGTAAAAACTACAAACAAACGTATATACACACATTATCCGCAAGAATCACGCTTTAAAAGGTCATCCTACAAAGATTTTCATTATAACTTCAATCATATTTATTTCTTGCTATATAAAAGATACCTGAACAGTCCCAAATTCTTCAGTACTTTCATCAATTGATGACCCGATAAAATCGAAAGACAAGCATTTCAAGGACAAGGATAGAGCCAATTCTTGCAACCTGCTGACCGCTGCATGTCCTAAAATTACTCTCATTGTCCAATAAATGAATTTGAAGCATAGATTTTCCTATGAAACAGAAAAGGACTATAGCCAGCACCTACCATCATTTTTAAGTTGATGCAATGAAGTTAAAGATATCTGGAAAATTTGAAAAAGGCAATGATCCCTGAAGGAAATAGCCACCCTTCGGTGATGTGCTGAAGGCAATCCTGGATTTGGCTGAAAGTAAAACGTCAAATAGACCCAAATAACATTCAGGCAAGCATAAATCCGATAGGAAGAAAGCGAGGAAAATACAGTTAAACAACAGGGTACAAGTTATATCATGTTATATGAATGAAAGAATTACAATAACACAGTAGATATCTTTATGTTATGACACCCTTTTAAACCGTCTAACATAGAAAGCACTGGTATTAGAAATAGCCAACCTGATTCATTTCACTAACAAGCTGATTCAATATCTTTAAACCAATAGCATAGTGATCTGATGTTGCCTGAAAAGTTCAGAGCATCTTAAGAAATCATGCTCACGAAGATTAGTAACCGTTATTATGAAATAACAACGAAGAAGATGGGGGTCTTGCATATGTTTCCAGAAAGAAAATGTCTCATATAACTTATAAGACAAACAAACTGGATGGAGGAAAAAAAAAGCGCCAAACCAATCACTGCCACCTATTTAAAATAAGAAAAACAAATATATCTAATCTTATACTTTGAAAGCTGTGGACTTGTGGGAAAAAATGATCAAGTTCTTGAACATTTGGTCATATAACAAATCCAAAAGACATTTCAAAAACATAAATTACTACAGGACATGCAAGTTGCTTCTAACACTGTAAAAATTTGGATCTGCTTCAGTTTACATGCGATTAAAAAAATTTCTTGTCTGTGCAATATGTATTTCTGCTTTTCCTATTTTCATTTTGAATATTGTTTTCTTGAAATTTTCCTAGTTTTCAATATGCTTTAGATAGTAAGGGGGTCTAACTGGAAATGCAGGAGTGCCACTGTTGGCAAAACACAAATAATAGGATAATGGTTGTCTGTGATAATCTTTATAACTGAGAATAACGGCTAAAAAGAAATTGGTCAGCTTGATGATTAAAATGCCATTTAAGTTGGATGAATACAATATCTGGCCAAAAAAAAAAAAAAATCTTAACCGAGAACATAGGGTGGGGAAGTGATAGAGTTAAGAGAATGGGACACAAGAAATGCAGAAGATAGATTGAATTGCAAGAAGAAAATAAGAATCAACGAAATAAACCCCGTCCCGAGCTAATGGCCGAATTCTACGGAAAATATTTCATCCCAAGCCGAAGCCGTAAACAATGTTCATGATGAAAGACAATCTAACTAGGAGACACAATGACAATATAAATAGACTTAATAACCTAATCCTAACTTATGCCCTAAGCAACTAAGCCGATGGGCCAAACTTATTCAATAACTTAAATTAAACCCTAAAACAATAATTAATATAAAATAGTAGCATATCAATTCCATTCCTCTTAAAAACAGCCTTGTCTTCAGCCTAGCTGAAGTGAGGAACTGCAGAACCTCATCCAACCATATACTGCCCATTCTAGGGAATTTATAACCTGGATCGTCCTCAACTTCCCTATCTGGAATAATCAAGACCTGAAGGGATTTATTTGCGCAAACATGCAGCGGCGAATAGGGTTCACGACACTTGTAACACAAGGCCTTTGAGTGCAGGTTCATATACTCCGTTTGTAACATCGGAATAGAGGCGCATAAGACCCGACCAAATCTGGAAGCGTGAATTTGCAGGGATTAATATAGGGACAGGGCTACCGCCTGATCGTTGGTGTCCTGTGTCCGGAGAAGAACAGTCGATGTTGCTACTGAATTGAGATTCGCCCTTAGAAGGTAAAGACGGGGGCAGAGACGGCGATTAATGTTGTGGTTGGGTTAACTCCAACGCGTTCAATCTTGCGCGCCAAGTGCATAATATCAAATAGGTCCTAGGCATCCTTTGAGCGAATTCTCAATCTTTTTCATCTTTCAACCCATGCGAAAACATTCCCAAGCAGTATTGATCCGAGATACCAAGAACGAGAACAACCACAAAATAGATAGATTTGTATACTCATTAATGGTTCCTGTCTGCCGAGTGTACAACAGCGTTTCAAACAAATTAGCCATGGGGACTAACTCCTGTTTAAGTTGTGTACATGTCAGATTGGGGGACCGATGCTGAATCCAACGGAACCGGTGTAAGGCGTCTCCCTCCATAGCGACGAGGGCAAAATCGACCCTGCTTACCTCCGAAATCATGTGGAGTCGAAAACACTGTTCAGATCTAGACAACCACCCTTCGGGATTATACCCATCAACCCGCTAGGGTTATGCGGTTTGCCGCCGCAAAAACCTCCACTTCAGCCGACGCCGCCTCTTCCTCCTCCTGCGCGTGTGCGCCGCCGAACCAACGCAGAACACTAGTTTGTTTCCGCCCCTATCCTCCGTCGCCCTTGCCCTTACCGCGCCCAGATCGCTGATAATAAGGCGGTTAGGGCATCCAGTTTTGCTGCCATCGACCCAATCTCCATTGCCATCTCCTCGCTCTTCTCTATCACTGTCAATCTCTGTTCTGAGTCCATAAGTGATGATGATCGAGTTTGAGGCATGAATAATCCATAACTTAACCATAACTTAAACCCTAAGCAACTAAGCCGATGGACCAAACTTATTCAATAACTTAAATTAGAATCCTAAAACAATGACTAATATAAAATAGTAGTGTATCAGGAAGGTTTTGGTGGGAAATAGGTTCAAATGTGGTTTCCGATGAGATAAATAACATGATCTATAAAGCTAAAATAGTAAGGAGGGGTGCACAAAGAAAGAACCATTGAAACAAAAACTATACAGCCCCTAACTTTATATAGTATTCACAGTTATGATTTAGCAATTACAACTGTATCATATGGTTATGCTAAATAAAAAATTACTTCAACATTCTTATCTTTTTATAAGAAACTGAAAAAAGAAATTGCGAAAATTAGGCATGAGAGGTCCCTAACAATGTTAATGTGAAAAAATTACAAGGCAAAACACCAACAGACAAACATAGATCCTTGAAAGTATCTGACTCAAAAACCATAAAGCAACTTTATATTTAATCGTATCCAAAATATCATCTAAAGATTCACAACTATTATCCAAAATCCTCTTATTCTTTTCTATCCATAACGACAAAGACAACTAAACAGCGATCATCCATAATTTTTTTCCTTTCTTATTAATAGAGACCCGCCAGAATCCGGCGTGTCAGACCAAATTTTTAGAAACAACGGTTGAGGATAATCAAATATGATATTCTTATTTAGATAAAACTCGAGAACCAAAGTTCCCCTCCGCTAGATATCCGCCCAGCCAAAGCCGATTCTCAATTTCTGATAACAATAGTAATAATTCTAATAAACTCCCACTAAAAGATAATAAAACCATGCGGTCTGCAATCCCACATAAATAATCAATGAACTAGCCTATTAATAATAAAACCGAATAAATAATACAAAGTCCAGCAAGTCTCGGCTCATGCCAGCCCTCAGCCTTCAGTACTCATAGCGTGCACCCATATTGGCCCGGTATTTCCTTCGGACGTAGACTTGTGAACAACGATACTTATGAATATCATAAGGAGTAAGGACAAACAGATCAGAAGAGCAAACATTTTTAGATTATAGAAATTAAAATAAATACCCAAGAAAAATAAAAAACAATCCCAGCAAGAGAAGAAATCAATGAGGTTCCACTTAATGACTAATTTGAAGTTATTAAAGATCCCAACTCTAATGTGATCCCCAAAACAGCATTCTTACCAATCATTTGATAGTAGATGGCTTGGTGGTGTATGAGAATGTTCTGAGTAATTTAGTTTCCCGTCTCGGTTTGCGACTGTTCAGCCTATTGGGAGAAAATGTTTAAGGAGAGAAAAAAAAAGAATGGGAGAGGTGTCATTGGAACGTGGAGAGAGATTGAGAGTTTTGGACAGGTAAATCCAGAAAGATGGAGTAATAAATTCAACAAAAAAGATCCCAAATATCGTAATTTTGGGAGTTCGTTTTAGATTGAACGGAAACTTTATAGCCGACGCATCCTTAATAATGGAGCATCGATCAGAATTATAGAGAGGCCGGGGAAATTTGCGTTCCTCCTGGACATAGACTTAGGGGGCCTGGTAATTGAATCGATCTCTGGAAGAAACATGCACAATAGAGGAGGTGCAGAGTTTTGTCGAGAGAATAGAGGAAGTAGTTACATTCTTTTGTGTTAGTTGATGAAGAATTATAATGGTTTCTTTCTAAAGGGGTTGGCGAGTAGATATGATAAGCAAAATATTAAAAAGAAACAGATGGGCGAAAGTAGTCAAGGTTGGAAGCAACTGCACACTCAATAATTATTGTTGCGGCCGAACAGAATCTGGTTAGAAGTCTTTCTTTCCGGTAAAGCTTAGATATGTAAGGTGAGGACTGAGGAGGTGTTGTTGGTGCTTAAAAAATATACAAGCCATTACCAGTCGCAATGATAGGGCTTCATAAATCGATATTCAAAGATCAATGAGCTCATTGTGGCACCAAGAGATGCATATCTTTCCCTCCCTGGGCAACAAGGCTATTGTTTGGGCTAGTGACATGGCGGAGTTGAAGTCATGTGCTAAGAAACAGAGATGGTTTCTTCACAGTAAGATTGTGGTGGGTGTTCAAAGATGGATGAATTTTCTTACAGGAGGGAGAACTCTTAAATGTAAGAACAACTGAATCGACATTGGTGGGCCACCCTTTAACCTTAGGAACAAATAACCATTTCAAACCATTGGAGCATGTAGCGGTGGTCTTATTCATATTAATCATAAAACCATAAAAAATAAAAATATACTTATACTAGTAAATTATCGTGAAATACCAAGAGAGGCGCAGCTCTTTGAGTTCAGGGACACACCAATGATCGCACCTCTCAGTCTTAGACCTTCTATGCGTGCGCCAACCTTCTCCTGGAATTTGCGTGCAAAAAAAGGGAATGAAACCCTAGAGTACTCTAAGGGCTTTACTTTTTACTTAATCAGCTTAATACTTAATCAGCTTAATCGATCAGCTATATGTTGTTGTTTACTTTCAACTTAATGATCTTAATAATGTCTTTTTCATTAAGCAACTTTTGGGGTGTCCTTACCATTAAGCCAGAAATACTTCCCCAATATACCAAAATTACCCTCTCTAATAATAAAAGAATTGAGTATATATAGTATAAATTATCATATAATCTTAATTATAATTGAGTATATATAGTATAAATTTAAAATATATATTAACATTATATAATTAAAATTCATAAAATATAAGCTATTTATTGATAAAAAAATTAATATAACTATATATATTAAAATATAACTTAATATATATATAAAAATGTTGTCTGATTATTTAAAGGGTTCTATCTTTTATAATACCAAACCATAAAAGTAACAAGTTATATATCCTCATTCATAAGAGTATAAGTTTTTGATACCAAAAGACATTAATACCCTTAAATCTATCACTAAAAGGTAAAAAAGGAAAGTCAACATCAACATTTTTTTGGAGGACATTTTAGTCTTTTTAAGCAAAATGGTATCAATAACTTACACTCTTATGAATGAGGATATATAACTTATCAATTTTATGGTTTGATATTAAAAAATTGATTCTCACTTATTTAAATATACCTGAAAATTATAATATGATTTATGAATATATATATATTATAATATAAATTAAAATATATATTATGTTATATTATATAAATTGATTTTTTTATATTGACTATTAAAAAAATTAATATAACTATATATATTAAAATATAACTTAATATATTTATAAAAATATTGTCTGATTATTTACATATTCCTAAATATTATAATATGATTTATGAATATATATTATATTATATATTATATTATATATTATGTTATATTATATAAATTAATTTTTTTATATTGAATATTAAAAAAAATTAATATAACTATATATGAAAATATAACTTAATATATTTATAAAACTATTGTATAATTATTTAAATATATCTGAAAATTATAATATAATTTATGAATATATATTATAATATAAGTTAAAATATATTATCTTATATTATTTAAATTGATTTTTTATATTGAATATTAAAAAAATTAATATAACTATATATATTAAAATATAACTTAATGTATTTATAAAAATATTGTCTGATTATTTAAATATACCTGAAAATTATAATATGATTTATGAATATATATATATATATATATTATAATATAAATTAAAATATATATTATGTTATATTATTTAAATTGATTTTTTTATATTGACTATTAAAAAATTAATATAACTATATATATTAAAATATAACTAATATATTTATAAAATATTGTCTGATTATTTAAATATACCTGAAAATTATAATCTGATTTATGAATATATATTATAATATAAATTAAAATAAATATTATGTCATATAATTTAAATTGATTATATAAACTAAAATGCTCAATCCGTTCTTTATCAAAAAGGTCTTAATTCATATTGAGGGGTAAAATGGTCATTTCTGTCATTCAGATAGTTCATTCAGAAAAGAAAGAAACAAGATATTTTTTCAAATCAGACAGATTAATCCACTCAGACAGCTTAATCCATTCAGGTATTAATGGAAAAAAAGTAAACAGCCCTTAATTGCGTGACAATCTAGATGTTTTCTTTGTTACAGCAGACCAGTGTAAAATGACTATATTTGTTTGAGCGGATTATTAAAAGACTATTTGCCCTAAAAAGTATATGTTCTGAACGCAAGTTTTTGCACTAAGACCATAATAGCGTATGTTATAGCGTAAACCGCGTTATACATGAGCGAGTAGTAGGGGTGTTCATGGACTGGGTACTCGGTCCATGACCAACTTCCATGAACCGACCCGCTCCCATTGGTTCGGCAAAAATCGAAACATGACTCGGTCCATATACTGCAGATACCCGCTCATTAGATTAACCGCAAAACCGGTTCGGGCAGGTCGGTACCCCCGTCCATCTTAATAATAATAATAATAATAATAATATATATATATATATATATATTTTACCAAAAAATAAAATAAAAATATAAAATATCACTAAGTTTAATTTTTATTTTTTCAAAAGTGTAGCTGAAAGATGGGATTAATATTCAAGTTTTTTTGTCATATGTTCATCAACAATAACAAAATAACAGAATAAGAAAAAAATAAGAGTTTTTTAGTGTACTCATATAAAAAATTACAAAGTACCCCTATAACGGTTCGGGTACCCGCCGGTTCCCAAAAATGAGAACCGCGAACCACTGCAATTTGTACCGCCCATATACCCGCATCGCTTCTTCTAAGCGGTTCGGTTACCCATTTTTCGGTTCGGATCTGTTTGATTTTCACGGTTTTCGGGTTTTCGGGGTTTGTTAGCAGCCCTAGCGAATAGCATGCTATTGTACATATCGCTATCTGAGCTGCACTACGGCGTGCTGAAGGTCTGTCGCGTGCTATAGCGCACTATTTAGAACACTGAGCAAAAGACATGGTAACTAAGCATTAACTTCTTCAAATTAGATGGATTATACACTCCAGAATATACAGCAAGAGCATTAGAAGTGTTTAATGTAGAGAAGAGGGAACTGCATCGATGAAACATAATTTCATTGCACGAACAAATAATATGATACCTGGTTCAAAAAGTTGATAGATTCTTTAGCCACATCTCGAAACCTATCATCATTAAGCCATCCAAACTTGGTAAGTCGGCATAAAATCTGGACTAAAGATCCAATCACAAAGGGCTGCAGCTCAGGACCTTTGTTTGCCAGATAGTTTATAATGTAATTTCCTTCATAGACAGTAAAACCAATGAATTCAGAATGCCTTGAAAAGAGAACTATAAATCAAGCAAACAGACTCTAATCAAATACATGATGATGGGCTGTATTTGAACTTGGTGGAAATAACAACGGGATGAATATTCTCAATTTAGCTAAAGTTGTGGTTACGCTTAAGATGACACCCAAACTCAAAGCACGTCAAATAAACATAGCCTGATAATAATGTAAATCTGTAAATAACATGTGGAACACAAACTGTAGGCTTAATAATATTTACGAATATCAAGGCGTAGCTGCGAGGAGAGACTATGCTCAGTCACTTGCTTTAACAAGCTTGAACTAGCCAGCATCAACGCGTAAGGGGTCAAAGCATTGTCCAGTATATACTGACACTGCGAAATATAATCAACATTTGTGGAAAAACATTTCAGGGTGTTCTCGGCGTGTGCCCGTTCTGCTGAGTCTTGTGAATTATAAAGTCTTTCGCACAACACTTCCAGTTGGACTAAGCTCTCCATTACACAAAATCCAGACCATGTAAGTGCTCTCCTTCAAGACGATCAAAGACCTGCACTCATACAATCCAATCTCAGTCTATAAACCTTTCCACATACAAAAATGCGTCAAGTACATATACATCAGTCAGTGGGCAGGTGGGTTGGTGAAAGATGACAATATTCAAGAACAGGCGAAAGCCAAACATAAAGAACACTTGCCGAAGTCCAATACACTAACAGAAATAAAACTGAGAGAAATTCATGGGGGCATAAAATTGAGTTCAAGAAAACGGCAAAGCAAGATTCTCTCATACAGCAAGATCGAACCAAAGTTACAGTGACATTGTACCCCTTAGTATCAAATGGTGTACCTTGCAGAATGAAATATCTTTGCACGCAAACTTTGATAGGGAAAAGAATGTAAGCCGCATATATATTACAAATTCAATTGTTACATATGTTTCGGTTGTAACAAAAGATACAACAAGAAAAAAAAAATCTCCTTAGTCGATTTCTAGAAACAAAAAGAATACAACTATTCCAGAAAATCAACCATTAGCTGTTCAGCAACGACCCTGACAAACAAAACCAAGAAAAGAGAAGAGAAATAAAATCAATAGGCATTTGCTTAAATAGAAATACACACATCAATGCTCATTGATATACATATATATATATATATATATGTTCACACATACATATCTAACCCAACTTAGAAAACGAAACAATCTAGAAGAACAATTACAAATTACTCGGAGAAGGGCCTTAAAGTTATCAGCACAAGAAAGCGAAGACAAGAATTGATTTATGATCGGGCCGGAATAAATCCTTGGATTTCTATGCGATTATTACGAAAGAAGAAATTTATTTTAACACGGCTGAGAAGTTGGAAGATATACGCCTAAACCCTCCTAAACATGTGCTAAATAGGGGCAGTTACCAGGCTTTTTATACGAAAACTTGGTCCGACGTAGGCTGGTATTAAAATTATATATTTTTTTATATTTATCGATTTCAATTTTTATATTTTTCTTGTTAATTGGAATCAACAAATATAAAAAAATACGCAATTTTAGTACCAATCAATATAAGACCAAATTTTCTTGACTTGGCGATAAGAAAATATATCTTAATTATACTACATATTTGTTCATATTTATCGATTTTAATTTGTATATTTTTCTTATTAGGGTTGAACTGTGTGGATTGGAATCGATAAATATGAAAAAGTATGTAATTTTAGTATCGGCCTAACGTCAGACCAAGTTTTCCTGGCCTGACGTAGAAAAGCCCTACCAAGGTACATGTGCAAACATTTCGAAAAGATTTACAATCTCGCTAGAGTATAGAATTATTGATTAACAATATAAAACCCGTATAATATACAAAATATTTATAAGATAATACGTTTATTTAATTTTTAACAAGGTATTAAGTTATAAAAGACGTGGAAACATATTAAATTATTATTTCTAAGAATATCTATTTTTGTACATATCAAATAAAATTATATATTATATAAAATACAATAAAATCAAATAAAAGATGCTATATATAATCACAAACTAGATTTTTTTATTTAAATAATATTTAGTATCTGTGATGTATATCAAGATGATAATGGTTAGAGTATCCATCAAACATACTCAAATATGATTAATAACCATAACAATAATAATAATAACGAGGCTTGACATCCAATCCGTGCGATGCACGGTCTTTGGTTGCAGACGCTTGAATGAGCATATGACGGTAGTTAGATACCTATTAGAGAATTTGTATTGTATTTATTTTAGAGGATTTAATTGTGATGTTATCATAACTTTTGTATTTAAATTAGTTTATTTACATTTAAAGTTACAATTAAAATAGTCTTTTCACATTTAGTCTTTTAATATGAATAAGGACTCATCCGTAATGCTTTTTCCGTGTAGAATTCTTTTAGTTTATGTAATTAGTTATATGTAATGTATTGTATTTAATTTTTTTTTTAATTTTATTTTTTTAAAAATCCCCCCACACCCTTCCCTTACAATGAGAATTGAACCCAGGATCTCTAAGTCACTGGAAGGCTCCATAACCACTAAGCCATTCGATGTTTATACTATGAATATTTAGATGCAATGGGTGCAATGCACGGGTTGATAAAACATTACACTATGAATATTTAAAATAAATGTATTGTATTTATTTTAAATGTTCACAGTGTAATATTTTATCAACCGTGCATCGCACCCATTATCTAAATATTCATAGTATAATGGTCGGTACTAATTAGGTTTCCAGTACTTAAAATAGTTTATTCACATTAAAAGAGTACATGTAAAATGACTTTTTCTAAGACGTGACATTTAAAATAGTCTCTTCACATGTAATCTTTAAATACTAACAACATTTGTTTTAACATTCTACAATTTTATGCAATCTTGAAACTACGATATGATTTCGTTTTTAACACGATTGTTTGTATTCCTTGGAGTTTAATATGTAGATGTAAATTCGTGAGTTTATAAAAAATGAAATTATTTTTGGTGTGCAATGCATTAGTTGTACAGTACTAATTTTTATGCACAACCCCCCTTGCACATTAAATTAAGGGGGATAAGCTTTATATATAATAATAGATAGATGTTGGTATTAGCTGTATGTAAATCCTGAAACGTCGCCGTATGGATTTTCATGTTTGAAACGAAGTCGTCTTTCCTGCTCCCACATTGCCTCAAGCTCGCAGCTTTTCGTCCAACGGATATAAAAAAGTGGAAAATTTTAAACCCAGAATATTGAAAAAGGAGAGGGAGGGAGAGAGAGGAAAAGTGAAACTTTTCTTTTATTAACGAAACAAAAGAAAAGTGAACCACTATTGTGAATTTCTTTTCCTTTCAGATTCCACTCCACCGCTTTGATCCACGCGTTGCTGCTCAGTTCCCGATTCTTGGCTTCTGGTTTATTTAATTTCTTTTTTAACATTTTTTTACCCCCTTGCATATTAAATTAAGGGGGATAAGCTTTATATATATATATGGCAACGGTTCGGCGGGGATGGTTTTGCACTATCCAAAGCTGAATTTAAAATTAAAGATTGAAGTTGTGAAAAACGATTTTCCAGTCTTGTTTTACTAAAATATGATTTTTTTTTTGTTTTATATATGAATCAAGTAACTGTAACCGTTGAAGAGGGAAAAAAAATTCTTACTCATTAATTTTTCAAATTGTACTTCATACGTCCATAGTTAATTGTAACATTGAATTTTTTTTAACATTTTTTTTATCCCCCTTGCATATTAAATTAAGGGGGATAAGTTTTATATATAATAGATAATATTCCTATCTATGTAGCACTCATTTCAAAAAGTTATCCTCCTATTCGTATGCCGCAAACACTAGACCATAAATACCCAGATAAAATTGTTGTTTGTCCATTATTAGTTAATACATATATCCTACTATTCTAAAAGTGTGAAGGGTTGTTGGAAGAAAAACGTGTTTGTTCCTTTTATTTCCTACTATTCTAAAAGTGTGAAGGGTTGTTGGATGGAAAACGTGTTTGCTCCTTTTATTTTCTCGCTGAAAGCGTCTTTTTCTTCACCTCTCAGCTTCAGTGGCTCCCCTTCCTTCTTCCACCAACATGTCTGCTTCATTTTTGCGATTTTTTTGGGGAGCCGTCTTTTAGAGGATATTGTTTGTTGGCCCTTCATTTATCGTTCGTTTTAGCTTTTATGTGTTTCTTCCGGACCCCTATTTCTCGCGGCCTCTTCTCACCGCTTCGCATCTTACTCGTTTCTCACCACCTCTCGCTCAATTTGGCTTCTGCTTTCCCTTCTTCTTGAGATTTTCCTGCAGGCGATTGTTGCGGTTAGGTCTGTCTGCGCTTTTGCGCGCTGTGGGCTTTGTTTCTTTTGTGGGGTTTCTTCTATCTTTTAGGTTATACCCTCTTTGCTATTTTTCGTATATTTTTCCCGACCCCTTGATTTTGAGATTAGGTTTTACAGTTTTATTATTCACTAGTCTTTTTCTTCACCTCTCAGCTTCAGTGGCTCCCCTTCCTTCTTCCACCAACATGTTGTAACACCCCCAAGTTATTCAGGGTATATTACAACGCCGTGAGCCCCGCCGTGGGACCCACAAGGCTAAACATACGCGGAACTATAAACTTGACCGATAAGGTCTACATACAATAGAAAGAAAGACGATACAAATGGTATTCGAAACCATAAACAATGAAACCATATACATCACTGCACAAATCAATACCTCGGCAACAGTAGGAACATCAAGAAGCGAAATACAATACTCGAGTATTTAAAAAAATCCATTCCAGTACAACAACCGAATGGAGGAAACCAAAAGAGATAAGGAGACAAGACACAGTATCACACTTGCCCATCATCTTCATGCCGACCGGTACCGTCTGTCGCTCTCCTGGAACTGAAATACATGAAACGTATTTCCCCATAAAGGGGTTAGCCGTCGAATAGCTAGTGCAAGTATAACAATATGAAACATAATACTTCGACAATAAAGTAAATGTAATCCGTCAATTCATCAATATCCGTCAATTCATCAATATCCGTCAATTCATCAATTTAAGACTAGTATTAGGAATAACTAAAATCTCATAAGACGTATGTGAATGCCGTGGAAACGGTTCGTTCACCTCATACGCCGTTACGTATGTGAATGCCGTCAAAGCGGTTCGTTCACCTCATACGCCGATACATGTAGGAATGCCGTCAAAGCGGTTCGTTCATTACATGCCAATCAATATATCTATGAATGCCGTAAAAGCGGTTCGTTCATGATATGCCATCAATATTTCTATGAATGCCGTAAAAGCGGTTCGTTCATATCATACCATCAATTCCTCTTACTTTCAAAGTCGAGAACGTACAATCATAAATGTATACTTGCCTTAATAAGCGTTATCAAGATCCCGAAGAACACGGTTCGACCGGAAGTTTGAACCACGAGGAAGACAACGAGCGGAAGGGTTTCAACTCGAGTTCTTCACAAGAATTCGACCCTAACAACATAAATTCAATAAATCATCGATCATACGAGGAAGAATAATCGTAGAACGCCCGAAAACCCCTATGACATTTTACTGGACACCTTCAAGGCGTCGGTCAAGAACTCGACCAAAACAACGAATCGATACGATCCAACCATGGGATAACAAGGAAATGATACAATACATCTAAATAATCATCAATCCTTCACAATCCTAAGTTAAATCGGATTAAACGGACGAAATCGAACAAAATACCCAAAATCCCCAAAATTAGATTTCTAGAAAATCGGCACGATTCGCTCGATCAAAGGATGTTATCGGACGAATGATTGATGAAATGAACCTCAAAACTCCATGGATATGTTGGTAAACAACATGGCTTCAAGATTAGAACACGCCAAGATGCGGAAGAGGAGAAGAAGAAGGTGAAAAATGGCAAGAAAAACGTCTGCAGGGCCTTTTATAGGGGTTGGTGCTGCCGGACACGGCCGTGCCGGTCGGCACGGTCGTGTTGCACGATTGGCGGCAGGACTCGACCGTGTCCTGCTTGACACGGTCGCGGCGCTGAGGGCCTTCCGACAGCGACCCGCCCGAGAGCGACTGGTCATGACTCGACCGTGTCCTGGGACACGGTCGGGCGTGTCGGCAGTCGTTCCAGGTTTATCCGGAAGAGTACGGCACGGGCCGTGTCGGACGACACGGCCGAGTCTGGTCGACAGAAACTCCGGCATTTCCGGACGAGTACGGCACGGGCCGTGTCACGTTCGTATAATTCAAGAGTTCTTCAAGAACATGAAATATCCGAAATCACGTTCAGAACAACATCTCCGAGGTATATATCTCCATGTTACCATTTTCTTCATCATGTCATTCATACAATCTCAAGAATCGCAACAAAACCCTTATCACCATATGAAGAAGATCTCAATGATCATATCAACATCCGAAATTTCTTATTACAATTCCAATAAATCTCGTATAACATTATCACATGATACCATAATTGTAACACCCCCAATCCGCTCAGGGATATTACACGCCGTAAACCCTTCTCACAAGGATTTACCAGGCTAAGCACAATTTCCACGTCGTTCCAAAAATGCTAAAAAGACCGATGACGGTAATATTTTTCAAATACTAAAAAAAATCATTTTCCAAATACCGTCAAAACGATCAAGGTTAAAATGCCAAAAACTCAGTTTAGGGAATCGGTTTTACAAAATAAAATTTTAGTTGGCAAAATACCAAAATCCATTTCAAAAATACTCACGCAGCGGATAAAAGTACAATCCAATTTATGCATTTTCATTGAAATAAGACGAACATCAAAATACACGATTCCCAACATACTCCCTCCCAAGTAGTAATCCAAAAAGAAAAAATAAGCCACTATCAAAAGGGATATGAGGATTACCTTGCATGGACGAACCACGAAGAAAGAATAATTGAACTCCATTCCAAGAATCATTAAATCATCATAGTCATCATATGGCCTCAAGAACATCAAGATCTCTATGATTCCATAATCATAATCAACATATTCAAAGCATATCATTATCTTCCTTCGACATAAACCTCATAGAATATGGATAACACAAGAAATCACTTCAAGAATCAACAATAGTTCCATAACCAAGCTCTAATTCCATGATTCCAAGCTCACAATCATGTTAAAAGTGTTTAGAACACTCTTAAAAGTGAAGAGGGACGAGTTTTGGAGAGAAATATCTCAAAGGATCGTGAGAGAAATGAAAGGCAACACTTCAATCTATAAATTGCACTCTCATTACGTACGTAGGTGTCCTTTCTTAACACATGTCTCCTTCATCTGTGCGATTTTTTTGGGGAGCCGTCTTTTAGAGGATATTGTTTGTTGGAACTTCATTTATCATTCGTTTTAGCTTTTATGTGTTTCTTCCGGACCCCTATTTCTCGCTGTTGTTGGAATATTTATTCCACACATTATTTAATTTGTGTTTTGATGATTAAAGTTGCTAAACAACAAAACAACATCGAGGCGAAGCAAATCAACGAAACAGACGAAGATGCAAAAAGTTGCAATCTGGACTGATTTAGCGCACGCAAGTCATCATATGTTAGCGCACGCTAACGAGGAGTAATCTGCATTCCAGCCAAGTTTCGAAGTAAGCTGAAGTGAAGTCAGCTGATGAGATAGCGCATGCTACACGTTATCATTAACGCACGCTATCGAAGTCTTGTTATCGTTGTGAAGGAATTCAAACACAGAATATCGTATGCAATGAAGTCAGCATTAGCGCACGCTACAAAGAAGGAATAGCGCACGCTAAGCAGTTTGAATCAAGTCAATTAGAACGTTGGGAAAAGCAGGTCAAAATCAGCATATCAAACGGATACTTTGACAAGTCATGCAATGGATATATTGTATTAGCGCACGCTACAATATGTTATTAACGCACGCTAATACAAGATTGTTACGTACGTAAGGCAGAAGACATAACGTACGCTAAAGAAGAAACGAAGCTACTGGACTGAAACTGGGAACAGTCTAACGCACGATACATGAAAGACTTTACGCACGCTAAAGCAAAAATGTGCGATAGCGCACGCTAAGAAGGAAGAGCTAGCGCACGCTAGCTAGTCAACTGGCAGCAACGGCTAGTAAGGAGGAAGAAGGCTATAAATACCAAGGAGTTGGTATTATTCCACACAACAACATTGAGCAAAGCATACATACGTGTTATATCATTGTAAACATTATAGTTGTTGTTCTTGATCTTAATTAAGAGTGATTGAGTGTTATACACAAGATCATACACGAGCGAGAAAAAGAAAAGATACGGTTTGATTCGGTGTTATTAGGATCAAGGATCCGGCATTGTTAGAATCACAATCGCTATCTTAGTGAGGTTTATCTAGTACCGATAGAAAGCTAGAGTGGTTGATTCCTTATCCAATAGAAAAGGAAAAACAGTTTTACTCGGACTGATAGAAGACGAGATTGTAACGGTAATCCCTCGACCGATAGAAGAGAGACGTAGAGGTTTTGATCTTAATCCTAAAGAAAAAGATACATCGAGAGAGGACGTAGGCTTCGTTAATAGCCGAACCTCTATAAATCCTTGTGTGATTTATTTTCCGCAATTTATTTACGCTTCCGCACAAAACGGCGTAAATATCCGATTTTATACCAACAGCTGCCTCTTCTCGCCGCTTCACATCTTACTCGTTTCTCACCACCTCTCGCTCGATTTGGCTTCTGCTTTCCCTTCTTCTTGAGATTTTCCTGCAGGCGATTGTTGCGGTTAGGTCTGTTTGCGATTTTGCGCATTGTGGGCTTTGTTTCTTTTGTGGGGTTTCTTCTATCTTTTAGGTTATACCCTCTTTGTTATTTTTCGTATATTTTTCCCGACCCCTTGATTTTGAGATTAGGTTTTACGGTTTTATTATTCACCTGTATTTTATGTATTTGCTTTTCTTCCTAATTTTGTACTTCTTTATGGATATTTTGCTTCTCTCGTATTTAATTTATTTTATTTATTTGGGGTCTCTCATGATTGATTGTTTAGTATAGTTCAAGGATTCCGTCGTTTGTCAATGTTCAGTGGAGAGAAGGTTTTAGGATTTCCTCTTTCACTATTTGTTATTCTTGAATTATTATTGTTGTTAACTTCCTTGTATCAACAGTTATTCTAACAGTTTATCTTCTGTTAATCGTTTCCCATTCTTCTCAATTGTTTACAGAAATTATTCCTTACCCGAACTTTTAAATATTTTGTAGATATGGTCAATTAATCACTCTCTAAAGGAAGGTATGTCAGCCACTGTCGAAATTGTTTTCCTTCTAACGACGCTGTCCTGTACCTCTATTTTTGCCCCGTCTCTTCTTCTTCCTTGTTTCATTCTCTTGGTTTTTATGTTCACAGTCATATATCTTTCCCTCACGATTTTCCCTAGGTTTAATTTCCGCTTCAGGTTATATGTGCTTCTTCAGCCATTACTTATTATGTTTTCACATATGCTTCTTCAACAATTAAATATTCTGTTTGCTCATATTTTATTGCTGGAACATCGGCCACTCTCGATTTCTGTGTAAAATTTAGCGCATGTCTTTGTTATGGTGTTCCTCTTTCGATTATTTTTGTTGTTCGTTTTGGTCTTCTCTTTTGGAGCTCGGTTTCATTGTCTCCGTGTTGTTGTACTGTGATTGCCCTAGGATTATCTTTGTTATTTTCTGTATATGTTCTCCAGCTTCTTGGGCTTCGAATTAGATTCTTTGCTTTTATTAGTCGCTTTTTCAGTTTATGTATTAGTTTTTTTTCCTGACTTAATATTTTTTATGAATGTTAGGGAGAGATTAAATTTATTAGTGTTCTAATTTGGCTGCAAATTTTGGTTATCTATCCGGGCTTCTTGCTTCTCTTGTTAACTTGGTAGTTTTTTAATATTGTGCACAAATTAGATTGTTGGATTCTATTGTGCACTGGATTTGGTTTTGTTATTATGGTCTTTTACGATTTGGTGTTGTTGTGCATAGATTATTTTGTTTAGTTCTGTTATTTAGTCTTCATCTGATTAATTATCTATTTCTTATATTAACACATATAGTCTATATTGCTTTAATCGGTTCTTATTCTTCTTAATTATGTACAGAAAATGTTCCTCACCCTAAATATTCAAATATTTTGTCGTTATGCTTGCTGTTGTTTTTAGAATTCAGCTCCAGTTAAAGGTTTTCTTTTGTTATATTTAGCATATGTAAGGGTTTTCCGTCCGGCGTTGGCCTTCTCTTTGGCTTTGTTTCTTTGTTGCATTTCTTATGCGTGGTTTGTTTCTTGTGTGGATTATGTACACATGTTTGTTGACGCACATATTTTAGTATTCATGTTTCATTTACTTGTGATTAAAGGTCTGCGAAGTTATTTGTATCCTTCTTATTTTGTGGGTTCTGATGTTGTTTTGTGTAGTTCCTAAATGAGCCACTCTCCGGTTAGTGAGACTATACTCCGTCGTCGTCAGCGACAAAGGGATTTGTACGCTAAACATAAAGGTCAGTTTAGATTTTATTTACTGTTATCTTCTATTTTGTTTTTTCAAATATACTTTTGGGTTATTTTGGTTTCCATGACTGTTACATATGTTTGTTGATCCGAATATTTCTTATAGTTTATAAATGTTTGTTTGTGTAGATATGCCTCAAAATTTATCTACTGTTGTCGGCTCTTCGACATCTGCTGTAGATTCATCTGAGTCTTTATGTGTACCTTGTGTTCCTACACAGGCATATCTCCTTCCACCGATGACTCTTTGCTCCCATTGTTATGCAAGGAAGTTTTATAAAGAATGTCGCACTTTCTGCTGTGGAGATGGTCAAATAAAATTAGCTCTGCCTGAAATTCCCGTGGAGTTACATGCATTTTATATTTCTGATGCTTTAATTTATGTGAATTTTAGAAAGTGCTGCCGGACATACAACAATCAGTTTGCTTTCACTTCTTTTGGTGTTAGATATGATAAAGATCTTTGCAAAATGAATAAGGGTATCTATACTTTCCGAGTTCAGGGGCAGGTTTATCATTATATTCAAGATCTTTCACCTGCTGAAAAAGGGTCCTTCTTACTTGCAGTTGTATTTCTATGATACTGAGAATGAGGTGGATAATAGATTAAAGCTGTCTGGTAGACTTGACGAGGGGCTTGTCAGAAATCTTATTGCTCTGTTATCTTTAAATCCATATGCACAATTTTTTAGATCTCTGCATGATTGTGCGTCACTGTCATCTCTGCGTATTAGAATACATAGTACTCCTGCTCTTGATCAACGTGTGTATAATACACCAACAGCGTCCCAGGTTGCTGCTATTTGGGTTGATGATTGCTCTTCATGTGAATCTGTTGTACGGGGGATCAACGTTGTTGGTGTTTCAGGGAATAGCTATTGTGTACATCATTATTATGGATGTTATAATCCTCTTCAGTATCCACTACTTTTTCCTCTGGGACAATCTGGTTGGCACGAGGGGATACCAAGAATGGATAAACGAGGAAATGTTCCTGCAAGAGTTGCTGTGAGGCTTAACTTGAATAATATTATTTCAGCTACCGAGGTTATTGCTCAGGAGGATAAAGGTTTGCATCTGTTTATTTTAGTTTGTTTATTATTCTAAGAGAATTGTGTTCACATTTTGTAAAAGAATATTTTTTTTCCTAATATTAGTGTTTAGTTCGGGGCATCGAAGATCTCAGGTTTCTGTTAGAGAATATTACTGTTACAAATTATAATTACGTCATTTGGATATGTCTTTTCTTCTTCACACTGGTCGATTGCTTCAACAATATGTTGTCGACATGTATGTTAAAATAGCGACTGCACGTCTTGATTTCTTGAGACTTAATCAGAGACAGCTTAGATCTGAGTTGTATCAAGGTGTCGTCGATAGTGTTGATTCAGGTGAAAACACAGGTGATCAAATAGGAAAAAGAATTATTCTCCCTGCGTCTTTTACTGGTGGGCCTAGAGATAATACAAAAAGATATATGGATGCGATGGCTTTAGTTCAGCGTTTTGGAAAACCTGACATCTTTCTCACTATGACATGTAATCCTAGCTAGAAAGAAATCACAGATGAAGTAGTTTATTAGGATTCTTCACAAAACCGTCCTGATTTAGTAGCTCGCGTCTTCAGGGCTAAATTAGAGGAACTGAAAGAGGATCTAATGAGGCGTAACATTCTTGGCCCTGTTGCCGCGTCAATTTATGTGGTTGAGTTTCAGAAGTGTGGTCTACCTCATGTTCATTGTTTGTTAATATTAAGGGCTGACGCTAAAATTTTAACTGCAGCACAAATAGACAGGCTTGTGTCATGTGAATTGCCCAGTGAACAAATAAACGCCTATCTACGAGCTCGTGTTGTAAAACATATGATGCATGGTCCTTGTGGTTCTCTAAATGTTACAAATGTCTGTATGCGGGCCGGTGGGACTTGTAAAAATCAGTATCCAAAAAATTTCACTGAACATACATCTTTAGGGAACGACTCGTATGCTTTGTATAAGCGTACAACATCTGCAGACCCTGTTAAAATTAGAGTAATTATCTTAGCATTTATGATAAATAAGGGAAACCTATTATATTATAGTAATTATCTTAGCATTTGAAAATAATATTGTGTTTGTATTCATTTTTTGTTTTCAAGAGAACCTATTTCGGACTTCCTTCTGTGTTTCTTCTTGCTGAGGTATGCATATCAATTCACTTCTCTTTATGTTTTGAAAGTATTATTACCTAACATATTTATAATTTTGTGTTTTTATTGATTTAGGCTTTCTCTTTTGTATTTCTTCTCACTCAGGTATACATATCGTTTCACTTTACCGTTTCCTTTTCTTTTCCTAGACTGAATTTCTCGGGAATAAAAGATGACCATTCTTTCTGAATATCCATAACACCATTACAATCAGGCCCTCTTTTTAAAATAAGATTTGCTTTCTTTATACCTTCATTGTGTTCAGTCAGTTCTTTCTCACTTTATACTTTTTCAGATATCGTGGAATTATTATTATCCGCCATTATTAAAATACTATCTACATCTATGAAAATTAGTAGGCGTTGGTTTTTTTTTTCCGGAAAAGGGATGATTTCTATATGTTTAGAAGTATATAGGCTGGTCATCTTGCGAACGAAAGGCCTCCTGGAAGAATGATTACGACTCCCTTGATGGACTGGTCTCATAGGTATAACAAGACCGCATATCTTTAAACGTTTATAGAAATTAGTATTATTTTTAGATTTCCTTCTATACGTGATTATATTGTTTTTGTATTCATCAGTTTGTTATAATGTACAGCTATAATTTTTCAGTTATACTGACTTTACCTATGATTGTCATTACTATTATATTCATTAAATATGTTATACGTTTACCTCCTCTTTTTCTTTGCTGCACAGTTACCTGTGTTTTCACCCTCCATCCTCCAGTGTTCAATAATATATTAAGTCCATACAAAATAGCTTGGTTATTGTGAAATAAACCTGCACTGTCAGACTACATAAAGGAATGCAAAGTTTTTGATATCAGAGCGCTGCGTTGCTGTAATTTTGTTAGGTCAGTACTCAAGATTTTAATTACATTATAGCAATTATTCTGCTCTAATATTTAAGTGTCACCTATTATAATAATTGTGTTAACATTTTAAAAAGTTATTAATCATTTTTACCATTCTGTATTTTCAAAGTGTTGTCTTCTGATATATTTATAATGTTCTCTTTCTCTATTTTGGACTTCCTCTTTTGTGTTTGTTCTTACTCATGTATACATATCATTTGACTTTTAACTTTTCTCTTTGTCAACCTGATTTTCTGAAATCTTAAAAATAGCCATCCTTTTTAAATATCTACAACACCATCAAAATTAGACCTCCTTTTTAAAATAAGATCTCTCTTATATAACTCATCTATTTCCACAATCATCCTCAATTTTATTTTTCTTAAACTTCCATGCTATGTTTGTTGACTCTATAATAATTTGGTACGTGCATTTTTTCCTACATAGGCTATTTATTCCATTTCAACGTTATCCAATTACTTTTTGGTTTTCTCCTCTCGAGCTATCTACGAACTCTATTTTTTAGTTAACGCGATTCTTTAACTGATCTGTCCAGCTATCAAGATTTTTTTCCAAGACATTTCTATTCATTTAAATACACTTCTTTGTCCACAAATATACTCTTGTTAACCCTTCTACAAGGCCTATATAAAACAATATGTATAAACTTGCCTAATGGGCCTAAATAAAACGAGTTTTATTGAAAATTATTAATATGAACAGATTTAATTTTTTGAGCCAATCTTTTTGCAACCTATATATGTTATACTATTGTGCATAAATTTAGACTATAGTTGTACTGTAGGGTTTTCTCTACGGCGTCGGCCTTCTCTTTAGCTTTGTTTCTTTGTCCCACTTCTTCTGCGAGGTTTGTTTCTTGTGTGGATTATGTACACACATGTGTCAACGCACATGTATCCTTCTATTTTCTTAGATTCTTGTGTTGTTTTTGTAATATCCGCATTTTTTTCCCATGTATTTTTCTTTTTTCGGCGTATTTCCCGATAGTAGTGACCCTCGCGTATCTTTCAGTGTATCTTTCCTATTATCTATGGATTTTGTTCCCATTATTGTCTTGCGGAACCGCCGTTTCGGGGTTGCCGTGGATCCATTCTACGTTATGATGCCTGTTGAGATGTTCCGTTTGATGTTTCGTTCACTTTCCGGTGTGTTGAACCGTTCATATTTCATACCTAGCGCACGCTATTTTTCTTTGCATAAGCGCGCGCTAGGGTCCCTTAGTAGCGCACGCTACGTTTGCTTAAATAGTGCGCCAGCGAGTAGCCTGGGAGTGGCAAGGTCTTGTTTTCCGGTATACGGACTAGTGTATTAGCGTACGCTACATATGCTAGCGCACGCTAATGTCGAGGTCTAGCGCACGCCGATGGTGCCGTAGCGTGCGCTAGCGTGAGTGTCCAAGATCGACGGTTTACTACGAACTCGGTCGGGCGCGGTTAGCGCACGCTACGCTTGTATGGTAGCGCACGCTAACGTATCGTGGGTTACGGGCGACGCCATGGACTCGACTAATGTCCGGGTAGCGCACGCTATTGGTCGATAAGCGCGCTACCGAGAGGTTATTAGCGCACGCTACTCATGTATGGTAGCGCACGCTAACGGCAAAACACAGTTCTTGGATCGACGCTAACGGTAAGATTTGTAATCTTATCCGTTAGCGCACGCTAACCTTGAGGTTTTAGCGTGCGCTAACACTCCCCGGCTATATAAACCAGGAGTTGACCGAGATAGTCACAAATTCTCATTTCTTTCCTTCTTCCGCGGCGAGCGACTCCGCAGGCGATTTGAGGCGATTTTCTTCTTCCAATCACTTCAGAGGTTCCTTTGCTTGAGTTCTTGGTGTAGATTAACATCATCCACTTGTGTTTCTCATCCTAAATCCAAGGTAATCTCTTAGAACCCTACTTTTGGATAATTTGGGGGTTTTGGGATTTTCTTCCGATCCGTTCCGTTTTGTTGATGGATTTATGATTAATATGATTAATCTTGTTGATATTCTTAGTTTCCCTACGGATTCATGGTATATTTCGTGATTTTTACGAAATCGAGAGGGTTTGGTTGTGGTCCGCCCTCGTTGTTGTTTATATACGAATATACATGAATCGTAGGCGGGTTTTCGGGTGTATTCCAATTCCATACTCATTTAGAAACGGTTGTGATTGTGTTCTTCGAATCGTTAGGTTCGGTTTCGTTGGTCCCTAGCGGTTGTCGGTGACTTTCCTTTCCGTTCTTCGCGTCGTCAATAATTCAAGGCAAGTATTTTTGGAAACCTTTAAGCTTAACATGAAATGGTGATGTATATTACTTGTGTGTAACTCACCTCGTGTTGGCCCGACGGGGTCAAGGAGGGAAATCTATGCTGCCGCCCTGGATTTCACGAGTTTGTTTAGCTAGCCAGTGCGGGAGGGTCCTTAGAGGCCTCGTGCGGGAATCTATGATATTACTCTGTTCCCAAGGCGATGCATGTGCGTGTTTTGTTTTATAATGTAGCCAGTGCGGGAGGGTCCTTAGAGGCCTCGTGCGGGAATCTATGATATTACTCTGTTCCCAAGGCTAATTGTTTGACTGTTTATTTTCCGGAAAAGACATGTCTGGTTTTGACTTTTGAACTTGATATTGGTGCATGTACTATGAAATGTGTAAGCGATTGGTTTGCCTTGATTACTTGTACTAGCGTAATTGCTAACCCCTTTGGGGACCCGTTTTGGGGAAATTCTTGTTATGGATTTCAGGTTATGATTATCCGGTCGAGCGAGCACCAGGACAGTACGAGGATGTTGGCCAGGGTCGTTGACATGTGCACTTGGGTCTACTTATTTCCTTTGTCCATTTCGATATGGTTGTTCCCACAGTTTTAAACTTATAGATCGTACTCGCGAGTACTTAGGCTTTTCGTTTCAAACTCTGTATTGTATTGCTTTAAATTGTCACGTTATTGGTTGATGCTTATTTTGCCGGTTGCTCCGGGCGTATCTTTATATGTCATATTATTTAATTGTGTATCCTCGCTAACCAAGATGGTTAGTCGAGTGGAGTTTCCCTATTGTAGCCTGGTAGGTCCCATGTAGGGGTCTACGGCGCTGTAACATATCCCGAATATCTCGGGGTGTTACAGAAAATGGTATCAGAGCCAGGTTTATGGATACCTAGGCTTGTCGGTTATTTGGGTCTAGTCGTGTTTTGCTTTGCACATTGTCACACCACTGCCGGCATCTCAGTACTTCCAGTGCTCGTAAGTTTCCTTACCCGATTGTTTGCTTTCACATACTGTATTCCGTTTCTTGAACCGTGGTTATTCTCCCTCATTTGCTTATCATCGTAGTTGTTTTTGTTTTCTTCCTTACTCATCCTCGACATGCTCCTGTTATCTTTTAACACCAGTATGGATGCCGGAGGAAACCGTGGTCGTGGTCGTGGTCGTGGCCGTGGACGCGGCCGAGGACGTGGGGCAGCCGGTGGGGCAGCCACGTCGCACTCTTCAGGCCGCAGATCGCGGCCGTCACCGATCATGCTTCTTCTCAGGAGCGCGCCGATCTTGGTATTGCGGCTGTCATGCAGCAAATGGTTAACCAGATGGCGGCTATAACACAGGTGGTTCATAACCCCGATCAGGCCCATGCTAATCAGGGCGGAGCGGATCGCTGGCTTCAGGATGTCATCAAGATGCATCCTCCTCAGTTTTCGGGAGCTTCGGACCCGATCGGCTGGGAAGGGTGGATCAAAGAGATATCCAAAGTCTTCACTGATACTAACTGCCCCGAGGACCGTAAGGTCCCTATTGCCCAATACTTTCTCACGGGAGATGCTACAGATTGGTGGGAGGCCGTTGGTCCCAAAGATCACGTTGCTTCGTGGGCCGAATTCCAAGAATTGATGGAGACCGAGTATTGTCCGTGGCCGGTCAGGCAGGCTCGAGTGCATGCTTTCTATGATGCTCAACCACGGGATATCCCCGTATCTCAGGCCATTGCCGACTTTAACAAGGAGTTGGGTTATGTGAAGACCCAAGTTGTCGCTGAGAGCGACAAAATTTTCCATTTTTCCAGGAGGATGAAGCTGCCTATTCGGGACTACATGTCTGGACTCGTCTGCACTAACTTGAAGGATTATCAGAGTAGGGCCCTCGCTTATGATATGTCAGTGACGGCGAGTGATTTGGCTCGTGAGAGCAAGAAGCATAAGTCGGTCGGAAATTTTTCTGGTCCCAAGAGTGGAGGCCAGCAGAAATCGCAAGCTACAAATATTTCGCGGGCGGTTCGGCTCATTTCTCTGGGAGCTTTGAGTGCCGGAACCTCCGCTCGTGAGCCCACATGTTTTAAGCGTGGTACGCATGGCCATAGGAGCCGACAGTGTTCTCGTCCGAAGTTTACTTGTCATACTTGTGGACGGCTAGGCCACAAGGCCCCTTTTTGTGAGCAGATCAAGCGACTCCGCGGTGCCGTTCTTCTCACCCGGACCTATGGAGCCGAGTGTGAACCGGGCTCGTTTGCTCGCCGCCTCCACCGAGTGCCGGCCGAGGTAGGGGTCGGGTCACTGCTAGGGGTGGTGCTTCCAGTGTCGGCTCTGCTCGGCCGCGTATCTATGAGATGAGGAGGGCCGATGATCCAGCCTCTTTGTGGCGGCAGTGCCGTTCACATTCATTCCCATCCTGTCAGCGTGCTTTTCGATTCGGGTGCTACGCATTCATTCATTTCTCTAGAGTGTGTACGCCGTTTGAGTCTCGACTGTTTGTCACCTTGCGAGCCTTTCATCGTTAAGCTTCCTAGCGGTGATAGAATCGTCGGTGATCGAGAGGTCCGAGACTGCTCTGTGTTTATTTGTGAGAGAGCTTGGCTCTCTAATCTTATTGTCGTTAATATTGAGGGTGAGGATTTGATTATCGGGGATGATTGGCTCGAGCGGCATGGTGCAATCATGAACTACCGCACGAGGATCATCACCATGTTAGCCGAGGATGGCACCGAGCACTCCTTCGCGGGGCGAAGGAGGGGAAATCAGAAATTCGTCATTAATGCCTTGAAGGCGATGAGTCTCCTGCGAAAGGGGTGTACGGGTTATTGGTGCTACGCCTTGAAGGCGGAGAATGGTGGAGTCGAGCTTTCGTCGATTCCAGTCGTTAGTGAGTTTCTGATGTATTTCTGACGAGTTGCCGGCCGCCACCGGATCGTGAGGTTGAGTTTGCTATAGAGTTAGAGCCGGCGCGGCTCCGATTTCAAGGCGCCGTATCGCATGGCACCTTCAGAGATGGCAGAGTTGAAGAAGCAGTTGAGTGAGCTTCTTGAGTCGGGGTATGTTCGACCGAGTGCCTCGCCTTGGGGCGCACCGGTCCTGTTTGTGCGGAAGAAGGATGGTTCACTACGTTTGTGTATCGACTATCGCGAACTAAACAAGGTGACCATCAAGAACAAGTATCCTTTGCCGAGAATCGATGACTTGTTTGACCATTGCTGGAGTCATGGTATTCTCGAAGATTGATTTGAAATCGGGTACTATCGGCCGGGTGAGAGAGTCCGACGTGCCGAAAACAGCTTTTCGGACGAGATACGGACATTACGAGTTTGTAGTTATGCCTTTCGGATTAACTAATGCGCCGGCGGTGTTCATGCAATTGATGAACAAAGTCTTCATCGAGTATTTGGATAAGTGTGTCGTCGTCTTCATTGACGATATTCTTATCTATTAGAGGAATGAGGAAGAGCATGCCCATCATCTGCGGATAGTGTTAGACATTTTGAGGACCGAGCAACTCTATGCGAAGTTCTCGAAATGTGAGTTCTGGCTAAAGGAAGTGATGTTTTTAGGTCACGTGATTTCGGTAGGAGTCCGTGTGGATCCGCAGAAAATTGAGGCAGATTGATTGGGCATCGCCACAAATGTGAAGGAGGTCCGTAGTTTCTTGGGTTTGGTGGCTACTACCGTAGGTTCGCCGAGGTTTCTCAAAACTAGCTCGGCCACTTACACAGCTTGCTCCATAAATCCGAGAAGTTCGTCTGACCGATGAGAGGCGATCGAGTTTCGAGGAGTCAAGAAGCGTTTGACTTCAGCCCGGTTTGGCGTTGCCATGTGGCAACGAGGGATTCGCCGTTTATAGCGATGCTTCGGTCGTGGTCTTGGGTGCGTGTTGATGCAAGACGGCAAGACCATTGCCTATGCGTCGAGACATTGAGACCATATGAGCTTAACTACCCTACTCACGATTTAGAGTTAGCGGCGGTTGTCTTTGCACTCAAGATTTGGCGTCACTATCTTTTCGGCTCGCATGTCGATTTTCACCGATCATAAAAGTCCAAATACATATTTACTCAGCGGGAGTTGAATATGAGGCAGAGGAGGTGGTTGGAGCTGATTAAGGATTATGACCTTGAAATCCTTTATCATCCAGGCAAAGCGAACGTCGTGGCCGACGCCTTGAGTCGGAAACCGATTGCATTGTGAACACTTGAGATCCTTATGCCTCAGTCTGAGCTCCGGCGGGCTCTGATCGAGTTAGATGTTGAAGTTTTGTTGCCTGGAGCTGTCGGGCAACTTTGTGCTCTAGAGATTTCATCATCTTTGATCGATGAAATTAAGCTAAAGCAATTAGAGGATCCGATGATTACTCAAATCCGAGAGAACGTTCTTAAGGGAAAGTCTCCTGGGTTTGTGATTCACGAGGATGGCGTTTTGAGATTCCAGAGTCGGCTTTGTGTGCCGAACGATCCAGAGTTGCGACAGAGTATTTTGCATGAGGCCCACTCCACACCCTATTCCGTTCATCCTGGTTCGAGTAAGATGTACAAGGACCTGAGGAGGAACTTCGTGGAATGATATGAAGGAGGAGGTCGCACGGTTTGTGGCGAGATGTTTGACTTGCCGCAGTCAAAATCGAACATCGGCCGACCGGGTTATTGTAGTCACTTCCCATTCCGAATGGAAATGGGAAGATATATCGATGGATTTTGTTACGAGTTTGCCGAGATCGAGGTCGGGCATGAATATGGTATGGGTGGTTGTTGATCGTCGACCAAGTCGGCACACTTCACGGGCATCAAGGACACTTGGGGCCGGAGAAATCGCTCGTGTGTTTATCGCGCAGATTGTGAGACTTCACGGTACTCAAGTCTATTGTTTCGGATCGTGATGGCCGCTTTTGTATCGCACTTTTGGCAAGCGGTGCATAAGGCGTTAGGTACCGTTTGCATTTGAGTACCTCTTTTCATCCCGATCGATGGACAGTCGGAACGCACTATCCAAACATTCGAGGACATGTTGCGTGCTTGTGCCCTCGATTGGAGTAGCGACTGGGAGGAGCACTTGCCATTGGTCGAATTCACGTACAACAATAGTTGGCACGCGTCGATTCCGATGGCACCGTATGAGGCACTTTATGGGCGGCGATGTCGATCGCCGATTTGTTGGAATGAGGCGTCCGATTTGGTCGGGACCGAGCCGAATGTCGTTTTAGAGACGAGACAGAAGATAGAATTAATTCGAGAACGGATGTTGACTGCCCAGAGTCGACAGAAGTCATATGTCGATGTCCGTCGTCGACCCTTAGAATTCGAAGTGGGAGACCACGTTTTGCTGAAGGTGTCACCGACGAGAGGAGTTTTCCGTTTCGGGAAAAAGGGGAAGTTGAGTCCGAGATTTATTGGACCCTTCGAGATTCTCGAGCGAGTCGGTGGGTTGGCATACCGTTTGGCGTTACCCCCGGCCCTGAGTCATGTTCATAACATTTTTCATGTTTCCCAGTTGAGGAAATATGTCCCGGATCCTAGTCACATCATCGACTATGGGGAGATTGACGTTGCCAAGGATATTACTTTTGAGGAGCGTCCTTTGAAGATTTTAGAGCGTCGGGAGAAACGACTGAGGCATAAGATCATCCCTTTGGTCAAGGTGCAGTGGACGAGACACGGTGTCGAGGAGGCAACGTGGGAGACCGAGGATAGCATGCGTGCTAGGTACCCGGAGTTGTTTGTTTCTTAAGTTTCGGGACGAAACTTGTTTTTTAGAGGGGTAGAATGTAATATCCGCATTTTTTTTCCCGTGTATTTTTCTTTTTTCGGCGTATTTCCCGATAGTAGTGACCCTCGCGTATCTTTCAGTGTATCTTTCCTATTATCTATGGATTTTGTTCCCATTATTGTCTTGCGGAACCGCCGTTTCGGGGTTGCCGTGGATCCATTCTACGTTATGATGCCTGTTGAGATGTTCCGTTTGATGTTTCGTTCACTTTCCGGTGTGTTGAACCGTTCATATTTCATACCTAGCGCACGCTATTTTTTGCTGCATAGCGCGCGCTAGGGGTCCCTTAGTAGCGCACGCTACGTTTGCTTCGTAGCGCGCGCTAGCGAGTAGCCCTGGGAGTGGCAGTGCTGTTTTTCCAGCCTTCTGGACTAGTGTATTAGCGTACGCTACATATGCTAGCGCACGCTAATGTCGAGGGTCTAGCGCACGCTGATGGTGCCCGGTAGCGTGCGCTAGCGTGAGTGTCCAGTACTGGACAGTTTACTACTGAACTCGGTCAGGCGCCAGTTAGCGCACGCTACGCTTGTATGGTAGCGCACGCTAACGTATCAGGTGGGTTCTGGGCAGACGCCACTGGACTCGACTAATGTCCGGGTAGCGCACGCTATTGGTCGATAGCGCGCGCTACCGAGAGGTTATTAGCGCACGCTACTCATGTATGGTAGCGCACGCTAACGGCCAAAAACCTGGTTACTGGATCGACGCTAACGGTAAGATTTGTAATCTTATGCCGTTAGCGCACGCTAACCTTGAGGTTTTAGCGTGCGCTAACACTCCCTGGCTATATAAACCAGGGAGTTGACCGAGATAGTCACAAATTCTCATTTCTTTCCTTCTTCCGCGGCCGAGCGACTCCAGAGGCGATTTGAGGCGATTTTCTTCTTCCAATCACTTGAGGTTCCTTTGCTTGAGTTCTTGGTGTAGATTAACATCATCCACTTGTGTTTCTCATCCTAAATCCAAGGTAATCTCTTAGAACCCTACTTTTGGATAATTTGGGGGTTTTGGGATTTTCTTCCGATCCGTTCCGTTTTGTTGATGGATTTATGATGAATATGATTAATCTTGTTGATATTCTTAGTTTCCCTACGGATTCATGGTATATTTCGTGATTTTTACGAAATCGAGAGGGTTTGGTTGTGGTCCGCCCTCGTTGTTGTTTATATACGAATATACATGAATCGTAGGCGGGTTTTCGGGTGTATTCCAATTCCGTACTCATTTAGAAACGGTTGTGATTGTGTTCTTCGAATCGTTAGGTTCGGTTTCGTTGGTCCCTAGCGGTTGTCGGTGACTTTCCTTTCCGTTCTTCGCGTCGTCAATAATTCAAGGCAAGTATTTTTGGAAACCTTTAAGCTTAACATGAAATGGTGATGTATATTACTTGTGTGTAACTCACCTCGTGTTGGCCCGACGGGGTCAAGGAGGGAAATCTATCCGCGCCCTGGATTTCACGAGTTTGTTTAGCTAGCCCAAGTGAGGGTCCTTAGAGGCCTCGTGCGGGAATCTATGATATTACTGTTCCCAAGGCGATGCATGTGCGTGTTTTGTTTTATAATGTAGCCGGTGGGAGGGTCCTTAGAGGCCTCGTGGGAATCTATGATATTACTCTGTTCCCAAGGCTAATTGTTTGATCGCTTATTTTCCTAAAAGACATGTCCGGTTTTGACTTTGAACTTGATATTGGTGCATGTACTATGAAATGTGTAAGCGATTGGTTTGCCTTGATTACTTGTACTAGCGTAATTGCTAACCCTTTGGGGACCCGTTTTGGGAAATTCTTGTTATGGATTTCGTGTTATGATTATCCTGGTCGAGCGAGCACCGTGACGACGAGGATGTTGGCAGGTCGTTGACATGTGCACTGGGTCTACTTATTTCCTTTGTCCATTTCGATATGGTTGTTCCCATGATTTTAAACTTATAGATCGTGATCGCGAGTACTTAGGCTTTCGTTTCAAACTCTATATTGTATTGCTTTAAATTGTCACGTTATTGGTTGATGCTTATTTCACGGTTGCTCAGGCGTATCTTTATATGTCATATTATTTAATTGTGTATCCTCGCTAACCAAGATGGTTAGTCGAGTGGAGTTTCCCTATTGTAGCCTGGTAGGTCCCATGTAGGGGTCTACGGCGCTGTAACATATCCCGAATATCTCGGGGTGTTACAGTTTTGTGTAGTTCCAAAAATACTCCCTCGTCGTCAGCGACAAAGGGATTTGTACGCTAAACTTAAAGGTTAGTTTGGATTTTATTTACTGTTATCTTCTATTTTGCTTTTTGAAATATTTTTTTTTGATATTTTTGATTATTTTGGTTTCCATCACTGTTGCATAACTGCTGTTTCTAAATATCAAGTGAATAGGAAAAAGAGAGCAAATTTATTATTTATATATTCCGAGACATAAAAACAAAACAATTATTATTATATTTATCAAATTGTTATTATTTGTTTATTTTGGAATTGTTATTGTTCAATATAATCAGAATATTGGGTTTGCATTATTTTTATTTCTTACAGGAAATGTTTTTTCTGCTGCCTCATTTTCCTCAATATCATTCAGTTGCTTTCTGATTTCTTCTTCTACATTCCTTCTTACTCAGGCATTCACATTATCTGTTTTTCCACCTAAATAGCTGTTTAATTAGGTTGTAATAAACTGGGCATCTTTTACAAAACTGCATATATTTATCTTCCAATATTTATTCGGTTATTAAGCACACGTACAGATATTCGATTTGCTTAAAAAAATTTCTCTTTTTTTTTTTTATAAATGATCAACAACTATTTTTTTTATAAAAATATAGATATAGGCTTATAATACTAATCTGATAAAGTTATTTCTTATATGAAACAAAAATAAAATATTCCTGTTAGTAAAGTATTTTGCAATATAAAAATGATATGTTGGCAAAATACAAAAGAACATACATATCATATCACATTAAATATTGTCATCTTCTATATTCTACACATCTTCCACCAACTATTTTCTCAACCATTTACACAAAGAACAAACCTTATCTGAATTTATTACTACCTTATCTACAAGAAATCCCCAACTATTTTTATATGTCATCATCTCAATATTTTTTAGGGCCTACATTCTACTTATAAAATAGTTACCTCAAATATCATTCTTTCTATTCTCCATCGAAACATACAAATGTTCAACAAAATATCATTCTTTCTATTTTAACACGGCTGAGAAGTTGGAAGATATACGCCTAAACCCTTCTAAACATGTGCTAAATAGGGGCAGTTACCAGGCTTTTTATACGAAAACTTGGCCCGACGTCAGGCCGGTACTAAAATTATATATTTTTTTATATTTATCGATTCCAATTTTTATATTTTTCTTGTTAATTGGAATCAACAAATATAAAAAATACGCAATTTTAGTACCGACCAATATAAGACCAAATTTTCTTGACCTGGCGATAAGAAAATATATCTTAATTATACTACATATTTGTTCATATTTATCGATTTTAATTTGTATATTCTTCTTATTAGGGTTGAACTGTGTGGATTGGAATCGATAAATATGAAAAAGTATGTAATTTTAGTACCGGCCTAACGTCAGACCAAGTTTTCCTGACCTGACGTAGAAAAGCCCTACCAAGGTACATGTGCAAACATTTCGAAAAGATTTACAATCTCGCTAGAGGATAAAATTATTGATTAACAGTATAAAACCCGTATAATATACAAAATATTTATAAGATAACACGTTTATTTAATTTTTAACAAGGTATTAAGTTATAAAAGACGTGGAAACATATTAAATTATTATTTCTAAGAATATCTATTTTTGTACATATCAAATAAAATTATATATTATATAAAATACAATAAACTCAAATAAAAGATGCTATATATAATCACAAACTAGATTTTTTTATTTAAATAATATTTAGTATCTATGATGTATATCAAGATGATAATGGTTAGAGTATCCATCAAACATACTCAAATATGATTAATAACCATAACAATAATAATAATAACGAGGCTTGACATCCAACCCGTGCGATGCACGGTCTTTGGTTGCAGACGCTTGAATGAGTATTGGTTGCAGACGCTTGAATGAGCATATGACGGTAGTTAGATACCTATTAGAGAATTTGTATTGTATTTATTTTAGAGGATTTAATTGTGATGTTATCATAACTTTTGTATTTAAATTAGTTTATTTACATTTAAAGTTACAATTAAAATAGTCTTTTCACATTTAGTCTTTATGAATAAGGACTCATCCGTAATGCTTTTTCCGTGTAGAATTCTTTTAGTCTATGTAATTAGTTATATGTAAGGTATTGTATTTATTTTTTTATTTTTATTTTTATTTTATTTTTTTAAAAATCCCCCCACACCCTTCCCTTACAATGAGAATCGAACCCAGGACCTCTAAGTCACTGGAAGGCTCCCTAACCACTAAGCCATTCGATGTTTATACTATGAATATTTAGATGCAATGGGTGCAATGCACGGGTTGATAAAACATTACACTATGAATATTTAAAATAAATGTATTGTATTTATTTTAAATATTCACAGTGTAATATTTTATCAACCCGTGCATTGCACCCATTGCATCTAAATATTCATAGTATAATGGTCGGTACTAATTAGGTTTCCAGTACTTAAAATAGTTTATTCACATTAAAAGAGTACATGTAAAATGACTTTTTCTAAGACGTTACATTTAAAATAGTCTCATCACATGTAATCTTTAAATACTAACAGCATTTGTTTTAACATTCTATAATTTTATGCAATCTTGAAACTACGATATGATTTCGTTTTTAACACGATTGTTTGTATTCCTTGGAGTTTAATATGTAGATGTAAATTCGTGAGTTTATAAAAAACGAAATTATTTTTGGTGTGCAATGCATTAGTTGTACAGTACTAATTTTTGTGCACAACCCCCCTTGCACATTAAATTAAGGGGGATAAGCTTTATATATAATAATAGATAGATGTTGGTATTAGCTGTATGTAAATCCTGAAACGTCGCCGTATGGGATTTTCATGTTTGAAATGAAGTCGTCTTTCCTGCTCCCACATTGCCTCAAGCTCGCAGCTTTTCGTCCAACGGATATAAAAAAGTGGAAAATTTTAAACTTAGAATATTGAAAAAGGAGAGAGAGAGAGAGAGGGAGGGAGAGAGAGGAAAAGTGAAACTTTTCTTTTATTAACGAAGTAAAAGAAAAGTGAACCACTATTGTGAATTTCTTTTCCTTTCAGATTCCACTCCACCGCTTTGATCCACGCATTGCTGCTTAGTTCCCGATTCTTGGCTTCTGGTTTATTTAATTTCTTTTTTAACATTTTTTACCACCTTGCACATTAAATTAAGGGGGATAAACTTTATATATATATATGGCAACAGTTCGGCGGGGATGGTTTTGCACTATCCAAAGCTGAATTTAAAATTAAAAATCGAAGTTGTGAAAAACGATTGTCCAGTCTTGTTTTACTAAAATATGATTTTTTTTTGTTTCATATATGAATCAAGTAACTGTAACCGTTGAAGAGGGAAAAAAAATTCTTACTCATTAATTTTTCAAATTGTACTTCATACGTCCATAGTTAATTGTAACATTGATTTTTTTTTTAACATTTTTTTATCCCCCTTGCATATTAAATTAAGGGGGATAAGTTTTATATATAATAGATAATATTCCTATCTATGTAGCACTCATTTCAAAAAGTTATCCTCCTATTCGTACGCCGCAAACACTAGACCATAAATACCCAGATAAAATTGTTGTTTGTCCATTATTAGTTAATACATATATCCTACTATTCTAAAAGTGTGAAGGGTTGTTGGAAGAAAAACGTGTTTATTCCTTTTATTTCCTACTATTCTAAAAGTGTGAAGGGTTGTTGGATGGAAAACGTGTTTGCTCCTTTTATTTTCTCGCTGAAATCGTCTTTTTCTTCACCTCTCAGCTTCAGTGGCTCCCCTTCCTTCTTCCACCAACATGCCTGCTTCATCTTTGCGATTTTTTTGGGGAGCCGTCTTTTAGAGGATATGTAACACCCCAAACTAGGCGGATATTACAGTGCCGTGAATCCCCGACTGGGACCCACCAGGCAAATGAAAATGATGAATTAAGTAATATAATTGTAGTACCGAACCACATTATATTACCAAGTACTCGGATGGGGAGTTTAAGTACAACACACCAGGACAAACCGAATACTAGTATATTTTATATGGAGATAAAATACACCACCCTGAACAACTAAACATCTCAAATGGAATTTGCAGCGGAAAATACAAATGACGGAAATGACTGAAACAAACGGAATGACTGGGGCCCCCTACTAGTATCACTGGGACTCCTCGCCGTCAACATGCTCTTCCCGTACCTTTGCCTTGCCGTGACCTGAAAATAAAATCCCAACGGGCCGATACGTAACAACAATCCTCAAGGGTTGAAATTACACAATCATGATATATCTGAAGTTATGAAATATCCTTAGTTATGAATTACGCTGAAGAGGAGTATCATAGTACGCCCGTAGTGTTCTGTGCAAGTGTACAAGACGGATGACCGGACACACCCATCTTGTACCTAATTAGTCTCACGGAGGTAATCGTTACCGTGTGCACAGTCCAATGTATCACTCCCAATACATGGCCATCATGTGCCCGACTAAAAATTCCACACATCCACACCCGGCCACGCAATATGAACCCAGAAGGTCATATGAACGAGAATGACCATAATGGATATCAATGAATAATAATGATCTCACAAAGTCAAGAATGACTCATCGATATGAAAGTGATAATGAAGTGATTGATAGTTTCAATGAAATGATTGGAACCGCCGTTCCTCGCTAATGAAGTGATTATTCGACAATTACAAGTCTCAATATGATTAATACAATGATGAATGAGTTATGATTATGAATGATCAACAACAAAAGGAATGAATATCCTTTTAACCGAGTAAGAATCAACGTACACAATACCGATGACAATGTCCTTCCACGAACAACGTACTAATCGAGATACCGGTCGCTCGAACAACCTTGAATAACAATAATTACCAACAACCGTTCAATACACGTATGAAGCAACAAAACACGACTAACCCGAAGGTCGATACAACGATAATCAAACTCATAGGGGCATTCTAACGAATACGTAACCAACCACACAAATTCGAAATTATCCAATCCCGAATATATCGAAACCAACACCAAAATGAGTATTTCGAACTATCAAAACACTTCAATGATATCAATAATCCAATAGGAATCCACAATTCAAGATTACAACAACATCAATCGGAAAATCCCCAATTAACCGAAGTTAACCCCAAGGGTTCTTGAAATAATTCCGAAAATAGCCATTAAATCCGTAGGAATATATTTATCCAAGGTAGATAATCCATATCTAACATATTCCAATGATAATCCAAGCTTACATGAAAAAATCGGAAGGAAAAACCGAAAAATCTGAAATTCTAGATCCAAGAGATTAATACCTTAGATTTGATGTGATGAGGTTGTTGAAATGATGATTAATCCAAAAGATAAGCTTGAAGATGATGATTGATGATTATTCCTCGAAGAACACTCTCCAAATCGCCCGGAATCGCCCGAAACCGCCGAAGAAACGAAGAGAAATGATAAATGACGGAGTAAGGGCTGGACTGTCCTATTTATAGCAATCCCAGTTTAGCGCGCGCTAGCCCCAGCTCTTAGCGTGCGCTAACGGGTGTTTTGGGTAGTCCAGTACCCACTTTCCGAACACGGTAGCGTGTGCTACGTACCTTTTGTAGCGTGCGCTACAACCATACCATTAGCGTGCGTTAATACCCATGGTTAGCGTGCGCTAACGAATTATTTGATGCCCAATACTGGAATCCAGAAACCGTCTGTCCTCTGATCTGACCTCGGTAGCGTGCGCTACAACCAATATTTAGCGTGCGCTATAATATCGACACAGACGCTTAAAAACAACTCATAGCATGCGCTATGAATTAATCGATCGATCCAAAGAGCCAATGGACTCAACCTGATCCGTCCTTAGCGCGCGCTACAGCAATTATTAGCGTGCGCTACTACAACCCACTAGCGCGCGCTACTTACCACTCGTAGCGTGCGCTACTTATAACTCACCTGCAGTCCAATACCTTCTGGACTGCAGCCAGGGTAACATTAGCATGCGCTAATGCTGAGTGGTAGCGTGCACTACCTGTACTCAATTAGCACGCGCTAGAAGAGTACGTAGCGTACGCTACTCCTCACGCACAGCCCACAATGAAAATGACAATGATGATAAACACGGCACGGAACTCCAATTAGATTAGTGATGAACGACGATTGATACACGATACAATTACTCTGAACGGTGAATACCATGAACGAATATGAGTGACAAATGATCATTAATGAGTGAAATTACTGAATGATAAATACTGAATGATAATTACTGAATTAAAACCGGGTATTACATACACCCCCCCTTAAATGAGTTTCGTCCCCGAAACTAAGGGTCAAACAACTCGGGATAACTCTCCCGCATACTATCCTCGGTTTCCCAAGTAGCCTCTTCGACTCCGTGCCTAGACCACTGAATCTTAACCAAAGGAATCGTCTTATTCCTCAACTGTTTGATTCGCCGCTCTAAAACTCGCATAGGATGCTCCTCATATGAATGATCGTCGGCAATCTCGATTTCATCGAACTGAAGTATGTGACTCGGGTCGGCAACATACTTCCGCAACTGAGAGACATGAAACACATTATGAATTCGGCTCAACGCCGGAGGTAGAGCCAGTCGATAAGCTAACTCACCTACTCGATCCAAAATCTCAAACGGTCCAATGAATCTGGGACTCAACTTCCCCCTCTTCCCGAAACGGAAGATACCACGACTCGGGGATACCTTGACCAAAACATGGTCACCTGATTCGAACTCTAACGGTCGACGACGGTTATCTGCATATGATTTCTGTCGACTCTGAGCGGTCAACAAACGACTCCTGATCAAAGTTACCTTCTCACGGGCGGCTATAAGCATATCGGGCTCGGTGCCGATTGATTCTGATAGGTCATCCCAACATAAAGGAGATCGACAACGACGACCGTACAAGGCCTCGTAAGGTGCCATCTTAATCGAAGCATGCCAACTATTATTATACGTGAACTCGATCAATGGTAGTTGGGCTTCCCAATCGTCTTTCCAATCGAGGACGCATGCCCTCAACATGTCCTCTAATGTCTGAATAGTCCTCTCTGATTCCCCGTCGGAATGAGGATGAAAGGCAGTACTGAGATTAAGCTGAGTTCCCATAGCACGATGAACTGATTTCCGAAAATGAGACACAAACCGTCCGTCACGATCGGAAACGATACTTTTAGGAGTACCGTGTAGTCTCACTATCTCTTTGATGAACAGCTGGGCAAGTCTCTCGGGACCCCATGTATCCTTGATCTCAAGGAAATGAGCTGATTTGGTTAAGCGGTCCACGATCACCCAGATCGTATTCATGCCATGACGACTCGTCGGCAAACTCGTGATGAAATCCATAGAAATGTCTTCCCACTTCCATTCGGGAATAGGAAGAGGTTTCAAAGATACCCACGGCCGCTGATGTTCAATCTTAACTTGTTGACAGGTTAAGCATCTCGAAACAGATTCTGCGACTTCTCGTTTCATATTACTCCACCAGTAATTTTGTTTCAAGTCCTTGTACATCTTGCTAGACCCCAGATGAACAGAATAAGGGGTAGCATGAGCTTCTTTCAAAATCGAGTTTTTCAACTCGTCATTCGCCGGTACGCACAACCAATTCTTAAACCTCAAAAGTCCATCCTCGTGGACCACAAATCCAGGGGCTTTCCCCTGAACCACATCCTCACGGATGCGTAACAATGATGGGTCCGAACCCTAATTCTCTCTGATTGCCTCCTCAAGTGACGATGAGATCTCCAACATACAAAGATGTCCCTGAACTCGCTGAAGCCAGACCTCGATCTCGGGTCTAAGGAATTCCTGTTGAAGCTCCTTCTGGACTGTTAAACGAGCAAGCATCTGCTCCTGAATGGACTTACGACTCAAGGCGTCGGCGACAACGTTCGCCTTGCCCGGGTGGTAAAGGGTCTCAATCTCATAATCTTTGATTAATTCCAACCACCGTCTCTGTCGCATATTTAACTCCTTCTGAGTAAATATATACTTTAAACTCTTATGATCGGTGAATATCTGACAGGTAACGCCATAAAGATAATGACGCCAAATCTTCAAAGCGAACACCACGGCTGCTAGCTCCAGGTCGTGTGTCGGATAATTTACCTCGTAAGGTCTCAATTGCCGTGAAGCATAGGCAATAACCTTTCCATTCTGCATGAGCACACATCCGAGACCCTGTCTGGACGCATCACTATAAACCACAAATCCTTCCATCCCCTGCGGCAAGGAAAGTACAGGTGCTGACATTAACCGCCTCTTGAGTTCCTCAAAACTCCGTTGACACGTGTCGGACCACGTGTATTTCTTATCCTTCCGTAAAAGGCTCGTCAAGGGTTGAGCGATTCTAGAAAATCCCTCCACAAATCGCCGATAATAACCCGCTAATCCGAGGAAACTTTGGATTTCCTTAACATTCTTCGGAGGTAGCCAATCTCGAATAGCCTCCGTCTTCTGAGGATCGACACGAACTCCGTCTGATGAAATTACGTGTCCGAGAAACGTCACTTCGGACATCCAGAACTCACATTTGGAAAACTTCCCATAAAGTTGTTCTCGTCTCAACACGTCGAGCACTTGATGAAGGTGAAACTCGTGTTCCTCTCGGTCACGAGAATAAATCAAAATGTCATCGATGAAGACAACAACAAACTGATCCAAAAAGTCGATGAAGACCCGATTCATTAACTCCATGAATACCGCAGGTGCGTTAGTTAGTCCGAACGGCAAAACTACGAACTCATAATGACCATAGCGCGTACGAAACGCTGTCCTCGCGATATCCGACTCTAGAATCCGCAACTGATGATATCCAGATCTTAAGTCGATCTTGGAAAATACTGAAGCTCCCTGAAGTTGATCCAAAATATCATCGATACGGGGTAAATGATACTTATTCTTGATCGTCACCCTGTTCAACTCCCGATAATCAATACACAAGCGAAATGAACCATCCTTCTTCTTGACAAACAACACTGGTGCTCCCCACGGGGACGCACTCGGTCGGATATAACCTTTCTCGAATAACTCCTCAAGTTGATTCTTCAATTCCCGCATTTCGGTCGGGGCCATCCGGTATGGTGCCTTCGAAATCGGGGACGTACCGGGCTCCAACTCAATTGTGAATTCCACGTCTCTCTGTGGAGGCAAACCAGGTAACTCGTCTGGAAAAACATCGGCATATTCCTTCACTACCGGAATATCCGTCAACATTACTGATGATTTCTCGGTTTTGGTCATAAAGCACCAATAACCAACACACCCCTGATTGAGTAATCTCACTGCTTTCATCAAATTAATGACCTTACCAGAACAGCCGGGATTACCTCCCTGAAACACACATTCAACCCCATCGTCTGAAATGATAGTGATCATACGCTTACGGACACTAATGATGGCATCATGACGATCCATCCAATCAATACCCAAGATGACGTCGTCTCTCGGCAAATCTACCACGATTAGGTCCGCTGGCCATACACGACCATGAAGTTGAACCGGACAGTTCTGAATCTCACGATTTCCGATAATTCGTCTACCATCAAGTAGACCAATGACATAAGGCTCACAACTAGTAGCACTACCCAGACGTAGTCTACTCAAACATGACTCGAAAATGAATGAATGCGATGCACCAGTATCAAAAAGGGTACACACAGGTTGAGATAGAATATCGAGTGTACCTGAGATCATTCGGGCCTCTGGGTCATCGGTCTTCTTCATCTCATAAATCTGGGGCTTGCTAGTCCCAGACCGACGCTCCTGTCACGGGCCGTAGGCTCCACCTTTAGTCGTTCCTGTTGTTTTAAACGACGCTGATTGAGTGGCCTGATTCTGAACGGCTGACTGCTTAGGGGCCTGAGATGACGTCTGAGCAGGTTTGGAGTCCCTACGGCAAAAACGGGCCTTATGCCCAACAATTCCACAGTTATGACACGTGACAGACTGTCCTGGACACTTGGTGCTGACATGACCAAGATCCCCACAGTTATAACAGGTGATGGCCGAACTGGCCACTCGTGACTGAGATTCCGCGGGTTTAGACGTCACAGGAGGTCGCTCAGAAAAAGCAGAGCCTGCACAAGGTTTCTTGAAAGTGGCCTGACTGCCGTCAGACTGATTACGGTTCTTGGACTTCTTGCTAGCAGATGAAGGTTGCTGCTTAGAAATCTCCTTAGCAGTAAGCTCATAGGTAAGAGCTTTCTCAATGAATTCATCCAACGTGGTGCAATTATGATTAAGCAACTGTAGTCTCATACGGGGTTTCAGCCTCTTGCTGAAATACTTAATCTTATCTGCCTCGGAATGAATGATAGATGAGGCAAACGGAAGAAGTTCCTGAAATTTCTCGGCAATGGCGAGAACATCCTCGTCTGCTGAGGGGTCAGGGGTGAGTAATTCTGATAGTTTGGCCTCTCTGAGCGGGGCCGGATAATACCTCTCCATCATGAGAGTTTTGAACTGATCCCAAGTACATGATCCTTCGGTGGGCTTCAACGACAACCACCAAGAATGTGCGCTCTTGCCCAGGTAGTAAGCCGCAACAGAAACTTTGTGTCCTTCAGGACACTCTACCATAGCAAACAACTTCTCGAAATGCTCGAGCCAATGAATAATATCCGCCGGCTCAGACGAGCCCTCAAAAGTATGTGGCCTCTGGCGAGAGATGTCACTGATGATATTGCTCACATTCCTCTCTTGCCTCTGAGGTGGCGGCGGAGGAGCCTGTTGATATTGATTGACGGAGTTATGCATCGTCTCCATCAGCTGTGCCATCTGGGTCATTTGGGCCATCATGCCCTGCATAAAAGCGAGTGGGTCAACCCGGACACCTTCTGACTGAGCCGTGTCCCGGGTACGACTCCCCGTTAGTGAATGATCGCGTCCAGGTGAATGAGTGGCAGCGTCGCTGCTCGATGAATTAGCATTATTTCTCGCGTTTGCACGTGTATTCACACGAGCTCTCGGGATTCGGCCCGCTCCACGGCCTCGTCCTCCACGGCCTCGTCCTCCACGTCCTCTTCTTGCCCTCTCCATACTGAAGTAGGAAAGTCACATGATGATTATATTTCCCGCATGAATATCACGTTATGATTATGACATGAGATGATGAAAATGAGCATACGCGCTCTAACACAGTGATTACATGAATAATTAACTGAGGTGACATGATTATCTTGAACAAGTTAACATGATTAATGATTTGATCTTCCTGATCAACAACTGAATAATGAAATGAATTGAGTGATTAACGAGTTAACATGACCGCCCCGTCAAATGAAAATGATGGTTGAGGATTGTTAACTGATGAATTATGAATGAATGATTCTTACCAGAAATTATACCATGGCGTTAGAAATCTTACAGTTCTTGGTCTGATTGGCTCGGCATTTGCACAGGTCACACGTGACGCGAAAGTCCAATGATACTAGTCCGATGACAATTATTTCAAATGAGACATGACTTGGAGGGTAGTATTCAAAACCACGCTCCGATACCAACTCTGTAACACCCCAAACTAGGCGGATATTACAGTGCCGTGAATCCCCGACTGGGACCCACCAGGCAAATGAAAATGATGAATTAAGTAATATAATTATAGTACCGAACCACATTATATTACCAAGTACTCCGATGAGGAGTTTAAGTACATCACACCAGGACAAACTGAATACTAGTATATTTTATATGGAGATAAAATACACCACCCTGAATAATTAAACATCTCAAACAGAATTTGCAGCGGAAAATACAAATGACGGAAATGACTGAAACAAACGAAATGACTGGGGCCCCCTACTAGTATCACTGGGACTCCTCGCCATCAACATGCTCTTCCCGTGCCTTTGCCTTGCCGTGACCTGAAAACAAAATCCCCCAACGTCGGGCCATACGTAACAACAATCCTCAAGGGTTGAAATTACACAATCATGATATATCTGAAGTTATGAAATATCCTTAGTTATGAATTACGCTGAAGTGGAGTATCATAGTACGCCCGTAGTATTCTGTGCAAGTGTACAAGACGGATGACCGGACACACCCGTCTTGTACCTAATTAGTCTCACGGAGGTAATCGTTACCGTGTGCACAGTCCAATGTATCACTCCCAATACATGGCCATCATGTGCCCGACTAAAAATTCCACACATCCGCTCCCGGCCACGCAATATGAACCCAGAAGGTCATATGAACGAGAATGACCATAATAGATATCAATGAATAATAATGATCTGACAAAGTCAAGAATGACTCACCGATATGAAAGTGATAATGAAGTGATTGATAGTTTCAATGAAATGATTGGAACCGCCGTTCCTCGCTAATGAAGTGATTATTCGACAATTACAAGTCTCAATATGATTAATACAATGATGAATGAGTTATGATTATGAATGATCAACAACAAAAGGAATGAATATCCTTTTAACCGAGTAAGAATCTGTAACACCCCGAGATATTCGGAATAATTACAGCGCCGTAAACCCTTTAAGTAAGGATTTACAAGGCTAATTTAAAAGAAATGTAAATATAAGACATCAATACTGCGGAAATTCAAGTTTACAAAACCATTCAACTGGTTTAACGAGTAATTAATACAACCATATTGAAATGATATCATAAGACACGCGTACTCGAGTACTGAAATCAAAACAAGAAAACAAATCACCAACAACAACAAACATCATCAACCCTTCGCCGCCACGCTTCAGATCGCGGGTCGCTTTCCCGCTCCTCGGCTACCTGAACATCAAAACAAATGTCCACCCCCGAAGGGGTTAGCAAAATGATGCTAGTACAAGTATCATTTAAACGAATCAAATATGCATCAACAATACATAACAAGATACACCACACGGGCTTCCGCTACCGGAATCCGATAATGCGAATCCACAAGATTCCATTAACACAGCAAGGGTATTGCAATGATCCAGCGCCCTCAGCATAGATCCCAAGATGATCCCGTCGGACCAACACGAGGTGGAAATAACCCATCCAATGATCCAGCGCCCTCAGCCTAGATCCCAAGATGATCCCGTCGGACCAACACGAGGTGGACATCCGATCCAGCGACCTCAGCATAGATCGTACAACGTACAAAAATACAACTCATGCATACACATATGCCAAATCATTATGTTCATCAACATGAACATACAAACACTAGATAACGAATATCATAACAATTCAACACAAATAATTTCCATGTTCAACAACATGAATAAACCACAAACATGCTCAAAATACCAATTTTAACACATTACGATACTTGCCTCGAAGATGGAAAGAACGAAATACTTCAATGATCTCAACACACTCGAAGGCCGCCTCCTTCGATCAACGTAGAAAGCTCGAACCTTAACAAAAGAAATGATACAAATCATCTCAAGTCGAACGATTGCCTAACAGTTCGATCTACGGCCCAAAAACTCAAAATATGCAATCTGCCTGAACCACTTAGCGTACGCTACGTACTCTATGTAGCGTGCGCTAAGCCTGCCTGTTAGTGTACGCTATCGTCTAATCCTAGCGTACGCTAGCCACGGACTGACAATTCTCTCTGATCAGCCAACTGACTCGGCTGATATCATAACGTACGTTACGTACCAAACGTAGCGTGCGTTAACTTATCCCCGATAGCGCACGTTAACTTACGTATGTTAGCGTGCGCTAACCGTGCATGGAAGATTACTACTGGTAGAAAATTGGATCTAATGGTGATGAACTCATGAATTCTATGGTGATAATACAAGTCATCCCCGAGCATATCATGCTAATAAGGTTTGTGAAAGTTCTATACGTACTAAATGACTATGAGATACAAAGATACGTATAATCATCTCAACACCATAATTCATCTTAGATCTTCAAGGGATATCCTGAGTTCAATCCGTTATATGACCCAAAACGTATGATTCCTTTATATAAACGCATAAGAACTTGAAAATCTCCATATACTGATCACAAATCGGTTTGAAAAAGCTTAGGAGTCCATATACTAAAACGGTTCAAAGGTTCATACGATGAATAAGTGCCGAAATGTCGAAAATATCCTTCTAACACATGATGTTCGACTATTAACGAATCTAACTGACTAGATAAACATGATTAAACGTCCTTTAGAACACTACTAGTATTGGTGAAGAATCACCTACCTCAAAGTAGTGAAGAACAAGGAGGAAATCGAAGCAAATCGAACGTCGAAGGCTTGAACACCAATCCTCAATGATCTATAATCTTCAACACGAGCTAGGATGCTGATATGAAGTGTTTAGGATGTTGAGAGTAATACTCTAAGTATAAGAGTTCGGATGTGGGAAAAGAAAGGACTGAAAACACGAAAAGGATGCTGTCCTATTTATAGGAAATGGTTATTAGCGTGCGCTAGTCCATGCTCGTAGCGTGCGCTAATGGCTTACTGACTTCACTGTACTCGACACTTAGCATGCGCTCTTTTCATGTCAGTAGCGTGCGCTAAGGCGTTGACTTGGCTTTTCCCGAAAGCCGTCCAGGTTCATCCCGACACAATCCGACCAAGATCCCCGGCCTGATCTCACCTACCACACGTCTCAATCATATTGACCACGCATAGCGTGCACTAATGCTCCTTTGTAGCGTGCGCTAAGGATTCATGTTAGCGTACGCTACACATAGCCGATAGCGTGCGCTACATGCGCATAATTACAATTTAAATCACATACATGAAATCATACGCTCAACAACATCGGATTATGAAATACGGAGAATAATACTCAGATCAAGGTACAACAATTACAATATCACAAGTTCCAAATACATATCAGAAATCTCGGGTATTACATCCTTCCTCCCTAAAAAGAAGTTTCGTCCCGAAACTTAAGATGAAAACAACTCTGGATATCTAGCCTTCATACTGTCCTCCGTTTCCCAAGTGGCCTCTTCGACTCCGTGTCGTGACCATTGTACTTTAACCAAGTGTATTGGTTTATTCCTCAATTGTTTGATCCAACTCTCAAGTATCTTGATTGGTCTCTCTTCGAAGGTGCCATCATTAGCTATCTCGATCTCGTCGAAATCAATGACATGACTGGGGTCCGGTACATACTTCCACAATTGGGATACGTGAAACACATTGTGAATATGACTCAGCGATGGCGGTAAGGCCAACCTGTATGCTAAATCTCCAACCCTCTCGAGGATCTCGAATGGTCCGATATATCTAGGACTAAGCTTGCCTCTCCTCCCGAAACGGAAAATCCCTCGTGTAGGAGACACCTTCAATAGTACATGGTCCCCAGCGTCGAACTCTAGAGGGCGACGACGTACGTCTGCATAAGACTTCTGTCGACTCTGGGCAGTCAACAATCTTTCTCGAATCAAAGCTATCTTCTCTTGAGTATGAATTATCAATTCCGGTTCCGTCTCGATCAAATCCGAAGAATCATCCCAACACAGGGGTGATCGTCATCTTCTCCCGTACAGAGCTTCAAATGGTGCCATCTTAATAGAAGCATGCCAACTATTATTGTAAGTGAATTCAATCAATGGCAAATGAACTTCCCAATCAGTTGACCAATCAAAAGCACAGGCTCTAAGCATGTCCTCTACTGTTTGTATAGTCCTTTCGGACTGACCGTCCATTTGGGGATGATAAGCCGTGCTAAAGTTGAGCTCAGTCCCCAGAGCCCTGTGAACTGCTTTCCAGAAGTGCGACACGAAACGACCATCTCGATCCGAAATAATGGTCTTCGGCGTCCCATGCAATCTGACTATCTCTGCAATAAATACTCGCGCCATTCTCTCGGGTCCCCATGTATCTTTAATCCCTAGGAAATGAGCCGACTTGGTTAGTCGATCAACTACAACCCAAATCATGGTCATTCCCGTTCTAGTCCTTGGCATACCGGTGATGAAATCCATCGAGATGTCCTCCCACTTCCATTCAGGGATCGAAAGCGGCTTTAACATTCCGGCAGGTCACTGATGTTCAATCTTAACTTGCTGATAAGTCAAGCACCTCGAAACGTACTCTGCTATGTCCTTCTTCATATTCCCCCACCAGAAGTTTTGTTTTAAATCCTTATACATCTTACTGCTGCCCGGGTGAATGAAATAGGGCGCGCTGTGAGCTTCCTTCAGAATAGTCCGTCTCAAATCATCATCATCGGGAACGCAAAGTCGACTCTGAAATCTCAGAACTCCATCGTCTTGTATCACGAATCATGGGGCTTTTCCTTTCTTTACTTCATCACATAACCGAAGGATCAGAGAATCGTTCAACTGCTTAGATTTGATTTCCTCGACTAGTGACGAAGTCAGTTCCATCACATATAGTTGCCCTTGAATTCCTGGTGCCCATACTTCAATCCCTTCGCGGATCGGTTCGTTGAATCTTTGGTTTGGGACGTAAGTGCTTCCAACACTCGAAGAGAAACGGGTTTACGGCTCAATGCATCGGCTACAACGTTTGCTTTCCGGATGATAGAGAATCTCTAAGTCGTAATCCTTGATCAATTCCACCACCTTCTACGCCTCATGTTTAATTCTTTTCCGATGAAAATGTACTTGAGGCTCTTATGATCTGTAAAGATCGACAATGAGTGCCGATAAATAATGTCTCCAAATTTTCAAGGCAAATACTACAGCTGCTAACTCCAGATAATGAGTCGGGTAATTTACTTCGTACGGTTTAAAATTCAGAGAAGCATAGGCAATTACATTATCCTTTTGAATCAACACACATCCTGCACTCGATTTGAAGCGTCAGTAAACCATGAATCCATCGGTTCCATCCGCAATGCTAAAATAGGTCTTGTCAGCGATCTCTTCTTAAGTTCATCAAAACCATCCTGGCATTTCTCATCCCACTTAAACTTTTGAGTTTTCTGTAACAGCTGAGTGAGCGGACGAGAGATCTTGGAAAATCCCTCTACAAAGCGGCGATAATATCCAGCAAGTCCTAGGAAACTCCGGACTTCTTTCACATTATTAGGAGCTTCCCATTCCAAGATTGCTTCGACTTTCTTCGGGTCCACCTGAACTCCGTCAGCTGATATCACATGCCCAAGGAAAGTTACTTCCCTAAGCCATAACTCGCATTTTGAAAGCTTTGCATACAACTGTTCCTTCCTCAAGGTGCTCAAAACCACACGTAAATGTTCGGCATGCTCCTCTGCGTCCCTCGAATATATCAAGATGTCATCAATGAAGACGACCACAAATTTATCCAAGTATTCCAAGAATACCCGATTCATCAATTGCATGAATACCACAGGAGCATTGGTAAGTCCAAACGGCATCAGTACGAATTCATAATGCCCGTACCGGGACCTGAAAGCAGACTTCGGTATATCCGATTCCTTAATCCTCAACTGATGGTATCCTGTTCGCAAGTCAATCTTCGAGAATACCCTTGCCCCTTGCAGTTGATCAAACAAGTCGTCGATCCGAGGTATAGGATACTTATTCTTGACCGCCATCTTGTTGAGCTCCCTGTAATCAATACACAGTCGAAGGGATCCGTCTTTCTTCCGGACAAAGAGAACGAGCGCTCCCCAAGGAGAAATGCTAGGTTGAATATAGCCCTTCTGTAACAATTCCTCCTGTTGCTTCTTGAGTTCATACATCTCGGTTGGTGCCATGCGGTATGGTGCTCTAGAAATAGGAGCTGCTCCAGGCTCTAATTCGATAGTGAATTCCACTTCTCTCTGCGGAGGTAACCCAGGTAGTTCGTCAGGAAATACATCTGAGAACTCATTCACAACTGAAATAGACGAGAGCTCTACTCCTTCCTCTTTCCTCATGGCATAACACCAAAGTCCATGACATCCTTGCTTCAGTAATTTCACGGCTCTCATTGCTTTTATCAATTTTCCCGAGCTTTCCGGTCTCCACCCTCGAAATAAGTGTTCAGATCCGTCATCAGCAATGATAGAAATGATTCTCTCTCGGTAATTCAGAATAGCTCCATAACGGTTGAGCCAATCGTCTCCGAGAATTAAATCGTCACCGTAGATGTCAACTACAATAAGATTCGATGGCCAATCTCTCCCTCCTATAGATACCGGAAAATCTCTAGCCTCTAGGGTTCCCACAATTCTCTCTCCACTCGGCAAACCCACAACATATGGTTCACAATCAAATAAGCACGAGATTTTTAAACGATTTACACAGTTCAATGATACAAAAGAATGTGTAGCTCCGGAATCGAATAAAACACTAACTGGTTGCAAAAGGATCTGAATCGTACCTGATGCAACAAAGGTTGTTCGATCGTCGATTTCCTCATCTCGCATAAGCGCGAGGAACGGACCCAAAGATCGATGTCTCTCTCTTCCCAACATTCTGCTGCTGAAATCCACTCTGTTGTGTCTGGTTCACACTTATCTCCTTCGGAACTGGCGCTGGAGTGCGAGTACCAAAAGATCTAGTAGAAACTCCACAGAAAGCCGCACGGTGCCCTTCTTGTCCACAATCGTAGCAAGTCACAGAAGATGCGGGGCAGTCACGTCGAACATGCCCTGCTCGACCACAATTGTAGCATTTCTTTGATTCGTCCGGAACTGCTGATGTAGTCCGGAACTTCTTTCCACCTCTGGAAGGATGTGGAGGTTTCCTAGCCGAATAAAAGGAAGACTGGCCCTTGCGGGGCCCACCGCTCTTGTTTTCTGAGAAGTTGCCGGTCACCTTCTGCTTCTTTGCCTCCACTGATTTCTCCACCGCCGCCTCTTTCATGTCGTAGGCCAGCGCTTTGTCTTGATACTATCGCAACGTAGTACACTCGAATCCGGACATGTACTCTTGAATCTCCGGCTTCATCCGCATATCGAAATGAAAATCTTTTACGCCTCCGTTCGACCAAGTGTCGCACACAAGTCACCGATGATTAAAAGTTTTGATTACATCCGCCAGATGCTTCCGAACTCTGTGGTGAGAAAAACTCTCGGATCTTTGCCTCTCTAACTGGACGAGGACAATACTGTGCTTCCATCATTAGTTTGAATTCCGTCCAATCCGCATTATGATTCTCGGGTCGGATAGCTTCCCACCAATCAAAGGCCTCCCCAGTCAGAAAATACTGGGCAATGGGAACCTTCCGGTCCTCGGGACAGTTAAGACCTACGAATATCTTCTCTAACTCCTTAAGCCAGTGATCCCAAGTAAATGCCTCAGCAGATCCGTCAAATTTTGGCGGGTGCAATTTGACCACCTCAGCAAGCCATCTGTCTCCCCGGTTATCCTCATGGTGCTGCTGTCCCATCGCCGTCTGCATGCGGTCGACTACCTGGGCGAACTGGTTTATCTGCGCCACCACCTGTTGAAGCACTCCCGGCATGTTAGGATTTGCGTCGTCATTCGCTGATCCTTGCTGCCCTCCAGAATGGGAATCGGTTCGACTAGCTGATAATTCTGGGGTAGTTGCGGAATCCTCCTGTCTCATGTTACCCCGTCCGCGTCCACGTCCTCCTCTCAACATACTGAAAACACAATTTCTCAATATCCAGGACAAAGTTTACGAAATAAAGCCCGTCAATACTCACAAAACAGTAATTAAGTAAAACGGTAGTATAAGAGATTAGGAGACTTACAACCACGATCATCATGATGACTTTTGGCTGAACAGTGATGTTATAAACAACTCGTAAATCAATAACATAAACAGACCCAACTTAAAACCCGACTGCCAAGATATCCATAAATCTTAGCTCCGATACCATATTCTGTAACACCCCGAGATATTCGGAATAATTACAGCGCCGTAAACCCTTTAAGTAAGGATTTACAAGGCTAATTTAAAAGAAATGTAAATATAAGAGATCAATACTGCGGAAATTCAAGTTAATAAAACCATTCAACTGGTTTAACGAGTAATTAATACAACCATATCGAAATGATATCATAAGACACGCGTACTCGAGTACTGAAATCAAAACAAGAAAACAAATCACCAACAACAACAAACATCACTGAACCCCTTCGTGCCACGCTTGATCGCGGTCGCTTTCCCTACTCCTCGGCTACCTGAACATCAAAACAAATGTTCACCCCCGAAGGGGTTAGCAAAACGATGCTAGTACAAGTATCATTTAAACGAATCAAATATGCATCAACAATACATAACAAGATACACCACACGGGCTTCCGCTACCGGAATCCGATAATGCGAATCCACAAGATTCCATTAACACAGCAAGGGTATTTCAATGATCCAGCGCCCTTAGCATAGATCCCGAGATGATCCCGTCGGACCAACACGAGGTGGAAATAACCCGTCCAATGGTCCAGCGCCCTCAGCCTAGATCCCAAGATGATCCCGTCAGACCAACACAAGGTGGACATCCGATCCAGCGCCCTCAGCATAGATCGTACAACGTACAAAAATACAACTCATGCATACACATATGCCAAATCATTATGTTCATCAACATGAACATACAAACACTAGATAATGAATATCATGACAATTCAACACAAATAATTTCCATGTTCAACAACATGAATAAACCACAAACATGCTCAAAATACCAATTTTAACACATTACGATACTTGCCTCGAAGATGGCAAGAACGAAATACTTCAATGATCTCAACACACTCGAAGGCCGCCTCCTTCGATAAACGTAGCAAGCTCGAACCTTAACAAAAGAAATGATATACAAATCATCTCAAGTCGAACGATTGCCTAACAGTTCGATCTACGGCCCAAAAACTCAAAATATGCAATCTGCCTGAACCACTTAGCGTACGCTACATACTCTATGTAGCGTGCGCTAAGCCTGCCTGTTAGTGTACGCTATCGTCTAATCCTAGCGTACGCTAGCCACGGACTGACAATTCTCTCTGATCAGCCAACTGACTCGGCTGATATCATAACGTACGTTACGTACCAAACGTAGCGTGCGTTAACTTATCCCCGATAACGCACGTTAACTTACGTATGTTAGCGTGCGCTAACCGTGCATGGAAGATTACTACTGGTAGAAAACTGGATCTAATGGTGATGAACTCATGAATTCTATGGTGATAATACAAGTCATCCCCGAGCATATCATGCTAATAAGGTTTGTGAAAGTTCTATACGTACTAAATGACTATGCGATACAAAGATACGTATAATCATCTCAACACCATAATTCATCTTAGATCTTCAAGGGATATCCTGAGTTCAATCCGTTATATGACCCAAAACGTATGATTCCTTTATATAAACGCATAAGAACTTGAAAATCTCCATATACTGATCACAAATCGGTTTGAAAAAGCTTAGGAGTCCATATACTAAAACGGTTCAAAGGTTCATACGATGAATAAGTGCCGAAATGTCGAAAATATCCTTCTAACACATGATGTTCGACTATTAACGAATCTAACTGACTAGATAAACATGATTAAACGTCCTTTAGAACACTACTAGTATTGGTGAAGAATCACCTACCTCAAAGTAGTGAAGAACAAGGAGGAAATCGAAGCAAATCCAACGTCGAAGGCTTGAACACCAATCCTCAATGATCTATAATCTTCAACACGAGCTAGGATGCTGATATGAAGTGTTTAGGATGTTGAGAGTAATACTCTAAGTATAAGAGTTCGGATGTGGGAAAAGAAAGGACTGAAAACACGAAAATGATGCTGTCCTATTTATAGGAAATGGTTATTAGCGTGCGCTAGTCCATGCTCGTAGCGTGCGCTAACGGCTTACTGACTTCAGTGTACTCGACACTTAGCATGCGCTCTTTTCATGTCAGTAGCGTGCGCTAAGGCGTTGACTTGGCTTTTCCCGAAAGCCGTCCAGGTTCATCCCGACACAATCCGACCAAGATCCCTGGCCTGATCTCACCTACCACACGTCTCAATCATATTGACCACGCATAGCGTGCGCTAATGCTCCTTTGTAGCGTGCGCTAAGGATTCATGTTAGCGTACGCTACACATAGCCGATAGCGTGCGCTACATGCGCAGAATTACAATTTAAATCACATACATGAAATCATACGCTCAACAACATCGGATTATGAAATACGGAGAATAATACTCAGATCAAGGTACAACAATTACAATATCACAAGTTCCAAATACATATCAGAAAACTCGGGTATTACAGAATCAACTTACACAATACCGATGACAATGTCCTTCCACGAACAACGTCCTAATCGAAATACCGGTCGCTCGAACAACCTTGAATAACAATAATTACCAACAACTGTTCAATACACGTATGAAGCAACAAAACACGACTAACCCGAAGGTCGATACAACGATAATCAAACTCATAGGGGCATTCTAACGAATACGTAATCAACCACACAACTTCGAAAATATGCAATCCCGAATATATCGAAACCAACACCAAAATGAGTATTTCGAACTATCAAAACACTTCAATGATATCAATAATCCAATAGGAATCCACAATTCAAGATTACAACAACATCAATCGGAAAATCCCCAATTAACTGAAGTCAACCCCAAGGGTTCTTGAAATAATTCCGAAAATAGCCATTAAATCCGTAGGAATATATTTATCCAAGGTAGATAATCCATATCTAACATATTCCAATGATAATCCAAGCTTACACGAAGAAATCGGAAGGAAAAACCTAAAAATCCGAAATTCTAGATCCAAGAGATTAATACCTTAGATTTGATGTGATGAGGATGTTGAAATGATGATTAATCCAAAAGATAAGCTTGAAGATGATGATTGATGATTACTCCTCTAAGAACACTCTCCAAATCGCCCGAAATCGCCCGAAACCGCCGAAGAAACGAAGAGAAATGATAAATGACGGAGTAAGGGCTGAACTGTCCTATTTATAGCAATCCCAGTTTAGCGCGCGCTAGCCCCAGCTCTTAGCGTGCGCTAACGGGTGTTTTGGGTAGTCCAGTACCCACTGTCCGAACACGGTAGCGTGCGCTACATACCTTTTGTAGCGTGCACTACAACCATACCATTAGCGTGCGTTAATACCCATGGTTAGCGTGCGCTAACCAATTATTTGATGCCCAGTACTGGAATCCAGAAACCGTCTGTCCTCTGATCTGACCTCGGTAGCGTGCGCTACAACCAATATTTAGCGTGCGCTATAATATCGATTGCGTACGCTAAAAACAACTCATAGCGTGCGCTATGAATTAATCGATGCGATCCAAAGAGCCACTGGACTCAACCTGATCCGTCCTTAGCGCGCGCTACAGCAATTATTAGCGTGCGCTACTACAACCCACTAGCGCGCACTACTTACCACTCGTAGCGTGCGCTACTTATAACTCACCTGCAGTCCAGTACCTTCTGGACTGCAGCCAGGGTAACATTAGCATGCGCTAATGCTGAGTGGTAGCGTGCGCTACCTGTACTCAATTAGCGCGCGCTAGAAGAGTACGTAGCGTGCGCTACTCCTCACGCACAGCCCACAATGAAAATGACAATAATGATAAACACGGCACGGAACTCCAATTAGATTAGTGATGAACGACGATTGATACACGATACAATTACTCTGAACGGTGAATACCATGAACGAATATGAGTGACAAATGATCATTAATGAGTGAAATTACTGAATGATAAATACTGAATGATAATTACTGAATTACAACCGGGTATTACAGGATATTGTTTGTTGGCCCTTCATTTATCGTTCGTTTTAGCTTTTATGTGTTTCTTTCGGACCCCTATTTCTCGCTGCCTCTTCTCACCGCTTCGCATCTTACTCGTTTCTCACCACCTCTCGCTCGATTTGGCTTCTGCTTTCCCTTCTTCTTGAGATTTTCTTGCAGGCGATTGTTGCGGTTAGGTCTGTCTGCGCTTTTGCGTGCTGTGGGCTTTGTTTCTTTTATGGGGTTTTTTCTATCTTTTAGGTTATACCCTCTTTGCTATTTTTCGTATATTTTTCCCGACCCCTTGATTTTGAGATTAGGTTTTACAGTTTTATTATTCACCAGTCTTTTTCTTCACCTCTCAGCTTCAGTGGCTCCCCTTCCTTCTTCCACCAACATGTCTCCTTCATCTTTGCGATTTTTTTGGGGAGCTGTCTTTTAGAGGATATTATTTGTTGGACCTTCATTTATCATTCGTTTTAGCTTTTATGTGTTTCTTCCGAACCCCTATTTCTCACTGCTGTTGGAATATTTATTCCACACATTATTTATTTTGTGTTTTGATGATTAAAGTTGCTAAACAACAAAACAACATCGAGGCGAAGCAAATCAACGAAGCAGATGAAGACGCAAAAAGTTGCAATCTGGACTGATTTAGCGCACGCAAGTCATCATACGTTAGCGCACGCTAACGAGGAGTAATCTGCATTCCAGCCAAGTTTCGAAGTAAGCTGAAGTGAAGTCAGCTGATGAGATAGCGCATGCTACACGTTATCATTAACGCACGCTATCGAAGTCTTGTTATCGTTGTGAAGGAATTCAAACACAGAATATCGTATGCAATGAAGTCAGCATTAGCGCACGCTACAAAGAAGGAATAGCGCACGCTAAACAGTTTGAATCAAGTCAATTAGAACGTTGGGAAAAGCAGGTCAAAATCAGCATATCAAACGGATACTTTGACAAGTCATGCAATGGATATATTGTATTAGCGCACGCTACAATATGTTATTAATGCACGCTAATACAAGATTGTTACGTACGTAAGGCAGAAGACATAACGTACGCTAAAGAAGAAACGAAGCTACTGGACTGAAACTAGGAACAGTCTAACGCACGCTACATGAAAGACTTTATGCACGCTAAAGCAAAAATGTGTGATAGCACACGCTAAGAAGGAAGAGCTAGCGCACGCTATCTAGTCAACTGGCAGCAACGGCTAGTAAGGAGGAAGAAGGCTATAAATACCAAGGAGTTGGTATTATTCCACACAACAACATTGAGCAAAGCATACATACGTGTTATATCATTGTAAACATTATAGTTGTTGTTCTTGATCTTAATTAAGAGTGATTTAGTGTTATACACAAGATCATACACGAGCGAGAAAAAGAAAAGATACGGTTTGATTCGGTGTTATTAGTGTAATACCCCTAATTTCGATTTTCGGTAATTTCCTTTTTTCGGCGGAAGTCCGTTTTGATGACTTGCTCATGACCGTTTCATTATTCTGAGAATGATTAATTCTACACTTTTTGACACCCGAGTTCGTTTCGGTGTCGTTTTATTGAGTTCCGTGCTTTTTAGCGACTTTTCCGCACTTGAGTTCGATTCTTGCGAATCTCGGTCGAAACTGCTGTTTCGAGTTTCCCGTAAGTTCGTTTAACTTTGTTATACGTGTTGTGGACTTCAGTTTGGTTATTCGATCACGTATCGTGATTTTCGGACGTTTTGGGCCATTTTCGTAATTTCCCAAAGTTTGGGGTAATTACTTTCCATTGTCGAATTTCGAGCCTTCGGGTGGTCGGGATCGTGTGTTCTCTTAGTGCTCGGATTCGTCTTTGCGAGTACTTTGTAACCGTATCTTCGCTTCGTATTCAGGTTCGGGTTTCGGGGTCGTTCGGGCCGTCGGAGTTGGTCCCGGCCGAGTCATGGCCGGGCATGCTGGGGCCAGGCCAGCCCTGGACGAGTAACGTGCGTTAGTGCTCAGCAGTTACGCACATAAGGGCGATTCACGTAAGGCCCCGGCCGCTACGCAACGGCCGGCAGCTGGGCGATGACTCGGTTACATACGTAAGCCTTGGCCGGTTACGTACGTAACCCGGCCGGCAGTCAGCCTATATAAGGCCCTGCAGTCGTTTTTCTCACCATTCTTCGCCTTCTTCTTCTCCTCTTCCGCGGCTGGGCGTGTTCTAATCTTGAAGCCATGTTGTTTAACAACAAATCCATGAAGTTCTTGAGGTTATATCATCAATCATCCGTCCGATATCATCCCTTGATCCAGCGAATCAAGGTTAGATCTTTAGAACCCTAATTTTGGTAAAATTGGGGGTTTTCGTGTTTTTGTCCTATTCGTTCCGTTTTGTTGATTAATTCATGATTTATATGATTAATCTTGTTGGTATTCTTAGTTTCCCTACGGATTCATGGTATATTTCGTGGTTTTTACGGAATCGAGAGGGTTTGGTTGTGGTCCGCCCTCGTTTTTGTTTTTATACGAATATACATGAATCGTAGGCGGGTTTTCGGGTGTATTCCAATTCCGTATTCATTTAGAAATGGTTGTGATTGTATTCTTCGAATCGTTAGGTTCGGTTTCATTAGTTCCTAGCATTCGTCGGTGACTTTCCTTTCCGTTCGTTGCGTCGTCAATAATTCAAGGCAAGTATTTTTGGAAACCTTTATGCTTAACGTGGAATGGTAATGTATTTTGTGTGTGATTTGCTCACCTCGTGTTGGTCCGACGGGATCAAGGAGGGAATCCAAAGGTTTTCGTCCCGGATTCATGAGTTTGTTTAGCTAGCCAGTGCGGGAGGGTCCTTAGAGGCCTCGTGCGGGAATCTATGATATGACTCTGTTCCCAAGGCGATGCATGTGCGTGCTTTGTTTTATAATATAGCCAGTGCGGGAGGGTCCTTAGAGGCCTCGTGCGGGAATTTATGATATGACTCTATTCCCAAGGCAAATTGTTTAACTGTTTGTTTCCGGAAAAGACATGTCTGGTTTTGACTTTTGAAATTGATATTGGTGCATGTACTATGAAACGTGTAAGCGATTGGTTTGCCTTGAATACTTGTACTAGCATAATTGCTAACCCCTTTGGGGACCCGTTGTCGGGGAAATTCTTGTTATGGATTTCAGGTTATGTTCACCCAGAGGAACGGGCGCTGTGATGGTACGAGGATGTCGGCCAAGGTTTTTGACATGTGCAATCGAGTCTTGTTAATTTCTACCGTCTCTTTTGATGTGGATGTTTTCCAAATTGTAAACTTATAGATTGTACTCGCGAGTACTTAGGCTTTTCCTTTCGGGTTGTGATTTGTCTTCGTTGGAGTTACTGTATTTGTCGGTTGATGTTTATTATGCGGGTTGTACCGGGCGTGTTGTTTTATGTTCTTGTGGTTAACAATTGTTTCCTTGCTAACCGAGACGGTTAGTCGAGTGGTGTTTTTTTTGTGTTAGCCTGGTGGGTCCCATGTAGGGGTCCACGACGCTGTAATACACCTCGAATATCTTGGGGGTATTACAAAAAATGGTATCAGAGCTCTAGGTTTATGGATACCTAGGCTTGTCGGTTAATTTGGGTCTATTTGCGTTTTGTTTTGCACATTGTCACACCGCTGCCGACATCTCAGTACATCCAGCGCTTGTAAGTTTTCCTTACTCGATTCTCTTGTTTTCTCGTATTGTATTTCCACTTCTTGAACTGTGATTGCCTCTCTCGTACTTATCGTCGAGTTGTTTTTCGATCCATCCGGTTCGTGTACTTTTGATTCTAGTATTGCGCAGTCCTTTATCTCTCTGGACTATGTGCGCCGTTCTGGGCTTGACCGTTTGTCGTTTTGCGAGCCTCCCATCGCTAGACTTCCTATCATTGGTGGGATCGTTGGTGATCGAAAGATTCGAGAATTGCTCCGTGGTATATTGTGAGAGGGCTTGACTCTCTAGTCTTTTGTTGTATGATGGAATCTGTGTTTGATAATTGCGATATACTAAATGTATGTTGAGCCGAACGCATCGATGGTTTGACACCGAGGTGCGATGATGTGAATGTTTTGAACATTGATATGTTCCGGGAAAGGTGTCGATGGCAGAGTTTGTTGAGAAACTCACCTAGATGGTTTCGACATGTGTTCGAATCGATGTTCATTAGTTATGCTGTTAAACTTGAAGAGATAAGTTTGACATATGCTTAGAATTAGTGTTTCCGAGTTGCGCTTGTTGAACTGGTGATTTTTGAATGCCGTATATGCGTGTGTTCGGGAATTGATGGTACTTGGCTAAATATTAATATTTACAACCAATGTGTTTCTATTAATAATAATACATGTGGCGTGCATGCTTGAAAATTTCTTAGACTTGATCGTATTGTGGGTTTTTGAAAAGTGACATGAATTTGGGCGATCCAGCCTTGTATTTCCAAATTAAACCTTGTGTCGGTATTTAAAAGTCGTGTATAAAAGTGTTTAGGATATTTTATAAAATGCTACCGCTGTTAAGCCCTTGTCGTGTTTGAAAGGGTCTTGAAAACGATTTTTAACTTATCGGTTTTATTTTCGAATAACTAGAGTATACGATTTTAAAAATCAGATTAGCTTGGGGAAACCTAGGCTGTCGAGTCAAGTTGTGTTTGTTGAGTTTTGTCTCGTCGGATTTTGTCTGACTTAGTCGCATCGCGATGCGTCGTTTGAGATCAGTGGTCGTGATTAGTATCGAGGGGCGATCGTCACTTACGTGCGACCTATGGATGTTAACCCCCCATTCTTTGTGTTGTGCCTCGTGTGACACGAGTTATTTGTTTGATTAGTTGTTAAATGATGGAATCCTTCTGTGGATTTTGATTTCACGATATGTGTTTATTAGACTCTCGTATTTGGTTTATACGAGGAGTGTCGTCACTGCTGATGTACTTTCGTACCGCATTTTATCCGCTGCGTGAGTTCTTTCAAACGGCTTTTGGTATTTTGCAAACTGAGTTTTATTTCGTAAAACCGATTCCCTAAATCAAGTTTTGGCATTTTGGCCTTGAACATTTTATGACGGTTTGACAAATGAGTTTGTGAGTTTTGGAAAATATTACCGTCATCGGTCTTTTTAGCATTTTCGAAATGACGTGGGGAATCGTGCTTAGCCTGGTAAATCCTTGTGAGAAGGGTTTACGGCATGTAATTTTTCTGATATGTTCTGTTGTTGTCTCTGTGAGTCGTTAGCGCACGCTACGCTTTACGGCTAGCGCGCGCGAGAGCGGGTTGGTAGCACGCTAAGGGGAGGATAGCGCACGCTACCTGGTAGTTCAGGGCAGTCCAAGAGCTACTGGACTAGGTCTGAAGTTCTCGTTAGCGCACGCTAACACTTGGGGTTAGCGCGCGCTAACAGTGTATTTTTGGTCAGGAGTTTTGTTTGGTGTCGTGATAGCGCACGCTAACCTTAATTATTAGCGCACGCTAATTGTGTCCAGTATAAATACTGGACACCAGTCTAGAAGTTGCATTTTCCTTCATTTCTTCTTCTTCCTCCATGAGTTTGAGACGTAGCGACTAGGGTTCGCATCGGGGCTCATTTTCTTCCATCCAAAGGTGTTTTGGAGTGTCCTAGATGATTTTTAACATCATCTAATCCATTGTTCTTCGCCAAATCTAAGTATTTTTCTTGAATCCCTAGAGTTGACTTTTTAGAGTTTTGTTCTTGATGTCGTTTTCCATCCGGTTTTGATAAACCGATTGTTATTTTAACGATGTTGTTAAACATATCCTAGGGATTGTATATCACTGTCATGATTTTGAACGATTTAATGAGTGTGCTATGATGTGTTTAAGTGAATGTTGATACGTGCGAATTTTGGGCATTTTGGCCTATTGTACTTCTGAAAAACCTTGGGTATCTTAGAAAATAAACCTCGAGACGTACTTTTAAAATGAATTATTTTCTCACAGTGTTCTCAAGATGCCTACTAGCGCCACACTATGTTTCACTTGAGGATCAAAATATTTTGAGATATTTCTAATGATTTTAGAAATGCATTCGCTTAGACCCGAAGGTCGAATATAGCTGAAAAGTTTTAATTTAACGAAAGGTGTCTTCATTTTTTTATCAAACGCAAGATGATTTTTTTTAAAGTCTCGATGACGATGTTTGTACTACTTTTTGATATATGATACTCAAGATCAACTGGTGCTTGCAAATTATTTTCAAAAGGTGGTTTTCGTTTTCAAAACCTATTGTTCTTAATTGCGGTCCGGGAATATATGTGTGATATTCGTACTTTCGTTACGGTGTTAACCCCGGTTTGTGATTAAATTAGTGGTGTGAACGTTGAGTCGTTCGCCACACGCTTGTTGTGTTAGCCCCCTGTGAGAGGCGGGATGTTGGTGTTGAATATTGTTGCCCCGTAGTGATTTCTGCGTTATCGCTCTTGTGCGAACTGTTAGAGCTTGTTTGGTACGACCGTGTGTATCGGTGATCATTCCATTATGTGTCGGTTGTTTAATGTCTTGTTACCTTGCTCCCGTTTTTGTGAATTTCGTGGACGAGGTCGGAGGTAATACCCGTACTATTTTGACTTCTATATTTTCTTTTTCTCCAGTCTATCGATTCGCTCGTGTTCATTGATACCTTCTGAACTTGTTCTGTACCTTGGTTTCATCGTTCGAACGAGCTGTAATCTTGTTTTGGGTCGATCTGGTTATCGCTGTGACTTTCCCGAATTCGGGTCGATTCTTGTGAACCTTGTTCGGAAGTAACATCTTTTGATTCTACTCGTTCTTTTATTCGAAGTGGATCGGAGTTTAAACTTCTGCATTTTCGACTCTATCGACTCGTTTATGCTCGTTAACATTTCTAAACTTTCCCTATCCTTTGCTTTGGTTGATCGAACGAGGGTAGTATTGTTTCGGAATAACTCGTCGGTCGTTGTGGCTTTTCAATCGCTATTCCCTTTCCGGTGGATCTTATGTGAATGAGCATCTTGTTGTTTTCACTGGATTATATATTGTCTCGAGTCGAGATGCGAACCTTGGAATTGTTGTTTGAATTTTATTGTTCTTCGTGATTCGAACATGAGTGTTCGATTTTTGTTGTCTCGATCGTTGTGGTTCGATCGTTTGATTGTTTGGTTTTTGTTGATCTCGTTTCGTGATTGTTGAACGTTCAAGACTCCTTCCTAATTTCCTCATGTTCGGGAAATTAGTCTCGTTTTCGATCTTCCAACCCTTGGGCGGTGGAATTCCGTATTTGTTCAGCGATTGGCTCGCGTGTTGATTGATGTACCGTTAGGTTGGTCAATCATATTGATTTTCGTTCGTTGTGTTTTGCGATTGTTCGGATAATCGACTTGATTGTATTATCTGTTTGATGACACTTGTCACTTGTTGATTTTATCATGTCTCTACCGGTGGCGTTGTGTTAGTCGTCGTGGAGCGTGTTTTCACGCCGTATATTCCTTTGCGTTGCTTGTAACGTTTCGCCGTCGGGCGCGAGTTTACGGTTTTTGTGTATCTCGTCGAGTTTTCCTGGCAGGGGATATTGCTTCTCCCTACTTATTTTAAGTTTCGGGACGAAACTTCTTTTAAGGAGGGTAGAATGTAATACCCGTAATTTCGATTTTCGGTAATTTCCTTTTTTCGGCGGAAGTCCGTTTTAATGACTCGCTCATGAGCGTTTCATTATTCTGAGAATGATTAATTCTACACTTTTTGACATCCGAGTTCGTTTCGGTGTCGTTTTATTGAGTTCCGTGCTTTTTAGCGACTTTTCCGCACTTGAGTTCGATTCTTGCGAATTTCCCGTAAGTTAGTTTAACTTTGTTATACGTGTTGTGGACTTCGGTTTGGTTATTCGATCACGTATCGTGATTTTCGGACGTTTTGGGCCATTTTCATAATTTCCCAAAGTTTGGGGTAATTACTTTCCGTTGTCGAATTTCGAGCCTTCGGGTGGTCGGGATCGTGTGTTCTCTTAGTGCTCGGATTCGTCTTTGCGAGTACTTCATAACCGTATCTTCGCTTCGTATTCAGGTTCGGGTTTCGGGGTCGTTCGGGCCGTCGGAGTTGGTCCCGGCCGAGTCATGGCCGGGCATGCTGGGGCCAGGCCAGCCCTGGCCGAGTAACGTGCGTTAGTGCTCGGCAGTTACGTACGTAAGGGCCGGTTACGTACGTAAGGCCCTGGCCGGTTACGTACGTAACGGGCCGGCAGTTTTGGGGCAGTGACTCGGTTACGTACGTAAGCCTTGGCCGGTTACGTACGTAACCCGGCCGGCAGTCAGCCTATATAAGGCCCTGCAGTCGTTTTTCTCGCCATTCTTCGCCTTCTTCTTCTCCTCTTCCGCGGATGGGCGTGTTCTAATCTTGAAGCCATGTTGTTTAACAACAAATCCATGAAGTTCTTGAGGTTATATCATCAATCATCCGTCCGATATCATCCCTTGATCCAGCGAATCAAGGTTAGATCTTTAGAACCCTACTTTTGGTAAAATTGGGGGTTTTCGTGTTTTTGTCCGATTCGTTCCGTTTTGTTGATTAATTCATGATGTATATGATTAATCTTGTTGGTATTCTTAGTTTCCCTATGGATTCATGGTATATTTCGTGGTTTTTACGGAATCGAGAGGGTTTGGTTGTGGTCCGCCCTCGTTGTTGTTTTTATACGAATATACATGAATCGTAGGCGGGTTTTCGGGTGTATTCCAATTCCGTATTCATTTAGAAATGGTTGTGATTGTATTCTTCGAATCGTTAGGTTCGGTTTCATTGGTTCCTAGCGTTCGTCGGTGACTTTCCTTTCCGTTCGTTGCGTCGTCAATAATTCAAGGCAAGTATTTTTGGAAACCTTTATGAATGGTAATGTATTTTGTGTGTGATTTGCTCACCTCGTGTTGGTCTGACGGGATCAAGGAGGGAATCCAAAGGTTTTCGTCCCGGATTCATGAGTTTGTTTAGCTAGCCAGTGCGGGAGGGTCCTTAGAGGCCTCGTGCGGGAATCTATGATATGACTCTGTTCCCAAGGCGATGCATGTGCATGCTTTGTTTTATAATATAGCCAGTGCGGGAGGGTCCTTAGAGGCCTCGTGCGGGAATTTATGATATGACTCTGTTCCCAAGGCAAATTGTTTGACTGTTTGTTTCCGGAAAAGACATGTCTGGTTTTGACTTTTGAAATTGATATTGGTGCATGTACTATGAAACGTGTAAGCGATTGGTTTGCCTTGAATACTTGTACTAGCGTAATTGCTAACCCCTTTGGGGACCCGTTGTCGGGGAAATTCTTGTTATGGATTTCAGGTTATGTTCAGCCAGACGAGCGGGCGCTGGGATGGTACGAGGATGTCGGCCAAGGTTTTTGACATGTGCAATCGAGTCTTGTTAATTTCTACCGTCTCTTTTGATGTGGATGTTTTCCAAATTGTAAACTTATAGATTGTACTCGCGAGTACTTAGGCTTTTTCTTTCGGGTTGTGATTTGTCTTCGTTGGAGTTACTGTATTTGTCGGTTGATGTTTATTATGCCGGTTGTACCGGGCGTGTTGTTTTATGTTCTTGTGGTTAACAATTGTTTCCTTGCTAACCGAGACGGTTAGTCGAGTGGTGTTTTTTTTGTGTTAGCCTGGTGGGTCCCATGTAGGGGTCCACGGCGCTGTAATACACCTCGAATATCTTGGGGTGTTACAATTAGGATCAAGGATCCGGCATTGTTAGAATCACAATCGCCATCTTAGTGAGGTTTATCTAGTACCGATAGAAAGCTAGAGTGGTTGATTCCTTATCCAATAGAAAAGGAAAAACAGTTTTACTCGGACCGATAGAAGACGAGCTTGTAACGGTAATCCCTCGACCGATAGAAGAGAGACGTAGAGGTTTTGATCTTAATCCTAAAGAAAAAGATACATCGAGAGAGGACGTAGGCTTCGTTAATAGCCGAACCTCTATAAATCCTTGTGTGATTTATTTTCCGCAATTTATTTACGCTTCCGCACAAAACGGCGTAAATATCCGATTTTATACCAACAACTGCCTCTTCTCGCCGCTTCGCATCTTACTCGTTTCTCACCACCTCTCGCTCGATTTGGCTTCTGCTTTCCCTTCTTCTTGAGATTTTTCTGCAGGCGATTGTTGCGGTTAGGTCTGTTTGCGATTTTGCGCATTGTGGGCTTTGTTTCTTTTGTGGGGTTTCTTCTATCTTTTAGGTTATACCCTCTTTGCTATTTTTCGTATATTTTTCCCGACCCCTTGATTTTGAGATTAGGTTTTACGGTTTTATTATTCACCTGTATTTTATGTATTTGCTTTTCTTCCTAATTTTGTACTTCTTTATGGATATTTTGATTCTCTCGTATTTAATTTATTTTATTTATTTGGGGTCTCTCATGATTGATTGTTTAGTATAGTTCAAGAATTCCGTCGTTTGTCAATGTTCAGTGGAGAGAAGGTTTTAGGATTTCCTCTTTCACTATTTGTTATTCTTGAATTATTATTGTTGTTAACTTCCTTGTATCAACAGTTATTCTACCAGTTTATCTTCTGTTAATCGTTTCCCATTCTTCTCAATTGTTTACAGAAATTATTCCTTACCCGAACTTTTAAATATTTTGTAGATATGGTCAATTAATCACTCTCTAAAGGAAGGTATGTCAGCCGCTGTCGAAATTGTTTTCCTTCTAACGACGCTGTCCTGTACCTCTATTTTTGCCCCGTCTCTTCTTCTTCCTTGTTTCATTCTCTTGGTTTTTATGTTCACAGTCATATATCTTTCTCTCACGATTTTCCCTAGGTTTAATTTCCGCTTCAGGTTATATGTGCTTCTTCAGCCATTACTTATTATGTTTTCACATATGCTTCTTCAACAATTAAATATTCTGTTTGCTCATATTTTATTGCTGGAACATCGGCCACTCTCGATTTCTGTGTAAAAGTTAGCGCATGTCTTTGTTATGGTGTTCCTCTTTCGATTATTTTTGCTGTTCATTTTGGTCTTCTCTTTTGGAGCTCGGTTTCATTGTCTCCGTGTTGTTGTACTGTGATTGCCCTAGGATTATCTTTGTTATTTTCTGTATATGTTCTCCAGCTTCTTGGGCTTCGAATTAGATTCTTTGCTTTTATTAGTCGCTTTTTCAGTTTATGTATTAGTTTTTTTTCCTGACTTAGTATTTTTTATGAATGTTAGGGAGAGACTAAATTTATTAGTGTTCTAATTTGGCTGCAAATTTTGGTTATCTATCCGGGCTTCTTGCTTCTCTTGTTAACTTGGTAGTTTTTTAATATTGTGCACAAATTAGATTGTTGGATTCTGTTGTGCACTGGATTTGGTTTTGTTATTATAGTCTTTTACGATTTGGTGTTGTTGTGCATAGATTATTTTGTTTAGTTCTGTTATTTAGTCTTCATCTGATTAATTATCTCTTTCTTATATTAACACATATAGTCTATATTGCTTTAATCGGTTCTTATTCTTCTTAATTATGTACAGAAAATGTTCCTCACCCTAAATATTCAAATATTTTGTCGTTATGCTTGCTGTTGTTGTTAGAATTCAGCTCCAGTTAAAGGTTTTCTTTTGTTATATTTAGCATATGTAAGGGTTTTCCGTCCGGCGTTGGCCTTCTCTTTGGCTTTGTTTCTTTGTTGCATTTCTTATGCGTGGTTTGTTTCTTGTGTGGATTATGTACACATGTTTGTTAACGCACATATTTTAGTATTCATGTTTCATTTACTTGTGATTAAAGGTCTGCGAAGTTATTTGTATCCTTCTTATTTTGTGGGTTCTGATGTTGTTTTGTGTAGTTCCTAAATGAGCCACTCTCCGATTAGTGAGACTATACTCCGTCGTCGTCAGCGACAAAGGGATTTGTACGCTAAACATAAAGGTCAGTTTAGATTTTATTTACTGTTATCTTCTATTTTGTTTTTTCAAATATACTTTTGGGTTATTTTGGTTTCCATGACTGTTACATATGTTTGTTGATCCAGATATTTCTTATAGTTTATAAATGTTTGTTTGTGTAGATATGCCTCAAAATTTATCTACTGTTGTCGTCTCTTCGACATCTGTTGTAGGTTCATCTGAGTCTTTGTGTACCTTGTGTTCCTACACAGCCATATCTCCTTCCACCGATGACCCTGCCTTCCGACCTGGCCCCTTCGTTAACCATGGGGCGGAGCCCTGCGAGCTTCTCTATGCAGCCACAGGTCATCAAGCGGGCCCGCTCCCCCAGCTCCTTCGCTCCTTCTAAGCGACTTAAGGCTGAGACTCCTCCTAGCTCAACTATGGAAACCTTGCTGCAATGTAAAGAGTAGGAGAAATTCCTTCCGTATTTCAGCTCGGTAGTCCCAGATAGGGATAGGCAGTCACTACGCAGCTCTCCGCCGGACACCCGTCTAGATCTAATGATGATGTATTTCGGGAAGGTATTCTTCATTTACTTTTCCTTCTCTTCTTATTTATTATTTTATTCTTGCCTATGTTTTTTATGAGATCGTCCTTCTTTTTCAGTTCTGCGCTACTTTAGTGAACTTCGCGGAAGAGCAGAAGGACGGGGCCTCATCTTTCTCCACGTGCCCACGCAGGGGACTTCCAAGATAATAAAACAAATCCAACTCCAAAACTTAATTTCAAGAAATGTCAATAAACTAAGACGACCGACTTGAGCTTATAAATATCACGTATGCTCGTCTGTCCCACGTGAACCCCGTGTTGGCTCCTCGAACAGATGACCACCTGAAATGCATAAAAGGCATTTCCTCCATTTAAGGGATTAGCAATTGGAATTCGCTAGTACGAGTTTAGAATTACAAAGCATTAAGTTACAGGCATCTCAAATGCAAAGAAAATCCATTCTTCCAAGATTCAAAAGAATTTCACAGTATTCCTGGATATTCACATTAGTCATCAGTAAAGTCTCTCGGAGGTAATTCTAATGACAATGCCCCCCCTTTGTGTCTTATTTATAGGCTTTGCGCTACTCTAGGAATCTTAAGAAGGATCAGGGTCAGGACTCCTAGTATAACTCAATCTTCCGTATTAAGCCCTTCCTAATATGGTGGAGTTTACTAATATCAATCCGATCCACTTAAGAATTGATATTGCACTTCCAATCCCAAATCCCAATTTATGAAATCGCTCCTTATTATAGTATTATTTTTCGTGTTTAAGATAACGAATGTCTATTAATTAATTTAAGCTACTGACAACTTTAATTAATTAATTGCTTTTCCAAGAGTATTACCACTTGAACTTTATTATTATATTGAAATTAAATACACCTATAGGGTCTAATATAATAATCATTCTCGATCTCTTGAAGGGGACATTATTAAACCATAGGAGTAGGGACACGATTTCTAATTATAATACGAATTGTCATGTATATAATATTATTACCCAAAATACGAAGCATATTGAGCCAAATACTGTGAATCTCTTGTAGGTCACAAGTCGTCCTGGAATAAGTCTAGGGGGTGAATGGACTTATTGAAACTCTTTTCCACAAAGAATGAGTTTCTCAGCTGATGGTACAGATGACTTAGAGTCGTCTGTAGTCAATGTAAGTGTGGAAGTCATCTGATGACGAATATAGAAATAATCAATGGAACACTTAAGTATGAATGCAGCAGTTAAGTATGATGCTAAAAATAGTAAAGTACGCAGGCAATTTATAGTGGTCTCTGAGGTTTGGTAATCCTCTACTAATCCACTTTCTCCAAACCAGTTGGAGATGAATCCACTATAATTCTCAACCAGTGATAAATATTACAGTGATTCTACAACTTAGCTACAACAACTTCCAACCAGTGGAAATCCCGTCATTGCAACTCCTTTCTGACTGCCTAGCACCACTCGATTCTCCAAATCCTTAGATGCCTATTAGTCGCGAAACTTCAACCAGTGAAGTACCCCTAACTCAGGTTTTAAGACAAGAGTGTTTTGTCTTCTCCAACTAAGAGCTTTCTTCGTATATGAATGGGAATACTGCTCGTCATGATGCTATAGATTTCTGATTGCTTAGATTGCTTTGATCGCTTGAAAGTATAGTTCACACCGTGTGTGTGTTCTGCTCAACTTCAAATCTTCAGACATATATAGGTGTCGATCCTTTGAGCTTTTCTTCATAGCCGTTGCAAATCTTTAACAAATCCGTCCGTTGGAGAAAGTAGACTTCTTTGTTTTTCTTTCTGAAAGTTGCAAGGATGGATTTCATTATTTTAATCTATTTTCGACCGTTGTGAAGATTTCCATGTGCTGGCGCCGAATCTTTTGAATATAATAAGATTAAAGTCTCCAGTGGTGGGTCTGGATGAATTACTTAATACATTTCCTTTCCGGGAATCTCTCCAATCTGTCTCTTATCGTCCGCATGTGACTTTCCGTAAATATTGACTATTCAACATATGCTGACGTGGACTGGAGTACTTGGCTGATCACTTATCTGATCTTTCTGTGGTCAAACAGTCTGATGAGCAGTCAACCTTTCCTGGTGTCGACTTCTATGATGTGCCGACTTGTCTGAAGTCTTCTGACCTGATTGAACTTGACTGATCTGATGGTCAAACTTCAGATGACTTGACTGCAGTCTAGTCCAACTTTGCTGATTAAATTGTTGACCAGAACTTCTCTGATAAAGGTTGCCTGATATAGCTCGTCTGTGGTCAACCTTATCCGAATAGTTGAGTTGACCAAGACTCGGCTGATAGATATTTATCTGTGATTTGTATTTAGCCGATTTTTAAAGCCTAACATATGGCCTATAGAAGATACTCATTTGGTTCTTCTTTACATTTTGCCAAGTATCTAACTTAACACAATTTGGCCTATGGAAGATACTCATCTGGTTCTTCCTTACATTTTGCCAAGAAATAAACATACATTTGAATACAATGATGACATCATCAAAATCTAACAAGTATTCCTAACAAATTCCCCCTATTTTGATGATGGCAAAACTTAAGCACTTATTCAAATGCATAACAGGTCTGCACATAAGTGCAAGACACAAACTAAAATAAGTCTTGTTTTGAGACAACTAGAGGTTGTCATTCAAATGACTGTTTATATAATTTTTCTGAGTTTGTTTACAAGTACATCAGCTTTGAATGAACAAACAAATACAGAAAAAGTTACAAGTACTTCGAAAATTACAAAGAAAATCCTATCAGCCTCTACCTCTTCGGACAGTTTGCTTAGGAGGCCTAAATAACTTAGCTCCAATAGGCCTCTTACAGACACGTGCCAGACCATATTTCCTTTTGATGATTGGGGAGGCGAACTCTTGCTCGTATGTGGTTGAGAAATTATTTTTCTCACAGAGAGCTCTGATTTCTTTTTGTAGGATTAGCTCATCCAATTATTTGTCCAAACGGGTAGGCGCTTCTTCTGCTCTAAATGAAGGGATCATAGGATAAACATCCCATTTGGCTACATAATTAAGCGTGATCTTCCAAAGAGTAGGCCATTTGGTCTCTATGTAGTTGATGAATGACTGTTGAGGAGAGCATTCTTTGTCCTGGAGTATTTCCCAGAGATAATATTTCTCTATGAACTCTTTCCTGGCGTCTCCCCATCTAGTCAAAAATTCTGGGGGCAGAATTTCTTCAACATACCACATTTCTTTGACTTCCCATTCGAACCTTGGCTCTGCTCCTTGCCTTGTTCTCCTCTTCTTCTCTGCAGGCTGATCTTCAGTCTGCTCGGGGTCAACTACTTCCTTCCTCTTTTGACTTGATGTCCCAGCTTTAATTAATGGGATATCTTGCCTTTTCTTCGTTCTGAGCTCTTGAACCTGTACTTGACCTGATACTTCTCTTACTTCCCCCTGCTTACTTCCTTCCCCCTTTTTGCCAGCATCAACCAGTATAGTCAATTGTTGTTCGACTCTGTGCATCCAGTCAGACATGCCAAGGGGCATTCTGGAGTTTGCAGGAGGAGGAGGTTGTGGAACATTCCTCTGCAGTAGGGTATCAATTTTGGCATTTATGGTCTGCAGGTCAGGTGAGATTTTTTTGGCAAGCAACTTGTCAAAGAATTCTTTGACAATGCTGCTGATCAGCTCAGTCATCACAGGGGAGATGGGTGGTGTCTGAGGAGAGTGCTCACTTGTGCTTTCTGTGCCTGCAGGTAGGTTTGCATTTGACCTACCTGTCTGCAGACTCCTGCCTGCAGGCAGCTGATCAGATGGGGTCAGTTCTGGGGTCCCCGATCTGTCTTTTTCTTCTTCATCTAGGCTGGTGTAGCGGGCAGGTGCCCCAGCCTCATCTTCTCTGGCTTCATCTTTGCCTTCTTTTTCTTCTTCAGTCTCCTTTTCCTTCTCTTCTTCCTCTTTCTTTTCTTCTTCTTTCTCTTCTTCCTTCTCTTCTTCCTTCTCTTCTTCCTTTTCATCCTTCTTTTCATCCTCATCACTTTTATTATCTTCATCATTATCATCATCATCATCTTTTTCTTTTTTCAACTTCTTCTCCTTCTTCTTCATCTTCTTCTGCCAACTCTTCTGTCTTTTCTACTTCCTCTTCTTCAGTTTATTTTTCAACTTCTTCTGCTTTTTCCTTTTCTTCTTCTTTTTCTTCAACTATGATGTTTTCTTCTTTTTCAACTCCTACTTCTTCCTCCACTAACTCTTCGATTCTAATTTCTTTTTCTACTACTTCTGCATCCTTATTGATAAAGCCATCAAAAACACTTCCCATTATAATATGGAGGAGTTGGTCCATATTGGTTTTAAAATGGGACATGAACCAGTCTTCCTGGAGTATCAAAATTAGGTCTGACTCACTGCAAAATGTATGAGTAGATCCTCCGTAGCCTGGGGATACTCCCAGCTACTTATTTCAATAAAATCTTGCAGTTGAGTAAATTGAACAGATTTAAGAGTTTTCCATTCCTCAAAAATATCGACAAAAGAATGTTTGAGAGCATGTTGTTTTACCAGTAGAAGCTGCTTTATAGACAGGTTGAAGGAATTATTTTCGAGCAGGTTAAATGAATAATTTGCTTCTGGGATGTGAATAATCAGACCTGCTTCTTCTTCTTCAGATTTGAAATGAGGGGTTAGAATAGGAACCATTTGAGTTTCCAGGCTGGTGGGAGCAGGCTGATCCTCCATGTGATCTGGTGCAGGAGTAGATAAGTATTCTGGCTGCTCCTCCTCTTCAAAATCTAGTCGCCTGGGCCTCTTGGGGGATGGTTCTCGTGAGGATTCGATTAAGGATGGTTCTCCAAGGGCTGATCCCCTTCTCTTGAAATGAATGGCGATTGGGGTATCGTCCGAATCTGAGTTAGACTGAGCTGCAGGTTGATCTATGGCTACAGCTTGATCTCCAGCTGACTCGCCTGAGCTCGATGGGTATCTGTAAGGAGTTGGCTATACAGACATTTACCTTAGCAATTGAGCTGCTTTCCTGTCTCCACCTAATCTCCTTAGAGTCTCTTGGTCCAAGTGACCAAGCCTCTTGTTGATGTGGAAGGGGTCAGGGTTTCCCTTCGCCACACCTAACTGCTCTAAGATCCAACTTATTTGCGTTCCAAATGCCAGTTTGTTTTTTAATCTCTTTTCATCGTCCAGCCACTGGACTTTGTTTACCTCTTGCACCAATTGTCTGAAAATGTAGTCAGGCCAATCGATCGGTTCATCTTGAATAAGAGCCCCCAAAACCATGAATTTGGCTGACGACAGTTGATCATAACTCCCATCTATGCCCATCACTATTTTGTTGGTAATATCCAATGCATAACAATATTCTTTATTTAGCTCACTTCGCTTGGCAGTTAGCTTCAGCTTTGATGGCTGCTCGTGAGCCTTGATCTTCAGCCACGTGTCAACTGCATTTTGCTTCAGGGCTTTGACGGCCATTCCATGAGATTTCATCCCGAAAACTTTTCCGACCGATTGCAGAGTGATATCCACTTGAACTCCAAAAATTGAGCTCCTAATGCCCGATTCGAGAACTCTGGCTTCTCTGTAGAAAGCGATAACAGCCTCTTTGAAGAGATATTTAGGGCTGATATCCAGAAATGGGTAGATCCCATTCGACTTCATAGATCTGATAAGATGACGCACGTCATTGTCCAGGTTGGTTTCGAGTAGTCCCTCAAAATCGACCACCATAGAGAAAATGATTTGGTCCTTCACCGCCTTCAGGTTAACGCCGTTGAAGTAGGATTCCATTTCTGCGCAAGAAAAATTTTCTGAGTGTATTGATAGTTTGAAAGATTTCTGCTCTCGAAAACTAGGGTTTGTAAGATTGAAGAAGCTAAAGTGAAATGACTTTTCCGTCTTTAAAAATAAAATGAAGCGACGTTTTAATATTAAATTAATTTTTTAGTCGGTTCAAATTTTAAAATCGTATAATGATTGGAATTTTTAATTTGTATTAGTAGGGTCGTGTGAACATGTAAGCGTACGAGCTTGTCATGGTGTAAACATGTGAACGTGGGATTGCCACGTGTAAATAAATAATAATAAAATATAGGAGTCAATCAAGATTAGAAAACTTAGTTGCTTGACCGTTGACTGTTTGACTACTTTGCATCAGGTAACTCTCCTTGTCTGCTTCAGGTAGGTTCTGATGCTTGTGGTCAACTTAGTCCGTCCTTCGTCTGGTCTGATCAGGTAACTATCTTCGCTCGTATGATCTGGTCTTCAGGTAGCTTTCTCGTCTGTACTAGATTCCCAATCTTGTAATCCAAGTTCCCTACTCAGCTCCAAAAACCTTTATTCGGGTAAAGGTTTGGTGAATATGTCAGCAATCTGGTATTCTGTGCTGACTCTTTCTACTCTGACTATCGTATTAATCACATTATCTCTTATGAAATGTTTGACATCAATGTGCTTCGTCCTTGAGTGCAATACTGGGTTGTTGGTGATTGCAATTGCACTATTGTTGTCACACTAAATTGGGACTTCATTTGCAATTATGTTGTAATCCCTTAGTTGTTGTCTGATCCACCAGATATAGGCACAATAGCTACCTGCAGCTAGGGATTCTGACTCTGTTGTTGAGATAGAGTTAGATATCTGCTTCTTGCTAAACCAAGATATCAGTCTGGTTCCTAGGAATTGGCACGTTCCACTGGTGCTTTTCCTATTAATCTTACATCCTGCAAAATATGCATCTAAATATTCTGACAGATCAAAGTTATTATCTTTAGGATACCATAAACTGACATTAATGGTAGACTTAAGATATTTAATGATCCTCTTAGCTGCTTCCAGGTGTGACTGCTTGGGTTTGGACTGAAATTGTGCACATACTCCTACAACATATGAAATGTCTGGCCTTCTTGCAGTTAGATAAAGAAGTGATCCAATGAGTCCTCTGTAGTGAGTTGAGTCCACTGATATGCCTTCTTCATCTGTATCTAGATGTGTGCTTGTGCTCATAGGAATTTTTGCTGACTTGGCTGATTCCATTCCAAATCTCTTGATTAGATCCCTAGTATTTGGCTTGGTTGATGAAAATTCCATTTTCCATCTGCTTAACTTGCAGTCCTAGAAAGAAATTCAGTTTGCCCATCATACTCATCTCAAACTCTCCTTGCATGAGATTTGAGAACTTCTCACATAGCTCTGGATTGGTTGAGCCAAATATGATATCATCCACATATATTTGAACTAATAATATGTGGTCTTCATGCTCCACTCTGAATAGGGTCTTGTCCACCTTTCCTTTGCTGAAACCATTCTTCTCTAAAAACACAGATAATGTTTCATACCATGCTCTTGGTGCCTGCTTGAGTCCATATAGAGCCTTTAGAAGCTTGTAGACTTTGTCTCCTTCGACAAATCCAGAGGGTTGCTCTACATAGACTTCTTCTTCTAGAATTCCATTAAGAAAGGCACTCTTCACATCCATTTGGTAGACTATGAAATCCTTTAATGCTGCATATGCAAGGAATAGTCTGATGGCTTCTAATCTTGCAACAGGTGCATAGGTTTCATCAAAATCTATTCCTTCACATTGTGCATAGCCTTTAGCAACAAGTCTGGCCTTATTCCTAACAATAGCTCCATCTTCATCGCATTTGTTCTTGTACACCCATTTGGTGCCAATAACCTTCTTGTGATCTGGTCTGTCTATTAGTTCCCAAACATTGTTCATTTCCATGTCGTTAAGCTCTTTTTTCATTGCATTGATCCATGAGTAGTCTTCCAGGGCTTGCTCTGTTGTATTGGGTTCTATTTGAGACATAAAGCATGAAAACATTGCCATTCCTACGAGTAGAGTAGACTGTCTTGTCTTGACTCCATCAGTTAGCTTCCCAATGATTTGTTAGATAGGATGATCTTTGAGCCACTTGGGAATGTCTTCTTCTTCAGGGTATGTCCCCCCTGTAGATTTTCTTTGGTGGGTTTCTTCTCTCTCTGCATCAGCTTGGTTCTGGCATCCTTGGTCTGCAACTGGGTCAGCTACCGTCTTGTCATCTGCAGGTGGGGATCCTGTCTGATCTGCAGGTGGGTCTTTATTAGCTACAGATTGGTCTTAATCAGCAGCAACTGGATCTGGTAGGTTTTGTGGTCCTATCTGATCTGCAGTTGGGTCTTCAGGTTGGTCTGCAGGTGAGTCCACCATTCCTGTGTCATGGACAATGACTTCTTCTAGGGTCGCAGATTTGAGTTTGTTCTCAATTAATTCAACCTTTTTCCTGTACACAACAGAAGATTCATCAAATACAACATGAGGTGTTTCCTCCACAACTAAGGTTCTTTTGTTAAAAACTATATACGCCTTGCTTCTTTGTGAATATCCGATAAAGAGACCATCATCAGTTTTAGCATCAAAGGCATTTAGTTGGGTTTTACCATTGTTGTGGATGAAACACTTACAACCAAAAATATGAAAATAAGCAATTGTAGGTGTTCTGCCATTCTAAACCTCATAGGGAGTTGTCTCCCTACTATCATACTCCTGTTTTGAGTGTGGCATGCTGTGTTGATAGCTTCAGCCCAGAACCTCTTGGGCAGGTCTGCTTCTGCAATAATGGACCTGGCTGCTTCCTTCAATGTTCTGTTTCTTCTTTCGGCAACACCATTTTGCTGTGGAGTCCTGGATGCAGAGACTTCATGCCGGATCCCATTCTGATCACTGTAATCAGTGATTGCTTTGTTGAGAAATTCTCCTCCTCTATCTGATCTGATCTTGATAATTGAGAGGGATTTCTCATTCTGGATCCTTCTCAGCAGCTCAGGCAACTTGGTCAGTGTTTCACTCTTTTTATAGAGAAAAACAACCCATGTGTACCTTGAGTAGTCATCAACTACAACTAGAGCATGCTTTCTATCACTTATGGTCATTGGCTTGATGGGACTAAATAGATCCTTGTGAAGTAGATCTAAGATTCTTGTTGTGAGAGTGGTAGGCTAGACTGGCTTGAATGGTGCTTTTGTTTGTTTCCCTTTCTTACATGGATCATAGAGAGCTTCCTTCTTAAATACTTCTTCTACAAGTCCTCTGACCAGCTTCTGAGAACTAATCTTGTTGATGGCTTTGAAATTTAGGTGACCTAGTCTCTTGTGCCATAGCCATTCATTCTCAGCTATTGTCTTGGATAGAAAACAGGTATTAGGAGTTCCTGTATACCAATCTATCATATAGACATCTCTCCGTCTAAATCCTTGTAGCTACACTTCTCCATATAGGATATCTATCACCATGCATTTCCAAATGGTGAAGACTACTAGATTCTTCTCATCACAAAATTGGCTTATGCTCAAAAGGTTGTATTTGAGTCCTTTGACATAATGAACTTTGGATATAGTGATGTTTCCTCTGTGCAGCTCTCCAAAACCTTTAGTCTGAGCTCTAGAGCTATCTCCAAAGGTTACATCTGGACCTTTTTCTTTGGTATAATTTGTCAGCACCTTCTTGTTCCCGGTCATGTGCCTTGAGCATCCGGAATCTACAAACCATTCTTCACCTCCAATGTTTGAATTTGTGGAGATGTGGTAGTAGTCCTTCCACCTTTTCTGAAATCAGACAAGCAGAGATTTAGGTACTCAAATCTGTGTAGGTCCTCGGGGTTTAGTTGGTTTCCTGGAGAACTGATTTCTCCTGGGATTATGAAAGTTACTGTTATTACCCCTAAAAGGTGTGTAAGGTCTGGGCCTATATCCTCTGTTTGGATTGTGTATTGGGTATGCCTCATAAAACTGATGGCGTGGGCCATGCCTAAATCTTGGCTGAGACCATTTATTAAATCTTTGAGGTCTCCACACCTGTTCGTTTTAAAAATTAGGATAACCTTGAGGTTTCTATTTGCCCCTCCCATTTGAAAATCTGTTTTTGGGGAGTCTTTGATAATAATGGGCATGTTGTCTAGGCTACTGCTTCTGCCTTGGCCATTGCCTAGTCTCATGTCTAGGTGGCTGCCTTGTATACCTTGTCTACAGCCTAGACTTATGACTTGGATGATACCTATTTTGAAATACACACTACTACAAAAACAACATTTAACAGCGGTTCTGGAACCGCTGTTAAATGTCCCGCTGTTAAATTTAACAGCGGTTGTCTAAGAACCGCTGTTAAATTTATTTATTTTTTTAAATAATTTTTTTTAATAATTTGAAATTATTTTTTTAATATATTATTTTTTAAAAAAATATATATATTCCCGCCCAGTCCGCACCCGACCCGCCCGCCCGCCAACCCGCCCGCCAGCGACCCGCACATAATATGTATAAACGTGCATTTCCGCTACTCACGGGATTCGAACCTGTGACCTCAATGAGATGGAGGTGGGTATCAAACCAGTGAGCCAAAGTCATTTGTTGTTCAAATATTGATTTCTATTATATAAGTATACAATAAACCATATATATATATATGTATATAAATATATATATATATATATATATTATATGTATATGTTTGTTAATATTTTCAGAATTATTTTCAAAATATATTAATATTTATTATATTACACATTTAATAACTAATGATCAATATAAGTATACAATAAACCATATATATATATATATATATATATTATAATTTTCAATATATAATGTAATATAATTTTTAATATTAATATATAACAAAATATATTAATATTCAATATATTCCACATTTGATATAATATAATTCATAAAATAATATGTATATATTATAGTTTTTAATATATAATGTAATATAATTTTTAATATTAATGTATAACAAAATATATTAATATTCAATATATTCCACATTTGATATAATATAATTCATAAAATAATATGTATATATTATAATTTTTAATATATAATGTAATATAATTTTTAATATTAATATATAACAAAATATATTAATATTCAATATATTCCACATTTGATATAATATAATTCATAAAATAATATGTATATATATTATAATTTTTAATATATAATGTAATATAATTTTTAATATTAATATATAACAAAATATATTAATATTCAATATATTCCACATTTGATATAATATAATTCATAAAATAATATGTATACATTATAATTTTTAATATATAATGTAATATAATTTTTAATATTAATATATAACAAAATATATTAATATTCAATATATTCCACATTTGATATAATATAATTCATAAAATAATATGTATATATTATAATTTTTAATATATAATGTAATATAATTTTTAATATTAATATATAACAAAATATATTAATATTCAATATATTCCACATTTGATATAATATAATTCATAAAATAATATGTATATATTATAATTTTTAATATATAATGTAATATAATTTTTAATATTAATATATAACAAAATATATTAATATTCAATATATTCCACATTTGATATAATATAATTCATAAAATAATATGTATGTATTATAATTTTTAATATATAATGTAATATAATTTTTAATATTAATATATAACAAAATATATTAATATTCAATATATTCCACATTTAACATAATATAATTCATAAAATAATATGTATATATTATAATTTTTAATATATAATGTAATATAATTTTTAATATTAATATATAACAAAATATATTAATATTCAATATATTCCACATTTGATATAATATAATTCATAAAATAATATGTATATATTATAATTTTTAATATATAATGTAATATAATTTTTAATATTAATATATAACAAAATATATTAATATTCAATATATTCCACATTTGATATAATATAATTCATAAAATAATATGTATGTATTATAATTTTTAATATATAATGTAATATAATTTTTAATATTAATATATAACAAAATATATTAATATTCAATATATTGCACATTTAATATAATATAATTCATAAAATAATATGTATGTATTATAATTTTTAATATATAATGTAATATAATTTTTAATAATATATAACAAAATATCTTAATATTCAATATATTGCACATTTAACGGTTCTAGAAAGAACCATGTTAATGTACAGATTTAACAACGGTTCTACAAGAACATTTGTTAAATGTACAGATTTAACAATGGTTCTACAAGAACCATTAGAATGTAAATTTAATAATGTTTTCCTATAATCATTGTTAAATGTGTAATTTAACAATGTTTCTTCCGAACCATTGTTAAAATGTGCGATTTAATGGTTTCGCGGAAAACCGCTGTTAAATTGCAATCATTTCATTTTAACAGCGGTTTTTTTAGAACCGCTGTTAAAATGCCACAGTTAAATGCTGTTTTTGTAGTAGTGACAGGTTTGTATATTAGCTCAGCAGACGAGACAATTGTTTCTCCCTTGATGAAAGTGGTTTTAGAACTAGATGGAGTGTGGGGGTCATATCCAAGTCCTGATCTGGAATATAATGGCCTTTTATTCGTACACAATTCATCCAGGGTTAGAGATGCCTTCAGGGAGGTTATTTCCTTCGCCTGAGTTTTACTTAGCTGAGTGAGTTTTGTAAACTCAGCTTTGACATTAGCAAGTTTAACTGATTTTTCACTATTCAAAATAGTTTATCATTTTATCTCAGCTGTGGTATTATCGGCCTGATTTTTCAAGTTATCTGCAACCTGTTTTTCAAGATCAGATTTGGTTTTATTCAATTCTAGGCTGAGTTTTTCAAAATCATTTTTCAGCTGCCCATTCTCATCTTGCAGCTGGGTCTTCTCGGCTGATACATATTGGTATGCAGATTTTAATCTCTCAAAATCTTTGAGAAGCTGAATTACAGACTCGTGTAAGTCCATGTCTTGTGACATGTCTGAGCTGTTATTATTTGAAACTGAGGGTTTAGATGTTACCTCTTCATCAGCTAGGTTGGCCATCAGACAATCATATTCTTCATCATCATCAGAGAAGAATCTGCTGCTTGATATACTCGTTCATGGTCTTCTCCAATGAGGGCCTTCCTTCGGTCTTCTTTTCTGCTCACCTCCTTCTTGCTCTCGTCCTTCTTGAGATCAGGACTGTCGAGTTGGATGTGTCCTGTCTTGTGACAATTATAACACTCCACCTTCCAGCTTCCAGCCTTTTGATTTCTCCTTAGATTCTCCTTATATTTCTTTTTATATTTGGAGTAATTCTTTCTGAAGTTGATGAACCTTTGCATTATGAACGCCATTTCTTTCTCGAAATCGAGTGGATTTGGAGGTTTGACATCAGGTAGGGTCTTGGCGGGGGACTCGACTGCAAAGGCTATTCCCTTCTCTGCAGGCTCGGTTGATGATGAACTTGGGAGTTCGAATTCATAAGCCTTTAGATCGGAGAATAGCTCCTGGATTTTTATTTTATTGAGGTCTTTGGATTCCCTCATGGCCACCGCCTTCATCCTCCATTCGGGGCTAAGAGATCTTAACACTTTCAAGGCCATCTCCATGTTGCCATATGATTTTCCAAGGGAGTTGATTTCATTGATAATCTCTGTGAACCTTGTATCCACTTGGTCTATGGATTCTCCGGTCTTCATTTTGAAGTTGTCAAATTTCTGGGTAGCAATTGACAACTTGTTTTCTTTGATCAGCTCTGTACCTTTACACATCACCGCAAGGGTGTCCCAAATCTCCTTGGCATTTTTGCAGTTCTTGATCTTGACCATAGTTGATTTGTCAAGAGTTTGATATAGCACATCTCTGGCCTGGTTTTCAAGGTTGGCCAGCTTTCTTTCTTCAATGGTCAGCTCCGTCCTCTTCTTGGGGATCTTTTCTGGCTTCCTGGCTTCAATCTACTCAGGAGTGTTGTCCTTCTCGAATATGAAAGGACCATCTTTGATAATGCATGACATGTCGTCATGAATGGAAGATAAATGTGCCTGCATCCTTATCTTCCAATGATCATACTCGTCAACTGAAAACATAGGTAATTTATAGTGCATGTGTTCCATCTTAAATGAGAGATTAAGAAATATATATCCTCGATATATGGATCTGGTTCTTTAAATATTGAACCAACCTCTCTGATACAACTTGTAGGTCACAAGTCGTCCAGGAATAAGTCCGGGGGGTGAATAGACTTATTGAAACTCTTTTCCACAAAGGATGAGTTTCTCAACTGATGGTACAGATGACTTAGAGTTGTCTGTAGTCAATGTAAGTGCGGAAGTCAGTTGATGACGAATACAGAAATAATCAATGGAACACTTAAGTATGAATGCAGTAGTTAAGTATGATGCTAAAAACAGTAAACTACGCAAGCAATTTTTAATGGTCTCAGAGGTGGGGTAATCCTCTACTAATCCACTTTCTCCAAACCAGTTGGATATGAATCCACTATAATTCTCAACCAGTGATAAATATTACAGTGATTCTACAACTTATCTACAACAACTTCCAACCAGTGGAAATCCCATCGTTGCAACTCCTTTCTGACTGCCTAGCATCACTCAATTCTCCAAATCCTTGGATGCCTATCAGTCGCGAAACTTCAACCAGTGAAGTACCCCTAACTCAGGTTTTAAGACAAGAGTGTTTTGTCCTCTCCAACTAAGAGCTTTCTTCGTATATGAATGAGAATACTGCTCTTCACGATGCTATAGATTTCTGATTGCTTAGATTGCTTTGATCACTTGAAAGTATAGTCCGCACAGTGTGTGTGGTCTGCTCAACTTCAAATCTTCAGATATATATCCTTTGAGCTTTTCTTCATAGCCGTTGCAAATCTTTAACAAATCCGTCCTTTGGAGAAAGTAGACTTCTTTGTTTTTCTTTCTGAACGTTGCACGGCTGGATTCCATTATTTTAATCCATTTTCAATTGTTGTGAAGATTTCCATGTGCTGGCGTCGTATCTTTTGAATATAATAAGATTAAAGTCTCCAGTTGTGGGTCTGGATAAATTAGTTAATTCATTTCCTTTCCGGGAATCTCTCCAATCTGTCTCTTATCGTCCGCATGTGACTTTCCGTAAATATTGACTATTCAATGCATGCTGACGTGGACTGGAGTACTTGGCTGATCACTTAGCTGATCTTTCTGTGGTCAAACAATCTGATGAGCAGTCAACTTTTTCTCGTGTCGACTTCTCTGATGTGCCGACTTGTCTGAAGTCTTCTGACCTGATTGAACTTAACTGATCTGATGGTCAAACTTCAGATGACTTGACTGCAGTCTGGTCCAACTTTGCTGATTAAATTGTTGACTAGAACTTCTATGATAAAGGTTGCCTAATATAGCTCGTCTGTGGTCAACCTTATCCGAACAGTTGAGTTGACCAAGACTCAGCTGATAGATACTTATCTGTGATTTGTATTTAGCCGATTTTTAAAGCCTAACATATTGCCTATAGAAGATACTCATTTTGTTCCTCTTTACATTTTGCCAAGTATCTAACTTAACACAATTTGGCCTATGAAAGATACTCATCTGGTTCTTCCTTACATTTTGCTAAGTAATAAACATACATTTGAATACAATGATGACATCATCAAAATCTAAAAAGTATTCCTAACATCTCGTCCATGGTAAATAAAGGTAATAATTATTGTAAATGAACAATTAAATACTATATACTATAATTAAGAAATAAAATTATCCGATATTTGCGTCTTCTTATAGTTAGTATAGATGAATCTATCTCACTGCGATCCAGTTCAACGTATGCAAACACGCAAATGTATGCTAATAGTCAAGACCAACTAATCTCATGCATACACTACAACCTTTCACATAATTTGTCTAATAATTATATAGGTTGTGAACTATTATATTATTTTATAAGGCACCGATAATGTGATCTTTTGTGTGACGCCAATACACCACATTATCTATAATATAAAATAAATAGACAATATATTTGCATAACCATAACGTGAATTAATATGCAAAATATGTGACAAAATGTAATTGCTATTCTCATAGGTAGTTACAGGAAAATAAGGTAATACAAGCATAAAGTATGCTTTACAGTACACAACCCTAACAATCTCTCACTTATACTCAAAGCATGTTTTTAAGTATACTACTATACTACATAGTTTATCATATCTCCCGCTTATACTCAAAGCAATGCTGCCATACATCATAATCACATTCCCTCCACGTGCCCTTCAAAAATATTTGAGGGCAAACCTTTTGTGAAATGATCAGTAAGATTATCTCCCGATGCAACCCTGACCTCAACTATGTCTCCTTCCTTTACGAAGTGTCATATGATATGGTACTTGCAATTAATATGTTTACTTGCCTGATGGGCTCATGGTTCCCTCAAAGTTGCGACTGCATCGGTATTATCACGGTAAAGTGTAATACCCTCTAAAAAATCAAGCGTCACATCTAAGTCCTACAGGAAGTACTTGAGCCATACCGCCTCTTTAGCTGTCTCAACGACTGACACATACTCGAATTCCATGGTAAAGTCTGAGATGTATTTCTTCTCCACACTCCTCCAACTAATGGATCCACCTCCCAGAGTAAACACATAACATGAATCAGGCTTGGACTTTTCTTTGTCTGTTGAAAAATCTGATTCAATATAACCCTCTAGACATTGGTCATGTGATTGATATACTAGTATGTAATCACTAGTCCTCCTCAGGTACTTGAGTATATGCTTGACAGCAATTCAGTGTCCTGGTCTAGGATTCGACTGATATCTAGCAGCCATGCTTATAGCATGACAGATATCTGGCCTAGTGCAAAGCAAAGCATACATGAGGCTCCCTACTACTGACGCATAACGGACTAGATTCATGTCATCTATCTCCTTTTTTGTCTTAGGACACATATCTTTAGATAGTCTAATTCCATGACTCTAAGGTTGAAAATATTTCTTGTAATTCTTCATGTTAAACCACTTTAGCACTGTATCGACATAGGATGCGTGAGATAAGCACAATATCCTTTTCTTCTACTACGAAAGATCCTGATCCCAATGTATGTGGCCTGCTTCTCCCAAATCCTTCATATAGATCTATTCAGATAGCCATACACGCACATGTGGTAACTCATTAACGTTGTTTCCAATTAGAAGGATATCATCTACGTACAGTACAAGAAACACCAACACATTTCTATCGTACTTCTTATACACAACTCTCACTCGGACATTGGACAAATACATATGACTAGACAACCTCGTCAAATCGAGTGTTCCATGATCTAGATGCTTGCTTATGTCCATAAATGGATCTCTTAAGCTTCTACACTAAGTGCTCTTCTCCTTTAGTGATGAATCTTTCTGGTTGGCGCATATAGATTTCTTTGTCTAAACTGCCATTCAAGAACATAGTCTTGACATCTGCCCAAATCTCCAGACCCAAATGTGCAACTATAGCTAAAATAATTCGGATTGACTTAAGCATGACTACCGTTGAAAAGGTCTCATCGTAATCAATGTCTTCTTTCTGAGTATAACCTTTTGCTATAAGCCTAGCTTTGAAGGTTTCAACATTCCCGTCAACTCCTTTTTTTCATTTGTTGACCCATTTCTAATGGCTTGTACCCCATTAGGTAGTTCTACTAGCTCCCACACTTGATTGGAATCCATAGATCTCATTTCTAATTCCATTGCCACTTGTGAGGAGTCAACATCTTTATCTTGGATTGTCTCCTTGTAGGTCCAGTATCTGATTCATCCTTGCATAGGACTGAGTCGTCTCCCACACATATGAATCGTCCTAGTTGACGAACAACCCTCTCACTATGACGAGGCAAATACTGGGTTGGTGTAAAAGTTTCAAAGTAAATATGTGGTGTAGTGTTAATTGGTGCTTGTACGGTTGGTATAGATGGAGTCTTGTCCCTCAACTCTTCCAGAATAATTTCGCTGATGGTCTTGTGAATAATCACATAATCCTCTTCCAGGAATCAGGTATTAGTACTAACAATGACCTTCTGATCCTGGGGACTATAGAACAAGCCACCCTTCATTCCTTTGGGGTATCCTACAAACACTCGTACTTATATATGAGGTGCCAACTTATTAGCATCATTATTTAGCACATGTGTTGGAGAACCTCAAATCCGAATATATCCTAGGCTAGGCTTCCGTCCACTCCACAATTCTTTGGGTAATTTTGAAATTGATTTCGAATGCACTAAGTTTAGTATATACGCCATTGTTTCCAAGGAATTCCCCCAGAACAAAACAGGTAAATCCGAGTAACTCATCATTGACCTAACCATGTCTACAAGAGTTCGATTCCTTTGCTCACCAACATCATTTTGTTGTGGAGTTCTCGGTGCAGTAAGCTAGGACGTAATCCCCTCATTTTCCAAGAAATCCAAAAACTCTCCACTAAGGTATTCGCCACCACGATTAGATCGTCGTGACTTGATACTTTCCATGACGCTTCTTTATTTTAACCTTGAAGTCTCTGAACTTGGCAAAGGCTTTAGATTTATGTCGCATCAGATAGATGTATCTATATCTTGAATAATCATCTATAAATATGATGAAGTATTCGAAACCACACCTAGCCTGGATGTTCATTGGACCACATACATCAGTATGAACCAATTCTAACACATTTTGGACATGATTTCTCTAGGTCTTATAAACCTTTTTGGTCATTTTACCCTCCAAACAAGATTTACATATTAAAAATAACTCAACATGAAGTTCATCCAATGAGCCATTATCTACTAATATTTGAATCCTTCTAAGGTTTACATGACCTAATTGTAAATACCACAAATATGTTTGGTTTATGATTGAAGGTTCTTTTCTCTTTTTAGGATTAGACAAAGAGTTAAGCGATTTATTTTTATATGAGGGATTTTGTGAAGTATTAATGACATATAGTCTATCAATATAGATACCTTTGCAAATATATTCTTCGTTTCTTCTAATAATACCATCATCATCAAACGAAACTGAATAACATCACCACTTAATTTAGAAACCGAAATTAAATTCATTCTAATATCAGGTACCGAAGATACATTATTTACGAGTAATATCTTATCACTCATCTTCAACTGCATGACTCTCAATGCTACAGCCATAAGCCTAAAATAATCACCCTAGTTGATTGTGATTCTGCCCGAACTAAGCTGTCTGGTTACCTAAAAACCATACGATTTGAAACAAATATGATCACTGGATCCTAAATTTACTATCCACGAAGTGGTAGAACAAGCTGTCAAACATGTCTTGACTACTAGTGTACGAGATGCACCTTTCTTTAGAGCAGGACAATCCACTTTAAAATATCCTTTCTGAACGCAGTTGTAGCATTTGTCCTTTGTCTTTTTGTTTGCCTCAGGCTTAGTGGACTTGCTTTTCACCTTGAAGGGTGCCACTTGCTTTTAGCCCACTAGCTTCTTCTTGTTTTTCCACTTGGATTTAGAAGTTGAAGCACCAGTTGCCACAAGAAATTTATACCCTTGTCTGAAGAGACCTTCGGTAGCTTGAAGCTCTCTCAGTAATCGCTAAAGTATACTCCTACGATTTATATTGTAGTTTAAGCAGAACTACGCAAAGCTTCTAGGTAAGCTACCTAGGATAATATCGACCTGTGTTTTCGCTCGATAGTAGCCCCTAAGATATCAAGTTCATTTAGATGAGAAATTATCTTTAGAACATGATCTCTTACCTGGGTTTCTTCAGGCATCTGGGTCATCATCAAGACCCTCATAGCATTTTATCTGGCTGCCAGTCCTAATGACCAAATATCTCATCGAGATTTTTCATCATTTCCGCGGTTGTGTCCATACTTTGATGCTGATACAGCAATACATTTGCTAAAGAAGCCAAGATGTAGCAAAGAGCAATCTCATCAGATTTCTTTCACTTGTGGTATTCTTTAACCTTATTAGGTGTCGAATCCGCATCTAACTCAAGTGGGCATTCGTCGGTTAGAACAAATTTATTTTCTTCAGTAGTCAGGACAATATTAAGATTATGTTTCCAATCAATAATTCTAGTGTCATCAAGTTTGTTTTCTTTGAGAATAACAACAAGTGGATTGAAAGACATCTGAGATAAAATTAAAACATTCATCACATAATGCATAGTAAAATATATTCAAGAACCTCAATGCACAATATATATGCTAGCAACCAACACCTCAAAAAACCGCACATGTAAGCCACGATCATGTGGATGTCTATACACACATTTTGCAAGTAGAGTTTTACATCTTTAGTTTAATTATCTAGTCAATTTCGTTATGGCAAGTAAAATTAATAGTTGGTTCCTCTTGGCCATATATTGATTAACATAGACACCGATGGGGAGTTTATTAATTAATACACCTAAGCGATCACCATAATTTAATAACCTTAAAATATTATCTTTAAGTAATAGTCCTATAGATGGGGAGGTCCTATCATAAAAAATAATATTTTATTTTGTTATTATTTGAATTTCAAACAATGAATATATTGTGAGGAATATGCCACTCAGAGGATGATAGAGTGAGAGCATTGTATTGTAATTATGAAAATCAATGGATACGGTACTTATTGTTGATATATTATTGTATATCATTAGCCTCAGGATTCGGTATATATAGAATAATTGTCCTTGCAGTTAAACAATCTACACACTCTCAAAATGAAAGTAAACCCACTCGCTATCTTACTTGAGAAAAACACTCTTATTGAACCCAATTTTGTTGACTGGCTCAACAATCTGAGGATAGTTCTCAGTATGGAATCGTTGGGTTACATCTTGGAGGCGGACATCCCACCGGCTCCTGCAAGGACCACAGACTAACTAGAAGATGCCCATGAAAAATGGGTTAAAGGTACTTTCAGGGTCCGTGATTTCATGATGTCCTCTATGAAAAATGAGCTTCAGAGGGCCCAGGAGAAAATGCCCTCTTGAAGGGCGATTCTGACACATCTTATTGAGCTCCATGGGGAGCACAATCGAACTGCTCGATATGAGATACCAAAGTAGTTGTTTGTTACTCGGATGAAGGATGGTGAGAAAGTTGGGGACCACGTTCTAAAAATGATATCTATGATCGAGATATTGGAGGATCTTGATTTTAGGATGCATACTTCTATCCAAACTAACCTTGTCCTATAATCACTTCTTGGCCCCTTCTCTCAATTTGTTATAAACTTCAACTACAACGAGATTGCTTGCAACATAGCTGGGCTAATGAGCAAACTATGTACGGCATAGTCTCAGATGGACACTAGGCTGAATGAGGCTGCTCTTGTTATGTCTTCTGGGACTTGGAGGTCTAAAACAATAAGAAAAAGGGCAAGAGGCAGTTCAAGCCCAAAAGTGGGGTACAGAAAGATAAGTGAAAAGCCCCAATATTTCCTAAGAGTAAGGGGGCCAAGAAGACAGATGTATGCCTCAACTGCGGTGAGCTAGGCCACTGGAGGAGGCACTATCTAAAACTTGACCGCAATGCGCCTTCAAATACGGAACTGCTAGTTTTAGAAACAAATTGTTCTGTAACTGTTTTTCTACTTCTTGGATACTTAATTCTGGTGTGAGCTATCACATATGTACAATGAATCAGGATCTGGAATGACGTAGAAAGCTTAGAGTTGGAGAAGTAATGCTGACAGTCGGTAGCGGGCATAGTGTCGAGGCTGGTTATATATACCAGAAAGTTGACCCATACGCATTCATTTCTCATTTTCCTTCCTACTCCGCGGCTGTGGGCAATTCTTGGGTAATTTCTAGGCGATTCAAAGTCTTGTAACTTCAAGCCATCGTCTTTCTTGAGTTTTTGGTGTATATTAACAACACCAACTCTTGTTCTTCGTCTTCGATCCGAGGTAAACTCTTAGAACCCTATTTTTTTGGAAATTAGTGGTTTTCGAGTTTTTGTCCGACTTGTTCTATATTGTTGATTAATCCATGATGTATATGATTAATCTTGGTGGTATTCAATGTTTCCCTACGAGTTGATGGTAAATTTTGTGGTACTTGTGAAATCGAGAGGGTTCGGTTGCGATCCGTCCTCGTTGTTGTTTTTGTATGAATTTACATGAATCGTAGGTGGGTTTCTGGGCGTATTCCATTTCCGTACTCATTTAGAAATGGTTGTGATTGTATTCTTCTTATCATTAGGTTCGTGGTCGTCGGTTCCTAGCGATCGTGGTTGATTTTTCTTTCCGTTCGTTTTGTCGTCAATTATTCAAGGCAAGTATTCTTGGAAACCTTTATGCTTAACATGAAATGGTGATGTATAATATGTGTGTGCTTTTCTCACTCTGGGAGGGTCTGACGGGGCCTCTGGGGAATCCGTGACATCACTCCAGATTCACGAGCTTGTTCGCTAGCCAGTTTGGGAGGGTCCATAGAGGCCTCAAATGGGATTAGTGGTTTCGCCCCGGTCCTAGTCGATGCCTGTACGTGATTTGATTTATGATTATGGCCAGTTCGGAAGGGTCCTTATAGGCCTCAAATGGGACCAGTGGTTTCGTCCCGATCCTAGGCAAATTGTGATTATTGACTGTTTGTTTTCCCTAAAAAGACATGTCTCGTTTTGATTTTGAAATGATTTGATGAATGTACTGTGAAATGTGTAAGCGAATGGTTTGCCTTGACTACTTATACTAGCGTAATTGCTAACCCCTTTGGAGACCCATTTTTGGGTAAATTCTTGTTATGAATTTCAAGTGACTTTCAGCCGGTCGAGCGGACACTGGATCCGTACGAGGATGTTGTCCGGGGTTGTTGGCATGTGCAATTGAGTCCCTTTTATTTCCGTTGTCCATTTTGATGTGGTTTTTTTCCAAACTTGTGAACATAAAGATAGTACTCGCGAGTACTTAGGTATTTTGGTTTGGGATATGGTTTGTATACTAAATCGTATTTGTGACTTTGGGTGATGTCTGGTTTACCAGTTGTACCGGGTTATTTATTTATTTATTGTTGTGGTGTTGTGTGTTTCTCGCTAACCGAGATGGTTAGACGAGCGGTATTACTTATTTAGCCAGGTGGGTACCACGTAGGGGTCCACAACACTATTATATACACTGAATATCTTGGGGGTATTACACGGTAGAGGCTGCAGATGGGTCAACCTGTTAGAGAGGTAGATTCTAGCACTGGTTTGGCACATCCATGAGTTTACGAAATGCACCGAGCGGATGATCCCGATGTCGCGGCCTCATGTACCATTCACATCCAATTTCATCCAGTTCGAGTGCTATTTTATTCTAGTGCTATGCATTCTTTCATCTCCTTAAATTGTGTACACCATTTGAGTATTGATTGCATGACTGCTCGTGAGGCTTTTATTGTGAAACTACCTAGTAGGAATAGGATTGTGGGTAATCGGGAGAGCAGAGTTATCCAGTGAGCATAACAGGTGTAGATTGGTCATCAAATTTGATTGTAGTTGATATAGAGGGTGAGGACTTGATCCTCGATGATGATTGGATTGAGAGTCATGGAGCATTTATGAACTATCGCACTAAGGTTATCACTATGATGACTGGGGATGGTTTCGAGTACTCTTTTGTGGGCCGTAAACTAGGTCAGAATATATTGATTATTAGTGCCATGAAGGTCGTGAAACTCCTGAATAAGGGTTACACGGGCTATTGGTGTTATGCCTTGAAATCGGAGGAGCGCGGAGTCGATTTTTCTTCAATTCCAATTGTTAATGAGTATCCATATTTTTTCCAGATGATCTCCCGAGATTACCGCCAGATCGAGAGATGTAATTTTCTGTTGATTTAGAGCATGGCGCGGCTCCAATTTCTAAGGCGCCTTATCGCATGGCACCTTCATAAATGCTTGAATTGAAGAATAAATTGGGAGAGTTGTTGGAAAAGGGGTACACTAGATCGAGCGCTTTGCCTTGGGGCACCCCGGTCCTATTTGTGAGGAAGAAGGATGGTTCATTACGTCTATGCATCAATTGCCGCGAGCTAAACAATGTGACCATCAAGAACAAGTATTTGTTACCTCATATAGATGATTTGTTCGATCAGTTGTATGTAGCTACAGTATTCTCGGAGATCAATTTTAGAACGTGATACTATTAACATCGAGTGAAAGAGTCCGACATACCGAACACTGCTTTTCGGACGAGATACGAACATTATGAGTTTGTGGTCATGCCTTTCGGACTGGCCAATGCATCAGCAGTGTTCATGCAGTTGACGAACAAGACATTTATCTAGTACCTTGATAAATAGGTGGTCATCTTCATTGATGATATTTAGATTTATTCTCAAGATGAGGAGGAGCATGCACAGCACTTGCTTTTAGTATTAGACATTTTGAGAGCTCAGCACCTATATGCAAAGTTCTCAAAATGTGAATTCATGAAGGAGGTTATGTTTCTCGGCCATGTGATCTCGGCCGAAGGGGTTTGTGTGGACCTACAGAGGATTGAGGCAGTGCTAGATTGGGCACTGCCCAAAAATGTAAAGGAAGTTTGGAGTTTTTTGGCCCTTGTTGGGTATTACCGTAGGTTTGTCGAGGGGTTCTCTAAACTTGCTCGACCGCTTACACAGTTACTCCAGAAGACATAAAAGTTTGTTTGGACTGTTGAAAGACAGCAAAGCTTTCATGAACTAAAGCGGCATTTGACATCAGCACCGATCTTGGCTTTAACACAAGGTAACGAAGGGTTTGCATATAGTGACACTTCGGGTCAGGGACTCGGGTGTGTGGTTACGCAACATGATAAGATGATAGCATTTGCATCATGATAAGTGAACCCGTATGATATGAATTATCCTACTCATGACTTAGAATTGTCAACAGCCATGTTTGCAATAAAGATTTGGCGACATTATCTGTATGGCTCTTCATGTCGGATATATACTGATCACAAGTGTTTGAAATAAATTTTCAATCAAAAATATTTAAATATGAGGCTTTGCCGTTGGTTGGAATTGATAAAGGATTATGACGTGGAAATCTTTTACCATCCGGAAAAGTCCATCATCGTCGCATATTCGTTGAGCCGAAAATCGGCATCACTTCAGATGCTCGAGATCCTTACACCTCAGGCAAAAATTCGACAATAATTGGTCGGTCCGGGAATAAAAATGTGGCTTCATAGACTACAAGGACAGTTGTGTACCCTCAAAGTTACTTCGTCTTTGGTTGATGACAACAAAGGGAAGCAATGGAGTGACCCGATGATTACTCAATTGAAGGGGGATGTAATTAAAGGGAAAGCACCTGGTTTTCTGGTCCATGAGGACAGTATTTTTAGATTCCAAGATAGACTTTGTGTTTCGAATTATTTGGAGTTGAGATAGAGAATACTTCGAGAAGCCCATGCTACGCCTTACTCGCTCCATCCTGGAACGAGTAAGATGTACAAAGATTTGAAGCAAAATTTTTGGTGGAATAATATGAATAAGGATGTTGCAGAGTTTGTATTGTGGTGTTTGACTTGTCAACAAGTCAAAATCGAGCATCAATGACTAGTGGGGTTGTTGAAGCTGCTTCCCATTCCCGAGTGGAAGTCGAAAGACATCTCCATAGATTTTATTACTGGGATGCCGAGGACTATAGCTCGAATGAATATGATTTGGGTAATCATCGATCGATTAACCAAGTCGGCATACTTTCTTGGAATTAAGGATACTTGGGGATTGGAGAGATTGACTCAGACATTTATAGCAGAGGTTGGGAGATTACACGGTACACCTAAAACTATTATTTTCGATTGGGATGTCCGTTGTGTGTTACATTTCTGGCAGGCGGTCCATTGGGGCTTGGGTACTGAGTCGACGTTGAGTACATCTTCCCATCCAAAGTCAGATGGTCAGACCGAGCAGACGATTCAGACGTTAGAGGGTATGTTGCGAGCTTGTGCCCTAGATTGGACCAGTGATTGGAAACTTCATTTATCATTGATTGAGTTTACCTATAATAATAGTTGGCATGCATCGATCAAAATGGCACATTTCGAAGCACTTTATGGTATGAGGTAGGCCTGTGAGTGAATGCAAATATTCGATTCGACTCGAGATATTTGGCTCGAAAAATCTCGATTTGAGTTTGATTCGTGCAATCAAATATCAAATCAAATGTTAAATTTGGATTCGATGCAAATCGGATGGAACTGTTCGGTTCAGTCCGACATTTTAAATTATTTAAACCTCCCTGCCCATTAGTAGTTCCCGGACCGAACCATCCAGTCCGGTCTTATTTTTGTATTTGTAAAACATTTGTTAAAAAGTTGTTTAAAATTCGGACCAAACTATTTGCAAATGTTCGATCCGAAATACCGCGCCGAAACAAATGTCGAAACCGAAAAATATGCTTCGTACTCGAATGAAACCTTAATTTATGATATTTGATCGAATTGGATCGGACCGAATAATAAAAAAATCGGACCGAACCGAACCATCAGTACAGTTCGGTCCGATCACAGCCCTAAGGAGAAGGTTTCTTATTATTCAAGACAGATTGTTGACTGCCCAGAGTTGGCAGAAATCATTTCCCAACCCTAACCGCCGAGAGAACAAGGGAGGAGCAGCTTAGAGGCGATTTTGGCATTCCTCCATCATATATCACCATTTTTGAGTTGATAACGAAGATTAAACAACATCTAGTCCATCTTTCCCTTCCAAATCAAGGTAATCATCTTAGAACCCTAAATTTCGGGATTTGGGGGTTTCTTCGTGATTTAGTATGATGCAACTTGTATTACTCTTAGAATCATGTTAAGTATGAATTATCTATCCCGAATACATATTTCCCCTACAAATTCATGGTATAATTATTTTGGTTAGAATCGAGAGGGTCGATTGTGATCCGCCCTCTACCTTATCGAATGTCATTTTATACGAATCGTAGGTGGGGATTCAGGTGCATGTCAATTTTGAGTTCGTTTTTATTGTTGTTGATAGTTATTTCTCGAATCATTTAGGTTCGGAATCTTCATTTCCTTTCAACCCCGGTCATTTGTCATCTCGTAGCTTTTCGCAATGTCTCAAAGGCAAGTATATGTTTATGATTGTATTTTTTTGACCTTAAAAGTGAAGTGTATGTGATGTGTATAGGTATATGTTCACTTCGGGAAGGGCCGACGGGTCCTCTGAGGGTTTATTGCCTTTGGTGCGGACCACGCATATTTTTGAGTTAACCACTCTGGGACGGTCCAACGGGGCCTCTAAGAGGTCGTTGCTTCTGGTGCCATCCAAGGTTAATCACGTATATATTTAAAATGTGATATGATATGTGTTGGCCACTAAGTATACTGGATACAGTTTGGGAAATAGTTTAAACAACAAACTGTACGGATTTTGAATCTGAGTGCGTAGCGAAAGTCTTGGATACAGTAGGTTGCTGTGGATACAGCAACTAAATGTATAGAGTATACTTAATTAATCACAGTAATTAAAACAGTAAAAGCTGAAGGTAAATAACACAGTAATTAAAGTGGTTCGAGGTAAACCCCTCTACGTCCATTGGTCCTCCACACAGGAGTAAAAAGTTTATTATAATTACTACGTACACAACTACGTAATTATAACAACACACAATCAATATATCGTTCACACAGATTGATATAAAGATCTTAGCTTCAACCGTTCACACAGATTGGTTTTGAGCTAATGCTTTGACTTGCTTCTTCACACACAGTTCTGAAGCTTCGTCTTCTTCAATGCAAATCCTTCACACGATTACGGAGAAGCACAGATTGCTCGGTCCACAGGTCGTTTTGTTCAAAGTATAGAGCAGATGGTGAACAACAACTTTGACTTTAAGAGCTTTCGGTGATGAAGTGTTGTTCGAATGATGAGCACTGTATATCTCTTTTGATCCGAGTTGCGGTAAGCTTTGGAGATATGTTTTGCTCGATAATAATTTCGATAGCTTGGGTAATCGATCTTGACATCTTGATGTGATATATATAGTTTCTGAAATATATATCCGTTGAGATGTATCCGTTTGAGTGAGATTCCGTTCCAACGGGATTATAACACGATCCGGATTTAGCGGGATTTGAAGATCTGTTGACTGGAAGTATTTAAATACTTTATCCTTGAGTATTTAAATACTTCTTTATTCAACGGGACTTGACTTCTGGAGATTCCTTCTTTGTCCTGTTGTGAGTTGTGTGGAAGATAACTGTATTTGAGATTCGAGACAGTTTCCATACTTGGTCTTTTATAAGACTTCTTGCTGTACTGAAGGGCTTCACTATATGCTGATTCGAGGCAGGTCTTCGATACAGGATAATGCCTCAATGCTTCGATACAGTTTCCTTTACTGTATGTGTATTGGCATATATGTGAAAACCTCTTTATCAAATACCATTCGATACAGGGATTGGATATCCCGGCTATTTCGATACAGGGTTCTTGTTTTCCCAACAATTTCTCCCTTTTTGACAATTTGCCAAGACTTACTTTCTTAACTTTTCAAGTCTTCTTGATGATGCCAAAACCTTCTTCATGAGGTGATTTTCTTTGATGTCTTCTGGCAGATTTCTTGGTCTTTCGTCAAAAGGTCTGTCTTAGTCTAAATGATGAACTGCTCGCAGGCGAGTTCGATACAGTTTAAGGATTTTTACAACTTAAGCTTATGATTGGCGCGCAGGCACAATCTTACAATGTATTCTAAGCTTACAACTGAAATCATGAACTGTTCGTAGACTAGTTCGTACAGCTTTATTTTCAATCAAATTTGTATACTTGAGTTTGTTTATCAAACAATTTAAGTAATCATACATCAACACAGTAGATTACGAGTTGTAATCTTTCAAGACAAACAAACACTTTTATTGATATTCAAAATAAATTGAGTACATGGTTTGCTGTTTCGAAGAGAAAAATTACAAATTAAGATTATTATACATAGATTTGAGCTCCTATCTGTAGTCCGCATGCCTCCATGGCTTTCTCCCTGGATCATTCTCGGTACCACGCCACCAGTTCTGTAGGGAATCGTTGCCTCGATCCTGGTATATAGCTCTTCCTTCATAGGATCGATCAAAGGCAAGAATCTAGTCTTCTGGATGGGTGATCCGATATCCTCTTCTGTGTTTGCTCTTCATATCAAGCTGGAGAGGGAGTTTTCCGTCTTCTAACATCTTCGTAAATTTCTCTGCGGCCTCTGCTAATGTTTTATAGCTCTTGAAGATGGCGGATTCCCTGATGAGCTTGACAAAGTATCTCATCAGTTCGTTTTTCCTCCATTGCTTCACTTCATCGGCAGTAAGATGGCGGTTGGTCAGCAGACGAATTTCAGAAGGTCTCTGGATTAGATTTTGCCATGGAACATTTGGATCATGAAATTCAGGTCGGGAGCCTGAAATCTTAAAACTTTGGGAGTGAGGGGCTAGCTTGTTTAACTCGGAAGTGATGCTGTCTTGAGCGGCCTCGAATTCCCTTTCTTGCTGTAGCCTGATTCTCCTAGCAGCTTCCCTTGCCTCTTCCCCCTTTTTGGCTTCATCAAGACGTTCTAGGATTTCTAGTGCAGCATCCTGTTTCGTCTCGATGTTAGTCATTCTCTCTACAAGGGCGAAAAGCGTCTGTGACATATCTTTGATACATTTGTCATGGGCGCGCAATTGAGAGCTGTTTTCAATCATGGCACATGCGGTCTTCGCTTCAGCTATTCGTGTTTTGGTTGCTTCTTCCTTCAGGAGTTGCTCGTGTTTGTCTTCCATGATTTTCAGAGCTTGTTTGAAAACTTCTGGCAGAAGAACGAATGCCTCGACAACACGAGATACTTCATGTTGTAGAGTGGTCATCTCCTCCACAGCAGAAGTATGCATCCAATTTAATGCTTTCTCAACGGAAGACAGAGCATTCACTGCATCCTGGATGAATACAGTTTGAAGACCAAGTGCGCGCAGGCGCTCTTTCCTAGCGGCAGAAATAGGAGAATCTGGTTGAGCAAAGTCTTCAGAGCTGTTCAACCTCCTTACGTTCACGGTTGGGCGTGAAGTAAGTTGGACATCCTCAGGTTCGATACCGTCCTCGGATTCCACGGTTGAAGGGGCGGGAGCAGCTTGTTCTGGTTCGGCGACAGGGGGTTGAGTGGCTTCCTGTTGCGAAGTTTCTTCAGTAGACATGGATACAGGAGGGACTGAATCCTCCTGTTGTCTTTCAGGTACAACTTCTTCGGTGGCAGCAGGCTCAGGTGCCTGTTCCAAAATTGCTTCAACTTCCTCGACTGGAGGGACTGATTCCTCTTCGTCGGGAATTAACTCTTGCTGTGGCGAAGGGGGATTGCTTCGAGTAGATGGCCCTTCGTCACCTTTGGGTGGAGAGGCGTCTCTAGCTTGAGCCTCTTCACGACTCATCCTCAGACCATCTTGAAAAGCATCGTCGTCGTCGTCTGAGTCATTGTCATCGTCTTTTGGATTTGTGGGAGAGTCCTCTGACTTGTCCTTTCCTTTCCTTCTAGCGTCACATTTCTGCAACAGATGGCTTTCAATCAGCTCCTTGCATAAGGCATTTTCCCATCGGATCAGGGCTTCAATTTCCATTGAGTCCGTTACTTCTGAGACGAATCTTTCTTCTTGGCTCCAATCACTCCAGTTGTACAATGTTTCGTATGGAGATAGCCTATAGCCTTTCCATGTTAGAAATCTTTCGTAAGCATGTTCAATTTGAACAGAAAGAAGGGTCTTATGAATGATGGAGTCGGGGGAGGGACTACGTATAATGTCTGGAGACGCTGTAGCGAGGGATTCCTGTACAGGTATGGGATCCTGTATGGAAGTGGGACTCCTTACAGGGGATGGTGCCCTGAAGGAAGATGGATCCTGTACAGGTGTGGGATCCCGCATAGGAGAAGTAGCTGTTGGCTCCAAATGGGCAGCCGACTCGCTAAAGTCTTGTTCGTTGGCAGATGTCTCATTATCCGTCCTAGCCGCCAAAGGATCAGGATCTACTGTCGATACAGTAGGAGACACCTCTTCCACAGGGGTTGGGCCCTGGGGTTGTTTTTCAGTGGGTTGAGCCACGGGGGAGACTTCTTCGGAGGGCTTGGCAGTTTTGACTTTAGAAAGCCTCCTAAGTCTCTTCTTGGGCTTCTCACCAGCAGTGGGTTTCTTGCTATGAGATCTCTCTCTTCTTTGAAGATTCCACTTCCTGTAACTTCAAGGACTCATCTCGTGGATTTGCGGAAACTGGCATACTTCCAGTTTTTGGATGGTTGCAGACCATAGTGGTTTGATTATACGCAGTAGGCTTGACGCCTCCTAGGTATATCCTGGGGTTATTCTTCTTAGTATCGATGGATTGCGACAGTCCGCATTTCGTCAGGATATGGTTTAACATCAAACCAAAAGATCTCTTCTGGATGGCCGGCTTGCACACCTCCTCTTGCAGGCGCTTCAGGATTATCTGGCACCAATTGACCTTTTCACAGGTCAGAATAGCCACCATCATCCTGAACCTCAGGTTGGTACACATTTCGAATGCACCGGTTCGATTCTCAATTATCCTGCAGCAAAAATCATAAAGATATACATATGGGAGACAAAAATTTTTCTTGTGACATGTAGTTAGAACCATGTCAACAACTTTGGAGCCTGTGAACAGTCCATAAAATTTAGTGATTAGCTCTTGAGACCCGAATGTCTCAAGTTGATCCATAGTTAGGCCATCAGCGGGTAGCCTGTAGATGTTCTGGAGCAGATCGTTATCAATACATATCTCAACTCCCTGGATTGTAACGGTGATATCGGCAACATGACCTCCTTGGGCCAGTGACAGAAAGCGTACGGCGGCGTTGAGGTAAAATTCCTCAACCAGATGAGCATCGTACTTATCAGCGGTCTGACTTCCAAGGCGATAGAGGCCTTGTTGACGAAGCCAAGTTATGATGTACTCCATGGGTTCTGCGTCGTTGGTTTCAGACAGAATGCGCTCAATGATAACAGATCTTGAAAAGATCTGGCCATCAATGATGTTAGCAGTTTTCTTCAGAGCAGGAGAAGAAGTTTGTCCAGCCATTTGATGATATCTTAAGAAAAAGTGCAAGAAAATAATCGAAATATGCAGTAAAATGCAGAAAAGTATGTAGGCTGTTTTTGCTTGAGAACTCTTGAATTTGCAGAAAGCGTAAAGAGTCTCTAAGAGGCCGAATGGTCAGATTTTAAGGGATGGGAACCGGTTTTTGAAATCAACGGTTAAGATGGACTGAGTGTAACTGGTACACTAATCCATTAAAATGTTTAAAAAAATGAGCGGGTCCCATTTCTGACATTTGTGTCACCCTAAATGCCTAAAACGGCGGTTTTAAAACAATAAACAATTTAAAACATCGCGGCTTTTGAGATTGATTGTCAGATGTCGTAAGGCATTTAATGTACATGACGTTTGACATAAAAACAGGCACGTGGACAAAAATCATTTTAAAAGAAATAATATGATATTATATATATATCGAATCGAAATCCTATAGTATGTGCTTCCGCGTCGATACACGTTCCCCTCAAAAAGGTACATATAGGTTTTAAATTCCATCTGACAACTTAAGGATTAATCTTTGTATTCGTGGTCCTACAAGATTCCCCCTTAATTATTGCACACGTCAGTGTAGGATTCATATGTCTTCGCCGCTACTGATCGTATTGACGATTACGAGTGTACGAATAATTAACGTTGAATCTGTATTCTTGGGTCTTCTGACATTCCCCCTCAATTTGTTGAGTAAAACGAGGTAATTTACTTACAGGAGTGCATTTGTAGCATTCCCAATTCTTGTCTGAGCATGTTGAATCTTGCTGTGTCGAGTGGCTTGGTGAAGATGTCGGCCAGCTGAACGTCTGTATGAACCTTTTCAAGGCGAACATCCTTGTTCTCGACGTGATTCCTTATAAAGTGATGCTTCATGTTGATATGCTTAGTGCACGAGTGCAGGACAGGATTGTGCGTGATTGCAATTGCACTCGTGCTATCACACATGATTGGAGTCTCTCTGGCATCGATTCCATAGTCTGACAACTGTTGCTGCATCCAAAGGATCTGCCTACAGTAATTACCAGCAGCATAGTACTCTGATTCAGCCGTGGAAAGAGAATTAGCCAATTGCTTCTTACTGAACCAAGAAACGAGTCTAAGTCTAAGAAAGTGACAAGTTCCACTTGTACTCTTCCTATCTAGCTTGCAACCTCCGAGATCCGAGTCGCTGTATCCAACTAAATCGAATCCGCCTTCCTTAGGATACCATAGTCCTGCATCGACTGTTCCTTTAATGTACTTCAGGATTCGTTTAGCTGTATTGAAATGTGATTCCTTAGGTGCAACTTGATATCTTGCACACACTCCAACAGCAAACTGGATATCGGGCCTGCTAGCCGTTAGGTACAGGAGCGAACCAATGAGCTTCCTATAGAGTGATTGGTCCAACGGCTTTCCGGCTTCATCAGCACTAATTTGCACGGAAGTGCTCATGGGGGTTGGCGAGGATTTGGAAGTGTTCATTCCAAATTTGTTGAGAAGCTCCTTGCTGTATTTTTCTTGGTTGATGAAAATACCTGTAGGCATCTGCTTTACCTGCAAACCTAGAAAATAACTAAGTTCCCCCATCATACTCATTTCAAATTTACTTTGCATGAGATGAGAGAACCTTTGACATAGAGCAAGGTTAGTTGAACCAAAAATAATATCATCCACATAGATTTGCACCATAAAAAGGTCATCACCTTCCTGTATCTTGAACAAGGTCTTGTCCACAGCACCTTTCTCAAATCCGTTGTTGGTTAGGTACTGGGATAGGGTTTCATACCAGGCTCTAGGGGCTTGGTTAAGTCCATACAGCGCTTTTCTTAGCCTGTAAACTAGGTCGATACCGTTTGTGTTGGCAAACCCTGGTGGTTGTTCAACATAAACTTCTTCTGCAAGGTCTCCATTCAGGAAGGCACTTTTGACGTCCATTTGGTATACAATAAAGCTCTTATGGGTGGCAAAGGCTAGAAATATTCTGATGGCTTCTAGTCTCGCTACAGGGGCGAAGGTTTCATCATAGTCTATGCCTTCTTCCTGACTATAGCCTTGTGCGACTAGTCTGGATTTATTCCTTATGATAAGTCCATTTCGATCTTTTTTGTTTCGAAATACCCATTTGGTTCCTATAACCGATTGATGTGTTGGTCTGGGTACAAGATACCATACATTGTTTCTTTCGAAACCGTTAAGCTCTTATTCCATAGATGTTATCCAATGGGAATTATTAAGAGCATCTATGGTCGAAACAGGTTCGGACTGGGCTAAGAATACAGCGATAGTGCACATATTGAGTCTTCTAAGCTCGGATTGAGATTTCCATTCAGGAAACTGTGATATCTCAGCATCAGATTCTTCTTGTGCACAAAGTACATTTCCTTGTGTACTTTGTATTCTCCTACGAGTAGAAACACCAGCATTTATGTTTCCAATGATCAGCTCTTGTGGGTGATCTCTCAACCATCTTCGGTCGGGTTCTAATTCAGGATCTCGTACTGTATCGAAAGATTCTGTGGATACAGCTTCAGCTTGTACAGCGTCGGCTTCATCCACATCAATTCTTACAGCTGCGGGGTTGATTTCTAAATCAACGACAGGTTCTATGGGATTTGGAGGATCCAAGATAGATAGATGGTGAATGTTCTGAGTGATATCATCTACTCCTGTAGGGTCATGGTGTGGTTCGTCAAACACTACATGAATTGATTCCTCAATCGTCAGCTTCCTTTTGTTAAAGATTCTGAAAGCTTTGCTGACGGAGGAGTATCCTATGAATATTACTTTATCTGATTTCTCATCAAAGGTTCTAAGTTGGTCTTTCCCATTATTCAATACATAACACCTGCATCCAAATATGTGAAAATACGAAACTAACGGAGTTTTGTTGTTCCATACCTCATATGCTGTTTTGTTGTGGTGCTTGTTGACGATACAGCGGTTTTGAGTGTAGCATGCTGTATTGGTTGCTTCACCCCAGAAACGATGTGGCAATTTGCTTGCGGCAATCATTGTCCTTTTTTATTCTTTCAACGTCCTATTCTTTCGCTCGGCAACACCATTTTGTTGAGGTGTACGGGCAGCTGAGTATTCGTGCTGTATTCTATTCTCCGAACAGTATTGCTCTATAAAGCGGTTAGTAAATTCTGTACCTCTGTCGGAACGAATGCACACGATACTCGATGCCTTTTCATTTTGCAACTTTCTCAGGAGCTCGAGCAGCTTTGATGTTGTTTCCTTCTTCTTGCTAAGAAAGATCGTCCAAGCATACCTGGAATAATCATCAACAACAACCATGCAGTATTTCTTACCTCCCAAACTTACTGGGTCTACAGGACCGTAGAGATCCATGTGTACCATTTCCAACACTCTTTGGGTTGAAAGGTAGGATTTGCTCTTCAGGGTTGACTTGATTTGCTTGCCTTTTTGACATGGTCCGCAGACGCTGTCCTTCCTGAATGACACATTTGGCAAACCTCTAACCATTCCCTGTCTTGAGAGCTTGTTGATTGTCTTGAAGTTGACGTGAGACATCCTCTTGTGCCATAACCAGCTAAGATCTGCAGTGCCTTTGGCAACAAAGCATGGAATTGAGGAGCTCATAGGCTTCCAGTCAGCAATATACATATTACCTGATCTGCTTCTTGTAAGCACAACTTCCTTGGTTTGGATGTTTTTGACTCTACAGCGATATAGAACTTCACCGAGAACTGTTTATCACAGAACTGGCTAATACTAAGTAGATTATACTGTAAGCCTTCAACATATGCAACATCGGTGACTTTGAATTTTTCGACAAGTAGGTTTCCTTTCCCTCTTGTTCTTTCTTTAGATTTATCACCGAAACGAACTTTTGGACCGCGACCTTCTACAAAATCTGATAGCTTGCTCCTATCTCCGGTCATGTGTCGAGAGCATCCACTATCAAAGTACCAAGTATCCTCCTCTAGAATGTCCTGTAACAAAGAGATTAAGTAGATTTAGGTCCCCTTTGATTTTTGGGTCCATGATTGTTAGTTCCTCTTGGTACCCAAGTTTTCCTGGCAGCAATTGGTTTACTGTAAGACATACTCGGTATAGTGTTGCGATATCTACGGGGGGCATATCCGTAGTTGTTATAACCATGATAATTGTTATGCATGAAAAATTCAGGGTTATTATTATTAATCCAGTACGAGTTCCGTCTTGGAGGTGGAGCCATTTTCTTAGGCCTAACAGCTTGCCTTCTGGGTCTCCAGTTGGATTCCCAATCCTGTTGTTGATACTGAATCGGCATATGCTGTCTCGAGGGATAACGGGGATCCTGTATCCAATACCTCGGCGTGCTGTACTGATAGTACTGCCGTGCGGGCCTTTGGTGGTTGGATACAGCCTTCCTTCTGAACGGCTGTTGGCGCTGTTGATATGCTCTGGGAGCATGCTGTTGAGTGCGCCTCACAGGTTGGAACGGCTTATGATTCCGCTGTCTGGAATAGGATTGCGGGGGCGGAATAGCAGCCTTCAGTTTTCTCGGTACAGCAGGTTCCTTCACGGGACTAGGGATTTCTTCCGATTGTGGAATGTGTTCCACACTCTTGACGAACACTATACTAGTTTTCCCTTTGTTTGAACATGAGTTGTATCCTAGCCACTTTTATCATGAGCATTTTGCCCAGTGCTCAGAATTTCTTCCATTCTTTTGGACGATTTCTCGAACGATTTCAGAGTGGTCTCAAGTTCAATTTCTCGCTTTTCGAGAGTTGTGATTTTGGCTTGAAGTAGAACCAAATCATTTGTCTTGCTCTCGTTGTGAGTTTTAGCCTCACTTAGTTCATGAGCAAGTTGATGATTGCTCTCCATGAGTTTTTCAAAATCGACCTTGCTAGTTTCACAATCAAGAGACATATTTTCATAATTTATTTTCAGCAAGTCATTTTCATCTTTCAGTTCTAAATTAGTTAATTGGAGCTGTATATTCTCAGTTTTCAGTGTCTCATGGGCCTTTTGAATGTTTTTTAATTCATTCATCATGTTTTCAAAAGTATGAGATGCATTTGATGGAATAGCTGAGGTTGAACTTACCTCATCGTCGCTGTCTTCACCTTCTGGAATGTCTTTGGCCATAAAGCACATATATGCTTTATCATCGAACTCATCGTCAGATGAATCACTTCTGACCACTGAAGACATTCGCTGATTTGGTTGGTGTGTGGGAGGCTTCTGATTCTCCAATCAGGGCCTTGAGCTTGTCTTTCCAAGCACGTCTTCTTTCATCTCTCTCTTGTTGCTCGGCCTCCGGCAACCTTTGGACTTTGGGATGAGGACATTTATTTGCATAATGCCCTGGTTTCCTGCAATTATAGCACAGGTTAGCATCACTAGATGATGTTTCGGTACTTACCTTGTGGACAGGTTTGGGCCTGTAGGGAGTCTTTCCAGACTGTTTGATGAACTTTTTGAATTTATGCATGAGAAGCGTCATTTCATCTTGAGACAGGATGTCGTCGCCATCGGCATTCTTGTGACTAGGCTTCGATTTAGCCGGGCATGCCGTGTCGGCCAGTTCGTCTGACATGGCTAGAGCTGTGACCTTTGAAGGAGATTCTTCAGCTTTCTCTCTTCTGTCAATATCATACTCAAAAGCTTTGAGGTCAGAGAAGAGATCAAAAGTAGATATGTCATTAAGATTACAAGATACACGCATAGTTGTGGTCTTAATGTCCCATCGGGCTGGGAGAGATCTGAAAATTTTTAAATTCTTCTCCTTTTGGGTATAAATTTTGCCCAACGCTTCAAGTTCACCGACAATACCAGTGAATCTGAGGTCAAGTTCCTCAAGGGTCTCAGTTGGTTTCATTTCGAAAGATTCAAATTGCTGAGTCAGTTTTGAAATCTTGTTTTCTTTTGAGAGCTCAGTTCCCTCACAAATCAACTTGAGTTTATCCCAGATTTCTTTGGCTGTTTTGCAGCTCTTTACCTTTGAGAACGTGCCTTTGTCAAGAGTGACAAATAACGCGTTCTTAGCTACGTTGTCAAGGTTTGCTCGCTTTCTTTCATCTGTGGTCCATTGCTCGCGAACCTTCTCGAGCATCTCTGCATAGGCTTGGCCTTCAATCCTTGCGGCCGTGTTTACCTTCATGATCTTGATAGGACCATCCTGTATAACAAAAATCATCTCTTCGTGCATTGCTTCAAGATGAGCCTCCATTCTAATTCTCCAGTCGTCAAATTCATTAATAGAGAACATAGGGACTTTGTTGATCATAGAAGTATCCATGTGATAATACAGAAGTGAAAGATACTGTTTTGAAAATAGGTGATTTTGGATCTGATTCTGTTAAAAATACAACTGATTCTTTTTAGAATCAACCGCTCCGATACCACTTGTTGGCCACTAAGTATACTGGATACAGTTTGGGAAATAGTTTAAACAACAAACTGTACGGATTTTAAATCTGAGTGCGTAGCGAAAGTCTTGGATACAGTAGGTTGCTGTGGATACAGCAACTAAATGTATAGAGTATACTTAATTAATCACAGTAATTAAAATAGTAAAAGCTGAAGGTAAATAACACAGTAATTAAAGTGGTTCGAGGTAAACCCCTCTACGTCCACTGGTCCTCCACACAGGAGTAAAAAGTTTATTATAATTACTACGTACACAACTATGTAATTATAACAACACACAATCAATATATCGTTCACACAGATTGATATAAAGATCTTAGCTTCAACCGTTCACACAGATCGGTTTTGAGCTAATGCTTTGACTTGCTTCTTCACACACAGTTCTGAAGCTTCGTCTTCTTCAATGCAAATCCTTCACACACGATTCCGGAGAAGCACGATTGCTCGATCCACATTGTTTGTTCAAAGTATAGAACAGATGGTGAACAACAACTTTGACTTTAAGAGCTTTCAGCTGATGAAGTGTTGTTCAGAATGATGAGCACTGTATATCTCTTTTGATCTGAGTTGCAGTAAGCTTTGGAGATATGTTTTGCTCTGATAATAATTTCGATATCTTGGGTAACTGATCTTCAGCATCTTGATGTGATATATATAGTCTCTGAAATATATATCCGTTGAGATGTATCCGTTTGAGTGAGATTCCGTTCCAACGGGATTTTAACACGATCCGAATTTAGCGGGATTTGAAGATCTGTTGACTGACAGTATTTAAATACTTTATCCTTGAGTATTTAAATACTTCTTTATTCAACGGGACTTGACTTCTGGAGATTCCTTCTTTGTCCTGTTGTGAGCTGTATAGAAGATAACTGTATTTGAGATTCGAGACAGTTTATATACTTGGTCTTTTATAAGACTTCTTGCTGTACTGAAGGGCTTCACTATATGCTGATTCGAGGCAGGTCTTCGATACAGGATAATGCCTCAATGCTTCGATACAATTTCCTTTACTGTATGCAGATTGGCATATATGTCAAAACCTCTTTATCAAATACCATTCGATATAGGGATTGGATATCCCGGCTGTTTCGATACAGGGTTCTTGTTTTCCCAACAATATGAGATTTAGTCATTCCAGAATACTAATCTTGAGATTGATGAAATGTTGGTATGCTTACTTTATCGTTCAAGAAATATTAGTTCTCATAATCAATATACTTTGCACTAGCTATTCCATGGCTAACCCCATTCGGTGGAAATACGTTTCATGTATTTCAAGTTCCAAGAGAACAGATGAGTGGGTACCGGGTTGGCATAAAGATGATGGGCAAGAGTGATGCTGTGACATTTCCTTGTATGTATTATTTATGTTTTCCATCCGAGATGTTGTACTTTTCATAAGTTTTAGTACTCGAGTACTACGAGATATTTTTCTTCTTATTTCTACCTTATTGTTATGGGTATAATCCCTGTTGACTTTTGTCCATCGATCTTGAATATTACTTTGGACGTTGACTTTATTACCTTCCATTTGGTTATGTCTAGACCTTGTCGGTCAAAGTTTATGGTTATGTGTATGTATAGCCTTGTGGGTCCAATGGAGGGTCTCACGGCACTGTAATATGCCCTGAATATCTTGGGGGTGTTATACTTATTGCCTTTCATAATGAATACACAATTTCACTAGTGTCTCCCATATTCTCTTATATTTTCTTTTCTCTCAATGTTTACAATACGTTATCAGCACGATGCTCTAGCAGTAAAATTTATTTTCTCTCTAATTTTCGAAATTAAAAAAAAAAAAGATGTTCTCCGCGAGTCAATTTTCTTCACTACGAGGTCGCACAAAAGTCGCGTTTACCGCTTCGTTAACTGTTGGATCAACATGAAATTTTCACAACACCTTGCTGACAAACAGATCTGCAAATTCAATGGTGGAGATCGAATTCTGAAAAGTATTACTTGAATAAATAAGTTAAGACAGAAATAGTATATTTACATCGGTGAATGGTATTAATTCTATTTACTCATTCGAAAACTTTCTTGCATATGATGATTTCGATAAACAAAAAAAATATCCTTTAGTTATTAAATTATATGTTTCTATGGGCATCATATAGAAAAAATATATATGATGATCTAGAAATCTATTATTAAATCGTATTCCTGTTTATTTCCAGAACAAACACGATTTTAACAATACTAATAATCCAGAAGATTGTTGCTCACACAACATTCGGATTTAGGCGGGATATACTCTAGAAGATCTAAAGGTAAAAATACAAGAAGAGCAAATGAGGAATTTAATGTAATACCCGAGATTTCTGATATGTATTTGGAAACTTGTGACATTGTAATTTTTGCACTTTGATCTGAGTATTATTCTCCGTATTTCATAATCCGATGTTGTTGAGCGTATGATTTCATGAATGTGATGTAAATTGTGATTCTGCGCATGTAGCGCACGCTATCGACTATGTGTAGCGTACGCTAAGTTGGATCCATAGCGCACGCTGTGCATGACCTTAGCGCGCGCTATACGTAGTCAGCATGATTAAGACAGGGTGGTAGGTGAGATCAGCTGAGGATTTCGGTCGGATTGTGTCGGGATAAACCTGGACGGCTTTCGGGAAAAAGCCAAGTCAACGCCTTAGCGCACGCTACTGATACGAAATAGCGCACGCTAAGTGCTGAGTACAGTGAAGTCAGTAAGCCGCTAGCGCATGCTACGAGTATGGACTAGCGCGCGCTAATAATCATTTCCTATAAATAGGACAGCATCAATTTTCGTATTTTCAGTCTTTTCTCTTCCCACATCCGAATCCTTATACTTAGAGTATTACTCTCTTCATCCTAAACAATTCATATCAACACCCTAGCTCGTGTTGAAGATCGTAGACCATCGGGGGATTGGTGTTCAAGCCTTCGGCGTTGGATTTTCTTCAAGTTCTTTCGTGTCCTTCGCTACTTTGAGGTAGGTGTTTCTTCGCCAATATTAGTAGTATTCTGAAGGACGTTTGATTATGCTTATCTAGTCAGTTAATTCGTAGTAGTCGAGCATCATGTGTTAGGAAGATAATTTCGATGTTTCGGTACTTATTCATCGTATTATACCATGGAACCTTTTTGTGTTTGAACTCTTAGCATATTCTGAAGCTTCAAACCAATTTGTGATCAGTAGAGGGAAATTACCAAGTTGTTATGTTTTACACCTTGGAATCATGCGGTTTGGAACGTAGGATGAAGGGAACTTAGGATACTTTCTCGAGATCAAGATGAATTTTGATGATAATACGTACCCTTGTATCGTGTAGTCGTTTAATCCGTAGAGATCGTTCACACTCCTTTTGAGCATGATGTGCACGGGGATGACATGTATTATTCACCATAGAATTCATGAGTTCATCACCATTAGATCAAGTTTCTGCCAGTAGTAGTCTGCCATGCACGGTTAGCGCACGCTAACATACGTAAGTTAACGTGCGCTATCGGGAATAAGTTAACGCACGCTACGTTTGGTACGTAACGTACGCTATGTTATCAGTCGAGTCAGTCGGCTGATCAGAGAGAACTGTCAGTCCATGGCTAGCGTACGCTAGGCTTAAACGATAGCGTACGCTAATAGGCAGGCTTAGCGCACGCTACGTAGAATACGTAGCGTACGCTAAGTGGTTCAGGCAGATTGCATATTTAGAGCTTTTGGCCGTAGACCGGATTGATAGGTATATCGTTCGACTTGAGATGATTTGTATATCATTTCCTTTGTTAAGGTTCGAGCTTGCTACGTTGATCGAAGGAGGCGGCCTTCGAGTGTGTTGGGATCATTGAAGTGTTTCGTTCTTGCCATCTTCGAGGCAAGTATCATAATATGTTAATATTGGTATTTCGAGCATGCGTGTGGTTATTCATGTTGTCGAATATGAATTTATTGTCATGATATTCGTTATCTAGTGTTTGTATATTCATGTTGATGGACATGGCGATTTGGCATATATGTATGCATGAGTTGTGTTTGTGTTTGTTGTGCGATCTATGCTGAGGGCGCTGGATCGGATGTCCACCTCGTGTTGGTCCGACGGGATCATCTTGGGATCTAGGCTGAGGGCGCTAGATCATTGGACGGGTTATTTCCACCTCGTGTTGGTCCGACGGGATCATCTTGGGATCTATGCTGAGGGCGCTGGATCATTGGAATACCCTTGCTGTGTTAATAGAATCTTGTGGATTCGCATTGTCGGATTCCGGTAGCGGAAGTCCGTGTGGTGTATCTTGTTATGTATTGTTGATGTATATTCGATTTGTTTAATATGATACTTGTACTAGCATCGTTTTGCTAACCCCTTCGGGGGTGAACATTTGTTTTGATGTTCAGGTAGCCGAGGAGCGGGGAAAGCGACCACGATGCGATGTGACGGCGAAGGGGTTCAGTGATGTTTGTCGTTGCTTTTGATTGTCTTCTTTATTCATTTCAGTACTCGAGTACGAATGTCTTATTAATATCATTTCGATATGGTTGTATTAATTACTTGTTGAACCAGTTGGATCGGTTTTGTAAACTTGAATTTCCGTGGTATTGATGTCTTATATTTTCATTTATTTTATTTAGCCTTGTAAATCCTTTCTTAAAGGGTTTACGGCGCTGTAATTATTCCGAATATCTCGGGGTGTTACAGAATATGGTATCAGAGCTAAGATTCATGGATATCTTGGCAGTCGGGTTTTAAGTTGGGTCTGTTTATGTTATTGATTTACGAGTCGTTCGTAACATCACTGTTCAGCCAAAAGTCGTCATGTGGACCGTGGTTGTAAGTCTCTTAATCTCTTGTACTACCGTTTTACTTAATGCTGTTTTTTGAGTATTGACCGGCTTAATTTTTTTTGAAAATTTCATCCTGGATATTGAAAAATTGTGTTTTCAGTATGTTGAGAGGAGGTCGTGGATGCGGACGTGGTCGTGGACGCGGACATGGAAATATGAGACAGGAGGACTCCGCAACTACCCCAGAATTATCGGCTACTAGAACCGATTCCCATTCTGGAGGGCAGCAAGGATCAGCGAATGACGACGCAAATCCTAACATGCCGGGAGTGCTTAAACAGGTGGTGGCGCAGATAAACTTGGTTCGCTCGGAGTCGTTGGCCGTATGCAGGCAGCGATGGGACGGCAGCACCACGAGGATAACCGGGAGACAGATGGCTTCTTGAGGTGGTCAAATTGCACCTAAAAATTTGTGGATCTGTGAGGCACTTACTTGGGATCATTGGCTTAAGGAGTTAGAGAAGATATTCGCGGGTCTTAAGCGTCCCGAGGACCGGAAGGTTCCCATTGCCCGATATTTTACATTTGGGGAGGCCTTTGACCGGTGGGAAGCTATTCGACCCGAGAATCATAATGCGGATTGGGCGAATTCAAACTAATGATGGAAGCACGGTATTGTCCTCGTCGATTAGAGAGGCAAAGATCCGAGAGTTTTTCTCACCACAGAGTTCGGAAGCATCTGTGACAGATGTAATCAAAACTTTTAATCATCAGCTGACGTGTGTCCGACACTTGGTCAGAACGGAGGCTGAAAAGATTTTTTATTTCGATATGCGAATGAAGCCGGAGATTCAGCAGTACATGTCCGGGTTCGAGTGTACTACGCTGCGACAATATCAAGACAAAGCGCTGGCCTACGACATGAAAGAGGCGGCGGTGGAAAAATCGGTGGAGGCAAAGAAGCAGAAAGTAACCGGTAATTTCTCAGAAAACAAGAGTGGTGGGCCCCGCAAGGGCCAGTCTTCCTTTTATACGGCTAGGAAACCTCCACATCCTTCTAGAGGTGGAAAGAAGTTCCGGACAACATCAGCAGTTTCGGACGCATCAAAGAAATGCTACAATTGTGGTCGAGCAGGGCATATTCGACGTGATTGCCCCGCATCTTCTGTGACTTGTTACGATTGTGGACAAGAAGGGTACCATGCGGATTTTTGTGGAGTTGCTACTAGATCTTTTGGTAATCGCACTCCAGCGCCAGTTCCGAAGGAGATAAGTGTGAACCAGACGCAGCAAAGTGGATTTCAACAACAGAACGTTGGGAAGAGAGAGACATCCAGTGCTGGGTCCGTTCCTCCGCGCCTGTATGAGATGAGGAAATCTGACGATCCGAACACTGCTGTTGCATCAGGTACAATTCAGATCCTTTTGCAACCAGTTAGTGTTTTATTCGATTACGGAGCTACACACTCTTTCATATCATTGAACTGTGTAAATCGTTTAAAAATCTCGTGCTTATTTGATTGTGAACCATATGTTGTGGGTTTGCCGAGTGGAGGGAGAATTGTGGGAACCCTAGAGGCTAGAGATTTTCCAGTGTCTATATGAGGGAGAGATTGGCCATCGAACCTTATTGTAGTTGACATCTACGGTGACGATTTAATTCTCGGAGACGATTGGCTCAACCGTTATGGAGCTATTCTGAATTACCGAGAGAGAGTCATTTCTATCATTGCTGATGACGGATCTGAACACTTATTCCGAGGATGGAGACCGGGAAGCTTGGGAAAATTGATCAAAGCAATGAAAGCCGTGAAATTACTGAAGCAAGGATGTCACGGACTTTGGTGCTATGCCATGAGGAAAGAGGAAGGAGTAGATCTCTCGTCTATTCCAATTGGGAATGAGTTCTCAGACGTATTTCCTGATGAACTACCTGGGTTACCTCCGCAGAGAGAAGTGGAGTTCACTATTGAATTAGAGCCTGGAGCAGCTCCTATTTCCAGAGCACCATACCGGATGGCGCCAACCGAGATGTATGAACTCAAGAAGCAACTGGAGGAATTGTTACAGAAGGGTTATATTCAACCAAGCGTTTCTCCTTGGGGAGCGCCCGTTCTCTTTGTCCGGAAGAAAGACGGATCCCTCCGACTGTGTATTGATTACAGGGAGCTCAACAAGATGACGATCAAGAATAAGTATCCCATACCCCGGATCGACGACTTGTTTGACCAACTGCAAGGGGCAAGAGTATTCTCGAAGATTGACTTGTGATCAGGATACCATCAGTTGAGAATTAAGGAATCGGATATACCGAAATCTGCTTTCAGATCCCGGTACGGGCACTATGAATTTGTAGTGATGCCATTTGGACTTACCAATGCTCCTGCGGTATTCATGCAATTGATGAATCGGGTATTTTTGGAATACTTGGATAAATTTGTGGTCGTCTTCATTGATGACATCTTGATATATTCGAAGGACGCATAGGAGCATGCCGAACATTTGCGTGTGGTTTTGAGCACCTTGAGGAAGGAACAGCTGTATGCAAAGCTTTCAAAATGCGAGTTCTGGCTTAGGGAGGTAACTTTCCTTGGGCACGTGATATCAGCTGACGGAGTTCATGTGGACCCGAAGAAAGTCGAAGCAATCTTGGAATGGGAAGCTCCTAATAACGTGAAAGAAGTCCGGAGTTTCTTAGGACTTGCTGGATATTATCGCCGCTTTGTAGAGGGATTTTCCAAAATTGCTCGTCTGCTCACTCAGCTATTACAGAAAACTCGAAAGTTCACGTGGGATGAGAAATGTCAGGCTGGTTTTGATGAACTTAAGAAGAGACTGACGACAACACCTATATTAGCATTGCCAGATGGAACTGATGGATTCATGGTTTACAGCGACGCTTCAAATCAGGGTCTGGGATGTGTGTTGATGCAAAAGGATAAGGTAATTGCCTATGCTTCTCGACAGTTGAAACCGTACGAAGTAAATTACCCGACTCATGATCTGGAGTTAGCAGCTGTAGTCTTTGCCTTGAAAATTTGGCGACATTATTTGTACGGCACTCATTGTCAGATCTTTACAGATCATAAGAGCCTCAAGTACATTTTCAGTCAGAAAGAATTAAACATGAGGCAGAGAAGGTGGATGGAATTGATCAAGGATTACGACTTGGAGATTCTCTATCATCCGGGGAAAGCAAACGTAGTAGCCGATGCTTTGAGCCGTAAACCTATTTCTCTTCGAGTGTTGGAAGCACTTACGTCCCAAACCAGCATTCAACGGGAACTGATCCGCAAGGGATTGAAGTATGGTCACCAGGAATTCAAGGGCAACTGTATGTGATGGAACTGACTTCGTCACTAGTCGAGGAAATCAAATCTAAGCAGTCGAACGATTCTCTGATCCTTCGGTTATGTGACGAAGTAAAGAAAGGAAAAGCCCCAGGATTCGTGATACAAGATGATGGAGTTCTGAGATTTCAGAGTCGACTTTGCGCTCCCGATGATGATGAATTGAGACGGACTATTCTGAAGGAAGCTCACAACGCGCCCTATTCTATTCACCCGGGCAGCAATAAGATGTATAAGGATTTAAAACAAAACTTCTGGTGGGGGAATATGAAGAAGGATGTAGCAGAGTACGTTTCGAAGTGTTTGACCTATCAGTAGGTTAAGATTGAACATCAGCGACCCGCCGGAATGTTAAAGCCGCTTCCGATCCCTGAGTGGAAGTGGGAGGATATCTCGATGGATTTCATCACCAGTATGCCAAGGACTAGAACGGGAATGAACATGATTTGGGTTATAGTTGATCGACTAACCAAGTCGGCTTATTTCCTAGAAATTAAAGATACATGTGGACCAGAGCGATTGGCGCGAGTATTTGTTGCAGAGATAGTTAGATTGCACGGGACGCCGAAGACCATTATTTCAGATCGAGATGGTCACTTCGTGTCGCACTTCTGGAGGGCAGTGCACAGGGCTTTGGGGACCGAGCTAAACTTTAGTATAGCTTATCATCCCCAAATGGACGGTCAGTCCGAAAGGACTATTCAAACCGTAGAAGACATGCTTAGAGCTTGTGCGTTGGATTGGTCAACTGATTGGGAAGTTCACTTGCCCTTGATCGAATTCACCTATAATAATAGTTGGCATGCTTCTATTAAGATGGCACCATTTGAAGCTTTGTACGGGAGAAGATGCCGATCACCCTTGTGCTGGGATGATTCTTCGGACTTGATCGGGACGGAACCGGAATTGATAGTTCAGACTCAAGAGAAGATAGCTTTGATTCGGGAAAGACTGTTGACTGCCCAGAGTCGACAAAAGTCTTATGCAGATGTACGTCGTCGCCCTCTAGAGTTCGACATTGGGGAACATGTACTATTGAAGGTATCTCCTACACGAGGGATTTTCCGTTTTGGGAAAAAGGGTAAGCTAAGTCCGAGATATATCGGACCATTCGAGATCCTCGAGAGAGTTGGAGATTTAGCATACAGGTTGGCCTTACCGCCATCGCTGAGTCACGTTCACAATGTGTTTCACGTATCTCATATCATTGAATTCGAGGAAATCGAGATAGCTAATGACGACACCTTCGAGGAGAGACCAATCTAGATAATTGAGAGTCGGATCAACAGTTGAGGAATAAACCAATACACTTGGTTAAAGTACAATGGTCACGACATGGAGCTCAAGAGGCCACTTGGGAAACAGAGGACAGTATGAAGACTAGATATCCAGAGTTGTTTTTATCTTAAGTTTCGGGACGAAACTTCTTTTTAGGGAGGAAGGATGTAATACCCGAGATTTCTGATATGTATTTGAAAACTTGTGACATTGTAATTGTTGCACTTTGATCTGAGTATTATTCTCCGTATTTCATAATCCGATGTTGTTGAGCGTATGATTTCATGAATGTGATGTAAATTGTGATTCTGCGCATGTAGCGCACGCTATCGACTATGTGTAGCGTACGCTAAGTTGGATCCATAGCGCACGCCGTGCATGACCTTAGCGCACGCTATACGTAGTCAGCATGATTAAGATAGGGTGGTAGGTGAGATCGGCTGAGGATTTCGGTCGGATTGTGTCGGGATAAACCTGGACGACTTTCGGGAAAAAGCCAAGTCAACGCCTTAGCGCACGCTACTGATACGAAATAGCGCACGCTAAGTGCTGAGTACAGTGAAGTCAGTAAGCCGCTAGCGCACGCTACGAGTATGGACTAGCGCGCGCTAATAATCATTTCCTATAAATAGGACAGCATCCTTTTTCGTATTTTCAGTCTTTTCTCTTCCCACATCCGAATCCTTATACTTAGAGTATTACTCTATTCATCCTAAACACTTCATATCAACATCCTAGCTCGTGTTGAAGATCGTAGACCATTGGGGGATTGGTGTTCAAGCCTTCGGCGTTGGATTTTCTTCAAGTTCTTTCGTGTCCTTCGCTACTTTGAGGTAGGTGTTTCTTCACCAATATTAGTAGTATTCTGAAGGACGTTTGATCATGCTTATCTAGTTAGTTAATTCGTAGTAGTCGAGCATCATGTGTTAGGAAGATAATTTCGATGTTTCGGTACTTATTCATCGTATTATACCATGGAACCTTTTTGTGTTTGAACTCTTAGCATATTCTGAAGCTTCAAACCAATTTGTGACCAGTAGAGGGAAATTACCAAGTTGTTATGTTTTACACCTTGGAATCATGCGTTTTGGAACGTAGGACGAAGGGAACTTAGGATACTTTCTCGAGATCAAGATGAATTTTGATGATAATACGTACCCTTGTATCGTGTAGTCGTTTAATCTGTAGAGATCGTTCACACTCCTTATGAGCATGATGTGCACGGGGATGACATGTATTATCACCATAGAATTCATGAGTTCATCACCATTAGATCAAGTTTCTGCCAGTAGTAGTCTGCCATGCACGATTAGCGCAAGCTAACATATGTAAGTTAACGTGCGCTATCGGGAATAAGTTAACGTACGCTACGTTTGGTACGTAACGTACGCTATGTTATCAGTCGAGTCAGTCGGTTGATCATAGAGAACTATCAGTCCATGGCTAGCGTACGCTAGGCTTAAACGATAGCGTACGCTAACAGGCAGGCTTAGCGCACGCTACGTAGAATACGTAGCGTACGCTAAGTGGTTCAGGCAGATTGCATATTTAGAGCTTTTGACCGTAGACCGGATTGATAGGTATATCGTTCAACTTGAGATGATTTGTACATCATTTCTTTTGTTAAGGTTCGAGCTTGCTACGTTGATCGAAGGAGACGGCCTTCGAGTGTGTTGGGATCATTGAAGTGTTTCGTTCTTGCCATCTTCGAGGCAAGTATCATAATATGTTAATATTGGTATTTCGAGCATGCGTGTGGTTATTCATGTTTTCGAATATGAATTTATTGTCATGATATTCGTTATCTAGTGTTTGTATGTTCATGTTGATGGACATGGCGATTTGGCATATATGTATGCATGAGTTGTGTTTGTGTTTGTTGTGCGATCTATGCTGAGGGCGCTGGATCGGATGTCCACCTCGTGTTGGTCCGACGGGATCATCTTGAGATCTAAGTTGAGGGCGCTGGATCATTGGACGGGTTATTTCCACCTCGTGTTGGTCCGATGGGATCATCTTGGGATCTATGCTGAGGGCGCTGGATCATTGGAATACTCTTGCTGTGTTAATGGAATCTTGTGGATTCGCATTGTCGGATTCCAGTAGCGGAAGTCCGTGTGGTGTATCTTGTTATGTATTGTTGATGCATATTCGATTTGTTTAATATGATACTTGTACTAGCATCGTTTTGCTAACCCCTTCGGGGGTGAACATTTGTTTTGATGTTCAGGTAGCCGAGGAGCGGGGAAACAGCCACAGTACCGATGTGACGACGAAGGGGTTCAGTGATGTTTGTCGTTGCTTTTGATTGTCTTCTTAATTCATTTCAGTACTCGAGTACGAATGTCTTATTAATATCATTTCGATATGGTTGTATTAATTACTTGTTGAACCAGTTGGATCGGTTTTGTAAACTTGAATTTCCGTGGTATTGATGTCTTATATTTTCATTTCTTTTATTTAGCCTTGTAAATCCTTTCTTAAAGGGTTTACGGCGCTGTAATTATTCCGAATATCTCGGGGTGTTACATTTAAATACTTCGCTTCAAAGGTAAAGTATTCTAAGATCTTTTAGATCTTGGTAAAATAGTACAAATTATCATGTCTAGATGCGTAAATATATATTATTCGTTTAAATTGCTTATTAATCTATATAATTAATCATTTAATGAGCCTAAATAGATCTGATTCTTTAGGGACAATTTTAGTAAACCAAAACCTGCCGCTTCCGCTGCGTTTTATTTCCAACAATTAGTATCAGGTCCTTTTTTAGGTTCCGTTCAATTTAAATTAATTTTGTGATTAATTGCTAGCAATTTAAAAAATTCATATATTATGATCTTTAGAATATGTTTGCTAGAAATTGTCTTGTAGGTGAATATGGTATTATCATGGCTATATGATTCTTTATTTTAAGTTTACGCATTTTGTTAATTTGGCCCGTTTTGAGGCATGTATATATTTTTCCAGTGAGAAAATCCATGGGTAGAATAAGATTTTATTTTTCCTTGTAATTTTGTTGTAAATTCTATGTATTTTATTTTGTACAAAATTGTAATCAAATTGGAGTACACAAAGCATGAAGGAAAAAGGATTCCCGCGCGAAAAGGAGTCCATCGGACGAACCATCTGTAACACCCCCAAACCCACTGGGAATATTACACAACCGTAGACCCTTTCCGCAAGGATCCACCTGTAATATCCGGATTTATTACTGTGTATTTTTCCTGTATTCGAACCCTGTATTATTCGGAATTGTGATCTTGATGATTGGAGTATGATATTTCTTACATTGATATCTTTGTACATAAGTATAACAACATGCAAAATTTCTCATGCAAACTTGTGATAGCGCACACTAAGAATGTAGCTTAACGCGCGCTATCGAGCTACTACTAGCGCACACTATGTATGTAGGAGTTGTGTGCGCTAAGCACTCAATTATTGAACTGGACGGCTAGCACATGCGCCAGCCGGGACATGGGTCCGGATAAGATTCCCGCGGACGAACCTGGACAGTTTTGAAGTCAACTCTTATTAGCGCGCGCTAAGGAATGCTTAGTAGCGTGCGCTAATTAGCTATAGTGCAGAATATTATAAATGAGACAACAACCCGTTTTGGCTTACATTTCATTCGTCCATTCTTCATTCTTGAGAGGCCAGAGAACTATAATAATCCTTCTACACACTTAGAACACATCTTATCGATCCTTGTATATTGGTTATCACTTGTGAGTGATCATTGAAGTGGAGTAGCACCTTGGAGTGGCATACAACCAACCGGAGTCGGATTCTACCTTACGGTTCAGTGATTTTCGTCATATTAAGGTATGTTCAACCTATCTCCAGACTTAGAGTTGGATTCTAAAGAATTGTATGATCATGCTATCGAGATATTGATTTTCATTAGTGAATTATCCAAGTACATCATGTTTGGAATATTGAGATGAATAGGCCTTAAGTACCTTGATTATGAACATCATGATTCGAATCATATTACAATGAACAAGTAGAGGAAGCTTTTATCATTGGTAATCCAAATCTAGTAGATGACTTCATAGCAATCATGGACTTGACTTTAACATCATTATTGTTAGATGAATCTAAGGGATTGATCATGGAAGGATTTATTTTGTATAGATGGAACATTATTCAAATTTCAGAGTGATAGTTTTCATTGATATAAAGGTGTGATATCAACCGTTAAGCCTTCCGAATTATCGCATGAAGAATGGTATTTGAAATGGAATATGGTTTTATAATAGTATACATATTCTTGAATCCGAAGTTGTTGTTATCCGTAAGATCATTCATAGCCGTATAAACATGATATTCATGGAGGTAGATTTCATTTGGTTTGATCATGTTAAGGGCCGTCTACTGCCCAGTAGTAAACTGCCATGCACAGTTAGCGCACGCTAAGCTATGTAGATTAACGTGCGCTATCGAGCATGAGTTAACGTACGCTACATTTGGTACGTAACGTACGCTAGGCCATCAGACGAGTCAGTCAACTGATCAGTGAAGTACTGACCATGCATAGTTAGCGTACGCTATGCTTTGTTGTTTGCGTGCGCTATCGAGCAGACTTAACGCACGCTACATAGAGTACTTAGCGTGTGCTAAGAAGTTCAGACAGATTTCATTTTACGAGCTTTTGGCCGTAAATCGAATTGTTAGACATTCGTACGACGTGAGATAAATCCTATATTATTTCTTTTGTTAAGGTTTGAACTTGTTACGTGATTGATTGAGGGGGGACGACCTTCGAGTGTTCGTTTTCGTAGAAGTATTGTTCTTGTCTTCAAATCGAGGCAAGTACCTTATTTGTTTTATGTATTGATGTTATACATATTGTCGTGCATGTATGTCGTTGTTGTATGTCCACCTCGTGTTGGTCCGACGGGATCATCGGGGGATCTATGCTAGCGTGCGCTTGATCATCGGACGGGTTTTTCCACCATGGGTTGGTCTGACGGGATCATCGTGGGTTCTAGGCAGTGAACGCTGGATCGTCGGAATTACCATGTGTATGTTGTGATGTCATGTTGTGATTATCAGTTGTGTATATTATGTATGAGTTTCTCGCAGGAGAAGACTCGTTTGACATTTTATCATTTACGTCATTATTATTCTGCGTGTGACGTTGAATAATATGTTGTGGTACTTGTACTAGCATCGTTGTGCTAACCCCTTCGGGGGTGAACATTTTGTTTATGTTCAGGATCCAGGAGAGCGGGGAAACAACCATTGGAGCTACATGACGACGAGGGTGCAGAGTGATGTTCCGGTCGGGTTTAATTGTCTGTTGTTTATTGGTTATTTCAATAAGTACTCGAGTATGAAGTCATTTATGATGAATTTGAATTTGATGATGTATTTTTAAGTTCCTGTTGAACAATTGTATTTCCAGTATTTGGTCAGAACTGTTGTATCTTAATTCCGATATTTCCATTCGTTAGTACTTCTTAATGTCTGTTCAATTCTTCAGCCTTGTAAATCCTTATGTAAAGGATCTACGGTGCTGTAATATTCCTGAATATTTCGGGGGTGTTACAGAATATGGTATCGGAGCTAAGATTATGGATATCTTGGCTGTTGGGTTAAAATAGGGGTCATTTATGTCTTTTGAGGTAACCGGCCGCGAATAACATCACTGTACTGCCTACGTCTTCGTTCGGGTGGTGGTTGTAAGTTCCTAAACTCTATCTCATCTTTTACATGTTATATTCCTTTGTACTTGAGCATTTGAATGGTATTGTTCCCGGTATATTGAGTATTTGTGCTTACAGTATGTTGAGAGGCGGACGTGGACGTGGACGCGGTCGCGGACGCCGACAAAGGAATGCAGAAAGGGAAGCATCGCCTTCAAATCAAGCCAGTCATAGCTCAGGCGAGCCACAACGATCTATCAATAACGAACCGGAACCTGCTGTACCAGAGATCTTTCGTCAAGTGGTGAACCAGATGACTCAGTTCGCCCAAGTCGTGGACCGAATGCAAGTGGAGGTGGGACTACAGCAGGGAGAGAGACAGCAAGGGATCCCAGACATGGAAAATCGAGGTGACCGGTGGCTGCAGGAGGTGGCGAAGATGCAACCACCCAAATTCGACGGTATTTCTGAGACTCCCACCTGGGACCATTGGTTGAAGGAACTGGAGAAAATCTTTGCCGGAATTAACTGCCCAGACGATCGGAGAGCCTCTATCGCTCAATATTTTCTGATAGGGGAAGCGTCCGAATGGTGGGAAGCCATCCGGCCTGTAGACCATGATGCTGATTAGACAGAGTTTAGATTGATGATGGAAGCTCAGTATTGCCCTCATCCTGTGAGGGAAGCCAAAGTTCGGAAGTTTTTCTCCGCTCAGCCTTCAGATGTGCCAGTATCCCAGGCAATTAAGATGTTTAATCAACAGCTGGCATTTGTTCGACATCTGGTCAGAACAGATGCAGAAATGATGATCCATTTCGATATGAGGATGAAACCAGAAATCCAGAGGTACATGTCCGGTTTTGAATGTACCACACTCCGTCAATACCAGGATAAGGCGTTGGCGTATGAGATCAAGGAAGCAGCTATGGAGAAATTTTCGAAATCCAAGAAGCAGAAAGTCTCTGGTACTTTTACAGAGCATAAGAACAGCGGCCCCGTAAGGCCCAGTCATCCTTTCACTCTTTCAAGTAACCTCCGCACCCAGTTAGGAGTGGAAAGAACTTCGGAGCGACATCAACTATTACTGATGTTACTAGGAAATGCTTTAACTGCGCCCAGACGGGGCACTATCGACGGAATTGCCCCCTACCTGCCGTGACTTGTTTTGATTGTGGACGAGAGGGACATCGGGCGGCTCGTGAAGAGGCCGCAAAGTCTTTAGAGCTCGTACACCCCAAACCCGTAAGGAAGCCAAGATCCAATGACGCAGCAAAGTGTTCAGATGCCTCGAGTTTTGGCCGCGACGAGGCAGAGGACAATGGGACCGAAAGGGGACATCGAGTGCCGGATCCGCTCCCCACGCCTGCATTTGAGATGAGGAGGATAGACGATCGTGATCTTCTTGCCGCATCGTGCATCGGCCGAGATCCTTTCCCAGCCAGTTAGCGTTTTATTCGATACAGGAGCTACGCATTCTTTTATATCTTTTTCTTGTGTAAATCATTTGAATATTTCCGGTTTTCAAACTTGTGAACCTTATGTTGTTGGTTTACCGAGTGGAGAGAGGATTGTCGGGAACTTAGAAACTAGAAATTTCCCTATATCATTTGGAGGCAGAGAGTGGCTCTCAAATTTGATTGTAATAGAAATGCAAGGAGACGACCTGATACTCGGAGACGATTGACTTAATCGATATGGAGCAATTGTAAACTACCGAAGGAGGAATATCTGGCTGATCGCTGACGATGGTTCCAAAATATTATTTGAGGGGTGGAAACCGGGAAGCTCAGGAAAATTGATCAAGGCGATGAAAGCTGTCAAATTGTTGAAACAGGGTTGTATCGGATACTGGTGCTATGCAATGAAGAAAGAAGACGAAATTGTGGAAATTTCATCCATTACTGTTGTGAACGAATTTCCAGATGTATTTCCTGACGAGTTACATGGACTACCTCCACGAAGGGATGTAGAATTTACCATTGAGCTGGAACCCGGAGCTACACCAATTTCTAAGGCGTCGTATCGTATGGCACCTACTGAGATGTACGAATCAAAAGCAGTGGAGGAGTTCTTGGACAAAGGCTATATTGACCAAGCTGCCGCATCGGGAGCGCCAAGATTTTTGTCCGAAAGAAGGATGGATCGCTTCGACTGTGTATTAAATATCGAGAGCTGAACAAGATGACGATTAAGAACAAGTATCCATTGCCACAGATTGATGATCTGTTTGACCAGTTGCAAGGGGCAACAGTATTTTCTAAAATCGATTTGAGATCAGGATACCATCAGCTGAGGATTAAGGAATCAGATGTTCCAAAATCAGCGTTCAGAACTCGCTACGGACATTATGAGTTTGTAGTGATGCCGTTTGGTCTCACTAACGCACCTGCTGTATTCATGCAATTGATGAACCGAGTGTTCATCGAATATTTAGATAAATTTGTGGTCGTGTTCATTGATGACATTCTAGTGTATTCTAAGAGCCCAGAAGATCATGCTCAGCATTTGCGGATTGTATTGGAACTTTTGAGAAGCGAGCAATTGTACGCCAAACTCTCTAAGTGTGAATTTTGGCTGAAGGAAGTAATGTTCCTCGGCCATGTGGTATCAGCTAAAGGAGTCCGAGTAGACCCTCAGAAAATCGAAGCAATTATGGATTGGAAACCTCCAAAGAACGTGAAAGAAGTTCGAAGCTTCTTAGGACTTGCTGGGTATTATCGTCGATTCGTGGAAGGGTTTTCTAAAATTTCCCGCCCACTTACTCGACTCCTGCAGAAAACTCAAAAGTTTGAGGGAACGAGTTGTGTCAGACTAGCTTTGATGAATTGAAGAAGAGATTGACGACGGCACCGATTCTATCACTTCCACAGGGAAGTGGAGGATTTATAGTTTACAGTGATGCTTCGAACCAAGGGCTCGGATGCGTATTGATGCAAAATGATAAGGTGATCGCTTATGCGTCGCGACAGCTGAAACCTTATGAAGTGAATTACCCAACACATGATTTGGAGCTAGCAGCAGTAGTTTTTGCTTTAAAGATCTGGAGGCATTATCTGTACGGGACTCACTGTCAGATCTTTACGGATCACAAGAGTCTCAAATACATCTTCAGTCAGAAAGAATTGAACATGCGGCAAAGAAGATGGTTAGAACTGATTAAGGACTATGACTTGGAGATTTTGTATCATCCAGGCAAAGCGAATGTAGTGGCCGATGCACTCAGCCGCAAGCCTGTTTCTATTCAGATGCTGGAGACGCTGACCTCCCAACTTAGCCTTCAACGAGAGATGATTCGAGAAGGAATTGAAGTGTGGTTACAAAGAGTCCAAGGACAACTGTGCGTGATGGAGATAACTTCATCATTAACCGAAGAAATCAAATCTAGACAGGCAGATGATCCTATGATGATTCGGTTACGTGATGAAGTGATCAAGGGAAAGGCCCCCGGATTCATAATTCATGATGATGGAGTTTTGAGATTTCAGAACCGACTCTGCGTTCCCGATGTCGATGTTCTGAAACAGACAATTATGAAGGAAGCTCACAGTTCGCCCTATTCTATCCACCCAGGCACCAGTAAGATGTATAAGGACTTGAAGCAGAATTTCTGGTGGAGCAACATGAAGAAAGATGTAGCGGAATATGTTTCGAAATGCTTGACTTATCAGCAGGTTAAGATCGAGCATCAACGGCCTACCGGAATGTTGAAGCCACTCCCGATTCCTGAATGGAAGTGGGAGGACATATCGATGGACTTTATCACTAGTATGCCGAGAACCAAGACAGGAATGAACATGATTTGGGTGATAGTTGACCGTTTAACCAAATCAGCTCATATTCTAGGCATTAAGGACACGTGGGGACCAGAGAGGTTGGCACGAGTATTTATTTCGGAGATAGTTCGATTGCATGGTACGCCGAAAACCATTGTTTCTGATCGAGACGGCCATTTTGTGTCTCACTTTTGGAAAGCAGTTCATAAGGCCTTGGGGACCAAATTGAACTTCAGTACAGCTTATCACCCGCAGACTGACGGACAATCCGAGAGAACCATTCAAACGGTGGAAGATATGCTGAGGGCCTGTGCCTTAGATTGGTCAACTGATTGGGAAGTTCATCTACCGTTGATTGAATTTACCTACAACAATAGTTGGCATGCTTCCATTAAGATAGTACCGTTTGAGGCATTATACGGGAGGAGATGTAGATCGCCCCTATGATGGGATGATTCATCAGACTTAATTGGGAGAGAACCAGAGTTGATCGTGCAGACTCGAGAAAAGATAGCCTTGATTCGTGAAAAGCTGTTGACCGCCCAGAGTCGCCAGAAATCTTACGCAGACGTACGCCATCGCCCTTTGGAGTTCAGTACGGGAGACCACGTACTTTTAAAAGTTTCTCCTACTCGAGGAATTTTTCGTTTTGGAAGGAGGGGAAGCTGAGTCCGAGATATATCAGACCATTTGAGATCCTTGAGAGAGTTGGGGAGTTGGCATACAGATTGGCATTGCCGCCGTCATTGTGCCATGTTCATAACGTGTTCCACGTATCCCAGTTACGGAGGTATATACTAGATCCCAGTCATATCATTGATTTCGGCGAGATCGAAGTCGCGCAGGATGGGATGTTTGAAGAAAGACCGGTCAAGATACTCGAGAGTCGAGTTAAGCAGTTGAGGAACAAACCAATCATTTTGGTCAAAGTTCAATGGTCACGTCACGGAATGGAAGAAGCCACATGGGAAACGGAAGCTGGTATGAAGTCCAGATATCCCGAGTTATTTTCGTCTTGAGTTTCGGGACGAAACTCCTTTTTAGTAGGAGAGTATGTAATATCTGGATTTATTACTGTGTATTTTACCTGTATTCAAACCCTGTATTATTCGGAATTGTGATCTTGATGATTGGAGTATGATATTTCTTACATTGATATATTTGTACATAAGTATAACAACATGCAAAATTTCTCATGCAAACTCGTGATAGCGCACGCCAAGAATGTAGCTTAACGCGCGCTATCGAGCTACTACTAGCGCACGCTATGTATGTAGGAGTTGCGTGCGCTAAGCACTCAATTATTGAACTGGACGGCTAGCACATGCGCTAGCCGGGACATGGGTCCGGATAAGATTCCCGCGATGAACCTGGACAGTTTTGAAGTCAACTCTTATTAGCGCGCGCTAAGGAATGCTTAGTAGCGTGCGCTAATTAGCTATAGTGCAGAATATTATAAATGAGACAACAACCCATTTTGGCTTACATTTCATTCGTCCATTCTTCATTCTTGAGAGGCCATAGAGCTATAATAATCCTTCTACACACTTAGAACACATCTTATCGATCCTTGTATATTGGTTATCACTTGTGAGTGATCATTGAAGTGGAGTAGCACCTTGGAGTGGCATACAACCAACCGGAGTCGGATTCTACCTTACGGTTCAGTGATTTTCATCATATTAAGGTATGTTCAACCTATCTCCAGACTTAGAGTTGGATTCTAAAGAATTGGATGATCATGCTATCGAGATATTGATTTTCATTAGTGAATTATCCAAGTACATCATGTTTGGAATATTGAGATGAATAGGCCTCAAGTACCTTGATTATGAACATCATGATTCGAATCATATTACAATGAACAAGTAGAGGAAGCTTTTATCATTGGTAATCCAAATCTAGTAGATGACTTCATAGCAATCATGGACTTGACTTTAACATCATTATTGTTAGATGAATCTAAGGGATTGATCATGGAAGGATTTATTTTGTATAGATGGAACATTATTCAAACTTCAGAGTGATAGTTTTCATTGATATAAAGGTGTGATATCAACCGTTAAGCCTTCCGAATTATTGCATGAAGAATGGTATTTGAAATGGAATATGGTTTTATAATAGTATACATATTCTTGAATCCGAAGTTGTTGTTATCCGTAAGATCATTCATAGTCGTATAAACATGATATTCATGGAGGTAACATGAATTTACACTGAGGATTTCATTTGGTTTGATCATGTTAAGGACCGTCTACTGCCCAGTAGTAAACTACCATGCACAGTTAGCGCACGCTAAGCTATGTAGATTAACGTGCGCTATCGAGCATGAGTTAACGTACGCTATGTTTGGTACGTAACGTATGCTAGGCCATCAGACGAGTCAGTCAGCTAATCAGTGAAGTACTGACCATGCATAGTTAGCGTATGCTATGCTTTGTTGTTTGCGTGCGCTATCGAGCAGACTTAACGCATGCTACACAGAGTACTTAGCGTGCGCTAAGAAGTTCAGAAAGATTTCATTTTATGAGCTTTTGGCCGTAAATCGAATTGTTAGACATTCGTACGACGTGAGATAAATCCTATATTATTTCTTTTGCTAAGGTTTGAACTTGTTACGTGATTGATTGAGGGGGGACGACCTTCGACTGTTCGTTTTCGTGGAAGTATTGTTCTTGTCTTCAAATCGAGGCAAATACCTTATTTGTTTTATGTATTGATGTTATACATATTGTCGTGCATGTATGTCGTTGTTGTATGTCCACCTCGTGTTGGTCCGACGGGATCATCGGGGGATCTATGCTAGCGTGCACTTGATCATCGGACGGGTTTTTCCACCATGGGTTGGTCTGACGGGATCATCGTGGGTTCTAGGCAGTGAACGCTGGATCGTCGGAATTACCATGTGTATGTTGTGATGTCATGTTGTGATTATCAGTTGTGTATATTATGTATGAGTTTCTCGCAGGAGAAGACTCGTTTGACATTTTATCATTTACGTCATTATTATTTTGCGTGTGACGTTGAATAATATGTTTTGGTACTTGTACTAGCATCGTTGTGCTAACCCCTTCGGGGGTGAACATTTTGTTTATGTTCAGGATCCAGGAGAGCGGGGAAACAACCACTGGAGCTGCATGACGACGAGGGTGCAGAGTGATGTTCCGGCCGGGATTAATTGTCTGTTGTTTATTGGTTATTTCAATAAGTACTCGAGTACGAAGTCATTTATGATGAATTTGAATTTGATGATGTATTATTAAGTTCCTGTTGAACAATTGTATTTCCAGTAATTGGTCAGAACTGTTGTATCTTAATTCCGATATTTCCATTCGTTAGTACTTCTTAATGTCTGTTCAATTCTTCAGCCTTGTAAATCCTTATGTAAAGGATTTACGGCGCTGTAATATTCCTGAATATTTCGGGGGTGTTACACCACCAGGCTGAAAGCTACGAAATAAAACCAACACGTGGTCAACTCGACCAGAATATAAAACCATAGACCGATTAGGTCTCTCAAAACACAACGTAGCAGTACAACTGATACACCAAAATACAACTCGGTCACAATTTACACAACATGTCCATACTCTTAAGGATGACAAAGAAACTAGAAATAAACACTCGGACCGATAGATCACTGACGGACAACCGACTACAACTGTGACTAGTATCGCTGCTTTACATCATCCTCCAAGCCGGTCCTATGGTTGTGTTGTGAGGAAATCCCTCACACTATGCCGCAAGTGCACGGTATCAATAAGTAATAAAGTGATAAGTAAGATATCGTTCCTTCGAGGACTGATTTCACTAAGTACCAAAATATAGTCAACTCGTAATTTTATTTGAAGAACAATTGTATAGAATTTATTTCTAAACTAATTGCAGAAAAATAAATGGAAAATAATAATAGTAATAATGAAAATAATAATAATAATAATAATAATAATAAGGGTGTAGAATTATGATTATCACCTCAAACAATCAGGAATGAATTTTTTATTTAATTCAATTCACTTTTATTCAATTGATTGTAAACCAGGAATTCCTAAATTATTCTAAAGCTTCTCCCAAAGTCGATAGAAAATACTAATAATTATTAACTCGATATATTCCTATTCGAATTAGATAATTAATAGTTAAAACAGTTCATGAATCCCCCCAATAAATAGGCTTCACAATTCCCATGAGTATATCCCTATCTCACGATAATCATGATTTTTCTCACAAGAACTATGCCTAAATTTCATCTCCCGAATCCATAAAGACATTCAAATCAATTCAACTGTTGGCCAGACAATTAAAAGGTATTAAGAACAATGAGAAAAATCCAACCCAATATGAATAACGAGTGAATTGAAATAAAAATAAATCAAACCGTCATGTAATCGGCTACAATCACAATCCTACTCAAACAGATCTAGAAAATAAGATGCGGAAAAATTAAGGAAAACTGTAAAGGATTCGTGGTCTTGTCGTCGCCCACAAATCTCCTCCAACGACCTCTCCCCGGATTCTTGTGTTCTTAGATCTCCTCCAACGATATCTCCCCGATGATCCCCTTTTTCTAACCTTCATTGTTTATTTATAGTTGTCCATAGCCTCGAAAATGCGTCCGGGAATTAGGTTAAGAACAGGCTCCAAAAAACGGCCCAGAAACGCGGCAAATTCATCAAAACCGCCCCGTGGGCCGCGGCTCACTTAATCTGTGCCCCGGCCCCTAACCTTCAGCGCCTATGCATGGGCGCTACATTTTCTTCCTGGGCTGCGGCTCAGCATCCTTGTGTCGCGGCCCCCGGTACAGTTCGCTCGGCGCTCTCTGTGTGCCGTGCGTGTGCCGCGGCTCAGCATATGGGTGCCGCGGCCCCAGGCCAACAATTGTCGTTTTGGCCCGTTTTTCGCCGTTTGAGCTTCCGAACTCCAATTTTCTACAAAACATATAAAGATAGTGCATTAAAAGCTCATTTATGCAGATTTAGGCTCAAAATGGATATAAAATAATAATAAATAAGCGCATAAAAATACGCCTAATAAATACCCCCAAACTTGAGCCTTTGCTTGTCCTCAAGCAAAAAGAATCAAATTCAAATAAAAAAATATCGTGAATGATCGTGCAAATCCATAGTGCTCAACTTAATCAATACTACCCTGAAAATCTCAAAGAATAATACGAGTATCGTAATAGTGAGTCACATCAAGGACACTGATTCCACAAAGTAACATTTTTAGTGCTAATCACTCGTTTATGAAGAAAATCAAGCTCAAAGATTAACAAGCGTGAATTTTACCGACCTCCCATACGAAGGGTTAGAGTAAACAAGCCAACTCGCCCAGTCCCACAGTCAAGTGGCAAAATTCAAGAGTTTCATCATCAAAATTACTCCTCGGACAGCATTCCCTTATGTATGATCATAATAAAGATTCGAGTTAACCACTAGGTTCGGATCTCGGGATATTTCATCGGGATAATCCTAGGGTGGATTTTCATTCTCATATATTGGGGAACCGTTTGACGTAAAAGACACTCATGGGGCACATGGATGCTTCTAGTTACTAAGTCCCCCTCTACAGCGGAGAAAAAACTCGAATAGCAAGTCCCGTATGTCAAGGTTGCTGTTTTACGCGAGAGTAAACAACGGGTCACGTGAATACCCCCGGTTACTAGGCTTCCCATCATCGGTAATGCGATATTTCTAAATCATTAGTCTATTCAGGGTTGTCGTTTTACGCGAGAGTAAATAACGAGTCACGTGAATACCCCCGGTTACTAGACTTCCCATCATAGAACATGTATAAATTCTCGACTTTTTGGGAAAAACTGTCCGACTCTAAACTCAATTTAAATGCCAACAAGACTCATGTTACTGGACTACTAGCTACGCGAAAAGTGTAACCAAACGTATAGATGGCGATTTGAAAACACGTATGTCTCCTTTCTTATCTGCTAAGATTTCTACAAAAATGAAAAAAAAAATTCGGACCTAAATGAATACTCAACGGAAACAGATATCCCTAACTGCAACTCGACCAAATACTCAACCGTTTCTTCAAAGAGAAATCAGTATCGTAACATCAGTTTTACACACGGGGGCACGAAGAATTCACGAAAAGTTCATGTTTTTTTGGCAAAAACCATCAACAGCATGTAAGAAGAATAAGTAATGATGAAATCGCTATTTATAACCAAGAAAAATTAAGAAAATATCGCATGCTTCAATTTATTCCACTACACATAAAATCATCAACAATAAAACTCATGTAAAAATAAAAGAGATAAGGAAAAGTGAATCTTATTCCAAATGTCTTCTTGAACGCCAGCACATGTCTGAGTGGAATCATCTGTCAATCCATACTTCAAATAATGCCCAACATCACCAGGGACCCCCAAACTTAGTCTCTAGTCATGAAATAACTATAGACATTAAGTCAAGAAAGACTAGAATATGAAGGATGATAACTCATTGGGGTTATATAAAAAATATTAGAGAAATAAGGGCCAACAAGAATACACGAATCCAAACGAAATAACAAACAAAGAAAAAAAATTATTAACGAAAAAATCAAATAAAAACAACTAACTAGAAAGCAAGTAAAAATGATGGGTTGCCTCCCATCAAGCGCTCTATTTTACGTCTTGAGCACGACGTGGCAAATAAAAAAAAATTAATGTGGCTTCTTTCTAGGGAGATTGCCAAACACCCCCTTCTTGCAATCTATAAGCCTCTTATTCCACGAGGGAGGCTTTGGTTCATGCCTGGTTGCTAAAAATAATGAGTAAGAATAATTATGCGGACAACCAAAAAATAATGGAAGAATGTAAAAATTGTAAGGTACGAAAAAATAAGCAGAGTTCGAATGGGTAGATAATAAATACATATCATGAACAACCTCATTAGAACTCAAAGAATCAGCCTCAACAAAATCAAAAGTAATGGGGTCAATCTCTCCCAATATGGATTTAGGAAAAATTATGCGTGGCACCGTTACTAAAATTTTAGGCACAAAAGTGTTCACCTTATTATTCGAAGTTTGATGACAAATTAATGAAATTTCTTTGGAAACATCATCAATGGTAACTTCTTCTACAAGCCCATCACACTTTATGTAATTATCAGGTGCTGGGGGATCGACCCTAAAACTCAGCATGTCTTTCTTCTCAACCTCCCCCTCAACTTCACTACTAAATCATGAGCTGGAAAATAACCATAGTGAATCTCAAGACCACGACTTGCACATTCTCGCTCAAGAGGGGTACTATCAGGATTTTTGAGAGCGTCTACACATTGTTCAAGCATGGTGTTTTGTTTCGGGGGAGGGGCTGACTGACCCTATTAGGCAAATTATTAAGATCATTGAAATTTATGAAATGCCAAGGGTCACGATTATCAAAGGAAAACATAATGAAAAAAATAAGAAAGAAAGAAAAATATAGAAACTAAAAAAAAAACTTCAAATTAAAATTAGAGTCGCTTGGTAATGATATTAGCGAAAAAAATAGTCCCCGGCAACGGCGCCAAAAACTTGTTGTGAGGAAATCCCTCACACTATGCCGCAAGTGCACGGTGTCAACAAGTAATAAAGTGATTATTAAGATATCGTTCCCTCGAGGACTGATTTCACTAAGTACCAAAATATAGTCAACTCATAATTTTATTTGAAGAACAATTGTATAGAATTTATTTCTAAACTAATTGCAGAAAAATAAATGGAAAATAATAATAGTAATAATAAAAATAATAATAATAAGGGTGTAGAATTATGATTATCACCTCAAACAATCAGGAATGAATTTTTTTTATTTAATTCAATTCACTTTTATTCAATTGATTGTAAGCCAGGAATTCCTAAATTATTCTAAAGCTTCTCCCAAAGTCGATAGAAAATACTAATAATTATTAACTCGATATATTCCTATTCGAATTAGATAATTAATAGCTAAAATAGTTCATGAATCCCCACAATAAATAGGCTTCACAATTCCCATGAGTATATCCCTATCTCACGACAATCATGATTTTTCTCACAAGAACTATGCCTAAATTTCATCTCCCGAATCCATAAAGACATTCAAATCAATTCAACTGTTGGCCAGACAATTAAAAGGTATTAAGAACAATGAGAAAAATCCAACTCAATACGAATAACGAGTGAATTGAAATAAAAATAAATCACACCGTCATGTAATCGGCTACAATCACAATCCTACTCAAACAGATCTAGAAAATAAGATGCGGAAAAATTAAGGAAAACCGTAAAGGATTCGTGGTCTTGTCGTCGCCCATAAATCTCCTCCAATGACCTCTCCCCGGATTCTTGTGTTCTTCGATCTCCTCCAACGATCTCTCCCCGATGATCCCCTTTTTCTGACCTTCATTGTTTATTTATAGCTGTCCTTAGCCTCCAAAACGCGTCCGGGAATTAGGTTAAGAACAGGCTCCAAAAAACGGCCCAGAAACGCGGCAAATTCATCAAAACCGCCCCGTGGGCCGCGGCTCACTTAATCTGTGCCGCGGCCCCTAACCTTCAGCGCCTATGCCTGGGCGCTACATTTTCTTCCTGGGCCGCGGCTCAGCATCCTTGTGCCGCAGCCCCCGGTACAGTTCGCTCGGCGCTCTCTGTGTGCCGTGCGTGTGCCGCGGCTCAGCATATGGGTGTCGCGGCCCCAGGCCAACAATTGTCGTTTTGGCCCATTTTTCGCCGTTTGAGCTTCCGGACTCCAATTTTCTACAAAACATATAAAGATAGTGCATTAAAAGCTCATTTATGCAGATTTAGGCTCAAAATGGATATAAAATAATGATAAATAAGCGCATAAAAATACGCCTAACAGGTTGCTCTCTCTCCAACCGGAAAACCTGAAAAGTATAACATGATCCCCAACGAGGGGTTAGCGATGGAAATCGCTAGTAAGTAACCAAGCTATATAGTTATACATCAAGAACACAACCGTTATGAAAATAACCTTTCGACAAGCTAGTAACACGATCCCCGAGTCTAAAGTCTTTTCAAAATTGTTTCCTTTAAAACTAATCATCTGAATTACTCCAGAAACCACTTTAAGGGATTATTTAGAGACTTCAGGGGTCTCAGTGTAAAATCATAAAATATGAATATTTCTCCTTTTCAAAAAGGTTTTCTATCAAAATCATGTAAATATTTAAATTCTCAACCAAGCCTCAAAGACAAAACCATATTCACCAATACAACCGGAATCTAAGATCCAAGCATTCACAATTTAGAGATATCAAATCAAACACTTGAATCGCCTCCGTGTCCTCGATGGGACCCACACGGATTAAATATCGTAAACAAGCTCAAAGACACCCATAAGTTATCTTGACATCGCACTCGCAAGTGACGATTCTCGGAGCCCCCTCCGACCTACCCGATTAGATAACCTTATGGTCAAATCATGACAACTGGCCGTACTCGCAAGCACGCACCGTCGGAGGCGTCACGGGTCCCTACCTGGGTAACGTCAGTCAAACACACCCATAAGTTATCGTGACATCGCACTCGCAAGTGACGATTCTCGGAGCCCCCTACAGACCTACCCGACTTGATAACCTTATGGTCGTAACATATCAACTGGCCGTACTCGCAAGCACGCGCCGCCGGAGGCCTCACGGGTCCCTACCCGGGTAACATCTCAATTCACCAAGATACACAACAACAAAGGTTCAATATTCACCACAATCACAAACACGTAAAACATAAGCTAATGCATCATACACCTCCACAAAGGCACAATATTCACATCACACCATCATTCAGGAAACAAGCTAACAAGCGAATAATACAAATAATCCGCGACTCCATAATTCCTCGGATAACTACTCATTCCTAGTATCCATTTTAAGCAGAACACAACATGAAATGGTTGTTATCATTCTTCATGAAACTCAAGTTTACATACATATTTACTTTCATAGAAATCACATATTCATTTGAAAGTAAGTTATGGTTATATATACAATCACTAACAAGTCCATGTTAAATTCACTACACATCACATTCTCAAAGTATAAAGAATATAGACGAGATACTCGCCTCAAGTCCAAAGCACGCGAAGCAATGGGAAAGCTCGACCCAAAACCCTCGAATCCTCCAACTAGGTCGAAAACACAAGAACAACATAATTACTACAAAATCGATCGCAAGGAAGATGGAAAACATACGAAATTCTCAACAAGAATTCGTAAGAACAAATGATCGAATACTTCGGGTTCAATAATTCCCTAAGAACATCAAGAACATCACCCGAACCCGAACATGATAATAATACGTATCAAAACACCGGAATATAATCAATACTTCCAAATAGGGATACACAACACCACAATTCACGAAGAACAGCTCGAATCCTAAAGATTCTCAAAATACATAGAAAAGGGTTTCAAGAAAATTACCTCGAATCAAAGGTGAAGAACACGAATTGATTATGTTAATCAACATCAAGAACTCAAGGAAGATGAAACCTTGGAGTTACAAGACTCCAAAATCGCCCAAAATCGCCTACGAATCGCCACAACCGCGGAGGAATGGAGAAGGGATGAAAAATGACGAACACGGTCAACCCCTGGGTATTAATACCTGCACCAGCTTAACGTACATTAGGGAAGAAGGTTAACGTACGTTATCAATCTTACGTACGTAAGGCATGCAAGATTACATACGTAATCGATGGGCAGAACTCTTTGTCCGAAATTGCGAAGACCCTTACGTACGTTATGGAAAGGACTTAACGTATGTAAGACGCACATGAAGTTAACGTACATTATGCTCATCACATAGATTACGTAAGGCACTTAGCATTTCCAAACTTCTAGGTTCAGTTCGTCGAGTACGAGCACGACGAAACTGCGAAACGAAAAAAACAACACAAGACGAAGACATGCACACGAAGAGTGCGCAACGAAGAACTTAAGCGCTAAAAGAAAACACGATTCCGACTACCTGAAGGTTCGGAATACGACAACAGAAGTAATTACCCCCAAACTTTGGGAAATTACAAAACGGACCAAAACGTCTGAAAATCACAATACAAAATCAAACAACCAAACCGAAGTTCACAACACGTCTAACAAAGTTAAACGGACTTATAAGAAACACGAAACCGTAGTTTCGAACCACTATCACACGAATTGAACCAAAGAGCGGAAAAAGTCGCTCAAAACATGAATTCGTGTAAAAAAGCCCCGAAACAAACTCGAATGACCAAATACGCAGAACAAAACATTATCAAAATGTCAAAATGCTCGAAAGCGAGTTCTGGAAATCAGAAAAATGCCAAAAATGAAAAATTACAGATAGAGAAAATCATGGGTATTACATTCTACCCCTCTAAAAAGAAGTTTCGTCCCGAAACACAAAAAGTAAGGGTGAAGTAAGCAGTCAACAAAGTGAACAAACAATTAAACCTCAGCGGTCTATGCGAGTCGATCCTGATAATGGTGCTGAAGCTTGATTCTAGGAAACTTCATGTAATAGTTCACAATACTGAACTCTGTGGCCCTCGAGTCCACAGTTATAACAAAGTAATATGTTGTGAAGGACAATTAGCTTGCACATGACCCACAACGTTGTTGAAACACCTCCCAGTCTGACAAGGAGTCAAAGAAGATAACTTAGAACTCTTGGTTCCACCGAATGAAGAAAGGGAAGGTTTCGTCGTAGGACTAAGCGAAACTCAACAAGAAGAAGTTCTGACTCTCACACTGTCCGAAATACCTCCAGACGACCTCTGCCTCTTCGACGCATGTAAAGGCCCAGTACATAACAATGACATCTCGTACGCCATGGCTCGATTCTGATACTCTCTCAAAGTAGCACAAGTGAAACCCGACATGTACTGTCGAATCTCTGGTCTCATCCGCATATTAAAATGACATATTTTGTCTTCCTCGGTCCTCACCTGCCTCTTCACGTAAGCGAGCTGTCGGCTATAATCGATAATAGCTTGCGACACGGGTATATCATGTGGCTCGGCTAGATAAAAATTTCGGATCCTCTGCTCTCGGATTGGCTCCGAACAAAACTCCGCTTCCATCAACTTCTTGAACTATTCCCAAGTAACAGTATGATCCTGAGGCTCAACCACCTCCCACCAATTAGCAGCGTCACTATCGAGAAGGAACTGAGCGACAGGAATCATCCGTTCCTCCGGACAACCAACCGCCTTGAAAATCTTCTCCAATTGGAAAAGCCAACCATCCCATCCCAAAGTATCACATATGCCCACAAAATGAGGAGGATGCATGCGAACCACCACTCTAAGCCACTGAGTTGACCCGATGTTCTCAGTCACAGCAGTGTTACGTTGAACCGCCTGGGTCAAATGAGTCATCTGGTTGGCCACCTGCTGAAGTATATTAGCACCACCAATACCAACGCCATCACTAGCAGTATGATCCTGATCGCGCGACTGATTGCCACGGCCCCAACTTCTGGCCCTCGACATACCAAACTGAACAACTGTTCGTTAAAACGAGACATAACAACACATAACATCAATCACAAAAAGGATGTCCATACAAGGCACACCGCGAAGCACGAAAATATTCTTGCTAACAAGAGTTACCATAGAGCGTTCACACAACAAACTCATATCTGATAGTTCTCATAGACTCGGAAATGAATATTTCCGACAACAACATTTATCAAGTCCTCACACATTAGAACTGAGCATATGGTTAAACCAATCAGAACATTTAACGGATTATTAGGAACCCAAAGTTCCTGGTTGAAAACAACCTCCACTCTTTTGTTCCCATTTGTTGAAATCATCTCTATGAATCCCTTCCCAGTTGTTATTCCACATTTTCTTTTCAGTTTGAATTGGCTAGTGGAATCGTCTGTAGCACATAAATGTAGGAAAAAACCAATACATTAATATGAGCCCATGATCATATATTGAATATACGCAATTAGATATGAAACACTATTACCGGCAGCCTCGTGATTAACTGTTTTCTCCAAACTTGAAAATTGATTTGCGGGTTTCGTGGGTGAGACATGAGTTGTCTGACGTTCCTCATGATCAAGAATTGTCTCCGAGCTTGGCAATTGATTTGCTTGTCTACTTTTTTTTATCACTTCTTGTAGTGACGGTGTTGGGAGTACAACGAAAAACCCATCAATCTATTGAAGGAAAACTCATTGGGACATTTAATCGAACATTAAATGTTGAATAATTCCCAAGAACACTCGAATCGTCAATCGAGTTAAACAAACTCGATATATGGATATACAATCTATGAAACATGGTTAATAACATCATACTACACCAACCGATGCAACAAAATCGGACTAGAATCGAAATCAAGAACAAATTTCCAAGAAAGTCAACTCGAAGAAAAATCAAGAATTACCTCAATCCAATGAAGAACAAGGGATTAGATGATGTTACAATCACCTAGAGATCTCCAAAACACCTTGGAATTGAGTAGAACCGACCAAGAACTCGAACCCTAGCCTCACCCGTCCGACAGCCGCGAAGAGAAGAGAAGAAAGGGAGGAAATGAGGTGAGAAACCCGTCTGTCCCCTTATATACACCAGCAATGCACGACCATCACGCACGACCAAGTGACCGTGTGTTTGGTCGTGCGCTAGGCCACTGCCCAGCCATTGGCACCACGCACGAGCACCGCGCACGAGTAGTTGCTCGTGTGTCCTGCTCGTGCGTCCCTGGAGCTCACTGCCGAGCGCTGGATTGCGCACGAGCGCCACGCACGACCACGTGCTCGTGTGGCTTCCCAAGGCATTAAGCGCATACTGCTATCACTGTATATACGACAATATCATTCAAGTTTCGAACCATTCTCAACTGCTACCACAATTTTCGAATCAAAACTGAACTCTCATAAAATAGTCACAAACTCCCATACTTAAGTTGATAAAACTCATCGATTTTCCAATAACCAAGAACATCTCAAGTCAGTTGAACTCTTGAAGATCTAAAGTGAAAATTTTGAGTTAAAGAACTGAATTTTCCGAAGTTTATTAAAGTCCAAACATTTTAACAAGAGTCACGAAACAATAGTTTAACGACCACAAACTCGAGCATCATCAACACAAGTAACGATATTAACCAGCACACGTATCTTTCAAACATAATTACCGGATGCACATATTTGAAAAAATGGAATTTCATTCTCAAACAACAAAAATTGCCTGTAAATATCAATTCTTCGTGAAACGGATCAAGGATTTCTTATTTTGAAAATTTTGAAAGAGTGTGAAAAATATTTTTAGAAGACTTGTCATTTATCATAAAGTGGAAAGAACTCAGTCCTCAAAAAAAATTTAAATTATCAACATCTTATTCTGTTTCGAAGCGAAACATTCGAATTCCTGAAAAAATTCCATTTCCCTCTTCACAAGAATTTTTCTCACATAGGGTATGTCTCTATCACTTTCGTTAAGTATTTGCTCGTTCAATGAAGAAACTCGGGCCTTATTTTCAAAAGAATATTTGGAATAATTAATCACTGGAAAACATCATTTCCACAACGAAATTTAAAAAGCCCATGAACATGGAAACAATTTACCACGTAACATGACGGTACGTCCACAATTTCATCTGATACAAAGTTTCCAAACGCATATATTGTTTCCAAAATCATGGACATCATTTCAAGCAATTACTCATAATGAAAACGCAGTTTCCGCATATCAGTACCAATATTTATCCACAATTTTCTCAACATAAAAATTGCACACATGTGTCACGTCTCCAAATTCATGAATATCGCATTCTAATTTACCGCACACTCATAGAATCCTCCACACAAAGATACACATGCATATTTTGTTCCCAATATCATGGATATCATATCTCGATTTATCTCAACACACTTAGTCAAATAGATTCTCATAACGCAAATTATAGCACGTACAAAAGAGAGATTTACGTCCTCAGGTCGCGAGGATATGATGCGTGCACCACGATACTAATCACAACGGATCACAAATGATCACACTTGTTAACAATTGTTCACCCGGGTGACACGACAAGACACGACTCGACAAGACCCAACTAGACCCAACTGCCTAGGTTTCCCAAACCTAATCTCTGATACCATATTCTGTAACACCCCCAAACCCACTGGGAATATTACAGCGCCGTAAACCCTTTCTGTAAGGATCCACCAGACTGAAATCTACGAAATAAAACCAGCACGTGGTCAACTCGACCAAAACATAAAACCATAGACCAATTAGGTCTCTCAAAACACAACGTAGCAGTACAATTAATACACCAAAATACAACTCGATCATAATTTACACAACATGTCCATACTCTTAAGGATGACAAAGAAACTAGAAATAAACACTCGGACCGACAGATCACTAACGGACAACCGACTACAACTGTGACTAGTATCGCTGCTTTACATCATCCTCCAAGCCAGTCCTATGGTTGCTCTCTCTCAAACCGTAAAACCTGAAAAGTATAACATAATCCCCAACGAGGGGTTAGCGATGGAAATCGCTAGCAAGTAAACAAGCTATATAGTTATACATCAAGAATACAACTGTTATGAAAATAACCTTTCGACAAGGTAGTAACACGATCCCCGAGTCAAGTCTTTTCAAAATTATTCCCTTTACAACGAATGTGAATTACTCCAGAAACAACTTTAAGGGATTATTTAGAGACTTCGAGGGTCTCAGTGTAATCATGAAATATGGATATTTCTCCTTTTCAAAAAGGTTTTCTATCAAAATCATGTAAATAATTCAATTATCAACCAAATCTCAAAGACAAAACCATATTCACCAATACAACTGGAATCTAAGATCCAAGCATTCACAATTCAGAGATATCAAATCAAACACTCGAATCGCCTCTGTGGCCTCGATGGGACCCACCCGGATTAGCTATCGTAAAAATAAGCTCAAACACACCCATAAGTTATCTTGACATCGCACTCGCAAGTGACGATTCTCGGAGCCCCCTCCAGACCTACCCGATTAGATAACTTTATGGTCAAATCATGACAACTGACCATACTCGCAAGCACGCGCCGCCGGAGGCCTCATGGGTCCCTACCCGGGTAACGTCACTCGAACACTCCCATAAGTTATCGTGACATTGCACTCGCAAGTGACGATTCTCGGAGCCCCCTCCAGACCTACCCGACTTGATAACCTTATGGTCGTAACATATCAACTAGCCGTACTCGCAGGCATGCGCCTCCGGAGGCCTCATGGGTCCCTACCCGGGTAACATCTCAATTCACCAAGATACACAACAACAAAGGTACAATATTCACCACAATCGCAAACATGTAAAACATAAGCTAACGCATCATACACCTCCACAAAGGCACAACATTCACATCACACCATCATTCAGAAAACAGGCTAACAAGCGAATAATACAAATATTCCGCGACTCCACAATTCCTCGGATAACTACTCATTCCTAGTATCCGTTTTAAGCACAATACAACATGAAATGGTTGTTATCATTCTTCATGAAACTCAAGTGTACGTTCGTATTTACTTTCATAGAAATCACATATTCATTTGAAAGTAAATTACAGTTAAATATACAATCACTAACAAGTCTACGTTAAATTTACGACACATCACATTCTCAAAGTATAAAGAATATAGACGAGATACTCGCCTCAAGTCCAAAGCACGAAAAGCAACGGGAAAGCTCGACCGGAAACCCTCGAATCCTCCAACTAGGTCGAAAACACAAGAAAAATATAATTACTACAAAATCGATCGCAAGAAAGATGGAAAACATACGAAATTATCAACAAGAATTCGTAGGAACAAAGGATCGAATACTTGAGGTTCAATAATTCCCTAAGAACATCAAGAACATCACCCGAACCCGAACACGATAAGAATACAGATCAAAACACCGGAATATAATCAATACTTCCGAATAGGGATACACAACACCACAATTCATGAAGAACAGCTCGAAACCTAATTATTGTCAAAATACATAGAAAAGGGTTTCAAGAAAATTACCTAGAATCAAAGGTGAAGAACACGGATTGATGATGTTAATCAACACCAAGAACTCAAAAGGAAGATGAAAGATTGGAGTTACAAGACTCCAAAATCGCCCAAATTCGCCCACGAATCGTCACAGCCGCGGAGGAATGGAGAAGGGATGAAAAATGACGAACACGGTCAACCCTGGGTATTAATACCTGTGCCAGCTTAACGTACATTAGGGAAGAAGGTTAACGTATGTTAGCAATCTTACGTACGTAAGGCATGCAAGATTACGTATGTAATCGATGGGCAGAACTCTCTGTCTGAAATTGCGAAGACCCTTACGTACATTATGGAAAGGACTTAACGTGCGTAAGACGCACATGAAGTTAATGTACGTTATGCTCATCACATAGCGTACGTAAGGCACTTAGCAGTTCCAAACTGCTACAAAAACAACACAAGACGAAGACATGAACATGAAGAGTGCGCAACGACGAACTCAAGCGCTAAAAGAAAATTCGATTCCCACTACCCGAAGGTTCGGAATACGACAACAGAAGTAATTACCCCAAACTTTGGGAAATTACAAAATGGCCAATCACAATACGAAATCAAACAACCAAACCGAAGTTCACAACACGTCTAACAAAGTTAAACGGACTTATAAGAATCACGAAGCCGTAGTTTCGAACCACTATCACACGAATTGAACCAAATAACGGAAAAAGTCGCTCAAAACACGGATTCGGGTAAAACAGCCCCGAAACAAACTCGAATGACCAAATACGCAGAACAAACCATTATCAAAATGTCAAAACGCTCGCAAGAGAGTTCTGAGAATCAGAAAAATGCCAAAAATGGAAAATTTCCGAAAGAGAAAATCACGAGTATTAAACCATCCGGGACCGAAAAGCAGCTGGTCGGGTCCGGCCACGAGTATGTGGTCCAGGCTGCGGATCAAGACGCAGGTCGGGTCGGGTCAGCCAGCGGATCGGGATGATCCGGGTCTGCTTTTTCGGTGTATGGTCCTGTTCGTTTTTCCGCCGTTCGTTGCGTCTGTTGGTGCACAATATTTAAATTTGGAATTTTCTTGTGCAATTAATTTTGCATGGAAAAAAAGTTTCTAAATTTAGTGGGAGGTATCGCTCCGATGATTTTCTCATTATTCAAAACGAGGAATAAAAGCCATGATAATTGGATTTAATTATCCAATTTTTTTATTATTGGTTTTTATTATTTTGGATGTATGACATGTAGGAATGTATACGTGATATGTTTCTTGCATGTTAGGACGAGAGAATTAAAAACCTTAAGGCTAAAATAACTGAGTGATTAAATTGATCCTTTTTAAAAATAAAAGCAACTTGGCATCCATAATTAATTTAAATTGTGAAGAAATTAGCATGCACATTGACATTAGGGTCTTCCTCCATATCGGATGTGCTAATTATAGGTTCACTAGTTTTAAATTTCAAAATGATAACAAAAGGTAAATATTATTTTTGTGATAGGACCTCTCTATCTGTAGGACTATTATTTAAAAGATAATATTTTATGGTTGTCAAATTATGGTGTTCACTTAGGTGTATTAGTTAATAAGCTCCTCATCGGAGTCTATGTTAATTAATACATGACCAAGAGAAACCAACTATTAATTTTACTTGTCATAACGTAAATTGACTAGATAGTAAAATTAAAGACGTAAAACTCTACTTGAAAAATGTGTGTAAACGTCCACACGTTCGTGGCTTGCATATGGGGGTTTTTCGAGGTGTTGGTTGATATATTTTGTTTTGAGGTTTTTCAATATATTTTGCTATGCAATATATGATGAATATTTTAAATTTATCTCAGAAGTCTTTCAGTCCACTTGTTGTAATTCTCAAAGAAAACAAACTAGATGACACTAACTTTGCTAATTGGAAACGTAATTTAAACATTGTCATGACTGCTGAAGAATGCAAGTTTGTTCTAACTAAGGAATGTCCATTGGAACCAGATGAGGATTCGACACCTGATGAGGTGAAAGAATATTGCAAATGGAAGAAATCTAATGAGATGGCTCGCTGTTACATCTTGGCTTCTTTAGCAAATGTATTGCAGCATCAGCATCAGAGTATGGGCACGACTACGGAAATAATGAAAAATATCGGCTAGATGTTTGGTCATCAGAACCGGGCAGCTAGGCAAAATTCTATGAGGGTCTTGATGACGACCCAAATGCCTAAAGGAATCCCGGTAAGGGATCATGATCTAAAGATGTTTCTCATCTAAACGAACTTGATATCTTAGGGGCTACTATCGATGCAGAAATGCAGGTCGATATCATCCTTGGCAGCTTACCTAAGAGCTCTGAGCAGTTTCGCCTAAACTACAATATGAATCATATTGTGTATACCTTGGCGGAATTGCTGATAGAGCTTCAAGCTGTGGAAGGTCTCTTCACGAAGGGCTATCTGGTTCTTGCGGCAACTATTGTTTCAACTTCTAAACCCAAATGGGGAAGAAGAAGAAACAAGTGGGCCAGAAGCAAGTGGCAACTCTCAAGGTAAAGAGCAAGGCTCCTCAGCCTGAGGTGAACAAAAAGCCAAAGGGAAAGTGCTCCTAGTGCGGTCAGAAAGGATATTTCAAAGTGGACTCAACATAGTCCTCATGATGAGAACCACACATGGTAACCCGCGACTGTGCCCATTAGTATCGGCCCCCAGAGGCCCCGTCGGACCCTCCCCAGGTGGGAAACCACTTTTGCGGCCATACCCATTAGTATCGGCCCTAAAGGCCCCGTCGGACCCTCTCCGGGTGGAAGAACAACAACACACACACGTTTACAAAACTGCATGTCTCGATAGTTAGTCACAATATATACAGTCAAGGCACTTGCTAGATATGACCATTTATCCAACACATAACTATAGCCGACAGCTTAGCAACAACCCAACAATTCTAGACGCATCGCTACACATCGACAGGTATAACAACTGATCAAACCATTTCTACCAACCCAACTCTATAACACCCAAACTTTATTCACGCACTCCGTAATCACCTAAACATCACAACACAGATATAAATGCACTATCTAACCAACACTGCTTCTTTATTGACATGCCTCTACGAAAAGCAACAAGGCGATTCTAACTTAACATTTATAACGACCCATATCATACAAAATCAACAAAATTAATAACCATCACCAATTCATTAAACAACCTCAATTCACACAATATAAATCGTATAGACAAGAATGCTTGCCTCGATGATTAACACACCACCAACTCCGAAGAACGTAGCTCGACCGAAAGCCCCCAAACCTATATCCTCCATAGGAGAAACGACAAAATGAAATCACTACGAGTAACTGGGTTAATAACCACGGAAAATGTGCCCAACTCCCGAAGGGAAACTCATTAGAACATTTAATCGAACATTAAATGTTCAATACTCCCCAAGAACACTCAAATCGTCAATCGAGTTAAACAAACTCAAAATATGGATATACAATCCGTAGAACACGATTAATAACATCATATAACACCACCCGATTCATCAAAATCAGACTAGGGTCGAAATCAAGAACAAAACTCTAAAGAGTCAACTCCAGGAATACAAGAACAATACCTTCAATCCGACAGAAAATGATGGATTATATGATATTAATCCTCGTTAGGAACTCAAGAAGGTTGATGGATGATGAAATCACGACCCACCCTAGCCTTTCAAACCAATCCCGTCGTCCGCAAGCAGAGAAGGAGAAAGAATGGTGAAAAATGCGAAATGAAGTTTCTGCCCGCATATAAATAGGCCGCAGCGCATTACGTACGTAATACTGTAAGAATAACGAACGTAATGGATCTTATGTGCGCAACGGACAAAATGTTACGTACGTAATGCTCTACTCAGAGCTCACTGCCTCAATTCACCTGTAGGCTAACATACGTAACATATACACTGTTACGTACGTAATCCATCATCAGTAACGTACGTAATGCACTCCTGATAGCGTACGTAACCAGATCCGTCAACAGCAGGTCTGAAGTCGGTAAAGCGATGCAATTGCCCGACGAATAACCCGACTTCCAGTTTGCAAAGAATGTGTGAAGGTCCGAAATGGGAACCATCATACTACGAAACACGACATACATGTCACATGCACCAGCACACAATTGATATGACTAATCCGACGACAAGTCACACTCGACGAACATGACAACACGGCACATCTACCGTACACAATGGAGAGAAATTCCAAGTAATCATCTTTGGAACAAAATAACCGGCACAAAATAATAACTAATTCAAAATAATGGGAACAAAAATCTCTGGTATTACATTCTACCCCACTAAAAATAAGTTTCATCCCGAAACTTAAATAAAATAACAAGGTAGAACACAAACGAAGCAAAAAGGTTCACACAACAAATATCAAATCTCCACACAATACATAACCCACAATACAACACGCAATAACATCACTAGGCCCCGCTGGGTCCTCCACGAGAAAGAGCAGGTCTCCGGTTCCCAAACATCTCAACGACGGTCTCGCAGTGCACGACTTGATGTCCCAAATGACCGCATTTGAAATAGTTAATCTGCGGCGAGTGACAATTCTTCCGCGTATGGCCCACATGGCTACAGTTGAAACACATATTTGCACCGCTTACCTTACTCACCACTGGAGTAAGATTCTTAGGCTGATCAAACGAACAAAGAGTCTTCCCAGAAAAACGATTCGAATCATCAAGTTCGGGGGACTCGTTTTTCTGTCCCCGCGAGGATCTGTTCGAAACCTTCTGCCTCTTACTTTCTGGACCCGTCTCTGTCATAGGAATGGCCCTCTCAATGGTCATGTTTGATCTAGGTATTTCATCACAGTACTGCACTTGATGCCCCTGGTGTCCACAATTATAGCAAGCTACCAGCGGCTTCTTACAATTTGCACGTACATGTCCCGGAACATTACAATTAAAGCATCTAGGCAAGTTACCCATAGTCAATGATACCGCCCTGGATCTCCTAGATTTTCCGGCTGGCCTAGAAGGTTCCGCAACCGATTGATATGGGGATTGAGGCTTATGGACCCCTGTTCCCTTACTTCTTAATAAATCCTCCGAATTCTTCTGCTCCATTTCCACGGACATAGGATTCATCAATGATAGAGTCATTATGAATGTTGGATTTCTGCCAAAAAATGACATTCTCTCCGTCTACTTACCTCTGATTACGTGCCTCACCATGTTTCTGACTACGTCCAACAACTACATCTTCGACCTCATCTTCTCGGCATGCTGAACACACAACCGCTCAGCACTATGGAACACAACATTGCAAAACAATACCCATAATGCCGATTCAGCACAATATACCGACGTAAGGCAATAATAACATTACACAAAATATTCACTCATGAAAGTTACACGAGTACAATAATTACAATTGCAATAAATAGAACTTACAGTCGTAACTGATGGACCACATGACCATATCAACAGAAAATTTATGTTCAATGCCGATACAAAAACAGACACGACCACAACAAATCACACGTCATAGTAGTAAATCATCGATAACATTCTTTTCAAAAAGTCCACGATACATTTGTTTAAATAGTAACATTTTAGGATCTATGTTCATAAACATGTCCGAAATAAGGTTGGAAAATGCTTTTGGCACTTCGGGCTGTTTTACCAAAACTACAAGGAACAGGTCGATATTGTTTCTTTCTGAAAAACCATGTTCCGGAATATTAAAATACATTAAAACGTCATCATCAAGAGAAATCATGTCGAAATAACATTACACGGGCTACAAAGCAACTCGAAACCACGCAACGCAACAATTGGGTACTCAACCAAGGTTCCTCAACAAGGATGGTAATACGACAAATATATCACAACGGCTTGACACTATACGATTCAACTCTAGCTTGTCACTATAAGCATAAATCCACATCCTCCACATACTGCACTTAACGCAAGTTAGGTACAACATTAGCGTGCGCTAATAATGACATTAGCGTGCGCTAACTGACTCCTCTCATAAAATTTCCCTAATCCGAGCTTTTAGTTTAAGTCAAGTAAGATTTTTCATCTTTCATGCCGTACCCGTGGTTGCTCCAACGAACTAAGTATACCTGAAATGCATGAAACGCATTTCCCCCATTTAAGGGTTAGCATTTGAATGGCTAGTACAAGTATTCAGGCCATACAACATATACCACGTAAATATCAGTTATATTAAAATAATGACAAATCATGAAAGAAGTTCCCGAGTGGTTTTCACTATTTAGAGTACAACCCAAGTCCTTGAAAGTAATATATATCAACTCGGAAGTTTTAGAAAACGACAGAAAATCTGTTGGGCTTCAAGTCCAAGATCATAAAACCTTTTTCGAAAACAATGGGGTCTCGGCCCAAAGTCATTTTCCACAAAACATCCTTTACACAAACATTAGGGTCTCACCCCAAACTTTCTTCAAACCACAATGCACGATAACAAGGTCCATTTACCGACACCGAAGCATTACAACCAAGGAACCAAATACATACGACACATATTCTAGTGCCACTCTAGTCAAGTACCAAAATCCTATATATAATGTATCTCAACATCGAGAACAATGACGTTGTGATATTCGGGACATATCACAGTTATTAAAAACATCAACATAATCCTCATGATGAGAACCACACATGGTAACCCGCGACCATACCCATTAGTATCGGGCCCCAGAGGCCCCGTCGAACCCTCCCTGGGTGGAAGAACAACAATACACACAGACACATGTTTACAAAACTGCATGTCTCAATAGTTAGTCACAATATATACAGTCAAGGCACTTGCTAGATATGACCATTTATCCAACACATAACTACAGCCGACAGCTTAGCAACAACCCAACAATTCTAGATGCATCGCTGGACATCGATAGGTATAACAACCGATCAAACCATTTCTACCAACCCAACTCTATAACACCCAAACTTTATTCACGCACTCCGTAATCACCTAAACATCACAACACACACATCTAAATGTACTATCTAACCGACACCACTTCTCTATTGACATGCCTCTACGACAAGCAACAAGGCGATTCTAACTTAACATATCATCTATAATGACCCATATCATACAAAATCAACCAAATGAATAACCATCACCAATTCATTAAACAACCTCAATTCACACAATATAAATCGTACAGGCAAGAATACTTGCCTCGATGATTAACATACGAACAACTCCGAAGAACGTAGCTCAACCGAAAGTCCCCACACCTATATCCTCCACAAGAGAAACGACAAAACAAAATAACTACGAGTAACCGGGTTAATAACAACGGAAAACACGCCCAACTCCCGAAGGTAAACTCATTAGAACATTTAATCGAACGTTAAATGTTTAATACTCCCCAAGAACACTCAAATCGTCAATCTAGTTAAACAAACTCGAAATATGGATATACGATCCACAGAACACGATTAGTAACATCATATAACACCACCCGATTCATCAAAATCATACTAGGGTCGAAATCAAGAATAAAACCCTAAAAGTCAACTCCAGGAATACAAGAACAATACCTTTGATCCGACAGAAAATGATGGATTATATGATGTTAATCATCGTTAGTGTAACACCCCCGTGATTTACGGAGATATTACAGCGCCGAGAACCTACCAGGCTTTGACCGACATAAAAATACATTAACAACCAACGAAACCGAGACATTCACACACTTAAAACCAAAATCAACTTCAATACGACATACATCACGAAACAACTCAATACATTAACCCGTAGGATCATAACTGATACAACCATCACAACTGGTCCACAACATCAACAACAACCAACGACAACATAATATACAATACATGACAGTACCCGCATAAGTACAAAACCAAAATACCACTCTAACCACGACAAGAAGACCATAGACTCAACACACATGATATCAATGCTGTCCACCAAGCTCGTGCCCTAGCTGTGCTGGCTCATCTAGTGGACCTGTACCTAAATACATAACAAGTATATTCACCCGCGAAGGGGTCAGCAAGAAGCCGATGCAAGTACAATGATTCCAGAATATGTACTACAAGTGAATAAACAACAGAAATCACAGTGCCATCACATATATTTCGGAATACAATACCACAATCATTATCACAAAACAACCTCCCGAGCTGTACCAGCCCTGTACCTCACGCGAGATACACACCCCAGTGAGTCCTCGCCAGGCCCTCTCTGGTTGTACACCCCCACCGAGTGATCCGTAGGGAACGCGGCCTAGCGGATCCCAGGGAACCCTCACTGGTTTTAACTCGGTTTACACACGCTCATAAACCACATGGCACAAACCACTTTTTCTAAAATCATCACTTTTCACAAAATCACATTTTCACATATTCACACGAAGTACATTAAACGTAATCAAAGTACTTGTCTAGATTGGAACGACACAAGAAACAATGAAAGGAAGGATGTACGGTCCGAACTTTCCTCAACAATTCGATCCTCTCACAACATAATACTATATAAAATACAATACTACGGAAGTTGAGAAGAAACACCCTAAGTTCTACCCTTAGGGACAACCGATCGAACATTACGGTGGTAACAAGGGTCATACTCAAGAACGGATGAAAACTCAGAATTTAATCCGTAAACTTTGAGGAACCAGTAAAAATAGAGAGAAAATCGTAAGGTACTCTTGAAGGGGTTCGGCCGATCCACTAGTTGTTCAAGGAGATCTCGTAGATTGTTGCCCACACGACATCCAGATTTATGCAGGATATACTCTAGAAGATCTAAAGGTAGAAAGATAAGAAATTCAAATGAGGAATTTAAACACTTCGATTCAAAGGTAAAGTATTCTAACAACTTTTAGATCGAGGTAAAATACTGCAAATTATCATGTCTAGATGTGTAAATATATATTATTCGTTTAAATTGCTTATTAATCTGTGTAATTAATCATTTAACGAGCCTAAATATATCTGATTCTTTAGGGACGATTTTAGTAAACTAAAACTCGCCACTCCCGCTGCGTTTTATTTCCAACAATTGATATCAGATCTGGTCTTTAGGTTCCGTTCCATTTAAATTAATTTTATGATTAATTGTTAGCAATTTAAAAATATTCATAGATTATGATCTTTGAAATATGTTTGCTAGAAATTGTCTTGTAGGTGAATATGGTATTATCATGGCTATATGATTTTTTTGTTTTAAGTTTACGCGTTTTGATCATTTGGCCGGTTTTGAGGCATGTATATGTTTTTCCAGTGAGAAAATCCACGGGTAGAATAGGATTTTATTTTTCCTTGTAATTTTGTTGTAAATTCTATGTATTTTATATTGTGTAAAATTATAATCATATTGGAGTACACAAAGCACGAATAAAAAAGGAGTCCAGCGTGAAAAGAAGTCCATCGGACGAACCATCCGGGACCGAAAAGCACCTGGTCGGGTCCGGCCGCGGGTATGCGGTCCAGGCCGCGGCTCAGGCCGTGGGTCGGGTCGGGTCAGCCAGTGGATTGGGATGATCTGGGTCGGCTTTTCCGGTGTATGGTCCTATTCATTTTTCCACCGTTCGTTGCGTCTGTTGGTGCACAATATTTAAATTTGGAATTTTCTTGTGCAATTAATTTTGCATGGAAAAGAAAGTTTCTAAATTTAGAAATTTTGTGGGCCAAACGGGAAGAGGTGATGAGATGCCTGAATCAGTGGGAGATATCGCGCCGAAGATTTTCTCATTATTCAAAACGAGGAATAAAAGCCATGATAACTGGATTTAATTATCCAATTTTTTTATTATTGGTTTTATTATTTTGGATGTATGACATGTAGGAATGTATGCGTGATATGTTTCTTGCATGTTAGGACGAGAGAATTAAAAACCTTAAGGCTAAAATAACTAAGTGACTAAATTGATCTTTTTGAAAAATAAAATCAAATTGGCCTCCATAATTAATTTAAATTGTGAAGTAATTAGCATGCACGTTGACATTAGGGTTTTCCTCCATATCGGATGTGCTAATTATAGGTTAACTAGTTTTAAGTTTCAAAATGATAACAAAAGATAAATATTATTTTTTATGATAGGACCTCTCCATCTGTAGGACTATTATTTAAAAGATAATATTTTATGGTTGTCAAATTATGGTGTTCACTTAGGTGTATGAGTTAATAAGCTCCCCATCGGAGTATATGTTAATTAATACATGACCCGGAGAAACCAACTTTTAATTTACTTGTCATAACGTAAATTGACTAGATAGTAAAATTAAAGACGTAAAACTCTACTTGAAAAATGTGTGTGTAAACGTCCACACGATCGTGGCTTGTATATGTGGATTTTTCGAGGTGTTGGTTGCTTGCATATATATTTTGTATTGAGGTTTTTCAATATATTTTGCTATGCATTATATGATGAATATTTTTAATTTTATCTCAGATGTCTTTCAATCCACTTGCTATAATTCTCAAAGAAAACAAACTAGATGGCACTAACTTTGCTAATTGGAAACGTAATTTAAACATTGTTGTGACTGCTGAAGAACGCAAGTTTGTTCTACTGAGGAACGCCAACTGGAACCAGATGCGGATTCAACACCTGATGAGGTGAAAGAATACTGCAAGGAAGAAATCTAATAAGATGGCTCGTCATTACATCTTGGCTTTTTTAGTAAATGTACTGCAGCATCAGCATCAGGGTATGGGCACGACCACGGAAATAATGAAAAATATCGGCTAGATGTTTGGTCATCAGAACCGGGCAGCTAGGCAAAATGCTATGAGGGTCTTGATGACGACCCAAATGCCTAAAGGAACCCCGGTAAGGGATCATCTTCTTAAGATGATTTCTCATCTAAACGAACTTGATATCTTAGGGGCTACTATCGATGCAGAAATGCAGGTCGATATCATCCTAGGCAGCTTACCTAAGAGCTCTGAGCAGTTTCGCCTTAACTACAATATGAATCATAGGGAGTATACCTTGGCGAAATTGCTGACAGAGCTTCAAGCTGTGGAAGGTCTCTTCAGGAAGTGGTATCTGGTTCTTGCGGCAACTAGTGTTTCAACTTCTAAACCCAAATGGGGAAGAAGAAGAAGAAGAAGAAGAAACAAGTGGGCCAGAAGCAAGTAGCAAATCTCAAGGTAAAGAGCAAGGCTCCTCAGCCTGAGGCGAACAAAAGGCCAAAGGGAAAGTGCTACTAGTGCGGTCAGAAAGGACATTTTAAAGTGGACTGCCCTGCTCTTGAGGAAGGTATGTCTCGTGCACTAGTAGTCAAAACATGTTTGGCAGATTGTTCTTCCACTTCGTGGATAGTAGATTCAGGCTCCACTTATCATGTTTGCTTTGACTCGCATGGTTTTCAGGTAACCAAGTAGATTATTGCGGACGAGATCACCATCAACTCGGGCGATTATTCCAGGCTTATGGCTGTTGCAGTGGGAGTCGTGCAGTTAAAGATTAATGATAAAATGTTAGTCCTTAGTAATGTATTATTGGTACCAGATTTTAGAAAGAATTTAGTTTCAGTTTCTAAATTGAGTTGTGATGGTTATTCAATTTCTTTTGATGGTGATGCTATCATTAGGAGAAACGGTGAATATATTTGCAAAGGTATCTATATTGATGGACTGTATGTCATTAATACTGCACATTCCCATGCATAAACATAAAACGCTTGACTCTTTGTCTAAACATAAACAGAGAAAGAACATTCAAGCATAAACCAAACATATATGTGGCATCTACGATTAGGTCATGTAAACCTTAGAAGAATTCAAAGATTGGTAGATTATGGCCCATTGGACGACCTCCAAGTTGAGTCATTTTCAATTTGTGAATCCTATCTGGAAGGTAAAATGACCAAGAGGGTTTTTAAGACCAAGGAAAATCGTGCTCAGAATGCGTTAGAATTGGTTCATACGTATGTATGTGGTCCAATGAATATCCAGGATGGGGGTGGTTTTGAATACTTCATCACGTGTATAGATGATTATTCGAGATATGGATACATCTATTTGATGCGATGTAAGTCTGAAGCTTTTGACAAGTTCAGAGATTTCAAGGTGGAAATGGAGAAGCGTCATAGGAAGAGTATCAAGTCACTACAATCTGATCGTGGTGGCGAATACCTTAGTGGAGAGTTTTTGGATTTCTTGGCAAATGAGGGGATTTCGTCCCAGCTTACTGTGCGGGGAAATCCACAAGAAAGTGGTGTTTCTGAGAGAAGGAACATAATTCTTTTAAAAACTGTTAGGTCAACGATGAGTTATTCAGATATACCTATTTCGTTCTGGGGATACTCCTTGGAAACAGCGGCGTACATTCTAAACCTGGTGCCTTCTAAATCAGTTCTAAAAGCACCCACATAAATGTGGAGTGGGCGAAAGCCCAGTTTAGGACATGTTCGGATTTGGGGTAATCCAGCACATGTGATTAATAAGGAAGCTGATAAGTTGGCATGTCGTACAGAGGTACGAGTGTTTTTATGATATGTTGGGTTTGGTACCGCCACTAGAAAGGGTTTGAATAGTACAGTTAAGAGTAATGAACCCTTTTCTTATAATTGCGGAATATAATTGACACCTAGATTTATAGAGTTTCGGTAATGTGCCTACATCCTCTCTAAGTATGTTTGTCTATAAGATTAAGATAACCCTTTCTGCCTTGTGTTTTATCGGTACAAGTTAAACCATTACAATTTTGTCTTTATGTCGGTCCAAGATAAACCATTTTTCTTTTCTATCGGATAAGGAATTAACCTTTCTAGCTTTCTATCGGTGCTAGAAAAAACTCTCTTGAATTTAGATTATGATTCTAATAATGACGGATCCACGATCCTTATAGCACCGAATCAAATCTACAATCCTTTCTTTTCTCTCGTGTATGGTTGAGTGAATTGAAGACTCTAACTCTTATCAATTAAGCTCGACTACAACAACAATAATGTATATAATGTATATCAGATGTATAGTAATTTGCTTGAAGTTGTTGTACTAAATAATAGACCCGACAATTTACCACACGACAAGAAAACGATTGCATTTTCAGTACACGATACGGAAATACACGAATACGAAAGTACACGACCGAGATTTAGTGTCGGTTTTGTGTTTACCCTTTAGGTACACGACACGACATGAAGTACACGAAATAAATAAATAAATAAATATTTATATATACATATATAAATTAGTATATAACATAATTTAAAATTTTATATTTAATTTTATAAGATTATACATTTTATAAATTCTGTTTGTACTAAACTTTACAATTCGAAAATATAATGTGAACTTTCATAAATTTAGTGAACATGTTTTCGTTTTCATTTGTTTTAATTCGTCTACTAAACCCTATAAAAATAATATTAAAATATTAAAATTATTATTTTTTATAATATTCTAATATTTATTTTATATCATGTGCCTGACACGAAAACACGATACGAAACGACACGAATTTGCGCGGTACATGACACGACAGGAATTCATTTGGTGTTATGTATAGGTTTGGACTTTTGGTACATGAAACACGAAAGTACACGACACGAAAATACACGACACGAACGAGTTGCCAGGTCTACTAAATAATACCAATTGCATTGGTATTTATAGGCTTGAGAGCTAAACTAGCCGTTGCTCCATGTTCTTCTTTAGCGTGCGCTATATACACAATATAGCGTACGTTAAGCCGTTTAGTGTACGTAAGGCTTCTTTGTAGCGTACGTGATTGCATGTCCATTTCAGTCCAGTAGCTACTGCTTCTTCCGTACCCATGAGCAAAATAATTCTGAAAGAGTTGAGGGTGATACTCCATTTATACCAATTGTACAAGCGCCAACTAACACTGCACCACGTATCGATTAAAGTTAAGGTTATGCACATGTATTTTCTATCTTGGTAGACCTCCGACAGCACGCCATTTCTTTTTTTTTCTTTTTGGACAGATCCACCAATCTGCTTTCCTGCGGAGCCGCGCCGGCAGACCTCTAGTGGTTGTCAATTCTTGTTTTTATTATTATTTTTTAATGTTAGGCACATCGGCCTACTTTCCGATTGGCCGCCAATGGCAAACAACAGATTCTCAAGAACCAACGTATTTTTTTCTAATAAGATAATCTGATAATTTAATTATTTCAATTCAGTTATAACACCGCCACCATATCATTATGGCACGAATTATCTCTAGTATAGCTAATAAAAGAGAGAAATCCAATTCAATCTCAACAAGAGCAAAAGAGCTACTTGTGTTGAACAGGGTGTGTGAAGAAAAAGGGTTCACTTCCTAAAAACAGGACACTTAGAAAACGTTCCACTGAAGCCTTTAATACCTCAGCGCACCCGCAAATTATGATTTGGTTTCCATGAACGTGAACAATTTGTAGGTGTTCGAGGGCACTGGCCCATCACTATCTGGCTTCAGAATAGTACCTATTTCGTCATTATACGACTGTCAATGAATGATCCGAGTTAACCCAAGGATCATCAACTGACATTTTTAACATAAGAACCATGAAAATGAGCAAAAGCGAATACAGGAGATATTTTACTGGCAACCATCGTGCATAAGGCGACAATCTTTAGGTTTCAAAAACACGCGAGTAATTCACAAAAACAAAATGGCAAAAGCTTATATCAGAATGTAAGAGCACGAATTTTAGTTTTTTTCAGAACAGTATACGCCCATCCGCATACAAAAAGTAGGGAAATTTGAAATTCCCAATAGCCCTGGGAATCTGTACAATTCATTTCCGGGTGATCAGTATCATTATTACTTAATATGGACATTTCCCAGTTATAGCCTAGGCAAATAAAATAAAACGCGTTTTAAAAAGCTCCGTCAAAATGCATTCAGGAGAATTATATCAAGAGAAATAAACCACAATCAAGGTTTCCGGCAACAAGAAACTTCCGGGCTATTACAAATTACAAACAGTTAAAACACAACTAAAAAAAACCCGAAAGAATTTTAAGAAAAAAATACCAAGTGCCTAGTGTAGTGTGTGTGAAATTACACACTTATCCCCAATCGATGAAGGGTAGGGGGGGATATCCACCCTCTGGAGGAGGCCACAGTGATGGAGGTAGGTTTCCTAGTGATGTTCCCATTTGATTCCCGAAAAGTAAAGCTGCCATAAAGTTGATCAATGAGATTTCATCAAAATGTACAAAGTGTAACTATGCATCAATAAATGCAAGAGACAACATCGACTTGCTAAAACACACCGAGACTTGGAAATTTTTTACATAACCTGTTCCTGAAAATTAGATACAATCATACAACCATCGACACAGAAAGAGAAACCAAACATACTTGGTAGAAAATGTAAGGAAATAACTCTAACTATTCACTACCTTCCACTCCTTGCGTATTCATGTTTGGCAGACTCTTCTTGGGATGATAATATTTACAAGAATCTCCATAATGGCATGAGCCCTTTGGATTTAAGGGGCAAAGAAAAGGAAAATATTTTAGTAATCAGATCGATGACATCCATAACCTGAAGTGAGATACAGAAGAAGTAAAAATTGAAACAAACCCCATCAAATGTTTTATCGCATACAGTACAACACTGTCTTATTTGTGGAGATACTGTCGGTTTTCCGAAACATTTATATTTGTTGACCATATAAACTTTCTAAAAAGGAAGTAGTCGCCCGTCATCCCCTGAAAAATTATAAAACTCTATTTTGAACAGGAAATGCATCTTTTCATTGTGATGCCTAGCAACTGGTAAGCTGATTCTTCAACATACATATGATCAAGTGGAGCTATCAGGTATGGATATTATAAAGATCGTATAAGAGGAAATAAACTTGTATTCTATTTATGTGGGCACCATAGCAAAGGCGGATGTTTTCATTAATATACTATATCTAAATCCAGTAAAATAAAATACATAAAGCACCAAGTATTCGTGATACCCCAACCCCAAACTGACATCAAGACAAAAATATCAATATATAGTTATTTACAAAAGGTGCAAAGCTAACTTTCTTGAACAGCAAAACCAATTAGGCTAGTCAATACTCTCAGAGGCTGACAGAGTATAGGATACCTCCCCCACCCACTTCCCTTTATTTGAAACTTGGCTAGAATTCAAATAAGATTTACGAATCCAATTAATGCATTATTATTACTGAGATATAAAGAGGTTGCTTGTTAAAATTCTCAAGCCCATCTTATTCAAAAAACAAAATTATTTCGTGGCAAATATAATAAATTTTTTGAAGCCAACAAACAACATTAAAATATCCACAATTCCAGCTCAACTCCTCAAGCCTTGGAAATTTTTTTCCCTCTGTCCCTCCTGAAATTCATCATTACGCGGGTTTAATTCCCGGCTTTGATAGCACCAGGGATGCAGGATAGTGTATGAATGTATGGGCTGCACGCCAGACTGAGATTGTTTTCTACTTACAAATCAAATAGGCAACTTTATATATAAAATAACTAAATAAGTATATATAGAGTAGCCCATATAAAAGTATTTTAGAAAAAATTAGCACAGACTACTCTAGAATACTACATCCCTGGATAGCACCAAATTTACGCATATAGAAGGCTGAGAACTAAAAAACTTAAAGTACGGATATTTCAACACTTTAATGGCAGTGTTCACTATAACTATCAGACACTGTAAGTTTGAAGGGAAACCGTTTCCTGACATTTTTTAGCCATTTTAGAAAACACAGTACGTTGACCATTTTTATTAAATTGTTTGTTTCACCTTTACTTTCAATTCTTTGGGTGGGGTACATTTATAAGATCCAAAAAATGTGTTTCTTGACCGAACAAGCTTCTCGGATCCGAGAAATTACTTCTTTGATCTGGGTAACATGTTCTTCGAAAAACACATTTCTGTGATCTAGGAAACGGTTTGTACAATCTGAGAGAAATCAATTCTTGGATCATAGAAGTACCGTGCTAATTTTTAAAAATATTGCCAAGTAACTCACCAAGTACGCAAAGAGTATGGCTGTCATATTTTAGTCCAAATAGCTAAAAGTAACACATTCTATCAAAATAATGACTAAAATTAATTCTGGACAAATTAATGACCAAAAAAAAAACATTATTACCATTATATAACTATACATACACTTTTTGATAAGTCAGCACATCAATAACCTTGAAGCTCCTCGATTATATTTTGTAACTATTTCTAAATTGCAAAATCAACTTCTTAATCACTGATTTCTTTAAACTGTACTCGATTTATTGAGCTGTTATATTTGAAGAACATTTTTTCCCCGCGCGCGCTCGCGCACGCGCACACACACACAAGGGTGGTAGTGAGGTTTTACCGTGCGGACAAAGCGATTGCAAACTCCTTTGGCGGTAGATAGTGTGTCTTGGACCTCATTCGAACCAACTACGGAAATAAAAATAAAAAAATATCAAATTAAACAGAGAGATCAATGGAATGCAAGCTCGTGATGTATTTATAAGTGTGCGTGCAACTATTAAGCAGGAAATTGAGAAACAGACATTGGGGGGAGGAGCGTACGGTGTCGTACCAGAGAGATTTGGCTCTCTGATGGGCGATGCCTAGGAGGTGGCGCCGCCGCGACGCTGGGGTGTCCTGGAATTGTTTGTTGCAGTAATCGCAGGAGTATTTCCCCGGAGGCATATTTCGTCTCTGCGTATTTCCTCTAGGAATTCAGAGGGAGAATATGTAAAAAAAAAGAAAAAAAAAAGAATATGTAGTGTTTTATAGGGCTGAATATAATCAAGTACACCTTCCTCTATTTAGGCGGACTCTATTTTTTATTTTTGATGCATGGCTCATCCATATTTTGTATGACTAATTCTATAAGAAATAGTTTGGGTCTCTCAAAACTAAGTTATCTTTCAAGTGATTGCTCCATATTGGACCCTGATAGATAGGCATGTTGGGTCTCCATAATCCAACCGATTGAAACTTAGTCAAGTCATTATCCAAATGCATACTGGTATTTCTTTCCAAACTCCAGAGATAGTCGTAAACCAAATGCGTCATACTCACCCCTCGATCTCTCTTTATCTTAAGAGGTATGCCAAATTCTATTACAAGATGATAAAAATCATACGAAGAAATATAGTCAACTCCACCAAAATTCGCATCAAGCACAATCTTCTTAGTATCGTTTTTTCAAGTTCGTCATCTTGTAAATCTAACTCTTTTTTATCCTCTTCAACCAAATAAGCCTTCTAACTCATCCATAATTGGAACACTTGGTGTAATACTCTAGATTTTCATTTCTGATTGTCTGGAATTATGTGTCCTTTTTGTGCTCAATATTTTTCCCCTTGTCGATTAGTTGAAACTATTTTGACGTGGTGTGTATCGTTTGTTACGCTCATTTGGTGATATTTTTCGAGTGCGGCTCTGTAACACATCCAGAGTTATTTGGGAATATTACAAATGATGCCCCGAAATGGAACCCACGCGCTAAAAGACATTTTTACAAACATTTCAAATACGACTAAGCTGATGACGATAATATCTTTTCAAAAATATTCAAAGATTCTATGAAATCCATTTATCAATACCGTAAAATCTCTTTTGAAAATACAAGGCCGAAATGCCAAACTCGACGGATTCAAAGTATACGTTAAGCAACCGTTTACGTGTACCGAAAAAATAGTTTAGGAAATTGGTTTTTCAAAATAATCTCAAGTTCGTAAAATACCAAAAGGGCATTTGAAATACTCACGCAACGGATGATAATTCCACAATTAAAAAATACAATTGCAGCGGAATAGTAATTAGACAAAATACTCAATCCGCTAAACACGCATAATAGCCAAGATCCTCCTGAAGCTCATCTTTTCACGATCGCTACAAGCTCAATATCCAATAACTTAAAAATAAAGCCCACGACGGGTCACCATAATACTCAACAATGATAACGATCCCATCACATCAATAATTACATACCAATGAAATTACTAAGTAAGAATACTACCAATGTAATCTTACCGTCATAACCTTACCAGTTTGTGATAATCCTCATCAAAGTAATCCTCACCATATTCCACATCTCGTATTCTCAAAAACACACTAAATCGTACACAAACATTTGTACTGTATCCCGATAATACCTAAGATTCTCAAAACATCATCATAACTCACCACTACGAAAATATACCAACTCGACCAATTCAATCCATCGATAACATCATCAAATCTCAACACGATAATTGATTGTCCATCCAAAGACTAGTACCAAGAAGAAAATACTAACATACCTCAAGATACACAATGCCACGACAATTCATGTCACCGATCCAAGATCGATAATACAACATACTGGACATGGTCCTACAAAAGACTTACGAATGCATACTGCTGGGATTCGGTGCCTAAAACGATGGCCCAATGGAAGCTGAAACAAAATTAATTCGATCCGAATCCCTACGAGGATCGATCGAGCTACGTATATATGAATATATAAACGAAAACACAAGAGATACAAGAAACTCACCCTTGTAGTCGGTTGATTAAATAGATTCCTTCTCTTGAGATATTCCCAAACTTTAGTTGTTCTCCACGAATCCAATCCGCTCCAAGCTCTTGGATGATCCAACGCCGAAATACCGCGTCTCTACTTGTCACGCGATGGAGAAACGAACGGAACGACGATCACCCGATTAACCTCTAAGGTTACGGCTAGAATCAAGTGATGAAGCTTTAATTATAGCACTCTAAGTGGATGATATATATCTCTCAATTTTATCTTGATTTTCTCCAAGAACCATCAAGAAGTGAAATGAAAAAGATGAAGAAAAAGAACTCTTTTCTCTCTCTCTAGCCAAAACTCACGGATGGAATAATTGGAGGAGAGAGGAGTAGTCTTCCTTTATTATACTTGCAAATCCCACAAAATCCCTTTAATCCTTATTATAAGAGATATGATATCTCACAAGTCATAAGTCCCTCACCAACCAAAACAAGACTAAGACCAATGTAAGGAATCAAGGTGGGGGCGGCCTCTAGAATAAAACAGACTTGTTCGGTTCATTACTGACGAACTTGTGTCCAATCAGCTAAACTCCTATTCTGTTCTGATGTATTTATATCGTTTTAAATAATCTAATTAATTATTAATATCAAATACAAAACAATTAATTTCTTCTAAGAAATAATTATATCTATGAAATAAATTAATCACCCAAGAATTTATTTAATTCATTAGGCCGTAAATTAATTTATCCAATAAATTAATTTAGACATCCAATATCCCAAATTTAATTAGACATCCAATGTCCAATAAATTAGATATCCAATATCTAATATTCATAATGAGAGAATAAGCTCGATTCATTCTCATGCGTCAATCCTATCAAGGCGACTCGATAATGGGAGGAACCAAAGAGTAGTAGCACCATCTAGCCACTGGCCTACAATGTACTTTAACCGAGAATGAATGATGGGATCATTCAAGAATCATTATGTCGTGAATACCAAGATACGTATAAATACTTCTTCCAAATGTCCCGATCAAGTTATGTGGTCACTACTACCAAACCCTATCTTTACTTGACGCTTACGCATGCGTTAATGTAAATCGAGATCATTGAGCTCTCGTGTATCCAATACAACTAAGCTCCAATGCTTTGGCCAAAGACTTATGATCTCATCTCGCCAATAACCGCATAGTCATATAACAGAGAAAGAATTATATTTTGGTATTCGTAGACTCGCTACTTGCCCATTAAGATGCACGCCGAGGTTGACCCCCACCTCCCGATTTATAGGGTCGAACTACTCTAATGAAAATCTTGACGTCACAAGCACATCCCCTACTAAATCCTCAAGTCGAAGGGTTCACGAATACCTATCACAACCTTTCGATTCCGTCATTGACTGTCCCGGAGTGAAATCCGTGTGACGAATTGAGGGTGAGTCGGTTAGATTATAGTAATCCAATTAGTGTACCTATAACGTGTGCTCCCACTAAACATTAGTGTTCAACAGGCACTCTCCATATCAAAGAACACGTCATACAAGTCTTCACATAAACTTAATGCCCAGTCAAGTTTCATCGACTTGCGAACGATTAAATATTTGAGCTATAAACCTTTCAGTGTCGACCCTCTTATCCAATAAGGAGTGGAATATTTTGCTCTCAAATACACGGACTAGTTTCTATATGTATATTTACGAGTTACGAATGCCAGTAACTACCAGTAAATAAAGAAACATCCATTGCCTTATATTAATGATTTACATAATTACAAGTACAATGCCCTCACTCAACATCCTCTGAGTGGCATTCGAGGGCATACTCCTAACAATTTCCCACTTGCACTCAATGCCACATACTATGGTATCTAATATCCATGTTCTCCAGATGACGCTCGAAGCTAGTCTGAGAAAGTAGCTTGGTCAGTAGATCAGCGACGTTGTCGACCGAGTCTACTCTATGCAGCACAATGTATCCCTTGCGAACAAATTCTCTTACGAGATGATACTTCCTCTCAATATGTTTGGTGCTATTGTGAAATCTCGGCTCCTTGGCCTGCGCTACAGCTCCGTTGTTGTCGCAGTACAGCGGAACATGCAGCTCAGCATATGGTATCACTTGAAGTTCTCCCAGAAACTTCTTAATCCAGAACCCTTCCTTGGAAGCCTCCGAGTCTGCTTGATACTCATCCTGACAGGTAGAATTAGTAGTCGGTCCCTTCTTTTTGGGTATAACCCTTTGCCAAAAGCCTGGCCTTATAGGCGTCAAGCTTGCCGTCACCATCAGTCTTTCTCTTGTAGATCCATTTGGTCCCAATAGGCACTATGCCCTTGGGGCGGTCTACTAGAGTCCAGACTTGATTGACATGCATCGAGTCTATCTCAGATTCCATAGCTTCACGCCATATCTCGGAGTCTACATCCACCATCGCTTGGTCATAGGTCGTTGGTGCCTCTTAGCTATCACTTGTAACCTCATGGAGACCTGGCCTCCTCCAAGTGCACAAGCCCATACCTCTTAGGTAAATGATACACCCTACTAGACCTACGAGGTGGTTGTACTTGTATTTCGAAGGTTTGGTTCCAGCTTGTACAGTGTGTCTCGAGGAGTTTCATCAGTATTCTTCTAAAGAAATACTTCTACCCGCTCCGCCTTCCTAAATGAACTCATCTTCCAGAAGTGTGCTTGTAAAGCAACAACGATCTTTCGATCTTCGGGCATGTAGAATAGATATCCCATCGTCCTGACGGAATCCAATGAAACGTCCTCGCAGACCTAGCTTCCAACTTCTCCACCTTAGTCTTCTTGACATAAAGTGACATCCCCAAATCCTAATATGATTAAGACTTGGTTTCCGCCTCCCACATCTCATGTGGAGTTTTAGGAACAGATTTGGAAGGACATCTGCTCAAGATGTAAGCGGCAGAGTGCATACCCCCACTGTAAATCGGTAAGTCAAGATAGCCCAAGATGGAATGGACCATGTTCAACAAGGTCCTGCCTTCTTTCCGACACACCATTTAACCGAGGAGTACTGAGGTGTTAGTTTTGAAACTTTTCCATGTTCCTTAAGGAACTCACAAACTCCGTACTCATATACTCGCCACCTCGGTCCGACCAAGTGCTTTGATATGATTACTGCTTGTTTCGACTAGGGCCTTGAATTCGGAATTTCTCAAAGGCCTGGATTTATGTTTCATTAAGTATACATAACCATACCTAGTATGATCATCCGTAAACGTAATGAAATATTGATATCCGTCACGTCGCTTCCAAAGCACCACATACGTCGGTATGGATTGATCCCGCTTATCGGCTCTTTCAAAAGTCCCCGTGAAGGGGACTTAGTCATTTTGCCTTTAAGGCAAGATTTACATGTAGGAAAGGGATCCGATCCCAATGGACCCATAAGTCCATCTTTTCCATCTTGTAAACCTTGGCCGACCAACACGACTGTTTCTAAGACGCCATTTCAAAACTTGATTGGTTTCATCCCTACCACGTTTTCTACCATAATATTCACAACTACTTTGTTGCCGAGATTCGATGATACAATCCATTTAACAACGTAAGAATACCCACTAGTTTATTTATGAAATAAATTTTAGAACCATCACCAATGAAAATGAAAAGTTCTTTCCTATCTACGACTGCACTGATACATGTTTTGTGCTTTCAAGAAAACAAGTACATCTTCTAAAGTCAAAACAAAGCCGAATTCTAAACCCAAAAGAAGTAATCCTATGTCGGTCGCCTCGACACTATGCCCGCTTCCAAATGTGATCATAACTTCTCCATTATTACTATACATATTATGGACAAATTAATGACCAAAAAAAAAACATTATTACCATTATATAACTATACATACACTTTTTGATAAGTCAGCACATCAATAACCTTGAAGCTCCTCGATTATATTTTGTAACTATTTCTAAATTGCAAAATCAACTTCTTAATCACTGATTTCTTTAAACTGTACTCGATTTATTGAGCTGTTATATTTGAAGAACATTTTTTCCCCGCGCGCGCTCGCGCACGCGCACACACACACAAGGGTGGTAGTGAGGTTTTACCGTGCGGACAAAGCGATTGCAAACTCCTTTGGCGGTAGATAGTGTGTCTTGGACCTCATTCGAACCAACTACGGAAATAAAAATAAAAAAATATCAAATTAAACAGAGAGATCAATGGAATGCAAGCTCGTGATGTATTTATAAGTGTGCGTGCAACTATTAAGCAGGAAATTGAGAAACAGACATTGGGGGGAGGAGCGTACGGTGTCGTACCAGAGAGATTTGGCTCTCTGATGGGCGATGCCTAGGAGGCGCCGCCGCGACGCTGGGGTGTCCTGGAATTGTTTGTTGCAGTAATCGCAGGAGTATTTCCCCGGAGGCATATTTCGTCTCTGCGTATTTCCTCTAGGAATTCAGAGGGAGAATATGTAAAAAAAAAGAAAAAAAAAAAGAATATGTAGTGTTTTATAGGGCTGAATATAATCAAGTACACCTTCCTCTATTTAGGCGGACTCTATTTTTTATTTTTGATTTACTACCATCCATATTTTGTATTTACTAATTCTATGAAATAGTTTGCCTCTCAAAACTAAGTTTATCTTTCAGCCGATTGCCCATATCGACCGATAGATAGGCGCTGGCCTCCATAATCCAACCGATTGAAACTTAGTCAAGTCATTATCCAAATGCATACTGGTATTTCTTTCCAAACTCCAGAGATAGTCGTAAACCAAATGCGTCATACTCACCCCTCGATCTCTCTTTATCTTAAGAGGTATGCCAAATTCTATTACAAGATGATAAAAATCATACGAAGAAATATAGTCAACTCCACCAAAATTCGCATCAAGCACAATCTTCTTAGTATCGTTTTTTCAAGTTCGTCATCTTGTAAATCTAACTCTTTTTTATCCTCTTCAACCAAATAAGCCTTCTAACTCATCCATAATTGGAACACTTGGTGTAATACTCTAGATTTTCATTTCTGATTGTCTGGAATTATGTGTCCTTTTTGTGCTCAATATTTTTCCCCTTGTCGATTAGTTGAAACTATTTTGACGTGGTGTGTATCGTTTGTTACGCTCATTTGGTGATATTTTTCGAGTGCGGCTCTGTAACACATCCAGAGTTATTTGGGAATATTACAGCGATGTGGCCCCCGAAATGGAACCCACAAGGCTAAAAGACATTTTTACAAACATTTCAAATACGACTAAGCGCCGATGACGATAATATCTTTTCAAAAATATTCAAAGATTCTATGAAATCCATTTATCAATACCGTCGTAAAATCTCTTTTGAAAATACAAGGCCGAAATGCCAAACTCGACGGATTCAAAGTATACGTTAAGCAACCGTTTACGTGTACCGAAAAAATAGTTTAGGAAATTGGTTTTTCAAAATAATCTCAAGTTCGTAAAATACCAAAAGGGCATTTGAAATACTCACGCAACGGATGATAATTCCACAATTAAAAAATACAATTGCAGCGGAATAGTAATTAGACAAAATACTCAATCCGCTAAACACGCATAATAGCCAGTATCCTCCGGGAAGCTCATCTTTTCACGATCGCTACAAGCTCAATATCCAATAACTTAAAAATAAAGCCCACGACGGGGTCAGCCATAATACTCAACAATGATAACGATCCCATCACATCAATAATTACATACCAATGAAATTACTAAGTAAGAATACTACCAATGTAATCTTACCGTCATAACCTTACCAGTTTGTGATAATCCTCATCAAAGTAATCCTCACCATATTCCACATCTCGTATTCTCAAAAACACACTAAATCGTACACAAACATTTGTACTGTATCCCAGATAATACCTAAGATTCTCAAAACATCATCATAACTCACCACTACGAAAATATACCAACTCTGACCAATTCAATCCATCAGATAACATCATCAAATCTCAACACGATAATTGATTGTCCATCCAAAGACTAGTACCAAGAAGAAAATACGGAACATACCTCAAGATACACAATGCCACGACAATTCATGTCAGTCTGATCCAAGATCAGATAATACAACATACGGACATGGTCCTACAAAAGACTTACGAATGCATACTCTGTTGGGATTCGGTGCCTAAAACGATGGCCCAGCGGAAGCGGTAAAACAAAAATTAATTCGATCTGAATCCCTACGAGGATCGATCGAGCTACGTATATATGAATATATAAACGAAAACACAAGAGATACAAGAAACTCACCCTTGTAGTCGGTTGATTAAATAGATTCCTTCTCTTGAGATATTCCCCAAACTTTAGTTGTTCTCCACGAATCCAATCCGCTCCAAGCTCTTGGATGATCCAACGCCGAAATACCGCGTCTCTACTTGTCACGCGATGGAGAAACGAACGGAACGACGATCACCCGATTAACCTCTAAGGTTACGGCTAGAATCAAGTGATGAAGCTTTAATTATAGCACTCTAAGTGGATGATATATATCTCTCAATTTTATCTTGATTTTCTCCAAGAACCATCAAGAAGTGAAATGAAAAAGATGAAGAAAAAGAACTCTTTTCTCTCTCTCTAGCCAAAACTCACGGATGGAATAATTGGAGGAGAGAGGAGTAGTCTTCCTTTATTATACTTGCAAATCCCACAAAATCCCTTTAATCCTTATTATAAGAGATATGATATCTCACAAGTCATAAGTCCCTCACCAACCAAAACAAGACTAAGACCAATGTAAGGAATCAAGGTGGGGGCGGCCTCTAGAAGAAAACAGACGAGTTCGGTTCATTTCGGACTCCCGTGAGTCCAAACAGATAAACTCCAATTCCGTTCCGATGTATTTATATCGATTTAATTAATCTAATTAATTAATCATATCAAATACAAAACAATTAATTTCTTCTAAGAAATAATTATATCTATGAAATAAATTAATCACCCAGTAATTTATTTAATTCATTAGGCCGTAAATTAATTTATCCAATAAATTAATTTAGACATCCAATATCCCAAATTTAATTAGACATCCAATGTCCAATAAATTAGATATCCAATATCTAATATTCATAATGAGAGAATAAGCTCGATTCATTCTGTCGTCAATCCTATTGCGCGACTCGATAATGGGAGGAACCAAAGAGTAGTAGCACCATCTAGCCAGCCTGGCGGCCTACAATGTACCCCAACTGAGAATGAATGATGGGATCATTCAAGAATCATTATGTCGTGAATACCAGTATACGTATAAATACTTCTTCCAAATGTCCCGATCAAGTTATAGGGTCACGGTCAGTCAAACCCTATCTTTACTTGACGCTATGCATGCGTTAATGTAAATCGAGATCATTGAGCTCTCGTGTATCCAATACAACTAAGCTCCAATGCTTTGGCCAAAGACTTATGATCTCATCTGCCAATAACCGCATAGTCATATAACAGGAGAAAGAATTATATTTTGGTATTCAGTAGGACCTGCTACTTGCCCATTAAGATGCACGTCGAGGTTGACCCCCACCTCCCGATTTATAGGGTCGAACTACTCTAATGAAAATCTTGACGTCACAAGCACATCCCCTACTAAATCCTCAAGTCGAAGGGTTCACGAATACCTATCACAACCTTTCGATTCCGTCATTGACTGTCCCGGAGTGAAATCCGTGTGACGAATTGAGGGTGAGTCGGTTAGATTATAGTAATCCAATTAGTGTACCTATAACGTGTGCTCCCACTAAACATTAGTGTTCAACAGGCACTCTCCATATCAAAGAACACGTCATACAAGTCTTCACATAAACTTAATGCCCAGTCAAGTTTCATCGACTTGCGAACGATTAAATATTTGAGCTATAAACCTTTCAGTGTCGACCCTCTTATCCAATAAGGAGTGGAACATTTTGCTCTCAAATACACGGACTAGTTTCTATATGTATATTTACGAGTTACGAATGCCAGTAACTACCAATAAATAAAGAAACATCCATTGCCTTATATTAATGATTTACATAATTACAAGTACAATGCCCTCACTCAACATCCTCTGAGTGGCATTCGAGGGCATACTCCTAACAATTTCCCACTTGCACTCAATGCCACATACTATGGTATCTAATATCCATGTTCTCCAGATGACGCTCGAAGCTAGTCTGAGAAAGTAGCTTGGTCAGTAGATCAGCGACGTTGTCGACCGAGTCTACTCTATGCAGCACAATGTATCCCTTGCGAACAAATTCTCTTACGAGATGATACTTCCTCTCAATATGTTTGGTGCTATTGTGAAATCTCGGCTCCTTGGCCTGCGCTACAGCTCCGTTGTTGTCGCAAAGACAATGAACATGCACCAAAGATATGGTATCACTTGAAGTTCTCCCAGAAACTTCTTAATCCAGAACCCTTCCTTGGAAGCCTCCGAGTCTGCTTGATACTCATCCTGACAGGTAGAATTAGTAGTCGGTCCCTTCTTTTTGGGTATAACCCTTTGCCAAAAGCCTGGCCTTATAGGCGTCAAGCTTGCCGTCACCATCAGTCTTTCTCTTGTAGATCCATTTGGTCCCAATAGGCACTATGCCCTTGGGGCGGTCTACTAGAGTCCAGACTTGATTGACATGCATCGAGTCTATCTCAGATTCCATAGCTTCACGCCATATCTCGGAGTCTACATCCACCATCGCTTGGTCATAGGTCGTTGGGTCGGTCTCTTAGCTATCACTTGTAACCTCATGGAGACCCAGCTCCTCCAAGTGCACAAGCCCATACCTCTTAGGTAAATGATACACCCTACTAGACCTACGAGGTGGTTGTACTTGTATTTCAGAAGGTTTGGTTCCAGTTTCTTGTACAGGTGTCTCTCGAGGAGTTTCATTGTATTCTTCTAAAGAAATACTTCTACCTGCTCCGCCTTCCTAAATGAACTCATCTTCCAGGAAGTGTGCTTGTAAAGCAACAACGATCTTTCGATCTTCGGGCATGTAGAATAGATATCCCATCGTCCCAGACGGGAATCCAATGAAACGTCCCCTCGCAGACCTAGCTTCCAACTTCTCCACCTTAGTCTTCTTGACATAGGCGGGACATCCCCAAATCCTAATATGATTAAGACTTGGTTTCCTGCCCTCCCACATCTCATGTGGAGTTTTAGGAACAGATTTGGAAGGACATCTGTTCAAGATGTAAGCGGCAGTCAGGAGTGCATACCCCCACAGGTAAATCGGTAAGTCAGTATAGCCCAGTATGGAATGGACCATGTTCAACAAGGTCCGGTTCCTTCTTTCTGACACACCATTTAACTGAGGAGTACCTGGAGGTGTTAGTTTTGAAACTTTTCCATGTTCCTTAAGGAACTCGTCAAACTCCGTACTCATATACTCGCCACCTCGGTCCGACCGAAGTGCTTTGATATGATTACCTGTTTGTTTCTCGACTAGGGCCTTGAATTCCTGGAATTTCTCAAAGGCCTCGGATTTATGTTTCATTAAGTATACATAACCATACCTAGTATGATCATCTGTAAACGTAATGAAATATTGATATCCGTCACGTGCTGCTTCCAAAGCACCACATACGTCGGTATGGATTGATCCCAGTTTATCAGCGGCTCTTTCAAAAGTCCCTGTGAAGGGGGACTTAGTCATTTTGCCTTTAAGGCAAGATTTACATGTAGGAAAGGGATCCGATCCCAATGGACCCATAAGTCCATCTTTTTCCATCTTGTAAACCTTGGTCTGACCAACATGACCAAGTCTAAGATGCCATTTCAAAACTTGATTGGTTTCATCCCTACCACGTTTTCTAGTCATAATATTCACAACTACTTTGTTGCTGAGATTCAGATGATACAATCCATTTAACAACGTAGCAATACCCACTAGTTTATTTATGAAATAAATTTTGCAGGAACCATCACCAATGAAAAATGAAAAGCCTTTCCGGTCCATGACCAGAATGGATACAATGTTTTTGTGCCCTTTGGGCAAAACAAGTACATCTTCTAAAGTCAAAACAAAGCCGAATTCTAAACCCAAAAGAAGTAATCCTATGTCGGTCGCCTCGACACTATGCCCGCTTCCAAATGTGATCATAACTTCTCCAGCTCCAAGCTTCCTACTTTGTTCCAGATCCTGATTTACGGTATAAATATGAGAACTAGCACTTAATCCAAGATATCAGAAGTAGAAAATACAGTAGCAGAACAATTTGTTTCTAAAACTCAAAGTTCTGTACCTGAAGTGCCATGAAGAATCGGACAGTGTCTAGCCCAGTGGCCCAGCTCACCGTATTTGAGACAGGCATCCTTCTTCTTCTTGTTCTTCGGAACCGTCAGGGCCTTGCCCTTACCCTTAAGGTCCTTAACTTGTGGTCTAGTCTGCTTCTTGGTCTTTTTCTTCTTATTCTTAGACCTCCGAGGTCCAGAAGAAATCACAAGGGCAGACTCCTTCATCTGCGGAGTCTTCATCTGAGACTAAGCGGTCACCAGTTTGTTCATTAACCGAGCTAAATTACATGCAATCTCATTGTAGTTAAGTTCATAACAAACTGTGAGAAGGAATCAGGAAGAGACTGTAGGATAAGGTCGGTTGGAGAGAAGTATCCATTTTAAAATCAAGAGCCTCCAATCTCTCGATCATGGATATCATTTTGAGGACGTGTTCCCCAACCTTCTCACCTTAGCATAGATCCCAAGATCCCAATGATCCAGCGCCATCAGCATAGATCCCAAGATGATCCCGTCAGACCAACACGATGTGGACAACTGATCCAGCACCCTCAGCATAGATCACACGATCCCTTCGGATCAATACAACATATACAGTACAACTATACATACACATATACAAATCGATATGTCCATCAACATGAACAACATATGAATCAATAACCTGATCGACATCATGACAATTAAACTTGAATGATCTCATGTTCAACAACATGAATAATAATATGCATGATTAAAATCATCAACATTAAACCAATAGTCAAATTACGATACTTGCCTTAAATATGGCAAGAATTAAATACTCCAACGACCGTCAATACGCCCGAAGGTCGTCGCCCCTCGATCGATCACCTTGCAAAGCTCGGACCTTGTTCAAAAGAAATAACAAGGAATTCAACATACTTCTCAAAACTAACGTACGAGCACCGAACGCCCTAAGTCATATCCGAGTTAACATTATCGTAAGGCCGGTTCACGGTTTATCTACTCGATGAAAGCTAAGCTGGAAAAATGACACACTTCACATGAATCGAATGACCATATTGGAGGTGAAATGTCAACGTCTACGGATTCATGGATATACAAGTCACCACAATCTAAACTTCAATCTTGATTTCGATATATATATATGTATATGGTTCGGCTCTTTCAATATATATCAAAAGTGTGATTCAAGATACAAGCATACCAAGCGTACTCGCAAGGGAACGATACTACGGTGTTCTGGATTGATTCTACCAACATAGCCGATTCATTTCAAGCATGAATATGAAGAAGTTTGTTAAACCGAACACCTCTATCAAAACACGAATTATTCTCGGTGAAATGTCTTAGAAATCTCAGAAAACTTACTAGAATCATGCTCATAATTCATAACAAACTCAGGACACTACATCGTAAGGTTTTTATCTCAACAAGGTTTGATTAATACTCTTAACAACGAAGGAGAGCCAAAGTATAACCGAACTTATTCTTCTAAAAACATGGTGTTCGACTCCTCAGGATAATAATGAACATGGAAATCTCAAAAACAGGTTCAAAACATCATCAAGAATATGTAATCTAGATGGTGAAGGATCAACATACCTAAATATAGAGAAGAACAAGGAATACTTGGTGAAACTCAACACCGGAAGCTTGAACACCAATCCACAAGGGTCTACGATATCGAGCTGAGATGATGATATGAGAGATTTATGGTGCTGGGGAGTTCTTAGGTTACAAAAATCGGATAAGGAGTGAGGAGGAAATGAAATGGAGCTTGAGGTCTATAAATAGATTTTAACACGTTACGTACGTTAAGGGCAAAGCCATACGTAGGTTATCGCCATAGCATATGCTATCCTCAAAACTTAGCGTACATTAGCATCTGACAGTACTCACTGCCTCAATTATGGCTTCTATTACGTACATTATACAAAGCCTTCACGTACGTAAAACCATGTACATAATGCACACTATCACCCATCCCTAATGTTTACGTAAGCCTCATTGACCTGCTTTATTGAAAAGCCATCCAGGTTCACGCGGGCAATATCGATGAATCTCCATCTGGCCCCCACATGCTGACCTTATCCGATCTGCCCATGACTGAAGCTTACGTACGCTACACTACAACTATAACGTATGTTATATTCAACACTTAGCGTACGTTATGCTCAACGTCTAGCATATGTTATGTCGTGAAGATGCATGCATGCATGAATGCATTGGAAACTCAAAAACGCAGGAATACGAATACGAGAAACCACAATTCGATTAATAATACCACATAATCAAATGTTACAAGTTCGAATACAGGTAAAATACACAATAATTATCTGGGCATTACATACTACCCCTCTAAAAAGAAGTTTCGTCCCAAAACTTAAGGCGAAAAAAATTTCGGGTATCTCAACTTCATACTATCCTCAGTCTCCTAAGTTGCTTCTTCGACTCCATGTTGAGACCACTGAACTTTAACTAAAGACATTGATTTATTCCTCAATTGTTTGACTCGACTCTCGAGTATCTTGATTGGCTTCTCTTCGAACATGCCATTATTAGCCACTTCAATCTCGCCAAAATCGATGATATGACTGAGATCCGGTACATATTTCTGTAATTGGGATACGTGGAATACATTATGAACGTGACTCAGCGATGGCGGGAAGGCCAACCTGTACGCCAACTCTCTAACTCTTTCGAGGATCTCGAATGGTCTGATATATCTCGGACTCAACTTTCCTTTCCTCCCAAAACGAAAGATTCCCCGAGTAGGAGAAACCTTTAAGAGCATGTGGTCCCTATTTCCAAACTCTAATGGGCGATGGCGCACGTCTGCATAAGACTTCTGTCGACTCTGGACAGTCAACAGCCTTTCACGAATTAGAGCTACCTTCTTTTAAGTTTGTACTATCAATTCTGGTTCCGTCCCGAACAAGTCAGATGAATCATCCCAACACAGGGGTGATCTGCATCTTCTCCCGTACAATGCTTCAAACGGTGCCATCTTAATGGAAGCATGACAACTATTGTTGTAGGTGAATTCAATCAACGGCAAATGAATCTCCCTGTCAGTCGACCAATCTAAGGCACAAGCTCTTAGCATATCTTCTACTGTCTGAATAGTCTTTTCGGATTGTACATCCCTCTGAGGATGATAAGCTGCGCTAAAGTTTACCTCGGTTCTCAAGGCTTTATGAACTGCCTTCCAAAAGTGTGACACAAAACGACCATCCCGATCCGAAATAATGGTCTTCGGTGTACCATGCAATCGGACTATCTCCGCAATAAACACCCGTGCCAACTTTTCTGGTCCCCATGTATCCTTAATACCCAGAAAATGATCCAACTTGGTTAGACGATCAATTATCACCCAAATCATATTCATCCCCATTCTGGTCCTTGGCATATTTATGATGAAGTCCATCGATATATCCTCGCACTTCATTTCAGGAATCGGAAGTGGCTTTAACATTTTGGCAGGTCGACGATGTTCAATTTTAACCTGTTGACAAGTTAAACACTTCAAGATGTATTCCGCTACATCCCACTTCATATTTCCCCACCAGAGATTTTGCTTTAGATCTTTATACATCTTACTGGTGCCCGGATGAATACAATAGGGCGCACTGTGAGCTTCCTTCATGATCGTCTATTTCAAAGCATCGTCATCGGGGATGAAAAGTCGACTCTGGAATCTCAGAACTCCATCATCATGTATCACGAATCCTGGGGCCTTTCCTTTGTTCACTTCATTACGTAACCGAAAAATCAGAGAATCATCCAACTGCTTAGATTTGATTTCTTCGATTAACGACGAAGTTAATTCCATCATACACAGTTGCCCTTGGACTCCTTTCGACCATACTTCAATTCCTTCGCGAATCAATTCTCGTTGAATGCTGGATTGGGACATAAGCGTTTCCAACATTCGAATAGAAACAGGTTTGCGGCTCTGTGCATCGGCTACCATGTTCGCTTTGCCTGGATGATAAAGAATTTCCAGGTCGTAATCTTTGATCAATTACAGCCATCTCCTCTATCTTATGTTTAATTCCTTCTGACTGAAAATATACTTGAGACTCTTGTGATCTGTGAAGATCTTACAATGGGTGTCAAACAAATAATTTTGCCAAATCTTCAGGGCAAAGACAATGGCTGCTAACTCTAAATCATGCGTCGGGTAGTTAACCTCATATGGTTTCAACTATCGAGAGGCATAGGCAATCACCTTATCCTTCTGCATCAACATGCAACCCAGACCCAAATTTGAAGCATCGCTGAAAACCACGAACCCATAAGTTCCGTCTGGTAGTGCTAATATTGGCACCATTGTCAGTCTTCTTTTAAGTTCATCAAAACTAGTATGACATTTCTCGTCCCACACGAACTTCTGAGCCTTCTGTAACAGCTGAGTGAGCGGACGAGCAATTTTGGAAAATACTTCAACAAAACAGCGATAATACCCAGCAAGTCCTAAGAAACTTCGGACTTCCTTCACGTTCTTAGGAGATTCCCACTCCAAGATTGCCTCAACCTTCTTCGGGTCTACCTGTACTCCGTCGGTTGATATCACGTGCCCAAGAAATGTTACTTCCTTAAGCCAGAACTCGCATTTGGAAAGTTTTTCATAAAGTTGTTCATTCCTCAAAGTTCTCAAAATAATACGCAAATGTTCTGCATGCTCTTATGGATCCTTCGACTAGATCAAGATGTCGTCAATGAAAACAACTACGAATTTATCCAAGTATTCTAAAAATACCCGATTCATCAATTGCATAAACACCACAGGAGCATTAGTAAGTCCAAATGGCATCACCATAAACTCATAGTGCCCGTACCGGGATCTGAAAGTGGATTTCGGTATATCAGATTCCTTAATCCTCAACTGATGGTATCCTGATCTCAAGTCGATCTTCGAAAATACCGTCGCCCCTGCAGTTGATCAAATAAATCGTCGGTCCGAGGCAATGGGTATTTATACTTGATCATCACCTTGTTTAGCTCCCTGTAATCAACACACAATCGGAGGGATCTGTCTTTCTTCCGAACAAAAAGGACAGGCGCACCCCAAGGAGAAACACTAGGTTGAATGTAACCTTTCTGCAACAATTCCTCAAGCTGTTTCTTTAACTCGTACATCTCGGTTGGCGCCATGCGGTATGGTGCTCTGGAAATAGGTGTGGTAACTGGTTCCAAATCGATATTAAACTCTACAGCCTTACGTGGAGGTAATCCAGGTAGTTCGTCAGCTGAGAATTCATTCACAACTGGAATAGATGAGAGCTCTACTCCTTCTTCCTTCTTCATGGCATAACAACAAAACCCGGTACAACCCTGTTTCAGAAATTTAATCGCTTTCATGGCTCTGATTACTTTTTCTAACAACATTTATATCGGTTCGAAAACATGGCGGTATTATACCGATATTCAGACCCCGTAAGCTGCATATACTCAGCCTAACAGGTGGAATTAGCAGTCGCGCTATACTTGGCACTATGCCAAGATACTGATCCTCCATTAAGAGTAAATATGTAGCCAGAAGTAGACATCGAATCATCTTTCTGTCCTTGGAAGTCCAATTCAGTGAATCCCACCACATTCAGTTCTCCACCACCATATTTAAGAACCGGATCTCTAGTCCTTCTAAAGTACTTGAGAACGTTCTTTACGGCAGTCCAATGTTCCCTACCTAGGTTTGCCTGAAACCTACTTACCACGCTCACAGCATGCGCAATGTCAGGTCTCGTACACAACATAGCATACATAAGGCTACCCACGGCGAAGTATATGATATATTACTCATTTCCTTTCGTTGTTCCTCACTTTGAGGACACATCTTCAAGGTGCGTTTTATTCCATGTCGCATCGATAGGAACCCTCTTTTAGAATAATCCATCTTAAATCGCTTAAAGATTTTATCTATATAGAGGGCTTGGAAAAAACTTATCATTCTCATCGATCTATCCAGTAGAGTCGAATCCCAAGAATATAGGTTTCTTCTGCCAAGTCTTTCATGGAGAAATTACTCAAAATCCAAGCTTTCACAGAACTGAGTATTCCCACATTATTTCCTATTAGTAGAATGTCATTTACATATAGTACTAAGAATGCGATCTTACTCCCACTAACCCTCTTGTATACCCAAGGTTCCTCTTCATTTTGCATGAAGTCAAACTCTTTGACTGCCTCGTCAAAACGAAGGTCCCAACTACATAAAGACTGCTACAGTCTATTTCATGGAATTTACATCTACCATTGCTAGCATTGGTCGCGGGTTGGTGTCATGTTTATCACCTGGAACCTCGTGGAAACCCAGTTCCTCCAAGTGCATAAAACTATATCTCTCGGGTAATTGAGACACCATACTAGACCTACGAGGTGGTTGTACTTGTGTTTCAAAAGATTTGGTTCCATTTTCTTGCACAGGTGTCTCCTGAGGAGTTTCGTTGTATTCTTCCAAAGAATTATTTCTACCCGCTCCGCCTTCCTGAATGAACTCTTCTTCCAGGGACTATGCATGCAAAACAACAATGATTTTTCGATCTTTAGGCATGTAGAATAGATAACCAATCGTCTCATATGGAATCCAATGAAATGTCCCTTCACGGACCTCGCTTCCAACTTCTCCACCTTAGTCTTCTTGACATAGGCGGGACATCCCAAATCCTAATATGATTAAGACTTGGTTTCCTGCCCTCCCACATCTCATGTGGAGTTTTAGGAACAGAATTGGAAGGACATCTGTTCAAGATGTAAGCGGCAGTCAGGAGTGCATACCCCCACCGGTAAATCGGTAAGTCAGTATAGCCCAGCATGGAACGGACCATATTCAACAAGGTCTGGTTCCTTCTTTCTGACACACCATTTAACTGAGGAGTACCTGGATGTGTTAGTTGTGAAACTATTCCATGTTCCTTCAGGAACTCGTCAAACTCCATACTCATATCCTTGCCACCTCGGTCCGACCAAAGTGCTTTGATATGATTTCCAGTTTGTTTTTTGACTAGGGCCTTGAATTCCTGGAATTTGTCAAAAGCCTCGGATTTATGTTTCATTAAATATACATAACCATACCTAGTATGATCATATGTAAATGTAATGAAATATTGATATCCGTCATGTGCTGCTTCCAAAGCACCACATACGTCGATATGGATTAATCCCAGTTTATCAGCGGCTCTTTCAAAAGTCCATGTGAAGGAGACTTAGTCATTTTGCCTTTAAGGCAAGATTCACAAGTAGGAAAGGGATCCGATCCCAATGGACCCATAAGTCCATCTTTTTCCATTTTGTAAACCTTGGCCCGACCAACATGACCAAGTCTAAGATGTCATTTCAAAACTTGATTGGTTTCATCCCTACCACGTTTCCTAGTCATCGTATTCACAAGGGCTTGGTTACTAAGATTTAGATGATACAATCCATTTACACTGTAGCAGTGCCCGCTAATTTATTTCTGAAATAAATTTTGTAGGAACCATCACCAATGAAAAATGAAAAGCCTTTCCGATCCATGACCAGAATGGATACAATGTTTTTATGCCCCTTGGGCAAAACAAGCACATCTTCTAAAGCTAAAACAAAGCCGGATTCTAAACCTAAAAGAAGTGATCCTATGTCAGTTTCCTCGACACTATGCCTGCTTCCGACAGTAATCATCACTTCCCTAGCTCCAAGCTTCCTACCTTATACCATATCCTGATTCACGGTACAAATATGAGAACTAGCACTTGAATCCAGTATCCAAGAAGTAGAAAATACAGTAGCAGAACAATTTGTTTCCAAAACTTAAAAGTTCTGTACCTGAAGTGCCATGAAGAATCGGACAGTCTATAGCCCAGTGGCCTAGCTCACCGCACTTGAGACAAGCATCCTTCTTCTTCTTGTTCTTCGGAACCATCGGGGACTTGCCCTTACCCTTGAAGTCCTTGACTTGTGGTCCCGTCTGCTTTTTGGTCTTTTTCTTCTTATTCTTAGACCTCCGAGGTCCAGAAGAAATCACAAGGGTAGACTCCTTCATCCGCGGAGTCTTCATCTGAGACTGAGCGGTCACCAGTTTGTTCATTATCCCAGCTAATAAGTTACACTCAATCTCATTGCAGTTGAAGTTCATAACAAACCGTAAGAAGGAATCAGGGAGAGACTGTAGGATAAGGTCGGTTTGAAGAGAAGCATCCATTTTAAAATCAAGAGCCTCCAATCTCTCGATCATGGATATCATTTTGAGGATGTGTTCCCCAACCTTCTCACCTTTCTTCATCCTTGCACCAAACAATTACTTGGATATCTCATATCTAGCAGTTCGACTGTGCTCACCATAAAACTCGGTTAAGTGAGATAGAATCTGCCTAACAGAAGTTATTTTCTTATGAGCTCTCTGAAACTCATTAGACATAGAAGCCATCATATAAGCATGGAATTTTACGTCATCCTTAACCCACTTTTCGTGGTTTTCAATCTCTTCCTGATTGGCTCTGGTCCGCACAGGAGGCGCCGGAATGTCCGTCTCCAAGACGTATCCCATTGCCTCAATACTGAGGACTATCATCAGATTACGGAGCCAATCCAAAGTTAGGTCCGATCAAGGTGTTCTTTTTTAGTAGAATTGCGAGTGGGTTCATTGTTATATTGAGAGTTATGTCTGCATTTAAGTATGACAGATTAATTAGTGACTCGTTCAATTATGATCTGAATATAGAATTAAGGTCTTTTCTATTATTGTTACCCAACTCCCACTATTTTTATCAGAATAACACACTCCCATGTAAAATCCGGAAGTATCGTCACTCTACTTCATAGTGGTGATCGTATTCTTTATAAATCTTAATAGAGGGCAACCGAACAGGTTTCTAGTCTACTAATTTTGATAAAGTTGTGTCCAATACCAACCCATCTAATGGATGATACGATCTTCTTTTTTCCCTTGTTCACTCCCCTCAACCTATACTGTTTCTATGGTTCGTGAACAATTAAGTCTATACCATCGACACAAATCAGTTTCACAATTGAATCTTATCCGGCAACCTATCAAGTTTCTAGGGATTCAATTTTCTCCACCGAAGGTATCCAATGCGCTCCCGGTAATTTATCCATCCTCCCCGAATGACTACCCCGATAATTTGGAAGCATAGCACATCCAGTTTGGATTTCAATTTCCCGAAAGCTCGATGGAGGGAAGGAAAACCTTAAAACCTTATAAACTTAATAATTCGTCGTGGGAGAATTTTTGCAATTAATGTTACACTTTACACATTAATTCATTTAAGCGCGTTTGTTGCATTCATATAATATGAACAACCATTCACAACGTAGGTGCTACCAACATGTGGTTCATGGACTGTTCCTAGAAATAAAAACTCCGTAATCTAATTACAAGTCTTCGTCTTGAATCTTCGTCTTCTCGAAACGGATCTTCCTCCGGTATTTGTCATTACATCTAAATTTTACATTAAAAATTGCATCCCAGATACAAATATTTCTAGTAAAATAAATAGGCTCAAAACGGCCTTTACAACCTAATCGAATAAAACCGAACGATTCGAAACTAAGTCCATGAACCACATCCCCATTCAAAAACATTCATCCAATAAATACTATATAAATGGAAAGCATAGAGATACATTGATCCAATCAACAATACAAACCGATCCAATCGATTCACACAATCGGTAATATGATAACGTTCAAAATAATTCGATCGATCACAAGTATTCCAATAAATCAATTTTCCCTTATAAAATGAAATACCATATATCACTTTTATAATATGAAATCCAATTTAAAATGTTGAAAATCAATTTTTATAAATACACAAAGAAAACAAGCCCAAAATGGGTCCGAAAGGGGCTGGACCGCGCTCGAAAACTCATCAGCAGGCAAGTAGGCCGCCAATGCCCCGGCCACGGCCTCGAGCCTTGGGCCGCGCCCCCACCCGTAAAACCACCATATGGGCTGCAACATCCCTGGGCCGCAGCCCCCTGAGCCTTGGGCCGCGACCCCCTTCTTCCGGTCCACTCCCGGGCCGTCCAACGGCAATTCGGGGCTGTTTTTCGACCGGATATCCAATATCAATATTTTTCAACATTCATATCTTCAATATAAATCATATTTTCCAGAAATTAAAGATTTATACTTAGACATAAACTTACGAAAAATACGACTACAACGAACGGAAAAACATACACCATGATTATGACTTTTTAAATGATTCCAAATCATTCACCATCTAATCAAGCATTCCAAATGCCAATATCATATGTACGATCGTAAGACCTACGCTCGGATACCACTGTTGGAATTCGATGCCTAAAACGAAGGCCCAGCGGAAGCGGTAAAATAAAAATTAATTCGATCCAAATCCCTACGAGGATCGATCGAGCTACGTATATACGAATATTAAAAAACGAAACACAAAAGATACAAGAAGCCAGCCTTGTAGTCGTTGATTAAATGGTGTCCTTCTCTTGAGCTATTCCCCAAGCTTTAGATTTGCTTTCCACGAATCCAATCCGCTCCTAGCTCTTGTATGATCCAACACCAAAAACACCGCGTCTTTACTTGTCACGCGCCGGAGAAACGATCGGAATGACGATCACCTTGTTACCCTCTAAGGATACGGCTAGAGCTAAGTGATGAAGCTTTTAATTGTGATTATAGCACTCTAAGTTGGTATAACTCACTTTCTCTCTTTTATTTCTCAATTTTCCTCCAAGAAAAATCAAGAACTTGTGAAGAAAATGGAAGAAGACTTGGGGAAGATGACGAAGACTTTGAGAAAAGTTTTCTCTCTCTCTCTCTCTCTCTATATATATATATATATATATATATATATATATATATATATATATATCCTTCTCTCATTCACGTATGAAACCACAATATGGTATATTAGTGAATGATGTCTTCTTTTCTTTTATTCAACTCCCACCACATGCAAGAACACATGCATAACAAATCATACCATATGATTTTTGCCCCACAAGCCATGTTCCTTAATATCAAAAGGGAACAACAAGACAATGTGAAGGTGGGTGGAAGGGGTTGGGGCGGGCATGATGAATAAACGGACGAGTTTGGTTCATTTCGGACCCCCGAGAGTGCAAACAGATAAACTCCGAATCCATTCCGATGTAGTTATATCGATTAATTAATCCAATAAATTAATTATATCAAATACATAATAACATAATTAATTTCTCCAAGAAATAATTATATTCATGAATTAAATTAATCACCCAGTAATTTATTTAATTCATTAGGCTGTAAATCAATTTATCCAATAAATCGATTTAAACATCCAATGTCCCAAATTCAGATATCCAATATCTAATATTTATAATGAGAGAATAAGCTCGATTCATTCCGTCGTTAATCCTATTGCGCGAATCGGTAGGTCCGTCTCAGTCAGCAATAGGAGGAACCAAAGAGTAGTAGCACCGCCTAGCAAGCCTGGCGGCCTACACTGTACCCCAACTGAAAACGAATGATTGGGATCATTCAAGTACCATTCTGTCGTGAATTACAGTATACGTATAAACTCTTCTTTCAAATGTCCCAATCAAGTTATAGGGTCACGGTTAGTCAAACCCTATCTGTACTTGACGCTATGCATGCGCTAATGCAAATCGAGATCATCGAGCTCTCGTGTATCCAATACAACTTGCTCTAATACTTTGGCCAAAGACTTATGATCTCATCTGCCAATAACCGCATAGGACATATATCCCGTTCACTAACAAGAGAAAGAATTCTATCTTGCTATTCAGTAGGACCTGCTACTTGCCCGTCAAGATGCACATCGAGGTTGACCCCCGCCTTCCGATTTACAGGGTCGAACTACTCTAATGAAAATATTGACGTCACAAGCACATCCCTACTAAATCCTCAAGTCGAAGGTTCACGAATACCTATCACAACCTTTCGATTCCATCATTGACTGTCCCAGAGTGAAATCCATGTGACGAATCGAGGGTGAGTCGGTTTGAGTATACTAATCCAATTATCATACCTATAACGTGTGCTCCCACTATCTATTAGTGTTCGACAGGCACTGTCCATGTCAAAGAACACGTCATACAAGTCTTCACATAAACATAACGCCCAGTCAAGTTTCATCGACTTGCGAACGATTAAGTATTTGAGCTATAAACCTTTCCAATGCCGACCCCTTATATAATAAGGAGTGGAATGTTTTGCTCTTAAATACACGGACTAGTTTCTATATATATATATATATATATTTACGAGTCAGGAACGCCAGTAACTACCAGTAAATAAAGAAACATATATTGCCTTATATTAATGATATACATAATTACAAGTACAATGCCCTCACTCAACATCCTTCTGAGTGGCATTTGAGGGCATACTCCTAACAGAGTGTCCAAGTGGAGGGTAAGGACGAGCACCGACTCCAGTCTTTGCGTCGCCGCATTAATCAGCTGACTGCGGCAGAGGTATAACAATTTCATCTAATAATAAATAATTCATTTCAATGTAACTTGTCTAATTGTTTGATTATATGTACGCTGGTAGAGTGATTGCCATATGGCCCTGATCCAGTGAGGGATGTCTTAAGGATCACATTCATCGGGTGGCTACGTTATCGGGATATTATTGAGCCATACATGCCTGGTCGAGCATTGCGGCAACTCAGTTATGTGCAGACCATCCCATTCCCGCACCAGACCGGAGAAAGCAGTCAGGTCATGGACGAGCAGACCATACAGGGTTGACTATCCTATTCGGATGTCATCTGATGCTTGGGTGATTTTTGCGGGCGCATATAGGCTTATTCTCTCTGACTATCAGGGTGCTACACATGATCACGCTACATGCACGGATAACTACCTTGAGTGGTATTATCGTTATTCACACCCTCGACTATTGAACAACGGTGCTGCAACTGGATCGGTGATTCCTTCTCATTCTAGCAGCGACTGCGTATGTTCTTTAATAATTATTTTACAATTTACACTATATTTCATTTCATCACACATTATATTTTTTTGGATATTGTTAATATTTTTTAACATTAGAAGAGTCGATTGGCCGGAATTACTCAGCACTGTATTATAGGTCCTCCCCCAAACTAGGCGGCGGAAGCTACGACCATGCTGGAGGAGTATATGAGGGATTCGCATTTGGCCAACTTTTTTTATTTTTCATCTGAAATATTTGTCGAGATATATTTGTCATCAGTATGATGTTGTATTTGCATTGCGTGCATTGTATATAATGTTTTAGTAATACTTGGTTGTAATATTAATTATAATAATAATAATTATTATAATATTAATAATAACAATAACAATAATTACATCATAGGGACAAATCTATCCCATTGTTCGGTCCTACTCTTATAATTCTCCCAACCAGCAACACTACTGTCGCGGTATAAACTAATTAGTCATTATGGGCGGTATAGGGAAATTAGGCATTAAATCTAGACAAATATATTATTTGTACGTATCCCCCAAATGACCAATGACGATTTTCTTGCTAGACCGTGTTGCCGTTGAGGGTTCTTTCAACGGCAGCATGGTGAGACATCAAAATAAAAATCTACCGTTGCCGAACCCGAACAATATGATGGCGACATTAAAAATAGTAGCAATAGGGAATAAGTCTTCCGCCACAAGCATCCAATGATCTGATCGACACGCAACACCATCCCACGTAATACGTCGAACCTCAGTTTCAATCCCATCATAGTAGATCAGTCAATAGAGTGTATGGTTAGCAATGATTTCATTTGCAATACATACCCTTACAAGTCGCCATTTTTCTTGGTCGCCAAATATGTAATCGGCTACAACACGAAATCCACAATTACCATCTCTGATGACATCAAGATAACCTTCAATAAATGGAAGAATAGTTCCCAGTATCATGTCGACATGGTCATAGTTAGCTATTTCCACTCGGAGGCGTCCATCTGCAATATTTTATCATAACAACATCAAATTTAAATACATATCATGACTATTAATAAATTTATTCATACCAGATAGAGATGCATTATGGACTGATGCAGAAGTGCTACGACCAAGACCAAGTGACGAACCAGATGACCGAGGACGGTCGTGACCCGTTTGACTATACTCCCAACCACTAGAATCACATCTAGCCGAGGAACTTCCTCTTGGTCGACCCCTAACTATTGTATTCACATCTGGTTCGACATAACTCATTTGATCGGGGTAAAGATGATCGTGGATAATAAGTGATATATTGCGGACAACTGTGGGATCGCTTTGTTTGACCTCATCAATAAGAGATTGGAAGTACCGGTGGTCCTCCAATTCGGTACTCGTAGAAGAATCGACAAACTCACTCGTGTCCGTCCCATCAATGATCACAAGTGTTCGCCAAAATAGGTGGACACGATTAACATTACACGCGGTTTGCGATTCCATAGCTCTCACACGCACAAAGAATCTGGTGAGTTGTTTGGAGTACGCAACCGCAACGATCATACACTTGATCACTTAATTCTCTCTTATGCGTCAATTCATTCGACAGTAACCGCAAACAATAGTGGGAAACGCGGAAACTCAAGTAGTTTAATGGAAAACCCGAGTACACCATGCCTGCACAACAACTACACTGTTTAAGTGTCTATCTGATTTGCATTAGTTGTGATTCAATTTCCTGGTTCACCTTGGTCTAGACGGTATCAAGGGCTCAGGTGGAAGAGTTAAGCTATTGCTTTAACTCGGCGTGTGCACACTCTACTCTAAAAGTTGTTGCGTTGCCAAAGTGCAACACTTTATTCGTCTATGCAACAACGAACATCTTCTTGTATTTTAGCCATGTACCCTCAATGTAGGATATTACCTTAGGATTTCATCTCCATGTATCCTTCATGAGCTGCACTCTTTGGTTGTATTCCACTTTGGTCCAGGCTTCCATGATCTTCTTCCACTTCCCGTTCTTAAACTTTTGTCCCATTTTCTTATCTTTTCCACAGATTCTATATATCTTGCCTTCAATATCCTTATTAATATGCCATGTACAAAGCAAGTGAGCACTTTCTGGAAATATCTCTTCAATAGGTCGCATCATCCCTAACTCGTGATCCGTAACAGTAGCCGTCGGGTGAACATCAAACCCAAGCAAAATTTTCAACTTCCCCAACACCCATGCATAGCTTGACTCAGTCGCGCCTTTCATAATTGCATAGGCGATCAGGAAGTTCTTGTTACATGGAGTCATCCCAACTATATCGAGGAATGGCATCTGATACTTGTTCGTTTTGTATGTAGAATACATGCCAATGAACCACTTGTAAGTCCGAATTAAGTTGATTGATGTTGGATGTGCCATGAACACGTGGGTTACCACATTTGTATCTAGTTCGGCCTACGTCTAATGTACGTAGTTATTCGTCACAGCCAAATGATGAAACTGACAGACGACGTCTCTTTCTTCAAACCATGCCTCCTCAAGTATTCTATGTAGTTATTGTAATACCTAGTTGTAAATTCATTCATTATCATTCAGTAATTATCACTCAGTAATTTTTCACTCATTAATAATCATTCATCATTCACGTTCATTCATTTATATTCATCATTGGCGTACTTGGAGCCGTGTATCAGTTACCGATCATCATTCAACTCCGTTTGAGAATCGAGACGAGAGTATTATCATAATCATTGTGATTGGTAGTCTTGTGTTAGAAGTATCATCTATTTCATGTTATTGGACTTATTTACTGTAACACCCCCAAATCCTATTGGGTTATTACAGTGCCGTGGACCCCACACCAGGAGATCCACCAGGCAAACATGACTAATATACATTAAATTGAACAACAAGGGAAAATCATAGTCCTTACCATGATGTCCGACACAATATTCCGATAAGGAATTTCAATGACAAAAGTGGCCTACATGGCCAAAATGAAATACAACAACATCCACGAACATCTGTTCGGGTAATACAACATGACAACAACTGACGATGCCGGAGTACACTCCAACTGACTGACCAACAATGAACAACTCGAACTAGTATCACTCGAATGCCTCGTTGCCAACGTCATGCCCCTGTGTCTCAACTCTCTCCTCGCAAGCACCTAAAACATGAAAACATGTTCCGCCCCCACGGGGTCAGTCATCCAGATAATGAACATCAAATACATGTATAACATGATATGCATCCAAAGGCAGAATGAAACGGTACAATGATAATAATAATACGAGATGCTCACAAACCAAGGTAAAAATCGAGCATTCGTGAAATACTATGCCCACGGCATACTATTAATACCTGTTCGACAGGTTAGAACATAAGTGCCCGACGGCGAATCAAAATCACAGAATACCACAATGAATTACAAGACATGAACCAAACCAGGACTGAATTAATTATGAATCACAATGCCCGAAGGCTCCAATGAAATTACCAGGACAATAATAAAGGCTTGCAAGCCGTTCAGCGGAAATTAACAAATATCACAAACACCTGAAATCAAAACAGCCCGAAGCTGTATCAATGAGGGCCGAAGCCACGGCACGAAGCCGTATCACAATGAGGGCCGAAGCCACAGCACGAAGCCGTATCACAATGAGGGCCGAAGCCACGGCACGAAGCCGTATCACAATGAGGGTCGAAGCCACGGCATCCAGCCGTATCACAATTAGGGCCGAAGCCACGGCACGAAGCCGTATCACAATTAGGGCCGAAGCCACGGCACGAAGCCGTATCACAATGAATGATAGTGTGCTGCCTTGAGTCGGCCAACACGATGATAGTAACACACGGATAGACACCGTTCTTGACAGTCCCAAATTAACACCTCGATTGCCTTAGAATGGCCAACCGACAACAATGATGCAGCGGATGATTGAACACTTCAATTTGCCTGAGAACGGCCAATCGATAACAATGACACGATGAATGAGTGAATACCTCGATTGCCTTAAAAAGGTCAATCGATAACAATGATGCAGTGAATGATTGAACATTTAGATTTGCCTGAGAACGGCCAGTCGATGACAATGATACGCATGATGCCTCAGCACCTTTAATCGGTTACCGACGACGAAGGTGAGAAATGAATAAGCCAATGCCTTTAATCGGCCTGTAGAGTTTTAATGACGATCCAAACAGGAATAACAATGATCTCAACGATGTCTTAATTGACATCTATATTAACAACAATCGATACATCGATACCGCGAACCGGCTATCGATAATGACATTAATAATGAGTATTACAATGCCTTGAATCGGCCGTTAACGAACAACAATAAACATTTGGCAAAATTGCCGGAAGGTATCGTATCGAACGATCTCTTGATATCAATGAATTCATGAAGAGACTAAGTCTCGGAATGATACCACACATTCATACACATACATGATGACATTAGCTCATTGACTAGTACAAGTATAAAACTTGCCTCAAACCGAAGGCGAGAAGGTACTTCCACGATCAACGTCCTTAATGAAATTACCGGCCGCTTGAACAACCTTAAACAACACAAAAATCAACAATTCTCTTAATACATGAATCAAGCATGATCACAACCAACTCAAAAGTCGATACAACAATACCCGAAACTCATTGGGGCATTTAAACCAACACGTTGTAAACAATCTCCAATTGTTTACAACCAAAACTCATTTACCTCCGAAACCAACTCCCAATGAATGATTCAAAACCACAAAAACTCATGAATACTATCAATGATCCAATAGGAATACTTAGAACGATATTTCAACAACATTTAGTCGAAAACCCCCAAAATTCCAAAGTCAACCCATAAGGGTTCTTGAACAATTCCTCAATTATTCATAAATTCCGAAAATTACACCAATGAATCCGTAGAAATACATGTATCCAAGATAGATAATACATATCTAACATATTCCAACATAATATCGATTTACACGAAGAGATCGAAAGCAAAACACCCAAGATCCGAAATTCTAGATCCAAGAATCATTACCTTGATTTGGAGTGATGAAACTGATTTAGATGATGATTATTCCAACTTAGGAGCTTGAAGATGAAGCTAGATGATTGCAGCACGAAAAGACCTTTCCGAATCGCCCGAGCTCGTCCGAAATGATTGAGAAATGAAGAAATGACGAAAGTTGGACCGAACTGTCCTACTTATACTGTCTCAGCTTAGCGCGCGCTAACTCCAGATGTTAGCGTGCGCTAACGCTGCATCGAGTAATCCATTACCTCTCGATGAATCGTTAGCGTGCGCTAAGTACCTTTGGTAGCGTGCGCTAACAGCCTGTTCTTAGCGTACGTTAACCTTATGTTAGCGTGCGCTACCTGATAGTAGATATCCAAAATCCTGGAGTCCAGAACCTACTGTCCTCTGTTCTGAGCGCGTTAGCGTGCGCTACTCTGAAGTCTTAGCATGTGTTACCAGCATAGTTAGCGTACGCTACTTACCACTCGTAGCGTGCGCTACGAATTTCCCAAATCAGCCCAGTACCTTCTGGACTGTCTGCCTCACTTGCGCTAGCGTGCGCTAATACTGAATCATTGCGTGCGTTACATGCACCTCATTAGCGCGCGCTAACTACAATGTGTAGCGTGCGCTACCTCTCAAACTGAAAATCAAAACATGATGATGATGACAATAATCTCGGCTCGATCTCAAACAGTGATGATCCCAAAATACGCCGAATGGTGAACATAGTTGACTGAATATGAATGATGAATGATTATTACTGAGTGAAAAAAAATTCTGAGTGACAGTTACTGAATGATAATAAATGAATTCACAACCGGGTATTACATTTACATTCATACAAGTATTGTATGTCAGATCATTTATCATTTGTAACGAGAAAGACATAGTTGTCGGATTTTTGTCATTTCCAACATTGAGTTACGGCCGTAGCTTATCATGCATTATGGTCGTAACATGCATTCGTGGAATTGGTGATTTTATGGATGAAGACGTCGTACGACCGTAAATCATACTAGTTATGGCCGTAAGCAGGAAGGCACGACCGTATGATTTGGAGACTACGGACGTAGTATGCATTCATTAGTGCAGGAAGGTGTTGTCAACAAAGACAACTTACGGCCGTAAGTTCGGCAGGATACGGCCGTAAGTGTTGTTGTTACGGCCGTAAGGTAGTTCGGGTATGGCCGTAACTCGGACAGTGCGGGCATTATTGTGTTTTCAACGAAGTGTTGTTACGGCCGTATGTAATAGAGATTACGGCCGTAAGGCCGTTGACTTGGGAAGTTACGGCCGTAAGGTGGCAGAGTTACAGCCGTAACTCTACGCAGTATTTAAAGACATGGACGGGATTTTTATGCTCATTTCATCACTTCTTCATTTTGGTTCCGAGAGAGAGTTATTTTGGGAGAGGTTTTTCTTCATCAAATACTTGTGTGTTCGTGTTTAATCATCTTTACTTCGTTGTGGAGCTTGGGAAATCGATTAACACAAGTTTCGGTGGATCGAAGCATTTGGATCTTCAAAGGTAATTTTTTTAAAACCTTAGATTTCGATTTTAAGTGGGAATATGATGTTTTGGATGTTATAATCATGATATATGAAGAGATATACATATGATTATGAGTTTGTATGAATATTCATTGGATTATTGAAGGATTATTCAAGAACACTTTGAATGTTGATTTTTGGATTTGGGGGTTTCGATTAGTTGTTGTTGAATTTTGAATTGTGTATTTGTATTGGATTATTGATTGTGTTGAAGATGTTTTGTTGGATTGAATCACTCCTTGGAGGTTTGATATCGATATAATTGAGGTTGGTTGTAAAAATTGGAGATTGGTTACAACGTGTTTGTTATAATGCCCCAATGAGTTTGGGATTGTGTATCAACGTTTTGAGTTGGTTGTGATCATGCTTGATTCGTATATTAAGCGTTTGTTGATAATCATATTATTCAAGGTTGTTCGAGCGACCGATATTTTCACCTAGGACGTTTGTTCGAGGAAGGACTTTCTTCACCGGTATTTGAGTAAGTTAATTCTTACTCGGTTAAAAGGATACTCATTCCTTTCGTTGTTGTTCATTCATATTCATAATTCATTCATAGAATATTAATCATGTTCAGACTTGGAATTATCAAACTAATCATTCATTTCACGAGGAACGACGGTTCTAATCATTTCAGTGAGTATCATTCATTTCATTATTATTTCATCTTGGTGAGTCATTTTTTACCATTGTCGGATTGTTATTCATTATTATTCATCATGGTCACTTTTGTTCTTATGACCATCTGGGATCATATTGCGTGGTCGGGTGGTTATGTGTGGATTTTTTAGTCGGGCACACGATAGTCATGTGATGCGGGTTCACCGACACAATAGACTGTGCACATGGTAACGTGCCTCTGTGAGACTAGTTAGGTACAAGTGCGGGTGTGTCCGGACACTCGTCTTGTGCACTTGCACGTCCCATTACGGGCATACTATGATGCCCATCTTCAGCTTGATTTCATAACTAAGATATATAATGATTTTGTTTATTCAACTCTTAAGGATTGTTGTTCTGTGTAACTGACCTCGTTGGGGATGTTGTTTTTAGGTAATGGCAAGGCAAAAGCACGGGAAGAGAACGTTGACGGCGAGGAGTCCCAGTGATACTAGTAGCGGGGCCCAGTCCTTTCAGTCATTCACGTTTCTTCATTTGTATTTCCGCTGCAGTTTCCATTTGGATGTTCATTTCATTCAGTGATGTGTATTTAATCTTCATATGAAATATATATATGCATTATGTATTCTTGGGTGTATTGTACTTGAAACTCCTCATCGGAGTAGTTGATAATATAATGTGGTTCGGTACTACAGTTATATTATTTAACTCATTAATTTTCATTCGCCTGGTGGGTCCCAATCGGGGGTCCACGGCTCTGTAACACCCAGTTTGGGGTGTTACAGAGTTGGTATCAGAATACTACCTTCCAAGTCATGTCTCATTTGAAATTATCGTTCACCAGACTAGTATCATTGGACTTTCGCGTCACGTGTGACCTGTGCAAGTGCCAAGCCCCTCAGACCGAAAGAACTGTAAGATTTCTGATGCCATGGTATAATTTCTGGCAATAAGAATCACTCATTCATCATTCATAAGTCAACAATCCTCAATCATCATCTTCATTTTGATCATGTCAATCATGTTAACTCATTAATCATTCAGTTCATTTCATTACTTAGTTGTTGATCTTATGGATCGTATTATCAATCTTGTTAACTTGTTCAAGATAATCATTTCAAGAATTTCATTAGATAATCATGTCACCTCAGTTGATCCTTCATTTAATCATTGTGTTAGAGCGCGTATGCTCATTGTTATCATTTCATAACGTAACCATAATGCGGTACTCATACGAGATCTATAATTATCACGTGACTTCCTACTTAAGTATGGAGAAGCTGTCAGAGGACGCAGGGTAAGAGGCCGCAGTGCGGGCTGAAACCCGGGAGCTCGTGTGAATACATGCGTGAATGCGAGGAATAATGCTAATTCAACAAGCAGCAACACTGCCACTCATTACCCGGAAATAATCACTCACTGTCAGGAAGTCGTACCTGGGACACAGCTCAATTGGAAGGTGTTCGGGTGGATCTACTCACTTTTATGCAGGGCATGATAGCCCAGATGTAATTGCTTAATCATCATTGCGCCACTCTGGCCGAATTAATCGAGAAAACTCTTACTTGTGAGCTTACTGCTGAGGAAATTGCTAAGCAACAACCTTCATCTGCTAGCAAGAAATCTAAGAATCGTAATCAGTCCGAAGGCGGCCAGGCCACCTTCAAGAAGCCTCGTGCGGGCCCTACTTTTTTTGAACGACCTTCTACGGCGCCTAAACCTGCGGAGTCTCAGTCCCGAGCAGCCAGATCATCCATCACCTGTTTCAACTGTGGAGCGCAGGGTCATTTCAGCACTAAGTGTTTGAGGCAGACTATCACGTGTTATAACTGTGGGATTGCCGGGCATAAGGCCTGTTTCTACCGAAGAGACTCCAAACCTACTCTAACGGCATCTCAGGATCCGAAACAGTCAGCTGTTCAGAATCAGGCCACTCAGTCCGCGTCGTTTAAGACGAAGGGAGCAAACAAAGACGGAGCCCACAGCTATCAGACGGGAGCATCCGGTTCAGGGGCTGGCAAGCCCCGAATTTATGAGAAGAAGATGACCAATGATCCGGAGGCCTGAATGATCTCATGTACACTCAAAATCATATCTCAACCAGTGTGTACCCTTTTTTATACTGGCGCATCACATTCATTCATTTCTGAGTCATGTTTGAGTAGACTACACTTTGATAGTGCTACTGGTTGCGAACCTTATGTCATTGGACTACCTGACGGTAGAAGAATTATCGGAGATCATTAGATTAAGAATAGTCTGATTGAGATTAATGGCCGTGATTGGTTGGCGGACCTAATTGTGGTAGACTTACCTAGAGACGATGTTATTTTGGGTATTGATTGGATAGATCGTCACGATGCCATCCTTAGTGTCCGTAAGCGTATGGTCACTATCATTTCAGACGATGGAGTCGAGTGTGTATTTCAGGGGGTAATCTCAGTTGTTCCGGAAGAATCATTAATATGATGAAAGTAGTGAAATTACTCAATTAGGGGTGTGTCGGTTATTGGTGCCATATGACCAAGACCGAGAAACCATCAGTGACGTTGGCGGATATCCCAGTAGTGAGAGAATACGCCGATGTATTTCCAGACGAGTTACCTGGTTTGTCTCCACAGAGAGATGTGGAATTCACGATAGAGTTGGAGCCTGGTACGTACCCATTATCGAAGGCACCGTATCGGATGGCCCCGACTGAAATGCAGGAATTAAAGAATCAACTGGAGGAATTGACCGAGAAAGGTTATATCCGACCGAGCGCGTCCCCTTGGGGAGCAACAGTGTTATTTGTCAAGAAAAAAGGACGGTTCATCTCGCTTGTGTATTGATTATTGAGAGTTGAACAGGGTGACGATCAAGAATAAATATCCTGTACCCCGTATTGATGATCTCTTTGTAACACCCCCAAGTTATTCAGGGTATATCACAGCGATGTGAGCCCCTCCATGGGACCCACAAGGCTAATTATACGCGGAACTATAAAACTTGACCGAGAAAGTCCAAATACAACGAAATGAAGGACAATACAAAGGGTATTCAACCATATCCAATGTATCCAAATACATCCCAACACAAAATCAATACCTCGGCAACACAGGTCGGAACATCGAGGAAACTGAAAAACAATACTCGAGTATTCAATAACCATTCCAGTACAACAACACTGAATGGAGGAACACAGAACATAACCGGAGATAAAACATAGTATCACGCTTGCCCATCATCTTCATGCCGACCCGATACCTGTCTGTACGCTCTCCTGGAACCTGAAATACATAAAAAGTATTTCCGCCATAAAGGGGTTAGCCGTCAAATAGCTAGTGCAAGTATATCGAATATGAAATAAATTACTCCTCGACAATAAAGTAAAGGTAACCACCAATTTATCAATTCAAGACTAGTATTCCGGAATAACTAAATCTCATAGCATCACATCAATACATACATTATCAACCGTGGAACCGCACCAGAGGCTACGGAACCCTCAGAGGACTCGTCGGTCCATCCCAGAGTGGTTAACTCATATTATCCGTGGAATCGCACCAGAGGCTACAAAACCCTCAGAGGACCCATCGGCCCATCCCATAGTGGATATAAATAAACATGCCATTCATATATCTTACTTTCAAAGTCGAGAACGTACAATCATAAATATATATACTTGACTTTGAGACATCAAGAAATCGAACGGAAGAGAGTATGAGTTCGGTAGGTCGAAGAACGCACTTCCGGTACCTAAACGATTCGTAAGGGATATGATAATCAATAATCCATACTCATAATTCACGAAGAAACTCCCAAAACCCGTCTACGATTCACAAAAATACAAGGGTAAACAACTAGAGGTTGGAAAATCACCCAAACCCTCACAAGTCCGAACACGGGTAAAAGCATGTATACGGGGTAGATATATCATAATCTCAAGATTCTCAAGCCTCAAACCGGATAAATCGAACGAATCTAAGAAAAACCCCAAAATTCCCAAAAATAGGGTTCTAAGAATTTTTTACCTTGATTTGGACGATAGAATGGATTAGATGTTGTTAAATCCTTGTTCTCCAACCAAAGATGTTGATATCTGAAGAAGGATCGTCTTTGAACTCTCCAAATCGCCGATACCCACTGCTCTCGATCGGAAAAGTGAGAAAGATGAGAAAAATGACGAAATGGAAGTCAACTGTCCAATATATACTCGCCCAGTCTAGCGCACGCTACACCTCTAATATTAGCGTGTGCTAGCGGGGTCACCGGCTAGTATAGTGGCTTCTGTCGGCCCCGTTAGCGTGCGCTAATCGCCTTCTTTTAGCATGCGCTAGCCGAAAATGGTGTCCAGAAATCGGAGTCCAGAACATACTGTTCTCTGCCCTGCTCAAGTCTTAGCGTGCGCTACTGCGATAGCTTAGCGTGCGCTACGTAGCCCTTATAGCATGCGCTAGCCGAAGCCTAGCATACATTACCTGATAGTCCAGACATCCTGACAACCTTACTACCTCTGCCGACCAGCCCATTAGCATGCGCTACGGATGGATGTTAGCGCGCGCTACTGACCATGAATAGCGTGCGCTAACGAACTCCTAGCCCGCATTAACTGCCAGTCCAGAAAGCAGGATGAGTTACTGGTTTTGACTTGACTGGTCCCTTAGCACGCGCTACGACTCAAAGCTAGCATGCGCTACTCAATGAGAATTAGCGTGCGTTAGCCTAGGCCTAGTGTGCGTTATTTCTCTGACCCAGAACACTTCTGCAAGGTCTAAACAACATAATCGTGATCCAAACAAGGTACGAAACTCTATAACAATATCGACAACATCATAAAGAGTTTACAGAGCGACAAAATAGGAAGAACGGTAAAGTGACACAGCCAATAAAAAGTACGGGTATTACATTCTCCCCCTCTAAAAAGAAGTTTCGTCCCGAAACTTAAGAAATAAAAAGTTCGGGGTACTCCGACTGCATCTTGTCTTCCGTTTCCCAAGTCGCCTCCTCGACTCCATGTCTCGACCATTGCACTTTAACCAGTGGAATGGTCTTATGTCGAAGTTGTTTCTCACGATGCTCAAGGATCTTCACGGGTCTCTTCGGAAAGGTAATATCCTCGGCTACGTCAATCTCACTATAGTCGATAACATGGCTCGGATCCGGCACGTACTTTCTCAACTGAGACACATGAAAAACACTATGGACGTGACTCAAAGCTGGAGGCAATGCCAAGCGATAAGCTAAATCTCCAACCCTGTCCAAAATCTCGAAAGGCCTGATATACCTCGGACTAAGTTTCCCCTTTTTCCCGAAGTGGAAAACCCCTCTGGTTGGCGACACCTTGAGTAAGACATGATCCCCCACTTCGAACTCCAAGGGTCGACGACGAGTATCAGCATAAGATTTCTGACGGCTCTGGGCAGTCAGCAACCGGTCCCAGATGATAAAAAATCTTTTCCTTAGTCTCCAACAACATGTCCGGTTCCATTCCGATTAGCTCCGAAGCTTCGTCCCAACATAATGGCGACCTACACCGCCTACCATAAAGTGCCTCGAATGGTGCCATTTTGATAGATGTATGCCAACTATTATTGTAGGCAAACTCGATCAACGGCAAGTGAAGCTACCAATCATTACTCTAATCTAGGGCACAAGCCCGCAACACGTCCTCCAATGTCTGAATCATCCTCTCCGTCTGACTGTCTGACTGAGGGTGAAAGGACGTGCTCAATCTCAACTCAATACCCAAAGCCTGATGAACGGATTGGCAAAAATGCGATACGAAACGACCGTCTCGATCAGAAACAATGGTCTTGGGGGCACCGTGCAATCTTACGATCTCAGCTATAAAGGTTCGAGCCAACCTCTCCGGTCCCCAAGTATCCTTAATACCCAATAAGTGTGCAGACTTGGTCAACCGGTCGACGATTACCCAAATCATATTCATTCCGGCCCTAGTTCTCGGCATGCCAGTGATAAAGTCCATAGAAATATCTTACCACTTCCACTCGGGAATGGGAAGCGGCTTCAACAACCCCGCTGGTCGTTGATGTTCGATGTTGACTTGCTGACACGTCAAGCACCGCAATACAAATTCCGTGACATCATTCTTCATGTTATTCCACCAAAAATTGTGCTTCAAGTCTGTACATCTTACTCGTTCCGGGGTGGATTGAGTAAGGTGTAGCATGAGCTTCTCGGAGTATTCTCTGTCTCAACTCTAGATCATTCGAAACACAAAGCCTGCCTTGAAATCTCAAGATACTATCCTCATGAACCATAAAGCCAGGAGCTTTTCCTTTAATTACATCTTCCTTCAGTTGAGAGATCATCGGGCCACTCCACTGTTTCCCTTTGATGTCGTCAACCAAGGACGAAATAATTTCTAGAGTACACAACTGTCCTTGTACTCATTGAAGCCAAACTTCTATTCCTTGCTCGATTAAATACTGCCGAATCTTTGTCTGAGAAGTAAAAACCTCGAGCATCTGGAGAGATGTCGATTTGCGGCTCAAAGCATCCACGACAACATTGGCTTTACCCGGGTGGTAAATAATTTCTAAATCATAATCCTTTATCAACTCTAACCAACGTCTCTGTCTCATGTTCAGCTCTTTTTGACTGAAAATATACTTCAGGCTCTTGTGATCGGTATAAATCCGACACGGAGAACCATACAAATAATGCCGCCAAATCTTGAGTGCGAAGACAATTGCGGCCAACTCCAAATCGTTAGTAGGATAATTCATCTCGTATGGCTTCAGTTGTCGTGACGCAAAAGCTATCGTATTATCATGCTCCATAAGCACACAGCCAAGACCTTGACCCGAAGCGCCACTATAAACCGCAAAGCCCTCACTACCATGTGGTAAAGTTAAAATCGGCGCTGAAGTCAGGCGTCTCTTCAGCTCATCGAAGCTCTGTTGTCTCTCATCCGTCCAAACAAACTTTTCTATCTTCTGGAGTAATTTCGTAAACGGCCGAGTGAGTTTCGAGAACCCCTCAACAAACTGACGGTAATACCCAGCAAGGCCCAAAAAGCTACGAACTTCCTTAACATTTTTAGGTGGTGCCCAACCTAGCACTGCGGGTCTACACGAACCCCTTCGGCCGAAATCACATGGCCGAGAAACATAACTTCTTCAAACCATAATTCACATTTCGAGAATTTCGCATAGAGGTGCTCGGTTCTCAAAATTTCTAGTAGCAAACGCAAGTGTCGGTCATGTTCCTCTTTATCTCGATAATAAATCAAAATGTCGTCAATAAAGACGACTACACACCTGTCGAGGTACTCAATGAATATCTTGTTCATTAACTGCATGAATACTGCCGGTGCATTAGTCAAACCAAAAGGCATGACTACAAATTCATAATGCCCATATCTCATCCGAAATGCAGTCTTTGGAACGTCGGACTCTTTCACCCTGAGTTGATAGTACCCTAATCTCAAATCAATTTTCGAGAAAACTGCATCCCCCTGCAACTGATCAAATAAATCGTCTATACGAGGCAAAGGATACTTGTTCTTGATGGTCACTTTGTTCAGCTCACGGTAGTCGATGCATAAACATAGTGAACCATCCTTCTTTCTGACAAAAAGGACAGGCGCGCCCCAAGGCGAAGTGCTCGGTCTGATGTACCCTTTCTCCAGAAGCTCTCCCAATTGATTCTTTAATTCTTGCATCTCGGAAGGTGCCATCCGATCAGGGCCGCATCAGGCTCTAAATCTACAGAAAATTCTATTTCTCGATTTGGTGGTAATCCTGGGAGGTCGTCCGAAAAAACATCGGGATACTCATTAACAACCGGAATCGAAGAGAATTCGACTTCGTTCCCTTCCGTATTCAAGGCATAACACCAATAGCCCGAACAACCTTTATTCAAAAGTTTAACGGCCTTCATGGCACTGATAAGTAACTTGTATTGGCCCAACTTACGCCCCAAAAATGAGTACTCAGATCCGTCTTTAGTCATCATGGTGATAACCTTAGTACGGTAATTCCTAATCGCTTGGTGACTATCAAGCCAATCCTCGCCTAGGATCACGTCCTCGCCTTCCATATCAACTATAATCAGATTCGATACCCAATCCATGCCGGATATAATCACCGAAAAATCTTTAACCTCCCGGTTCCCCACAATTCTATCCCCGCTAGGTAGTTTCACAATGAAGGGATCACAAACAGTCATACAAGTTATATTCAAACGGCGTACACACTCCAAGGAAATGAAAGAATGGGTAGCACCCGTATCAAAAAGTACATGAACTGGATGAGATAAAATATAAATGGTACCTGAGGCCACCGCTGCATCGGGTTCGTCTGTTCGACGCATCTCGTACACTCGTGGTTGTACCGAACTGACGCTAGAGTTTCCCCCTCCAGCATTCTGACCCCATCCCCGGCCCCTGCCGTAATTCTGTTGAGACTGACCAAAAGATTGCCACTGATTCACGCCTTGATCAAGTGGCGCTGGGGCAGAAGCCCGAGTGTCCAAAGTCTGATTTGGTTCGGAACAATAAGCCGCCCTATGTCCCATCTATCCTCAAGTGTGACACTTAAATGGTGGGAAATTTCATTCCAAATTAACGTGGCCTGGACGACCACAATTATAGCAAGTCACCGTGCGAGTTGTGGTGCCCGGTGCAAAACGAAACCCCCTCTTTCCTTTAGCAGAATGTGACGACTGTCCGGCAGAACGGTTAGTCATCTGTGACCTCTGGAAGTTGCCACTCTTAGAGCCAGAAAAATTTCCCACGATCTTCTGCTTCTTCGGTTCTTCATTGGTGTCATTGTCGGGGCTTAACAAATCATGGGCCAAAGCTCTGTCCTGATATTCCTTCAACGTGGTGCAAGAAAATCCGGCCACATACCGCCGTAAGTCCATATTCATCCGCATATCAAAGTAACGGATCTTATCACGCTCGTTTCTCACTTAATCCTTCATGTGGATCAATTGTTGGTTGTACTCCACGATCGCCTGCGAAACGGGAATATTCTATGGTTTAGCCTCGAAAAAGGCTCGAATTCGGCCTTCTCGCACCGGCCAAGGACAAAACTTGGCCTCCAAAAGTTCTTTAAACTCATCCCACGTAGCAACATGATCCTGTGGCTTGATGACTTTCCACCACGTAGCAGTCTCCTTGGTGAGGAAATACTGGGCAATCGGTACTTTCCTCGCTTCGGGACAATCGACCGCTTCAAAAATTTTCTCCAACTCCGCTAGCCAATCTTCCCATCCTAATGGGTCTGTGGCACCGCCAAACTGAGGAGGGTGCATACGGATTACATTCTAAAGCAAGGCATCCGCATTCGGGTTCGGATTATTCAGCTGATCGGTTTGGGCTAAAATGGTCATCTGGTTAGCCAATTGTTGAAGTACATTCACAACTCCAACGTCCGCGCTGTTCCCCTGGCTAGTCGACTGGTCATGCTGACTTTTGGTGTTAGGATGCACCGAGTTAGATAGGCTAGGGTTGGTCTATCCCGCAACAGAACTGAGGGAAGTGGCCGCGCCACGTCCTCGTCCACGTCCACAGCCACGACCACGGCCTCGTCCCCTACCAGCTGACATGCTGAAGAACACACAAGGCACGTAAGTACAATTCAATCGCACATCACCGAAATGACCGATTCTCAAAATACCAAAGCAGAAGCAAAACGATAAACGAAACGTCAGAAGAGTAAGAGGTCTTACAAGTACCGGTCGCACTGTGATGATGGCAAAGTAGTGATACTGTAGACAAACGATGACTCAATCAACCCAAAAGACCGACAACCTAGGTATCCATAGACCTAAGCTCTGATACCATTCTGTAACACCCCCAAGTTATTCAGGGTATATTACAGCGCCGTGAGCCCCTCCGTGGGACCCACAAGGCTAATCATACGCAGAACTATAAAACTTGACCGAGAAGGTCCAAATACAAGGAAATGAAGGACAATACAAAGGGTATTCAACCATATCCAATGTATCCAAATACATCCCAACACAAAAACAATACCTTGGCAACATAGGCCGGAACATCGAGGAAACTGAAAAACAATACTCGAGTATTCAATAACCATTCCAGTACAGCAACACTGAATGGAGGAACACAGAACATAACCGGAGATAAAACACAGTATCACGCTTTCCCATCATCTTCATGCCGACACGACACCTGCCTGTCCGCTCGCCTGGAACCTGAAATACATAAAAAGTATTTCCCCCATAAAGGGGTTAGCCGTCGAATAGCTAGTGCAAGTATATCGAATATGAAATACAATACTCCTCGACAATAAAGTAAAGGTAACCATTAATTCATCAATTCAAGACTAGTATTCCGGAATAACTAAATCTCATAGCATCACATCAATACATACATGATCAACCGTGGAACCGCACCACAGGCTACGGAACCCTCAGAGGACTCGTCGGTCCATCCCAGAGTGGTTAACTCATATTATCCATGGAATCTCACCAGAGGCTACGAAACCCTCAGAGGACCCGTCGGCCCATCCAAGAGTGGATATAAATAAACATGCCATTCATATATCTTACTTTCAAAGTCAAGAACGTACAATCATAAATATATATACTTGCCTTCGAGACATCGAGAAATCGAACGGAAAAGAGTATGAGTTCGGTAGGGCCAAAAACGCACTTTCGGTGCCTAAACGATTCAATATGATAATCACTAATCCATACTCATAATTCACGAAGAAACTCCCGAAACCCGTCTACGATTCACGAAAATACAAGGGTAAACAACTAGAGGTTGGAAAATCACCCAAACCCTCACAAGTCTGAACACGGCACAAAATCATCCGTAAAATCGTAGGAAAAGCATGTATACGGGGTAGATATATCATAATCTCAAGATTCTCAAGCCTCAAACCGGATAAATCGAACGAATCTTAGAAAACCCCCAAAATTCCCAATAATAGGGTTCTAAGGATTTTTACCTTGATTTGGACGATAGAATGGATTAGATGTTGTTAAATACTTGTTCTCCAACCAAAGATGTTGATATCTGAAGAAGGATCATCTTCGAACTCTCCTAATCGCCGAAACCTGCTGCTCTCGATCGGAAAAGTGAGAAAGATGAGAAAAATGACGAAATGGAAGTCAACTGTCCAACATATACTCGCCCAGTCTAGCGCATGCTACGCTTCTAATATTAGCGTGCGCTAGCGAGGTCACCAGGTAGTCCAGTGGCTTATGTCGGCCCCGTTAGCGTGCGCTAATCGCCTTCCTATAGCGTGCGCTAGCCAAAAATGGTGTCCAGAAATCGGAGTCCAGAACCTACTGTCCTCTACCTTGCTCAAGTCTTAGCGTGCGCTACCGCGATAGCTTAGCGTGCGCTACGCAGCCCTTATATCGTGCGCTAGCCGAAGCCTAGCGTACGTTACCTGATAGTCCAGACAGCCTCACAACCTCACTGCCTCTGCCAACCAGCCCGTTAGCATACGCTACGGACGGATGTTAGCGCGTGCTACTGACCACGAATAGCATGCGCTAACAAACTCCTAGCGCGCGTTAACTGCCAGTCCAGAAAGCAGGATGAGTTACTGGTTCTGACTTGACTGGTCCCTTAGCCCGCACTATGACTCAAAGCTAGCATGCGCTACTCAAGGAGAATTAGCGTGCGTTATTTCTCTGACCCAGAACACTTCCGCAAGGTCTAAACAACATAATCATGATCCAAACAAGGTACGAAACTCTATAGCAATATCGACAACATCACAAAGAGTTTACAGAGTGACAAAATAGGAAGAACGACAAAGTCAAACAGTCAATAAAAAGTACGAGTATTACACTCTTAGATCAACTTCAGGGAGCTTCAGTATTTTCCAAGATCGATTTAAGATCTGGTTATCATCAGTTGCGAATTCGAGAGTCGAATATAGCAAGGATGGCGTTTCGAACACGCTATGGGCACTATGGGTTTGTAGTGATGCTATTTGGATTAACTAATGCACCTGCGGTGTTCATGGAGTTAATGAATCGAGTTTTCATCGACTATTTAGATTAGTTTTTGGTGGTTTTCATTGATGACATTTTGATTTATTCTCGTGACTGAGAGGAGCACGAAGTTCACCTTCATCAGGTTCTCGACGTGTTGAGACGAGAGCAATTCTATGGAAAGTTTTACAAATGTGAATTCTGTATGTCTGGTTACAGCGAGTGCAAGGGCAACTTTGCATGTTATATATTTCATCGCCACTTGAGGAGGTGATTAGAGTGAATCAGGGTTCAGACCCATTTTTGTTGCGCATCCGAGAGGATGTGCCTCAGGGGAAAACCCCTGGATTTGTGGTCCACGAGGATGGACTTTTGCGATTTAAGAACCGGTTATGCGTACCGGCGGATGACGAGTTGAAAAACTCGATTTTGAGAAAAGCCCATGCTACCCCTTACTCCATTCATCTGGGGTCTAGCAAGATATTCAAAGACTTGAAACAAAATTACTGGTGGAGTAATGTGAAGCGAGAAGTTGCAGAATTTGTTTTGAGATGTTTAACCTGTCAGCAAGTCAAGATAAAACATCAGCGACCGGCGGGTATGCTGAAACAGCTCCCTATTCCAGAGTGGAAGTGGGAGGATATTTCAATGGACTTCATCACGAGTTTGCTGATGAGTCGTCGTGGCATGAATATAATTTGGGTAATTGTGGACCACTTAACTAAGTCAGCTTATTTCCTTGAGATTAAGGATACGTGGGGAGACTTGCCCAGTTGTTTATCAAAGAGATAGTGAGATTGCACGGTACTCCTAAGAGTATCATTTCTGATCGTGATGGGCGATTCGTGTCACATTTTTGGAAATTAGTTCATCATGCCATGGGAACTCAGCTTAATCTCAGCCCAACTTTTCACCCTCAGTCCGACGGACAATCAGAGCGAACTATTCAGACGTTGGAGAACATGTTGAGAGCATATGTTCTCGACTGGAAAGATGATTGGGAAGCCCAACTACCGTTGATCGAGTTCACATACAATAACAGTTGGCATGCTTCGATTAAGATGGCACTTTACGAGGCCTTATACGGTCGTCATTGCCGATCTCCCTTGAGTTGGGATGACTTATCAGAATCAATCGGCACTGAGCCCGATATGCTAATAGCCGCCCGCGAGAAGGTAGCTTTGATCAGGAGTCGTTTGTTGACCGCTCAGAGTCGATAAAAATCTTATGCAGATAATCGTCGTCATCCATTAAAGTTCGAGGCAGGTGACCACATTTTGGTCAAGATATCCCCAAGTCGAGGTATCTTCCGTTTCGAGAAGCGGGGAAAGTTGAGTCCGAGATTCATTGGACCGTTTGAGATTTTGGATCGAGTAGGTAGTCTGGCTTATCGATTGGCCTTACCTCTGGCGTTGAGCCGAATTCATAATGTGTTTCACATCTCTCAGTTGTGGAAGTATGTTGCCGACCCGAGTCACATACTTCAGTTTGATGAAATCGAGATTGCGGATGATCACTCGTATGAGGAGCGTCCTGTTCGAGTATGCGGGAGAGTTATCCCAAATTGTTCGACCCTTAGTTTCGGGGTCGAAACTCTTTTTAAGGGGGGAGTATGTAATACTCGGTTGTAAATTCATTCATTATCATTCAGTAATTTTCACTCAGTAATTTTTCACTCATTAATAATCATTCATCATTCACGTCCATTCATCTATATTCATCGTTGGCATACTTGGAGCTGTGTATCAGTTACCGATTGTTATTCAACTCTGTTTGAGAATCGAGACGAGAGTATTATCATAATCATTGTGATTGCTAGTCTTGTATTGGAAGTAACATCTATTTTATGTTATTGGACTTATTTACATTCATACAAGTATTGTATATCAGATCATTCATCATTTGTAACGAGAAGACGGAGTTTTCAGATTTTTGTCATTTCCAGCAGTGAGTTACGGCCGTAACTTATCATGCATTACAGTCGTAACATACATTCATAGAATTGGTGATTTTCTGGATGAAGACGTCGTACGGCTATAAATCATACTAGTTATGGCCGTAAGCAAGAAGGCATGACCGTATGATTTGGAGACTACGACCGTAGTATGCATTCGTTTGTGCAGGAAGGTGTTGTCAACGAAGACAACTTACGGCCGTAAGTTCAGCAAGATACGGCCGTAAGTGTTGTTGTTACGGCCGTAAGGTAGTTCGTGTACGGCTGTAACTCGAACAGTGCGGGCATTATTGTGTTTTCAACGAAATGTTGTTATGGCCGTATGTAATAGAGATTACGGACGTAAGGCCGTTGACTTGGGAAGTTACGGCTATAAGGTGGCAGAGTTACGGTCGTAACTCTACGCAGTATTTAAAGACATGGATGGGATTTTTATGCTCATTTCATCACTTATTCATTTTGGTTCCGAGAGAGAGTTAATTTGGGAGAGGTTTTTCTTCATCAAACACTTGTGTGTTCGTTTTCAATCATCTTTTCTTTGTTGTGGAGCTTGGGAAATCGATTAACACAAGTTTCGACGGATCGAAGAGTTTGGATCTTCAAAGGTAATTTCTTCAAAACCTTAGACTTCGATTTTAAGTTGGAATATGATGTTTTGGATGTTATAATCATGATATATGAAGAGATATACATATGATTATGAGTTTGTATGAATATTGATTGGATTATTGAAGGATTATTCAAGAACACTTTGAATGTTGATTTTTGGATTTGGGGGTTTCGATTAGTTGCTGTTGAATCTCGAATTGTGTATTTGTATTGGATTATTGATTGTGTTGAAGATGTTTTGTTGGATTGAATCACTCCTTGGAGGTTTGGTATCGATATAATTGAGGTTAGTTGTAAACAATTGGAGATTGGTTACAACGTGTTTGTTATAATGCCCCAATGAGTTTGGGGATTGTCGTATCGACGTTTTGAGTTGGTTGTGATCATGATTGATTCGTATATTAAGCGTTTGTTGGTAATTATGTTATTCAAGATTGTTCAAGCGACCGATATTTCCACCTAGGATGTTTGTTCGAGGAAGGACTTTTCTTCACCAGTATTTGAGTAAGTTAATTCTTACTCAGTTAAAAGGATACTCATTCCTTTCATTGTTGTTCATTCATATTCATAATTCATTCATAGAATATTAATCATGTTGAGACTTGGAATTATCAAACTAATCATTCATTTCACGAGGAACGACAGTTCCGATCATTTCAGTGAGCTATCATCATTTCATTATTATTTCATCTCGGTGAGGCATTTTTGACCCTTGTCGGATTGTTATTCATTATTATTCATCATGGTCACTTTTGTTCTTGTGACCTTCTGGGATGATATTGCGTGGCCAGATGGTTATGTGTGGAATTTTTAGTCGGGCACACGATAGTCATGTGATGCGGGTTCACCGACACAATGGACTGTGCACACGGTAACGTGCCTCCATGAGACTAATTAGGTACAAGTGCAGGTGTGTCCGGACACTCGTCTTGTGCACTTGCACATCCCATTACGGGCGTACTATGATGCCCCTCTTCAGCTTGATTTCATAACTAATATATATAATGATTGTGTTTATTCAACTCTTGAGGATTGTTGTTTTGTGTAACTGACCCTGTTGGGGATGTTGTGTTTAGGTCATGGCAAGGCAAAAGTACGGGAAGAGAATGTTGACGGTGAGGAGTCCCAATGAGACTAGTAGGGGCCCCAGTCCTTTCAATCATTCACGTTTCTTCATTTGTATTTCCACTGCAGTTTCTGTTTGGATGTTCATTTCATTCAGTGATGTGTATTTCATCTTCATATGAAATATATATGTATTCTGTATTCTTGGGTGTATTGTACTTGAAACTTCTCATCGGAGTAGTTGATAATATAATGTGGTTCAGTACTACAGTTATATTATTTAATTCATTAATTTTCATTCGCCTGGTTGGTCCCAGTCGGGGGTCCACGACACTGTAATAGTCGCCTAGTTTGGGGTGTTACAGTTATAGATATGTCGTCTAGTCGGGTTGTCCTCTGGAAATTTTTCCTGAATAGCCGTTACGATAGCACACGGCTTTGCTTGAGCCGCACTCATTTCACGAACAACTTGTTTGGCAAATTTACTAAGTCCGCTCATTTTTCGATGTCCCTCCGTAGACACAATAAATGAGTTATTATGCATGCCCCTACTCCCATACAGCGGTACGATTATCCAACCACTAGAGTCATACAATTGTTCATCTTTTATCTGAAATGTGCACCTGCATGCTTTCGTCTTTGTGTCATTTTGTGCAGTGGCATCCAAATCTCTCAATACCCCTCTGTAACGTTCACCACGGTTACATCTCAATAATTTCTTCTTTCCTTTATTCTTGTGCAAGGAAACAATTAACTGGAAATCAATTTGAAGCACGATTTTTTTGAGAAAGATGACGCCGTCACCGTCAAATTCTTCTAATATAACCTAAAATTTTTTATTGAGAGGAGGTTAATAATAATACCAATGATACTGATATTAAAGTTCAAAAAGATGCAAACAAGAAAACATAGGTGTTCGAAAATTCAGCCTGAACCATGGAGCAGGCGCCCAGAATTTCCGCTTGGGCCATGTTAGAGGCGGAATCGGTAGATGCTTGAACTATGGATGAGGCGATTAGTGTTTCCGCCTGCGCTATGGTTCAGGCGTTTGGATTTAACGTGGTTGAGGCATATTTATTTAACGCCTACACAGTGGTTCAGGCAGATATCGTGAACGCCTGTACCATGGTGCAGGCACCCTGTCTAGACGCCTGCATAATTTCGCACGAAAAAGGATAAAATTTACCTCAAGAGGCATCGACGATGCGTTTTCATCCATTTTTGTGGCTGTGGGATGGTGACCAAATATATTGGTGATGATCGTTTTCAATGTTTGATTGTTATGGGTGTAACACCCCCAATCCACTCAGGGATATTACACGCTGTTGACCCTCTCCTCGATCATCTTTCATCATCCTTCGTGCCGACCCTGTGTTATGCTCCAAAACCTGAATGCAAAAACAGACATCCACCCCCCGAATACTCGGGGGTTAGCAAAACTCCACTGTTTTGCTAGTGCAAGAACAAAGTGCAAATACGAGCCATAAAATTCACATTCCATGAATAACAATAACCGAGGATCCTCAAAGATCCAAACGAAACGAAAAGTACTTCCCGAGGCAAGGGTTTGAGAAAACATTTCAAAATCGAAATATCATAAATCAATGGAAGTAATTTATAAAACGGTTTAGAAAGCCATCGGGAGTTTTAATAGAAGACAATTTAGGATTATCAAATCCTACCTTTCAAAATCCAAAAGACAAAAGGGGTCACCGCCCCAAAGGTTTACTTTCCGAAAAAAATGACGTTTACCAAACCGTTGGGATTTTAGCCCCAAATCCGTAAAACGACTTTTACAAAACCATTGGGATTTTAGCCCCAAATCTTAGCAACTCACAGTACACAAGAACGACCACAAGGTTCGTCTCCCAACATCAAAATCCACAAATAAAAGATTTAAAACAAACAACAAAATACTCTAGTGCCATCCTAGCCAAGTAAGCCAAACGAATACTTACCTCTTACATACTTAGTCAATGCATGCAATCATGAAAACCGTTCAAAAGCACTCATTTCCGGAAATGCCAATATCAAATCACATTTGGAAAATTCACCACAATTAACCGTCGATCCACACCTCCGTAGACCCCTACCGAGACCCCGTCGGATCTAACCCGTAGTGGTTAAAAGCAAAGCTCGTCGATCCACACCTCCGTGGACCCCTACCGAGACCCCGTCGGATCTAACCCGTAGTGAGCATACACACACACACGTTACTCATGCAATACTAATATGCTAAGAATGTAAGTTCATTAAGAATACTCACTAGAGATGGCCATTAACTCGACACCAATATCAAATTCTTCAAAACACCACAACACGATTAAATACAGAATACGCGATTCCATAACTTTAAACAATAGGAGTATCATCATAAAATCCTTCAACGTTCAAAATAACCAAATCATAATCAATTCCCAGAACACCGTTCACAAATCACACTCGCTTTGAAAGAAAGTCTTTAACGAGGCCAAACCAAAATCCTTTGAAACTTCATTTCAAATAACCAAACAAACACATCAAGACGACCACCGATCATCATATCCATAAAACGAGAAAAGTATGGGCAAGGTACTTGCCTCGAATAACCACAACGCGGAGAATCGGCCGAAGTAGGTTGGCACGAACCGACTACGAACTCGCCGACTCCACCGAACGACAATCCACAACAACGAACTACGAAAGAAAACAATAACAACGAAAATGAATTCCAAAGTACGACCCAAAGCCGCTGAATTCAAAGAACAAATGACGAAGGTTCAAGGATTTCCCTCAAAACGGCCAAGAACACGATTCGTTCCGTCAAATCACGAAAACGGAATTCCAAGTTGAAATATGGATATACAATCCATAGAATATGTTTAACAACATCATTTAACCATAATCGATCCATCGAAAACGGATGAAAAACGAGATCGGGGACAAATCCCCCAAAAAGTCAATTCGAAGGAAATCAAGAAATACACTTCGATTCGACGGAGAACAATGGATTAAATGATGTTAAACACAACAATACTACCAAGATTAATCATACCCATCATGAATTAATCAACAACACGGAACGAATCGGACGAAAATGCAAAAATCCCCAAATTCACGAAATTAGGGTTCTAAGGAAGATTACCTTGATTCGCTGGATCAAAGGATGATAACGGACGATTGATTGATGTTAAGAACTCAAGAACTTCATGGATTTGTTGTTAAACAACATGGCTTCGTCACCCATGAATCGCCATTCGCGGACGGCGAAGGAAGGAAGTGAAAAACGAAATGAAATGTGACTGCTCAACCACATTTATACTGGGCCAGACTAGCGTGCGCTAGCCTTCCCGGACTAGCGTGCGCTATCGGCCGGTATCGGCCGAGTACCCTCGGCCAGGGCCCACACGACCCGGCATCACTGACCAACCCTGCCGACCAAACCTGTCGACCCGACTCCCGCTAGCGTGCGCTACGGCCGGAAGCCTGCGCGCGCTAGCTGGCCCAAAGAGCCACCGGACTAACAAACTTACCTGTAACGACGCTAGTCGGCCGGCGGTGTGCGCTACCTGCCGGTTAGCGTGCGCTACGACCAAGCGGCGTGCGCTACCCGCCGATCCCGACCGAGTCCGTAACCTCGAAACCCCACCGTCCGGCCGATGGCGTGCGTTGGTCGACCAGAAGCGGCGCTACACTGCCGGTTAGCGCAGCCTTCCGGCAGATAGCGTGCGCTACGCCGGTTCTGCCGCATCGATCGGCCGGTGCCGCAATCGTCCGGCTAGTCCGCAACCGTCCGGCGATCCCCGCAACCGCTGTGGCTCGACGACCGATTAAAACGCGCAGGCGAACACGACAAAAAGTTCGCGGACGACATCAACGACCCGAAATGAAAACATAATACCATATTTAGTCATACGCGACCAAGAAACGGGTCGAGGCAACAATTACAGATACGGATACCCGTAACTTTCAAGAAATTACAAAATGGCCCAAAACACCCGAAAATCACGATACGTGATCGAATAACCAAACCGAAGTTCACAACACGTCTAACAAAGTTAAACGGACTTACAGGAAACTCGAAACAGCAGTTTCGAACGATATTAGCAAGAATCGAACTCAAGCGTGGAAAAGTCGCTAAAAAGCACGGAACTCAACAAAACGACACCGAAACGAACTCGGATGTCAAAAAGTGTAGAATTAATCATTCTCAGAATGACGAAACGGTCATGAGAGAGTCGTCAAAACGGACTCCGTCCAAAAAAAGAAATTTACCGAAAATCGAAAATTGCGGATATTACAATGGGTGGAATAAATGAAAATGAGAGAATGAGAAAATATCAAGTAAATATAAATAGAGCAAAATTGTAAATTATAAGCGCGGGACTAGTAATTGTAATTTAAATACACAGAAAGTTTCACGCTAAATTCTCAAGAGCAAGAAAAAATAGCACCTCTCTAGAAAAAGATTTAATTTTAGGGGGCACACTCCCTCATCCCTAACTACATCCCTGATGGTGATATGAACTTCTTAAACTATAAATTTTGAACACTTTTTTACAAATTATATTATTTGTCGGTAACTCGTATACGAATATAGTACGATCAATTAATGTGGACTTCTCCATTATTTTACGCCCTAATAATAAATTTCGCTATTTATAGTATCCGATCAACAAAATAGGCCGGCAAATATGAAGTATGCAATTCCACCTTTAGGAAGAAAGTGTGATCCAATGAAAATTTATAGGAAGGATAACATCGTCTCTGTCTCCTAAATACAAACACAAAATTATATATATATATATACATATATATATATATAATTTTATCTGTACCATTGTATCCATACAAAAAGAATACTCCTACCGCGCCCTCTCTAAATATAAGCCTGTTTTCAGACAAATTTGTTTGACAAAGGCATGTAGTCAAAGCTACTAAAATCATATAAAAGTAACTTTTTAATTTCACCCAAGTAAAGTTCTGCACTTGCTCATTCGTGAAAGTGTACTATAAATATTTAAAACTAATGATGTCATCTGAAAGCATATGCCATGTCCTCCTCCACGGCCCATCGACTTTCAACATCCTGTTGGACATCAACAACATAACAAAGAGGCACCATAACTGATATCATGTAACCAAATTTGTGCCTCGATAATTTCGTCATCATCGTCCCTATCGTCCTCCAACAACCACAACCCGTAGCAGGCTTCTTGGTACGATCTATACAATTTTAGATAAATATAACTATAATATTTTAGAAATATTATACTTTGTTTGAACCAAGTTGAAAATATTATAGAAAACAAAATCATCATAAGCATGAATTTAGATTGATAGAGTCTTATTAATTTTTCTTATCACTGTAAGAATTTCTTTCTTCTTCGCCCGATCCTTCAAAACGTCAAAACAAATTATATGAGAAAAGTATTTTATTAAAAAATATAGTTTGAATTTAAAACAAAGTGACATATAAATAGGGAACGACTCTCCTTGTTTTTGCCACCCAAATCATTGCATAAAATAATAACTTGCTGAATAACGACAAAATAATATATAAAAGAGTAAAAAAATATATTAATTCATAATTATACGAGAAATATATTACAGCTCCTACATAATCAAGCAGCCACGAAAAGTGTTGGACGAATTTCTTCTTTTTTAGATGTGCTTTTTTCCTTTTCGTACGCCGGTGTTATCAATAAAGTATGAAACACATGCACCCCAAGTTTGAATATTAAAGCTGCAACGACTTATCCAAGCCCGAATGCCGGCACCGTCTATGGTACACCCCCATATAGTGCATCCCCTGCCGGATGCACTACACATGGCGTACATGGACGGTGCAGATTGATGCACTAGATGGAGCATCGATCTGCACCGTACATGCACGCCATGTATAGTACATCCGGCGAGGGATGTACTACATGGGGTGTACCATGGACCCAACCCCGAATGCCCGATCTTGATAGTAAAGTAAGGCGCGTGTTGCTTTGTGCTAATGTATAAAATACATACTATTGTAAAGTAATAATACCCAATGTGTGCCTAAGTCTGTTAGTTTACTGGCTTTCCTAGTTAGGATAGGATTAGGCCTGCTTGTATGTATTTCTACCTATTTAAAGGGATATCACCAATTGAATCATACACAGTTTTGCCCTACTTTATTGTCTCAGTTATTTTTCCTTCAACACATTATCAGCACGTAGTTCCCAACTGAGCAAGAAAAAAATTCCCTCCCGTTTTTCTGAAAATTCTGAAGAAAAAAAATCGAAAAATCAGATTTTTTATGTAAACCCGCCGCAGTCTGCAAACCCTAGAACGGCCGCCTCCACCATCTCTGCAAATCGCTGCCGTTATCCCCCGGACATGCTCGTCTCCATCGTCGTCCCTCTGCGAATCGCCTGCCACCTGTCCAGCCCGACGCGAACAGAATCCGATCCCAACGCGTCCTGCTCCAACGCGACCGGAACTTGCTCTCACCCGCCACGCGGCTCGCCACCAGCCACCTGCCCGCGATTCAATCCAGATCGTCTGCCACACGACTAGACCCGTCCGCTCCGATTCACTACCCAGACCCCCGTCCGCCGCGTAACTCCTGATCAAAACTCGTTGTTCGTTTGAGCCTGCTTCCAGTCTGTTCTAATCCATTAATAGAAACCAGACCCAGCGCCGACCCACCCGCAGACGGCTGTAACTTGTCCGACCCGACACCCCCCCAAAACAGATTTTCTCTTTAATTGCCAAAAATCCTAGCCCATTTTTGCCCGATCCGGTTCCAGTTGCAGACCCAATCCATATCCGGTACACGTTCCAGATATGATTCAGTCACAGTCCGATACGATTTCTTAATAACTGCTCAGATTTTTACCCTCTCAACCCTGAAGTAAGGTACACCAATCCGAACCCTACTATATGCGACATGCAATTTTACATGCTTTTATTATTTTAATTGCATATTTATATTTCATAAATTTGTTTATGCTTAATTAAACCAATTAAGAACATGTTGCATTAATAATTTTAATTAAATCAAAGTAAATTGCTTAAAGCAACATGAATTAAAGTAAATTCACGTTGAATTAATAATTACATTGCGGCATAAGAAACATACTTGACTGCATAATATGTGTATAAATATATTCTTAATATTACGTGTCTATATCTATAAATATACATATATATTTGCATGCATATATAGATATTACATGCAACTAGGCTTCATATTAGTAGATTTTAGAGGACTTATTTCTATTGCCTATATTAAATAGAACCATGATAAAGTAATATCATTGGTAATCCTCAAAAGTATCGAAAGTAATTTTGACCATATCCTGGTTCCGAAAAATAATACGCTCCCATTATTGAAAATTTTATCATGGAAAGTACTCATGGTAGACTGTGAAAAATCATTTTCCCTTTTCTTGTATTAAGATAGGTGATCCGACTGGCTCAAATTTGATATCTTGGACTCAAAAGAGCTTGAGTACCATAGATGGGTTTTCTGACGTAGAGACCATTTTTGTCACTAAGGACTATAGTGTTACTATCTTTGAAAAAGCAGGCGAAGCACCATCTGACAAAATCAAAGCTGGTGCATTAATGTTCATTAGGTGACATATTTACCCAAGCATGAGATGGAATATCTACAGTTGAAATCCCCAAAGAACTGTGGGATGCCCTTAAGGGCCGATTTGGGAACATGTGTACTTTGCTCCCAGAACTGACCGTGCTGTGGAATGAAATCCGCTTGATTGACTATAAACGGATCAACCATTTCAACAAAGATATGCTCTCTCTCAAGGCAATGCCTGAATTTCTGTGGGAAGGACATAAGAGAAGATGACATGATATATAAAACTTTTTTCACCTTCCTTATTTCCGCTCTTATACTAACGAACCATTGTAGGCTGGAGTATGATAATAAACGTATCACTACCTTCAGTAAGCTAATCAACCTACTGCAAGTGGCTGAAAGGCATAAATAAATGTTAGTGAGCAATAATATCAGGCCGATTGGGAGAAAGAAAATTCCCAAGGCCAATTATGGCAAAATGAAGGATAGAAACTACCCCAATGAACAGGGGACTGGACGTGGCAGGCATCATGGTCAAGCACGTGGGGGTCTATCCAATGTATTGCGAAGACTTGGTGCTTCCGGCTCCGCTAGCTAAGGGAACCAAGAATCACCTACCCATACTATCGCCTCTAAGGCTCGAGTTGGCAATAAACCGTGCTATCATTGTGGATATGATGGACATGGTACAAGAACTGCCATGCAAGCAAGCAAGTCGTATCTCACTACAAGAAATATATAGAGTCCAAAGAAAGGAGAACTCACAATATGGAGGAATATGATCTAGACAAGTCCCCCTATGTCAATTTTCACAGCCACCAATCGTCGAATTGAGTCATACGAGCCACAGTCTATAGACTGAATCTTAATATTTTGTTTACTTTCTCGTTTAAATTTGGTATAGTTACCTCAAGGCGACTGTGTTGGTGTTTTATTTTCAATAATGGCCTAATGCAACATTGTTTCACGAACATGATATTATTGTAATGCTTGTGGTTTGAAGTTTCACTCTCTTCCAAGGAATGAATCGAGTAGAACTTGAATCTTCTTAGAATAAGGCTTCAATTCATCGAATAAGTCGCCTGCCAAACCTCGGTAACTACGATGATTGGGTCATCCCAACTCATCAAAGGGCGAGGTAATGCTCAATCCTTGATGCCTAAATGGCACTCAATTACAAGTTATCGATACTCTGTATGCACCTATAGCCCTTAGAACCTTACTTGGCTCCAATAATATATGTAGCAATGGTTTCCAGATTGAAACACACTGTGAGAATGGAATAGAGTTTCTTTTATTAATTCTAATGAATGTGGACGTAAACGAATTTTAGAATAACTCATAAGTCAATCTAGTGGATGTACCTCACAATTATTAGGTTTTCAAAACCTATATTGTCACCAACAATGTGCTTTGGGACATAGACTCATATAGGATTTGGCACGATAGGCTAGGTCATCCTGGTCGAAGTATAATGATCCATATACTAAAGAACTTGTACGAAAATCATTACTTTTTGAGCGAAAATGTGGCAACAACTCAACATAAAGAACAATGTTGATATTAATCATATTATATCATTCAAAGAACCGGATGCATATAAAATGCGCACCACTCATTTTTGCAAAGCCTACTCTTTAATCAAAATAGGAGCGAGACCTTCCTATGCTGAAGAAACAAAAGCAAGCATTCCATTCTTATGCTGAACATAAGGAGATATTTGTGAATCCATCCACCTAATATGCAGACCATTTATGTAATTATGGTTTTGATGGATTCTCCGACATGTTGGTCACATGTCGCTCTCCTGTCCACTCAAACTGCTGCAGAACTTCCAAGATAACTTATAAGGGCTCACCTCCCTTATCACATCTAAAGGACTTGATGATTTTGGAGAGTTCACATCAAAAATTACTTGATGTTTATTGCATGATAGAGATTAATGAATAGTATCTCGTCCCGTGTGCATATGCAAACGATCTCACATAAACCACCGTCGAAAGAATATGTATGGTGATTATATCATTGGTTATGCGCACCAATTAGACTTATGCAATATTGCATGCAACTTTACTTAAATCGTTCATTCTTAGACCCTCCGCTAACCAATTAGTTTATGTGTACCAGTTGATAACTAGATAGCCTAATTTTTGTATTTTGGACCCAGACGGACTTGAGTACCAATTGCGCATATTTGGTTACGCATTATATGTGACTTCTGCACCCCACAGCGCATTAGTCATTAGGAATGATTAAGTATTCACGTTGGATAAGAATCTCCAGACGTTTATTCACTATTTAGAACCTTCACAATGATCTCTTTACCGCACAATTTGCGGATTGTCACTTTAATGAGACAACCTTCCCGTCGTTAGGGGGAGGAGAGAAAATGTAATTTCTCGGGGAACGACAGGAATTGTCATGGTGTCTCCACTTTGTCTCATCATGATCCACGAACTTCACAATGTTACCGTGAAGCACAAAGAATACTCGATCTTCAGGGGGTAGCAGATTCGATGCCTGGAGCATTTACTGATATCGTTCAAGTGACAAGATCTCATATTACAACTGCAAATAGGGCTGTGACCAAACCTAAAAGTTCTTCAGTTCGAAGGATTCGGCTCGAAAAAGCTCGGTTCGTGGCTCGATTTGGGGCACCAAATGTAGAGCAGAACCCTATAAAATAGGATTCGGCGAATCAAACCAAACGGTTCGGCTCGATTCGAGGGGCTTTGGCCCAAGACATAAACTCCTCCCATCCCAGGCCAAACCATTCGGCTTCGGCGAATCGGACTGAACTATATTCGAACTATAATGGACTTATGGAATTATGCTAGACTTTAACTCAATCCGAATCGAACTATATTCGGACGGTTCAAAAATTCAAGCCAAATCGAATCGAACTATAAAATAAAAATTAGCCTTCGAGCCGAATCGAACCTTAAACTCTAAGGTTCGAAAGTTTCGAGCCGAATCGAACCTAAGATTCATATAAGTTCGAGCCGAGCCGAACCCTATGAAGGTTCGGTACTGTTCGGCTCGTTTACAGCGCTAGTTGCAAATATGTTTGTAAGGTCAGAAGTCCCCTCCAAGGGGCACATCACCAATGAACCGGGTGATGCAACCGCACTTGGTGGAGGTGGAGTTGAGGCCGTGGCTCCCTGCGAAGGAAGAGGTGGAAGCCACATGGTTCGACTAAATACTCACCCAAGAAAGAGGTAGAGTATGTCACAAATTCACATGTTAACCATCAATAAACTCGTTTCATGCAATCATGCTTGCTTTTATTATATCCATGAATCATGACGAGGGGGGCGCCCCGAAGATATGATTCAGAAAATCAAGAATCTCGATGAAATTATGAGGGTGTGGCCTGATCAACCACCCACTTTGATGACATGTCATGAATCATAAAGTACGATGATGTCGAACCTCACTCAGTTGGATGAAATCAACATAGAGCTGATTGGCCTATAAGAGAAATATTCTAGGTAGAACTAGATTCTCTGACAAAGAGACAGGTATTTGGTATAAGTAGTGCTAACCTAACCAAGTGTAAAGCCTGAAGGGCATAACCGAACCTTTGTCGTAAATCATAATGAGAAGAGTAGAGTCCTAATGTACAAGGTTCAAGAAGTAATGCTTCTCACAATGTCCTGGAATTGATTACGAGGAAATGTACTCCCACATATACGTTCCGTTATTTGATAAGCGTAGTAATTTTCGAGGGACTGGAAATGCAGCTAAATGGATGTGGTTACTACGTATCTCTATGGGGATCTAGATATATATATATATATATATATATATATATGAAAGTGCCTGATGGCATTTCATTATCCAAATCAAGTGACTCTAGATCACAGAGTGCGTTTGTAATTAGATTGAAATGCTCAACTTTACGGTTTTGAAGCAATCCTTAAGGATGTGTTATAACCGTAAAGTGACTACTTGATTGGGAAGGGTATAAGAACGATGAACTGTGTTCCTGCGTCTTCACAAATAAATTCCAAATTTACGATCATCGCAATATATGTCGATGACATGAACATAATCGGTCTTGATGAAATAAGAGAAACCACCGAATACTGGAAATCTGAGTTTGAGATGAAAGATCTTGGGAAAACTCGGTTCTGTCGAGGCATTGACATAGACATCGAGTTTGTAGAATTCATTCCACCGGTCTACCTATGTCCAGAAGATTCTCAGGCACTTTAAAATGGACAAGGTAAACCCGACTAGCACCCCATGATAGGTCGAACATTTGGATGCAAAGGAAAGATCCATTTCGTCTAAAGGAAAGTGACGAAGAGATTTGGGAGCTGAAATTTCCTACTTGAGTGAAATAGCGCATTATTGTACTTGGCTCAATGTACACGACCTGATATCACTCCTTAGTTAATTAGCTGACTAGATTTAGTTCAGCATCGAGGCAACATCAATGGAATGGTATCAAGAATATCTTATGATACTTAAAAGAAACCATTTACTTAGGACTATTCTTTCCCTACGAGCAGGCAAAGGAAGCTGCTTACGAAAAGGCAAATGCTAAAGTAAATGCTGGTGCCGAAGCAACTACCACAAAGTATGTGTTGGTATGATTTGCTTATGTTTTGGAAATTGACTACGCAAAGCCCTTTTGGCTACCTCCTTCAATCACGACAAGATTATTGCTTTGTATGAATCAGTCCGTGAGTGTATATGATTAAGAACTATCATTCTACACTTGTGAGGAACTAGTGGTTAAGTACTACCACTGATGAGCATACTTATATTTATAAACATGATGTAACTTGTAAATCCCCTTGATTGATGGAATGATCATAACGGGAAATATGTGAGATATAATGGAACATACTTACATATGTTGCACTCTTTTCCTTAGACCAGGGTTTATTTTTCTCACTGGGTTTTGTTACTTGGCAAGGTTTTTAATGAGGCAATGGTACAGTAGAAACTCTATAATATAATACACTTGGGACCACCAAAATTTATTAATTAAAAGAGTTATTAATTAATCGATAAATTAATAATTATTAATTTATATATTAATTAATATTTTATTAATTTATAGTAGAATACTTAGTTTACAAACACCTTTCAAGCTTCCACTTAATTATTGTATACAATGCATGTATGTCAAATGAATGGCCCAATTTGAAAGAAACCTTCAATCTCCCACCTTATTATGCTTCTTGTGTTCAATGTATCACTTTATGGACATTAAAAATATTTTCTATATAAATACAAGATCAAAATAGGTTAACACAAACAAATCATACACACAACATGGCTTTCCATCTTAAAGGTGTGAAAAAAACGACAATGACAGACGAGATTCGAAGAGCATTATGCAAGCACAACAAGGATAATCCAAGTCTCACTCAAAAGCAATTGCAAGAATGGGTTCATAGTAACTATGGTTTGTAGGTGAGTCAAGCAACAATATCGAATACAGTTAAGCGTTCTTTAGAGTATCTCTCACTTTCTCCCGAAAGAGGCGATGTTAAGCGACACAAACCGGCAAAATTTCCTAACCTAGAAAAATCTCTCTATGAATGGATTTTTCAATATCAAGAACATATGAATATGACAGGTGAACTAATCATCGAGAAGGCGAAAAAGTTCATGAAAGATATATATCCAGTGGATACTCCAGACTTTACTTTTTCTATTGGTTGGCTTGGAAAGTTCAAAGCAAGATATGGAATTAAAAATTTCCGGTGTTTCGGAGAGAGTGGATCTGTTGAAATGGATGGCATGGGGGATAAATTAAAATCCATAAGAGACAGTTGATCAGTTTGAAATGAAAGACATCTTTAATATGTATGAAACAGGTTTGTTTTTTTATTATTTTATTTTATATTTTGTACTTTAGTGATGTAATTATTTACATGTTTTGATCTTAAACAGGTTTGTTTTTTAGACTTCAACCGGATCATTCCCTTGCAACAATGCAGCTTGAAGGGAAAAAACAAGACAAGGAAAGACTAACTGTTTCTATTTGCTGTAATGAGGATGGTTCGGAAAAACTTCCTTTATGGATTATTGGGAAATATGCTAAACCAAGGTGCTTCAAGAATGTAAACTTGAAGAGTCTGATCTGTGAGTACCGTGCTAACAAACGAGCTTGGATGACTGGTGTGTTATTTGAAGAATATGTTCGCCAACTTGATAAAAAAATGGTTGGAAGAAAAATTCTCTTGATTGTGGATAATTGCCCTGCTCATCCAAAAATTATTGAAGGATTACGAAATGTTGAATTATTTTTTTTGCCACCAAACACAACTTCAAAAATTCAACCTTGTGACGCGGGGATCATACGAGTTTTTAAGATGTATTATCGTCGTCGATTTTATAGAAGTCTTTTGGAAGGTTATGAATTAGGGGTTCCAAATCCAGCAAAAATAAATGTATTAGATGCAATGAATCTTGCAATTTCAGCATGGACTATGGATGTTCGTGCAAATACAATTGCGAACTGCTTTTGTCATTGTAAACTTCGATCAACAGATAACATGACTTTTGAGAACTCAGATGAAGGTGGTGAAAGCACTCAAGAACTCCATAATTTGATCAAAGAGTTGGGTTATCGCAATGCAATGGATGTCGAAGATGTTCTGACTCACCCAGAAGAAAATGTAGTTGCACAGTTGTTGACTGATGAAGAAATTATTGAAAGCGTTATTGGAATTAATAAAGATGATATCGATGAAGAAGATGATGAAAGTTCTACAATGGAGCCCCCTTCACGAAACGAAGCTATTAAAGCGGCAATCACATTGAACAATTTCTTGTTGAGCTATGAGAAAACAACACCAGAAGTTCTTACCATGCTAAGGAAAATTAGAGACGAGATTCAAGGGGAAATTGATTTCAACAAAAAACAAAAGACAATTGAGTCATTTTTCAAGAAACCTTCATAAATCATTCATGTAATATGCTATATATAAGGAATTATTAATTTATATTTTATATGGGGTCTAAAGAAATTATCAAAAATGTATTATCTTATAATTTTAGCGATTTATTAATTTAGCACCCTATCCCCGAGTCGGGACCGGCAAAAAATATTATCTTAGAGAGTTTATTAAATAATCGAGTATTAATTTATCGAGTTTCTACTGTATATGAATGTAAATATTAGGGGGAGATACAGATTTTTCCAACTCTCGAGATCAATGTAAAGATCACAAGAAAATGATGATTATAAAGAAACTTAATCACATGTGTTGTACTCTTTTCTTCGACCAAAGTTCATTTTCTCCCATTGAGTTTTGTTACTTGGCGAAGTTTTTAATGAGGCAACGACTACTTGATTGATGTACAAATCAGGGGGAGATATAGACTTGAGGGGGAGTCTTACATCCACACCGTACGTTATACTCTTTTCCTTCCAAGGATCATTTTTTCCACAGGGTTTTTATCACTTGAAAAGGTTTTAATGAGGTAAAAAGATGTACGATTTTAGGGATCGATGGAATGGTCACCTTAGTAGCGCTATAATCAAATGTAACGATCATATGAAAGGATAGATTCAAATGACGAAGTCTAAACTTGATGTTTCTAGATGCTGTACTCTTTTCCCTACGATCAAGACATTTTTCCCACTGGGTTTTTGCTTGACGAGGTTTTAATGAGGCAACATGACATGCGCTTGTAGACTAGGCACAAGGGGGAGTGATAAAGTAATAATACCCAATGTGTGTCTAAGTCTGTTAGTTTACGGGCTTTCCTAGCTAGGGCAGGATTAGACATGCTTGTATGTATTTCTCCCTATTTAAAGGGATATCATCAATGGAATAATACACAGTTTTGCCCTACTTTATTGTCTCAGTTCTTTTCCCTTCAACAACTATTTCTATTTTTTTGAACTTTTTAATTCTAAGAAAGGAAAATTGAGCCTAGGCTACCGAAAAAGGAACATGTTTGATTGCAAATTGTTGTAATATCCGCATTTTTCCCTTCTCTTATTATTCTCATTTTTGTGCATTTTCGTTTTTGGCAACTCGCTTGTAACCGCATCGACATTTTGAGGATATTTAATATTGAACTTTTTGTCGTTCGAGCTTGATTCGGACTCGTTTTACTCGATTTGATGTTTCATGTTGTTATTTCGGATATTATCGTAATCGTCATTTGGAACCGCCGTTTCGGGGTTTCCAAAGATCCATCTCGTGTTATTATGGGCGTTGTGAGCTTTTGTTTGGTGTTTCGACCATGTGTCGTACATTCCGGATGTTTGGGCCGTTTTGTAAATTTTCCCAAACTTTTGGGAAAATTTCGTTTGTTGATTATTTTTCCGAACCTTTGAGTAGTCGGGAATATGTTTTCCTTCGGCATTTAAGTTCGTCGTTTTAGGTCCCTAACGTCCGTACCATCGTGAATTGTTCACCGTTGTATTTCGATTCTTTTCCGGTACCTCCCTCATTTCTTCTGGCCTGTACTCCACAGAAAGGAATGTTACGTACGTAACAACCTTTTGGTTACGTATGTAACGTTCTAGTGTATTTCGATCTAGACGATTCTGCCTTTTTGGTTACGTACATAACACCCTTTTGGTTACGTACGTAACGCCCTAGTGTATTTCAGTCCAGGCGATTCTGCCTTTTTGGTTACGTACGTAAGGCCCTTATGGCTTACGTACGTAATACAGCTTACGTACGTTAGCCTGTGGTGGCTAACGTACGTAACGAGGGCTGGGTTTATAAACCCAGGGGTTGACCGATTTCGGCCATTTTCACTCCTCCTTCCCATCCGACTCCTAGGCGATCTTCTTGGCATTTCCGGCGATTTGAAGCTTTGTAACTCCGAGCCATCATCTTCTTCGAGTTTTTGGAGTATATTATCAACCTCTAATCGTGTTCTTCATCATTATTCAAGGTAAACTCCTAAAAACCTTGTTTTGGGTAAATTGAAGGGATTTTCATGTTTCGTCCGATTCGTTCCGTATGTTAGATTAATTTATGATGTACATGATTAATCTCGTTGGTTTTGTTCGTTTCCCTACGGATTCATGGTATATTTCGTAGTAATTTTGTAATCGAGAGGGTTTGGTTGTGGTCCGCCCTCGTTGTTATGTCTATACGAATATACATGAATCGTAGGCGGATTTTCGGGTGTATTCCATTTCCGTATTCGCCGAGAGTTGGTTGTGATTATGTTATTCGAATCGTTAGGTTCGGTCCCGTTGGTTCATAGCGTTCGTCGGTGATTATTCTTTCCGTTTGTTGCGTCATCAATTATTCAAGGAAAGTAATTCTTGGAAACCTTTATGCTTAACGTGAAATGGTAATGTATATTGTGTGTGCTTTACTCACCTCGGGAGGGTCCGACGGGGCCTCGAGGGAATCTATGGCTTCGTCCTGGGTTCATGAGTTTGTTTCGCTTCTTGACTCGGGAGGGTCCTTAGAGGCCTCGAGTGGGATTCGTGGCTTCGTCCCGGTCTAGGTGACGTGTGGTGCTTGATTTGTTTTATGAATGTGGCGGCTCGGGAGGGTCCTTAGAGGCCTCGAGTGGGATTCGTGGCTTCGTCCGGTCTAGGCAAATTAATTGTATTTGTTTGTTTAGGAAAAGACATGTCTAGTTTTGGTTTTGAAATGATATTGGTGCATGTGCTATGAAATGTGTAAGCGATTGGTTTTGCCTTGAATACTTGTACTAGCGTAATTGCTAACCCCTTTGGGGACCCGTTTTGGGAAATTCTTGTTATGGATTTGAGTTATGATCATCGGTCTGAGCGAGCCTGGGACGACGAGGATGTTGGCGAGTCGTTGACATGTGCACTTGGGTCTACTTATTTCTTTTGTCCATTTCGATATGGTTGTTTCCTATATTTATAAACTGATAGACTGTACTCTCGAGTACTTAGGCTTTTCATTTCAAACTCCGTATTGTAATACTTTAAAACTATTACATTGTCTGTTAGGCGTATTTTTATGCGCTTTTATATCATTAATTTATATCCATCTTGAGCCTAAATCAGCATAAATGAGCTTTTAATGCATTATTTTTATATGTTTTGCAGGAAATCGGAGTCCGGAAGCCAAAACGATGAAAACGGCGAAAATAGCTTTTAGTCATGAGCCGTGGCACACACCAATTGAACCGCAGACACGAAGACAACCAATGAATGATGTGCGCACTTTCTTGTGTCTTGTGGCCTTAAGTGGCCGCACGAAAAGCGCAAAAAGACGCTGTAAGTATGCTGAATTTGATAGTGGGCCGCGGATGCATCAGCTTTTGGGCCGCAAGTTTTTTTTTTCTTTGTGGTGCCGAGTGGAGCACAAAAAAGGGAGAGGAATTTATTTCCTTAAGAGAAAACTACTGGAGGGTAATTGAAAAAGAAAAAAAAAAACTATAAAAGGGGAAATAAGGAGAACAGATTGGGGGAGAACAGAGAGTTTTTTCGGCGGAAGAAAGCAAGGAGAATACGAGGAGAGATTTGTGGGCGACGACAAGACCACGGATCCCTACGGTTTTTCTGCATCTTAATTTTTAGATCTATTAGAGTAGGATTTTGATTGTAGCCAATTTCATGATGGTTTGATTATTTATTATTATTTCGATTTACTCGTTATTCTATTGAATTGGATTAACCTTTCTAATTATCTTTTTAATTATGCATAATTTAATTTGTTTTGAATGTCTTTATGGATTCGGGAGATGAAATTTAGGCATAGTTCTGGTTAGACGAATCATAATTTTCGTGAGATAGGGATATACTCATGCGAATTGTGAAGCCCGTTATTTTGGAAATTCTTGAACTATTTTAGCTATTAATTATCTGATTCGAATAGGGATATATCGAGTTAGTAATTCGTAGTATTTTCAATCGACCTTGGGAAAGGCTTTAGAATAATTTAGGAATTCCTGGCTTACAATCAATTGAATAACAGTGAATTGAATCGAATAAATATCATTCCCGATTCTTTGAGGTGAAAATCATAATCCTACCCCTTATTAGTATTATTATTATTATTAGTACTATTATTTATTTTCTGCAATTAGTTTAGATATAAACTCTATCTAATTGTTCTTCAAATAAAATTGTGAGTTGACTAAATTTTGGTACTTAGTGAAATCAGTCCTCGAGGGAACGATACTTTACTTATCACTTTATTACTTGTTGACACCGTGCACTTGCGGCATATTGTGAGGGATTTTCCCACAACAAGTTTTTGGCGCCGTTGCGGGGGACTGTTTTTTCGCTAATATCAATACCAAGCGACTCTAATTTTAATTTGAAGTTTTTTTTTTCTTTGTTTAGTCTTTATATTTTTATTTTCTTCATTATGTTTTCCTATGAGTATCGTGGCCCTTGGCATTTCATAAATTTCGATGTTCTTAATAATTTGCCAAATAGGGTCAAATTTCCCCCAAAACAAAAGACCATGCTTGAACAATGTGTAGACACTCTTAAAAATCCTGATAGTACCCTTTTTGAGCTAGAATGTGCACGTCGTGGTCTTGAGGTTCACTACGGTTATTTTCCAGCTCATATATTTAGTAGTGAAGTTGAGGGGGAGGTTGAGAAGAATGACATGTTGAGTTTTAGGGTCGATCCCCCAGCACCTAATGATAACATAAAGTGTGATGAGCCTGTAGAAGAAGTTACCATTGATGATATTTCCAAAGTAATTCCATTAAATTGTCATCAAACTTCGACTAATAAGGTGAACACTTTTGTGCCAAAAATTTTATTAACGGTGCCACGCATAATTTTTCCTAAATACATAATGGAAGAGATTGACCCCATTACTCATGATTTTATTGAGGCTGATTCTTCGAGTTCTAATGAGGTTGTGCATGATAATGCTTTATTATTTGTCCATTCGAACTCTGCTTATTTTTTCATGCCTTATCATTATTATATTCTTCCATCATTTTTTGGTTGTCCGCATAATTATTCTTATTCATTATTTTTGGCAACCGGGCATGAGCCAAAGCCTCCCTTGTGAAATAAGAGGCTTATTGATTGCAAGAAGGGGGCATTTGGTAATCTCCCTAGAAAGAAGCCACGTTAGAATTTTTTTTGCCACGTCGTGCTCAAGACGTAAAATAGAGCGCTGGATGGGAGGCAACCCATCATTTTACTTGCTTTCTAGTTAGTTGTTTTTATTAGATTTTTCGTTAGTAATTTTCTTTTCTTTGTTTTATATTTTGTTTGGATTCGTGTATTCTTGTGGCCCTTATTTCTCTAAATCTTTTTATAACCCCAATGAGTTATTATTCTTCATATTCTAGTCTTTCTTGATTTAATGTCTATTGTTACCTCATGACTAGAGACTAAGTTTGGGGGTCCCTCGTGATGTTTGGCGTTATTTGAAGTATGGATTGACCGACGTTTCCACTCAGACATGTGCGGGTGTTCAAGAAGACATTTGGAATAAGTTTCACTTTTCTTTATCTCTTTTATTTTCACATGAGTTTTATTATTGATAATGTTATGTGTAGTGGACTTTATTTTGCATGCTGTTGATGGTTTTTGCAAGCTTGAATTTTTCGTGAATTTTTCGTGCTTCCATGTGTAAAACTGATGTTACGATCGATTTCTCTTTGAAGAAAGCTTGATTGACTTTTAGTCGAGTTGCGATCGGCGATTTCTTTTACATTGAGTATTCATTTTGGTCCGAAATTTTATCGTTTTTGTAGAAATTTTAGCAGATAAGAAAGGAGACATACGTGTTTGCAAATCACCATTTATACGTTTGGTTAAACTTTTCGCGTAGCTAGTCGTCCAGTACTACGAGTCTTGTTGGCATTTGGATTGAGTTTAGGGTCGGACAGTTTTTCCAAAAAGTCGAGATACTATTTGTTCTATGATGGGAAGTTTAGTAACCGGGGGTATTCATGTGACCCGTTGTTTACTCTCGCGTAAAACGACGACCCTGAATAGATTAATAATTTAGAAATATCGCATTACCGATAATAGGGGGCCTAGTAACCGGGGGTATTCGCGTGACCCGTTTACTCTCGCGTAAAACAACAACCTTGAATCGGACATGCGGGAATAGCTATTCGAGTTGTTTCTCCGCTGTGGAGGGGAACTTAGTAACTAGAAGCATCCATGTGCCCCATGAGTGTCTTTTACGTCAAACGGTTCCCCAATGCATGAGAATGGAATTCCACCCTAGGATTATCCCGATGAAACATCCCGAGATCCGAACCTAGTGGTTAACTCGAATCATAATATTGATCATACATAAGGGAATGCTGTCCTAGGCGTAATTTTGATAATGAAACTCTTGAATTTTGCCACTAGACTGTGGGACTGGGCGAATTGGCTTGTTTAATCTAACCATTCATATTGACGGTGGGTTATATTCAAGCTTGTTAATCTTTGAGCTTGATTTTCTTCTTGAACGATTGATTAGGACTGAAATTGGTTACTTTGTGGAATCAGTGTCCGGGACGTGACTCACTATTACGATACTTGTATTATTCTTTGAGATTTTCAGGGTAGTATTGATTAAGTTGAGCACTATGGATTTGCATGATTATTCACGATACATTTTGTTTAAAATTATAATTTTTTGCTTGAGGACAAGCAAAGGCTCAAGTTTGGGGTATTTGTTAGGCGTATTTTTATGCGCTTTTATATCATTAATTTATATCCATCTTGAGCCTAAATCAGCATAAATGAGCTTTTAATGCATTATTTTTATATGTTTTGCGAAATGAGTCGGAAGCCAAAACGATGAAAAGCGAGCAAAATAATAGCGATTTTTAGTCGCATGGCACATGGCACAAGTGAGCCGCGGCACGAAGACAACCGTGAATGATGTGCAGACATCTTTGTGTCTTGGCATTGTAGTGATGGCCATGGCCGCGAAAGCGCAAAAAGACGCTGTAAGTATGCTGAATTTGATAGTGGGCCGCGGATGCATCAGCTTTTGGGCCGCAAGTTTTTTTTTTTTCTTTGTGGTGCCGAGTGGAGCACAAAAAAGGGAGAGGAATTTATTTTCTTAAGAGAAAACTACTGGAGGGTAATTGAAAAAGAAAAAAAAACTATAAAAGGGGAAATAAGGAGAACAGATTGGGGGAGAACAGAGAGTTTTTCGGCGGAAGAAAGCAAGGAGAATACAAGGAGAGATTTGTGGGCGACGACAAGACCACGGATCCCTACGATTTTTCTGCATCTTAATTTTTAGATCTATTTGAGTAGGATTTTGATTGTAGGCAATTTCATGACGGTTTGATTATTTATTATTATTTCGATTTACTCGTTATTCTATTGAATTGGATTCTTCTTACTATTCTTAATGCTTTTTAATTGTCTGGCCAACAATTAATTTGTTTTGAATGTCTTTATGGATTCGGGAGATGAAATTTAGGCATTGTTCTGGTTAGACGAATCATAATTTTTGTGAGATAGGGATATACTCATGCGAATTGTGAAGCCCGTTATTTTGGGAATTCTTGAACTATTTTAGCTATTAATTATCTGATTCGAATAGGAATATATCGAGTTAGTAATTCGTAGTATTTTCTATCGACCTTGGGAAAGGCTTTAGAATAATTTAGGAATTCCTGGCGTACAATCAATTGAATAACAGTGAATTGAATCGAATAAATATCATTCCCGATTATTTGAGGTGAAAATCATAATCCTACCCCTTATTAGTATTATTATTATTATTAGTACTATTATTTATTTTCTGCAATTAGTTTAGATATAAAATCTATCTAATTGTTCTTCAAATAAAATTGTGAGTTGACTAAATTTTGGTACTTAGTGAAATCAGTCCTCGAGGGAACGATACTTTACTTATCACTTTATTACTTGTTGACACTGTGCACTTGCGGCATATTATGAGGGATTTTGCCACAACATTGTCGGTTGATGCTTATTTCGCCGGTTGCTCCGGCCGTATCTTGTTATGTCATATCATTTAGATGTGTGTCCTCGCTAACCGAGATGGTTAGTCGAGTGGAGTTTTCTTGTTTGTAGCCTGGTGGGTCCCATGTAGGGGCCCACGGCGCTGTAATATACTTCGAATATCTCGGGGTGTTACAGAAAATGGTATCAGAGACTTTGGGTTTATGGATACCTAGGCTTGTTGGTTATTTGGGTCTAGTCGTCTTTTGTTTTGCACATTGTCACACCGTTGCCAGCATCTCGGTACTTCCAGTGCTCGTAAGTTTTCTTATTCAGTCCTTTGTTTTCTTGCATAGTATTTCCGCTTTTCGAATCATAGTTGCTTTTTCCTCCCTTACTCATCATCAATATACTTCTGTTATCTCTTAACACCAGTATGGATGCCGGAGGAAACTGTGGTTGTGGTCGTGGTCATGGACGCGGACGAGGACGTGGGGCAGCCGGTGGGGCGGCCACGTCGCATTCTTTGGGAGCCGGCAGTACCGGCGACCGTCACAGTCATGCATCTTCTCAGGAGCGCGCCGATCTTGGTATTGCGGCTGTTATGCAGCAAATGGTTAACCAAATTGCGGCTATAGCTCAGGTGGTCCAGAACCCCGATCAGGCCCATGCTAATCGGGGCGGAGCGGATCGCTGGCTACAGGATGTCATCAAGATGCATCCTCCTCAGTTTTCAGGAGCTTCGGACCTGATCGGCTGGGAAGGGTGGATCAAGGAGATATCTAAAGTCTTCATTGCCACCAACTGTCCCGAGGACCGCAAGGTACCTATTGCCCAGTACTTTCTCACTGGGGACGCTATGGATTGGTGGGAAGCCGTGGGGCCCAAAGATCATGTTGCTTCGTGGGCCGAATTTCAGGAATTGATGGAGACCAAGTATTGCCCGTGGCCGGTCAGACAGGCTCGGGTACATGCTTTCTATGATGCTCAACCACGGGATATCCCCGTATCTCAAGCCATTGCCGATTTTAACAAGGAATTGGGCTATGTGAAGACCCAAGTTGTCGAAGAGAGTGACAAAATTTTTCATTTTTCCAGGAGGATGAAGCTGTCCATTCGGGACTATATGTCTGGACTCGTTTGCAGTACTTTGAAGGATTATCAGAGTCGAGCTCTTGCTTATGATATGTCCGTGACGGCAAGTGATGTGGCTCGTGAGAGCAAGAAGCAGAAGTCGGCCGGAAATTTTTCTGGTCCCAAGAGTGGAGGCCATCAGAAATCTCAACCTGTAAACATTTCTACGGGTGGTTCGACTCGTTTCTCTGGGAGTTTCCGGTGCCGCGGAACCTTCGTGACGGACCCTGATGCTTTAAGCGTGGCAAGCCGTGCCACGTGAACCGGATTGTCCTCGTCCACCTTTGACTTGTCATACTTGTGGTCGGGCCACAAGGCTTCTTTGCGAGAAGCTCGATAGCCTTCGGCCGTTCTTCTCACCCATCACCTATGGAGCCGAGTGTGAACCAGGGCTCATTCGCTCCGCCGCCACCGCCGAGTGCCGGCCGAGGTAGGGGTCGGGGTCAGCCCGCTAGAGGAGGAGCTTCCAGTGTCGGCTCTGCCCAGCCGCATATCTACGAGATGAGGAGGGCCGATGATCCAGCAGCTACTGTGGCGACAGGTACCGTTCATATCCATTCTCATCCTGTCGGTGTACTTTTTGATTCGGGTGCTACGCATTCATTCATTTCTCTAGAGTGTGTACGGCGTTTGAGTCTCGACTGCTTGTCACCTTGCGAGCCTTTCATCGTCAAACTTCCTAGCGGTGATAGAATTGTCGGTGATCGAGAGGTTCGGGACTGTTCTGTGTTTATTTGTGAGAGGGTCTGGCCCTCTAATCTTATTGTTGTAAGTATCGAGGGTGAGGATTTGATTCTCGGGGATGATTGGCTCGAGCGGCATGGTGCAATCATGAACTACCGCACGAGGATCATTACCATGTTAGCCGAGGACGGCACTGAACACTCTTTCACGCGACGAAAGAGAAACCAGAGGTTTGTTATTAACGCCTTGAAGGCGATGAAACTCCTGCGAAAGGGGTGTATGGGTTATTGGTGCTACGCCTTGAAGGCGGAGAATGGTGGAGTCGAGCTTTCGTCGATTCCAGTCGTTAGTGAGTTTCCTGATGTATTTCCTGACGAGTTACTGGGATTGCCACCGGATTGTGAGGTCGAGTTTGCTATAGAGTTAGAGCCGGGTGCGGCTCCAATTTCGAAGGCGCCGTATCGCATGGCACCTTCAGAGATGGCCGAGTTGAAGAAACAGTTGAGTGAACTTCTTGAGTCGGGGTATGTTCGACCGAGCGCCTCGCTTTGGGGCGCACCGGTCCTGTTTGTGCGTAAGAAGGATGGTTCACTGCGTTTGTGTATCGACTATCGCGAACTAAACAAGGTGACCATCAAGAACAAGTATCCTTTGCCGAGAATTGATGACTTGTTCGATCAGTTGCAGGGAGCCGCGGTATTCTCAAAGATTGATTTGAGATCGGGGTACTATCATCTCCGGGTGAGGGAGTCCGATGTGCCGAAAACGGCTTTTCGGACGAGATACGGACATTATGAGTTTGTAGTTATGCCTTTCGGGTTAACTAATGCGCCGGCAGTGTTCATGCAATTGATGAACAAAGTCTTTATCGAGTATTTGGATAAGTGTGTCGTCGTCTTCATCGACGATATTCTTATTTATTCGAGGAGCGAGGAAGAGCATGCCGATCATTTGCGAGTGGTGTTAGACGTTTTGAGGACCGAGCAACTCTATGCAAAGTTCTCGAAATGTGAGTTCTGGCTAAAGGAAGTGATGTTTTTGGGTCACGTGATTTCAGCCGAGGGTGTTCGTGTGGATCCGCAGAAAATTGAGGCAGTGTTGGATTGGGCACCGCCCACGAATGTGAAAGAGATCCGTAGTTTCTTAGGTTTGGCTGGCTACTATCGTAGGTTCGTCGAGGGTTTCTCGAAACTAGCTCGGCCACTTACACAGTTGCTCCAGAAATCCGAGAAGTTCGTCTGGAATGACGAGAGGCAGTCCAGTTTTGAGGAGCTGAAGAGGCGATTGACTTCAGCCCCGTATTGATGCAGCACGGCAAGACCGTCGCTTATGCGTCGAGATAGTTGAGGCCATATGAGCTCAACTACCCTACTCATGATTTGGAGTTAGCGGCAGTTGTTTTTGCCCTCAAGATTTGGCGCCACTATCTTTTCGCCTCTACATGTCAGATTTTTATCGATCATAAAAGTCTGAAATACATATTTACTCAGCGGGAGTTGAATATGAGGCAGAGGAGGTGGTTAGAGCTGATTAAGGATTATGACCTCGAAATCCTTTATCATCCGGGCAAGGCGAATGTCGTGGCCGACGCCTTGAGTCGGAAACCGATTGCCTTGCGAACGCTTGAGGTCCTTACATCTCAGTCTGAGCTTCGGCGGGCTTTGATTGAGTTTGATGTCGAGGTTTTGTTGCCTGGGGCTGTCGGGCAACTTTGTGCTTTAGAGGTTTCGTCGTCTTTGATCGATGAAATTAAGCTGAAGCAGTTAGAGGATCCGATGATTACTCAAATCCGAGAGAACGTTCTTAAGGGAAAGTCTCCTGGATTTGTGATTCATGAGGATGGTGTTTTGAGATTCCAGAGTCGGCTTTGTGTACCGAACGACTCAGAGTTGAGACAGAGTATTTTGCGCGAGGCCCATGCTACGCCTTACTCCGTTCATCCTGGTTCGAGTAAGATGTATAAGGACCTGAGGAGGAATTTCTGGTGGAATGATATGAAGGAGGAGGTCGCCCAGTTTGTAGCGAGATGTTTGACTTGCCAGCAGGCCAAAATCGAGCATCAGCGACCAGCCGGGTTATTGCAGTCACTTCCCATTCCGGAATGGAAATGGGAAGATATATCGATGGATTTCATTACGAGCTTGCCGAGATCGAGATCGGGCATGAATATGGTTTGGGTGATTGTTGATCGTCTTACCAAGTCGGCACATTTTCTGGGCATCAAGGACACTTGGGGCCCGGAGAAGTTGGCTCGTATATTTATCGCGCAGATTGTGAGGCTTCACGGTACTCCGAAGTCTATCGTTTCGGATCGTGATTGCCGTTTTGTATCACACTTTTGGCAGGCGGCACATAAGGCGTTGGGTACTTGTTTGCGTTTGAGTACCTCTTTTCATCCCCAGTCAGATGGACAGTCGGAACGCACTATCCAGACATTCGAGGATATGCTGCGTGCTTGTGCTCTCGATTGGAGTAGTGACTGGGAGGAGCATTTGCCACTAATCGAATTCACGTACAACAATAGTTGGCACGCGTCGATTCGGATGGCACCGTATGAGGCACTCTACGGGCGGCGTTGTCGATCGCCGATTTGTTGGAATGAGGCGTCCGACTTGGTCGGGACCGAACCGGATATCGTGTTAGAGACGAGGCGGAAGATAGAATTAATCCAAGAACGGATGTTGACTGCCCAGAGTCGACAGAAGTCATATGCCGATGTCCGTCATCGACCTTTAGAATTCGAGGTGGGAGACCTCGTTTTGCTGAAGGTGTCGCCGACGAGAGGAGTTTTCCGTTTCGGGAAGAAGGGGAAGTTGAGTCCGAGATTTATTGGACCCTTTGAGATTCTTGAGCGAGTCGGTGATTTGGCATATCGTTTGGCGCTACCTCCGGCCTTGAGTCGCGTTCATAACGTCTTCCATGTTTCTCAACTGAGGAAATATGTCCCGGATCCTAGTCATATCATCGATTATGGTGAGATCGATATTGCCGAGGACATTACCTTCGAGGAGCATCCCTTAAAGATTTTGGAGCACCGTGAGAAGCGACTCAGGCATAAGACCATTCCTTTGGTCAAAGTGCAGTGGTCGAGACATGGTGTCGAGGAGGCAACTTGGGAAACCGAGGATAGCATGCGTGCTAAGTATCCCGAGTTGTTTATTTCTTAAGTTTCGGGACGAAACTTGTTTTTAGAGGGGTAGAATGTAATATCCGCATTTTTCCCTTCTCTTATTATTCTCATTTTTGTGCATTTTCGTTTTTGGCAACTCGCTTGTAACTGTATCGACATTTTGAGGATATTTAATATTGAACTTTTTGTCGTTCGAGCTTGATTCGGACTCGTTTTACTCGATTTGATATTTCATGTTGTTATTTCGGATATTATCATAATCGTCATTTGGAACCGCCGTTTCGGGGTTGCCAAAGATCCATCTCGTGTTATTATGGGTGTTGTGAGCTTTTGTTTGGTGTTTCGACCATGTGTCGTACATTCCGGATGTTTGGGCCGTTTTGTAAATTTTCCCAAACTTTTGGGAAAATTTCGTTTGTTGATTGTTTTTACGAACCTTTGAGTAGTCGGGAATATGTTTTCCTTCGGCATTTAAGTTCGTCGTTTCAGGTCCCTAACGTCCGTACCATCGTGAATTGTTCACCGTTGTATTTCGATTCTTTTCTGGTACCTCCCTCATTTCTTCTGGCCTGTACTCCACAGAAAGGAATGTTACGTACGTAACAACCTTTTGGTTACGTACGTAACGTTCTAGTGTATTTCGATCCAGACAATTCTGCCTTTTTGGTTACGTACGTAACACCCTTTTGGTTACGTACGTAACGCCCTAGTGTATTTCAGTCCAGGCGATTCTGCCTTTTTGGTTACGTACGTAAGGCCCTTATGGCTTACGTACGTAATACAGCTTACATACGTTTCTAACGTACGTAGCGAGGGCTGGGTTTATAAACCCAGGGGTTGACCGATTTCGGCCATTTTCACTCCATCTCCTTCCCATCCGACTCCTAGGCGATCTTCTTGGCATTTCCGGCGATTTGAAGCTTTGTAACTCCGAGCCATCACCTTCTTCGAGTTTTTGGAGTATATTATCAACCTCTAATCGTGTTCTTCATCATTATTCAAGGTAAACTCCTAAAAACCTTGTTTTGGGTAAATTGAAGGGGTTTTCATGTTTCGTCCGATTCGTTCCGTATGTTAGATTAATTCATGATGTACATGATTAATCTCGTTGGTTTTGTTGGTTTCCCTACGGATTCATGGTATATTTCGTAGTAATTTTGTAATCGAGAGGGTTTGGTTGTGGTCCGCCCTCGTTGTTATGTCTATACGAATATACATGAATCGTAGGTGGATTTTCGGGTGTATTCCATTTCTGTATTCGCCTAGAGTTGGTTGTGATTATGTTCTTCGAATCGTTAGGTTCGGTCCCATTGGTTCATAGCGTTCGTCGGTGATTATCCTTTCCGTTCGTTGCGTCATCAATTATTCAAGGCAAGTAATTCTTGGAAACCTTTATGCTTAACGTGAAATGGTAATGTATATTGTGTGTGCTTTACTCACCTCGGGAGGGTCCGACGGGGCCTCGAGGGAATCTATGGCTTCGTCCTGGGTTCATGAGTTTGTTTCGCTAGCCAGCTCGGGAGGGTCCTTAGAGGCCTCGAGTGGGATTTGTGGCTTCATCCCGGTCCTAGGTGACGTGTGGTGCTTGATTTGTTTTATGAATGTGGCCAGCTCGGGAGGGTCCTTAGAGGCCTCGAGTGGGATTTGTGGCTTCGTCCCGGTCCTAGGCAAATTAATTGTGACTGTTTGTTTCCGGAAAAGACATGTCTAGTTTTGGTTTTGAAATGATATTGGTGCATGTGCTATGAAATGTGTAAGCGATTGGTTTGCCTTGAATACTTGTACTAGCGTAATTGCTAACCCCTTTGGGGACCCGTTTTGGGGAAATTCTTGTTATGGATTTCAGGTTATGATCATCAGGACGAGCGAGCGCTGGGACAGTACGAGGATGTTGGCCAGGGTCGTTGACATGTGCACTTGGGTCCACTTATTTCTTTTGTCCATTTCGATATGGTTGTTTCCTATATTTATAAACTGATAGACTGTACTCGCGAGTACTTAGGCTTTTCATTTCAAACTCTGTATTGTAATACTTTAAAACTATTACATTGTCGGTTGATGCTTATTTCGCCGGTTGCTCCGGCCGTATCTTGTTATGTCATATCATTTAGATGTGTGTCCTCGCTAACCGAGATGGTTAGTCGAGTGGAGTTTTCTTGTTTGTAGCCTGGTGGGTCCCATGTAGGGGCCCACGACGCTGTAATATACTTCGAATATCTCGGGGTGTTACAATTGTAGCATTTTGACTTTAATAGACAGAAAGTTGCCCGCTAAATTCTCATAAAAATTTGCGGCTTGGACTTCCTCCAGAACTTCCGCCTAAATTTCCGGGAATAGATGACCAAATAAATCAAGATCAAGTATGTTCGAGTTTGGGGCAGCAGTCCAAAAAATATTTCAAATGATCCAATTAGGGTTGAAGTGCGTTTTATATGTATTTTATTTAGGATTTTTATACAAAATTACAATCATAAACTTTTTTTGACTATATATTTACTTTAATTTTTTGACTCAAAACACAATTTGTATAGTCTTTAAGACACAATTAAAAATTCCTTAAATGCCACTTGCATGAAGTAATAGTAAAATGATTTTTGTCAAGTGGTAATTATAGAAGCAGTCTTGTACCACCACCGGCCACCGGTCGTCAACCAATCTCCGATCACCAATTTTTTTTTTGTATTTTTTTCTGCTAGTATTTCTTTCAAAAATACCTTAATTTAAATTATCAACTCATATGTTTAAAATACATATTAGTAATTTTTAATATTGTCGGTGTTTATCAATTGCTATTTTAATATACTAATTTGAATAAGTTAACCAAATTACCATGAAGTAATTTAAGAAATTACCAAAAAATAATTCAAAAACCATGTGGTAACTTTAATAACTAATGGTATTACCAATGGGTATCTAAATTATCAGTTGGTAATTTAACAACTGTTGGCCAATCGGCCCGGTACATTACGATATTGTATGAACTGCCAACTAGTAATTTAGATAATCAACAATATCTTGAATTACCACAAGGTAATTCAAAATATCATACCAATAATATAGTGTCAGCTCATTGCAAGATACTTGACAACCTAAAAACTTTCCATTGCACCACCAATTAAAAATTCCGACATACTTAAAAATTCTAACATACATAAAAGTTCCAAAAATAGACTCCTTACTTCTACAAGGCAAAATCTTTCAGATACTTCAGGTCACGCTTAGCCCTTTGCTGAAACTTCTTAAACCACGGGTCCAAAATATATGTGGCAATGAGCTTCCAACCATCAACTCCACAAAGCATAAATTTAAACAAATTTTCTCCCACCTTCAATGCCAGTCATTCGATTTCCATGTCTGTCGCCCCGTCGAGCGAAGGCAACACCGCGAGATCCTCAACCGACATACAGATCTTAGCGGAAAACCACAGTGCGTCAGCCTCCTTCAATTGGGGGCACCCACGGGTCCTAGATCCAGCCAGAGGAGAGAAATCACGACAGAGGGGCGGGAAAAAAGCGTGACAGTGCTGTTGTCGGGGGATTCGATGTAGAGGGCTAGAGCTTTGTCAGGTGGGAGTGTGAAATTATTGAGGAGAAAAATACAGAGAGGGGAGAGGGCAAGAGAGGCGGAAAGAGTGGAGATAAATGGAGGGTAAACAAGAGAAGGGGACAACTGGATATGGATATTATGGTTGGTGTATGTGTGTATGTATATATATATATTATAATAGGGTTATTTTAGGAGTAAAATATAAGAATTGTGTTTTGGGTCAAAAGAATTAAAGTAATTGAATTTGGAATAAAATTAGACGTTTACTTTATAGTTTTGGGTTATTTTTCCTTTTATTTATGTAGAAATATTTTATTCCATACATTCATTAATAGAGTTTTGATGATTAAGTTGATAAACAAAACAAAACAACAAAGAGGCGAAGCAAAACATCGAAGAAGTCGAAGACGCAAAAAGCTGGAAATTACATGCTTAACGTACGTAACAAGGAAATCATAACGTACGGAACAAAGCAAGATTAACATACGTACCACTATGTGATTAACGTACGTAATAGAGTGTTTCAGTATTCAAACAAGAAGAACGTTGAAGATGACGTCATGGCATATGTCAGCAAGCATCGGATATGTTGACTACATATAACGTACGTAAGGGTAAAAAGACTAACGTGCGTAATGATCAAGACAGAAGCCACTTGACTGATTTGCATGAAGTGTAACGTACGTAACAAGTTGATGGTAACGTACGTAATAACGTTAACATACGTAATGGAGGAGTAGTAGCGTGCGTAATGAAGTGTCAGAAGTTTAGCGGCTAGTTGAGGCTCCAATGCCTATAAATGCTACTTCTAATGGTATTCATTCCACAACAATGCAAAGCAAATGAGTCATTGATCAGAAATTCATATTGATATTCTTGTTGTTGTAATTGTGCTTATATTGATAGTTTGAGTGTTTATACATTCAATATATACACGAGAGGTAAAAGAAAAGATATGATTGGATTTGGTGTTATTAGGATCAAGGATCCGGCATTATTGGAATCGCAATCGATATCTAAGTGAGGTTTATCTAGTACCGATAGAAAGCTAGAGTGGTTGATTCCTTATCCAATAGAAAAGGAAAACGGTTTAACTTGGACCGACACAAAGACAAGTACGAGTGGTTTATCACGGACCAATTGAAGACGTGATTGTAGCGGTAATCCCTCGACCGATAGAAAATAGGTGTAGAGGTTGATCTTTATCCTATTGAAAAAGATACCGAGAGAGGACGTAGGCTCGATTATATCCGAACCTCTATAAATCCTTGTGTCGTTTATTTCCACTCTTTATATTTACGCTTTCGCAAAACGGCGCTAATACTGATTTTGTTCCAACAATTGGTATCAGAGCGGTACTCCGAAAAGCGGCTTAACATCCAAGGAGAAGATCCAAATGGCGTTCTAAATTGCTCCAGTCGAAGGCCTTGCTCTTAATCGACCACCATTTTTTGATGGCTCAAACTTCATGACGTGGAAGAAAAAGATGTTAATATTCATCCGAGCATATGATATTGAGCTTTGGAAAGTAATATGTCTTGGTACAAAAATTCCTCTCAAATCGGATGGTACGCTTAAATCTTTCGAAGAATATGATGATGCGGATTGGAAGAACGACCATCTAAATTGTAAGGCTACTCAATTCCTATTTTGTGCCTTAAATCCGGAAGAGGTCAATCGTATCTCATCGTGTGAAAGTGCTAAAGAGATATGAAAAATTCTTGAAATCACACACGAAGGGACAACTCAAGTCAAGGAGACGAAGATCAATATGCTTCTCCATGACTACGAGTTATTCATGATGAAGGGTGATGAGTCCATCACCAACATGCTCGATCGATTTTCAGTCATCACAAATGGACTTGCTTCGTTCAGTAAACCATTACCAAGTAGTGAGAAAGTCAAGAAAATCTTAAGATCACTACCTGTTGAATGGGACGGAATAGTGACGGCGATTATGGAATTGAAAGATCTAAATAATCTTGATTTTAGTGCCCTCGTTGGTTCACTAATAAATTACGAGATAGTCCTTAAATCTCGAAATACAAAGTCGAAACCGAAGGAAAGATCAATAGCGCCCTTGAAGGCCAAGAAAAAAGAGAAGAAATCCCGGTTGATGAAAGCGACGAAGAATCGGCATATTATGCCAAGAATATTAATAAGTTTCAAACCTTATTAAACCGGAGAAAGAAAGACATCTTGGTCGAATATAAGAAATTCGACAACAATTGTCGATTATGTGGTAAATCAGGCCACTTTGCAAAGAATTGCCGAGTAAAACCCAAGAAGGAGATTCTCGTTGCAACATGGAGCGATGACGACGAAGATGATGATTTTATCAATCAAAATAATCTCGCTCTTATGGCCCAAAGTTCATTCGACGATAGCGACGTCGAAAGCCAGGTTAGTACATCGTCTCACGATGAATTATTTGAAGCATTTGAATTACTGCATACCGCTTTTCAAAATGCTTTATCCGAGATTAAATCCCTTAAATCTAAAAATAAATCTTTGGAAATTGAAAATTCCAAAATTCTTGAAAAGGAAAAATTTATCGAGACCGATCATTCTCATTGCATTGAAAATGAAAATATTTTAAAGAACGATCTTTTAAAAGTTCAAGATGAACTTAAAATTTTCGTGTGGAAATGATAAATTTGAACAAATGCTTTGTGTTCAAAAATATACTCTGAATAAACAGGGGTTGGGATTCAAACCACGTTCTAAAAATGAATCCGTAAATTTCAAAATGCCCCACTGTAAAAAATGTTCGAAAATTGGGCACCACATTTCGAATTGCAAAAGCCCAAGACGGACGATTAAAATAAAAAAGATTTGGATTCCAAAAGGAACCGTTATTCCTAGCATCGTATATATTTCAAAACAAAAACCAAATATAGGATGGGTCCCCAAAAATTAATTTTTTTTAACAATTAATATTTTACTCAAGGGGAATAATATTTTTTTCTTAAAAGGGAGATATTATTTTCAGGGGGAGTTATACCCGTTTCATGCATATTTTTATTCATCAATTGGTATTTTTATTCGTTTATATTATTACACTTTTTGCTGATGACAAAAGGGGAGAGAAAAAGATATGAATGAGATAACATCGAAGAAGTCGAAGACGCAAAAAGCTGGAAATTACATGCTTAACGTACGTAACAAGGAAATCATAGCGTACGTAACAAAGCAAGATTAACATACGTAACACTATGTGATTAACGTACATAATAGAGTGTTTCAAGATTCAAACAAGAAGAACGTTGAAGATGACGCCATGGTATAGGTCAGCAAGCAACGGATATATTGACTACATATAACGTATGCAAGGGTAAAGAGACTAACGTACGTAATGATCAAGACAGAAGCCACTGGACTGACTTGCATGAAGTGTAACGTACGTAACAAGTTGATGGTAACATACGTAATGGAGGAGTGATAGCGTGCGTAATGAAGTGTCAGAAGGCTGACGGCTAGTTGAGGCTCCAATGCCTATAAACATCACTTCTAATGGTATTCATTCCACAACAATGCAAAGCAAATGAGTCATTGATCAGATATTCATATTGATATTCTTGTTGTTGTAATTGTGCTTATATTAATAGTTTGAGTGTTTATACATTCAACATATACACGAGAGGTAAAAGAAAAGATATGATTGGATTCGGTGTTATTAGGATCAAGAATCCGGCATTGTTAGAATCGCAATCGATATCTAAGTGAAGTTTATCTACTACCGATAGAAAGCTAGAGTGATTGATTCCTTGTCCAATATTGGACTGACACAAAGACAAGTACGAGCGGTTTATCACGGACCAATTGAAGACGTGATTGTAACGGTAATCCCTCGACCGATAGAAGAGAGGTGTAGATGTTGATCTTTATCCTATTGAAAAAGATACCGAGAGAGGACGTAGGCTCGATTATAGCCGAACCTCTATAAATCCTTGTGTCGTTTATTTCCACTTTTTATATTTACGCTTCCGCACAATGGCGCTAATACCGATTTTGTTCCAACAATTTATGTTCTTCATTCATTTTTCCAAATTAATAATTTTATTTATCAACTGTTTTAAAAATATCACAATCTACTCATTCCTTCCCAATTTAAATGGAAAGTTTACTTTTTTTTTTTTCAATTCCTTAAAATGAATTTATCATTTTAATATTTTCTGTCTTTATACCAAAATTACTTTATTTCACAAATTATTGTACCTCACAAAGAACATCACATTACTACCATTTTTGATCCGTTTCAACCCGTGATGTCATTTTGTCCCGTTTTGCCCAGGAGTGTCATTTTTGAATTTATTTAACCCAAGATGTTAATTTCAATCCATTCCCCTTCGACATATTATTTTCGAAAATTTTTACCTCGGGACATTATTTTCCATCTGTTTTCATCGGGACGTCATTTTCAACCGTTTCGCCACTTGACGTTAGTTTCGACCCGTTTCGCCTCGGACGTCATTTTCGACTCATTTCGTCTGCATTATTTCTCGATTGTTTTACTCCGGAACATTATTTTTTACCCGTTGCTCCTCAAAACGTCAAACATTTTTCGCCTTGAGACGCAATTTTTGACCTAATTTGTCACACAATATTATTTTCGACATGATTTCCCAAGTCACTATTTTTGATCATATTTCGTTACTCGACGACCCTTTCATCCATTCATCACAAGAGTTATTTTCGACCCATTTCACCCAGTAACATTATTTGAACTCAGTTCGCCCAAGGATGTCATTTTTGACCCGTTTTGCCCCGACACAATATTTTCGACCAGTTTTGCCCCGTTATATTATTTTCATCCACGGACGTCATTTTCAACTCTTTTCGTCCTGGAATGACATTTTCAACTTGTTTCTTCCTAGGGACAATATTTTCAACTCGTTTAGCCTCAAATGACAATTTCGACCAGTTTCGCCCTGAGGTGTTATTTTTTACCCATTTTGCCCTATATCTGCTACGCTCGGGGGACATTATTTTAGATCGGTTAGGCCTCCGGATATTATTTTCGACCCATTTTGCCCTCAAACATCAAATTCGATCCATTTTGTTCTCGAACATCATTTTCGGTCGTTTTGTCAGGTGGCATCATTTCCCCCCATTTTCCCCTTTACACGTCATGTTCGGCTTGTTTTGCACCGTGAAAAGGACATTTCGCCCGGTGAAGTCATTTTCGACAAGCTTTGTTATGTGGCGTCATTTTCACTCGTTTCAACCCAGGACGTCATTTTCGGCTCACGACCTTATTTTCGACCCGTTTCGTCTATGGACATTATTTTTGGCCCATTTTCTCCGGGAATGTCATTTTCGACCATTTTTTACCCCAAAAGTTATTTTTAATTTATTTCGCCCCGAGACATTATTTTTGATCTGTTTCGATTGTAATATCCGATTATAATTTGTCATGCTTATATTAATTCACTTGTTGTAATTACATTGTTTATATGTTGAGGTTGTATTGAACGAATATTGCATGACATTACCATTTGATCGTACTCGTTCGTCATCATCGGAATTCATCAATGAGATTTTCGGATTGAGAGTTACGGACGTAGTAAGTTATACCTTACAGTTGTAACATGTTCTCTTGGTGGTTCGTGTTTTTACGAGAGCACATTATGGCCGTAAACACGTGTACATTACGACCATACATTGGTTGTTTATGGTCATGGAATATGAAGCATTACGCTTGTAATGAGGGTTCACGTTTATTGATTGATTTTTCACGTATAAGCCTTACGGTCGTACTGGATATTGTCTTATGGTCGTAAACAGCATGCATGTTGTGGTACTTAGTTCACATAAGACAGTTACGACCGTAATATCGTCTCTCTCTATATATAGGCGGGGAGTAGATTTTCCTGTTGATTTCTTCAACCCTCTGGCCCATGCATGATTCTTGAGTTTTCTTGAGTGATTTGAGTGTTCTTGGAGGTTTGGATACTTGGGGAACCATAGTTAATCATTCGGGGAAGCTCATAACAAGCATATCATCAGTCGATCATCGCTATTCGTCCGAATCTAGGTGAGTTAACTTTTTTTATTCTTGGAGAGGTTGATGATTTTCATATGGGTTTTCACTTTGAGTTGGTTTATTATGTTGTTGGGTATATAATCATGATATATATGGGTACATATATGTGATTATGAGATGTATATGATTATAACTTGAGGTTATCAGATTAGTGTTGAAGAAAAATTTGAATGTGGCTAGTTATCTTGCTTGGTTATAATGATAAATGATTCTTGTGAATGTTGTACATTTCATCCATGTGTAATGCTTTATGAATCTATGATTCATATCGAGGTTTTGTTGTTGATCGTGTCGATCGTTTCGTTGTGCAATTGTAATCCCATGTTTACTATCTTTGATATCGTTGATCTCTTAGATTGTTGTTGTCACTTCGGTGAGTTCCTTTGATCCTTGTTGGATATATTGTGTAGGGATTCGGTCCAGCATCTTGCCTGCATGGGCTTAAAAATGCACGAGGTGTGGCTTTCGATTTGACCTGTGTGATCTGCAGTAGAAAGTGGTTAAATGAATTGATTTGGGCTACTCATACCAATAAGATGCATCTTCTTTTCTGGTAGCCATCTCATAGAAACTCCAAAGTTAAGCGTGCTTGGCATGGAGTAGTTATGGGATGGGTGACCCCCTCGAAAGTTTCTCAAGGGGCACGTGAGTGAGGACAAAGCGTGATAGAAAAGACTCGTGTTGGTACAGTGAGGATAGTCTTCATCATTCTAGGGACCAACAATTGGTATCGGAGCAGGTCACGGGTGCGGATTCCCTCGGAGTATCCTACAGTGGAAGCTGCCCAAGCATTGGAACTAAGAGGCGGGCATGCCGCAGAAGTTGCCACTTAGCCGGAACTGGGATGCTGGGGCAGTGGAGGTTGTCAGGTGCTAGAGGCTTGTTGATCAAATCTAGTTTGTTGGAACTGAGATACTGGCACAACGGAAGTAAACGGAGCTGGAACAGATGCTGATGTCAAGTGTTGGAGGACTATGTGAATGAATATAGCCACTAAATTATCAACTCATATCTTTAAATACCATATGATAATAATAAATATCATTGTTGGTCCGTTGCATGTAGCTATCGATGAACACCGACAATGTTAAAAATTTCCAATTGATAATTTAAATAACCCATATCGGTTTTGAATTCGATCCACTTTTTAGTTTTTTTTCCTCCACTATTTTGATAAAATTTAGTATTTAGTGATTTTGACTATCAACGGCCTTTTTTGGATTTACCAACTGGTACTTTAATATATTAGTTTGAATTATTCAACCAAATCACTACAAGGTAATTCAAAAAATTACCATAAAAAATTACCATAAGATAATTCAAAAGACCATGCAATACTTTTAATAACAACATGGTTGTGTTGTTATTCAATCCTATCAAAACACAGCATTATCGTACAACCACAATCCCACTGTCAGTCAGTACCGGGTATTTTGATTGCCAATGGATTATTTAAATTCTCATGATCTGCTATTAAATTCATGAACCTAAATGGAGCCTTCCTCTGTACTTGTATATACTCAAAATGAAGCATTTGAGGGCAGTTATCTGATATTCCTCTCCAGGATCTCAACCGCCACTTGACTGTAAATTGATAACCATCTCTCATTTGCAGACTTCTGTCTATGAGAAAGAGTAGATTCTAGCAGTGCCATCTTGGTTATTACACCATGTGTAGTCATTCATAACCATTCTTATTTGAGTTAGTTCATTCTCTTATAAATACTCACTGAAGTCTTTTATATCACTTTTGGCTGGATTTCCTTTAAATCTAAACTATATCCTAAGAACTGTATTAAAGTCTCCTCTAATAAGTAGTGGTCCCTGATAGTTCTGACATATATGAGTTGTAGAACTTCATATCTCTCTATTTTGCCCATTAGTATTGTAAGCATAGACAGCAATCCAATGAAACTGGTGGCCTGAAAATAAATCAGCCACTTCACAGAAAATTCCTTGAGCATGTGTCTCTGTCATCCTTAATGTTACTGTTCTGTTATTCCATCATATCTATATCCTTCCATTTACAGCATGGAGTAATTGTTGATAAACTCCCAGTTTTTATTTATTTTCCTAGTAACTTGTTGGAACCTCTCACATTTGACTCTAGTTTCTAGCATGGCACACACATCTACCTTAGTTTTTTACAGAAAGAGTTTCAACTTCTTCTGTTTGAAGGACCTATTGCAGCCCCTCACATTCCACATAATCATCTTCATGTTTGAATATGAGGGAAATGGTCCCTGCCCATATGTCTTCCTTCATCCATATCTTCTTCTTCCAACAGATCATACACATTTTCCAACACCATCAGATCATCTTTATCATCCTTATTTCTTTGTAGCACTTGATTGTATGTCTTTTTGGCTTAGACCATTCATCAACTTTCTCTTTTCTTTTTGTAGGAATATGTATTGGTGCTGATGAAATGGCTGGCCGGCCCTTTTCTTTTGGTTTTCGCTGCTTAGTTACAAGATGTTTTGGCTGAGGCTTCAGCTTGGTTTGCTTCAACAGTCATGCCCTAACATTTCATACAGAAGGATGGAGCCCAATCATAATCCACTTTTTGTTCAACTCTCTTCCCATTTTCCCCTTCAGTCACAATTAGGTGCATTATGGGCTATTTGAGACCAACTTCAATTGACAGTAGTCTCGCATAAGATATCCTAGTTTGTGTCGTGGTTCATTCATATGCATATAGAGGCTTCCCGCTCAAGCTACCATTCATGCTTAATGATTTCACACGCCAGCAATTTAATGGCAGATTTGGTAGTTTCACCCAAAGTGGCACAACCTTTAGTATCTCTTTTTCAAACCTAAAATCCGCTTCCCATGCTTTAACAATGGCAGGCCTACCAGCAATTGTGTAAGGTCTATCATATAACTGCTAGAAATATGCCCTCGAATGCCACTCAGGGGATGAGAGAGAAGGGGCATTGTACTTGTAATTATGGAATTATCAGTAAAAGGCAATATGATTCATTCACTGTTTATTATATTTCAAATGCATTCTTGATTTGGTAAACATTGAAGTGAAGTCCATGTAAATAAAATCAAAAGTTCCACTCTCATTTTCGGATAAGAGAAGATGCACTGAAAGTATTTAAAGTTTATTTACATAAACTGTTTGCGAGTCGATAAACTTAATTGGGCATTAAGTTTTGAGTAAGACTTGTACAACTGATGCTAGGGCATGTGCATGTCTTGATAGCATAGTTATAGGTATATTGGTGGGACCAGTATACTTGAACACAACTCATACTTGATTCAGTCACACGGTATTCACTCTTAGAGAGTCGATGACGAATCGAAAGGTTGTGATAATATACGAGGACCTTTGATTTGAGGGTTCAGTAGAAGATGTGCCTGTGACGTTTAATTTGTCATTAGAGTAGTTAGACTCATTTGCTTATCGCTGAGTCAACCTCGAATTGCGGACTATACGGGCAGGTAGTAGTCTTTACTGTACGCCAAGAGAGGATTCCATCTCATGTTAGTGAGCAGGCGAATGTCCTATACGGTTAATGGCAAATAAGATCATAAGTCTTTGGCCAAAGCATTCCGATCTAGTCGTATTAGATAAACTAGTAACCAGTTGGTCTTGATCTGCATTAACGCATGTATAGTGTCTAGTCAACAGTAGGATTTGACTTTACCGTGACCCGAAGACTTGACTTGGACATCTGATGAAGGGTCTATACGTATATAGTATTCATGACATAATAGTTCTGGAATGATCCCTTCATTCATTCTCAGTCGGGATTTACAGTATGGCCCGCTAGGCTGGCTAAGTGCTGCCTGCACTCATTGATTCCTTCCAATGCCGGTTGAGATGGACCTACAGAATCCCGCATCAGGATCGTTGACGGATTAATTTGAGCTTATTCTCTCTTGATTAAATTTTAGATATTAGATGTCTAGAATTAATTTATTGGATAAATTAAAAAGGTTCGGTGAATTAAATAAATTACTGGGTAATTAATTTAATTCATATATATATATTTCGTGCAGAAATATTTTTAATATAATTAATTAATTAGATTAATTAATTGTATTAATCTTATTTGAAATGTACCAATGTATATCTATCGGATTAGATACACGAGGGTATGTTTCACGGACCAAAACGAACCAAATCCCCTCTCTCCCTTTTATCCGATCCACATGCATTGATGATTTTTTTATTTGATGTCTTCTTTCATGTGAGATAATTTTATAAGGAATGATTCGATCAAAGAGTTACTATTGATTTGAATATTCCATTTGGTAAGTCTTCTCATAGTTATTATATGGAAGCACCTTCTCACTTGGTGGGTTGAACAAGCACTCTCGGCCGAGCATTATAGAGAGGTGAGAGAAATTTGTCATCTTCTTCTTGATCATCTTTGCTGTGAAAATAAGCAAGAGAACAAGAGAGAAAAAATTCCTACGAATTTTTTCTAGCCGTATTTTTGGAGAACGAAGTCTCGTTGTTTTTCCGGTCAAGTTCCGACGCGTGTGAAGTAGAGACATCGTGCTTTCGGTGTTTGGGACGAAGGGATTTCGTGCTCGTGATCCGGTTCGTAGACATCATCAACTTACGAAGATATTATCAAAGGCTTCAAGGGTATGGGACCTTTATCCTTTTATCTTCGTCAATTTATTTTTCGTATATACGTTACTTGATCGATTCTATATGGGATTCGTTATTATTTCTCCACTTCGTATTCGATTTTTGTATCCGGAATCCCAATAGTGGTATCGGAGCGAGGTCAATGATACCGTATATACGATTATTTGTGCATTTTGAATGTTATTCGTTGATGTTTATGATTTAGAATCATTATTTGTATAATCAAAGATTTTTAATTGTTAATTTTATTTTATTGATTTATAAGTCCTACATAAAAAATAGAAACATCACGTTTTGAAAACGAGCCGAACGGAGGTTGGACTCGGCGGTCGCTGCCGAGTTATCGCCAGCGGTGCTCGGCGTGGTGGCTGGACAGTGCTGCTACACAGATAAGAGCGGTGTGACTCGCTCAGTGGTCACCCTCGGCCAGCCCCCTTTTTCGAGCTCCGTTTGCGGGCTGAGCCCGTTCCGACTTGTCCGGGACTTCGTTTAATCACTGTATTACGTTGTAATAATTTCCCACATTTTAAATTGGATTTAATTTTATTAAAATGAATATTTGGAATATTATTTTTAATGGGAAAATATTAAATGTGAATACTATTTTGGGCCGAATTACTTCGAACAAATTGAAATGACGATTATTAATATTAATTGGATTAATACTATAGGAATTGAATAGATTAATTTTGTATATTAATTGGATTAATATATTATATTCATTATTTAATTTTATTTCCGTTACATATTTTGTGGAATCCTTATGTGATGGTGATATAGCTCGTAGACTTAGTTTTGATTTGTTCGTTTCGATTGTGTTGTAAAGGCTGTTTTGAGCCTATTTATTTTTTACTAGAAAATTTGTATAATAGGTTGCATTTTTTCTATGATGTAATTATTTATTTGGCTATGACGAAGACCGAAGACAACCGACCGAGAAGACGAAGAATCGAAGACTGTTTTATTATCTTTATTAGGTCATTCGCTTGGCCCAGTACTTAGGAAAAGCCCATGAGCTATATGTTGGTAGTAACTAGGTTGCTATTTACTATTTTTCATTTCGAATGATTGACACACAAACGCACTTATAAATTAATTAATGTGCAAAGTGTTACATTAATCCCGAAATTCTACCGACAACAAACAGACTAAGTTTGAAAAAGGTTACGAGGTTTCCTACCCTCTATCAAACTCATAGAAAATTGATACCTGAGTTGGTGTGCTATGCTTCCGAGTTATCGGGTAGTACATTTGGTAGAGATTGAAAAATTCTTGAGTGCATTAGATGCCTTCTGTTGGTGATAAATTTCACCCCTAGAAACCTGATAGGTTGTCGGGTGAGATTCAATAGTCAAACTGATAGACGTTGATGGTCAACAACTTCGATATTCTGGATTGCCAAGAAACCTGATAGGTTGAGGGCATGAAGACTATGGGTAAAAGAAGATCGAATCATCCGTTGGACGGGGTGGTATTGGACACCACTTTACATAAATTAATAGACAATAAACCTGACAGGTTGCGTCTGTTAAAATGTGTAAAGAACTTGATCACCACTAAGAAGTCGATCTTACCATGACTTCCGGGTTATAACATGGGAGTGTGTAATTCCGATAAAATTAGTGGGAGCCGAGACAAGAATTATACAAGCCCTTAAATTCTATACTCGGTCATAATAAAATGAGTCACTAATTCAATCTTGTCTATATCAATGCAGAGTAACGTAACTATATCTCTCTAAAATGGCAAAGAACCCACTTGCAATATTACTTGAAAAGAATCTCCTAACTGGCCCCAACTTTGTTGACTGGTTGCGGAATCTGATTATTATACTCAGTATGGAGTCTCTGGGATACGTCTTGGAGGCGGACATTTCACCGACTCCAGTCCAGACTAGGGGTAATCAGGAAGAGATTGACGTCCATGAAAAATGGGTCAAGGATGACGTGCTGGTCCGTGGCTTTATGATGGGCTCAATGACTAATGACCTGCAGAGAGCACACGAGAAAATGACTTATGCTAGGTAGATTCTCGCACACTTGACCGAGATTTATGGAGAGGAGAAAATGACTTCTGCTAGGCTAGATATGAGATATCAAAGTAGTTATTCAGTGATAGGATGAAGGAAGAGGAGAAAGTGGGAGACCACGTCCTCAGGATGATCTCTATGATTGAGAGGCTCAAGGTGCTCAACTTTAATATGGACTTATCCCTTCAAATTGATCTCATCCTTCAATCTCTGCCTGACTCCTTCATGCAGTTTGTAATGAATTTCAACTGTAATGGGATTTCATGCACATTAGCTGGGCTAATGAATAAACTGGTGATGGCACAGTTTAACATGAAGACTAAACTGACGGAGGCTGCTCTTGTGATTTCTTCTGGGCCTCGGAGATCCAAGAAAAAGAAGAAAAAGACCTACGAGCAGTATAAACCCAAGAAAGGGGTGCAGAAAGGCAAGGGCAAGGCCCAAAAGGTTCAGAGGGTAGGCGGTCCAAAACCTACGGACAAATGTATTGAATGCGGTGTGTTGGGCCACTGGCGTAGGACTTGTCCCAAGATTAATGACGCATCAGGTACGAAACTTTTTGTTTTTGAAACCAATTGTTCCGCTACTGTATATTCTGCTTCATGGATTCTGGATTCAGGTGCTACTTCTCATATTTGTACTATGAATCAGGATCTGGAACGAAGTAGGCAGCTTGAAGCTGGGAAAGTAATGATCACTGTCGGAAGCGGACAATGTGTCGAGGCAACCGATATTGGATCACTCCTACTGGGTTTAGAATCTGGTTTTATTTTGATGTTAGATGAAGTACTTGTTTTTTCCAAGGGGCATAAAAATATTGTATCCATTCCAGTCTTGGACCGGAAAGGATTTTCTTTCTTCATTGGCAATGGTAGTTGTAAAAATTATTTTTGAATTAAATTAGTTGGCACAGCTACATTGTTGAATGATTTATATCATCTGAACTTACAAAATAAATCAGCAGTGAACACTATAACTAGAAAACGTGGCGGGCAAGATACTAATCAAGCTCTTAAGTGGCACCTTAGACTTGGTCATGTTGGTCAGACTAAGGTTCACAAAATAGAGAAAGATGGACTTTTAAGTCCATTGGGTGTAGAACCCTATCCAACTTATTAATCCTGCCTCATAGGCAAGATGCCTAAGTCCCCCTTCACAGGGACATTTGAAAGGGCTGCTGAAAAAGTTGGGTTGGTACATACCGATGTTTGTGGTGCTTTAGAAGCAGCCCGAGATGGTTATCAATATTTCATAACGTTCACAGATGATCATACTAGGTATGGTATTGTGTACTTAATGAAACATAAATCCGAAGCCTTTACTAAATTCAAAGAATTTAAGGCCCTAGTTGAAAAACAAATTGGATGTCATATCAAAGCACTTAGGTCGGACCGAGGTGGCGAATATATGAGCACATAGTTTGATGAGTTCCTTAAGGAACATGGAATAGTTTCACAATTCATGCCGCCAGGAACCGCACAGTTAAATGGTGTTTCAGAAAGGAGAAATCGGACTTTTTTGGACATGGTCCGCTCTATGTTGAATTACACTGATTTACCAATTTACCTATGGGTGTACGCCTTACTTACCGCTGCCTATATCCTTAATAGATGCCCTTCCAAATCTATTCCTATCACTCCGCATGAAATGTGGAACGGTAAGAAACCAAGTCTTAATCACATAAGGATTTGGGGATGTTCAGCCTATGTCAAGAAGGCTAAGGTGGACAAACTGGAAGCGAGATCCGTCAAGGGACTTTTCATTGGATACCCAGAGGACTCGATGGGTTATCTATTCTACATGCCAGAAGACCATAGGGTCGTTGTGGCTTTACAAGCGCACTTCCTTGAGGATGAGTTCATTCAGGAAGGTGGCTCGGGTAGAAATATCTCTTTGGAAGAGGATAATGAAAGTCCTAAGGAGACATCTGATCAGGGATCACGAACCGAACCTATTATAACACAACCTCCACTTTGAAGGTCTGATAGGGTGTCTCACTTACCTGGGAGGTATGGCTATATACATGTCGAGTAACTGGGTCTCCACGACGCACCTGATATCCGTGAGGACGACCCTGTCACCTATGACCAAGCGATAGTAGATGTGGACTCCGATAAATGGCAAGAAGCAATGGAAGCTGAGATAGACTCGATGCATGTCAATCAGGTCTAGACATTAGTAGATCTACCAACTGGCATGAAGCTTATTGGAAGTAAATGGATCTATAAGAGGAAGACTGATGGGGATGGCAAGGTTGACGCCTATTGTAACACCCCGAGATATTCGGAATAATTACAGCGCCATAAATACTTTATATAAGAATTTACAAGGCTAATTTGAGAAATACGGAAATAATACAAAAGTACCATTAAAGTTTAGGATACAGCCCAATTCAAACAGTTCAAATGAGTCCATTATTACAAGCGTCTCAAAACATCAACAAGACACGCGTACTCGAGTACTGGAAAATGAACCAGAAAGGCACGACAACAACAATTAACATCACTGAGCCCCTTCGTCTTCATATCGGTACTGTGGTTGCTTTCCCGCTCCTCGGATACCTGAACATCAAAACAAATGTCCACCCATAAAGGGGTTAGCAAAATGATACTAGTATAAGTATCATAATACACAAATCGGATATGCAACAACAATGCATAATAAAATACAAACATCGGACTCTGTTACCGGAATCCAACGATGCGAATCCACATGATTCTATCAACACAAAGTGGGTATTCCAATGATCCAGCGCCCTCGGCATAGATCCCAAGATAATCCTGTCGGACCAACACGAGGTGGAAAAACCCGTCCAACGATCCAGCGCCCTCATCATAGATCCAAAGATGATCCCGTCGGACCAACACGAGGTGGACATCTGATCCAGTGCCCTCAGATCGGATCAACACAACATACACGAACACAACTATGCATACACATATGCAAAAATCGACATGTCCATCAACATGATCATACAAGAAATCGATAACAAATATCATGACAATTCAATAGAAATGATCTCATGTTCACAACATGAATAAACTGTATGCATGATCAAAATCACCAATATTAACAAGTTTAAAAATACGATACTTGCCTCGAAGATGGTAAGAATTAAATACTCCAACAAATGTCAATGCGTCCGAAGGTCGCCGCCCCTCAATCGATCACCTTGTACAAGGGCATAACAAGGAATTCAACAAACCTCTCGAAACTAACGCATGAGCACCGAACGCCCTAAGTTATAATCAAGTTATCATTAATGAATGGTTGGTTCTTGGTTCTACTTCCCGACGAACACTAGGTTTGGAGAATGGCATGCAAAAATTCAAGAGATCATAATGGGGCACAATGCCGTTGTCTACAATTTCAAGGATATTCATCATACCATTCAACTCCATACTTTAATTCCGATTATCAACTCAAATGCTCGGTTTGATTATGTCAACGATACATAGCGAGATAATCACGTTCAACCTAGTTCTAGGTTAATTCACCCCTACGATTCATGTTCTTCCACGAGTAGTTCTTCTTATCAAGTTCTACATTCAAAATGGTTGTCCCAAATCCTTACCTAGTTCTAATCATCCATATTTATATTAACAAAGAATTCTTTTCAAGGCAAGAATTATAATTGAACACCTCCACATTCACCTACTTGAATTCATCTTACACAGGGGGTAAGCCTTAACAAGTTGTTCATCAAAAGAGTATTTTGAAAGCATCATCAAGGTGTATTCATCTAAGAAAACTCCATTCTTATGATTGAAAAAGATCATGACTCAACTAATGATAACGGAAACCATAATTACCCAATAAAATCCTCCTAAACATGGTGCTAGATTCACTATGATGTAACGAGTTCAATAATCTCCGTAAGAAGCTCATAATATAGCTAAAACATAATCTCCAGCTTGGTGTAGAGTTAACATACCTCAATGAAGAGAAGAACAATGAAAGAGTTGAAGAAACTCTTCACCGGAAGCTTGAACACCAATCCACAAGGTCTATGATTCTCAAAATTCGGGCTAAGATGATGATATGAGGGATCTATGGTGCTGGATAGTCTTCAGATTACGAAAATCGGCCAAGGAGTGAGGAAGAAATGAAATGGGGGTTGAGGTCTATAAATAGATTTCTAACTATTACGTACGTTACTAATACCTCATTACTTACATAATGTCCTTAGCGTACGCTATACTCAAATATTAGCGTACGTTAACGTCTGGCCAGAGCTCACTAGCTTGATTCTGGCATTAGTTTACATACGTTATCATTGTGGTTTATGTACGTAACACCATGCACTTAGCATGCGTTAACACTCCCCCTTAACGTACGCTAAGTCCAGTTGACTTGCTTAACTGGAAAGCCGTCCAGGTTCATGCGAGCAATCTCCACGAATCTTCATCGGGTCCCGACACGCCGACCCTTGTCTTATCTCGAATTGACTTACCTTTACGTACGTAACACACCAGCTCTAACGTACATTATATTAAACACATAGCGTACGTTATGCTTATGTTTTAGCGTGCGTAATGATGTGCAGAGTCATGCATGCATGAATGTTTGGAAATACAAAAATATAGGGATATAAATACGAGAACCCAATCTTCGATTAATAATGTCACAAAGTTGAAACTTACAAGATCGAATACTTGATAAATACACAACAATTATCCGGGCAATACATACTACCCCTCTAAAAAGAAGTTTCGGCCTGAAACTTAGAACGAAAATAATTCCAGGTATCTCGACTTCATACTATCTTCAGTCTCCCAAGTTGCTTCTTCGACTCTATGTTGAGATCACTGAACTTTAACCAAGGAGATCGATTTATTCCTCCATTGCTTGACTCGGCTCTCGAGTATCTTGATTGGCTTTTCTTCAAACGAGCCATCATTAGTCACTTCAATCTCGCCAAAATCAATGATATGACTGGGATTCGGTACATATTTCCGTAATTGGGATACTTGGAATACATTATGAACGTGACTCAGTGATGGCGGTAAGGCCAACCTATACGCCAACTCCCCAACTCTTTCAAGTATCTCGAATGATCCGATATATCTCGGACTCAGCTTTCCTTTCCTCCCAAAACGGAAAATTCCCCGGGTAGGAGAAACCTTCAATAGCACATGGTCCCCAATATCGAACTCCAATGGGCGACGGCGCACATATGCATAAGACTTCTATTGACTCTGGGCAGTTAACAGCCTTTCACGAATCAGAGCTACCTTCTCTTTAGTCTGAACTATCAACTCTGGTTCCGTCCCGATCAAGTCAGAAGAATCATCCCAACACATGGGCGATCTGCATCTCCTCCCGACAACGCTTCGAATGGTGCCATCTTAATGGAAGTATGCCAACTATTATTGTAGGTGAATTCAATCAACGGCAATTGATCCTCCCAATTGGTCGACCAATCTAAGGCACAAGCTCTGAGCATGTCTTCTACTATCTGTATAGTCCTTTCGGACTGTCCATCCGTCTGAGGATGATAAGCTGTGCTAAAGTTCAGCTCGGTTCCCAAGGCCTTATGAACTGCCTTCCAAAAGTGCGACACGAAGCGACCATCTCCATCCGAAATAATGGTCTTCGGTGTACCATGCAGTCGGACTATTTCCGCTGTAACACCCAAATTCACTTAAGGGACGTTACACGCCGTAGAACCTTCATAAGGTCTAGCAGGCTAACCCATGACACAAAATCCACAAACAATTCTCATATGACATATTAGTCATAGTAAAATAGGGCCGTGGCCTCGGCCAAAATATTTTAGTCGGACATCAAGAAGTATAAATCAATACAAGTTCATTGCCCACGCAGGGGACTTTAACTGAATTTATAAAGCAACAAATTAATATCTAACACCCAAGTGGACATAATAACAAAACATCTAAGACAGACTCGAGCCTCATCATCATGCTGGGCCATCCTTTGCATGCGTATCCCGTGCCAGCACCTCAGATCGACCGATACCTGAAATGCATAAAATTCATTTCCCCCATTTAAGGGGTTAGCATTCGAATAGCTGGTGCAAGTACACAATTACAATACATTATATAGGTACGATTCAATACAGTCAACTCGTTCAGAAAACATTTTGAAATTCATATTCTGTAATATTCTATTTGATTTGAATCATAAATCATCACATATCAATATCTCAACCATCCACACTTGGTAATCCATGGCCGTACCCCTTAGTATCGACCCCCAGACGTCCCGTCGAATGCTTCGGGTGGGAAACCACTTCCACGTCCGTACCCCTTAGTATCGGCCCCCAGACGCCCCGTCGAACGCTCCGGGTGGAAGGACATCAACTCACGCACTCAATATCATAATTCAATTTCCGTATCACAACAGTAACACAAATAGCAAAATGTAATACATGTACTTGTCTTGAATCACATGACTTGAAAATCACGGTGAAAAGGAAGGGTTTAGATCCAACTCCCTCTGAAATTCTGTTCCTATCATACAATTACACAAATTGAACTCAACACTACGAATAACGTAAGGAATCTCCTAAAATTCTACCCTATGGGACAAATTGTCAAACATTACGAGTGCATAGGGAATTCTAATCGGTCTACGGTGGATTAACGAGATTATATCCCATCAAACAACAAGGAAACCAAGGATTACGAGTATATTTTCGAAATCTAACAACAACATATGTTAAATCGGATTAAAAGACAAGAACACCACCAAACCCTCCCCAAAATCATACTAGGGTTATAGAAGATCTTACCTTGATTTGAAGACGAACAATAGATGATTTGGTGTTGTGGTGATGATATGATGCTAAGATATATCTCCCAAACGGAGTTTGGATGAAAATCCAATGAACTCTTGACTTGGAAGTCGCCCCGACACGAAGAGGAGAAGAGAAATGAGGAAATGACAGAAAAAGCGACTCCTGCCAGTTTATAACTGACTGGTGTTACAGCCGTAACACCTCATTGATACGGCCATAACTGGAGGATATTACGGCCGTAAGTACATGCATTTACGGCCGCAATAGGCTCTATGGAAGGGTCTGGACAAAATCGACGAAACTCACTTACGATCGTATGATCAAAGGGCTACGACCGTAACATCTCCTACGGCCGTAATTTGCATATAATACGTCCGTAAGTTGCTACTGGAACCCATGCAGGAAGAAAAAATGAAGCTGGCTTACGGCCGTACGGTGAAGAACATACGGCCGTAACTCTCGAACATTACGGCCGTAACCTGCTCCTGACAGCAGTTGCGAATGAAAAGACGGCTCAACGACAATCAAACAGAGAATACAGAGGTAAATTAACGAGTATACGAAGATTTACTTCTGATGCTATGGTTACTATGATCAACACATGGCCCCGGTCGTTCATAGGTCAGAATAAATGAACAACGACGGCAATGCCCAAGATAAATCAGAATTTACAAAAATGACCCAAACATTCAAAAATTTAAACTCGAGGCCCGAATGACAATTCAGAGAGTTGTAACATATCCAGAATCATCAAGGGAACTTGAAGAAGTAATGAAACATCAGCATAGAACGATATTTATGATAATCGAGCCTCAAGGCGGGAATTTACACAATCAATAAAATCTCATCAAAACAATCCCCAAAACTCGTCCAAACGGAAAAACTCCAAGAACAAAAATAGATTCAGAATTCCAAAACAGTAATAAGCGAGTCGTCCGAAATGAATAAACACCAAAAATAGAAATTACTAAAATAGAAAGTGCGGATATTACATTCTCTCCCCGTAAAAATAAGTTTCATCCCGTGTTGTTACCCAAAATATTATCCGGAGATAGTATTGCTGGAATGATCGAGTAACAAACAAATGCGAGAACAGTTCCGTGAGAAAATAGATAACACAAGATTTGCCGGGGTTGTTAATCCCGGGCTTGAATGCTCTCGCGAGATGTTATTAATAAATATACTGTCGAGTACAAATATTAATGTTAGAATCTATTACAAGGAGTGTAAATACTTCTAGTTATCTAGGCTTTAGAGCGCGTAGATTGCCGGAAGAACCAGATAGATAAATCTGTGAGTTCTTGCTTGGGATATATGATGAATGTGTATGACTATCACTATGAATGTATTAGTGGTTGCCAAAAGAGCCTTTGATTCTCTCTTTGGTGTGTATTTTGCACTGAATTCGTAGTAAATTCGCGTATCCTTTGCCATAGCAGTGAGTTCTCTATTTATAGGGGACAAGGTAGCTGGGATTCCTTAGGCGATCGCGGGCGACCGCCGTTTTCTATATTAAAATAAGACGGCCGATCGTCCCGTCACGTGGGCCTGTTCCCTTGAGGTCCGAGGTTGCTGCTGGAGGCCAGCTGGGCGAACCAATGGGAAGCCAGCACGCGTCTCGAGTTGCTGTCCAGGGAGGACCCACTTTGTACCTTTCGGCGGCCTTGTCGGTAGGTGTGGTAGGTGACAGGCCGGGGTCAATGGTCCTATCTGTCGGTATCCTTTGAAGATCCGCACGTGGGCCACCGTCCAAGATTCGGTCTTCAACGACTTTGACGGATGCTGGATCCATACGTGGCACGAGAAGATCGCCTCTGGTTCGCTCATTAAAGACGATCGTCAGACATCAAAAGACGATCGCTGGGTACCAAAAGACGGTCGCCGCATTGTGCCGAATTCTGGGCGTTTGTCCAGAGTAAGTCTTCCATGGTTGGCTTCTCTGATTGTGATGCCGATCGCCTATCGAGGCGTATTAATCGCCGCACAACAATTGCCCCCCAGCTCGCCTCGATGTTGAAAACACGGGGTGAGGTGGCACTGTTGGCGATCGCCAATGTTTAAACGATCAGCCGATCTGAATTCAAATCTGGACGATCTTCTTTCGCGTCGGGAGCAGCGGGAAATGAAGGCGGGCTTTCCAAAAGTGGCAGGGACACGCGTCGCGCTGCTGTTGGGGGAGTCCGATAGTTTGTCGGACCTGTCGGCTGGCATGCCCTCGAAAAGACGCGTATGCGGGATTCGAGGGCAGCATTTAATGCGTCCCCACGTGACGGTTGCGATCCAACCCCCGACGTTTCTCCTATTTGCATTTAGACCCCCGTCTCCATCTATAAAAGGGCCAGGGATTCTTCTCCTTCACTCTTTACGCATCCTTTGCATCCATAGCCGAATTTCTGCAAAAATTTCTGGAGCTTCTTGTGCCGATCTTCTTCTTTTCTCTAGGTAAGACAAATTAACCTTCTCTCTCCCTTTACTTTCTAATATGTCGGGAGGATCCAGAACCTTCGAGACCGGAAGTTCTTCCGCTGCCGCAGCGTCGCCTGATCGGGAGGAGATTCCCATTGGAGTGGATATGGAGACGGCCGTTGAAGCTATTCGTGCGGGGATTGCACCCTCAGAACTCGAAGAACTTTTCAACGAGGCCTAAGTGGCGAGGACGGCGGCGACGGCGGAGCAGGGGGGCTCGCCGGTGGATAAGGATGATTTGGTGTGGGAGGCCTGGGAACGAGAGAGTAGATTCGGCCATGCCTATGTGGATTTTGCTCAGATGATGGAAGCGATCGCCGGACCTTGCCCGGAATTCGACTTCGAAGCCTACTCCGCCGCTCACCCTTACGAACATGTGAAGCGGACGGTTTTTCACGCTGCCGTCCCGTCTCCGTGGACTCTCGGAAAGATCCGGAGTACGGCGACCAAGAAAGACCTGAGCCGTTGGAGGGCCAAATATCACATCCCCTCTGACGTTTCCTTGCACGTGCCCTCGGAGAATAAACGTGCCGACCAACCGCCCAAGAATATGGTTGCCGTCAGCGAGATGATTATGGAGGCGGGTCTGTGATTTCCTCTGCCATTCGCCGTCTCCTACTTGCTGATAGCCTGGAATCTGGCGCCTCTTCAACTGACGCCGAACTCTTGGCTACAGATCATCTGCACGTTGACTCTGTTTGGCGGTCACCGGTTGTTCCGCCTCCTTACTGCGCTGGAGATGAATTATCTGTTTAAACGGGCCGCGCAGAAAGGGTCGATCGGCGGCAATCATATCCAAGGGCGAATCGGGAGAGTGGTCCTCGGCGTGCCGAATAAGACCAGGGGTGACCTGGCTAAATGGTGCTGGGTCGGCGGGGCATGGCGATCGGCGTCGAGTGACAGGCCGACTGAGGAGTTGGAGATCCCCACCACTTTCCGGGAGAGGAATCCGAGTAAGGATTTTAACTCTCCCCTTGATTGAGCATGTCTTGGACTGATCTAATTTTGTTTCTTTTTGCAGGACCTCTCGTTCCAGCGATCGGAGACCTTCCATTCGATTTCTTGATCATTTGGGAGCGGATCCGTGCCTTGCCGAACTCCTTTATTGACGTTCGATCGCTTGGTACCGAAGCTCATCGGTTGGGGGCTCGATTGTTCTGCTACCCCCGTCACTTGAAAGTTCCAGGTATGAGTTTAAGTGGTGCTTCCTTGCTTGACGATCGTCTCCATGAGGTCGTATCGTTTAAGTTGTTTGTCTAACTTGCTTGTACCTCTTCTCTGACAGAGGTTCATTTTCCCCGTTTTGCCGAGCCACCGCCAGAGATAGCCATGTCGAACCCGAGAGTTCTTAGTCGCCTTCACTTGGGTAAGAAGACTGGTCGCATTCCTGCGACGACGTCTTGCCCGGCTCCGGCGAAGGGGCCTGCTGATGCGCCGGTCGCCGAACCGGTAGTTGGGGAGGAGGAACAACTTCAGCGCCGCAAGAGGCGGAGGCCGGAGGAGTCCCTACCGATTGCTGAGGCGGATGTGTGCATCCTTGAGCCTCCGGTTGCTGCGGCTCCTATATCTGCCATCCCGATGACGGAGCGATCAGGCCCTAAGCCTTCGGTGTCCGGCTCCCGGTCATCGGGCGGGCCTACGAAGAAGGTGGCGATCGCTGAGGCAGAAACCTCTCGGGGCAAGCCATATTTTGGTCGCGATCCCGAGCTGGTCAATAGGTAAGAAAAGGACCAACATTTTATGAGTTAGGCATTCCGAGCATGGTATAGGCTAACTCCTTGGTTTCCTTGGTTTGTGCTGCAGGGTTCGTCTCACCGATCCGGACGTCGCTCCTATGGTGCTGGACTTTTTGACGAGTAAGGCTCCGCAACAGTCCCTCGAAGTCCCTACTTACGTCCGCCAGGCTATCCCAAGGCTTGGACGACCGACCTTGATGCGATCGCTCGTCGGCGATCTGGAGACGCCATGCAGGCGACCGTTGCCCTGGCTCTCCAGACGGCGACGATGGCCGTCCAAGCTGCTAGGGATTTTGAGGGGCGACCCTCCACTGCTCGTCTCCATAGCGACCTCGAGGCCGCCCGGAACAAAAATATCGAGTTTGTCAACCGGATCAAATCTATGGAGAAGGAGTATGAGGAGACGGCCAAAAGGGCTAAGCAGGACGTGGACCGATTGAAGCAAGAGCTGAGCCGCTCTAAGGAGGCTGCCGACCGGTCCTGTGATAAGGAGAAGGAAACCCGCCAGAAGTTCTCGGCTTCGCAGGAGGAGGCAGCCGGGCTGAAGGTGATGGTGGATCGGCTCAGCGGCGAGCTGGAGGCGGCGAAGAAGGAGCTGGAGAAGGCCAAGGGCGAGAATGCCGCCAAGGTGGTCGAGCTGGCGGAGTCCGAGAAGACGTCCGCGGATTTGAAGGGGCAGCTAAAGGCGATCGAGGTCGATCCCTACCTCAGCGTTGCGCACGTCGGCGAGTTCGCTTATTACTTGGCTTATGCAGACGCTGTTCGAGCCGCTAAAAAGGCAGGGATCGAGATCGGTCCCCTGATGGAGAGCGTCAAATCCTATGCCCTCGAGCATCCTCTGCACCCGGAGTTCTCCTTGCCGATCCTTGACTTTGTCGACTTCGGGATCGATTTGAGTTGGTATTCTGGTAAACTCATTCATCCCGAGGCCGATGGGGGGGCCCAAGCCGATCCGCATCCTGAGGGTGATGACCAGCCGGCGGGGCCTTGAGAGGCATTTTTGTTTTCCTCTGTAACTTGTACTTTTTGTTTTCCTTTTGTAATGCCCTCGGGCCCCGTAATGTACGGAAGTTGCGTTATGAATAAAATGTTCCTCTTTTCATACTGTCTCTTTACATACGATCGTCTCTGAATGTTTGCGTGCAATTTTTACAAGTACGTGTATGACTGCTTTCGACGTTTTGTTCATCCGACCGATTGTCTAAGTGTTGAAAGCATTGATATGTTTTTGAATCGAAATTCTTACTTGTAATTTTTGTCGAACGACTCCGATCGTCCTGCGTGTGTTTGAGTGAAGTCGATCTTGTGTGGTTCCTCTTTGTTCGATCGTATTTGGGATTTAGCTCGACCCATCTATGCCCCCTAGTTTTTGTTCACTTATTGTAAGTAAGGAAACAAAAACTAGTTTGTCAGGCGAGCTATCTTCATTTTTCCGATTCTAAAGAATCATTAACGGTTGGGGTGTTCGATGGAACGACCTCCCCAGTCGTGTCTTTGTGTGCGAGGGATATTGTGTATCCCGCGACTCACTTTTTGTGAGGGTCCTCCGTTAGGCTACGCCTGCCTTGTGTTTAAAACGAGAGGCGGGCGATCTTGGTCTGGAGGAGTCCTTGCGCGGGGCGTCGTCGGCTTATTCGACTCCACGTCCGCGGCTTGTCAGCTCTGCTTCCACCTCGGCCCTCCATGAAGATGGCGACCCACGACGGTGTACGTTGAGACGGAGGTAGTGGCGCGTCACATTGTCTGGGTCCACCATGTTAGATGATGTACCTTGAGGACGTGCGATCGTGTCTACTGATTATTTTGGAGGGTCCTTCGGCTACACCGGCCTCGTATTTAAACGAAGGGCGGGCGATCTCAGCTCAAAGGAACCTTGCATGGGCGAAGCTGTCGGTCCCATCGACCTCCAGGACCATGGCTGCATTGATTTTGCCTAGGATCGTCGTGATCAACGATCGTCGGCGGTATGCGATATGCCTGGTGGGGCGATCGCAAGAATAGATGGGATAGGAAAAAATCTCATTATATTTCTCGTACATCATTGAAATTGAATACAAAATTTTCATTAGTAGTATTTTTTCAAATGTACGGCGTTCCAGGGGTGTTGATCCGGAGTACCGTCAGGATGCTCCAGTTCGTAGGCTCCTTTAGTTAGCCATCTGGATACTCTGAAAGGTCCTTCCTAGTTCGGACCGAAAACGCCTGTGTGGGTTTGCATCTTCTTGAGGACGAGATCGTCCACTTGAAACCTTCTTTCTTTGACCTTTGAGTTGAAGAACTTCTCAACTCTCCTTTTGTGGATTGTGTTCTTCATTTCTGAGGTCAGCCTTCGTTCTTCGAGCATGTCTAGGTCGATTCGTCGGGCCACATCGTTGTCGGTCGTCATCTCCTGTTCGGTTCGATGGCTGAGGATGGCGATCTCTGAAGGAATCACCGCTTCTGTTCCGAAGGCAAGGGCGAATGGGGTTTCGCCGGTTGAATTTCGGGTCGTCGTTCGGTAGGACCACAAAACGTATGGGAGCTCGCTCGCCCATCGTCCTTGCCTGGATTCGAGTCGTGCTTTAATCGTGTGTTTGAGGATCTTATTCACTGCCTCTACCTTCCCGTTCGTCTGAGGGTGATAGGGCGCTGAGAATAACCTTTTGATTCCCCACTTTTCACAGAATTGCATGACTTCTAAGCCGTCGAACTGTTTTCCGTTGTCGGAGATGATAGCCTGGGGCAGACCGAATCGGCATACGACGTTTTTCCATATAAACTTGATCACTTGCTCTTGGTCGATCTTGTTGAGCGGTTCGGCCTCAGCCCATTTGGTGAAATAGTCGACCCCTACGATGGCGAACTTACAGCCCCCTGGAGCCGTCGGCAAGGGACCTATAAGTTCGATGCCCCATTGCGCAAATGGCCAAGGGCTATACATGGAGGTGAGCTGTTCGGGTGATAGTTTAATGTTGGGGCCCATTATCTGACACCTATGACACGATCTGGCATAGGCGATCGCATCTTTCCGAAGTGATGGCCAGAAAAACCCTTATCTGGTTGTCTTATGGATGAGGGCTCGCCCGCCCGCATGGTTTCCACAAATCCCATCATGGATCTCAGCTAAAACGAGCCGACCTTCCTCCGGTGTAATATACTTGAGGAGGGGAAGGCTGAAGGCTCGCTTGTAAAGCCGGTCGTCCAATAGGGTATACCTGGTCGCACAAAGCTGGAGTTGGCGAGCTTTAACACGGTCGTCAGGGACCGTTCCGTTCTTTAAGTATTTGATGAACGGAGTCATCCAGTTCTCCTCGGCGATAGCGACCGTGGTAACCATGCTTTTGTCGATCGCTGGCCTTGCTGACTTTGTGATTTGTATATTGGAGAAGTCGGCTGCCCCATCCGACGATGCTAGTTTAGAAAGAGCATCGGCCTGGGAGTTGTGCTCTCTCGGGACTTGTTCGATTAGCACTTCTTCAAATTTTGTGCACATTTCGGCGACCAGCTCTTGGTATTTGACCATCTGTTCGCCGCGCGCCTCATATTCTCCCTTGACTTGGTTCACGACCAAAAGGGAGTCCATGAAGATATGGAGGCGACGAACTTCTAGGGCGAGGGCTAGATCGAGCCCGCCTACCAAAGCTTCGTATTCGACTTCATTGTTGGTCGCACGAAAACCGAAACGCACAGAATTTGTGAAACTTTGTCCATCGGGGCTGATGAGGACAATCCCTGCCCCTGCTCGTGAATTGGTCGCCGAGCCATCAACATATAATTTCCAGGCGGGTTGGCCGATCTGGGTCGGATTGTGAGGGAAAGTTAATTCCATCACGAAGTCCGCCAGAGCTTGGCCCTTGATCTCCGTGCGAGGAGCGTATGTGATACCGGATTGGGCGATCTCCAGCGACCACTTGAGGAGTCGCCTGTTAGTGTCCGGCCGGTGTAGGACTTGCCTTAGAGGTAGAGTTGTTAGGACTTCCACTTGGTGATCGAAGAAGTAAGCCCTCAGTTTACGAACACTCATGACAAGGGCATAGGCAATCTTCTCCAATGGTGTATAGCGTGTCTCAGCGTCATGGAGCGCCTGGCTAACATAGTAGATCGGCAAGTGGGCTTGTCCCTCCGCTCGCACCAGAACGGCACTCAGTGCGACCTCCGAGGCTGCTAGGTAAAGGAATAATTTCTCATCGGGGATCGGCTTTGCCAGGATCTGGGGGTTAGATAGATATTCCTTTATCTTGGCGAACGCTATCTGGCTTTCCTTCGTCCATGCGAACTTCTTGTTCTTGATGGTTGCGAAGAAAGGCTTGCTTTTATCGCCGAGCCGTGATATGAAACGGTTGAGTGCGGCTAGACAACCTGTGAGGCGTTTCACCTGTTTGATGTTTCGCGGTTCCTGCATGTCAAGGATCGCCTGTATCTTGGTGGGGTTCGCCTGGATCCCCCTTTGGCTTACTATGTGCCCCAGGAACTTCCCGGAGCCCACCCCGAAGTTGCATTTCTTGGGGTTCAGCTTCATGTTAAACTTTTCAAGGATGCGAACGTCTCGGCGAGATCGTTGAGGTGATCTTCCTTCTTGAGGCTTTTGACTACGATATCGTCAATGTAGACCTCCATGGTCTTGCCGATCTGATTAGCGAACATTCTGTTGACTAGTTGCTGGTAGGTCGCCCCTGCGTTTGTCAAGCCGAACGGCATTCGGACCCAAAAGTATATGTCTTTTTCCGTGTGGAAAGATGTGTGTTTTATGTCTTCCTCCGCCATTGGGATTTGATGATACCCGGCGAAGGCATCCATAAATGACATCATTTCGCAACCTGCCGTACTATCGACCAAGTGATCAATATGAGGCATCAGGAAGTGATCTTTTGGACATGCCGCATTGAGGTCGGTGAAGTCAATGCATAACCTCCAGGAGCCAGTTGGCTTTTTGACGAGCACCGCGTTGGCGGCCCACTGTGGTTCGTCTGTGGCTACTCCGATCAATTTGTTGTTGAGTAACTTCTGGACTTCTATGTCGAGCACCGCGTATTTCTCGGGGCTTCCTACGCTTCTGGTGAACAGGCTTCATTGCTCGGTCGATCTTTAGATAATGGCAAGCGTGTTCGGGACTTATGCCAACCATATCTTGATGCGACCAGGAAAAGACTCCGATGTTCCTACGTAGAAAGTTGATCAGATCTCCTTTTAATTCGTGGTCGATACTTGCGCCGATCTGTACTTCCCGTTCTGGACGAACTGGATCCATCGTAATGCTTTCCAACTCTTCGACAGGGACGGTTGCCTCTCGTTTGGTGCGATCTCCGGACTCGGTCCTTGGATCGATATCGAGACTTGGCTCGAAACCGATCCTTGGCTCGATGTCGTCCGTCAATTGATGAGAGATGGCGTCCCCTGAATCGGGTTGGTACGATGTGTTTGGCTCGTCGATCTCCATGGGTTGATCGTCGATCGCTTCAATGTTACATATAGTATGGGAAGTATTGAGAGAAGTAACAATATAGGAGTAATTCAAACATCTTTTTGCCACTAGCTGATCTCCTTTTACGGTACCGACCGTCCCATCGGCCGTGGGGAATTTGATACAGTAAAAGAAAGATGAGGCGACCGCCTCAAAGGTTTTTAAAAAGGGGCGACCTAGGAACCCATTATAGATGCTGGGCCTATCTATGATTACAAAACTTAGGTTCCTAGTAATCTTAACCTTGGGATCATAAAAGCATACTAGCTCGACGGAGAGCTTGATCCTCCCGTTGGCTTGGACTGTGTTGTCGCCGAACCCTTGGAGCACGGTGTCGAACGGCTTGATGAATTTGACTAAGTTGCCGAGTTGGTCTATGGCGGATTTGAATATGATGTTGCAGAAACTCCCATTGTCGACCAGCACGCGATCGACCGTCTTCCCAAGGATACAGGCGGAGATCACCAGTGCATCCTCTTTGGGGCATTACAGTCCCTCCCTGTCTTTGTTGGAGAAGGTGATGAGTGCATCTTTAGAGATGGTCGGCTCCGGAGGTACCACGGTATGGACCCCGGCGAACGCCCTCAGCTCGGCTTTTCGTTTCCTGTTTGACATGGTGTAAACCGGGGAAAGGCCCCCGAGGTTTCCATCTCTTGCCTGAAACATGTTGATCCGACCGCCACGGTTGATCGGAGGGATCGACTCATCAGAGTACTCTGGCTCATGCTCGATTCTGGCGACCAGATTGGTAGGAGTTCTTTCGTTTGGTCAGCGCTCGCGCCCTCCGGTCCTTTCCGTCCTAGGCTCTGGCTTGGTGACCAAGTTATCCAGTTTGCCCTCCTCAAACAGTCGCCAGAGCTGTCTGAGGAGATCGCGGCATTGGCTGGTGTTGTGGCCGGGACTTTTATGATAGGCACAGAATTTGCTACGGTCTAGATGACCGTGGTCCCTTATCGGCTTTGGTTTGGAGAGCCATTCGCGACCTTTGATTGCGTTGAAGATGTGGGCCGGAGATAAGTTGAGGTTGTGGAGGAGGTGGACCTCCACATCCTCGAAGGCTTTGAACTCACCAGGCGGTTTTACGACCGCCTTTCTGGGCTTGGCGACCGCCTTCTTTTGGACATGGGAAGGTGTCTTCCCTTCTCCGGATGGTTCCTCGCCTAAACGGAGGGAGAGCATCCTCTGTCTGGCCAGAAAATCGGCGGCTCTGACGCGGCAGACCGTATAGGTCGGGGGAAAATCCTTTGTGAGGTGCCTGAACATGGGCGAGCGTCCGTGGAATCCGTTCAGGACTGCATGGAGAGCGAGCTCGTCGCTGATGGGCTCACCGGTGAGGACTATCTCGTCTACCCGGTCGATGCAATCCTCATCTGATTCGTCCTTCCCCTGCCTGATTTTCATCATGCGGTGGGGACCTTCCGGGCGAGCGACTTTGGCGGCGAAGTACGTCGTGAAGTCGTTCGCCAGCTTCTCAAAGCAATTAACTGAGCGAGATGGTAGTGAGATGTACCACCTGTGGGCGAGATCGCCCAGAGTTAACGGGAACATTCGACATTTCGTCGCATCTGAGGCTCCGCATCCGGTCATGTAGATCCGGAATTTGCCCAAGTGGGTCTCTGGATCTGACCTCCCCTCATATAGAGGCATTTGTGGGGGAGCGATCTTTGTTTGAATTGGGGCAATCTCGATCTGGACCGCGAGTGGTTCATTTAGCCCAGCGATCGATCTCCTGACACCTGCCCCAGTTTCTAGGAGCGCCTTCATCTCGTCGAGCTGGCGTTGCATGGCGGCCATCGCCGTCGCCTGACTGCTCGCCGATTGGCTCTCAGATCGCGAACCGAGGCGATCGTGTACTGATCCCCTAGCTCCGTGGTGAATGACGAGCTCCCTACCAGTGGGTTCCTTCCTCGGGCGAGCAGGGGTTCGCGGACCGACCTGTCTCCTGGGAGTCGGATATGCCGAACTTCTGGTAAAGGATTCGGACACCGATGTCTCCCGGCTGGGGCCTGAGTGCCCGGGTCACGAAGAGGGATCGCTCCCCAGGAGGCTGAAGATGGAGTCGTCCCGCCTCACGAGAGCCTTCTCCTGCGGCTCGGGGCTTTCTGTCGATTTCTCAACATAGATCCCCTTAAGATTCCGCTTGCCTGCCCGGCGGATGGTCGATGGAGTGATGGTGGGCGAGTCGTAGGCCTTCCGTCGCTCCCTGAGGATGGCTATAGCCTCCTTAATCATTCCGCGATGCAGGCCGATCGAGTGAGAGGCTAGAACCGTCCCTCAGGGGCGGGAGTGAGAGCCTAGCGTCGCCACGGTCGCCTTCCGCCATGGGCTGGGATTCGGTCCGGGCCGGAATGAGGTTTCCGGCAGATCTTAGGGTGGCTCTCTTGGATGTCGTTGCAGATGTCATTTTTCTGAAGGCTTTTCTGTTGAAGAACAGTGAGTGTTTCTTCAAGTATGTGTCTGGAGAACAGTGAGTGTTCTTCAAGACGGTAGGAATAAAAATGAAGATTTAGATTGCCCCTTCCTCTAGCGCCAATTGTTGTTACCCAAAATATTATCCGGAGATAGTATTGCTGGAATGATCGAGTAACAAACAAATGCGAGAACACTTCCGTGAGAAAATAGATAACACAAGATTTGCCGGGGTTGTTAATCCCGGGCTCGAATGCTCTCGCGAGATGTTATTAATAAATATACTGTCGAGTACAAATATTAATGTTAGAATCTATTACAAGGAGTGTAAAGACTTCTAGTTATCTAGGCTTTAGAGCGCGTAGATTGCCGGAAGAACCAGATAGATAAATCTGTGAGTTCTTGCTTGGGATATATGATGAATGTGTATGAATATCACTATTAATGTATTAGTGGTTGCCAAAAGAGCCTTTGGTTCTCTCTTTGGTGTGTATTTTGCATTGAATTCGTAGTAAATTCGCGTCTCCTTTGCCATAGCAGTGAGTTCTCTATTTATAGGGGACAAGGTAGCTGGGATTCCTCAGGCAATCGCGGGCGACCGCCGTTTTCTATATTAAAATAAGACGTCCGATCGTCCCATCACGTGGGCCTGTTCCCTTGAGGTCCGAGGTTGCTGCTGGAGGCCAGCTGGGCGAACCAATGGGAAGCCAGCATGCTTCTCGAGTCGCTGTCCGGGGAGGACCCACTTTGTACCTTTCGGGAGCCTTGTCGGTAGGTGTGGTAGGTGACAGGCCGGGGTCAATGGTCCTATCTGTCGGTATCCTTTGAAGATCCGCACGTGGGCCACCGTCCAAGATTCGGTCTTCGACGACTTTGACGGATGCTGGATCCATACGTGGCACGAGAAGATCGCCTCTGGTTCGCTCATTAAAGACGATCGTCAGACATCAAAAAACAATCGCTGGGTACCAAAAGACGGTCGCCGCATTGTGCCGAACTCTGGGCGTTTGTCCAGAGTAAGTCTTCCATGGTTGGCTTCTCTGATTGTGATGCCGATCGCCTATCGAGGCGTATTAATCGCCGCACAACATCCCGAAACTTACAACGCGAATAACTCGGGGTATCTCGACTTCATATTCTCTTCCGTCTCCCACGTGGCTTCCTCGGATCCATGTCTCGATCATTTCACTTTAACCAAAGGAATGGTTTTGTGCCTAAGTTGCTTCACCCGATGCTCTAAAATCTGAATCGGCCTCTCCTCGATGGTAATGTCGGGCCCTAACTCAATCTCTCCAAAATCAATAATATGGCTAGGGTCCGGCACATACCTCATAAGCTGGGAAACATGAAACACGTTATGCACGTGACTCAAGGACGGAGGCAAGCCTAACCGATATGAAAGTTCTCCAACTCTCTCTAAAATCTCGAACGGTCCAATATACCTCAGACTAAGTTCACCCTCCCAGCCGAAGCGGTAAACTCCCCGTGTCGGTGACACCTTAAGCAAAACATGGTCTCCCACCTCAAACTCCAACGGACGGCGACGCGTGTTGGCATAAGACTTCTGTCGACTACGGGCCGTTAACAACCTATCACGAATTAAAGCAATCTTCTCTCTCATCTCAACTACCATATCCGGTTCGGTACCAATCAACTCGGATGCATCATCCCAACATAATGATGATCTGCACCTCCTCCCGTATAATGCCTCAAATGGTTCCATTTTGATCGAGGCGTGCCAACTATTGTTGTATGTGAATTCGATCAATGGAAAGTGTGACTCCCAATCATCCTTCCAGTCTAAGGCACTGGATCTAAACATACCCTTAAGCGTCTGTATCTTCCGCTCCGACTGTCCATCTGTCTGAGGGTGGTAGAATGTACTGAGATTCAACTCAGTTCCCAAAGCTCGATGAACAGTCTGCCAAAAATGTGATACAAACCGGCCATCTCGGTCTGAAACAATACTCCTAGGAGTCCCATGCAACCTCAAGATCTCGGTAATAAATACTCGAGCTAGTCTCTCCGGTCCCCAAGTATCCTTAATACCTAGAAAATGAGCTGATTTGGTTAGTCGATCGACAATAACCCAAATCATGTTCGTTCCAGTCCGAGTCCTAGGCATACCAGAAATGTAATCTATAGAAATGTCTTCCCACTTCCACTCTGGAATGGGAAGCGGTCGTAATAACCCCCCGGGTCGCTGATGTTCGATCTTAACCTGCTGACAGGTCAAACACTTCGCCACAAACTCACTAACGTCAATCTTCAAATTACTCCACCAGTAGTTACTCCTTACATCCTTGTACATTTTGCTCGTAGCAGGATGTATAGAATAAGGCGTAGTGTGAGCTTCACTTAAGATCTTCTGTCTCAAATCAATATCACTCGGTACACATAATCTGCCGCGAAACCTCAAAACTCCATCATCCTGAACCACAAACCCAGGGGCGTTCCCTTTCTTCACGTCTTCTCTCAACTGGGCAAACAATGGATCCTCGTACTGTTTCGCCTTGATATCATCAACCAAGGATGAAGTGATTTCTAACGCATATAACTGACCCTGAACTCTCTGAACCCAAACCTCGATGTCCTGACAAATCAAATCCCACTGGATCATGCTCTGAGGTGTAAGTACCTCTAATATCTGTAGCGCCATCGGCTTACGACTCAATGCATCTGCCACAACATTGGCCTTGCCCGGATGATAAAGAATCTCGAGATCGTAATCTTTAATTAGCTCAAACCACCTACGATGTCTCATGTTCAACTCCTTTTGACTGAAGATGTACTTCAGACTCTTGTGATCCATGTAAATCTTACACGACGACCCATAGAGATAATGCCTCCAAATTTTCAAAGCAGAGACAACTGCAGCTAACTCTAGATCATGCGTAGGGTAATTTGCTTCGTAACGTTTCAACTGACGAGACGTATAAGCAATAACACTATCTCTCTGCATCAAAACACACCCTAGCCCGAGACCCGAATCATCACTATACACCGCAAAATCCTCGTTTCCTTGAGGCAAAGCTAAAACGGGCGCGGTAGTCAACTGCCTCTTCAACTCATCAAAGCTATTCTGTGTATCCGCGTCCCACTCGAACTTCCGAGTCTTCTGGAGTAACTGATTGAGTGGTCTAGCGATCTTAGAAAATCCTTCAACGAATCGACGGTAATAACCTGCAAGTCCCATAAAACTCCTCACTTCCTTTACATTACTCGGCGGTTCCCATGCCATCACTGCCTCTATCTTCTGCGGATCTACACAAACTCCCTCTGCTGAAATCACGTGCCCGAGGAATATCACTTCCTTGAGCCAAAACTCACACTTAGAGAACTTCGCATATAACTGTTTAGCTCTCAAAATGTCTAACACAATCTGGAGGTGTAAGGCGTGCTCCTCCTGACTCTGGGAATAGATAAGTATGTCGTCAATAAAGACGACCACGAATTTGTCCAGATACTCAATAAAAACTTTGTTCATCAACTGCATGAACACTGCGGGGGCATTGGTTAGCCCGAAAGGCATAACCACAAACTCGCAATGACCATATCTCGTCCGAAAAACAGCTTTCGGTATATCACTATCCCGAATCCTCAACTAGTCGTAGCCCGATCGTAAATCAATCTTCGAGAAGACTGACGCTCCCTGAAGCTGATCAAATAAGTCGTCGATCCGGGGCAAAGGGTACTTGTTTTTGATGGTCAACTTGTTTAATTCTCGATAATCGATGCATAAACGAAGCGGCCCATCCTTCTTTTTAACAAAAAGCACAGGCGCACCCCAAGGCGATGCGCTCGGTCGAATATACCCTTTATCTAGCAATTCCCCCAACTGCTTCTTCAGCTCTAACATCTCCGATGGTTCCATACGGTACGACGCTCGAGAAATAGGAGCCGTGTTCGGCTCTAGATCAATAGGGAACTCAACCTCCCGCTGTGGTGGTAATCCCGGCAAGTCATTTGGGAATACGTCGGGATATTTGCTAACAACTGAAACCGACGACATGTCAATTCCACCATCTTCCGCCTTCAGAGCGTAACACCAATAGCCGACACAACCCTGATTCAGAAGCTTCATCGCCTTAAAGGCGCTAATCACATTTCCCGAACTACCCGACTTACAACCGACGAGAGTATGCTCTGTGCCGTCTTCTGCCACTATCAAGATGGTATGAGTCTGATAGTTCATGATAGCACCGTGATGATCCAACCAATAGTCCCCGAGGATCAGATCATCACCCTGAAGGTCTACGACAATGAGGTTCGAGTGCCAATACCGGCTCCTGATTCTCACTGGGCAATCTCTAACTTCCCGGTACCCAACCATACGATCCCCACTAGGCATACCCACTACGAATGGTTCATACTCGAACAAGCAGTCAATACGAATACGACACACACAATCCGAAGCAATAAAAGAGTGGGTGGCACCCGAATCAAAAAGAACTGAAATTGGATGAGAAAGGATCTGAGTGGTACCTGATGCCACCAGAACATCTGCCTCCTCCGTGCGTCTCATCTGATACAAATGGGGGTGGATTGAGCCTGAACTAGATACAGCTCGGCGGTCTAGCTGACCCCGACCCCTACCACGGCCCGAACTCTAAGGAACCTGAGTGACTGGAGTCTTCTGGTCGATGCTAAGTTCTTTCTGAACAGCAGTGGTAGTTGGAGCTATAGCGACTCTGGTAGCCCTCTTGCAATGAGCTGCCCGGTGCTCGGTCTGTCCGCAAGTAAAGCAAGTAACTAGAGGAAAGGGACAATCCTTCACCAAACGTTCATATTGATTGTAGTTAAAACAAACTCTGCTGCTAGGTGCAACAGACTGGACCGAACGGTTATTCTGAGATCCTCCAGCCTGGTGAAATGGCCTTTTCCCAGATGTATGAGCAGACTGAGATTTCAAAAATCGACCACCCTTACCGGCTGAAAAACTGCCAGTTGTCTTATGTTTCTTGGCCTCAGAACCAAACTTTGACTCCGGAACTGCCATCTCAATCGCTAGAGCGCGATCCTGGTACTCCTTTAATGTGGCACACATGAGTGGTGCCATGCTCTGTCTGATATGCGGCTTCATGCGCATATTAAAGTAGCGAATCTTGTCAGCCTCGGTCTTGACTTGTTCTTTCACATATCCCAACTGTTGGTTATAAGTGATGATGGCCTGCGAGATTAGTACATCCTGAGGCGTAGCAGTAAAGAACTCCACGATCCTATGCTATCGAACCGTAGGTGGGCAGTACTCCGCTTCCGTAGCGGTCTTAAACTCCTCCCATGTAGCTAAATTGTCCCTGGGCATTGTAGCTTCCCACCACTCCGCAGCTTCCTTATCCAGGAGGTACTGAGCAATAGGCACCCTCCTGTCTTCAGGACAAACCACAGCGTCGAATGTACTACCCATCTAAAAAGCCAATTCTCCCAACCCAGGGAGACAGTAGAACCAGTAAAGCAAGGGGGTGCATCTTGGTTACTTTCTGAAGCCACCTACTAGCTTCATCTTCTGAAGTCGGGGGCGGATTCTGACGTCCACCCTGAGCTATCTGAGCGAGCTGAGCTACCAACTACTGAAGTACAGTAGTAGCCCCAGCATCGGCATTACTACTCGACGGCTGATCCTGACTGACTGACAAATTCTGCTGCCCGTCAGAACTCAGAGGTAGAGTGTTCGGCACTGAATGAGAGGCCGAATCTGCGGAGGACTGAGAAAGCGGAACTTCCTCACTAATAGCACCTCGACCACGGCCTCGGCCGTACCCCCTAGCTGGTCTACCGCGACCTCTCAATATACTGAAGATAAGAATAGAATGGACCAAGATCAGAAAAATTCACATTTTGCAAGGTTGGTACCACAATGCACAATTTCAATCTACACAAGGGAAATGAATTACAAAAACACAAGAGTTCGAGGAGACTTACAGCCACGGATCACACGAAGAGATGGTAGCACGATGATGTTAGGCTCAACGACTGACTCTAACAACACGACTGAGAGACCCAAAATTAACCAACAGCTTAGGCATTCATAACCTAGGATCTGATACCATAAATGTAACACCCCAAATTCACTTAAGGGACGTTACACGCCGTAGAACCTTCATAAGGTCTACCAGGCTAACTCATCACACAAAATCCACAAACACTTTTCATAGGACATATTAGTCATAGTAAAATAAGGTCGTGGCCTCGGCCAAAACATTTTAGTCGGACATCAAGAAGTATAAGTCAATACAAGTTCATTGCCCACGCAGAGGACTTTAACTGAATTTATAAAGCAACAAATTAATATCCAACACCCAAGTGGACATAATAACAAAACATCTAAGACAGACTCAAGCCTCATCATCATGCTGGGCCATCCTTTGCATGCGTATCCCGTGCTAGCACCTCAGCTCGACCGATACCTGAGATGCATAAAATGTATTTCCCCCATTTAAGGGATTAGCATTCGAATAGCTAGTGCAAGTACACAATTACAATACATTATATAGGTACGATTCAATACAATCAACTCATTCATAAAACATTTTGAAATTCATATTCCGGAATATTCTATTTGATTCGAATCATAAATCATCACATATCAATATCTCAACCTCCACACTTGGTGACCCATGGCCGTACCCCTTAGTATCGACCCCCAGACGTCCCGTCGAACGCTCTGTGTGGGAAACCACTTCCGCGGTCGTACCCCTTAGTATCGGCCCCCAGACGCCCCATCGAATGCTCCGGGTGGAAGGACATAAACTCACGCACTCAATATCACAATTCAATATCCGTATCACAACCATAACACAAATAACAAAATGTAATACATGTACTTACCTTGAATCACACGACTTGAAAATCACGGTGAAAGCAAGGGTTTAGATCCAACTCCCTCTGAAATTCTGTTCCTATCATACAATTACACAAACTGAACTCAATACTACGAAGAACGGAAGGAATCTCCTAAAATTCTACCCTATGGGACAAATTGTCGAACATTACGAGTGCATAGGGAATTGCAATCGGTCTACGGTGGATTAACGGGATTTTATCCCATCAAACAACAAGGAAACCAAGGATTACGAGTATATTTTCGAAATCTAACAACAACATAGGTTAAATCGGATTCAAAGACAAGATCACCACCAAACCCTCCCCAAAATCATACTAGGGTTATAGAAGATCTTACCTTGATTCGAAGACGAACAATAGATGATCTGGTGTTGTGGTGATGATATGATGCTAAGATATATCTCCCAAACGGAGTTTAGATGTAAATATGATGAACTCTTGACTTGGAAGTCGCCCCGACGCGAAGAGGAGAAGAGAAATGAGGAATAACAGAAAAAGCGACTCCTGCCAGTTTATAACTGATTGGTGTTACGGCCGTAACACCTAATTCATACGGCCGTAACTGGTGGATATTACGGCCGTAAGTACATGCGTTTACGGCCGTAACAGGCTCTATGGAAGGGTCTGGGCAAAACCGACGAAGCTCACTTACGACCATATGATCAAAGGGCTACGGCCGTAACATCTCCTACGGCCGTAATTTGCACATAATACGTCCGTAAGTTGCGACTGGAACCCATGCAGGAAGAAAAAATGAAGTTGGCTTATGGCCGTACGGTGAAGAACATACGTCCGTAACTCTCGAACATTACAGCCGTAACATCTAGACTTACGATCGTAACCTGCTCCTCACAGCAGTTGCAAGTGAAAAGACGGCTCAACGACAATCAAACAGAGAGTACAGAGGTAAATTAACGAGTATACGAAGATTTCCTTCTGATGCGATGGTTACCATGATCAACACATGGCCCCGGTCGTTCGGAAGTCAGAATAAACGAATAACGATGGCAATACCCAAGATAAATAAGAATTTACAAAAATGACCCAAACATTCAAAAATCCTTCTACAAAACGGCGATAGTATCCAGCAAGTCCTAAGAAACTTCAGACTTGTTTCACGTTATTAGGAGTTTCCCACTCCAAGATTGCCTCAACTTTGTTCGGGTCTACCTGAACTCCGTCAGTTGATATCACATGCCCAAGGAATGTTACTTCCTTAAGCCAGAACTCGCATTTAGAAAGGTTCGCATAAAGCTGTTCATTCCTCAAAGTATTCAAAATGATACGCAAATGCTCTGCATGATCCTCTGGGTCTTTCAAATAGATCAAGATGTCATCAATGAAAACGACCACACATTTATCCAAAGAATACCCGATTCATCAATTGCATAAACACTGCAGGAGCATTAGTAAGTCTGAATGGCATCACCACAAATTAATAGTTCCCGTACCGGGATCTGAAAGCAGAGTTCGGTATATCCGATTCCTTAATTCTCAACTGATGGTATCCTGATCTCAAGTCGATCTTCAAGAATACCTTTGCCCCCTGCAGTTGATCAAACAAGTCATCGATCCGAGGTAGTGGGTACTTATTCTTGATCTTCACCTTGTTTAGCTCCTTGTAATCAATACACAATCGAAGGGATCCATCTTTATTCCGGACAAAGAGAACGGGTAATCCCCAAGGAGAAACGCTAGGTTGAATGTAACCCTTCTGCAATAATTCCTCAAGCTGTTTTTTTAATTCATACATCTCAGTTGGCGCCATACGGTATGGTGCTCTGGAAATAGGTGCGGCTCCAGGCTGTAATTCGATATTAAACTCTACTTCTCTCCGCAGAGGTAACCCAGGTAGTTCGTCAGGGAATACATCTGAGAATTCGTTCATAACTGGAATTGATGAGAGATCTACTCCTTCTTCTTTCTTCATGGCATAACACCAAAATCCGTGACAACCCTGCTTTAGCAATTTAACTGCCCTCATGGCTTTGATCAATTTTCCTGAGCTTCCCGGTCTCCATCCTTTGAAAATATATTCAGATCAGTCATCGGCAATGATCGAAATAACTCTTTTCCGGTAATTCAAAATAGCCCCATAACGATTGAGCCAATCGTCCCCGAGAATTAAATCGTCACCGTGGATGTCGACCACAATAAGTTTTGATGGCCAATCTCTCCCTCCTATAGACACAGGAAAATCTCTAGTTTCTAGGGTTCCCACAATCCTCTCTCCACTCGGTAAACCCATAACATAAGGCTCACAATCATGTAAACATGATATTTTCAAACGATTAACACAGTTCAATGATATGAAAGAATGCGTAGCTCCTGAATCGAATAAGACACTAACTGGTTGCAAAAGGATCTGAATCATACCTGATGCAACAGCAGTGTTCTGATCATCTGACCTCCTCATCTCGTAAAGGCGCAGAGGAACGGACCCAGCACTGGACGCCCCTCTTTTCCCAACATTCTGCTGCTAAAACCCACTTTGCTGTGTCTGGTTCACACTTATATCTTTCGGAACTAGTGCTGGAGCGCGAGTACAATTTGATGTAGTCACATTTCCACAAAAAGTCGCACGATGCCCTTCCTGCCCACATTTGAAACAGGTCACAGAAGGTGCGTAGCAATCACGTCGAACATGCCCTGCTCGACCACAGTTATAACACTTCTTCGTTGCGTCTTAAACTGTTGATGCTGTCCGGGACTTCTTTCCACCTCGAGCAGGATACGGATGTTTCCTGGATGAATGGAATGAAGACTGGCCCTTGCGGGGCCCACTGCTCTTGTTTTTAGTGAAGTTGCCGGACACTTTCTGCTTCTTTGCTTCCGCCGATTTCTCCACCGCTGCCTCTTTCATGTCGTAGGCCAGTGCTTTGTCCTGATACTGTCGCAAAGTAGTACATTCAAATCCGGACATATACTGTTGAATCTCTGGCTTCATCCGCATGTCGAAATGGAAAATCTTCTCCACCTCGGTCCTGACCAAGTGTCGCACACAGGTCAACTGGTGATTAAAAGTCTTAATCACGTCTGTCACAGATGCCTCCAGATTTTGCGGTGAGAAAAACTCTCAGACTCTAGCCTCTCTAACTGGGCGAGGACAATATTGTGCTTCCATCATTAATTTGAATTACGTCCAGTCAGCATTATGATCCTCAGGTCGAATAGCCTCCCACCAGTCGAAAGCCTCCCCAGTCAGAAAATACTGGGCGATCGGAACTTTTCGGTCATCGAGACAGTTAATCCCCGCAAATATCTTCTCTAACTCCTTCAGCCAGTGATCCCAAGTAGTCATCTCAGCAGAACCGTCGAATTTCGGTGGGTGTAACTTGACCACTTCCGTAAGCCACTTGTCTCCCTCATTATCCTCATTGCGCTGCTGGCCCATCGTCGTCTACATGCGGTCAACCACCTGAGCAAACTGTGTCATCTGAGTGACCACCTGTTGGAGCACTCCCGGCATGTTATGATTTGCGTCTTCCTGCATAGTTCGTGTTCGGTCATCATTTACCGACTCCTGTTGTCCTCAAGAATGGGAATCAGTTCGACTGGACGATAAATCTGGGGTATAAAATAAATTTTCCTGTCTCGCATTACCACATCCGCAACCACGACCAAGTCCGCGTCCAAGACCTCCTCTCAACATACTGTAAACACAAACACTAAATATCCAGGGCAAAATCCTCTAAAAGAAAATCCGTCAATATCCACAAAACAGGAAATAAATAAAATGGTAGTATATAAAATTAGGAAACTTACAACCACGGTCCACATGACGACGCTGGCTGTGCAGTGATATTCCCAATGACTCATAAATCAAATGACGTAAACAGACCCAACTAAAACCTGACTGCCAAGATATCCATGAATCTTAGCTCTGATACCATATTCTGTAACACCCCGAGATATTCGGAATAATTACAGCGCCGTAAATCCTTTATATAAGAATTTACAAGGCTATTTTGAGAAATGCGGAAATAATAAAAAAGTGCCATTAAAGTTTAGAATACAACATAGTTCAAATGAGTCCATTATTGCAAGCGTCTCAAAACATCAACAAGACACGCATACTTGAGTACTGAAAAATAAATCAGAAAGGCAAGACAACAACAATTAACATCACCAAGCCCCTTCGTCGTCATGTCGGTACTGTGGTTGCTTTCCCGCTCCTTGGCTACCTGAACATCAAAAGAAATGTCCACCCCCGAAGGGGTTAGCAAAATGATGCTAGTACAAGTATCATAATACACAAATCGGATATACAACAACAATGCATAATAAAATACACACATCGGACTTCCGTTAACGGAATACAACGATGCGAATCCACATGATTCCATCAACACAACGTGGGTATTCCAATGTTCCAGCGCCCTCAGCATAGATCCCAAGATAATCCCGTCGGACCAACACGAGGTGGAAAAACCCGTCCAATGATCCAGCGCCCTCAGCATAGATCCCAAGATGATCCTGTCGAGCCAACACGAGGTGGACATCCGATTCAGCGCCCTCAGCATAGATCGTTCGATCCCTTCGGATAAACACAACATACACGAACACAACTATGCATACACATATGCAAAAATCGACATGTCATCAACATGATCATACAAGAAATCGATAACGAATATCATGACAATTCAATAGAAATGATCTCATGTTCACAACATGAATAAACTGTATGCATGATCAAAATCACCAATATTAATAAGTTTAAAAATACGATACTTGCCTCGAAGATGGCAAGAATTAAATACTCCAAAGAATGTCAATGCGTCTAAAGGTCGCCGCCCCTCGATCGATCACCTTGTACAAGGGAATGACAAGGAATTCAACCAAACCTCCCGAAACTAACGCACGAGCACCGAACGCCCTAAGTTATAATCGAGTTATCATTAATTAATGGCTGGTTCTCGGTTCTACTTCCTGACGAACACTAGGTTTGGAGAATGGCATGCAAAAATTCAAGAGATCATAATGGGGCACAATGTCGTTGTCTACAATTTCAAGGATATTCATCATATCATTGAACTCCATACTTTAATTCGGATTATCAACTCAAATGCTCGGTTCGGTTGTCTCAACGATACATAGCGAGATAATCACATTCAACCTAGTTCTCGGTTAATTCACCCCTATGATTCATGTTCTTCCACAAGTAGTTCTTCTTATCAAGTTCTACATTCAAAATGATTGTCCCAAATATCCTTACCTAGTTCTAATCATCCATATGTAGATTAACAAAGAATTCCTTTTAAGGCAAGAATTATAATTGAACACCCTCCACATTCACCTACTTGAATTCATCTTACACAGGGGGTAAGCCTTAACAAGTTGTTCATCAAAAGAGTGTTTCGAAAGCATCATCAAGGTGTGTTCATCTAAGAAAACTCCATTCTTAAGATTGGTAAAGATCATGGCTCAACTGATAACAACGGAAACCTTAGTTCACCCAATAAAATCATCCTAAACATGGTGCTAGATTCACTATGATATAACAAGTTCAATAATCTCCGTAAGAAGCTCATAATATAGCTAAAACATAATCTCCAGCTTGGTGTAGAGTTAACATACCTCAATGAAGAGAAGAACAATGAAAGACTTGAAGAAACTCTTCACCGGAAGCTTGAACACCAATCCACAAGGTCTATGATTCTCAAAAATCGGGCTAAGATGATGATATGAGGGATATATGGTGCTGGATAGTCTTCAAATTATGAAAATCGGCCAAGGAGTGAGGAAGAAATGAAATGAGGGTTGAGATCTATAAATAGATTTCTAACTATTACGTACGTTACTAATACCTCATTACGTACGTAATGTCCTTAGCGTACGCTGTACTCAAATATTAGCGTACGTTAACGTCTGGCCAGAGCTCACTGACTTGATTTTGGCATTAGCTTACGTATGTTATCATTGTGGTTTATGTACATAACACCATGCACTTAGCGTGCGTTAACATCCCCCTTAACGTACATTAAGCCCAGTTGACTTGCTTAGCTGGAAAGCCGTCAGGTTCATGCGAGCAATCTCCACGAATCTTCATTGGGTCCCCACATGCCGACCCTTGTCTGATATCGAATTGACTGACCCTTACGTACGTAACACACCAGCTCTAACGTACATTATATTAAACACATAGCGTACGTTATGCTTATGTTTTAGCGTGCGTAATGATGTAGAGAGTCATGCATGCATGAATGTCTGGAAATAAAAAAATGTAGGGATACGAATACGAAAACCCAATCTTCGATTAATAACGTCACAAGTCGAAACTTACAAGATCGAATACAGGATAAATACACAATAATTATCCGGGCATTACACCTATAAGGCTAGGCTTGTGGCAAAGGGTTATACCCAAAGGGAAGGGATCGATTTATCATGATACCTTCGCGCCCGTAGCTATGATCAAGTCGATTCGCATGATGCTTGCCATTGCTGCCTATTACGATTATGAAATATGGCAAATGGACGTCAAAACGGCTTTTCTAAATGGATACCTCGAGGAAGAAATCTATATGGAACAGCCTAAGAGTTTTGTGTCCAAAGCTAATATTCATAAGGTGTGTAAGCTACAACGAGCCATTTATGGGCTGAAGCAAGCTTCTCAGAGTTGGAACCTTCGATTTGACGAAGCAGTCAAGGACTTTGACTTTGTGCGAAATGAGGAGGAACCATGTGTTTACAAAAAGGTCAGTGGGAGCAACATTGCGTTCTTAATACTATATGTAGATGATATTCTACTTATAAGAAATAACGTAGCAATATTCAGCACTGTGAAAGCTTGGCTTTCTAAAACGTTCTCCATGAAAGACTTGGGAGAAGCTTCCTATATTATAGGGACCCGTCTTTACAGAGATATACCGTGAAGAATGATAGGACTTTTCCAAGCCCTCTATATAGATAAAATCCTAAGAAGATTCAAGATGGATGAATCTAAAAGAGGGTTCCTTCCCATGCGACATGGAATTCATCACACCACGAAAATGTGTCCTCAGAGTGAGGAAGACAAAAGTTAGATGAGTGAGGTACCCTATGCCTCGGCAGTAGGTGGCCTCATGTACGCCATGTTGTGCACGAGACCGGACTTAGCCTATGCTGTTAGTATGGTAAGTCATTTTCATGCAAACCCGGGAAGAGAACACTGGACTGCCGTCAAGAACATTCTTAAGTACTTGAGAAGAACTAGAGATTTGGTTATTACTTCCGATGGTGGAGAACTGAAGGTGATTGGATTCACCGATTCTGATTTTCAAGGACACAAGGACGACTCTAAGTCGACATCTGGGTATTTGTTTACTCTCAATGGAGGAGCAGTATCTTGGAGAAGCTCTAAGGAAAGCGCTACTGCAGATTCCACCTGCCAAGCAGAGTACCAAGCTGCCTCAGAGGCTAGCAAGGAAGCATTTTGGATGCAGGAGTTTGTGCAAGAACTTCAAGTGGTGCCTAATGCGGAGCTGCCTATATCACTATTCTATGATAATGATGGAGCTGTCGCCCAAGCCAAGGAGATGAGGGCTCACCACAACACCAATCATATAGAGAGAAAGTATCATATTGTTCGAGAGATGGTTGAAAAAGGATATGTTTCGTGGCAAAGAGTAGACTCAAAAGACAATGTCTCTGGCCCACTAACCAAGCCGTTATCTCAGACTGTCTTGGAAAGACATCTGAAGAACATGGGTATTGGATACCATGATGTATGAAATTGAATGCAAGTGGGAGATTGTTAGGAATATGCCCTCGAATGCCACTTAGGGGATGAGAGAGAAGGGGCATTGTACTTGTAATTATGGAATTATCAGTAAAAGGCAATATGATTCATTCACTGTTATTGTATTTCAAATGCATTCTTGATTTAGTAAATATTGAAGTGAAGTCCATGTAAATAAAATCAAACATTCCACTCTCATTATTGGATAAGAGAAGATGCACTGAAAGTGTTTAAAGTTTATTTACATAAACTGTTTGTGAGTCGATAAACTTAATTGGGCATTAAGTTTTGAGTAAGACTTGTACAAGTGATGCTAGGGCATGTGCATGTCTTGATAACATAGTTATGGGTATATTGGTGGGACCAAGATACTCGAACACAACTCATACTTGATTCAGTCACACGGTATTTACTCTTGGAGAGTCGATGACGAATCGAAAGGTTGTGATAGTATACGAGGACCTTTGACTTGAGGGTTCAGTAGAAGATGTGCCTGTTGTTGTTACCCAAAATATTATCCAGAGATGATATGCTGGAATGGACGAGTAACAAACAAAATGCGAGAGCACGTCCGTGGGGAAGTAAATAACACAAGATTTGCCGGGATTGTTAGTCCCAGGTTTGAATGCTCTCGCGACGTATTATTAATACGAATACTTGGGAGTACAAATATTAATGTTAGAGTACAATTACAATGAGTGTAAAGACCCTAGTTATCTAGCTTTTGAGTGCTGTTGATTGCCGGAAGAACCAGAGTTCGAGCTCTGTGAGTTCTTGTTACAAAGATGAGGAGTTCTCTATATTGTTTGCTGTGTGTAATCATGTTTACGTTTTTAACGTCCTTTTTGCCAATGTTGGAGGCCTCCTATTTATAGGAGAAGAGGTTGCTGGGATGTCCCTGTCCCAAACGGGCGATCGCCGTTCCTGCATTAAATAAAACGGGCGATCGTCCCAGCTCATGGGATTGTTTCCCTAAAGTCTGCAGCTGCAGATGGCAGCTGGATGCGCGAACCAATGAGGAGGCGACATATGCCTCACGTCGCTGTCTTGAGAGGTCCCACCTAGAACCTTTCGGCGGGTCTGTCGGTAGGTGAGGCCGTCCTTGTCACTGACATCTGCTGATGGGCTGGAGTACAGCCTGTTCTTGCGGCGCCTGGAGGTCCCACCTAGGACCTTTCAGCGGGTCTGTCGGTAGGTGAGGTCGTCCTTGTCACTGACAGCTACTGATGGGCTGGAGTAAAGACTGTTCTTGCGGCGCCTTTTGCGGATCTGCACGTGGGCCTTCACCCCGAGATTCGATCTTCGCAGACTTTGACGGATGTTGGACATACACGTGGCATGGGACGGTCGTCCCCGGTCGGATACTAGAGGTGATCGTCAGGTGCCAATAGACGATCGCCTTGGACGTCGACCGCTAGGCACTTGACCAGCTTCTGTCTTCTTCGGTTGGCATCCGACCATTATGCCGGTCGCCTTCGAGGCGTATAAATCGTCGCACAACAATTGCCCCCCAGCTCGCTCTGATGTTGAAGACGTGGGGTAAGGTGGCTTTGCTGGCGATCACTTGTTTTAGATGAGCGACTCATCCACTTATGAAGCAGACGATCGTCTCCCGAACGAACTGATTTCGAATTTGGACGACCTCTTCAGATGCTGAAAAGAGCGGGAAGTGGAAGCGGGCTTTGAAATGTCACTGGGGCTCGTGTCGCGCTCCCATTGGGGGAGTTCGACGGTTTTGTCAGACTTGTCATTTGGCGTGCCCTCGAAATGACGCACACGCGGATTTCGAGGGCAACATTAAATGCGACTTATCCGACGGTTGCACTTCAGCCCTCGAGATTCCGCTTATTTACCCAGAAGTCCCTGCTCTCGCCTATAAAAGGGGCTAGGGATTCTGGGTTATATATTTATGCATTTTTGCCTGAGAAGAAGACATAGCTGAATTTTCTTGAAGCTTTGTGTGCCGATCGACGTTCGACTCAGTCTCGAGGTAAGAACAAAAACTTTTCTCCCCCCTTTCTCTTTGAATATGTCTGGAGGAGGATCCACCGTGTATGAGGTGGGTAGCACTTCCGCCGTGACTTCGACTGCCCGAGACAAAACCTCTGCGGATTTTCACGTGGAGACGGCCGTCGAGGCCATTCGCGTTGGGATTGAACCCGTGGAGGTTGAAGAACTCTTCAACGAGGCTGACGCGGCGAAGTCGGCGGCGGCGGAGCAGAAGCGCTCGCTGTCCGACGAGGAGGAGGCAATAAGACTGTACTGGGAGCAGAACAGTGTGTTTGGCCAAGCCTTTCTGGAATTTGCCGAGCTTATGGAGAGACTTGCCGGACCACGCCCTAAGTTCGATTTTCGCGCTTATTCGGTCGATCACCCCCATGAACCCATAAGGCGGACGTCGTTTCGGGCCGCGGACCGCTTCCCGTGGACCCTTGGACAGATTAAGAGTTCGGCGACTAAGAAGGATTTGAGTCGTTGGAGGGCGGAGTTCCATGTCCCCTCCGACATTTCAGTGTATGTGCCTGCTGAGAATGAGCGCGCCGACCAACCTCCCGAGGGTATGGTCGCCGTTAACGAGTTGATCATGGGGGCCGGATTGCGGTTCCCATTGCCGTTCGCCGTGTCGTATCTGTTGACCGCTTGGAATGTGGCGCCGCTCCAACTGACGCCGAACGCCTGGTTGAAGATCGTTAGCACTTTGACTCTATTTGGCGGTCACCGACTGTTCCGTCTTCCTTCTTGTTAGGGGTATTTTTATGCGCTTATTTATCATTATTTTATGTCCATCTTGAGCCTAAAATGCATAAATAAGCTTTTAATGCACTATTCTTATATGTTTTGCAGGAAATTGGAGTTCGGAAGCTCGAACGACGAAAACGGGTGAAAACGGCAAATTTTGGTCGGGGGCCGCGGCACGAACCAAGTGAGCCGCGGCACACGAAGATGACTAGCAAGTGCCGAGCAGACTGTACTATGAGCCGCGGCACAGCTTATGTGAGCCGCGGCCCAGGAAGAAAAAAAAGACGCCCAGGCATCTCGCTGAGCAGTAGGGGCCGCGGCACAGATTAAGTGAGCCGCGGCCCACCGGGCGGTTTTGCTGAATCTTCAGTGTTCCTGGGCCATTTTTGGAGCCTATTCCCAACCTAATTCCCGGACGCATTTTGGAGGCTGAGGACGGCTATAAATAAGCATTGAAGGGCTGAAGACAAGGGGAAAAAATGGGAGGAAGACATCGCGGGATCGAAGAACACAAGGAAGAGATTTGTGGGCGACGACAAGACCACGGATCCCTACGATTTTTCTTAATTTTTCCGCAACTTAGTTTCTAAATTTATTTGAGTAGGATTGTGATTGTAGCCGATTACATGACGGTTTGATTATTTATTTTTATTTCAATTTACTTGTTATTCATATTGAGTTGGATTTTTCTCATTGTTCTTAATGCTTTTTAATTATCTAGCCAATAGTTGAATTGTTTTGAATGTCTTTATGGATTCGGGAGAAGAAATTTAGGCATAGTTCTTGTGAGAATAATCATGATTTTCGTGAGATAGGGATATACTCATGGGAATTGTGAAGCCTATTTATTGTGAGAATTCTTGAACTGTTTTAACTATTAATTATCTAATTCTAATAGGGATATATCAAGTTAATAATTCGTAGTATTTTCTAACGACCTTGGGAAAAGCTTTAGAATAATTTAGGAATTCCTGGCTCACAATCAATTGAATAAAAGTGAATTGGAATTTAATAAATATCATTCTTGATTGTTTGAAGTGAAAATCATAATCCTACACCCTTATTATTATTATTATTATTATTATTATTATTATTATTAGTTTCTATTTATTTTTCTGCAATTAGTTTAGAAATAATTTCTATTTAATTGTTCTTCAAATAAAATTACAAGTCGACTGTATTTTGGTACTTAGTGAAATCAGTCCTCGAGGGAACGATATCTTATTTATCACTTTATTACTTGTTGACACCGTGCACTTGCGGCATAGTGTGAGGGATTTCCTCACAACAAGTTTTTGGCGCCGTTGCCGGGGAATAATTTTTCGCTAATATCAATACCAAGCGACTCTATTGAAGTTTTTTTTTCTTTAGTCTCAATATTTTTTATTTTTTTATTATGTTTTCCTTTGATTATCGTGACCCTTGGCATTTCATAAATTTCGATGATCTCAATAAATTGCCTAATAGGGCCAGTCAGTCCCCTCCCCCAAAACAAAAGACCATGCTTGAACAATGTGTAGACGCTCTCGAAAATCCAGATAGTACCTCTCTTGAGCGAGAATGTGCACGTCGTGGTCTTGAGATTCACTATGGTTATTTTCCAGCACATATATTTAGTAGTGAAGTTGAGGGGGAGGTTGAAAAGAAAAACATGTTGAGTTTTAGGGTCGATCCCCAGCACCTAATAATTACATAAAGTGTGATGAACTTGTAGAAGAAGTTACCATTGATGACGTTTCCAAAGAAATTTCATTAAATTGTCATCAAACTTCGACTAATAAGGTGAACACTTATGTGCCTAAAATTTTATTAACGGTGCCGCGCATAATTTTTCCTAAATCCATAATGGGAGAGATTGATTCCATTACTCTTGATTTTTTTGAGGCTGATTCTTTGAGTTCTAATAAGGTTGTTCATGATATGTCTTTATTATTACCCATTCGAACTCTGCTTATTTTTTCATGCCTTATCATTATTATATTCTTCCATCATTTTTTGGTTGTCCGCATAATTATTCCTTCATTATTTTTGGCAACCGGGCATGAACCAAAGCCTCCCTTGTGGAATAAGAGGCTCATAGATTGTAAGAAGGGGGCATTTGGCAATCTCCCTAGAAAGAAGCCACGTTAAAATTTTTGCCACGTCGTGCTCAAGACGTAAAATAGAGCGCTTGATGGGAGGCAACCCATTATTTTTACTTGCTTTCTAGTTAGTTGTTTTTATTTGATTGTTCGTTAATAATTTTTTCTTTGTTTTGTTATTTCGTTTGGATTCGTGTATTCTTGTGGCCCTGATTTCTCTAATATTTTTATTTCTAACCCCAATAAGTTATCATCCTTCATATTCTAGTCTTTATCGACTTAATGTCTACAGTTATTTCATGACTAGAGACTAAGTTTGGGGGTTCCTGGTGATGTTGGGCATTACTTGAAGTATGACAGACGATTCCACTCAGACATGTGCTGGAGTTCAAGAAGACATTTGGAATAAGTTTTACTTTTCTTTATCTCTTTTATTTCCGCATGAGTTTTATTGTTGATGATTTTATGTGTAGTGGAATAAATTGAAGCATGCGATATTTTCTTAATTTTTCTTGGTTATAAATTGCGATTGCTTTATTGTCCTTGCATGCTGTTGATGGTTTTTGCAAACGTGAATTTTTCGTGAATTTTTCATGCTTCTGTGTGTAAAACTGATGTTACGATACTGATGTCTCTTGGAAGAAACGGTTGACTTTTGGTCGAGTTGCAGTCAGCAATTTCTGTTTCTGTTAAGTATTCAATTAGGTCCGAAATTTTTTCGTTTTTGTAGAAATCTTAGCAGATAAGAGAGGAGACATACGTGTTTTCAAATCGCCGTCTATACGTTTGGTTACACTTTTCGCGTAGCTAGTTGTCCAGTAACATAAGTCGTGTTGGCACTTGATTTGAGTTTAGAGTCGGACAGTTTTTCCCAAAAAGTCGAGATATTAGTTGTTCTATGATGGAAAGTCTAGTAACCGGGGGTATTCGCGTGACCCGTTGTTCACTCTCGCGTAAAAAGACAACCCTGAATAGACTAATGAATTAGAAATATCGCATTACCGATGATGGTAAGCCTAGTAACCGGGGGTATTCACGTGACCCGTTGTTTACTCTCGCGTAAAACGGCAACCTTGACATGCGGGAATTGCTATTCGAGTTTTTTCTCCACTGTAGAGGGGGAATTAGTAACTAGAAGCATCTATGTGCCCCATGAGTGTCTTTTACGTCAAACGGTTCCCCGATACATGAGAATGGAAATCCACCCTAGGATCATCCCGATGAAATATCCCGAGAGCCGAAACCTAGTGGTTAACTCGAATCATATTATTGATCATACATAAGGGAATACTATCCGAGGATTAATTTTGACAATGAAACTCTTAGATTTTTGCCACTAGACTGTGGGACTGGGCGAGTTGGCTCGTTTATTTTAACCCTTCATATTGGCGGTCGGTTAAATTCACGCTTGTTAATCTTTGAGCTTGATTTTCTTCATGAACAATTGATTAGGACTGAAATTGGTTACTTAGTGGAATCAGTGTCCTGGACGTGACTCACTATTACGATACTTGTACTATTCTTTGAGATTTTCAGGGTAGTATTGATTAAGTTGAGCACTATGGACTTGCATAATTATTCACGATACATTTTGTTTAAAATTGATTTTTGCTTGAGGACAAGCAAAGGCTCAAGTTTGGGGGTATTTTTATGCACTTATTTATCATTATTTTATGTCCATCTTGAGCCTAAAAATGCATAAATGAGCTTTTAATGCACTATTCTTATATGTTTTGCAGGAAATTGGAGTCCGGAAGCTCGAACGACGAAAAATGGGCGAAAGTGGCAAATTTTGGCCGGGGGCCGCGGCACGAACCAAGTGAGCCGCGGCACACGAAGAGGACTAGCAAGTGCCGAGCAGACTGTACTGTGAGCCGCGGCACAGCTTATGTGAGCCTCGGCCCAGGAAGAAAAAAAAGACGCCCAGGCATCTCGCTGAGCAGTAGGGGCCGCGGCATAGATTAAGTGAGCCGCGGCCCACCGGGCGGTTTTGCTGATTCTTCTGCGTTCCTGGGCCGTTTTTGGAGCCTATTCCCAACCTAATTCCCGGACGCATTTTGGAGGCTGAGGACGGCTATAAATAAGCATTGAAGGGCTGAAGACAAGGGAAAAAAATGGGAGGAAGACATCGCGGGATCGAAGAACACAAGGAGGAGATTTGTGGGCGACGACAAGACCACGGATCCCTACGGTTTTTCTTAATTTTTCCGCAACTTAGTTTCTAAATTTATTTGAGTAGGATTGTGATTGTAGCCGATTACATGACGGTTTGATTATTTATTTTTATTTCAATTTACTCGTTATTCATATTGAGTTGGATTTTTCTCGTTGTTCTTAATGCTTTTTAATTGTCTGGCCAACAGTTGAATTGTTTTGAATGTCTTTATGGATTCGGGAGAAGAAATTTAGGCATAGTTCTTGTGAGAATAATCATGATTTTCGTGAGATAGGGATATACTCATGGGAATTGTGAAGCCTATTTATTGTGGGAATTCTTGAACTGTTTTAGCTATTAATTATCTAATTCGAATAGGGATATATCAAGTTAATAATTCGTAGTATTTTCTATCGACCTTGGGAAAGGCTTTAGAATAATTTAGGAATTCCTGGCTTACAATCAATTGAATAAAAGTGAATTGGAATTTAATAAATATCATTCCTGATTGTTTGAGGTGAAAATCATAATCCTACACCCTTATTATTATTATTATTAGTTTCTATTTATTTTTTTGCAATTAGTTTAGAAATAATTTCTATTTAATTGTTCTTTAAATAAAATTACGAGTCGACTATATTTTGATACTTAGTGAAATCAGTCCTCGAGGGAACGAGATCTTATTCTTCACTTTATTACTTGTTGACACCGTGCACTTGCGGCATAGTGTGAGGGATTTCCTCACAACACTTCTGCGCTGGAGATGAACTATCTCTTTAAGCTGACGGCGCAGAAGGGTTCTGTTGGCGGCTACCACATCCAGGGTCTCTTGGTCCAGGTGGTCCTTGGGGTGCCAAACAAGGTCCGGGGCGACCTGACAAAGTGGTGCTGGGTCGGTGAAGCGTGGAAATCGGCCGCGAGCGACAAACCCGAGGATGAGTTGGGTATCCCCACCAGCTTCTGGGAGAGGAATCCTAGTAAGGGTTTTAACTCTCCCTTCGTTCGGATACACCTTGACCCGATCTAATTTGGTTTTCTTTTTGCAGGCTCCCTTGTTCCAGTAGCCAGCGACCTACCATTTGATTTTTCAATCATTTGGGAGCGAACCCGTAGTCTTCCGGACAGTTATATCGATGCTCGCGTGATCAACAACGAAGCTAATTGGTTGGGCGCTCAGTTGTTTCGCTTTCCCCGCCACTTAAGGGTCCTAGGTACAAATGTTTATGATCTCCTTTTTGCTTGACGATCGCCTTTGGTTGAAGAAGACATCTAACCTGGTTGATTGTCTTCTTTGACAGAGATCTACTTCCCCCGCTACTCCGAGCCGCCGAGAGAAATCGCCATGTCGAACCCTGGTATCATGAATCATCTCCGCCAAGGGAAGAAGGCAAGCCGTGCCCCTGCGGCGATGACCCGTCCTATCCCAGAGGCGAGACCTCTCATGGGGCCGATCGTCATCGAGCCGGAGACTCGGGAGGAGGAGCAGCTCCAGCGCAACCGCAAGAGGCGGAGGCCGGAGGAGCCCTTGCCATCTGTTGCTGCTGAGGCGCCCGCAGTGGTGCCGCCGGTCGCCGCACCTCCAATTTATGCAGTTCCAATGGCGGAGGGGCCTACGCCCTCATCGGCCTTCCTACAGCCCATGGCGACCGCTGATGCCCAGACCCCGCGGGGCAAGCCTTTCTTCGGCCGCGACCCCGAGAAGGTCGAAAGGTAAGTTTGGATGATCTGCTGAGTTACGTCACTTGTGTAGGGGACATACTAACTCCTTTGTTCTTGGTGCAGGGTCCGTCTTGCCGACCCGAACTGCTCGCCGATGGTGTTGGACTTCCTCGCGAGCAGATCTCCCCGCGAGCCTAGCGACGTCCCTCACTACGTCTCTCGGGCTATCGCCACCCTGCCGAAGGCTTGGACGATTGATCTGGATGCGATCGCGCGCCGGCGGTCCGGAGATGCAATGCAGGCGACTCTTGCTCTGACCCTCCAAGCGGCGACGATGGCCGCTCAAGCTGTGAAGGATTATGAGGGGAGGCCCTCTACTGTTCGTCTCCATTCGGACCTCGAGGTTGCTTGGAATCGGAATGCCGAGTTTGCCGATAGGATCGCGGCAATGGAGAAGGAGTACGTTGAGATGGCCAAGAGGGCGAAGCAGGATCTCGACTGGGCCCGGGCGGCGACCGACCGGATGCGTGATCAAATGACGGAAGCTCGTCGGTTGCATGTGGCCTCGCAGGAGAAGGCGACTGCGCTGAAGATGGTGGTGGACCGGTTAAATAGCGAGCTGGAGTCGTCGAAGGGAGAGCTAGCCGCTAAGGTTGCCGAGCTCCAGGGTGCGGATCAAAAAATCGCGGGGCTGAAGGAGAAGTTGGAGGCGACCGAGGCCGATCCCTTCCTCAATGTGGAGTATGTCAGCGAATTTGCCTATTACATGGCTTATGCTGACGCCATCCGCGCTGCCAAGAAGGGAGGGCTCGAGGTCGGCCCTCTGATTGATAACTTCAAAGCCTATGTGCTTGAGCATCCTCTGCAGCCGGCCTTCTTTATGCCGATCCTTGACCTCTCCGACCTCGGAATCGACCTGAGCTGGTATCCGTCGTCGGGCAACCTCGTTCACCCGGATGCCAGCAAGGAAGCGCACGTCGATCCAGCATCCGGTGGCGAAGGCCAGACCGATCCAGCGGTCGGTGGTGAAGGCTAGGAGGGGGCAGCCTGAGTTAGTCTGCTTTCATTTTGTTTTCACTTGTAATTTTTCAGTTTCGTTGTGTTTTGCCTTTGGGCGCTTGTATAAGTATTCCGAATGAAATGAAATAAATAATTACATCTGATTCCTTGCTTGTATGATCGTCTGTCTGAATCTTTCACATTTGACTTCACACAAGTGTTTGAGGAGCGGTCGTTGTATGTATAGCTCCGAATGTATTGGTATACTTAAATTCTTACATGTAAATTTCTGAACAAAACCGATCGTCATATGTGTATTTGAACAAAGCCGATCGTATGTGGTTCCGTCCTCCTGATTGTATGTATTGCTTTGCTCTGCCCCTTGGTTTTGTTTACTTGGTGAAAGTAAGGGAACAAAAATAATTCGTTTAGCGAGCTATCTTTAGTTTGGTTCTTGCGATCTTCGATTTTGTTGATTCCTCGATGGAGGCCGAATGTCCCGCCGTGAATAGAACTTCGCACAGTCATGGGGTTCGATAGAACCGACCTCCACGACTATGTCTTGTGGGCGAGCGACATTACGTCTGACGGTTAACTTCTCACGACTCACTTAATTGTGAGGGTCCTCCGTAGGCTACGCTTTGCCTTGTAATGTAGCGACGGGGCGGACGGTCTCTGCGTGGAGGAGTCCTTGCACGGGGCGCCGTCGGATAAATCGACTTCGCTACCGTGGCTTGTTAGCACTTTTTCACCTAAGAGGGCATACGTTGTGACGGGGGGAGGGATGCGTCGCATTGTCCAGGTCCACCATGTTAGATGATGGATCCGAGGGCGGGCGAGCGTGTCCACTGATCTGTTTTGGAGGGTCCTTCAGCTATGCCGACCTCGTATTTAAACGAAAGGGCAGACGATCTATGCCCAAAGGAACCTTGCATGGACGGGCTATCGGTTCCATCGACCTCCAAAACCATGGCTGCACTTTTCTACCTCCGGTCGCCATGTTAGATGATGATCGTCGACGGTATATGTTGTGCTAGGGGGCGATCGCTTGCCTAGGTCCATCATGTTAGATGACGAACTCTTGGAGGGCGAGCGAGTCGTCCTCTTTTTTGTTTGTTTGTTTTGCCGAGGCGAATCATTTAGAGGGGATCAGAAAATCTCATTAATCTCTTTGTACATTGGATAACTGAATACAGAGTTTTTATTGATAGTATTTCTTCAAATGAACGGCGTTCCAGGGATATTGGTCTGGATTTCCGTCTGTGTGTTGGAGCTCGTAGGCTCCTTTGGTCAGCCATTTGGATATCCTGAAGGGCCCCTCCCAATTCGGGCAAGATACTCCCGTGTGAGCCTGGACCTTTTTGAGGACTAGGTCGCCCACTTGGAATCGCCTTTCCTTGACCTTCGAATTAAAGAATTTCTCGGATTTCCTTTTGTGGATTGTGTTCTTCATTTCCGAGGTCAGTCGTCGTTCCTCGAGCATATCCAAGTCGATCCGCTGAGCTACATCATTGTCCTTCGTCATTTGTTGTGCAGTTCGGTGGCTGAGAACGGCGATCTCCGAAGGGATCACTGCTTCTGTTCTGAAGGCGAGGGTTAATGGGGTTTCGCCGGTTGAATTTTGGGTCGTCGTTCGGTAGGACCAAAAAACATCTCGCTCGCCCATCGTCCTTGTTTGGATTCGAGTCTTGCTTTGATCGTGTGTTTGAGAATCTTGTTTACAGCCTCTACCTGCCCGTTTGTTTGAGGGTGGTAAGGGGCCGAGAACAGCTTTTTAATTCCCCATTTCTCACAGAATTGCATAACTTCCAAACCGTCGAACTGCTTTCCGTTGTCGGAGATGATAGCCTAATGTAGACCGAATCGGCATATGATGTTCTTCCAAATGAACTTGATCACTTGTTCTTGGCCGATCTTGTTGAGTGGCTCGTCCTCTGCCCATTTCGTGAAATAATCGACCCTCACGATGGCGAATTTACATCCCCTTGGCGCCGTCGGCAAAGGACCGATGAGGTCGATGCCCCATTGGGCGAACGGATACGGACTTTACATAGAAGTGAGCTGCTCGGGGGAGAGCTTGATGTTCGGGCCCATTACTTGATACCTGTGACAAGATCGGGCGTAGGCGATCGCGTCTTTTTGTAGGGTAGGCCAGAAAAAGCCTTGCCTGGTCATCTTGTGGATGAAAGCTCGCCCTCCAGCGTGATTTCCACAGATCCCGTCATGGATTTTGGCTAAAACAAGTCGGCCTTCCTCCGGCATAATGCATTTGAGGAGAGGAAGGCTGAAAGCTCGCTTGTAAAGTCGGTCGTCCAATAGGGTGTACCTAGTTGCTCGGAGCTGAAGCTGGCGAGCTTTGATCTGATCTGTGGGGACCGTTCCGTCCTTCAAGTACTTAACGAACGGAGTCATCCAGTTCTCTTCGGCGATGGCAACTGTGGTGACCAGGCTTATGTCGATCGCCGATTTTTCTGACTTCTTGATTTGGATGTTAGAGAAGTCTATCGCCCCATTTGACGATGCGAGTTTGGATAGGGCATTAGCCTGGGAGTTGTGCTCTCTCGGGACTTGTTCGATCAGCACTTCTTCAAACTTTGTGCATATTTCGGCGACCAATTCTTGATATTTGATCATCTGTTCTCCGCGCGCCTCATATTCTCCCTTGACTTGGTTCACGACCAAGAAGGAGTCCATGAAGATGTGGAGGCGACGAACATCCAAGGCGAGTGCTAGATCGAGCCCGCCTACCAAGGCTTCGTACTCGGCTTCACTGTTCGTCGCACGGAACCCGAAACGCACACCATTTGTAAAACTTTGGCCGTCAGGGCTGATGAGGACAATCCGTACCCCTGCTCGCGAGCTGGTCGCCGAGCCATCTACGTACAATTTCCAGGCAGGATGGCCGACCTAGGTCGGACTGGGCAGGAACGTTAATTCCACCTTGAAATCCTCCAGAGCTTGGCCTTTGATCGCCGTGCGAGGAGCGTACGTGACACCATATTGGGCGATCTCCAGTGACCACTTCAGGAGTCGCCCGTTGATGTCTGGCCGGTGCAGAACTTGCCTTAGAGGGAGAGTCGTCAGAAGCTCCACTTGGTGTTCGAAGAAGTAGGCCCTCAACTTGCGAACACTCATGACTAGTGCGTAGGTAAGCTTCTCCAGAGGTGTGTAACGCGTTTCCACATCATGAAGCGCTTGACTTCCGAAGTAGATCGGCAAGTGGTCTTGCCCCTCTGCTCTCACTAATACAGCACTCAGCGCGACCTCTGAGGCTGCCAGGTAGAGGAATAGCTTTTCGCCGGGGATTGGTTTTGCCAAAATTTGAGGATTAGACAGATACTCCTTGATTTTGGCGAACGCCATTTGACTTTCCTTCGTCCATGCAAATTTCTTATTCTTTATGGTGGCGAAGAATGGCTTGCTTTTGTCTCCGATCCGAGAAATGAAATGGTTAAGGGCTGCTAGACAACCCGTGAGGCGTTTCACCTGCTTGACATTCTGTGGCTACTGCATGTCGAGGATCGCCTTGATCTTGGTGGGGTTCGCTTCGATTCCCCTTTGTCCCACGATGTGCCCCAGGAACTTTCCGGAGCTTACCCCAAAGATGCATTTCTTGGGGTTCAGTTACATGTTGAATTTCTCGAGGATGGCGAACGTCTCGGCAAGGTCTTTAAGGTGATATTCCTTTTTGAGGCTCTTGACCACGATGTCGTCAACGTAAACCTCCATGGTTTTACTGATTTGATCGGAGAACATCCCATTGACTAGTCATTGGTAGGTCACCCCCACATTTTTCAGACCGAACGACATTCGGACCCAAAAGTACACGTCTTTTTCCATGTGGAATGATGTGTGTTTTACGTCTTTCTCCGCCATTAGGATCTGATGGTACCCGGCGAAGGCGTCTATAAACGATATCATTTCGCAACCTGCCATGCTATCGACCAAGTGGTCAATATGAGGCACTGGAAAGTTGTCTTTCGGACATGCCGCGTTGAGGTCGGTGAAATCGATGCATAACCTCCAGGAGTTGCTCGCCTTTTTTAAGAGCACCGCGTTGGCTACCCACTGTGGCTCGTCGGTAGCTACTCCGATCAGTTTGTTGTTGAGTAGCTTTTTGACTTTTGCGTCGAGCGCAGCATACTTCTCAGGACCGAATTTCCTACATTTCTGGTGAACAAGCTTCCTTGCCGGGTCGATCTTTAGATAGTGGCAAGCGTGTTCAGGATTGATGCCGACCATATCTTGATGCGACCAGGCAAAGATTCCGATGTCCTTATGTAGTAAATTGATCAGATCATCTTTTAAATCGGGACCGACGCTTGAGCCAATCTGCACTTCCCGCTCCAGGCGAGCCGGATCGAATGTTATAGTTTCCAACTCTTCAATGGGTACAGTCGCTTCTCATTTGGAACGATCGCCGGACTCGATCCTTAGATCAGTGTCGAGGATTGGCTCGAAACTGATCCTTGGCTCGATGTCGTCCGACAATTAATGTGAGATGCCGTCCTCTGAGTCGGGCTGGTATGAGGTGCTTGGCTTGTCGATCTCCATTGGTTGGATGTCGATCGTCTCAATGTTACAAATAGTACGGGAAACGTTTAAATGGGAAGTTACGACACAAGAGTAATTCAAACATTTCTTTGCCATTAGTTGGTCTCCTTTTACAGTACCGATTGTCCCATCGGTAGTGGGGAACTTGATACAGTAAATGAAAGAAGAGGTGACCGCCTCAAAGGTTTCTAGAAAGGGGCGACCTAGGAACCCATTATAGATGCTGGGCCTATCTATGATTACAAAATTTAGGTTCCTAGTGATCTTAACCTTGGGATCATAATAGCATATTAGCTCGACAGAGAGCTTGATCATTCCATAGGCTTGGACCATGTTGTCGCCGAACCCTTGAAGCACGGTATCGAATGTCTTGATGAACTTGGCCAGGTTGCCGAGCTGGTCCAGAGCAGATTTGAATATGATGTTGCAAAAGCTCTCATTGTCAATCAGCACGCGGTCGATTATTTTTCCAAGGATACATACAGAGATCACCAATGCGTCCTCTTTGGGGCACTGCACTCCCTTCCTATCCTTGTTGGATAAGGAGATGAGTGCGTCTCTGGAGATGGTTGGCTCTGGGGGCACCACGACATGGACTCCGGCAAACGCCCTCAGCTCGGCCTTCCGCTTTCTATTTGATATGTTGGAAACTGGGGAAAGACCTCCGATGTCTCCACCTCCCGACTGAAGCATATTGATCCAGCCGCCAGGGTTGATCGGAGGGATCGACTCATCTGAGTACTCCGGCTCGTTTTGATCAATCCTGGTGACCGAATTGGGAGGGAGACGGTCATCGTTCTGTCAATGATTGCACCCCCGATCCTTTCTGCCCGGGGTTCTGGCTTGGTCACCAAATTGTCCAGCTTGCCTTCCTCGAACAACCTCCAGAGTTGTCTGAGGAGGTCGCGGCATTGGCTGGTGTTGTGGCCGGGACTTTTGTGGTAGGCACAAAATTTACTGCGGTCCAGATGACCGTTGTCCCTCATCGGCTTCAGCTTGCTAAGCCATTCGCGCCCCTTGATGGCATTGAAGATATGGGCCGGAGACAGATTGAGGTTGCGGAGGAGGTGAACTTCCACATCCTCGAAGGCCTTGAACTCACCGGACGGTTTTGCGACCGCTTTTCTGGGCTTGGCGACCGCCTTCTTCGGAACGGCAGATGGCGCCTTCCCTTCTCCGGTGGATCCCTCGCCTAAGCGAAGGGTGAGCATCCTCTGCCTGGACAGAAATTTGGCGGCCTTTATGCGGAAGATCGCATAGGTCGGGGGGATATCCTCGTGAGGTGCCTGAACATGGGTGAATGGCCATAGAATCCCCCCAGGACCGAGTAGAGGGCAAGCTCATCGCTAATGGGCTCGCCGGTGAGGACTATTTCATCCACCCGGTCGATGTAATCTTCGTCAGGCTCGTCCTTCCCCTGCCTGATCTTCATCATGCGGTGGGGACCTTCTGGTCGTGCAACCTTGGCGGCGAAATACGATGTGAAATCGTTCACCAGCTTCTCAAAACAGCTGATTGAGCACGGTGGCAAATAGATGTACCACCTATGGGCAAGATCGCCCAATGTTAATGGGAACATTCGGCACTTCATCGCATCCGATGTCCCGCATCCGGTCATGTAGATCCAGAACTTGCTCAAGTGGGTCTCAGGATATGATCTACCCTCATATAGAGGTGTTTGAGGAGGAGCGATCTTCGGTTGCACGGGGGCAAGCTCGATCTGGACCTCGAGTGGCTCACCTGGTCTGGCGATCGATCTCTTGGCGCCTGCCCCAATTTCAATGAGCGCCTTCATTTCGTCGAGTTGGCGCTGCATTGCGGCCATCGTTGTAGCCTGACTGATCGCGGTCTGGCTCTCGGAGCGGGAGCCTAGGCGATCATGTATCGATCTCCTGGCCCCATGGTAGGCGACGAGGTCTATGCCTCCGAGCTCAATTCTTGGGCGAGTGGGAGCCAGATGGCCGGCCTGTCTTCTGGGAGTTGGGTACGCCGAACTCCTTGTGACGGATTTGGACTCCGACGTCTCACGGTTGGGGCTTGAATGCCCAGGTCGCCATGAGGGATCACTCCCTAGGCGGATGAAGACGGAATCGTCCCATCTTACGAGCGCCTTTTCCTGCGGCTCGGGGCTTTCTGATGATTTCTCGACATATAGTCCCTTGAGCTTTCGCTTGCCCGCACGGCAGATGGCTGATGGAGTAATGGTGGGCGTGTCGCATGCTCTCCGTCGCTCCCTTAGGATGGCCATGGCCTCCTCGATCTGTTCCGCGGTTTGGAATTGATCGAGTGAGAGGCTGGGGCTGTCCCTCGTGGGCGGGAGTGAGAGTCTAGCGTCGCCGCGGTCGCCTTCTGCCATAGGTTGGGACTCGGTCTGGGCCGGAATAAGGTGTCCGGTGGATCGTAGGGTGGCTCTTTTCGAGGTTGTGGCAGACGTCATTATTCTGAAGGTTTTTCTTTGAAGAACAGTGAGTGTTTCTTCAAGTATATGCCCCGGAGAACAGTGAGTGTTCTTCGAAATGGTCGGAATGAAAACGGAGGTAAGCCGCCCTCCTTCTAGTGCCAATTGTTGTTACCCAAAATATTATCCGGAGATGATATGCTGGAATGGATGAGTAATAAACAAAATGCGAGAGCATGTCCGTGGAGAAGTAAATAACACAAGATTTGCTGGGGTTGTTAGTCCCGGGTTTGAATGCTCTTGCGAGATATTATTTGTAACACCCCAATTCACAAATGGGACAATAGACGCCGTAGAACCAGGGTTGGTATCACAATTCTCAATTCCGAACAATGCAAGAAAACAAATCATAGAAGTATAAGAGTTCGAGGAGACTTACAGCCACGTGTTGCACGAAAAGACGGCAGCATGATGATATTAGGCTCAACGACTGACTCTAACGACGCAACTGACAGACCCAAAATTTACCGACAGCCTAGGTATTCAAAACCTAAGGCTCTGATACCATAAATGTAATACCCCAATTCACAAATAGGACATTACATGCCGTAGGACCCTCGTGAGGTCTACCAGGCTAACTCATGACACATAAACCACAATGATATCCCAATAGATGCACTCAAAAGTAAATAAGGTCGTGGCCTCGGCCAAAACATTTTAACGGAGTACATGAAACATAAGTTAAATACCAATTCATTGCCCACGCAGGGGACTTAAACCAAGTTTAAAAGTAATCAGTCTAACTCCAATACTCAACAAATGCAATGACAAAACATAAAAAAAATACAGACTCGAGCCACATCATCATGCCAGCCCATCCTTTGCGTGCGCATCCCGTGCCAGCTCCTCAGCTCGACTAGTACCTGAAATGCTTAAGACGTATTTCCCCCATTTAAGGGGTTATCATTCGAATAGCTAGTGCAAGTACACGATTACACAACATTATATACATACGAGATTCAACGCAAACAAACCATTAGGAAAAACATTTGAAATCAATATTCTGGAATATCACATTTACATTTAAAAACATTATATCCTCAAGTCTCCGCACCAAAACCATACATGCTTGGTAACTCGCGACCGTACCCATTAGTATCGGTCCCCAGAGGTCCCGTCGAACCATCCCCAGGTGAGAAACCACTTCCGCGGCCATACCCATTAGTATCGGCCCCCAGAGGTCCCGTCGAACCGTCCCCAGGTGGAAGAACATCAACACACGCACCCATGTCCACTTCCGTGGCCGTACCCATTAGTATCGGCCCCCAGAAGCCACATGCCATCCCTAGGTGGAAGAGCAACAATCACATTCGTTCAATAATACCATTTACATCATTCGCATCAAAATCATACACACATAACGGAATGTAATACATGTATTTGCCTTGGATAACACGAGGCGAAGAAAACGGTGGAAGGAAAAGGTTTCGTTCCAAACAATCTTCACAAATCCGATCCTAACAACAATAGAGACTCAATCAACTACAATTCCACTGAGAAATCACGAATTAATTGGCGTTCTACCCTAAGGGACAATACGCCGAACACTACGGAGGCATAAGGTTCAAATTCGATCAACGAAGGGGAAAAACTTGGAATTGATCCGCTAAAGTTCTAGGAAAACATAACACCACAGTTACCCAACTATAATTCATCATCAATCGAAGCAAAAACGAAACAAAAATGAATAGTAGCCAAGAACCCTAAAATTAGGTATAATGTCCAATTACCTCAATTTAACGATGGAATGGCGGAAGGAAGATGATTGATTCGTGTTAGAATGTCCAATTTCGAGTTATAAGATGCTAGAATGCAATATCCGGATGAAATCGCCCAAAATCGTGATGAAGGAGTGGAGAGCCGAGAGGAATGGTGAAAATGGGGTTAAAACCCGTGTCTGTCCTATATATACTGGACAGAACACGGCGCAACAAACGGCCCAAATGGCGCCGTGTTCAGCGCCGTATTGCGGGTCAGCGGGCGACCCCTGTGCGACACGGCGCACAAACACGGCGCAAAATGCCACGGGTCTCGTGCCGTTTCGCAAGGCAGCGGGCAACACTGGGCAACACGGTGCACAGACCCGGTGCAGAATGCCGTGGGTGTTGCACCGTTTTGCACAGGTCAGGCCAGACAACCTCTTGACACAAGACGACGCTACCAAAACGGAAAAAGACGATAAACCAAAACACGATATGCCGACCCAATGGTCTGGGAACATTACATGCAACGAGAAACAATATCCAATAACCCGAAACGGTCCGAGGTACACAACCATAATCAAGCAAGGAACAAATTCCCTAAACTTATAAGAAATTACAAAATGGCCCAAACGTCCGAAAATCACGATACAACGTCGGATTAACAATCCGAAACTCACAACATGCTCCACTCAACCATACGAACTCATGGAAATATGAAAATGATGAACTCGAATGAGTTATACTAGAATCGAATACACATGCGATAAAATATAACTTAAGATGAAAATGCGTAAAAACATCATCGAAATTCGTCCAAACGGAGAAACTCGAAGAACAAAATAAATTCAGAATTCCAAAATAGTGTCAAGCGAGTTTCCGGAATGAACATACACCAAAAATAGAAATTACCAAAAATAGAAAACACGGATATTACATTCTCTCCCCCTAAAAATAAGTTTCATCCCGAAACTTACAACGCGAATAACTCGGGGTATCTCGACCTCATACTCTCTTCCGTATCCCACGTGGCTTCCTCGGATCCATGCTTCGACCATTGCACTTTAAACAATGGAATGGTTTTGTGCCTGAGTTGCTTCACCCGACGCTCTAAGATCTGAATCGGCCTCTCCTCGAAGGTAATGTCGGGCCCCAACTCGATCTCTCCAAAATCAATAATATGGCTAGGGTCGGGTACGTACTTCCTAAGCTGGGAAACATGAAATACGTTATGCACGTGGCTCAGGGACGGCGGCAAGCCTAACCGATATGCAAGCTATCCAACTCTCTCAAGAACCTCGAATGGCCCAATAAATCTCGGACTAAGTTTACCCTTCTGACCGAAGCGGTAAACTCCCCGTGTCGGCGACACCTTAAGCAATAGATGGTCTCCCACCTCAAACTCCAACGTCCGGTGATGTGTATCGGCATAAGACTTCTGTCGACTCTGGGCCATCAACATCCTATCGCGAATCAAAGCAATCTTCTCTCTCATCTCAACTACCATATCAGGCTCGGTGCCAATTAGCTCAGATGTATCATCCCAACACAACGGTGATCTGCACTTCCTACCATACAGTGCCTCAAATGGTGCCATTTTGATCGAGGCGTGCCAACTATTGTTGTACGTGAATTCGATCAATGGCAAGTGCGACTCCCAATCATCCTTCCAATCTAAAGCACAGGCTCGCAGCATATCCTCGAGCGTCTGTATCGTCCGCTCAGACTGTCCTTCTGTTTGAGGGTGGTAGGATGTACTGAGTCTCAACTCGGTCCCCAAAGCTCTATGAACGGCCTGCCAAAAATATGATATAAACCGGCCATCACGATCCGAAACAATACCTTTATGGGTCCCATGTAACCTCACGATCTCCGCAATAAACACTCGCGCTAGTCTCTCTGGCCCCCAAGTGTCCTTAATACCCAGAAATTGAGCTGATTTGGTTAGTCGATCGACAACGACCCAAATCATGTTCATTCCAGTCCGAGTCTTAGGCATACTGGTAATGAAATCCATAGAAATATCCTCCCATTTCCATTACGGGATAGGAAGTGGTCGCAAAAGCCCCACGGGTCGCTGATGCTCGATCTTAACCTGCTGACAGGTCAAACATCTCGACACAAACTCGCTAATGTCTGTCTTCAAATTACTCCACCAGTAGTTACTACTCCTCACATCCTTGTACATTTTACTCGTACCAGGATGTATGGAGTAAGGTGTGGTATGAGCTTCACTCAAGATCTTCTGTCTCAGCTCAATAACACTCCGTACACATAGTCTGCCGCGAAATCTCAAAACTCTATCATCTTGAACCACAAATCCAGGGGCTTTCCCCTTCCTCACATCCTCCCTCAACTGGACCAAAAACGGATCATCATACTGTTTCGCCTTGATATCATCAGTAAAGGACGAAGTGATCTCTAACGCACATAACTGACCCTGAACTCTCTGAACCCAAACCTCGATATTCTGACAAATAAAATCTCACTGGATCCTACTCTGTGGTGTAAGTACCTCTAACAGCTGTAGCGCCAACGGCTTTCGGCTCAACGCAGCGGCCACTACGTTAGCCTTACCAGAATGATAAAGTATCTCGAAGTCGTAATCTTTAATTAGCTCCAACCACCTACGCTGTCTCATATTCAACTCTTTCTGACTGAAGATATACTTCAAACTCTTGTGATCCGTAAAAATCTTACACGAAGACCCATAGAGATAATGCCTCCAGATCTTTAAGGCGAAAACGACCGCAGCTAACTCCAAATCGTGCGTGGGGTAATTCACCTCATAAGGTTTCAACTGGCGGGATGCATAAGCAATAACCCTATCTCTCTGCATCAAAACACATCCGAGCCCGAGGCTTGAAGCATCACTATATACCACGAAATCTTCGTTCCCCTAAGGCAACGCTAACACGGGTGCGGTAGTTAGTCGTCTCTTCAACTCGTCAAAACTATCCTGTCTGTCTGCGGTCCACTCAAATTTCTGAGTCTTCCGGAGCAACTGAGTGAGTGGTCTAGCGATCTTAGAAAATCCCTCAACAAATCTACGGTAATAGCCGGCAAGACCCAGAAAACTCCTCACTTCCTTCACATTCTAAGGCGGCTCCCAAGCCGTCACTGCCTCTATCTTATGTGGGTCTACCCGAACTCCCTCTGCTGAAATCACATGCCCGAGGAACATCACTTCCTCGAGACAAAACTCACAATTAGAGAACTTCGCATACAACTCCTCAGCTCTCAAAATGTCTAATACAATCCGGAGATGTAAGGCGTGCTCCTCCCGACTCCGTGAATAGATAAGAATGTCATCGATAAAGACGACTATGAATTTGTCCAGATACTCAATAAAAACTTGGTTCATCAACTGCATGAACACTGCTGGGGCATTGGTTAGCCCGAAAGGCATAACCACAAACTCGTAATGGCCATATCTCGTCCGAAAGGCATCTTTCGGTATATTGTTGTCCCGAATCCTCAACTGGTAGTAGCCCGATCACAAATCAATCTTCGAAAAGACTGTCGGCCCCTGAAGCTGATCAAACAGGTCGTCAATCCGGGGCAAAGGGTATTTATTTTTGATGGTTAACTTGTTTAATTCTCGATAGTCGATGCATAAACGAAGCGATCCATCCTTCTTCTTAACAAAAAGTACAGGCGCACCCCAAGGCGATGCGCTCGGTCGAATATACCCTTTATCTAACAACTCTCCCAACTAAATCTTCAACTCTAACATCTCCGATGGTGCCATACGGTACGGTGCTCGAGAAATAGGGGCCGCATTCGGCTCTAGATCAATAGGAAACTCCACCTCTCACTGTGGTAGTAATCCCGGCAAGTCATCCGGAAATATGTCGGGATAATCACTATCAACTGGAATTGACGACAAATCAACTCCACCATCTTCCGCCTTCATAGCATAACACCAGTAGCCGACACAACCCTGGTTCAGAAGTTTCATCGCCTTCAAGGCGCTAATCACACTCCCCAATCTACCCGGCTTACAACCGACGAGAGTATGCTCGGTGCCGTCCTCGGCCACTATCGAGATGGTACGAGTCGGATAGTTCATGATAGCACCGTGATGATCCAACCAATCGTCCCCGAGGATCAAATCCTAACCCTTAAGGTCTATAACAATGAAATTCAAGGGCCAATCCCGGCTCCCGATCCTCACTGGGCAATCGCTAACTTCCCGGTCCCCAACCATACGATCCCTGCTGGGAGTACCCACTACAAACGGTTCACACTCGAACAAGCACTCAAAGCCAATACGACTCACACAATCCGAAGCAATAAATGAATGGGTAGCACCCGAATCAAAAAGCACTGAAACTGTATGAGTAAGGATCTGAGTGGTACCTGACACCACCGGAACGTCTGCCTCCTCTGTGCGCCTCATCGATCTGATCGGGGTGAATCAACCCGAACTCGACATCAGACGGCGATCCGGCTGACCCCGACCCCTACCACGGCCCGAACTCTGCGGAACATGAGTAGCTGGAGTGCTGTGTTCCCTCTGATCGGCGGTGGTAGTCGGAACTCTAGCGGCCCTGGTGGCCCTCTCACAATGAGCTGCCCGACGCCCGGTCTGTCCGCAAGTAAAGCAAGTAACTAACGAAAATGGGCAATCCTTCATAACGTGCTCGGGCTGACTGCAATTAAAACAAACTCTCTCGCCAGGTGCAACAGACTGGACCGAACGGTTACCCTGAGTTCCACCGTCCTGATGAAACGGCCTCTTCCCAGATGTAGGAGCAGAACGAGACCTCGAAAACTGACCACCCTTACCGGCTGAGAATACGCCAGTAGTCTTCTGCTTCTTAGATTTCGAAACCGACTCTGATTCCGGGACGGCCATCTCGATCGCTAGAGCGCGATCTTAGTATTCTTTCAAAGTGGCACACATGAGCGGTGCCATACTCTGCCTGATATGCGGCTTCATGCGCATATTGTAGTAATGAATTTTATCAGCCTCCTTCCTCACCTGATCTTTTGCGAAACCTAACTGCTGATTGTAAGAGATAATAGCATGAGAAATCGGCACATCCTGGGGTGTGGCAGTGAAGAACTCCACAATTCTGCGTTCTTTGACTGGCGGCGGACAATATTCTACTTCCGTAGCAGCCCTAAACTCCTCCCAAGTGGCTCGACGGTCTATGGGCTCAACGGCCTCCCACCATTCCGCAGCTTCCTTATCCAGGAGATACTGGGCAATATGTACCCTCCTGTCTTCGGGACAAGATACGGCATCAAAGGTCCTGGACAACTGAAAGAGCCAATTCTCCCAACCGAGGGAGTCAGAAGATCCGGAGAAACGAGGAGGGTGCATATTAGTCACCGTCTGAAGCCACTTACCAGCTTCCTCCTCGGGTGTTGGGGTGGCGTCCACCCTGAGCTATCTGAGCAAGCTAGGCTACTAACTGCTGAAGTACGGCAGTAGCCCCGGCATCGGCATTATTACCCGACGGCACTGAGTGAGAGGCTGAGTCTGCAGAGGACTGAGAAAGTGAGCCCTCTTCATTATAAGCACCCCATCCACGGCCTCGACTGCGTCCCCTAGCTGGTCTACCACGACCTCTCAACATACTGAAGAAAATATGAAAAGAACAAGATCAGAAAGATTCACAATCTACAAGGTTGGTATCACAATTCTCAATTCCGAACAATGCAAGAAAACAAATCATAGAAGTATAAGAGTTCGAGGAGACTTACAGCCACGTGTTGCACGAAAAGACGGCAGCATGATGATATTAGGCTCAACGACTGACTCTAACGACGCAACTGACAGACCCAAAATTTACCGACAGCCTAGGTATTCAAAACCTAAGGCTCTGATACCATAAATGTAATACCCCAATTCACAAATAGGACATTACATGCCGTAGGACCCTCGTGAGGTCTACCAGGCTAACTCATGACACATAAACCACAATGATATCCCAATAGATGCACTCAAAAGTAAATAAGGTCGTGGCCTCGGCCAAAACATTTTAACGGAGTACATGAAACATAAGTTAAATACCAATTCATTGCCCACGCAGGGGACTTAAACCAAGTTTAAAAGTAATCAGTCTAACTCCAGTACTCAGCAAATGCAATGACACAAAATAAAAAAAAATACAGACTCGATCCACATCATCATGCCAGCCCATCCTTTTGCGTGCGCATCCCGTGCCAGATCCTCAGCTCGACCAGTACCTGAAATGCATAAGACGCATTTTCCCCATTTAAGGGGTTAGCATTCGAATAGGTAGTGCAAGTATACGATTACACAACATTACATACATACGAGATTCAACGCAAACAAACCATTAGGAAAAACATTTGAAATCATTATTCCGGAATATCACATTTACATTTAAAAATAGTATATCCTCAAGTCTCCGCAACAAAACCATACACGCTTGGTAACTCGCGACCGTACCCATTAGTATCGGTCTCCAGAGGTCCCGTCGAACCATCCCCAGGTGAGAAACTACTTCCGCGGCCGTATCCATTAGTATCGGCCCCCAGAGGTCCTGTCGAACCGTCCCCAGGTGGAAGAACATCAACACACGCACCCATGTCCACTTCCGTGGCCGTACCCATTAGTATCGGCCCCCAGAGGCCATATGCCATCCCCAGGTGGAAGAGCAACAATCACATTCGTTCAATAATACCATTTACATCATTCGCATCAAAATCGTACACACATAACGGAATGTAATACATGTACTTGCCTTGGATAACATGAGGCGAAGAAAATGGTGGAAGGAAAAGGTTTCGGTCCGAACAATCTTCACAAATCCGATCCTAACAACAATAGAGACTCAATCAACTATAATTCCACTGAGAAATCACGAATTAATCGGCGTTCTACCCTAAGGGACAATACGCCAAACACTACGGCGGCATAAGGTTCAAATTCGATCAACAAAGGGGAAAAACATGGAATTCATCCGCTAAAGTTCTAGGAAAACATAACACCACGATTACCCAACTATAATTCATCAACAAACGGCCCAAATGGCGCCGTGTTCAGCGCCGTATTGCGGGTCAGCGGGCGACCCCTGTGCGACACGGCGCACAGACACGGCGCAAAATGCCACGGGTCTTGTGCCGTTTCGCAAGGCAGCGGGCACCACTGGGCAACACGGCGCACAGACCCGGCGCAGAATGCCGCAGGTGTTGTGCCGTTTTGCACAGGTCAGGCCAGACAGTCTCTTGACACAAGACGACGCTACCAAAACGAAAAAGACGATAAACCAAAACACGATATGCCGACCCAACGGTCCGGGAACATTACATGCAACGAGTAACAATATCCAATAACCCGAAACGGTCCGAGGTACACAACCATAATCGAGCAAGGAACAAATTCCCTAAACTTATAAGAAATTACGAAACGGCCCAAACGTCCGAAAATCATGATACAGCGTCGGATAAACAATGCGAAACTCACAACATGCTCCACTCAACCATACGAACTCATGGAAATAGGAAAATGACGAAATCGAACGAGTTATACGAGAATCGAATACACATGCGATAAAATATAACTTAAGATGAAAATACATAAAAACATCATCGAAATTTGTCCAAAGGGAGAAACTCCAAGAACAAAATAGATTCAGAATTCCAAAACAGTGTCAAGCGAGTTGTCCGAAACGAACATACAACGCGAATAACTCGGGGTATCTCGACCTCATACTCTCTTCCATCTCCCACGTGGCTTCCTCGGATCCATGCTTCGACCATTGCACTTTAACCAAAGGAATGGTTTTGTGCCTCAGTTGCTTCACCCGATGCTCTAAGATCTGAATCGGCCTCTCCTCGAAGGTAATGTCGGGCCCTAACTCGATCTCTCCAAAATCAATAATATGGCTAGGGTCCGGTACGTACTTCCTAAGCTCGGAAACATGAAATACGTTATGCACGTGGCTCAGGGACGGCGGCAAGCCTAACCGATATGCAAGCTCTCCAACTCTCTCTAGAACCTCGAATGGCCCAATAAATCTCGGACTAAGTTTACCCTTCCGACCGAAGCGGTAAACTCCCCGTGTCGGAAACACCTTAAGCAACACATGGTCTCCCACCTCAAACTCCAACGGCCGGCGACGTGTATCGGCATAAGACTTCTGTCGAGTCTGGGCTGTCAACATCCTATCGCGAACCAAAGCAATCTTCTCTCTCGTCTCAACTACCATATCAGGCTCGGTGCCAATTAGCTCAGATGTATCATCCCAACACAACGGTGATCTGCACTTCCTACCATACAGTGCCTCAAATGGTGCCATTTTGATCGAGGCGTGCCAACTATTGTTGTACGTGAATTCAATCAATGGCAAGTGCGACTCCCAATCATCCTTCCAAATTAAAGCACAAGCTCGCAGCATATCCTCCAGCGTTTGTATCGTCCGCTCAGACTATCCGTCTGTCTGAGGGTGGTAGGATGTACTGAGTCTTAACTCGGTCCCCAAAGCTCTATGAACGGCCTACCAAAAACGTGATATAAACCGGCCATCACGTACTCTTAGGGGTCCCATGTAACCTCATGATCTCCGCAATAAACACTCGCGCTAGTCTCTCTGGACCCCAAGTGTCCTTAATACCCAGAAATTGAGCTGATTTGGTTAGTCAATCGACAACGACCCAAATCATGTTCATTCCAGTCCGAGTCTTAGGCATACTGGTAATGAAATCCATAGAAATATCCTCCCATTTCCACTACGGGATAGGAAGTGGTCGCAAAATCCCCGCGGGTCGCTGATGCTCAATATTAACCTACTGATAGGTCAAACACCTCGACACAAACTCGCTAATGTCTGTCTTCAAATTTCTCCACCAGTAGTTACTACTCCTCACATCCTTGTACATTTTACTCGTACCAGGATGTATGGAGTAAGGTGTGGTATGAGCTTCACTCAAGATCTTATGTTTCAGCTCAATAACACTCGGTACACATAGTCTGCCACGAAATCTCAAAACTCTATCATCTTGAACCACAAATCCAGGGGCTTTCCCCTTCCTCACATCCTCCCTCAACTGGACCAAAAACGGATCATCATACTGTTTCGCCTTGATATCATCAGTCAAGGACGAAGTGATCTCTAACGCACATAACTGACCCTGGACTCTCTGAAACCAAACCTTGATATTCTGACATATAAAATCTCGCTGGATCCTACTCTGTGGTGTAAGTACCTCTAACATCTGTAGCGCCATCGGCTTTCGGCTCAACGCATCAACCACTATGTTAGCCTTACCCGGATGATAAAGTATCTCGAGGTCGTAATCTTTAATTAGCTCCAACCACCTACGCTGTCTCATATTCAAATCTTTCTGACTGAAGATATACTTCAAACTCTTGTGATCCGTAAAATTCTTACACGACGACCCATAGAGATAATGCCTCCAGATCTTTAAGGCAAAAACGACCACAGCTAACTCCAAATCATGCGTGGGGTAATTCACCTCATAAGGTTTCAACTGGCGGGATGCATAAGCAATAACCCTATCTCTATGCATCAAAACACATCCGAGCCCGAGGCCCGAAGCATCACTATATACCATGAAATCTTCGTTCCCCTGAGGCAACGCTAACACGGGTGCGGTAGTTAGTCGTCTCTTCAACTCGTCAAAACTACCCTTTCTGTCTGCGGTCCACTCGAATTTCTGAGTCTTCCAGATCAACTGACTGAGTGGTCTAGCGATCTTAGAAAATCCCTCAACAAATCTACGGTAATAGCCGGCAAGACCCAGAAAACTCCTCACTTCCTTCATATTCTTAGGCGGCTCCCAAGCCATCACTGCCTCTATCTTCTGTGGGTCTACCCGAACTCCCTCTGCTGAAATCACATGCCCGAGGAACATCACTTCCTCGAGCCAAAATTCACACTTAGAGAACTTCGCATACAACTGCTCCTCCCGACTCCGTGAATAGATAAGAATGTCATCGATAAAGACGACTACGAATTTGTCCAGATACTCAATAAAAAATTTGTTCATCAACTGCATGAACACTGCTGGGGCATTGGTTAGCCTGAAAGGCATAACCACAAACTTGTAATGGCCATATCTCGTCAGAAAGGCAGCTTTCGGTATATCGCTGTCCCGAATCCTCAATTAGTAGTAGCCCGATCGCAACTCAATCTTCGAAAAGACTGTCGGCCCTGAAGCTGATCAAACAGGTCGTCAATCCGGGGCAAAGGGTATTTATTTTTGATGGTTAACTTGTTTAATTCTCGATAGTCGATGCATAAACGAAGCGATCTATCCTTCTTCTTAACAAAAAGTACAGGTGCACCCGAAGGCGATGCGCTCGGTCGATTATACCCTTTACCTAACAACTCTCCCAACTGATTCTTCAACTCTAACATCTCCGACGGTGCCATACGGTACGGTGCTCAAGAAATAGGGGCCGCATTAGGCTCTATATCAATAGGAAACTCCACCTCTCGCTGTGGTGGTAATCCAGGCAAGTCATCCGGAAATATGTCGGGATAATCACTAACAACTGGAATTGACGACAAATCAACTCCACCATCTTCCACCTTCAGAGCATAAAACCAGTAGCCGACACAACCCTGGTTCAGAAGTTTCATCGCCTTCAAGGCGCCAATAACACTCCCCGGTCTACCCGGCTTACAACCGACGAGAGTATGCTCGGTGCCGTCCTCGGCCACTATCGAGATGGTACGAGTCCGATAGTTCATGATAGCACCGTGACGATCCACCCAATCGTCCCCGAGATCAAATCCTCACCCTTAAGGTCTATAACAATGAGATTCGAGGGCCAATCCTAGCTCCCATTCCTCACTGGGCAATCCCTAACTTCCCGGTCCCTAACCATATGATCCCCGCTGGGAGTACCCACTACAAACGGTTCACACTCGAACAAGCAGTCAAAGTCTGTTGGGAAAACAAGAACCCCGTATCGAATCAGCCGGGATAATCAAGCCCTGTACCGAATTGTGTTGATAAGAGGTTTTGACATATATGCCAATCCTCAATACAGTAAGGAAATTGTATCGAAGAATTGAGGTGTCAACCTGTATCGAAAGCCTGTCTCGAATCTAGCATATAGTGAAACCCTTCAGTACAGCAAAGCAGTCTTATAAAAGACCAAGTATGGAAACTGTCTCAAAACACCTATACAGTGATCTTCCATACAGCTCTCAACAGGACAAAGAATGAATCTTCAGAAGTCAAGTCCCGTTGAATAAAGAAGTATTTAAATACTCAAGGATAAAGTATTTAAATACTGTCAGTCAACAGATCTTCAAATCCCGCTAAATCCGGATCATGCTTTTCATCCCGTTGGTACGGAATCTTGCTCAACGGATATATATTTCAGAGACTATATATATCTCATCAAGGCATTGAATATCAGTTACAGAAAAACAAAACCGAAACCAATTGACTGAAATTATCAAAGCTATCAAAGTTATTATCAGAGCAAAACATATCTCCAAAGCTTACTGCAACTCAGATCTAAGAGATATACAGTGCTCATCATCTTGAACAACACTTCATCAGCTAGAAGCTCATAAAGTCAAAGCTGTTGTTCATACTCTGTTCTATACTTTGAACAAACCCAGATCAGCCTGTGTAGACCGAGGAAGACGAAGCTTGAACTCGTGTGAAGAAGCCGGTCAAGCTTTAGCTCAAACCAATCTGTGTGAACGGTTGAAGCTAAGATCTTTATATCAATCTGTGTGAACGATATATTGATTGTATCGTTATAATTACGTAGTTGTGTACGTAGTAATTATAATAAACATTTTACTCTGTGTGGAGGACCGGTGGACGTAGAGGGGTTTACCTCGAACCACTTTAAATACCGTGTTATTTACCTTCGCTTTCTGTTTTAATTATCGTGATTATTTAAGTATACATCGCACACCGAGTTGCCGTATCCACAAAGAACTCATCGTATCTAAGACTTCCGCTACGCACTCAGATTTAAAATTAGTACAGCTTGTTGTTTAAACTACTTCCCAAGCTGTATCCAGTATACTTAGTGGCCAAAAAGTGGTATCGGAGCAGTTGATTCTAAAAAAATCAGTCGTAGTTTCAACCGAATCAGATCCAAAATCACTCATTCTTTAAAACAGTCTCTTTCATTTCTTTACTTTCACATGGATACATCAATGATCAACAAAGTGCCTATGTTCTCTATTAACAAATTTGATGATTGGAGAATTAGGATGGAGGCTCATCTTGCAGCAATGCACGAAGAGATGATTTTTGTGATACAGGATGGCCCTATCAAGATCATGAATGTAAACACGGCCACAGGATTGAAGGCCAAGCTCATGCTGAGATGCTCGAAAAGGAGCGCGAGCAATGGACCACAGATGAAATAAAGCGAGCCAATCTCGACAATGTGGCTAAGAATGCGTTATTTGTCACCCTTAACAAAGGCACGTTCTCGAAGGTAAAAAGCTGCAAAACAGCCAAGGAAATCTGGGATAAAGTCAAGTTGATTTGTGAGGGAACTGAGCTCTCAAAAGAAAACAAGATTTCAAAACTGACTCAGCAATTTGAATCTTTCGAAATGAAACCAACTGAGACACTTGAGGAACTTGACCTCAGATTCACTAGTATTGTTGGTGAACTTGAAGCATTGGGCAAAATTTATACCCAAAAGGAGAAAAATTTAAAAATTTTTAGATCTCTCCCAGCCCGATGGGACATTAAGACCACAGCTATGCGTGTGTCTTGCAATCTTAATGAAATAACTACTTTTGATCTCTTCTCTGACCTCAAAGCTTTTGAGTATGATATTGACAGAAGAGAGAAAGCTGAAGAATCTCCTTCAAAGGTCACATCACTAGCCATTGACGAGTCGTCGACACAAAGATGCCTAGCTCGCCGGGCCTAGTCACAAGAATGCTGACAGTGACGACGACATCCTGTCTCAAGATGAAATGGCGCTTCTCATGCACAAATTCAAAAAGTTCATCAAGCAGACTCCCTACGGGCCCAAACCTGTCCAAAAGGTAAGTACCGAAACTTCATCCGGTAAGTACCCAAACCAGGGCATTATGCAAATAAATGTCCTCATCCCAAAGTTCAAAGGTTGCCGGAGGCCGAGCAACAAGAGAGAGATGAAAGAAGACGTGCTTGAAAAAACAAGCTGAAGTTGGAGAATCAGAAGCCTCCCCCACACCATCCAAATCAGAAGAATGTCTTTAGGTGGTCACTGAAAGTGATTCATCTGACGATGAGTTCGATGATAAAGCATATATGTGCCTTATGGCCAAAGACATTCCGGAAGGTGAAGATAGCGATGATGAGGTAAGCTCAACCTCAGCTATTCCATCAAATGCATCTCATACTTTTGAAAACATGATGAATGAATTTAAAAACATTCAAAAGGCCAAATACTGTTCGGAAAATGGGATACAACATGAATACTCAGTTGCCCGTACACCTCAACAAAATGGTGTTGTCGAGCGAAAGAATAGGACGTTGAAAGAAGCAACAAGGACAATGATCGCCGCAAGCAAGTTGCCACAACGTTTCTGGGGTGTAGCATCCAATACAGCATGCTACACTCAAAACTGCTGTATCGTCAACAAGCACCACAACAAAACAGCATATGAGGTATGGAACAACAAAACTCCATTAGTTTCATATTTTCACATCTTTGGATGCAGGTGTTATGTGTTGAATAATGGGAAGGACCAACTTAGAACCTTTGATGAGAAATCAGATGAAGGAATATTTGTAGGATACTCCTCCGTCAGCAAAGCTTACAGAATCTTTAATAAAAGGAAGATGACAATCGAGGAATCAGTTCATGTAGTGTTCGATGAACCTCATCATGACCCTACAGGAGTAGATGACATTACTCAGAACATCCCACATCTCTCTATCTTGGATCCTCCAACTCCCATAGAACCTGTCGTTGATTTAGAAATCAACCCCGAAGCTGTAAGAATCGATGTAGATAAAGCCGACGTTGTACAAGCTGAAGTTATATCTACAGAAACTCTCGATACAGTACGGGACCCTGAATTAGAACCCGACCGAAGATGGTTGAGAGATCACCTGCAAGAGCTAATCATTAGAAACATAAATGATGGTGTTTCTACTCGTAGGAGAATACAGAGTACACAAGGAAATGTACTTTGTGCACAAGAAGAACTTGATACTGAGATATCACAGTTTCCTGAATGGAAATCTCAATCCGAGCTTAGAAGACTCAATATGTGCACTATCGCTGTATTCTTAGCCCAGTCCGAACCTGTTTCGACCATAGACGCTCTTAATAATTCTCATTGGATAACATCTATGGAAGAAGAGCTTAACAGTTTCGAAAGAAACAATGTATGGTATCTTGTACCCAGACCTACACATCAATCGGTTATAGGAACCAAATGGGTATTTCGAAACAAAAAGGATCGAAATGGACTTATTATAAGGAATAAATCCAGACTAGTCGCACAAGGCTATAGTCAGGAAGAAGGCATAGACTATGATGAAACCTTCGCCCCTGTAGCCAGACTAGAAGCCATTAGGATATTTTTAGCCTTTGCCACCCATAAGAGCTTCATTGTATACCAAATGGACGTCAAAAGTGCATTCCTAAATGGAGACCTTGCCGAAGAAGTGTATGTTGAACAACCACCAGGGTTTGCCAACACATACGGTATCGACCTAGTATACAGGCTAATGAAAGCGCTGTATGGACTTAAACAAGCCCCTAGAGCCTGGTATGAGACCTTTTCCCAGTATCTAACCGACAATGGATTTGAGAAAGGTGCTGTGGACAAGACCTTGTCCAAAATACAGGAAGGTGATGACCTTTTTATGGTGCAAATCTATGTAGATGATATAATTTTTGGTTCAACTAACCTTGCTTTGTGTCAAAGGTTCTCTCATCTCATGCAAAGTAAATTTGAAATGAGTATGATGGGGGAACTTAGTTATTTCCTAGGTTTGCAGGTAAAGCAGTTGCCTACAGGTATTTTCATCAACCAGGAAAAATACAGCAAGGAGCTTCTCAACAAATTTGGAATGAACACTTCCAGATCATCGTCAACCCCCATGAGCACTTCCGTGCAAATTAGTGCTGATGAAGCCGAAAAGCCGTTTGACCAATCACTCTACAGGAAGCTCATTGGTTCGCTCCTGTACCTAACGGCTAGCAGGCCCGATATCCAGTTTGCTGTTGGAGTGTGTGCGAGGTATCAAGTAGCACCTAAGGAATCACACTTCAATACAGCTAAACGAATCCTGAAGTACATTAAAGGAATAGTCGATGTAGGACTACGGTATCCTAAAGAAGGCGGATTCGATTTAGTTGGATACAGCGACTCGGATCTCGGAGGCTGCAAGCTAGATAGGAAGAGTACAAGTGGAACTTGTCACTTTCTTGGAACTAGACTCGTTTCTTGGTTCAGTAAGAAGCAATTGGCTAACTCTCTTTCCACGGCTGAATCAGAATACTATGGTGCTGGTAGTTGCTGTATGAAGATCCTTTGGATGCAGCAGCAGTTGTCAGATTATGGAATTGAAGCCACAGAGACTCCAATCATGTGTGATAGCACGAGTGCAATTGCAATAACGCACAATCCTCTCCTACACTCGCGTACTAAGCATATCAACATGAAGCATCATTTTATAAGGAATCATGTCGAGAACAAGGAAGTTCGCCTCGAAAAAGTTCATACAGACATTCAGTTGGCCGACATCTTCACCAAGCCACTCGACACAGCCAGATTCAACATGCTTAGACAAGAATTGGGAATGCTACAGCCCGACTCCCTATAAGTAATTTACTGTTTTTACTCAACAATTGAGGGGGAATGCTGTAAGATCCAAGAATACATTATCAAACGTTAATTATTTGTACACTCAGAACCGTCAATACAGCACTGTAGTGAACAAAGATATGAATTATCCTACTGCTAACGTGTGCAATAATTAAGGGGGAATACAGTAGGACCCATGAATACAGCATTAATCCAAAAGTTGCTGTATGGAATTTAAAACCTATATGTACCTTTTTAAGGGGGAACAATGTATCGACACGGATACAGCACATACTATAGGATTTCGATTCAGTATATATATATATATATATATATATATCATATTATATTGTTTCATTTTAAAATGATTTTTGTCCACGTGCCCTGTTTTTATGTCAAACGTCATTTACATTAAATGCCTTACACGATATCTGGACAACTGAATCTCAAAAGCCGCGATGTTTTAAATTGTTTAATGTTTTAAAACTGCCGTTTCAGGCATTTAGGGTGACAACAAATGTCAGAAGTGGGACCCGATCATATTTTAAACATTTTAATGGATAAGTGTGCCAGTTACACTCAGTCCATCTTGACCGTTGATTTCAAAAACCGGTTCCCATCCCTTAAAATCTGACCATTCGTACTCTGCAAAACCCTATTTCGCCGCCCACTATAAAAGGACTGATACTGCCATTAGATACTCTTTACGCTTTCTGCAAAAATTAAGAGCTCTCAAGAAAAAACAGCCTACACAGCTTTCTGCATTTTACTGCAAATTTCGTGTATTCTCTTTCACTTTTTCTTGAAAAATCATCAATGGCTGGACAAACATCTTCTCCCGCACTCTAGAAAACCGTAAACATCATCGATGGACGGATCTTCTCAAGATCTGTTGTCATTGAACGCATTCTCGCTGAAACCAATGATGTCGAACCCATGAAGTTCATTATAACTCGTCTTCATCAACAAGGCCTCTACCGCCTTGGAAGTCAAACCGCTGAGAAGTACAACGTTCACCTGGTTGAGGAATTTTACCTCAACGCCGCCATTCGCTTTTTGCCGCTGGCCCAAGGAGGTCACGTTGCTGACATAACTGCTACCATTCAAGGAGTGGAGATCTGTGTTGATAGCGATCTTATCCAGAATATTTACAGGCTACCTGCTGATGGCCTGACAATGGAACAACTTGAGACGTTTGGGTCTCAAGAGCTGATAACTAAGTTTTATGGGCTGTTCACCGGCTCAACTGTTGTTGACATGGTTCAAACTACATGTCATAAGAAGAATTTTTGCCTGCCTTATGTGTATTTACATGATTTTTGCTGCAGGATCATCGAGAATCGAACTGGTGCATTCGAAATGTGTACTAATCTGAGATTCAGGATGATGGTTACAATTCTGACCTGTGAAAAGGTCAACTGGTGCCAGATAATCCTGAAGCGCTTGAAGAGGAAGTATGCAAGCCTGCCACCCAGAAGAAGTCATTTGGTTTAATGTTAAACCATATTTTGACGAAATGCGGACTGTCGCAATCCGCTGATGCAAAGAAGAATAGCTCCAGGATATACTTAGTAGGTGTCAAGCCTACAGCGCATAACCAGAGCACTGTGGTCTGCAACCACCCGAAAACCAAAAGTATGCCAGTTTCTGCAGACCCAAGGGATGTGTCTTTGAAGTCCCAGGATGTGGAGTCTTCAAAGAAGAGGAAAATATCTCACACCAAGAAACCCATTGCGGGTGAGAAGCCGAAAAAGAAGCTAAGGAGGCTTTCTAAATCCACCAAGACCTCCGAGGATGTTTCCACCATGGAGTAACCCACTGAAGAACCACCCCAGGGCCCAACCCCTGTGGAAGAGGTGTCCACTACTGTATGGACAGTAGATCCTGAGACTTTGGCGGCTAGGACGGATGATCGGACATCTGCCAACGAAAAAGACTCTAGCGAGTCGACTGCCCCTACGGAGCCAAACGCTAGTTCTCCTATGCGGGATTCCACACCCGTACAGGATCAATCTTCCTTCGGGGTACCATCCCCTGTAAGGAATCCCACTTCCCTACAGGATCCCACACCTGTAGAGGAATCCCTCGCTACAGCGGATCCAGACGTTGTACGCAGTCCCTCCCCTGACACCATTATCAACAAGACCCTTCTCTCTGTTTAGATCGAACATGCTTACGAAAGATTCCTTAAATGGAAAGGCTACAGGCTAGCTCCGTATGACACATTATACAACTGGAGCGAATGGAGCCAAGAAGAAAGATTTGTATCAGAAGTGACGGACTCAACGGAAATTGAGGCCCTGATCTGATAGGACAATCCCTTCTGGAAAGAACTGGTTGAAATCCATCTACTGCAGAAATCTGACGCAAGGAGGAAAGGTAAAGATAAGTCAGAGGACTTTCCCCCAAATCCAAAAGATGACGATGACTCAGACGACGATGACGATGCTTTACAAGCTGGTCTGAGAATGAGTCGTGAAGAGGCTCAAGACAGAGATGCCTTTCAACCCAAGGATGACGAAGGGCCATCAAATCATAGTGAGCCCCCTTCGCCACAACATGAAAACATTTCTGACGATGAGGAATCAGTCCCTCAAGTCGAGGAAGAAGAAATAGTTTTGGAACAGGCACCCGAGCCTGCCGCCGCTCAAGAAGAAGAAGTTGTCACTGAGAGACAACAGGAGGAATCAGTCCCTCCTGTATCCATGTCTACTGACGAACCTTCACAACAGGAGGACACAACACCCCCTGCCACCGAACCAGAACATGCTGCTCCCGCCCCATCATCCGTGGAATCCGAGGATGGTAATGTACCTGAGGATGTCCAACTCACTTCACACCCAACTGTGAATCTGAGGAGGTTGAACGGATCCAAGGATTTTGCCCAACCGGATTCTCCAAGCACAGTCGCTAGGAAAGAGCGCCTGTGTGCTCTTGGTCTTCAAACTGTCTTCATCCAGGATGCAGTGATTGCTCTGTATTCAGTTGAAAAAGCCTTGAATTGGATGCATATTTCTGTCGTTGAAGAGATGACCACCTTACAGCATGAAGTTTCTTGAGTAGTCGAGGCCTTCGTTATATTGCCAGAAGTATTCAAACAAGCACTGAAGATCATGCAAGACAAACAAGAGCAACTCCTGAAAGAAGAGGCAACCAAAACGCGCATTGCTGAAGCCAAGACCGCATGTGCTATGATCGAAAACAGTTCTCAATTGCGAGCCCACAATAAATGTATCAAGGATATGTCGGAGGTTCTTTCCACCCTTGTCGATAGAATAACCAACATTAAGATGAAACAGGATGCGATATTAGAAACCCTAGGTCGTCTTGATGACTCCAAAAAGGGGGAATAAGCAAGAGAAGCTGCAAGGAGAATCAGGTTACAGCATGAAAGGGAATTTGAGGCTGCTCAAGACAGCATTACTGCTGAGTTAAACAAGCTAGCCCCTCCCTCTCAGACTTTTAAGATTTTAGGCTCCCGAACTGAATTTCATGATCCAAATGTCCCGTGGCAAAGCTTAATCCAAAGACCTTCTGAAATTCATCTGCCGACCAACCGCCATCCAACTGCCGATGAGGTGAAGCAATGGAGGAAGAATGAACTGATGAGATACTTTGTTAAACTCATCAGGGAATCCGCCATTTTCAAAATCTATAAGACTTTAGCGTAGGCTGCAGACAAATTCATGAAGATGCTAGAAGAAGGAAAACTCCCTCTCCAGCTAGATATGAAAAGCAAGCACAAAAGAGGAGATCGGATCACCCATCCAGAAGACTGGATTCTTGCCTTTGAAAGATCGTATGAAGGAAGAGCTATATACCAAGATTGAGGCAACGATTCCCTACAGAACTAGTGGCGTGGAATCGAGAATGATCCAGGGAGAAAGCCATGGAGACATGCGGACTATAGGAGCTGAAATCCTTGTATATTATTTGTTTAGTTATTTTTCTTTCGAAACAGCAAACCATGTACTAAATTTGTTTTGAATATCAATAAAAGTGTTTGTTTGTCTTGAAAGATTACAACTCGTAATCTACTGTGTTGATGTATGATTACATAACTTAAATTGTTTGATAACAATCTCAAGTATAGAAACTTGTTTGAAAATTAAGCTGTACAAAGTTGTCTACGAACAGTTCATAATTTCAGTTGTATGCTTAGAATACATTGTAAGATTGTGCCTGCGCGCCAATCATAAGCTTAAGTTGTAAAAATTCTTAGCTGTATCGAACTCGCCTGCGAGCAGTTCATTAATTAGACTAAATTGCTGAAAGACAGACCATTTGACAGAAGACCAAGAAATCTGCCAGAAGTCATCAAGGAAGATTACTTCATGAAGAAGGTTTTGGCATCATCAAGAAGACTTGAAAGTTAGTCTTGGCAAATTGTCAAAAAGGGGGAAATTGTTGGGAAAACAAGAACACTGTGTCGAATCAGCCGGGATAATCAAGCCCTGTATCGAATTGTGTTGATAAGAGGTTTTAACATATATGCCAATCCTCAATAAAGTAAGGAAACTGTATCGAAGAATTGAGGTGTCAACCTGTATCGAAATCCTGTCTCGAATCCAGCATATAGTGAAACCCTTCAGTACAGCAAAGTAGTCTTATAAAAGACCAAGTATGGAAACTCTCTCAAAACACCTATACAGTGATCTTCCATACAGCTCTCAACAGGACAAAGAATGAATCTTCAGAAGTCACGTCCCGTTGAATAAAGAAGTATTTAAATACTCAAGGATAAAGTATTTAAATATTGTCAGTCAACAGATCTTCAAATCCCGCTAAATCCGGATCGTGCTTTTCATCCCGTTGGAACAGAATCTTGCTCAACGGATATATCTCAATGGATATATATTTCAGAGACTATATATATCTCATCAAGGCATTGAAGATCAGTTACAGAAAAACAAAACCGAAACCAATTGACTGAAATTATCAAAGCTATCAAAGTTATTATCAGAGCAAAACATATCTCCAAAGCTTACTGCAACTCAGATCTAAGAGATATACAGTGCTCATCATCTTGAACAACACTTCATCAGCTAGAAGCTCATAAACTCAAAGCTGTTGTTCATACTCTGTTCTATACTTTGAACAAACCCAGATCAGCCCTGTGTGGACTGAGGAAGACGAAGCTTCAGAACTCTGTGTGAAGAAGCCAGTCAAGCTTTAGCTCAAACTAATCTGTGTGAACGGTTGAAGCTAAGATCTTTATATAAATCTATGTGAACGATATATTGATTGTATACTGTTATAATTACGTAGTTGTGTACGTAGTAATTATAATAAACATTTTACTCCTGTGTGGAGGACCAGTGGACGTAGAGGGGTTTACCTCGAACCAATTTAAATACTGTGTTATTTACCTTCAGTTTTTACTGTTTTAATTACTATGATTATTTAAGTATACACTGCACACCGAGTTGCTGTATCCACAACAACTTACTGTATCTAAGACTTCCGCTACGCACTCAGATTTAAAATCAGTACAGCTTGTTGTTTAAACTACTTCCCAAGCTGTATCCAGTATACTTAGTGGCCAACAAAGCCAATACGACTCACACAATCCGAAGCAATAAAGGAATGGGTAGCACCCGAATAAAAAAGAACTGAAAATGGATGAGTAAGGATCTGAGTGGTACCTGACGCCACCGGAACGTCTGCCTCCTCTGTGCGCCTCATCTGATACAATCGGGGGTGAACTGAACCCGAACTCGATACTGTACGGCGATCCGACTGACCCCGAACCCTACCACGGCCCGAACTCTGCGGAACATGAGTAGCTGGAGTGCTGTGTTCCCTCTGATCAGCAGTGGTAGTCGAAACTCTAGCGGCCCTGGTGGCCCTCTCACAATGAGCTGCCCAATGCCTAGTCTGTCCGCAACTAAAGCAAGTAACTAACGGAAATGGGCAATCCTTCATAACGTGCTCGGGCTGACTGCAATTAAAACAAACTCTCTCGCCAGGTGCAACAGACTGGACCGAATGGTTACCCTGAGATCCACCGGACTGATGAAACGGCCTCTTCCCAGATGTAGGAGCAGAACGAGACCTCGATAACTGACCACCCTTACCGGCTGAGAATCCGCCAGTAGTCTTTTGCTTCTTAGATTTCGAAACCGACTCTGATTCCGGGACGGCCATCTCGATCGCTAGAGCGCGATCTTAGTATTCTTTCAAAGTGGCACATATGAGCGGTGCCATACTCTGCCTGAAATGCGGCTTCATGCGCATATTGAAGTAATGAATTTTATCAGCCTCCGTCCTCACCTGATCTTTCGCGAAACCTAACTGCTGATTGTAAGAGATAATGGCCTGAGAAATCGGCACATCCTTGGGTGTGGCAGTGAAGAACTCCACAATTCTGCGTTCTTTGACTAGCGGCGGATAATATTCTACTTCCATAGCAGCCCTGAACTCCTCCCAAGTGGCTCGACGGTCTATGGGCTCAACGGCCTCCCACCATTCCGCAGCTTCCTTATCCACGAGATACTGGGAAATATGTACCCTCCTGTCTTCGGGACAAGATACGGCATCAAAGGTCCTGGATAACTGAAAGAGCCAATTCTCCCAAACGAGGGAGTCAGAAGATCCGGAGAAACGAGGAGGGTGCATCTTAGTCACCGTCTGAAGCCACTTACCAGCTTCCTCCTCGGGTGTCGGGGGCGGATTCTGGCATCCACCCTGAGCTATCTAAGCAAGCTGGGCTACTAACTGCTGAAGTACGGCAGTAGCCCCGGCGTCGACATTATTACCCGACGGCACTGAGTGAGAGGCTGAGTCTGCAGAGGACTGAGAAAGTGAGCCCTCTTCATTATAAGCACCCCGTCCACGGCCTCGTCCGCGTCCCCTAGCTGGTCTACCACGACCTCTCAACATACTGAAGAAAATATAAAAAGAACAAGATCAGAAAGATTCACAATCTACAAGGTTGGTATCACAATTCTCAATTTCGAACAATGCAAGAAAACGAATCATAGAAGTATAAGAGTTCGAGGAGACTTACAGCCACGTGTCGCACGAAAAGGCGGTAGCATGATGATATTAGGCTCAACGACTAACTCTAACGACGCAACTGACAGACCCAAAATTTACCGACAGCCTAGGTATTCAAAACCTAAGGCTCTGATACCATAAATATAAAACCCCAATTCACAAATGGGACATTACATACCGTAGAACCCTCGTGAGGTATACCAGGCTAACTCATGACACATAAACCAAAATGATATCCCAATAGATGCACTCAAAAGTAAATAAGGTCGTGGCCTCGGTCAAAACATTTTAACGGAGTACATGAAACATAAGTTAAATACCAATTCATTGCCCACGCATAGGACTTAAACCAAGTTTAAAAGTAATCAATCTAACTCCAGTACTCAACAAATGCAATGACAAAACTTAAAAAAAATACAGACTCGAGCCACATCATCATGCCAGCCCATCCTTTGCGTGCGCATCCCGTGCCAGCTCCTCAGCTCGACCAGTACCTGAAATGCATAAGACGCATTTCCCCCATTTAAGGGGTTAGCATTCGAATAGCTAGTGCAAGTACACGATTACACAACATTATATACATACGAGATTCAACGCAAACAAACCATTAGGAAAAACATTTGAAATCAATATTCCGGAATATCACATTTACATTTAAAAACAGTATATCCTCAAGTCTCTGCACCAAAACCATACACGCTAGGTAACTCGCGACCGTACCCATTAGTATCGGTCCCCAGAGGTCCCGTCGAACCGTCCCCAGGTGAGAAACCACTTCCTCGGCCGTACCCATTAGTATCGACCCCCAGAGGTTCCGTCGAACCGTCCCCAGGTGGAAGAACATCAACACACGCACCCATGTCCACTTCCGTGGCCGTACCCATTAGTATCGGCCCCCAGAGGCCACATGCCATCCCAGGTGGAAGAGCAACAATCACATTCGTTCAATAATACCATCTACATCATTCGCATCAAAATCATACACACATAACGGAATGTAATACATGTACTTGCCTTGGATAACACGAGGCGAAGAAAACGGTGGAAGGAAAAGGTTTCGGTCCGAACAATCTTCACAAATCCGATCCTAACAACAATAGAGACTCAATCAACTACAATTCCACTGAAAAATCATGAATTAATCGGCGTTCTACCCTAAGGGACAATACGCCGAACACTACGGAGGTATAAGGTTCAAATTCGATCAACGAAGGGGAAAAACTTGGAATTCATCCGTTAAAATTCTAGGAAAACAAAACACCATGATTACCCAACTAGAATTCATTATCAATCGAAGCACAAACGAAAGGAACAATGAATAATAGCCAAGAACCCTAAAATTAGGTATAATGTCCAATTACCTCAATTCAACGATGGAATGGCGGAAGGAAGATGATTGATTCGTGTTAGAATGTCCAATTCCGAGTTATAAGATGCTAGAATGCAATATCCGGATGAAATCGCCCAAAATCGTGATAAAGGAGTGGAGAGCCGAGAGGAATGGTGAAAATGGGGTTAAAACCCGTGTCTGTCCTATATATACAGGACAGAACACGGCGCAACAAACGGCCCAATTGGTGCCGTGTTCAGCGCCGTATTGCGGGTCAGCGGGCGACCCCTGTGCGACACGGCGCACAGACACGGCGCAAAATGCCGCGGGTCTTACGACGTTTCGCAAGCCAGCGGGCACCACTGGGCAACACGGCACACAGACCCGGCGCAGAATGCCGCGGGTCTTGCGCCGTTTTGCACAGGTCAGGCCAGACAGCCTCTTGACACAAGACGACGCTACCAAAACAGAAAAAGACGATAAACCAAAACACGATATGCCGACCCAACGGTCCGGGAACAATACATGCAACGAGAAACAATATCTAATAACCCGAAACGGTCCGAGGTACACAACCATAATCGAGTAAGGAACAAATTCCCTAAACTTATAGAAAATTACGAAACAGCCCAAACATCCAAAAATCACGATACAACGTCGGATTAACAATCCGAAATTCACAACATGCTCCACTCAACCATACAAACTCATGGAAATAGGAAAATGATGAAATCAAACGAGTTATACGAGAATCGAATACACATGCGATAAAATATAACTTAAGATGAAAATAGGTAAAAACATCATCGAAATTAGTCCAAATGAAGAAACTCCAAGAACAAAATAGATTCAGAATTCCAAACAGTATCAAGCGAGTTGTCCGAAACGAACATACACCAAAAATAGAAATTACCAAAAATAGAAAACACGGATATTTCATTATTAATACGAATACTTGGGAGTACAAATATTAATGTTAGAGTACAATTACAATGAGTGTAAAGACCCTATTTATCTAGCTTTTGAGTGCTGTTGATTGCCGGAAGAACCAGAGTTCGAGCTCTGTGAGTTCTTGTTACAAAGATGAGGAGTTCTTCAGTAAATGGTACCAAACAAAAAAGCAGGAGCTAGTTAAAAATTTTAAGTTACAAAGACTTCGCTAATTTGATAATTACTGAAGTGAAAAGTGTGAAATTTTATTTTTTACCAAAAAAAAATTACAATAGTGAAGTGTGTCTTGAGACCGGGAATTAATATTTTGAGGTTCAAGTTTTTTCATTTGGGCTCCAAAAAACACTTAGCAAATATTATTTTCCACCATTTCCTCCCTCAAATTTTTTACTCTAATTTCCATGATAAAAAATTACTAAAATGAGCAATTTTATCAAAAACATTGCTAAAATAACAACAAGAGAGACTTGAATTGTTTTTGGTTAAAAAGATTTGGAGTTCAAGAAGTCAATGGCCGCCCAACCGAATAAAGATATTAATCGGTCAAAACTCTGCAAAATCAGCTCGTTCCCATTTCTCTCTCTCTCCTGCATCTCATACCCCGATCCCCCTCCCCATTTTCCACCCCAACACCCTAACGCCCAATCTCCTCTACCTTATTTCCATCATCGTTCCACCGCCTTGGCGTAGATCCGCCCCACCATGTATGGCCTTCATCAAGTGGCTGTCATTTTCGTCGGCAAATCAACAATCATGACGCCGCTCCTTTGCTCCGGTCGAGGTACCTTCCAAGCTCTAAAACCACCGCTGCCACTCCATCGCCCGCTGTGCTAATCTCCGCCGTTGTATGTCTGAACCCTGACATATTAGCCTCGCCTATTTGCTTGACATCTTACTATATCCTTCGTTTGATTCGTTGCGTGAAATCTAAGCCCAGAGCATTGAATTTGTTTTATCAAATTGTATAATTCCCGATTAATCTAGGTTTAGCGAGTTAAGATGGTTGAGTCTTGCTTATATGTTTGATGATAATATGCAGGAATAGGTTTTCTTGATGCTGTTGCAATGTAAACTGTACTCCCTCCGTCCCAGACTTAATTGCTACTTTTTTCTGGGCACGGGTTTAATGTTAGAGTTGTTTATTAGTATTGTGTGTAATAAAGTGATATTTTAAGAGGGGTAATAATGGAAATGTGAAATCATATTAGTATTGTTTATTAGTATTGTGTGTTTAATTGGTGGGCCCATAATGACATTTTATGGTAAATAGATGATCACTGGGGGGTGTATGCTAATAGAGGGAATGATTGGTTTATTTCTTTTATAGTAAGTAGTAGTTAAGTATGGGACGGACCAAAATGGAAAGGTAGCAGTTAAGTATGGGACGGAGGGAGTAGTATTTTGCATTGCGTGATTTGTTCTCGATGAATATGCGATCTCTTGCATATTTTGAAATTATGAGCTTGAATTTTCACCTTTGTAAGCTGCTTTCTGGTCCAGTTTTGGTAATTTTCACAAAGCCAAGATGTAAACAATTAGGTTTCATTTTTAACTGTTTTGACTTGATGCAAGTTAATATGATCCTAGATGTGTATGTCGTGTTGAAGTGCTGGTTAAATTGTAATGGCCATCTACTTTAAGATGTATGCCATTCATATGTTTTTTACTTTTAAAGTGAAAACTTTCAAGTGTAAGAGTTAGTGGAGGATAGTTTTTTTTTTGAAGATGTTTGAAATTTTCGTTCGTGTTACATTGATTTGCTAGAAGTGATAAAGCTCCTGGTTTGTCGTTGCTAATTTGGTCTGTTTTAATTAGGAAAATTCATCTTATTCTTTACTTGTGTAAAGGTAAACCATGAAGAATCAGTTGGGAGAGTTGTTAGATAAAGGGTATATTCGACCGAGCGCATTGCCTTGGGGTGCGCTTGTACTTTTTGTTAAGAAGAAGGATGAATCGCTTCGTTTATGCATCGACTATCGAGAAATAAACAAGTTAACCATCAAAAATAAATACCTTATGCCCCGGATTGACGACTTGTTTGATCAGCTTCAGGGGGCTACAGTCTTTTCGAAGATTGATTTGCGATCGGGCTACTACCAGTTGAGGATTCGGGACAGCGATATACCGAAAGCTACCTTTCGGACGAGATATGGCCATTACGAGTTTGTGGTTATGCCTTTCGGGCTAACCAATGCCCCAGCAGTGTTCATGCAGTTGATGAACAAAGTTTTTATTGAGTATCTGGACAAATTCGTAGTCGTCTTTATCGATGATATTCTTATCTATTCACAGAGTCGGGAGGAGTACGCCTTACATCTCCGGACTGTATTAGACATTTTGAGAGCTGAGCAGTTGTATGCGAAGTTCTCTAAGTGTGAGTTTTGGCTCGAGGAAGTGATGTTCCTCGGACATGTTATTTCAGTAGAGGGAGTTCGGGTAGACCCACAGAAGATAGAGGCAGTGATGGCTTGGGAGCCGCCTAAGAATGTGAAGGAGGTGAGGAGTTTTCTGGGTCTTGCCGGCTATTACCATAGATTTGTTGAGGGATTTTCTAAGATTGCTAGACCGCTCACTCAGTTGCTCTAGAAGACTCAGAAATTCGAGTGGACCACTGACAGACAGGGTAGTTTTGACGAGTTGAAGAGACGACTAACTACCGCACCCGTGTTAGCGTTGCCTCAGGGGAACGAAGATTTCGCGGTATATAGTGATGCTTCGGGCCGCGGGCTCGGTTGTGTTTTGATGCAGAGAGATAGGGTTATTGCTTATGCGTCCCGCCAGTTGAAACCCTATGAGGTGAATTACCCCACGCACGATTTGGAGTTAGCTGCGGTCATTTTTGCCTTAAAGATCTGGAGGCATTATCTCTATGGGTCGTCGTGTAAGATATTTACGGATCACAAGAGTTTGAACTATATCTTCAGTCAGAAAGAGTTGAATATGAGACAGCGTAGGTGGTTGGATCTAATTAAAGATTTCGACCTCGAGATACTTTATCATCCGGGTAAGGCTAACGTAATGGCTGATGCGTTGAGCCGAAAGCCAATGGTGTTACAGATGTTAGAGGTACTTACACCACAGAGTAGGATCTAGTGAGATTTTATTTGTCAGAATATCGAGGTTTGGGTTCAGAGAGTACAGGGTCAGTTATGTGCGTTGGAGATCACTTCGTCCTTGACTGATGATATCAAGGCGAAGCAGTATGATGATCCGTTTTTGGTCCAGTTGAGGGAGGATGTGAGGAAGGGGAAAGCCCCTGGATTTGTGGTTCAGGATGATGGAGTTTTGAGATTTCGCGGCAGACTATGTGTACCGAGTGTTATTGAGCTGAGACAGAAGATCTTGAGTGAAGCTCATACCACACCTTACTCCATACATCCTGGTACAAGCAAAATGTACAAGGATGTGAGGACTAACTACTGGTGGAGTAATTTAAAGACAGATGTTAGCGAGTTTGTGTCGAGGCGTTTGACCTTCCAGCAGGTTAAGATCGAGCATCAGCGACCCGCGGGGCTTTTGCGACCACTTCCTATCCCGGAGTGGAAATGGGAGGATATTTCTATGGATTTCATTACCAGTATGCCTAAGACTCGGATTGGAATGAAAATGATTTGGGTCGTTGTCGATCGACTAACCAAATCAGCTCATTTTCTGGGTATTAAGGACACTTGAGGGCCAGAGAGACTAGCGCGAGTGTTTATTGCGGAGATCGTGAGGTTACATGGGACTTCTAAGAGTATTGTTTCGGATCGTGATGGTCAGTTTATATCACATTTTTGGCAGGCCGTTCATAGAGCTTTGGGGACCGAGTTGAGACTCAGTACATCCTACCACCCTCAGACATACGGACAGTCTGAGCGGACGATACAGACGCTGGAGGATATGTTGCGAGCCTGTGCTTTAGATTGGAAGGATGATTGGGAGTCACACTTACCGTTGATCGAATTCACGTACAACAATAGTTGGCATGCCTCGATCAAAATGGCACCATTTGAGGCACTCTATGGTAGGAAGTGCAGATCATCGTTGTGTTGGGATGATACATCTAAGCTAATTGGCACCGAGCCTGATATGGTAGTTGAGGCGAGAGAGAAGATTGCTCTGATTCGCGATAGGATGTTGACGGCTCAGAGTCGACAGAAGTCTTATGCCGATACACGTCGCTGGCCGTTGGAGTTTGAGGTGGGATACCATGTGTTGCTTAAGGTGTCGCCGACACGGGGAGTTTACCGCTTCGGTCAGAAGGGTAAACTTAGTCCGAGGTTTATTGGACCATTCGAGGTTCTAGAGAGAGTTGGAGAGCTTGCATATCGGTTAGGCTTGCCGCCGTCCCTGAGCCACCTACATAACGTATATCATGTTTCCCAGCTTAGGAAGTACGTACCGGACTCTATCCATATTATTGATTTTGGAGAGATCAAGTTGGGGCCCGACATTACCTTCGAGGAGAGGCCGATTCATATCTTAGAGCGTCGGGTGAAGCAACTCAGGCACAAAACCATTCCTTTGGTTAAAGTTCAATGGTCGAGGCATGGATCCGAGGAAGCCACATGGGAGATGGAAGAGTATGAGGTCGAGATACCCCGAGTTATTCGCGCTGTAAGTTTCGGGACGAAACTTATTTTTAGGGGGAGAGAATGTAATATCCATACTTTTTATTTTTGGTAATTTCTGTTTTTGGTGTATGTTCGTTTCGGACGACTCGCTTGTCACTGTTTTGGGATTCTGAATCTATATTGTTCTTTGAGTTTTTCCATTTGGGCGAGTTTCGGTGATGTTTTTGCGTATTTTCGTCTTGAACTATGTTTTATCGCATGTATGTTCGACTCTCGTAAAACTCGTTCGATTTCATTATTTCTCTGTTTCTATGAGTTCGTTTGGATGAGTTGCTCATGTTGTGAGTTTCGGATTGTTAATCCGACGTCGTGTCTTGAATTTTCGGATGTTTGGGCCATTTTGTAATTTCTTAAGAGTTTAGGTTACCTTTACCCTCCTTGTCGTATGTTGGATTCCTCGGTTGTTGGAAGTGCATTCTCTTTCAACACTCAGCTTTGTTGTTATGAACACCTCGTATTTACACTTTTGGTTCTAACCTTGCGTTGTGTTTCATCGTTGAATCGACTGTGCAGATTGTAGTGTTCAGAACTGGGAACTGCTGCATGCATAGCGTACGTTATGCATGATCCATAACGTACGTTATGGCCTTCGCATTTTAGTGCATGCTGTTTGTTACGTACGTTAACCAGTGTTGGGTTACGTACGTAACCATCATAACGTACGTTAACAGCTTGTGTTAACGTACGTATCGTGCTGTCAGGCCTTTTAATTCCTGACTTATCCTCAGTCGCTTCATTTCATTCCTTTTCTTTCCTTCCCGCGACGTGAGTTTCCTTTGAGCATTTTGGAGCGATTCGTCCAGTGCAATCCGTAGAAACCCTCTGAAGGTTTATTATTGCATTCCAAGGAAGTTTAATCATCATCATTCTCCATCCGAATCGAGGTATACTTCATTGAACCCTAGTTTTTGGGGATTTCGGGATTTTCGGCATAATTCTTCCTTTAATCCGATTTAGCCTCGACGAATTGTTAGATTATGATTGTGTAGTCGTAAATCCCTTGTTTCCATTATAGTTTAACGAATTTAACCTCGTAGTTTCTCCATTGTTAGATTATAACCATCTTGGACTTCGTATTGACCGACAAATTATTCCAACGGGTAGAATTAGGATTAATTCTTACCTTTCCGCATTATTGAGACTTGTTGTATACCGTTATTGTGTTAGGAACGGATTTAGGAGGATTGCTTGGACCGAAACCTATCCCTTCGTCGTTTCCTTCGTTTCGTCTTATTCAAGGCAAGTACATGTATTACATTCCGTTATGTGTGTATGATTTTTATGCGAATGATGTAAATGGTATTATTGAATGAATGTGATTGTTGCTCTTCCACCTGGGGATGGCATGTGGCCTCTGGGGGCCACTAATGGGTACGGCCACGGAAGTGGACATGGGTGCGTGTGTTGATGTTCTTCCACCTGGGGACGGTTCGACGGGACCTCTAGGGGCCGATACTAATGGGTACGGCCGCGGAAGTGGTTTCTCACCTAGGGACGGTTCGACGGGACCTCTGGGGACCGATACTAATGGGTACGGTCGCGAGTTACCAAGCGTGTATGGTTTTGGTGCGGAAACTTGAGGATATACTGTTTTTAAATGTAAATGTGATATTTCGGAATATTGATTTCAAATGTTTTTCCTAATGGTTTGTTTGCGTTGAATCTCGTATGTATATAATGTTGTGTAATCGTGTACTTGCACTAGCTATTCGAATGCTAACCCCTTAAATGGGGGAAATACGTCTTATGCATTTTAGGTACTGGTCGAGCTGAGGAGCTGGCACGAGATGCGCACGCAAAGGATGGGCTGGCATGATGATGTGGCTCGAGTCTGTATTTTTATGTTTTGTCATTGCATTTGTTGAGTACTGGAGCTAGACTGATTACTTTTAAACTTTGTTTAAGTCCCCTGCGTGGGCAATGAATTGGTATTTAATTTATGTTTCATGTACTCCGTTAAAATGTTTTGGCCGAGGCCACGGCCTTATCTACATTTTTGAGTGCATCATTTGGGGTATCATTGTGTGGTTTATGTGTCATGAGTTAGCCTGGTAGACCTCATGAGGGTTCTACGGCGTGTAATGTCCCATTTGTGAATTGGGGTGTTACAACTGATGGACCCCTTCGTCCAGTTGTATGTGGCCAGACTCTAAAATACAACATGAAGATCAGAGCTGGTAGGGGATTTTCGCTGGAGGAACTTAAGGTTAGTTATTTTATTTCACTTTTGTTTCGTTTATAGCTGTAACATGAATATTTAGGCTTTTTGGTGATCATGTTGGTGTTAATGGGTTTCCAGGTTTGTGAAAACTAACAACCTTACATACTAATAATTAACAAACAATGTATTAGTTTCTTTGAATCTAAATATAGAAATTATAAGCAGATTTCTGCGGAACCTCGGCATAAAGGATTAGTCACTTGTTATTTATATTTCTTTATACTCAGGAAAAACTAAGAGGGGGGAGCTTAGTATTTTCCCAATATCATTTTTAGTGCTTTCACATTGTCTTCATATGATGCCAAGACAGAAAGTTGGTGTAATACCCGTGATTTCGATTTCCGGTAATTTCTTTTTTTTTTCGGCGGAAGTCCGTTTTGACGACTCTCTCATGACCGTTTCGTCATTCCGAGAATGATTAATTCTGAACTTTTTGTCATCCAAGCTCGTTTCGGTGTCGTTTTGTTGAGTTCCGTGCTTTTTAGCGGTTTTTCCGCACTTGAGTTCGATTCATGCGAATCTCGTCCGAAACTGTTGTTTCGACTTTCTCGTAAGTTCATTTAATGTTATTATTCATGTTGAAAGATTCGGTTTGGTTATTCGATCACGTATCGTGATTTTGGGGCGTTTTGGGCCATTTTCGTAATTTCCCAAAGTTTGGGGTAATTACTTTCCGTTGTCGAATTTCGAGCCTTCGGGTAGTCGGAATCGTGTGTTCTATTAGTGCTCGGATTCTTCTTTTCGAGTACTTCGTAACCGTATCTTCGATTCGTATTCAGGTTCGGGTTTCGGGGTCGTTCGGGCCGTCGGAGTTGGTCCCGGCCGAGTCATGGCCGGGCATGCTCGGGCGAGCCACCGGCGAGTAACGTGCGGTAGTGCTCGGCGATTCGTACGTAAGGCGATTACGTATGTAAGGCCACGGCGTGCGTCGTAACGTTCGGCATTTCGAGTGATGAGTTCGGCCATGGCCGATTCGTCGTAACGGCCGATCGGCTTATTTAAGGCACAGGCGTTTTCTTGACCATTTTCACTCGGTTTTCTTCTCTTCCTTTGGAGGTGTTGTAATCATGGAAGGATGTTGTTAGACAATCAATCCATGAAGTCTTGGAGTTCATATCATCAATCATCCAACCTATAACATCCTCCGATCTACCGAATCAGGTCAGATTTCCTAGAAATCTAGTTTTGGGGAATTTGGGTGTTTTGGTTGTTTTCATCCGTTTTAATCCGATTTAACTTAGGATTGTGATGGATTGATGATTATTTAGATGTTTTATATCTTTTCCCTTGTTATTCCATGGTTGGATCGTATCGATTCGTTGTTTTGGTCGAGTTCTTGATCGACGCCTTGAAGGTGTTCGGTAAGAACATAATGTGTGTGATATTAGTTATTACTCCTTGAAAGGAGTTTGTGATGCTTAATGTTGTTTGGCTTGATAAGTGATTATTGTTGTGTGCTTGATGTATGTGATGTGCCTCCGGGTAGGATTGTTGAATCTCCGGGATCCATACTTGCTAGTATGGATCGGGCGTGACCGTAGGGTTATCCAATCCGGGTATGTCTTGCGGGGACTCCGAGGTTCGTGGCTTGTTAGCCCGATGCCGAGATAACTTGTGGGGTTATCATCGGGTATGTCTTGCGGGGACTCCGAGGTTCGTGGCTTGTTAGCGCAATGCCGAGATAACTTATGGTTGTGGTTTGATTATGTACGTATATGTGCTTGTAGTCACGTGACTGTGGTTACGGTGACATGTGATTTGTTATAGTTTCCCTGTGGGTTATTCACTCGGGTTTGTTCTACGGGAGCATCTGAGGTCCGTGGCTTGCTAGCACGGGACGCGAATAATCTGTGGAAACAGGTTGTTATGGTATGATCGGGTCGTGGACCCCATTTGTTGTTATCGAATTTACATTTTGGGCTGTGTCCCTAAATGTTTTTGAAAGGTTTGAGAATTCTTACAATCCCAAATGTTTTCAAAACTCCCGAGATCGTAAAATGTTTTCACAAGATGTATATCGGGTTTACCCCTATCTTTCGATTTAACCGTTTTGATTAAGTGATATACCTCGGGAAGTATGTTTATGATTAACATGTTCCGTGGAGTATGATATGTATGGCTCGTTTTCGTATTTTATACTTGCACTAGCAAAACAGTGGAGTTTTGCTAACCCCCGAGTATTCGGGGGGTGGATGTCTATATTGCATTCAGGTTTTGGAGCAGAGCACAGGGTCGGCATGAAGGATGATGAAAGATGAACGATACTAATCACACGAGGACCCGTTGATGTCGTATTGGTTTAGTTGTATTTTTTCTCCGCTGCAGTATTTCTTTCCCGTTGTACAGGAGTGTGTTGTATTCGACCCCTGCGTGGGCATGTAATGAGTTTGAGTTGTATGTATTTTTTTGAAAGACCAAATCGGTCTACTGAGTCATTTTAGCCTTAAAGGCATTGTTGAGATGTTTGACGTTGTTTACCAGCCTGGTAGATCCTTGAGGAAAGGTTCTACGGCGTGTAATATCCCTGAGTGGATTGGGGGTGTTACATAAATGGTATCGGAGCTTAGGTTGTGGAAATCTAGGCTGTCGGGTCAGTGGTGTCTATTGAGTTTTTGTCTCGTCGGATTTTGTCTGACTGAGTCGTGTCGCGACGCGTCGTTTGAGCTTGTTGGTCGTGATTAGTATCGTGGGCGATCATCATCTTCGTGCGACCTGTGGATGTAAGTCTCCCTTCTTTGTGTTGTGCCTCATGTGACACGAGCTATTTTTATGATTATTTGTTAAGTGACGGAATCCTCTTATGGATTTTGATTTCTTGATATGTGGTTATTCGACCCTCATATTTCGTTCATATGAGGAGTAGTGTTGATGGATTGTGCATGTTGAACTGTATTTCTTTTATCCATTGCGTGAGTTCTTTTGTAATGGCTTTCGGTATTTTACTGGTGAGTTTTATTTGAAAACCAATTCCTTAACCGAATTTTTGGCATTATTGCCTTGATCATTTAGCGAAATTCTTATGACGGTATTTAGTATTTTGTAAATGGCTTTTGTGAGTTTTTGAAATATTACCATCATCGGCCTTTTGGCGTTTTTGTAAATGGTTTTATCTTGGTGGGTTCGGCAGGACCACGGCGCTATAATGTTCCGTGTAATTACGAAATTTTTGGGCATTCTAGCCCATTGAATTATCTTTGAAAACCTTGAGTATCTTAGAAAATAAATTTCGAGACGTACTTTTAAAATGAATTATTTTCTCGTGGTACATCCAAGGTGCCACAATATGTTTCAAAATTCTTCTACCTCGAGGTCCAAAATGTTTTGAGATATTTTCAATGTTTTATAAACACTTTTACTTAGACCCGAGGGTCGAATATTCTGAAAGTTTTTCACTATCAGAAAGTGTCCTCGTTTTTAACAAATGCGAAATGGTTTTCCAAAGTCTCGATAACGATGTTTCACGTTTTTACTTTTTTTTTTGAAAGATGATGCTCAAGATCAACCGGTGTTTTTCTAAATTATTTTCAAGAGGTGGTTTTCATTTTTTTAAAACCTATCAATTCCCGTTTGCGTTTGGGCATGTATGTATGATGTTTGTATTGTCGTTATGGTGTTTGCTCCCGAGTATGATCGAATTGGTGGCATGAACGTCGAGGCGTTGCCACGCATTTGTTGTACTAGCCCTCTGTGAGAGGTGTGAACTGGTATTTACTGTTTGTCGCCTCGTGGTGATTTGCGTGTTGTCGCACGGGTGTGAGCTGTTGAAGCTTGAGTTTGTACGTTTGTGTACATGTGTGATTATTTCATGATGGTTGTAATTATGTGCTGGTTATCGTTCGGGTCGTTGAGGTCGCCGAACGATACCGTCGTTGCTGTAGTGTTTGTGTGTGTATTACTTTACGATGGTAATCATTGTATATGGTATGTGTTATGATTCTTTATTGTGCTGAGTTGGTATCTCCGCTATGTTGTTTTGCGACGTTATGCCCCATTGTATCTAGCATTTGTATTTTCGGTATGCCGAGCCGAGGCGTTTCAATCGTGATGTGCCGGGGCATGCACGTGTAAATTGTCCTTCTCGTCGATAACACATTTCAAGTGTGGACTCGAGGGACACCGAATTCAGTTTTGCGGGTGGCTACCGAGACTTTCGGAGTTCGCGCTTCAGACAAGTATCGAATCGGCTTTGAGAGGCCTTCGAAGGATGTTTCTGTCGGTTGCTTGTTGTGTCGTCACCTTGATTTCGCTGTTGTGAGTTGCGGGGGCGACCTTCTTTTATAAGAGGTCGAATGTAGTACCCGTGTTGTTTTTAGACTCCTGCATTTTCTCTTTCTCGATTCTATCGACTCGCTCGTGTTCGTTGATACTTACTGAACTTGTTTTGTATTTCGGTTTCATTGATCGGACGAGGTGTGATCTTGTTTTGGGTCAATATGGTTTTCGTTGTGGCTTTTCCGAGTTCGGTTCGATTCTTGTGAATCTTGTTCGGAAGTAACATCTTTTGGTTCTACTAGTTCTTTTATTCGAAGTGGACTGGATCTTGAACTTTTGTATTTTCGACTCTGTCGACTCGTTTATATTCGTTGACATTTTCCGAGCTTGTCCTGTCCCTTGTTTTTGTTGATCGAACGAGTGTGGTGTTTCGAAATAATTCGTTTGTCGATGTGACTTTTCAATCGTTATTCCCTTTCCTGTGGATCTTATGTAAAGGCACATGTTGTTATTTTCACCGGATCATATATTGTCTCGAGTCGAGATGTGAACCTTGGGGTTGTTGTTTGAATTTTATTGTTCTTCATGATTCGAACGTGATTGTTCGATTTTTGCTGTCTCGATCGTTGTGGTTCGATCGTATGATTGTTCGGTTTTTGTTGATCTCATTTCGTGATTGTTGAACGTTCAAGACTCCTTCCTAATTTCCTTATGTCCAGGAAATTAGTCTTGTTTTCGATCTTCCAACCCTTGGGCGGTGGAATTCCGTATTTGTTCAGCGATTGGCTCGCGTGTTGATTGATGTACCGTTAGGTTAGTCAATCGTGTTGATTTTCGTTCGTTGTGTTTTGCGATTGTTCGGATAATCGACTTGATTGTATTATCTGTTTGATGACGCTTGTCACTTGTCGGTTTATTGTGACTCTATCGGTGGCGTTGTGTTGGTCGTCGTGGAGCGTGTTTTCACGTCGTATGTCTCTTTGCGTTTCTTGCAACGTTTCGCCGTCGGGCGCGAGTTTTCGGTTTTTGTGTATCTCGTCGAGTCTTCCTGACAGTGGATATTGCTTCTCCCTACTTATTTTAAGTTTCGGGACGAAACTTCTTTTAAGGAGGGTAGAATGTAATACCCGTGATTTCGATTTCCGGTAATTTCTTTTTTTTCGGCGGAAGTCCATTTTGACGACTCTCTCATGACCGTTTCGTCATTCCGAGAATGATTAATTCTGCACTTTTTGTCATCCAAGCTCGTTTCGGTGTCGTTTTGTTGAGTTCCGTGCTTTTTAGCGGTTTTTCCGCACTTGAGTTCGATTCTTGCGAATCTCGTCCAAGCTGTTGTTTCGACTTTCTCGTAAGTTCATTTAATGTTATTATTCATGTTGCAAGCTTCGGTTTGGTTATTCGATCACGTATCGTGATTTTGGGGCGTTTTGGGCCATTTTCGTAATTTCCCAAAGTTTGGGGTAATTACTTTCCGTTGTCGAATTTCGAGCCTTCGGGTAGTCGGAATCGTGTGTTCTATTAGTGCTCGGAGTCGTATTTTGAGTACTTCGTAACCGTATCTTGATTCGTATTCGAGTTCGGGTTTGGGGTCGTTCGGGCCGTCGGAGTTGGTCGGCGAGTCATGGCCGGGCATGCTCGGGCGAGCACCTGGTGAGTAACATACGGTAGTGCTCGGCGATTACGCACGTAAGGCGATTACGTCACGTAAGGCCTTGGCCGTGCGTCGTAACGTTAGGCATTTCCAGCGATGAGTTCGGCCATGGCCGGTTACGTCGTAAGCCATGGCGATTCGTCACGTCGTAACGGCCAGTCGGCTATTTAAGGCACAGGCGTTTTCTTGACCATTTTCACTCGGTTTTCTTCTCTTCGCGGTGGAGGTGTTGTAATCATGGAAGGATGTTGTTAGACAATCAATCCATGAAGTCTTGGAGTTCATATCATCAATCATCCAACCAATAACATCCTCCGATCTAGAATCGAATTGATTTCCTAGAAATCTAGTTTTGGGGAATTTGGGTGTTTTGGTTGTTTTCATTCGTTTTAATCCGATTTAACTTAGGATTGTGATGGATTGATGATTATTTAGATGTTTTATATCTTTTCCCTTGTTATTCCATGGTTGGATCGTATCGATTCGTTGTTTTGGTCGAGTTCTTGATCGACGCCTTGAAGGTGTCCGGTAGAATGTCTTAGAGGGGTTTTCGGGCATTCTACGATTATTCTTCCTCGTATGATCGATGATTTATTGATTGTATGATGTTAGGGTCGTGTTTCTTGCGAAGAAACCATGTTGAACCCTTTCGTTCGTAAATGCGTCTTCCGTTTCGATAGCGTCGGGTGTTTCGAAGCTTCCCGGTTGAGCCGTGTCCGTTCGTGGTTCCGTGCTCGTGGTATCGAGGCAAGTATCTTGCCCATACGTTTCATGTTTCATAGGCATAATTGTTGATAAATGATTTTTATACGAAATCCAAATGTTTAATGAACGTAAAAAGGGATCGGTATGTTCTCGATAAATGTTGTCTTTCAACGATAATTCGTATACTTCGTGAATATGTGTTCCCGGAATATGTGTGTTGGTTTTGTATGTTGAAAGATAATATGATCACTTCAAGTGAGTTTGATAGACCGTAATCCTTTGCCGGGGATTACGTATTGTTATTATGTACTTGTTCGGTAAGAACGTAATGTGTGTGATATTAGTTGTTACTCCTTGAAAGGAGTTTGTGATGCTTAATGTTGTTTGGCTTGATAAGTGATTATTGTTGTGTGCTTGATGTATGTGATGTGCCTTCGGGTAGGATTGTTGAATCTCCGGGATCCATACTTGTTAGTATGGGTCGGGCGTGACCGTAGGGTTATCCAATCCGGGTATGTCTTGCGGGGACTCCGAGGTTCGTGGCTTGTTAGCCCGATGACGAGATAACTTGTGGGGTTATCATCGGGTATGTCTTGCGGGGACTCCGAGGTTCGTGGCTTGTTAGCGCGATGCCGGGATAACTTATGGTTGTGGTTTGATTATGTACGTATATGTGCTTGTAGTCACGTGACTGCGGTTACGGTGACATGTGATTTGATATAGTTTCCCTGTGGGTTATTCACTCGGGTTTGTTCTACGGGAGCATCTGAGGTCCGTGGCTTGCTAGCACGGGACGCGAATAATCTGTGGAAACAGGTTGTTATGGTATGATCGGGCCGTGGACCCCATTTGTTGTTATCGAATTTACGTTTTGGGAAAAAGACTTTTGGGCTGTGTCCCTAAATGTTTTTGAAAGGTTTGAGAATTCTTACAATCCCAAATGTTTTCAAAACTCCCGAGATCGTAAAATGTTTTCACAAGATGTATATCGGGTTTACCCCTATCTTTCGATTTAACCGTTTTAATTAAGTGATTTACCTCGGGAAGTATGTTTATGATTAACATGTTCCGTGGAGTATGATATGTATGGCTCGTTTTCGTATTTTATACTTGCACTAGCAAAACAATGGAGTTTTGCTAACCCCCGAGTATTCGGGGGGTGGATGTCTGTATTGCATTCAGGTTTTGGAGCAGAGCACAGGGTCGGAATGAAGGATGATGAAAGATGAACGATACTAATCACACGAGGACCCATTGATGTCGTATTGGTTTAGTTGTATTTTATCTCCGCTGCAGTATTTCTTTCCCGTTGTACGGGAGTGTGTTGTATTCGACCCCTGCGTGGGCATGTAATGAGTTTGAGTTGTATGTATTTTTTTGAAAGACCAAATCGGTCTACTGAGTCATTTTAACCTTAAAGGCATTGTTGAGATGTTTGACGTTGTTTACCATCCTGGTAGATCCTTGAGGAAAGGGTCTACGACGTGTAATATCCCTGAGTGGATTGGGGGTGTTACAGTTGGGCCTGATTCCAATTTAAAGTGAGCACTGATGAGCTTAGCAATAATTTGTGACTACTGATAAGCTATCTGTAAAGCTTCTCCTGATTATGATGAGAGAATAATAGGTTAAATTTTGGTAACTCCACTACAGCAAAAGAGGCTTCTATTGATTGCCTGATGTATAACACTACAATTTTGCAGAAAACTGCTGAATGGGTCCCAGGAAGTCCTAGGAATCCTGAATCTTACATTCTGAGAGATCAGGTATTGATGAACACTTTTGTAGTACTACTTGCAATAAGAAATCAGTTACAATTTCAAGTTTCTTTGCAGCTATTAATGTTATATATGAACTTGTCTTTTTCAATAAGAAACCCGTTATCGACAATGTTACCTGGATTTGATATTGGCTAGTGAGGTACGACAAATATTCAAGACCAGATCCCAGATTGTCCGGTACATCAGGAGTTATCTTGATGAACGTGGTTTCCAGGAGGTCAGTCTTTCATCAGCCTGCCTCTTTAGTTCTTTGTGTTTTCACCATCTCATTGAAATCTTATATTATTTCCATCCTCAGGTTGAGACTCTGATGATGAACATGATTGTTGGGACGTATCATAATGATGCGTTTGTGACATATCATAATGATCTTAACATGAGGCTTTTTATGCGCATTGCACCTGTGCTCTATCTCAAACAACTAGTTGTAGGTGGACTGGATCGTGTGTATGAGATCGGAAAGCAATTCAGATATGAGGGTATTGATATGAGATATAATCCTGAGTTCACCAACTGCAAATTTTACATGGCCTACGCTGATTACAATGACTTGATGACTGGGGAAATGTTGAGTGGTAAGCCGTAAATGATCCATGGCTGAAGCTTTGCTTCCTGCACTTTGTCTGTAAAAACCTCCTGGGTTTACTTTGAGTGTGTGTGTGTTTACTTTTCCTCTGGATTATTTGGAATGCTTGGGGATTTTGGGTTTACTTTGTGTGTGTGTGTGTGTGTGTGTGTTTACTTTTCCTGTGGATTATTTGGAATGCTTGGGGATTCTGGGTTTTGTTAGATTATGGTATTTGACAAATATTCAGGTGAGACCAACAATTTGGTTTCATAACATAACTCGGAGTCACTAGTCTGATGCAATAATTTGTGTAAATTTAACTTTAAGGGTCTCTCCTACAATTTGGTTTCATAACATAACTCGGAGTCACTAGTCTGATGCAATAATTTGTGTAAGTTTAACTTTAAGGGTCGCTCCTGACTTGTTTGATCAGTTTATTGCAAATGAATATAGAGGTGGGTGTGTTTGGAATCTGGATTGCATATAACTCGGAAAAACGAACGGAAATTTATTTATTTATTTGTTGGTGCAGTACATACCTGGAACGAAGATGGTGTTCCCGGGATTGAAGAAACCTCAGGAGCGTGCCGATCTAATTGTCTACTTTTATTATTGTAAAAATATGCTTCACCAGCTTGCCTACCTGAAGGAAATGAAAATAGAGTTACTTCTCACAAACGGTTAGCCAAAAATTTACCTTTTTTTTCAAGTATTTGTTATTGTAAAAAGATGCTTTATTATTTTTGTACATGAATTTATTATGTTGGGAATTTATAGTTGCTTATGAATGCGGTTTATTGTTAGTTCTTATATTAGTGAGCTCTTGTGGTTGATGGTTAGTTATAAGTGAATGTAGATTTTGGCAATGAATTTTAAATTGAAATTTGAAATACTAATATATATTACTGCAGAAAATACTAATATGTATTATACAATAACTGAAGTAGAAAGTTATTTTTTTACTACGCCAATTATAAAATAACTGAAGCTAAAGGCATTCTTTTACTTCACTTACCCCCACATTTAGATCATAATTAGAAAAAAAAAACTAGATAGACTTCGGTTATTAGGATATTAGACTTCACATAAAAAGCAAAGTCTAAAGTATACCTTTTACTACACGAACATATACTTCGGTAATTATAACTTTTTTACTTCAGATATTATCAGAAGTCTTTGACGTTTATTCTTATAGTGGACTCAATCTTCTCCTTTGATTCCAGTTCTAGCTTTCGATGTGTGTTCTTCCCTTCCATTTCCGCATTGATTTCTCTCCAAGCTCAGTCTCCGGATCTGGTGTGCCATTGGATTGAGTTTGAGTTTTCTTCAGATCTATCTTATTCTGCGGTGTTGTAGTTCGCTATTGATTTCTCGTTGACGTCGAGCCCATCAGTGTCTGCTTCGCCACCGTGCCGGTCATCTTTGTCTTCCGAGGGCGGCCTCTTCATGTCATCATCGGCGGTGCACGTTAAACCAACATATCTAACTTGCGCCGAGAGCGATATCTTTACACTTTCTACTCAGGATATAAACAAGCTAATATTTTTCGCATCACGGTGTAGGAGTAAGGTGTAACACCCCCAGATCGAACCGGGAATATTACACGCCGCAGACACTCTCCTCGAGGATCCACCAGGCTAGACATCAAAACAACATATTACATTACATACCGACGAATCAAAATAACGAACCAATAGACCGATTTGGTCTTTCGACACTGACTTACAAATAAAAATACATAAACTCATCCAGACTCATACCCACGCAAGGGTAAAATAATTACCACCACAAACAATAAGACAGCGGAAAAGACAATACAATGGACTCCGACTAAATGAACCCAAAACTGGCCTTCGTGTGATTAGTATCATTCGTCTTTCATCATCCCTCGTACCGATCCTGTCTTGCTCCCGAAAACCTGCGTGTACCTGGACACAATACAGATATCCACCCCCCGATTACTCGGGGGTTAGCAAAACTCCACTGTTTCGCTAGTGCAAGTATAAAGTGCAAATACGAGCCATACACAACACATTCCGAGAATATAACGAAAGACTTCCCGAGATATATTTAGTTAAAAATAGTTCAAGTCTTGAAAGCAGAAACGAAGCAAGTAAGCATTTTGAAAATATCTCCAAATCTCGGGAGTTTTGAAAACATCAGAAATTGAAAAGTTCTTAATTCCTCGAAAGCCATTTAGGGTCACAGCCCCAAAGTTCATTTTCCAAAATACAAATCCGTTTAACAAAACACGGGGTCCACGACCCAACCGTTCCGGTCACAAAACACAGGGTCCACGACCCAGTCATCCACTTCAATTCACTTACAAGGACACATTACACATAACACATTATTCTTATGCCATTCTAGCCAAGCACCAAGACTCGATATATAATGTCTCTTGACCCCGAGCGTAAAGCATTGTGATACTCCGGACATATCACAATTAATTATCAAAACATCAACATCAATATCACAGAAACCACACTTGGTAACCCGTGGCCGTACCCATTAGTATCGGCCCCCAGAGGCCCCGTCGGACCATCCCCAGGTGGGAAACCACTTCCGCGGCCGTACCCATTAGTATCGGCCCCCAGAGGTCCCGTCGAACCGTCCCCAGGTGGAAGAACATCAACACACGCACCCAAGTCCACTTCCGTGGCCGTACCCATTAGTATCGGCCCCCAGAGGCCACATGCCATCCCCAGGTGGAAGAGTAACAACTCACCGATTTCAAAACCACAACTCTCAAAGGTCAAACACATAAAATATATATATAGTCGAGGTACCTTGCTAGAATGGCCATATTATCCAACACGTACTCACGACCCAGAACTATATCAATTCACAAGGGAGCACAAGATTTCAACAGCACTGAATGACACAACCAATATCACACAACTCACATATTCATCCATAACCATGCGACTCCAAGCACATAATTTCACAAGAGAATTACACTTTACATTTACCGTCACCATAATCATACATAATGACATCACACGAAAGTAAGGTGATCCTATACTCGTCACTAGCACACATATCCAACTAAGCATATTAATTCCCGACACACACGGTTCACCTTTACGAAAACCATGATGGTAAATATACTGATTCTTTTAAAAAATGGTTATAGATATTTATTTAGCACATATCGACACTTAGCAACCATTATATACACAAAACACGTAATGTATAGGCAAGATACTTGCCTCGAATAACCACAACGCAGAGAATCGGCCGAAGTAGGTTGGCACGAACCGACTACGAACTCACCGACTCCACCGAACGACAATCCGCAACAAAGAACTATGAACGAAAACAATAACAACGAAAATGAATCTCAAAGTACGACCCAAAGTCGCTGAATTCAAAGAACAAATGACGAAAGTTCAAGCGTTTCCCCCAAAACGGCCAAGAACACGATTCGTTCCGTCAAAATCCGAAAACGGAATTCAAATTGAAATATGGATATACAATCCATAGAATATGTTTAACAACATCATTTAACCACAATCGATCCATCAAAAATGGATGAAAAACGAGATCGAGAACAAATCCCCCAAAAAGTCAATTTGAAGGAAATCAAGAAATATACTTCGATTCGACGAAGAACAATGGATTAAATGATGTTAAACAAAATAATACTACCAAGATTAATCATACCCATCATGAATTAATCAACAACACGGAATGAATCGGACAAAAATGCAAAAACCCCCAAATTCACGAAATTAGGGTTCTAAGGAAGATTACCTTGATTCGCTGGATCAAAGGATGATAACGGATGATTGATTGATGATATGAACTCAAGAACTTCATGGATTTGTTGTTAAACAACATGGCTCCATGGTAAGATCACCCTCAGTCGCGGAAGAGAAGGAGAAGAAAGAGAAAAATGGCCAAAAACCCGTGTGCAGGACCATAAATAGGCTGCACAGTGTGTCGCGGCCCGAAGTGTCGCGGCACGGGGCCAAAAATGGCTCCCGGTGGTGGCGGTGTGCCGCGGCCGGCCCGGCGTGTGCCGCGGCACCGGTCTGTCAGTTTGGCGAAAAATGCCACGAGTGTGCAGCGGCCTGCCGGCATGTGCCGCGGCCGCAGTGCGGCTGCTCGGCCGAGGCTGAGCACTACGGCCGTGACTCGGCGATCTTGGCCATGACTTCGGCCGGGGCCAACTCGACGGCGACGACCCCGAAACCCGAACCTGAATACGAATCGATGGTACGGTTACGACGTACTCGCAAAGATGAATCTAAAAGCTAAGAGAACACACAATTCTGACCACCCGAAGGCTCGGAATTCAACAACGGAAGTAGTTACCCAAAACTTTGGGAAATTACGAAAATGGCCCAAAACGTCCGAAAATCACGATACGCGATCGAAACACCAAACCAAAGCTCGCAACATGAATAATAACATTAAATGAACTTACGAGAAACTCGAAACAACAGTTTCGGACGAGATTCGCAAGAATCGAACTCAAGTGCGGAAAAGTCGCTAAAAAGCTTGGAACTCAACAAAACGATACCAAAACGAACTCGGATGACAAAAAGTGCAGAATTAATCATTCTCTAAATGACGAAACGGTCATGAGCGAGTCGTCAAAACGGACTCCGGCTGAATAAGAGATTTACCGAAAAATCGAAAATTGCGGATATTACATTCTACCCTCCTTAAAAGAAGTTTCGTCCCGAAACTTAAAACAAGTAGGGAGAAGCAATATCCCGCCAGGAAAACTCAACGAGATACGCAAGGAAACGCGTAACTTACGCCCATCGACGAAATGTTACAAGCAACGCAAAGGAATATACGGCGTGAAAACACGCTCCACGACGACCAACACAACGCCGCCGTTAGGGATATAATAAAACCAACAAGTGACAAGCGTCATCAACTGGATAATACAATCAAGTCAATTATCCGAACAAACACAAAACACAACGGACGAAAATGAGTACGATTGGCCAACCCAACGGTACATCAATCAAAACGCGAGCCAATCGCTGAACAAATACGGAATTCCACCGCCCAAGGGTTGGAAGATCGAAAACGAGACTAATTTTCCGAACTTGAAAAGGTCACAACGATATATAGATCAATTTGGGACAATATCAGAACTCGCTCGAATGACAAAGGTGAGAAACAACACCAGGTCAGAAGCATTAACGAACACAGTCGAGTCGATACGGTTGGACGAAACAGAAGAGAAAGAAAGAAAAATGTGGGTATTACATCATATCACCTTTAAAAGAGGTTTCGTCCCGAAACCTAAACAACGAGAACGAAGTGCTGGAATAGCAACCTTCCCGACTATACCCACTTGGTTCACATCCGATCTTCATGGCCATTAGTATCGTGGTCACGACTGTGTCCTCTGCCCATCGGCATACTAAGCGGATCCCCACTCAATACGATTGCACAACTTCGCAAAATATTATACTAAAGTACCAACTCAGCACGACATATCACATAAGGTAACCAATAACAACTCGAAAAGAAAATCCACGAGGTATCCTTTTAAAGGAAATCTTTTGAAAATCCTTGGATTCGTATGATATTTAAAATAAACTTTAAAAGTACTTTTGGTACCTCGGGTTGTTTCATCAAAACTTGCAAACAACATACTTTAACCGTCTCATTTGAAATCATTTGAAGTCACCATGCCTCTACGTATCATCATCACCGTTAATAACTAACAAGTTAACCATGCAAGATCATCAAATCATTCTTACATACTCTAACATTTCCAAATCCGAGTTTGAACTTTACATCGAGTGAGATTTTTCATCTTTCACTATATATTTTTGAAAATAAAAATCGCATTGGTTTTTGAAATGAAATATTTTTATGGTGTGAAAGATTTTTGAAAATCATTCACTCGAATTATTTGAAAATACAACAATACGTTAAAATCATTTTCAAAAATTCTCCCAACACTTCACAAACATCAACGACGGTAATATTTTACAAAATGTTCAAGATACTTTAAAACAACTCTTTCAAATACCGTCGAGGTTTTATTTGAGAATCCTAGGCCGGCTCGCAAATTTCAAACAATTTCCAAAGTTCATACGAAGCCGCCGGCTAATCGCACTGTCAAAGTAGTTTCAAAAATTAGTTTCAAAAAGTAGTTTCCACAACTTGCACAAACTTATGAAAGTTTTAGAAAATCATGTTCGAACACACTCGCAGCAGACATAATTTATCAATTTGCCGAACCCAATCAATTATCACTTAGCGCAATGAAAAAAAAAATCATAACGCACATTCATACAAAATAGTTGTTATTACTTGACAACACACATAAAATACAGTCCCGGGTGATTGACTGCTAAGGTTAGGCCTAACGGCTAAAAGAAATGTAGTTCCCTAGCCTCTGTCCAGACTGACTAACGCGCGCTACAACACATATTTAGCGTGCGCTACCCATGCTGCATTAGCGCGCGCTAGCCTTACTCTTAGCGTGTGCTAACGGTTCTATTTTAGCAACATGATTGCGAACATATATACGACATTACTGGAATCGAAGGTCACAAATAAACAACAACGATATTCGAATCTCAAAGCCATTGATTCACATAATTACCACATATCATGAGCAACCATCAAAAGGCAATTGTCATTCAAAACCGAAAAGTTAAAAGCAATGGTCATGTCTTGAGTATATTTTGTAGAACTCATTTTGAGTTCAAAACTCGTGTTTTGAAAACTTATAGTACACAGTGGAAGAGAATTATCAATAATTCGAGTTTTCAGAACTTACAGCCTTGAGGTCAACATACGAAAATCAACTTTTTCCTCCCTTGGAAGACATTTTGAAAATTTTACGTGACTCCCCGAAAGGATTCGAAAACTTAAAATTCCAAGGTTTATACTCTTGCAAGAAAAATGGTTTATACAAAGATACATTCAGCAATATCATTCTACATTTTAGCGCAAGACGGGAATCAACAAATATATGTCACTTACTCACTATGCACCTTCAAATACTAACTACATAACACAGAATCACACGGGCTCGTATAGCTCGTGGTACAACCCGTATGTAATACCCGAGATTTCTGATATATATTTGGAACTTGTGATATTGTAATTGTTGCACTTTAATCTGAGTATTATTCTCCGTATCTCATAATCCGATGTTGTTGAGCGTATGATTTCATAATCTGATGTAAATTGTGATTCTGCGCATGTAGCGCACGCTATAGACTATGTGTAGCGTACGCTAAGTTGGATCCACAGCGCACGCTGTGCATGACCTTAGCGCGCGCTATATGTAGTCAGCATGATTAAGACAGGGTGTTAGGTGAGATCGGCTGAGGATTTCGGTCGGATTATGTCGGGATGAACCTGGACGGCTTTCGGTAAAAGCCAAGTCAACGCCTTAGCGCACGCTACTGACATAAGATAGCGCACGCTAAGTGCTGAGTACAGTGAAGTCAGTAAGCCGTTAGCGCACGCTACGAGTATGGACTAGCGCGCGCTAATAACCATTTCTTATAAATAGGACAGCATCCTTTTCGTGTTTTCAGTCCTTTCTTTTCCCACATCCGAATCCTTACACTTAGAATGTTACTCCCTACATCCTAAACACTTCATATCAGCATCCTAGCTCGTGTTGAAGATTATAGATGATTGAGGATTGGTGTTCAAGCCTTCGACGTTGTATTGCTTCGATTTCCTCCTTGTTCTTCACTACTTTGAGGTAGGTGATTCTTCACCAATAATAGTAGTGTCCTAAGGGACGTTTGATCTTGTTTTGCTTGTCAGTTATTTCGTTTATAATCAACATCACGTGTTAGAAGGATACTTTTGACGTTTCGGCACTTATTCTTCGTATGATCCTTTGAACCTTTTAGTATGTGGACTCCTAAGCATATTATGTATCTTCAAAACCAATTTGTGACCAGTAGATGGAAATTACCAAGTTGGTACGTTTTACACATTGGAATCATGCGTTTTGGAATGTAGGGTGAACGGAACTTAGAGTATTTTCTTGAAGATCAAGATAAATTATGGTGTAGTAATGATCATACGTATCCTTGTGTCTCGTAGTCATTTAATCCATAAAGGTCTTTCATAAACCTTATTAGCATGATATGCTCGGGGATGACTTGTATTATCACCATAGAATTCATGAGTTCATCACCATTAGATCCAGTTTTCTACCAGTAGTAATCAGCCATGCACGGTTAGCGCACGCTAACATACGTAAGTTAACGTGCGCTATCGGAGATAAGTTAACGCACGCTACCTTTGGTACGTAACGTACGTTATGATATCAGCCGAGTCGATCGGTGATCGAAAAGCTGTCGATCCATGGCTAGCGTACGCTAGGCTTAGACGATAGCGTACGCTAACAAGCAGGCTTAGCGCACGTTACGTAGAGTACGTAGCGTACGCTAAGTGGTTCAGGCAGATTGTATATTTTAAACTTTTGGCCGTAGACCGTATTGATAGGCAATCATTCGACTTGAGATGATTTGTATATCATTCCTTTTGTTAAGGTTTGAGCTTGCTACGTTGATCGAAGGAGGCGGCCTTCGAGTGTGTTGAGACCATTGAAGTGTTTCGTTCTTGCCATCTTCGAGGCAAGTATCGTAATGTGTTAATATTGGTATTTTTGAGCATGCGTGTGGTTTATTCATGTTGATGAACATGGGATTTATTCCGTTGAATTGTCATGATATTCGTTATCTAGTGTTTGTATGTTCATGTTGATGGACATAGCGATTTGGCATATATGTATGCATGAGTTGTGTTTGTGTTTGTTGTGCGATCTATGCTGAGGGCGCTGGATCGGATGTCCACCTCGTGTTGGTCCGACGGGATCATCTTGGGATCTAGGCTGAGGGCGCTGGATCATTGGACGGGTTATTTCCACCTCGTGTTGGTCCGACGGGATCATCTTGGGATCTATGCTGAGGGCGCTAGATCATTGGAATACCCATGATGTGTTAATGGAATCTCGTGGATTCGCATTATCGGATTCCGGTAGCGGAAGTCCGTGTGGTGTATCTTGTTATGTATTGTTGATGCATATTTGCTTCGTTTACATGATACTTGTACTAGCATCGTTTTGCTAACCCCTTCGGGGGTGGACATTTGTTTTGATGTTCAGGTAGCCGAGGAAGCGGGGAAAGCGACCACGCGATATCGACGTGACGACGAAGGGGTTCAGTGATGTTTGTTGTTGTTGGTGATTTATTTCCTTGGTTTGATTTCAGTACTCGAGTACGCGTGTCTTATTAATATCATTTCGATATGGTTGTATTAATTACTCATTTAACCAGTTGAATGGTTTTGTAAACTTAAATTTCCGCAGTATTGATGTCTTATATTTACATTTCTTTTAAATTAGCCTTGTAAATCCTTACTTAAAGGGTTTACGGCGCTGTAATTATTCCGAATATCTCGGGGTGTTCCAGAATATGGTATCGGAGCTAAGATTCATGGATATCTTAGCCGTCGGGTTTTAAGTTGGGTCTGTTTACGTTATTAATTTACGAGTCGTTCGTAACATCACTGTTCAGCCAAAAGTCGTCATGTGGACTGTGGTTGTAAGTCTCCTAATCTCTTGTACTGCCGTTTTACTTAATTCTGTTTTGTGAGTAATTGGCGAGTTTTATTTTTGAAAATTTCGTCCTGGATATTGAAAGATTGTGTTTTCAGTATGTTGAGAGGAGGTCGCGGACGCGGACGTGGTCGTAGATGCGGACGCGGAAATATGAGACAGGAGGACTCCGCAACTACCCCAGAATTATCGGCTAGTAGGACCGATTCCCATTACGGAGAACGCGAGGATCGGCGAACGGCAGCGCAAATCCTAACATGCGGGAGTGCTTCAACAGTGGTGACTCGAGATAAACCGATTCGCTCGGGTCGTCGACCGCATGTAGACAGCGATGGGACAGCGGCACCACGAGGATAGCAAGGAGACAGATGGCTTCTTGAGATGGTCAAATTGCACTGCCAAAATTTGGCCAGTGTGAGGCACTTACTTGGGATCACTGGCTTAAGGAGTTAGAGAAGATATTCGCGGGTCTACTGTCCCGAGGACCGGAAGGTTCCCATTGCCCAGTATTTTCTGACTGGGGAGGCCTTTGACTGGTCGGAAGCTATTCGACCCGAGAATCATAATGCGGATTGGACGGAATTCAAACTGATGATGGAAGCACAATATTGTCCTCGTCCTGTTAAAGAGGCAAAGATCCGAGAGTTTTTATCACCACAGAGTTCGGAAGCATCTGTGACAGATGTAATCAAAACTTTTAATCATCAGCTGACTTGTGTGCGACACTTGGTCAGAACGGAGGCAGAAAAGATTTTTCATTTCGATATGCGGATGAAGCCACAGATTCAGCAGTACATGTCCAGATTCGAGTGTACTACGTTGCGACAGTATCAAGACAAAGCTCTAGCCTACGACATGAAAGAGGCGGCGGTGGAGAAATCAGTGGAGGCAAAGAAGCAGAAAATGACCGGCAACTTCTCAGAAAACAAGAGCGGTGGGCCCCGCAAGGGCCAGTCTTCCTTTTATTCGGCTAGGAAGCCTCCACATCCTTCCAGAGGTGGAAAGAAGTTCCGAACAACATCAGCAGTTTCGGACGCATCAAGGAAATGCTACAATTGTGGTCGAGCAGGGCATATTCGACGTGATTGCCCCGCATCTTCTGTGACTTGTTACGATTGTGGGCAAGAAGGGCACCGTGCGGCTTTCTGTGGAGTTGCTACTAGATCTTTTGGTACTCGCACTCCAGCGCCAGTTCCAAAGGAGATAAGTGTGAACCAGACACAACAGAGTAGATTTCAGCAGCAGAATGTTGGGAAGAGAGAGACATCCAGTGCTGGGTCCGTTCCTCCGCGCCTGTACGAGATGAGGAAATCGGACGATCAGAACACTGCCGTTGCATCAGGTACAATTCAGATGCTTCTGCAACCAGTTAGTGTCTTGTTCGATTCGGGAGCTACGCATTCTTTTATATCTTTGAACTGTGTTAATCGTTTGAAAATCTCGTGCTTATTTGATTGTGAACCATATGTTGTGGGTTTGCCGAGTGGAGAGAGAATTGTGGGAACCCTAGAGGCTAGAGATTTTCCAGTGTCTATAGGAGGGAGAGATTGGCCATCGAATCTTATTGTAGTTGACATCTATGGTGACGACTTAATTCTCGGAGACGATTGGCTCAACCGTTATGGAGCTATTCTGAATTACCGAAAGAGAATCATTTCTGTCATGGCTGATGACGGATCTGAACACTTATTTAGAGGATGGAGACCGGGAAGCTCGGGAAAATTGATTAAAGCAATGAAAGCCGTGAAATTACTGAAGCAAGGATGTCATGGACTTTGGTGCTATGCCATGAGGAAAGAGGAAGGAGTAGAGCTCTCGTCTATTTCAGTTGTGAATGAGTTCTCAGATGTATTTCCTGACGAACTACCGGGGCTACCTCCGCAGAGAGAAGTGGAATTCACTATCGAATTAGAGCCTGGAGCAGCTCCTATTTCCAGGGCACCATACCGCATGGCGCCAACCGAGATGTATGAACTCAAGAAGCAACTGGAGGAATTGTTACAGAAGGGTTATATTCAACCTAGCGTTTCTCCTTGGGGAGCGCCCGTCCTCTTTGTTCGGAAGAAAGACGGATCCCTCCGACTGTGTATTGATTACAGGGAGCTCAACAAGATGACGATCAAGAATAAGTATCCTATACCTCGGATCGACGAATTATTTGATCAACTGCAAGGGGCAAGGGTATTCTCGAAGATTGACTTGCGATCAGGATACCATCAGTTAAGAATTAAGGAATCGGATATACCGAAATCTGCTTTCAGGTCCTGGTACGGGCATTATAAATTTGTAATGATGCCATTTGGACTTACCAATGCTCCTGCGGTATTCATGCAATTGATGAATCGGGTATTCTTAGAATACTTGGATAAATTTGTGGTCGTCTTCATTGATGACATCTTGATATATTCGAATGACGCAGAGGAGCATGCCGAACATTTGCGTGTGGTTTTGAGCACCTTGAGGAAGGAACAGCTGTATGCAAAACTTTCCAAATGCGAGTTCTGGCTTAGGGAAGTAACTTTCCTTGGGCATGTGATATCAGCTGACGGAGTTCAGGTGGACCCGAAGAAAGTTGAAGCAATCTTGGAATGGGAAGTTCCTAGAAACGTGAAAGAAGTCCGAAGCTTCTTAGGACTTGCTGGATATTATCGCCACTTTGTAGAGGAATTTTCCAAAATTTCTCGTCCACTCACTCAGCTGTTACAGAAAGCTCGAAAGTTCACGTGGGATGAGAAATGCCAAGCTGGTTTTGATGAACTTAAGAAGAGACTGACGACAGCACCTATATTAGCATTGCCAGATGGAACTGATGGATTCATGGTTTCTGACGCTTCAAATCGAGTGCAGGATGTGTGTTGATGCAAAAGGATAAGGTAATTGCCTATGCTTCTCGGCAGTTGAAACCGTACGAAGTAAATTGCCCGACTCATGATCTAGAGCTAGCAGCTGTGGTCTTTGCCTTGAAAATTTGGCGACATTATTTGTACGGCACTCGTTGCCAGATTTTTACAGACCATAAGAGCCTCAAGTACATTTTCAGTCAGAAAGAATTAAACATGAGGCAGAGAAGGTGGCTGGAATTGATCAAGGATTATGACTTGGAGATTCTCTATCATCCGGGGAAAGCAAACGTAGTAGCCGATGCATTAGCCGTAAACCTGTTTCTCTTCAAGTGTTGGAAACACTTACGTCCCAAACCAGCATTCAACGAGAACTGATCCGCGAAGGGATTGAAGTATGGGCACCAGGAATTCAAGGGCAACTATATGTGATGGAACTGACTTCGTCACTAGTCGAGGAAATCAAATCTAAGCAGTTGAACGATTATCTGATCCTTCGGCTATGTGACGAAGCAAAGAAAGGAAAGGCCCCAGGATTCGTGATACAAGATGATGGAGTTCTGAGATTTCAGAACCGGCTTTGCGTTCCCGATAATGATGAATTGAGACGGACCATTCTGAAGGAAGCTCACAACGCGCCTTATTCTATTCACCCAGGCAGCAGTAAGATGTATAAGGATTTAAAACAAAACTTCTGGTGGGGGAATATGAAGAAGGACGTAGCAGAGTACGTTTCGAAGTGTTTGACTTGTCAGCAAGTTAAGATTGAGCATCAGCGACCTGCCGGAATGTTAAAGCCGCTTCTGATCCCTGAGTGGAAGTGGGAGGATATCTCGATGGATTTCATCACCAGTATGCCAAGGACTAGAACGGGAATGAACATGATTTGGGTTATAGTTGATCGACTAACCAAGTCGGCTCATTTCCTTGGAATTAAAGATACATGGGGACCAGAGAGATTGGCGCGAGTATTTGTTGCAGAGATAGTTAGATTGCACGGGACGCCGAAGACCATTATTTTAGATCGAGATGGTCGTTTCGTGTCGCACTTCTGGAGGGCAGTGCACAGGGCTTTGGGGACTGAACTCAACTTTAGCAGAGCTTATCATCCCCAAACGGACGGTCAGTCCGAAAGGACTATTCAAACGGTAGAAGACATGCTTAGAGCTTGTGCCTTAGACTGGTCGACTGATTGGGAAGTCCATTTGCCGTTGATTGAATTCACTTACAATAATAGTTGGCATGCTTCTTTTAAGATGGCACCATTTGAAGCTTTGTACGGGAGAAGATGCCGATCACCCCTGTGTTGGGATGATTCTTCGGATTCGATCGGGACGGAACCGGAATTGATAATTCAGACTCAAGAGAAGATAGCTTTGATTCGAGAAAAGGCTGATTGCCCGGAGTCGTGAAGTCTTATGCGAGGCGTGCGTCGTCGCCCTCTAGAGTTTGTGTGGGGACCATGTACTATTGAAGGTGTCTCCTACACGAGGGATTTTCCGTTTTGGGAGGAGAGGCAAGCTTAGTCCGAGATATATCGGACCATTCGAGATCCTCGAGAGAGTTGGAGATTTAGCATACAGGTTGGCCTTACCGCCATCGCTGAGTCACGTTCACAATGTGTTTCACGTATCCCAATTACGGAAGTATGTACCGGACCCCAGTCACGTCATTGATTTCGACGAGATCGAGATAGCTAATGACGGCACCTTCGAGGAGAGACCAATCAAGATACTTGAGAGTCGGATCAAACAGTTGAGGAATAAACCAATACACTTGGTTAAAGTTCAATGGTCACGACATGGAGCTGAAGAGGCCACTTGGGAAACAGAGGAAAGTATGAAGACTAGATATCCAGGGTTGTTTTCATCTTAAGTTTCGGGACGAAACTTCTTTTTAGGGAGGAAGGATGTAATAACCGAGATTTCTGATATATATTTGGAACTTGTGATATTGTAATTGTTGCACTTTAATCTGAGTATTATTCTCCGTATCTCATAATCCGATGTTGTTGAGCGTATGATTTCATAATCTGATGTAAATTGTGATTCTGCGCATGTAGCGCACGCTATAGACTATGTGTAGCGTACGCTAAGTTGGATCCATAGCGCACGTTGTGCATGACCTTAGCGCGCGCTATACATAGTCAGCATGATTAAGACAGGGTGTAAGGTGAGATCGGCTGAGGATTTCGGTCGGATTGTGTCGGGATGAACCTGGACGGCTTTCGGGAAAAGCCAAGTCAACGCCTTAGCGCACACTACTGACATGAGATAGCGCACGCTAAGTGCTGAGTACAGTGAAGTCAGTAAGCCGTTAGCGCACGCTACGAGTATGGACTAGCGCGCGCTAATAACCATTTCCTATAAATAGGACAGCATCCATTTCGTGTTTTCAGTCCTTTATTTTCCCACATCTGAATCCTTACACTTAGAATGTTACTCCCTACATCCTAAACACTTCATATCAGCATCCTAGCTCGTGTTGAAGATTATAGATCATTGAGGATTGGTGTTCAAGCCTTCGACGTTGTATTGCTTCGATTTCCTCCTTGTTCTTCACTACTTTGAGGTAGGTGATTCTTCACCAATAATAGTAGTGTCCTAAGGGACGTTTGATCTTGTTTTGCTAGTCAGTTATTTCGTTTATAATCGAACATCACGTGTTAGAAGGATACTTTTGACGTTTCGGCACTTATTCTTCGTATGATCCTTTGAACCTTTTAGTATGTGGACTCCTAAGCATATTTTGTATCTTCAAAACCAATTTGTGACCAGTAGATGGAAATTACCAAGTTGTTACGTTTTACACATTGGAATCATGCGTTTTGGAACGTAGGGTGAACGGAACTTAGAGTATTTTCTTGAAGATCAAGATAAATTATGGTGTAGTAATGATGATACGTATCCTTGTGTCTCGTAGTCATTTAATCCATAAAGGTCTTTCATAAACCTTATTATCATGATATGCTCGGGGATGACTTGTATTATCACCATAGAATTCATGAGTTCATCACCATTAGATCCAGTTTTCTACCAGTAGTAATCTGCCATGCACGGTTAGCGCACGCTAACATACGTAAGTTAACGTGCGCTATCGGGGATAAGTTAATGCACGCTACCTTTGGTACGTAACGTACGTTATGATATCGGTAAGTCGATCGGTGATCGAGAAAAATTGTCGATCCATGGCTAGCGTCGCTGAAGCTTAGACGATAGCATACGCTAACAAGCGAGCTTAGCGCCGCGTTACGTAGATACGTAGCGTCGCTAAGTGGTTGACGGTGTATATTTTGAACTTTTGGCCGTAGACCGTATTGATAGGCAATCGTTCGACTTGAGATGATTTGTATATCATTTCTTTTGTTAAGGTTCGAGCTTGCTACGTTGATCGAAGGAGGCGGCCTTCGAGTGTGTTGAGATCATTGAAGTGTTTCATTCTTGCCATCTTCGAGGCAAGTATCGTAATGTGTTAATATTGGTATTTTTGAGCATGCGTGTGGTTTATTCATGTTGATGAACATGGGATTTATTCCGTTGAATTGTCATGATATTCGTTATCTAGTGTTTGTATGTTTATGTTGATGGACATAGCGATTTGGCATATATGTATGCATGAGTTGTGTTTGTGTTTGTTGTGCGATCTATGCTGAGGGCGCTGGATCGGATGTCCACCTCGTGTTGGTCCGACGGGATCATCTTGGGATCTAGGGTGAGGGTGCTGGATCATTGGACGGGTTATTTCCACCTCGTGTTGGTCCGACGGGATCATCTTGGGATCTATGCTGAGGGCGCTGGATCATTGGAATACCCATGATGTGTTAATGGAATCTCGTGGATTCGCATTATCGGATTCCAGTAGCGGAAGTCCGTGTGGTGTATCTTGTTATGTATTGTTGATGCATATTTGCTTACATGATACTTGTACTAGCATCGTTTTGCTAACCCCTTCGGGGGTGGACATTTGTTTTGATGTTCAGGTAGCCGAGGAGCAGGGAAACAGCCACAGTACCGACGTGACGATGAAGGGGTTCAGTGATGTTTGTTGTTGTTGGTGATTTATTTCCTTGGTTTGATTTCAGTACTCGAGTACGCGTGTCTTATTAATATCATTTCGATATGGTTGTATTAATTACTCGTTGAACCAGTTGAATGGTTTTGTAAACTTAAATTTCCGCAGTATTGATGTCCTATATTTACATTTCTTTTAAATTAGCCTTGTAAATCCTTACTTAAAGGGTTTACGGCGCTGTAATTATTCCGAATATCTCGGGGTGTTACACCGTAGTAGGGAGACTTACATCCACAGATCGCACGAAGATAATGGCTGCACCCTGATACTAATCACGGCCGACATTCTAAACGACGCATCGCGACACGACTCAGTCAGACAAAATCTAACAATACAAGACTCAACAACACATAACTCGACCCGACAGCCTAGGTTTTCTCTGTAACACCCCCAATCCACTCAGGGATATTACACGCCGTAGACACTCTCCTCGAGGATCTACCAGGCTGATAACTAAAATCAAACATCTAAACATCGCCTTTAAGGCTAAAATGACTCAGTAGACCGACTTGGTCTTTCAATAATAACATACAACTCAATTCCAAACACATACCCACGCAGGGGTCAAAATACAAAAAACTCTTGTACAACGGGGAAAAGATACCGCAGCGGAAAAGAAAATACAACTGGACCAATACGACATCAACGAAACCTCGTGTGATTAGTATCGTTCATCTTTCATCATCCTTCGTGCCGACCCTGTGCTATGCTCCAAAACCTGAATGCAAAAATAGACATCCACCCCCGGAATACTCGGGGGTTAGCAAAACTCCACTATTTTGCTAGTGCAAGTACAAGTGCAAAAATACGAGCCATACAATACAAGTTCCAAGAACAATAATAATCAGGAATCCTCAAAGTTCCAAACGTAATGAAAAGCACTTCCCGAGGCATGAGTTTGGTAAAACATTCCAAAATCGAAAGATCACAAATCAAGGGAAAACAATTTATAAAACAGTTTAAAATGCCATCGAGAGTTTTAATAGAAAACAATTTAGGATTTCCGAATCCTTCTCTTTCCAAAAATCAACAGGGGTCACAGCCCAAAGGTTTTGTTTTCGCAAATAAAACCAACCATAATACACAAGGTTAAAAGCCCACGTCATGCGTCCTCGACGGACATAAAATACACACGCACCCGTGAAGTTTCACTCGTGAATCCAGGTCGAAGCCAATGGAATTCCCTCCGTGGCCCCGTCGAACCCTCCCGAGGTGAGCAAACACATTCGCAAAACATAAGCAACCGCACTCGTGAATCCAGGGCTATACCATTGGACTCCCTCCGTGATCCCATCGGACCCTCCCGAGGTGAGCGAAAAACAATCACGAAATATATACACGTAGCGGTGAAGTTTAACTCGTGAACCCAGGTCGAAGCCATTGGAATTCCCTCCGTGGTCCCGTCGAACCCTCCCGAGGTGAGCAAACACATTCACAAAACACAGTACTCACATCGCCTAGGGCCGGGTCGAAGCCACAAATCCCACTCCGTGATCCCGTCGGACCCTCCCGAGCTGGATAGCGAAATACTCAAGCACCACACGTCACCTAGGACCGGGACGAAGCCACGAATCCCACTCGAGGCCTCGAAGGACCCTACCGAGCTGGTTCGCGAATCAAACTCAAGCACGAGTAACATATCACACTGAGGATATCCAAACAATTCACCCAGAGGCATCAAACACTTAGTAAAACAACACGTCAACCACAATGCACCGAAATGAAACAATATACGTCCACACGCAAATACCACGTGCATCATCAACACCAAACATGTCCATAAGATTCACATACTCGTTCGAGAAACACACCAATCACAAAACACACACGATTTTGAAAGAGGGCCTTTAACAAGGCTAACCAAATCTTTTGAAAACTCGTTTTAAACAATCAAACAAATATATATAGACGATCACCAATTATCATATTCACAAAACAAGAATAGTATGGGCAAGGTACTTGCCTCGATATCACGAGCAATGGAAAAATGAACGGATACGGCCGGGTAGCCCTCAAATTCCCGAACACTATCTAGAACGCGATAGCACCGAAATTACTACGGGAAAACACCACATGAATCATCAATCACCAACGGAATTCAACATCGGAATCATCGAGCACCTATAATCCTCCGTAAGGAATAATAAAACATGATTACGATGAGAATCAAGGCCAAAAACAACGGAAATCCCAACAAACTATCAAAGGGAACTCATTCGAACATTTAATCGAACATTAAATGTTCAAGACCCTTCAAGAACAAAGAAATCACCCCTCGGGTCGAGCAGACCAAAGATACGAGTATCGATCCGTAGAACAAGTTCAAAACAACGTTTATACAACAATTAATTGATTAAAAGCAGTTGGAATCGAAATCAAAAGGAAAATCCCCAAATCTACAAAAACAAGGGTTCAAGCCAAAATACCTTGATTTGGATGAATGATTCAAGTAGAGGTCGAAAATCTCTGACAAGACTTGAGGTGGATGATCTCTACAAGTTTGGGAGCACTCAAATCGCCCAAAATCGCCCTTAGAATCGCCTAGAATGGGAGGAGGAAGAGAGGAGAAAATGAATGTTTCTCCTCGAAAATCTGCTAAAAACGCGAAAAAGCCCGTGTGCCGCGGCACGGGACAAGTGTGCGCGGCCCGGGGCCACAAAAACGCCAGGGAATCGGCTTAGTCTTTGCGGCCTGGTGAAGTGTGCCGCGGCACACGGTACTGTAACACCCCCAAGATATTCGAGGTGTATTACAGCGCCGTGGACCCCTACATGGGATCCACCAGGCTAACACAAGAAAACACCTCTCGACTAACCGTCTCGGTTAGCAAGGAAATAATCGTTAACAACAAGAACATAAATCAACACGCCTGCACAACCGGCATAATAAACATCAACCGACAAATGCGTGCTCCAACGAACACCAATCACAATCCGAAAGGAAAAAAAAGCCTAAGTACTCGCGAGTACAATCTATAAGTTTACAATTTGGAAAACATCCACATCAAAAGAGACAGTAGGAAATAACAAGACTCAATTGCACATGTCAACAACCTTGGCCGACATCCTCGTACCATCCTGCAGCTCTGCATTTGAACATAACACGAAATCCATAACAAGAATTTCCCGACAACGGGTCCCCAAAGGGGTTAGCAATTACGCTAGTACAAGTATTCAAGGCAAACCAATCGCTTACACATTTCATAGTACATGCACCAATATCAATTTCAAAAGCCAAAACGGACATGTCTTTTAGGAAACAAGCAGTCAAACAATTTGCCTAGGACCGGACGAAGCCACGAATCCCACCCGAGGCCTCTAAGGACCCTCCCGAGTGGCCATTTCATAAAACAAATCACGCAGGCATCGCCAGACCGGACGAAGCCACGAATCCCACCCGAGGCCTCTAAGGACCCTCCCGAGCTGGCTAGCAAAACAAACTCATGAATCCAGAGTGAAGTCATAGATTCCCCCGAGGCCCTGTCGGACCCTCCCAGGGTGAGCAAAGCACACACAATATACATTACCATTTCATGTTAAGCATAAAGGTTTCCAAAAGAATACTTGCCTTGAATTATTGACGACGCAACGAACGGAAAGGAAAGTCACCGACGACCGCTAGGAACCAATGAAACCGAACCTAACGATTCGAAGAATACAATCACAACCATTTCTAAATGAATACGGAATTGGGATACACCCGAAAACCCGCCTACGATTCATGTATATTCGTATATAAACAACAACGAGGGCGGACCACAACCAAACCCTCTCGATTCCGTAAAAATCACGAAATATACCATGAATCCGTAGGGAAACTAAGAATACCAACAAGATTAATCATATTCATCATGAATTAATCGACAAAACGGAACGAATCGGACAAAAACGCGAAAATCCCCAAATCTACCCAAAAGTAGGGTTCTAAAGATCTAACCTTGATTCGCTGGATCGACGGATGTTATAGGACGATTGATCGGTGATATAAACTCAGAAACTTCATGGATTTGTTGTTCAACAACATGGTTTCGTCTCCTCCGAAACCCCAGCCGCGGACCGAAGAGAAATGAAATGAAAAATGACGGAGAAAGTCGCTGTCTCATCATTTATATCTTGGGCGGAACTAGCGTCGCTAGCCTTCCGACTAGCGTGCGCTATCGGCGATGTCGGCCGAGCACACTCGGCCATGGCCCGCACGACCCGGCACCACCGACCAATCCGCCGACCATGACTCGACCACCCGACTCCCGCTAGCGTGCGCTACGTCCGGAAGCTCGCGCGCTTGCCGACTGTCCGGTAGCCCGGACTAACAACTCATCCGTGCTTGTCGCTAGTCGGCCGGCGGCGCTACCCTGCCGGTTAGCGCGCGCTACGACCGGCGATGGCGTGCGCTACCCGCCGATCTGGCCGAGTCGAGAACCTCGAATACCTCTGCCCGGGCGGAATGGCGTCTGCCGACTCGGCAGCGTGCGCTTACACTGCCGAGCTAAGCGCGCGGCGTCCGGCCATAGCGTGCGCTACGCGGTTCTGCCGAACTGCTCGGCGATGCCAAGACTTCCGACAAGGCCCGGCCGGTCGGCCACCGCCACGACCCGATGCCTCGATTTCCAAAGCGCAAGGCGAACACGACAAAAAGTTCGCGGATGTCATCAACGACCCGAGATGAAAACGTAATGCAATAATTAATCATACGCGACCAAGAAAAGGGTCAAGACGACAAATACTGAGATATGGATACGTAACTTTCAAGAAATTACAAAATGGCCCAAAACGCAGGAAATCACGATCGTGATCGAATAACCAAACCGAAGTTCACAACACGTCTAACAAAGTTAAACGGACTTGCGGGAAACTCGAAAGCTAGATTTGACGAGATTCGTAAGAATCGAACTCAAGTGCGGAAAAGTCGCTAAAAGCACGAGAACTCAACAAAACAACACCGAAACGAACTCGGATGACAAAAGTGTAGAATTAATCATTCTCGGAATGACGAAGCGGTCATGAGCGAGTCGTCAAAGCGGACTCACCGAAAAAAGAAATTTACCAAAAATCGAAAATTGCGGATATTACATTCTACCCTCCTTAAAAGAAGTTTCGTCCCGAAACTTAAAATAAGTAGGGAGAAGCAATATCCCCTGCCAGGAAAACTCGACGCGATACAGAAAAACCGAAGACTCGCGCCCGATGGCGAAACGCTGCAAGAAACGCAAAGAGACATACGGCGTGAAAATACGCTCTAGGGCGACTAACACAATGTCACTGGTAGAGACATAATAAAAATCAACGAGTGACAAGCGTCATCAAATAGACAATACAATCGAGTCGATTATCCGAACAATCACAAAACTCAACGAACGAAAATCAATACGATTGACCAACCCAACGGTTCATCAACCAAAACGCGAGTCAACACTGAACAAATACGGAATTCCACCGCCCAAGGGTTGGAAGATCAAAAACGAGACTAATTTCCCGAACTTAAGGGAATTACAAAGGAGCCTGAATGCTCAACAATCACGAAACGAGAACAAAAACCGAACAAACAAACAATTGAGACAACAAAAATCGAACAATCATGTCCGAAACACGTAGGATAATAAAATTCAAACAACAACTCCCAGAATGACCTGGTGAGAACAGCAAGACGTGCATTCCCACAATATCCACTGGAAAGGGAATAGCGATTGAAAAGCCACAACGACAAACGAGTTATTCCGAAACAATACCACCCTCGTTCGATCAACAAAAGCAAGGGATAGGGAAAGTTCAGAAATGTTAACGAGCATAAACGAGTTGATAGAGCTAAAAATACAGAAGTTAAAAATCCGATCCACTTCGAATAAAAGAACTATTAGAACCAAAAGATGTTACTTCCGAACAAGGTTCACAAGAATCGAACCGAATTCGGAAAAGTCACAGCGATAACTAGATCGACTCAAAACCAGATTACAGCTCGCTCGAACGATGAAACCAAGGTACAGAACAAGTTCAGAAGGTATCAATGAACACGAGCGAATCGATAGACTGGAGAAAGAGAAAATATAGAAGTCAAAATCGTACGGCTATTACCTTTGACCTCGCTCCCGAAACTCACAACAACGGAACCAAGGTAACAATATAACAAGCAATCGACACAATGCGGAACAATCACCGATGCACACAATCATACCAACCCGATCTCTAACAGCTCGCATATATGCGATAACGCATAAACCGCTACGAGGCGACAACGTCCAATACCAATATCACACCCCTCGCAGAGGATACGACGACAACTGTGTGGCGAACGACTCAACGCTCACACCACCAATTCAACAACAACTCGGGGGTTAACACCATAACGAGAGCACGAACATCACACATATATTCCCGGACCACAATTAGGAATGATAGGTTTTGAAAACAAAAACCATCTTTTGAAAATAACTTGCAAGCACCAGTTGATCTTGAGTATCATATATCAAAAAGTAGTACAAACATCGTCATCGAGACTTAAAAAAAATCATCTTGCGTTTGAAAAAAAGAAATGAAGACACCTTTCGTTAAATTAAAACTTGTCAGCTATATTCGACCTTCGGGTCTAAGCGAATGCATTTCTAAATCATTAGAAATATTTCAAAATATTTTGATCCTCAAAGTAGAATAATTTTGAAACATAGCGTGGCACTAGTAGGCATCTTGAGAGCACTGTGAGAAAATAATTTATTTTAAAAGTACGTCTCGAGGTTTATTTTCTAAGATACTCAAGGTTTTTCAGAAGTACAATAGGCCAAAATGCTCAAAATTCGCACGTATCAACATTTACTTAAACACATCATATCACACGCATCAAATCGCTCAAAATCACGACAGTGATATACAATCCTCAGGATATATTTAACAACATCGTTAAAACAACAATCGGTTTATCAAAACTGGATGGAAAACGATATCAAGAACAAAACTCCAAAAAGTCAACTCTATGGATTCAAGAAAATACCCAGATTAGGCGAAGAACAATGGATTAGATGATGTTAAAAATCATCTAGGATACTCCAAAACACCTTTGGATGGAAGAAAAATCAGCCCAGATGCGAAACCGAGTCGCTACGTCTCAAACTCATGGAGGAAGAAGAAGAAATGAAGAAAAATGCAACTTCTAGGCGGTGTCCGATTTATATCGACACAATTAGCGTGCGCTAATCATTATGGTTAGCGTGCGCAATAACGACACCAATCAAATCTCCAGACCAAAAATACTGCGTTAGCGTCGCTAACCCCAAGTGTTAGCGTGCGCTAACGAGAACTCAGACCACCCGTAGCTCTGGACCGCCTGAACTACCAGGTAGCGTGCGCTTTCCTCCCCTTAGCGTGCTACCAACGCACTCTTGCGCGCGCTAGCCGCAAAGCGTAGCGTGCGCTAATGAACAACAGAGACACCAACAGAACATATCAGAAAAAATTACATGCCGTAAACCTTTCTCACACGGGTTTACCAGGCTAAGCACAATTTCCCACGTCATTTCGAAAATGCTAAAAAAACCAATGACGGTAATATTTTCCAAAACTCAAAATCATTTGTCAAACCATCATGAAATATTCAAGGCCAAAATGCCAAAACTTGATTCAAGGAATCGGTTTTACGAAATAAAACTCAGTTTGCAAAATACCGAAAGCCGTTTGAAAGAACTCACGCAGCGGATAAAATACGATGCGAAAATACATCGTGATTTACACTCCTCGTATAAACCAAATACGAGAGTCTAATAAACACATATCGTGAAATCAAAATCCACAGAAGGATTCCATCATTCAACGACTAATCATACAAATAACTCGTGTCACGCGAGGCACAACACAAGGAATGGAGTTTTACATCCATAGGTCGCACGTAAGTGACGACCGCCCCTCGATACTAATCACAACCAATGATCCCAAACAACGCGTCGCGATGCGACTAAGTCAGACAAAATCCGACAAGACAAAATTCAACAAACACAACTTGACTCGTGACCTAGGTTTCCTGTGCTAATCGATTTTAAAATCGTATACTCTAGTTATTCGAAAATAAAACCGATAAGTTAAAAATCGTTTTCAAGACCCTTTCAAACACGACAAGGGCTTAACAACGGTAGCATTTTATAAAATGTCCTAAAACACTTTTAAACACGACCTTTAAATACCGACACAAGGTTTTATTTGAAAATACAAGGCTGGCTCGCCCAAATTCATGTCACTTTTCAAAAACCCACAATACGATCAAGTCTCAGAGATTTTCAAGCATGCACGCCGCATGTATTATTATTACTAGAAACACATTGGTTGTAAAACAATAATTAGCCAAGTACCAACATTTCCCGGACACTCATATACGACATTCAAAAATCACCAGTTCAAAAAGCGCAACTCGGAAATACTAATTCCAAGCATATGTCAAACTATCTCTTCAAGTTTGACAACGTAACCAAAGATCACCGATTTGGACGTATGTCGAAACCAGCTATGTGAGTTTCTCAACAAACTCTGCCATCAATACCTATACCGGAACATATCAATGTTCAAAACTTCTACATCATACCGCACCCTTCGGTGTCCAACTCATCGGTACATTCGGCTCAACATACATTTAGTATATCGCAATTACCAAATGCAGATTCCATCATACAACAAAAGACTAGAGGGTCAAGCCCTCTCACAATATACCACGGAGCAAAACTCGGATCTTTCGATCACCAACGATCCCACCAACGCTAGGAAGTTTAGCGATGGAAAGCTCGCAAAACGACAAACGGTCAAGCCCAGAACGGCGCACATACTCCAGAGAGACAAAGGACTGCGCAATACTAGAATCAAAAGTACACGAACCGGATGGATCGAAAAACAACTCGACAATAAGTACAAGAGAGGCAATCACAGTTCAAGAAGTGGAATTTCAATACGAGAAAACAAGAGAATCGAGTAAGGAAAACTTACGAGCACTGGATGTACTGAGATGCCGGCAGCGGTGTGACAATGTGCAAAACAAAACACAACTAGACCCAAATAACCAACAAGCCTAGGTATCCATAAACCTAAAGCTCCGATACCATTTCTGTAACACCCCCAAGATATTCGAGGTGTATTACAGCGCCGTGGACCCCTACATGGGATCCACCAGGCTAACACAAGAAAACACCTCTCGACTAACCGTCTCGGTTAGCAAGGAAACAATCGTTAACAACAAGAACATAAATCAACATGCCCGGTACAACCGGCATAATAAACATCAACCGACAAATGCAGTAACTCCAACGAACACCAATCACAATCCGAAAGGAAAAAAAAGCCTAAGTACTCGCGAGTACAATCTATAAGTTTACAATTTGGAAAACATCCACATCAAAAGAGACAGTAGGAAATAACAAGACTCAATTGCACATGTCAACAACCTTGGCCGACATCCTCGTACCATCCCAAAGGCTCCGCCGTCTGGCCGAACATAACACGAAATCCATAACAAGAATTTCCCGACAACGGGTCCCCAAAGGGTTAGCAATTATGCTAGTACAAGTATTCAAGGCAAACCAATCGCTTACACATTTCATAGTACATGCACCAATATCAATTTCAAAAGCCAAACCGGACATGTCTTTTAGAAACAAGCAGTCAAACAATTTGCCTAGCGGGACGAAGCCACGAATCCCACCCGAGGCCTCTAAGGACCCTCCCGAGCTGGCCATTTCATAAAACAAATCACGCACAGGCATCGCCTAGACCAGGCGAAAGCCACGAATCCCACCTGAGGCCTCTAAGGACCCTCCCGTGCTGGCTAGCGAAACAAACTCATGAATCCAGAGTGAAGTCATAGATTCCCCCGAGGCCCCATCGGACCCTCCCAGGGTGAGCAAAGCACACACAATATACATTACCATTTCATGTTAAGCATAAAGGTTTCCAAAAAAATACTTGCCTTGAATTATTGACGACGCAACGAACGGAAAGGAAAGTCACCGACGACCGCTAGGAACTAATGAAACCGAACCTAACGATTCGAAGAATACAATCACAACCATTTCTAAATGAATACGGAATTGGGATACACCCGAAAACCCGCCTACGATTCATGTATATTCGTATATAAACAACAACGAGGGCGGACCACAACCAAACCCTCTCGATTCCGTAAAAATCACGAAATATACCATGAATCCGTAGGGAAACTAAGAATACCAACAAGATTAATCATATTCATCATGAATTAATCGACAAAACGGAACGAATCGGATAAAAACGCGAAAATCCCCAAATCTTCCCAAAAGTAGGGTTCTAAAGATCTAACCTTGATTCGTTGGATCGAAGGATGTTATAGGACGATTGATCGGTGATATAAACTCAGAAACTTCATGGATTTGTTGTTCAACAACATGGTTTCGTCTCCTCCGAAACCCACCATGGACCGAAGAGAAATGAAATGAAAAATGACGGAGAAAGTCATTGTGTCATTTATATCTTGGGCCGGAACTAGCGTGCGCTAGCCTTCCGGCCTAGCGTGCGCTATCGGCCGATGTCGGCCGAGCACACTCGGCCATGGCCCGCACGACCCGGCACCACCGACCAGTGCGCCGACCATGACTCGACCGCCGACTCGCTAGCGTGCGCTACGGCGGAAGTCTGCGCGCTGGCCGACTGGTCCGGTAGCCACTGGACTAACAACTCATCCGTGCGTCACGCTAGTCGGCCGGCGTCGCTACCCTGCCGGTTAGCGCGCGCTGACCGACCGATGGCGTGCGCTACCCGCCGATCTGATCGAGTCGAACCTCGAATACCTCGCCCGGGCCCGATGGCGTCTGGCCGACTCGGCGGCGTGCGCTACATCGCCGAGCTAGCGTGCGTGGCGTCCGGCCATAGCGTGCGCTCGCCGGTTCCTTCCGAACTGCTCGGCGGTGCCCGGACTTCCGACGATGCCGCACCGGTCCGACGGTGCTTTCGGCCACGACCCGATGCCTCGATTTCCGAAAACGCACGGAACGAACACGACGAAAAGTTCGCGGACGACATCAACGACCAGAGATGAAAACGTAATGCAATAATTAATTATACGCGACCAAGAAAAGGGTCAAGACGACAAATACAGATACGGATACCCGTAACTTTCAAGAAATTACAAAATGGCCCAAAACGCCCGGAAATCACGATACGTGATCGAATAACCAAACCAAAGTTCACAACACGTCTAACAAAGTTAAACGGACTTGCGGGAAACTCGAAACAGCAGTTTCGGACGAGATTCGCAAGAATCGAACTCAAGTGCGGAAAAGTCGCTAAAAAGCACAGGACTCAACAAAACAACACCGAAACGAACTCGGATGACAAAAAGTGTAGAATTAATCATTCTCAGAATGACGAAACGGTCATGAGCGAGTCGTCAAAACGGACTCCGGCCGAAAAAATAAATTTACCAAAAATCGAAAATTGCGGATATTACAGGTACAGCCCACTCCAACACGAAAAAGGCACATCGTATAGTCTTAGCTATTTCGACCATAACTCCCTCGTCTGGACTCCGATTGACTCACCGTTTGAACCATTGGAAAACTAACTTGATGCTCTATAATATTGCAAAGATTCAGAATTTTATGAGTTTCCAAGAATTAATGGTGACTTTACAAAGTCGAACTCCCACGTGAAAAAGTCGATTAAAGACACCAAACTCAACAAAACGACACCGAAATGAACTCGGATGACAAAAAGTGCAGAATTAATCATTCTCGGAATGACGAAACGGTCATGAGAGAGTTGTCAAAACGAACTTCCGCCGAAAAAAGAAAATTACCAAAATTCGAAATTGCGGATATTACATTCTCAACCTAAGCTCTGATACCATAAATGTAACACCCCCAGATCGAACCGGGAATATTACACGCCGCAGACCCTCTCCTCGAGGATCCACCAGGCTACACATCAAAACAACACATTACATTACATACTGACGAATCAAAATAACGAACCAATAGACCGATTTGGTCTTTCGACACTGACTTACAAATAAAAATACATAAACTCATCCAGACTCATACCCACGCAAGGGTAAAATAATTACCACCACAAACAATAAGACAGCGGAAAAGACAATACAATGGACTCCGACTAAATGGACCCAAAATTGACCTTCGTGTGATGAGTATCATTCGTCTTTCATCATCCCTCGTACCGATCCTGTCTTGCTCCCGAAAACCTGCGTGTACCTGGACACAATACAGATATCCACCCCCCAATTACTCGGGGGTTAGCAAAACTCCACTGTTTCGCTAGTGCAAGTATAAAGTGCAAATACGAGCCATACACAACACATTCCGAGAATATAACGAAAGACTTCCCGAGATATATTTAGTTAAAAATAGTTCAAGTCTTGAAAGCAGAAACGAAGCAAGTAAGCATTTTGAAAATATCTCCAAATCTCGGGAGTTTTGAAAATATCAGAAATTGAAAAGTTCTTAATTCCTCGAAAGCCATTTAGGGTCACAGCCCCAAAGTTCATTTTTCAAAATACAAATCCGTTTAACAAAACACGGGGTGCACGACCCAACCGTTCCGGTCACAAAACACAGGGTCCACGACCCAGTCATCCACTTCAATTCACTTACAAGGACACATTACACATAACACATTATTCTTATGCCATTCTAGCCAAGCACCAAGACTCGATATATAATGTCTCTTGACCCCGAGCGTAAAGCATTGTGATACTCCGGACATATCACAATTAATTATCAAAACATCAACATCAATATCACAGAAACCACACTTGGTAACCCGTGGCCGTACCCATTAGTATCGGCCCCCAGAGGCCCCGTCGGACCATCCCCAGGTGGGAAACCACTTCCGCAGCCGTACCCATTAGTATCGGCCCCCAGAGGTCCCGTCGAACCGTCCCCAGGTGGAAGAACATCAACACACGCACCCAAGTCCACTTTCATGGCCGTACCCATTAGTATCGGCCCCCAGAGGCCACATGCCATCCCCAGGTGGAAGAGTAACAACTCAACGATTTCAAAACCACAACTCTCAAAGGTCAAACACATAAAATATATATATATAGTCGAGGTACCTTGCTAGAATGGCCATATTATCCAACACGTACTCACGACCCAGAACTATATCAATTCACAAGGGAGCACAAGATTTCAACAGCACTGAATGACACAACCAATATCACACAACTCACATATTCATCCATAACCACGCGACTCCAAGCACATAATTTCACAAGAGAATTACACTTTACATTTACTGTCACCATAATCATACATAATGACATCACACGAAAGTAAGGTGATCCTATACTCGTCACTAGCACACATATCCAACTAAGCATATTAATTCCCGACACACACGGTTCACCTTTACGAAAACCATGATGGTAAATATACCGATTCTTTTAAAAAATGGTTATAGATATTTATTTAGCGCATATAGACACTTAGCAACCATTATATACACAAAACACGTAATGTATGGGCAAGATACTGGCCTCGAATAACCACAACGCAGAGAATCGGCCGAAGTAGGTTGGCACGAACCGACTACGAACTCACCGACTCCACCGAACGACAATCCGCAACAAAGAACTACGAACGAAAACAATAACAACGAAAATGAATTCCAAAGTACGACCCAAAGTCGCTGAATTCAAAGAACAAATGACGAAAGTTCAAGCGTTTGCCCCAAAACGACCAAGAACACGATTCGTTCCGTCAAAACCCGAAAATAGAATTCCAAGTTGAAATATGGATATACAATCCATAGAATATGTTTAACAACATCATTTAACCACAATCGATCCATCGAAAACGGATGAAAAACGAGATCGAGAACAAATCCCCCAAAAAGTCAATTTGAAGGAAATCAAGAAATATACTTCGATTCGACGAAGAACAATGGATTAAATGATGTTAAACACAATAATACTACCAAGATTAATCATACCCATCATGAATTAATCAACAACACGGAACGAATCGGACAAAAATGCAAAAACCCCCAAATTCACGAAATTAGGGTTCTAAGGAAGATTACCTTGATTCGCTGGATCAAAGGATGATAACGGATGATTGATTGATGATATGAACTCAAGAACTTCATGGATTTGTTGTTAAACAACATGGCTCCATGGTAAGATCACCCTCAGTCGCGTAAGAGAAGGAGAAGAAGGAGAAAAATGGCCAAAAACTCGTGTGCAGGACCATAAATAGGTTGCACAGTGTGCCGCGGCCCAGGGCCAAAAATGGCTCCCAGTGGTCGGCAGTGTGCCGCGGCCCGGCCGACGTGTGCCGCGGCACCCGGTACAGTCGGTTTGGCCGAAAAATGCCACAGAGTGTGCCGCGGCCCTGCCGGCATGTGCCGCGGCCGCAGTGCGGCTGCTCGGCAGGTATGCCGAGCACTCTGGCCGTGACTCGCGGCGGAAGGCTGCCGAGCACTACGGCCGTGACTCGGCAGTCGGCACAGGCCCAGACTGCCCGGCCATGACTCGGCCGGGCCAACTCCGACGGCCCGAACGACCCCAAAACCCGAACCTGAATAAGAATCGATGGTACGGTTACGACGTAATCGCAAAGACGAATCTAAGAGCTAAGAGAACACACAATTCCGACCACCCGAAAGCTCGGAATTCAACAACGGAAGTAGTTACCCAAAACTTTGGGAAATTACAAAAATGGCCCAAAACGTCCGAAAATCACGATACGCGATCGAAACACCAAACCAAAGTTCGCAACATGAATAATAACATTAAATGAACTTACGAGAAACTCGAAACAACAGATTCGGACGAGATTCGCAAGAATCGAACTCAAGTGCGGAAAAGTCGCTAAAAAGCTCGGAACTCAACAAAACAATACCGAAACGAACTCGGATGACAAAAAGTGCAGAATTAATCATTCTCGAAATGACGAAACGGTCATGAGAGAGTCATCAAAACGGACTCCGGATGAAAAAACAATTTACCGAAAAATCGAAAATTGCGGATATTACATAAGGTTTATATTGAGAATCGAAAAATGAGTTTTGCAGAGTACTATGTACAAAGATGCTCTAAGAATTATCACTGAGCTGTGGTCACAGCCAGTGGCGGATCCAGAATTATGAGGCCACGAGGGCAAAGTGCAAAGTTTTGAAAATTTTTATAAAGTAAAAATATTAGAAATATAAAAAAATCGTAGTTTCATTCATAAACAGTAACAAAATCAATAATAAAAGTCAATTGCCACATATTCAAGCTATCTTTCGACCACGAGTGAAATAATTTTTTTAATAATTCATTCGCTCTCCAATATAGTTGCAGTCATTTTGATATATATTTATATTTTTGTTTACTTTTTCAGGCTCAACTATTTAAATATGAAATTAAAAAATTCCAAGCAAATATGCAGTTATTTTTTGTACTTTCGAGTTGGATTTAATACGGTACTTAAAATTTATGCAAAATTTTGAGGAGAAGTTTTTTTATAGAAAACAAGACTCTCTTGGTAAAATTATTTCTTCCTGTATGAAATGAAAGAAGGTAGCGGACTAATTGGAAGAAATAAAAGTATCAATTATTTAAAAAAATTCTTTTAATTTTATTTTTTTGTCTTCAAGGGGTCAGTTGACCCCTTTTGCCCCAAGGTGGATCCGCCAGTGATCACACCAAGGGTTGTCGCTCTGAAAATGTTGTGATAGGCTCGCACATAACCTCATCAACCTCTATTTATAGGCCTCGTAAACAAGCATTCCCACATCCCAAAGAAAGAAAAGATAGTAGTATTTCATAACTTAGTTTGGACACTTACTCTACTTTTCCCTCTCGTTTTAATCTTTTTTTTGCCACATAAAATGGCCAAAGTGTTTACCCTTATATTGGTTGCACTGGTTGCCGTTTTTGTGGCACAGATAGCCTGCGCGATGAGTTATGTTAGCATTTTATAATTTTATTTGTTTTGAAACTTTTATAATATATATGTGTGCGAACTTACAAAATGTCAGAGATTTAATGTCTCATGCTTTCTTGTCTTTTTTTCCTTAAAAAATCATGTCAGCTCCGGGGATTGAGGTTCGAGTTTTACTCGAAACTTTTCATCTTCATCATCATCATCATCATCATCATTATTATTATTATTATTATTATTATTATTATTATTATTATTATTGCTCATTTGTTTGATTTTTCATAATTGGAGAACCCACTGCACATCGATAGTAAGTAACATGCCACATTTAATGTGCATTGGCACTTTGATTACTCAAATCCTTCTTCTAGTTAATCCCTCTTCAAACTTGACTTAACTAATTTAATGTGAATTTAGGATTTTGACCGTTGTGTTAAATTTTGATAAATGACCGGATCTTTTTAGGGTCTTTCTTGAAATAGGTAGGAGTTGTAGTACCTGTATATATGTAGTCTTCTTATAACCATAAGATCAAATCAAAATTAATCATGATCATTGATCAATAATACTACAATCTATATATTGTAGTGTTATCAAAATTATGTTGTAGTTTTTATTGTTTGTTTATAATTTTGAAAAAAGAAAAAGATAAATATGAAATTCCCGTAATACCCTTAAAAATTCACAAATCTATTATTAATTTGTATAACTCTCTAAAGTAATTTTTTATGACATGATCAGATAATTATTAATTTTATACTTAAAAATTCAACTCCAAAATAGATTAACTAAATTATCAGATAAATTAAAATTATTTTAGAATTTAAAAAACATTAACTAATAATTAAAAAAGTTGTATATAAATGAATTCTGGAAAACTAAAAATGCTAAAAAAATAACTGTAAAAATACAAATTAATTTTAAATTTTAAAAATTAATCCTAAAATAAATTAAAAATGTAAATCACAAAAACATATATAAAATGTAGTTAAATTCCAAAAAAAATATAATTGATTCTAAAATATTAAAGATAAATACTAAATGTAACACCCCAAAAGGCGGCTATTACAGTGCCGTGAATCCCACATTGGGACCCACCAGGCGATATCCAAAACAGGTTAAATAAATATTATTTGTGATACTGAACCACAATGAATAGTCATTACTCCGATTAGGAGTTTTTAAAATATGGCCAACGGCCTTATAATGCACAGGATCCGAAAAACAAGTATAAACCATATGGAGATGGAAAATACTTCAAATGTCGAATACATCCAGAAAACAATTTAAATGAAACAGGAAATAACATGACACGGTTTAACATAACCGGACAACAAAAGATGTGGGGCCCCCGAACTAGTATTCTTCGAACCCTTCGCCGTCAGCATGCTCTTCCCGTGCTTTGCCTTTGCCTCGACCTAAACTACAATACAAGTATTTCGCCCATAACACAGGGTCAGATATACATGATAATCAATTCTTCCGACATTATACAATTCACATATATATATCTCAAGAAAATCATTCCGACAATTAATCATACCCCTCGGGCGTATGAAACAATCAGTCACAAGGCATCGAACACATCCAATCATACATGGACTATGAACGATTAACAATATAGCTCAAGATGGACATCACAGTACGCCCGATCCGGAAATGTTTCCGTGTACATGTCCACCCCGTATACGGAATCTAGAATATACATGGGACAATGTACCTAATTAGCCTCACGAACTACGTCTCGTGTGCACAGTCCAATACGGAAACATCCACGTATGACTATACAAGTGCCCGGCTAAAAATCCTACACAATATCCAATCGGCACGCAGATATGATTCCGGAAATGTCACGATACAACATGACAACGAAGTTCAATGAAATACATATCCGATTAAGGATCAAGAAACTCACCAAAGTGAAAACGAAGACCAACGAGATCAACGATTCAAAACGTCGTACTTGGGAATGCAATCCCATGAAGATAACGGAATAACGTCAAGGACAATGTCAAATCACGACAACCATTACATGAACAATTCATACACATGAAATATATAACCATCATGAGAATCTAATCATCATTATAACCAAGCAAGATAACTTGCCTCAATTCCGTAAGCGAAAGATAGTCATTCTCCAAATGATCAAACGGACGGTATCCTCGGTTAAACACTCAATCGAACAAGCAACCTTGAATGAAATGTAATTCATTCAATAACATATTCACATAATATTAATCTCAATTCGTAGGAAACGACGCCCGCAACCTACTCGAATAATTCATTCCACCCTAATGAATACCTTAATGATTTATGAAAGGTTTCAATACATCTAATTCATCTACCAAAATCAGATTATCATATAAAAAAATGTCCTTTAATTCTCTTGTTATTCTATGAACAAAACATCTTCAATTCGCCAATAAAATTGGTTTAATCAAATTCTTATGTTCTACAACATCTACTATTATAAAAGGATAGTCATAATGAATTTGATACTCAATCTACCATGACAGTATCATTCATAAACAGCATCACCTTTTTAAGAATACTATCTATTTAGCATGATGATGAACCACATTCTAAGTTATCAACACATTAGATTAATGAAAAGTTATTGTTGTAATTATCAAGATCCTTATCATTCTTCAAAGACTTGTGAAGCTGAACCATAGTGATTGTTAAAGCTTCTAAGATTTCTGAACAAGATCATCTAATCCTATCTTTAACATTATCAAGTTCTTCCCAAGGTAATTAAATACCTAAAATGGTGTTAAAACTCTCTATGATATCAAGTCCTTGATTAAATCCAGCTATGATGAAGCTAACCGATCCAACAATGTTCTACTGAGTTAAATTCGTCCAGTAAGATGGGTAATGATAACTACAAACATGGTTACCATCACTACAACATCAAGAACTCATCTAATCTAAACCCTCATTTATCATATTCATCAAGAAGTGTTTAAAAAGTTTAATTATAACCATGTTTTACTTGCTTAATCTAACTCTAGGTGAAGTATAACTCGTCATTAATCATCAACATAAGAAAATAATGCAGAGAGGAAAGTACACCTACCTCCAGAAATGAAGAACAACTTTAATGCTATGAGAAAATACACTCCAAGCTCAAGAACAACTCCTAATCTCCAAGGAAATGAGCTCCACTCCAAGATTTAAGGCTTAGAAACAAGTTGGTGAAGGTTGATATCGTTTTGGGAGTGCAGAGGGACGATAAATGGAGAGAGAATCGGTTTAGAGTTGTGAAGAAATGAAAAACAGGCTGGTCCTATAAATAGACTGGACATACTTAGCGCACGCTATCGGAACAGTTTAACGTACGCTAATGCACTTACGTACGCTAACGGTCGATATTACGTACGTAAGCGGCTTACAGAGGCTACTGTCTTGAATTTTCGCAGGTCGTTAGCGCACGCTAATGAGAAATGGGTTACGCACGCTAATAAAAGTTGATTCTAGCCAACATGACAGCTCACATTATTCCCATGCATGCCAATCGGATAAGAAGTTCACGTGCTGAAGTCAACTGATGCCAGATTCCCTCTTAGCGTACGCAACAGAGGAAACTTTACGCACGCTAAGGCACAGGATTAGCGTACGTTAATCGTACTATGTAGTGTACGCTACATCAACAGAAAAAATTTCGAAAATGCAACTCTCTAATTAACATCGAATCATCACATATGAAATGAAATAACAACGATATGAAATTCAAATCTATAATACCTCAACATAATACTAAATGCAACGATTCATGATAATCAGATTATCCGAATAATACAATGACAGGTAAAAATGAAAAGTTACAGTCGAATATTACACTAAAAATAAAATCAAAATTAAAATATATATATATAGACTAGAATATGAAAAAAAGCTGAAATATTAGCAATTTTAAAATTAATAATATGTTAAGATTTGTTTAGATTGAAATTTGGTTTTTAGCATCTTTTTAATTTTTCAAAATTTATTGGTATTTTCTGGAATATTTTTTTTTATTATATATAATTTTAGAATTTACTTGTAATCAAGGTCTCTTATGCTTTTAAATATATATAATATATATTTCAAATTTCAGTATGTGCTTAATGTGTGGAATATTTGTCCTTATTCATTTTTGTATTCAAAGTTACCTTCATTTAACTTAATTTTACCCATGATGGTCAAATAATATTGGATGCATGATCCACACTCTATTTTTTGGATTTACTGATAAAATATTTTATTTTGAATGGTACAATTATATATTTTAATATTTCTTAATTATATTTTTTATAATTTATTGTAGTTTTCTAATTTTATTCTTCACTTTATTTGTATGTTTCTAGATCAATTAAAATAAATATATTTTAAAGAAATAATATTAATTTTTTGAGAATTTGTATTAATATTATCATTTACTTAGGATTTACTTATGAAATGTAGAATTAATTGTTATTTTTTAGAACTTTTACATATTTTTTTGGCATTTATTTGTACTTTTTCTATATTTATTTTTATTATTTGTTTTATAGGATTTATTTATATTATTACACATTTATTAAAATCGATAATAAATATTTGCATCTTATTTAATTCGATTATATTATTAATATGGATCTATTTTATGATTTTTTTGTAATTTTTGACTAATTATTATTTTAGAAATTATTTTTTTTTTATTTAACATTTATTTGTATTTTTTAGAATTTGTTTGTATTTTCTCAAATATTATTATACTTAATTGGATTTATTTTGTAGTTTCTTATATTTATTTGTGAATTTTAGAATTCATATAAATTTTATTATAATTTTTGAAAATTATTTTATAATTCAGATGATTTTTCTTGTGTAATTTACATTGTAAAAATAAAAGAAGAGAAATTTTCTATTTATTTATTTCTTTTCTCAACTTAAGGTCCTTTTTGTACTTAAACAATTTTAAATTTATATTTTATATACTTATTCACTACAATCCTAATACTTACCTGCATACAGGTAGTACAATGTCTACCTATTCCAAGAAAATCCCATCTTTTTATGCAGAAACAATTTTCTGAACACTAGTTATTGTTTTGGGCGAATTCTTTAATCTTGGGGCGAAATTTGCGTTTTACTATTTTTCATGTTTTATTATAGTTTGAAAACTTCAAGGGATTTTTATTATATCCTTCGGATTTTGCAATTATGATTTGCTAGTTAAACAATTGTAAGACATTTTATCATTCGATTTTTGTTTATTGACACTACCAGAAAAACGCAATCAGACAACAGTCGGCCGAAAAAAGTGTTCGCTAAAATTAACAGATAATGGTTTATTTTTATCCTCGAAAAAGTATTGTGTAATCCAAGTACATTACAACGCTTTAAAAACCATTGTCTAGAAAAACCAATTAGACAAGGCTTTTTGTCAGTGGTGTTGTGCAAACTCGAAGGATTAGACAACTCTTTTAAAAATATATTGTGGAAATTAGCTTATGGCAATGCCACGTTAAACCGTTGTTGAAAGAAGACAAGTATTTTTAACTATGCTTGTTGTATTACATTTCACACAACGTGTCATAAAACGGGTTTGTATATTAAACTGTTGTCTTCAACACTTTCATACAAGCTTTTGTAAATTTAAACTGTTGTCATAAACTTATTTATGCAAGTGTTTTACAAATAAACTGTTGTCTGCTGTGAGTCTGTGACAGCACGTGATTAGTGGAAAAGCTTTCACCTGGATTGTTGAGGTGGCGAAATAAGAGCCCTTCATTGAAATCTAGAAGTTTCTTATTTTTACCCTACTAAGATCTCAAATCAAATTAATTTTTAATTTTTTGAAAATTTGGGAACAGCAATAAATAAGATATATCTTGACATTCGTATGGTTGATCAACGAGAAATATTTTTAACAAATAGAAAAAATAATTTGTGATAAGCACTAGTTATGACTATGAGTCAATTTAGTAGTTTCCTACTAAAATCTCAAACCAAATAATTTTTTTTTTGAAAATTTGGCAATATCACTCCATTAGATATATCTTGACACCCGTATAGTTGGATCTGTAACACCCCCAAAACCATATGGGAATATTACACGCCGTAGACCCCTTTTCACGAGGATCTACCAGGCTATACCTTACAAAACGACCAAATGCTTGCCCGGCCAGGGTCAAACAATAAAATAGTATAGACCGTTATGGTCACTTACACATGAATACACGGACCGATGAGGTCACACAACTCAATCAACAAACTGACTTAAACAACATTACCCACACAGGGGTCAAAATATAATACAACGGAAGACTGAAATCAACTCTGACAACACAACAAAAATCAAAACAACTCTCGACTCTTGATTAGTATCGCAACTCGTCATCTTCTTGTGCCAATCCTGAAACTGCTCCCCTGAACCTGCATGTACCTGGACGCAAAACAGACATCCACCCCCCGATTACTCGGGGGTTAGTAAAACTCCACTGTTTTACTAGTGCAAGTACAATACGATACGAAATGCAACAAGTAAATAGCAATTACGAATTTAATACGGAAATCAATTATCAAAATGTTCCCGAGAAGTTTTAGAATTTCGAACTCAAGCAAGAGATATTTGAAAAGGAACACATCATCTCGGGGATTTTTAAAGCAGAAATTCTTTTGGACCTCGAGTCCCGGTTTACGAAACCTTTTCGTAAACATTAGGGCCTTAGCCCGATTGACGTTTCAAAACACACTAGATAAGATATCATTATGAGTCCGAGACCCATATTTAAAATGTTATCCAAACAATCACTGTTATACGATCGTTGTTCGTACACATCATGTACCGAACTCCGGAGGCCTCGACGGACCTTACCCGAACCACACACACTGTTCGTACACATCATGTACCGAACTCCGGAGGCCTCGACGGACGCTATCCGGCCACAAACATCGTTCGTACACATCATGTACCGAACTCCAGAGGCCTCGTCAGACCCTACCTGGATCATACACCTTGTTCGTACACATCATGTACCGAACTCCAGAGGCCTCGTCACACCCTACCTGGATCACACACCTTGTTTGTACACATCATGTACCGAACTCCAGAGGCCTCGTCAGACCCTACCTGGAACACACACACACACATCGACACGACACAACTCATAATCATCAAATATCAAGCCATTCCACATTACACCGAAATGTATAATCAAGTATGTAAACCAAAACAACACAATTATCATAATCATCACAACAACTCAACAATGACCAACCATACCTGACACAAACTTAGATGATCAACACAACCAACACAATTCCACGACGTTAGCTAAGTGAGGGTATTATCGCTACCATCAATCATTCATAATAATTAATTCTTACGAAGCATATTCACGAAAGTAAACCAAATTCATCACAAAAATAACACGACGTACCTATTCACAAGACACAATTTGTATAGTAAAATACTTGCCTTAATAACCGCTACCGAATACTCCGAAGAACACGGTTCGACTCGGAAGCTCGGACCCCGAAGAAGACAACGAACGGAAGGGTTCCGACTCGGGTTCTTCACAAAATTTCATCCCTAAGTCATGCTAATGATAAATCAACAATCGTATGATGGATAATAATCACACAATGCCCAATCCCCCTCTAAGACCTTTTGTCGGACACCTTCAAGGCGTCGACTAAGAACTCAACCAAAACGATGAATCAATACAATCTAACCATGGAAAAACAAGGGATTCGGTATAATACAACTTAATAATCATCAATCCATCACAAATATAAGTTATCACGGATCAAACGGGCGAAATCAAGCAAAACCTCCTAATTTCCCAAAAACTAAGGTTTTAGGAAAACTAACTTTGATTCGCTGGATTGAAGGATGTTATGGAGCGATCAATAGATGATATGAGCTCCCAAACTTCATGGATTCATAGTATAACAACATATCTTTGACTCCTCCAGGACTCCAGCCGCGGACAGGAAAGGAAGGAAATGAAAAACGGGTCAAAATATGACTGCTCGGTCATATTTATACTGGGGCAGCCTAGCATGCGCTAGGATGCCGAGCTAGCATGCGCTAGCGGCCAGTATCGGCCCAGAAATCAGCTTTTTGCCACGGCCCGGCCAGAAGGGGCCGCGGCCCGCGGTACAGCCCGCTCCAGCATCAAAAGGCATACGGTGCAGTCTTAGCTATTTCGACCATAACTCCTTCGTCCGGACTCCGATTTACTCACCGTTTGAGCCATTGGAAAGATAACTTGATGATATATAATATTGCAAAGATTCAGAATTTTTGGAGTTTCCAAGAATTAATGGTGACTTTACAAAGTTGAACTCACACGTGGAAAAGTCGATTAAGGACACGGAACTCAATAAAACAACACCAAAACAAATTCGGATGACAAAATGTGTAGAATTAATTATTCTCGGAATGACGAGACGGTCACAATAGAGTCACTAAGATAGACTTTCTCCAAAAAAGGAAAATTACCAGAAATCGAAATTGCGGATATTACATACTACCCTCCTTAAAAGAAGTTTCGTGCCGAAACTTAAAACAAGTGGGGAGATGCAAAATACTGCCAATAAAACTCAACGAGATACATAAGAACCGAAAATCCGCGCCCAATGGCGAAATGTTACTAGAAACGCAAAGGCACATACTGCGTGAAAACACGCTCCACGACGACCAACGCAACGCCACCGGTAAAGACATAGTAAAATCAACAAGTTACAAACGTCATCAAATAGATAATAAAATCGAGTCAATCATCCGAACAATCACAAAACAGGAGGTGTTAATACAAGAAAACATGCACAGTCAAGAAAACAGAAAATAACCACAATTAATTCGGATTACGCCGAAATCCTCAAAAACCACACTAGGCATCTCCATGTCCTTTCGGAGCAGAGACGCAACCTCGATCCTCAAATCTCTTAGCTACCGACTCGCAATGCATGCTTCGGTGACCCACTTGGCCACACTCGAAACAGTTGACTAATGACGAACGACAATTCTTCGCGGTATGGGATCAGGCAGCGACAGTCAGACAACCACAATCGAACAACAATGATCGAACAGAACGGTCGAATAATGACTCTGAAGTTTGTACTTCAACTCGAGACATTAAAAGAGCGGGTAAACTAAAAGATGTTACTTCTGAACAAGGTTCACAAGAATCGATCCGAACTCGGAAAGATCACAACAATATACAGATCAATTTGGGACAATATCCGAACTCGCTCGAATGACAAGGGTGAGAAACAACACAAGGTCAGAAGCATCAACTAACACAATCGAATCGATACAGTCGACGAAACGGAAGCGAAAAAAATATAGGTATTACATTATATCACCTTTAAAAGAAGTTTCGTCCCCCAAACCTAAACAACGAGTATGAAGCGCTGGAATAGCAACCTTCCCGGCCATATCCTGTTGGTCCTGCATCTGATCTCCATGACCAACTGTACTGCGGTCACGACCGCATCCTCTGTCTCTCGACATACGAAGTGGATTCTCACTCGATACGATGGCACAACTTCGCAAGAATAAATGTAAAGTACCAACTCAGCACGACATATCACATACGGTAACTAGTAACAACTTGATAAGAAAATCCACGAGGTATCCTTTTAAATGACATCATTTGAAACTCCTTGGATTTGAATGTTATTCCAAATAAAACATTAAAAGTAGATTTGGTACCTCGGGTTGATTCATCAAAACTTGTAAACAATAGACTTTAACCGTCTCATTTCGAAATCATTTGCAAAATAATATTTTCTGTGCAACTGTCATTGTCCAAACCACCACGCCACTACACACCAGCATCACCGTTAATAACAAACAAGGTAACTACGCAAGGTCATCAACCCATTCATACATACTTTAATCAATACAGGAAGCTTTCCCAAATCTGAGTTTGAAGTTTACATCGAGTGAGATTTTCATCTTTCACCATGTTTTTTTTTTAAAATAAAAATCGTATTGGTTTTTGAAATAAAATATTTTTATGGTGTGAAAGATTTTGAAATTAATGCACTTGAATTATTTGAAAATACAACAATATATTAAAATCATTTTCGAGAATCCTCCCAACACTACATGAAAAATCAACGACGGTAATATTTTACAAAATGTCCACATGTACTTTAAAACAACTCTTTCAAATACCGTCGAGGTTTTAATTGAGAATCCGAGGTCGGCTCGCCAATTCCAAATAATTTCCAAAGTATACACGGAGCCGCCGATTAATCGAACCGTCGAAACTTTATGAAATTATCAGGAAAGCGTTCTCGAACACACATACAACAGACATAATTTGAACATAATCAATTATCGCCTAGCGCTACAAAAAGTCCTAACACATATTCCCACACAACAGTTGTCATCACTAGACAATACACATAGAATACAGTCGAATGTGATTGACTGCAAAACAGAGACGTGACGACTAAAAATGCGGTTCCATAGCCTCTGCCCAGGTTGATTAGCGTGTGTTACAACAAAGATTCGCATGCGCTAAACATACCACGTTAGCGCGCGTTAGCCTCGTACTAAGCCTGCGCTAACTATTCTAATCAACAACACAATTGCAAACATATACACAGCAATACTAGAATCGAAGGTTACAAATAAGCATCAACATACGAGTCTGAATGCCATCGATTCACATAATTACAGCATCTCACAAGCAACCATCAAAAGACAATCATCATTCAAGACCGAAATTTCTCCTCTCAGCATGGAGGGTTATCTCAACGGGAAAATACCGAATGGCTCAGAGTTCACACTCCCATCTTAATCATAAAACTGGGCATCATTGCCCAAACGGCGGTAACATCACCAACACATATCTTCTGGATAGCATTCATGAAACTGAAAAGTTACAAACGAGAGTCACGTCTTGAGTATATTTGAAGACCTCATTTGAGTTTAAAACTCGTGTTTTGAAAACTTATAGCACACAATACAAAATAATCATCAATAATTTGAGTTTTCAGAACTCTCAGCCTTGGGGTCGATCATACGAAAATAAATATTTTTTTCCTCCTTTGGAGGAAATTTTAAAAATTTTACGTGACTCCCTGAAAGCATTCGAACACTTAAATTTTCAAGGTTGTTACTCTTGCAAGAAAACAGTTTATACAAAGACACATTCAGCAATATCATACTTCATTCTAGCACAAGATGGAAATCAACAAATATATGTCACTTACTCACGATGCACCTTTAAATACCACTACATAACACAGAATCACGCAGGCTCGTACAACTCGTGGTACGACATGTAGTGTAACACCCCCAAGACATTCAGGGCATATTACAGCGCCGTGGACCCCACACTGTGGAATCCACCCGGCTAACATACCAACAAGACATTTGCCAACGACAACCATCAACAATAAAATGACGATTCAAAATAAAAGAGTACAATCCGACCAATAGAATCCAACAACAATCCATTTCCCAAAACGGGAACACAACATTAACAATTTTGCAAAAGAAGTACTCGAGTACTTAAACAAATTTTTATAATACATAAATCCCAGAATCAGACATCAATAATAATAACCGACAGACATGACACCGAAAATCATTTACTGGACAATATCATGCTTGCCCATCATCCTCATACGGCTCGAGTGCTCGCTTGTCCCCACGATCAATACCTGAATTACAAAAAGTATTTCCCCATTTAAGGGGTTAGCGACAACTGCTAGTGCAAGTACAATCCATTTGAACTACATTCTAATCAGATGAATAATGCGCCAAAAATCATTTTAGAAGACATTTTATATTCCGGAATATTTACGATGCACAAGCACAAAACACATTTTCTCCAACCAAAACAATTCAAAGTTAACCTTGGTACGTGACTCACGGCCACCGTACCCCGCAGAGCCCCGTCGGACATCCCTGGGTGGTCAACCACGCGTGATACGCACACACACGGCAATACGTATCCCTAGAGGCCCCGTCGGACCGTCCCTAGGTGAACATACACATATCCTCCCACAACAACCACGTATAGCCATAATTCAAATACTAGAACATGTAAACAAATGTAAAGTACTTGCCTTTGAGACATTCTTGAAGAAACAGAGATGAAACACGACTACGAACGGTCCGGGTGGAAAGCGACGGTTCCTAAACGAAGGATCAAGCACAACCACGAGGAACCGACGAGAATGAACCTAACGATTCGAATAGCACAATCACAACCACTTCTAAACGATTACGGAAATGGAATACACCCGGAAACCCGCCTACGATTCATGTATATTCAAACAAAAATAACAACGAGGGCGGACCACAACCAAACCCTCTCGATTTCGCAAAACCATGAAAATATACCATGAATCCGTAGGGAAACTAAGAATACCAACAAGAATAATCATATTCAACATGAATCCATCAACGAAACGGAAAGAATCGGACAAAACCCCAAAATCCCCAATTATCCAAAAAAGTAGGGTTTTAGAACATTACCTTTGGAGATTCAAGAACTAAGATCCGTAGAACTCGCGTTAGATTGATTATCCGAGCCTCGCAACCGAAAAGAAATGATGAAAATCGACCCCGGATGAAGAACTCTCCCCTCTAAACCCTCTCTCGCGATGCGGTGGAAGAAAAGAAGAAATGAGCTGTTCACGCTCAAAACGACACATTTATAGTGTAACTCAGCAGAACCTATCGGCCGATAGTCGCCGATGTGCCCAACCGATACCCATACGTAAATGCCGGCAGAGAGTCTATCGCCCACCCTATCGGCCGAAAGGCTCTGGAAGTGATCGGCCGATACCCATGCGAAATGCCGGCAGAGAGTCTATCGGCCCACCCTATCGGCCGAAAGGCTCTCGGACGGTGCCCGACAAATGAGTCTTCCACTAAACGACCATAACTCTCTCGTCCGGACTCGATTGACTCACCGTTTGAACCATTGGAAAGCTAACTCGATTTTCTATAATATTGCAAAGATTTATAATTTTTGGAGTCACCAAAAATTAATGGTGATCTAACAAAGTCTAATTCATATGAGGAAAGTTGAAACAATGAACAATAACGAGAATACAAATCAACAGTTTGACCGGAAGGACACGCTGAAAAGTACACGAGGGTCACTACGATCGAGAAATACACCAAAAACGAAAATACAAGGGAAAGAAAAAATACGGATATTACATTCTACCCCTCTAAAAATAAGTTTCGTCCCGAAACTTAAGAAACAAACAACTCCGGGTACTTAGCACGCATGCTATCCTCGGTTTCCCAAGTTGCCTCCTCGACACCGTGTCTCGACCACTGAACTTTGACCAAAGGGATGGTCTTATGCCTCAGTCGTTTCTCACGATGCTCCACAATTTTCAGGGGACGCTCTTCAAAAGTAATATCTTCAGCAATGTCAATCTCGCCATAATCGATGACGTGACTAGGATCTGGAACATATTTCCTCAGCTGGGAAACATGAAAAACGCTATGAACATGACTCAAGGCCGGGGGTAACGCCAAACGGTATGCTAACCCACCGACTCGCTCGAGAATCTCGAAGGGTCCAATAAATCTCGGACTCAACTTCCCCTTCTTCCCGAAATGGAAAACTCCCTTCGTCGGCGACACCTTCAGCAAAACGTGGTCTCCCACCTCGAATTCCAAGGGTCGACGACGGATGTCGGCATACGACTCGCCGACTGCGGCGCCAACATCCGTTCTCGAATTAACTCTATCTTCCGCCTCGTCTCTAAAACGACATCCGGCTCGGTCCCGACTAAATCGACGCCTCATTCCAACAAATCGGCGATCGACATCGCCGCCATAAAGTGCCTCATACGGTGCCATCCGAATCGACGCGTGCCAACCGTTGTTGTACGTGAATTCAATCGGTAAATGTTCCTCCCAAGTACTACTCGATCAAGAGCACAAGCACGTAACAAGTCCTCGAACGTTTGGATAGTGCGTTCCGATTGTCCATCCGATCGGGATGAAAAGAGGTACTCAAACGCAACCGGTACCCAACGCCTTATGCACCGCTTGCGAAGTGCGATACAAAACGGCCGTCACGATCCGAAACAATAGACTTCGGAGTACCGTGAAGCCTCACAACTGCGGCGATGAATATACGAGCGCCTTTTCCGGACCCCAAGTATCCTTGATGCCCAGAAATGTGCCGACTTAGTCGATCGGTCTACAATCACCCATACCATATTCATACGGTCTTCGTCCTCGGTAAACTCGTAACAAAATCCATAGAGATGTCCTCCCACTTCCATTGGGACGGAAGCGGTTTCAATAATCCGGCCGGCCGATGCTCAATCTTGACTTGCCGACAAGTCAAACACTTAGCTACAAACCGAACTACCTCCTTCTTCATATCGCTCCACCGTAAATTCTTCCTCGTGTCTTTATACATCTTACTCGAGCCGGATGGATCGAGTATGGTGACGCATGAGCCTCTCGCATAATGCTCTGTCTCGCCCGAGTCGTTCGAACACACAACCGACCTCGGAATCTCAACACGCCGTCCTCATGAATAACGAATCCCGGGCTTTCCCTTTCCTACACTCTCTCGAAGCCGAATAATCATCGGATCCTCTAACTGTCCCGACTTAATGTCTTCGACTGAGAGATGAAGAAATCTCAAGAGTACGCAATCGCCCGGAACTCTCAGCATAATCTCAATGCTCAACCTCATAAACTCGCCGAAGTCCCGATCGGGCCGTAAGTAACTCAAGCGTCCGAAGCGATCGATTTCCGACTCAAGGCATCTCGCCACCACATTAGCCTTGCCGGATGATAAAGGATCTCAAGATCGTAATCCTTAATCGCCCAACCATCTCCTCTGTCTCATATTAAGCTCCTTCGCGTGAAGATGTACTGTGCTCTTGTGGTCGGTGAAAATCGACACGACGAGCCATACAAGTAATGACGCCGATTTTCAATGCAAACACAATGCGCCAACTCAAGATCGTGCGTAGGTAATTCAATTCATACGGTTTCAATCGACGGAAGCATAGGCAATTGTCCTCCCGTGCCGCATAAGTACGCATCCGAGCCCTTGGCCCGAAGCATCACTATAAACGGAGAAACCATCATTACCACTCGGTAAAGCTAACACGGAGCGGTCGTCAACCGCTTCTTCAACTCCTCAAAACTATTCTCGCCTCTCATCGGTCCACACAAACTTCTCCGACTTCAGAATAACCGAGTCCGGTCGAGCGAGCTTAGAGAACCCTCGACGAATCTACGGTAATACCCGGCTAATCCCGTAAAACCGCGGACCTCTTTCACGTTCTTGGCGGCGCCCAATCTAACACCGCTCTACCTTATGTGGGTCCACACGAACACCTCGGCCGAGATCACATGACCGAGAAACATAACCTCCGTAGCCAAAACTCACATTTCGAGAACTTAGCAAAAGATGCCGAGTTCTCAAAATGTCTAACACAATATGTAAATGACGGCATGCTCCTCCTCGCTCCTCGAGTAAATCGGGATGTCGTCGATAAAAGCGACTACACACTTATCGAGGTACTCGATAAAGACTTTGTTCATAAGCCGCATGAACACGGCTGGTGCGTTAGTTAGCCCAAAAGGCATAACCACAAACTCGTAGTGACCGTATCTCGTCCGAAAGGCCGTCTTGAATATCGGTATCCTTCACTCGAGCCGATAATACCCCGATCTCAAATCAATATTCGAAAACACGGTTGCCCTCGCAACCGATCAAACAAGTCATCAATCCTCGGGAGCGGATACTTGTTTTTGATGGTCACTTTGTTCAACTCTCGGTAGTCGATACACAAACGAAGTGACCCATCCTTCTTCTTTACGAATAGACCGGTGCGCCCCAAGGCGAAGCGCTCGGTCGAATATATCCCATGTCTAGCAACTCTCCCAATCAAGCTTTCTTCAACTCAAGCATCTCGGCAGCGCCATACGGTATGGCGTCTTAGAGATAGGTGCCGCACCCGGCTCTAAATCGACAGTAAACTCAACCTCTCGGCCCGCGGCAAACCCGCAACTCATCCGAAAAACGTCGATACTCACATACTACCGGAATAGACGAGAGCTCGACTCCCCTTCTTCCGATCTCAAAGCGTAACACCAATAACCCGTGCAACCTCCTCGAAGAAGTCTCACCGCCTCAAAGCGCTGATCGCAATCTCGCTACCCCGCTTACGCCCACAAAAGAATGCTCGTACCATCGAGGCTAACATCGAAACAGTCCTCGTTCTATAATTCATGATCGCCCCATGACGGTCCACCCAATCCTCACCCGTAATCAAATCCTCATCTCTAATATCTACCGCAATCGATTAGAAGGCCAAACCCTCCCCGCGATACTCACTGGAAAATCTCTAACCTCACGATCCCCCACGATGCTATCCCCACTAGGAAGTTTAACAACAAAAGGCTCACAAGTAACAAGGCAATCAACATGCAGGCGACGCACACAATCCATAGGTATAAAAGAATGCGTAGCACCAGAATCGAACAATACGGAAACAGGATGATCAAGGATGTGGACGGTACCTGTGGCCACCGTCGCGTCAGGATCTCCTGCTCGTCTCATCTCATACACACGGGGCGGAACAGACCCCGCACTAGAAGCTCCCCCTCTAGAAGGCTGACCACGACCTCGACCTCTACCAAAACTCTGCTGCGGCTGAGGAACTGTCGGTGCCTGATTCACACTCGGCTCTCCTGCAGCTGGAGCAGATATCTGAGTAACTGGAGCCCGAGCTGCATCCGTACAAAACTTAGCACGGTGACCCATACGACCACAAGCAAGACACTGGATCGGAGGCCTATCACACTCACTCATCATGTGGCCCGGACGACTGCAGTTGAAGCACGTAGGACCACGAACGGAACCAGCAGGAGCAGATCTAGAACCGTTTCCTCGACCAACTGATGGCAACTGACTCCCGAAGACTCGCGAACAGGCCGAGTCCTCGGATATCCTCTGACTTGCCTCCCGGCCCGGCCGGTGGTTTTCTGTTTCTTTCCTTCGGTTGCCGTCTCTGCCGTAAAACGACATCTCATAAGCCATAGCTTTATTCGATATTCCTTCAAAGTCGTGCACCCTGGACTGGACATGTAGTGGCGCACTCTCGGTTTCATCCGCATGTCAAAGTGGCGGATCTTATCGAGCTCATCGCGGACTTGGTTTCTCACGTAATGTAATTGCCGATTGTAGTCTTTGATGGCTTGAGATATAGGTACATCTTGGGGCTTAGCCTCAAAGAAGGCTCGGATCCTCCCCTCTTTCACCGGCCACGGGCACTCGTCTTCCATCGAGATCCGGAACTCGCCCACGTGGTCGCCTTGGCCACGCGGTTTCACCGCTTGCCACCACGTCGCCTCCTTGGCGAGGAAATCGAGCAATGGGTACTTTCCTCTCCTCGGGGCAATTAGCGACCTCAAACACTTTCTCCATCTCGAATACCAATTCTCCCAACCGGAAGGGCTCAAGCACCATCAAATCATGAGGACGATACGAATCACGTCTGAAGTAGTTTATCATTACCGGATCCAAGTGGCGGAACCGGGTTGGCATTAGCATGGCCGACTGCAGCGGCTGAGCCGATGGCGTCATCCGGTTCGCTACTTGCCGCAATATGTTGGCCACTCCAACATTCTCATGAGCATTACGGAGCTAGCGGTGGTCCTGTGACCTCCGGAACTAGGGGAACACTGTTCGACAAAGAGGGCATCGCCGAATCGGTTCGAGTGATCGGACATGGCCGCCCCACTGCGCCACGTCCCCTACGCGTCGCGACCGCGTCGCGTCCTCTACCGGCGAGAATTACGAAGAAGCGGCGGTTAAGTACAATTCAAACGCAAAACGCAAAGATACTAAGATGAAATAGAACGAGCGGTGAAACGAGTCAAGTTAGGGAAACTTACGAGCACCGTCTTGAGATGATGGCATAACGGTGATCTTGTCCCAAAAGCGACACTTAACTAGACCCAAATAACCGATGACCTAGGTATCCATAAACCTAAGCTCGATACCATATTCGTAACACCCCAAGACATTCAGGGGCATATTACAGCCGTGGACCCTACACCGTGGAATCCACCCGCTAACATACCAACAAGACCTTTGCCAACGACAACCATCAACAATAAAATGACGATTCAAAATAAAAGAGTACAATCCGACCAATAGAATCCAACAACAATCCATTTCCCAAAACGGGAACACAACATTAACAATTTTGCAAAAGAAGTACTCGAGTACTTAAACAAATTTTTATAATACATAAATCCCAGAATCAGACATCAATAATAATAACCGACAGACATGACACCGAAAATCATTTACTGGACAATATCATGCTTGCCCATCATCCTCATACGGCTCGAGTGCTCGCTTGTCCCCACGATCAATACCTGAATTACAAAAAAGTATTTCCCCCATTTAAGGGGTTAGCGACAACTGCTAGTGCAAGTACAATCCATTTGAACTACATTCTAATCAGATGAATAATGCGCCAAAAATCATTTTAGAAGACATTTTATATTCCGGAATATTTACGATGCACAAGCACAAAACACATTTTCTCCAACCAAAACAATTCAAAGTTAACCTTGGTACGTGACTCACGGCCACCGTACCCATGAGCCCCGTCGGACATCCCCGGGTGGTCAACCACGGTTCGTGATACGCACACACACGGCAATACGTATCCCTAGAGGCCCCGGACCGTCCCTAGGTGAACATACACATATCCTCCCACAACAACCACGTATAGCCATAATTCAAATACTAGAACATGTAAACAAATGTAAAGTACTTGCCTTTGAGACATTCTTGAAGAAACAGAGATGAAACACGACTACGAACGGTCGGGTGGAAAGCGGCGGTTCCTAAACGAAGGATCAAGCACAACCACGAGGAACCGACGAGAATGAACCTAACGATTCGAATAGCACAATCACAACCACTTCTAAACGATTACGGAAATGGAATACACCCGGAAACCCGCCTACGATTCATGTATATTCAAACAAAAATAACAACGAGGGCGGACCACAACCAAACCCTCTCGATTTCGCAAAACCATGAAAATATACCATGAATCCGTAGGGAAACTAAGAATACCAACAAGAATAATCATATTCAACATGAATCCATCAACGAAACGGAAAGAATCGGACAAAACCCCAAAATCCCCAATTATCCAAAAAAAAGTAGGGTTTTAGAACATTACCTTTGGAGATTCAAGAACTAAGATCCGTAGAACTCGCGTTAGATTGATTATCCGAGCCTCGCAACCGAAAAGAAATGATGAAAATCGACCCCCAGATGAAGAACTCTCCCCCTCTAAACCCTCTCTCGCGATGCAGTGGAAGAAAAAAGAAGAAATGAGCTGTTCACGCTCAAAACGACACATTTATAGTGTAACTCAGCAGAACCTATCGGCCGATAGTCCGACAGCCCAACCGATACCCATACGTAAATGCGGCAGAGAGTCTATCGGCCCACCCTATCGGCCGAAAGGCTCCCGGAAGTGATCGGCCGATACCCATGCGTAAATGCCGGCAGAGAGTCTATCGGCCCACCCTATCGGCCGAAAGGCTCTGGGATGCCGACAGTGACAGTCTTCCACTAAAACGACCATAACTCTCTCGTCCGGACTCCGATTGACTCACCGTTTGAACCATTGGAAAGCTAACTCGATTTTCTATAATATTGCAAAGATTTATAATTTTTGGAGTCACCAAAAATTAATGGTGATCTAACAAAGTCTAATTCATATGAGGAAAGTTGAAACAATGAACAATAACGAGAATACAAATCAACAGTTTGACCGGAAGGACACGCTGAAAAGTACACGAGGGTCACTACGATCGAGAAATACACCAAAAACGAAAATACAAGGGAAAGAAAAAATACGGATATTACATGTAGTAGGGAGACTTACATCCACAGATCGCATGAAGATGATGACTGCACCTCGATACTAATCACGGCCAACATCACAGACACGCGTCGCGACATGACTTAGATAGACACAATCTAACAGGACAAGACACGACAATACCTGACTGGACCCGACAGCCTAGGTTTCCGCAACCTAAGCTCCGATACCATAAATGTAACACCCCCAAAACCATATGGGAATATTACACGCCGTAGACCCCTTTTCACGAGGATCTACCAGGCTATACCTTACAAAACGACCAAATGCTTGCCCAGCCAGGGTCAAACAATAAAATAGTACAGACCATTATGGTCACTGACACATGAATACACGGACCGATGAGGTCACACAACTCAACCAACAAACTGACTTAAACAACATTACCCACACAGGGGTCGAAATACAATACAACGGAAGACTGAAATCAACTCTGGAAACACAACAAAAATCAAAATAACTCTCGACTCTTGATTAGTATCGCAGCTCGTCATCCTCTTGTGCCAATCCTGTGACTGCTCCCCTGAACCTGCATGTACCTGGACGCAAAACAGACATCCACCCCCCGATTACTCGGGAGTTAGTAAAACTCCACTGTTTTACTAGTACAAGTACAATAAGATACGAATTGCAACAAGTAAATAGCAATTACGAATTTAATGCAGAAATCAATTATCAAAATGTTCCCGAGAGGTTTTAGAATTTCGAACTCAAGCAAGAGATATTTGAAAAGGAACACATCATCTCGGGAATTTTTAAAGCAGAAATTCTTTTGGACCTCGAGTCCCAATTTACAAAACCTTTTCATAAACATTAGGGCCTTAGCCCGATTGACGTTTCAAAACACACTAGATAAGATATCATTATGAGTCCGAGACCCATATTTAAAATGTTATCCAAACAATCACTGTTATACGATCGTTGTTCGTACACATCATGTACCGAACTCCGGAGGCCTCGACGGACCTTACCCGGACCACACACACTGTTCGTACACATCATGTACCGAACTCCGGAGGCCTCGATGTGTAATATCCGCAAATTCGATTTCCGGTAATTTTCTTTTTTTGGCGAGAGTCCATTTTGACGACTCGCTTGGGACCGTTTCGTCATCCTGAGAATGATTAATTCTACACTTTTTGACATTCGAGCTCATTTCGGTGTCGTTTTGTTGAGTTCCGTGCTTTTTAGCGACTTTTCCGCACTTGAGTTCGATTCTTGCGAATCTCATTCGAAACTGCTGTTTCGAGTTTCCCGTAAGTCCGTTTAACTTTGTTATATGTGAACTTCGATTTGGTTATTCGATCATGTATCGTGATTCTCGGGCGTTTTGGGCCATTTTGTAATTTACCCAAAGTTATGGGTATCCGTATCTGTACTTGCTGTCTCGACTCTTTTCTTGGTCGGGTATGATTAATTATTGTATTATGTTTTTATTTCGGGTCGTTGATGTTGCCCGCGAGCTTTTCGTCGTGTTCGTTCCGTACGTTTTCGGAAAATCGAGTCGTCGGGTCATGGCGGCTGAGCAGCTGGCCGGACCGGTGCGGCACTGTCGGAAGTGCTGGGCACTGGCCGAGCAGGCACGGCAGGAACCGGCGTAGCGCGCGCTACGGTCAGGAGGCTGCGCGCGCTAGCTCGGCAGTGTAGCGCATGCTGTCGAGCGGCCATACGCTATCGGGTCTAGCCAGAGGGGTTCTGAGGTTCTGGACTCGGGTAGGATCGGCAGGTAGCGTACGCTACTGCCGGTCGTGGTGCACGCTAACCGTCAGGGTTAGCGCATGCTGTCGGCCGACTAGCGTACGTTACCTGGGCGAGCTTTTTAGTCCAGAGGCTACTGGACAGGTCGGCTAGCGCGCGCAGGCTTCCGGCCGTAGCGCACGCTAGCGGGGGTCGGGCGGATAGGTCATGGTCGGCAGGATTGGTCGGTGGTGCCAGGTCGTGCGGGCCCTAGCCGAGAGTGCTGGGCCGATACTGGCCGATAGCGCATGCTAGTCCGGGAAGGCTAGCGCACGCTAGTTCCGGCCCAGTATATAAATGACAGAGCAGCCACTTTTTCACTCGTTTTTCATTTCCTTTCTCTTCTGTCCGCGGCTGGAGCTTCGGAGGAGGTGAAGCCATGTTGTTAAACAACAAATCCATGAAGTTTCTGAGTTTATATCACTGATCAATCATTCTATAACATCCCTTGATCCAGCGAATCAAGGTTAGATCTTTAGAACCCTACTTTTGGGAAGATTTGGGGGTTTTCGCATTTTTGTCCGATTCGTTCCGTTTTGTTGGTTAATTCATGATGAATATGATTAATCTTGTTGGTATTTTTAGTTTCTCTACGGATTCATGGTATATTTCGTGGTTTTTATGGAATCAAGAGGGTTTGGTTGTGGTCCGCCCTCGTTGTCGTTTTTATACGAATATACATGAATCGTAGGCGGGTTTCCGGGTGTATTCCAATTCCGTATTCGTTTAGAATTGGTTGTGATTGTATTCTTCGAATCGTTAGGTTCGGTTTCATTGGTTCCTAGCATTCGTCGGTGACTTTCCTTTCCGTTCGTTGCGTCGTTAAATATTCAAGGCAAGTATATATTTATGATTGTACGTTCTTGACTTTGAAAGTAAGATATATTAATGGTATGATTATTTATATCCACTCTGGGGCAGGCCGACGGGTCCCCTGAGGGTTTCGTAGCCTCTGGTGTGATTCCACGAATGATATGAACTAACCACTTTGGGATGGACCGATGAGTCCTCTGAGGGTTCCGTAGCCTCTGGTGCGGTTCCACGGTATTCATATATGTATTGATGTGATGCTATGAGATTTAGTTATTCCGGAAAACTAGTCTTAAATTGATGAATTGACGGTTACATTTACTTTATTATAGAGGAGTATTGTATTTCATACTTGATATACTTGCACTAGCTATTCGACGGCTAACCCCTTTATGGGGGAAATACTTTTTATGTATTTCAGGTTCCAGGAGAACGGACAGGTGGGTATCGGGTCGGCATGAAGATGATGGGCAAGTGTGATACTATGTCTTGTCTCCGGTTATATTTTTTTGGATTCCTCCATTCAGTGTTGTTGTACTGGAATGGATTTTAAATACTCGAGTATTGTATTTCAGTTTCCTTGATGTTCCGACCTGTGTTGTCGAGGTATTGATTTGTGTGGTGATGTATATGGTTACATTGGTTATGGTTGGAATACCATTTGTATTGTCCTTCTTTTCATTGTATCTAGACCTTCTCGGTCAAGTTTTACAGTTCCGCGCATGAATAGCCTTGTGGGTCCCACGACGGGGCTCATGGCGTTGTAATATACCCTGAATAACTTAGGGGTGTTACAAAATATGGTATCAGAGCTTAGGTCTATGGATACCTAGGCTGTCAGTCTTTTGGGTCGATTGAGTCGTCATTTGCCCACAGTATCACTACTCTGCCATCATCACAGTGCGACCGGTACTTGTAAGTCCTCTCACTCTTCTTGTATTTTTCTTAATCGTTTCGTTTTTAGCTTGGTATTCTTGGGAATTGGTCACTTCGAGAATGTGCGATTTGGATTATACTTACGCACGTGTGTGCCTTTCAGAATGTTGACTGAAAGGAGGAAGAGTCGTGGCCGTGGTCACGGACGTGAACTCTTCCTTGAGATTTTGTTAAATTGCTAATTGCGATATTGGTGTGTATCGATATTATGTTGAGACTTTGTTAGGGAGTCGCATGCTAGTATCACGGGAGATCATCAGCTTCACGTACCTGTAAGTATACTGTCTTGGTTATTCGATTGTGGAGACCGACGATTGCTCTTGTGATGAGTTTGGATATTTTGATTGATTTGTTTGTTGTGACGGCATTGCAAGTTTCGAGGACGAAACTTATTTCAAGGGGGTACAATGTGATATCCCGACTTTTAGTACGTAATATCCGAATTTCAGTATAAATTTTTCGCATTATTTTATCCGAGATATACTGGATAGATTGGTGTCTATACAGTATGGATAAAATAATTGAAAGACTGAGACAGCTGTATTAGTATAATTGTCGTAGTTGGTCGACAATTACATTTGAAGATATCGTGTATCATGTTATCGTACTTTTGATATTGGGTATATCTTATGAGAATATTATCAGGTTGTATATATGTATTTAGTATGTCATGTATATACATCAAGTATATCAAGACGACAGACAAGAATAGCGGAAAATGGCTAAGTACAGCCACGTTAGCGCACGCTACAAGGTATGCCTAGCGCGCGCTAAGATATATACTTAGCGTACGCTACGGTGCATACTTAGCGCACGCTAAGAGGTTTGAGTTGCGTACGCTAAGGAGGACCCCTAACGTACGTAAGATATTCTGTATAAGGCCTGGAAGGTGGCCGACAGGTAGGCCCAGACTGTTTATTATTGGCGATTAGCGCACGCTAATGCATGTTGGTAGCGCACGCTAATTTCAGATCGTCAACAGGGAATCTTGGCTTTATTGTTTGCTTTCGGCGTGTAGGACCCGGGCATCTTCTGGGAAGGTACAGGTTGTCGGGTCAACGACGATTAGCGCGCGCTAAGGTAGAGGAATAGCGCACGCTACTGAGCATTTCACTGTAGCAAGTTAACGCCTATTTGCGTACGCTAATGCATGGGCATTACGTACGTTAGATGAATTTCGAAGCAATGCAGTAGCTTCTGGACTGCCCGATAGCGCACGCTATCAAGGAAGGATAGCGCACGCTAGTTCTATAGCGCACGCTAAATATAAGGTCTAGCGCGTGCTAGTGATGTGTTTTATAAAGAGGATAGACGAGTGCTGAGAGGCATTTTGTCCATTCTCCTTCCCTCAGTCGATAGAGAGAGTTCTTGGGAAACACGTTGAGGATCTAAATACTTGCGTAATCATGGAGTTGACCATTTTAACAACTCTAAGTTTGGAATCGATTGGAAATGGATTCAACCTTGAGAATCAATCCATTTCTCCGAAGAGGTAATTAATATTCACTTTGGATTTGGTTCTGAATGGAATATCATTGTTCTTGAGTTGATAATCGTCATGTATAGGAGATTGATAAGTATGATTTTGGATGGATTACCGCGTTATGTTGATATTATTGTTGAAGTACGGATATTGATATGATTCGTGTGGTTTTGAATGGTGCTGTTTATCTTCAAGAGATGTGTTGGTTAATATCTCCAGACATTTTGACTTTGACGTTGTTGTTAATGATTAGTTCGTATGATAATAGTTTATGGAGGCGTTATGATGATTCTTGGTATCCCACGGGAAGTTTGTTAAGGAAGATGATGACATTATGACTTATATCTTGGGTTATGTTATGTTGTCATGAGTATGGTTAGGGGATCATAGTGTTCTTGGCAGTATTATTGCGATTCCTGATGTTATGATGATATATGCCTTAGACTATGAGTTAGATGATGGCTTAGATGTTAGAACATTGGATTTTGTCGTTGGTCGATTGTGGACGTGATTTCGGATTAATTCAGGATTCCTGAGAAACTCTTGAATTATATGAGATGATGAACATTTATAAGGAGTGTGGGTGTTTTTGATATAAATATGGGATATTCATGTCTAGAGCTGAATTATGTGTTTTGATATAATATTCTCATCGTGATACGAATATGATTATGGGTTTGATGAAATTATTATTCATCTATGAGTTTTGAAGTCCATACATATTGAACAAAGGTTCAAGCCGAACGATTGGATTGTTTGATAACTTTAGAATATGATTATCTATAATGTTGAACTAATTGGATGGTTCGAATTAATGATGATCATCGGAAAATTTTAACTACGGATTTACAAGGAGGAACCTTGTTAACTAGTGTTTAAGGATTTAGTTTGGAATCGATAACATCTAGACCCTTGTTGGTCCGAATTGGTTGCTGATATGATCATCATATTTCGATTCGTATTGTGGACAGGATTTGTAAGTGTCTGAGTTGGATTGTTCAGACTGTGTTTAATCGAGATATGGTGAAACGGTTGAGTTTGTGGTTTGGTGGTATTGATATCGATCGTTATCGAACTTGTCGATTATTAATCCTTCTTTATAAAATAAGTTGTGATGTCTGATCGTGGATTATGACTGTTGTGATGTGGTTGAGGTTGAAGAGTTCATAGATTACTTTGGTGAATTTGAGGAACTCGTGAGACGAAAGCAAGCGAATTAATGTGATTCGTTGTATTGATATCGAAGCAAGTTTTATACTTGTGCTAGTCAATGAGATTAATGTTATCATATATGTGTATGAATGTGTGTATCATTTCGAGACTTGGTCTCTTTATGATTTTATTGACATCAAGGGATTGTTTGATACAATACCCTTCGGCAAATTATGCCAAATATTATTGTTGTTCGTAAATGGCCGATTTAAGGCATTGCGATACTTGTTGGTAATATATTTGTCGATAGCATTTCATGGTATCGACATATCGATTGTTATTGTTGATTGATGTTCCATTGAGATATTGTTGTCGATAGCCGGTTCGCGGCATCGACGTATCGATTGTTATTGTTGATTGATATTCCATCAAGATATTGTTGTGAATCGTCGTCATTGATATCAGTGTTTTTCTATTGATGTCGTATTGGCCGAATGAAGGCATTGACGTATTCGATTATCATATTCGTTATTGGTAACCGATTAAAGGTGCCGAGACATTCGTTGTATAATTGTTATCGGTTAACCGTTCTAAAGGTAATCGATGTATTGAATTGGGATTATCATAGATAATTCCCATCCGTTGTATAATTGTTATCGATTGACCGACCTGAAGGTAATCGATATATTGAATAGGGACTTTCGAAAACATTCCCATCCGTTGTATCGTTGTTATCGATTGGCTGTTCTTTGGTAATCGATGTATTGAATTGGGACTGTCGAGGATAGTTCCCATCCGTTGAATTATTATTGTCGTGTTGGCCGACTCACGGCAGCACACTATTATTCTTATGAACTCAGTAATTTTGTGATCATTGAGGGTTGAGGATTTCCCGGATTGTTGTGTTGTGATTATTGCTCGTGTTAATCGGTCCTTAGGGATTCTGATCCCACGATGGTTGTTTTGAATATTGTTGGTCGTGTCGATCTTTCATTATTCGTGTGTCATCGTTCACTTGGTGAGTCGTATGATCCATATTGGATGTGTTATCCTTTGAGTTTCGTTGTCATGTTGTATCGTGACATATCCGGAATCATATCTGCGTTCCGATTGGTTATTGTGTAGGATTTTTGGCCAGGCACACGATGGTCATGCGTGGATGTTTCCGCATTGGACCGTGCACACGAGACGTAGTTCGTGAGGCTAATTAGGTACATTGTCACACGTATATTCTGGATTCCGTATACGGGGTGGACATGTACACAGACACATTTCCGGATCGGGCGTACTGTGATGTCCCTCTTGAGCCATATTGTTTGATCGTTCGTAGTCCATGTGGTATTGGATATGTCCGACGATTTGCGACTGGTTGTTCATACGCCGAGGGGTATGTCCGACAGTCAGGTTTGCTTCTTTGAGATATGTATTGTGATAATTTACAGCTTTGGGCTGTTCGGCTTTCAGGCCATCGTGATATACAGCTTCGGTTGAGGGGCTTTCAGGCCATTGCGATGTATTGGTATTTCTGTTGGAGCCTTCAGACATTGTGATTCGTATTTATTTCAGCATTGGCTTGGATTACCTTCGGGTAATGTATTGTTGTGTTGCTGGTAACATTTCACCGTTGGGCGTAAGTTACGCGTTTCTTGTGTATCTCATTGAGTTTTCCTGGCGGGATATTTCTTCTCCCTAGTTGTTTTAATTTCCGGGACGAAACTTCTTTTAAGGAGGGTAGTATGTAATATCCGCAAATTCGATTTCCGGTAATTTTATTTTTTTGGCGAGAGTCCATTTTGATGACTCGCTTGGGACCGTTTCGTCATCCTGAGAATGATTAATTCTACACTTTTTGACATCCGAGTTCATTTCGGTGTCGTTTTGTTGAGTTCCGTGCTTTTTAGCGACTTTTCCGCACTTGAGTTCGATTCTTGCGAATCTCGTTCGAAACTGCTGTTTTGAGTTTCCCGTAAGTCCGTTTAACTTTGTTATACGTGTTGTGAACTTCGGTTTGGTTATTCGATCATGTATCGTGATTCTCGGGCGTTTTGGGCCATTTTATAATTTACCCAAAGTTATGGGTATCCGTATCTGTACTTGCTGTCTCGACTCTTTTCTTGGTCGCGTATGATTAATTATTGTATTATGTTTTCATTTCGGGTCGTTGATGTTGCCCGCAAGCTTTTCGTCGTGTTCGTTCCATACGTTTTCGGAAAATCGAGTCGTCGGGTCATGGCGGCTGAGCAGCTTGCCGGACCAGTGCGGCACTGTCGGAAGTGCTGGGCACTGGCCGACCAGGCACGGCAGGAACCGGCGTAGCGCGCGCTACGGCCAGGAGGCTGCGCGCGCTAGCTCGGCAGTGTAGCGCATGCTGTCGAGCGGCCCAGCGTACGCTATCGGGTCTAGGCAGAGGGGTTCTGAGGTTCTGGACTCAGGTAGGATCGGCAGGTAGCGCATGCTACTGTCGGTCGTGGCGCACGTTAACCGGCAGGGTTAGCGCACGCTGTCGGCCGACTAGCGTAGGTTACCTGGGCGAGCTTTTTAGTCCAGAGGCTACTGGACAGGTGTAGGCTTCCGGCCGTAGCGCACGCTAGCGGGGGTCGGGCGGACAGGTCATGGTCGGCAGGATTGGTCGGTGGTGCCGGGTCGTGCGGGCCCTGGCCGAGAGTGCTGGGCCGATACTGGCCGATAGCGCACGCTAGTCCGGGAAGGCTAGCGCACGCTAGTTCCGGCCCAGTATATAAATGACAGAGCAGCCACTTTTTCACTCGTTTTTCATTTCCTTTCTCTTCTGTCCGCGGCTGGAGCTTTGGAAGAGGTGAAGCCATGTTGTTAAACAACAAATCCATGAAGTTTCTGAGTTTATATCACTGATCAATCATCCTATAACATCCCTTGATCCAGCGAATCAAGGTTAGATCTTTAGAACCCTACTTTTGGCAAGATTTGGGGGTTTTCGCGTTTTTGTCCGATTCGTTCCATTTTGTTGGTTAATTCATGATGAATATGATTAATCTTGTTGGTATTTTTAGTTTCTCTACGGATTCATGGTATATTTCGTGGTTTTTACGGAATCGAGAGGGTTTGGTTGTAGTCCGCCCTCGTTGTCGTTTTATACGAATATACATGAATCGTAGGCGGGTTTCCGGGTGTATTCCAATTCCGTATTCGTTTAGAATTGGTTGTGATTGTATTCTTCGAATCATTAGGTTCGGTTTCGTTGGTTCCTAGCATTCGTCGGTGACTTTCCTTTCCATTCGTTGCATCGTCAAATATTCAAGGCACGTATATATTTATGATTGTACGTTCTCGACTTTGAAAGTAAGATATATTAATGGCATGATTATTTATATCCACTCTGGGGCGGGCCGACGGGTCCCCTGAGGGTTTCGTAGCCTCTGGTGCGATTCCACGAATGATATGAACGAACCACTCTGGGATGGACCGATGAGTCCTCTGAGGGTTCCGTAGCCTCTGGTGCGGTTCCACGGTATTCGTATATGTATTGATGTGCTGCTATGAGATTTAGTTATTCCGGAATACTAGTCTTGAATTGATGAATTGACGGTTACATTTACTTTATTATCGAGGAGTATTGTATTTCATACTTGATATACTTGCACTAGCTATTCGACGGCTAACCCCTTTATGGGGGAAATACTTTTTATGTATTTCAGGTTCCAGGAGAACGGACAGGCGGGTATCGGGTCGGCATGAAGATGATGGGCAAGTGTGATACTGTGTCTTGTATTCGGTTATTTTTTTTGGATTCCTCCATTCAGTGTTGTTGTACTGGAATGGATTTTAAATACTCGAGTATTGTATTTCAGTTTCCTTGATGTTCCGGCTTGTGTTGCCGAGGTATTGATTTGTGTGGTGATGTATATGGTTACATTGGTTATGGTTTGAATACCATTTGTATTGTCCTTCTTTTCATTGTATCTAGACCTTCTCGGTTAATTTTTGCAGTTCCGCGCATGAATAGCCTTGTGGGTCCCACGGCGGGGCTCACGGCGCTGTAATATACCCTGAATAACTTGGGAGTGTTACACGAAGGACCCTACCCGGCCACAAAAATCGTTCGTACACATCATGTACCGAACTCCAGAGGCCTCGTCAGACCCTACCTGGATCACACACCTTGTTCGTACACATCATGTACTGAACTCCAGAGGCCTCGTCAGACCCTACCTGGATCACACACCTTGTTCGTACACATCATGTACCGAACTCCAGAGGCCTCGTCAGACCCTACCTGGAACACACACACACACACATCGACACGACACAACTCATAATCATCAAATATCAAGCCATTCCACATTACACCGAAATGTATAATCAAGTATGTAAGCCAAAACAACACAATTATCATAATCATCACAACAATTCAACAATGACCAACCATACCTGGCACAAACTTAGATGATCAACACGACCAACACAATTCCACGACGTTAGCTAAGTGAGGGTATTATCGCTACCATCAATCATTCATAATAATTAATTCTTACGAAGCATATTCACGAAAGTAAACCAAATTCATCACAAACATAACACGACGTACCTATTCACAAGACACAATTCGTATAGTAAAATACTTGCCTTAATAACCGCTACCGAATACTCCGAAGAACAAGGTTCGACTGGGAAGCTCGGACCCCGAAGAAGACAACGAACGGAAGGGTTCCGACTCGGGTTCTTCACAAGAATTTCATCCCTAAGTCATACCAATGATAAATCAACAATCGTACGATGGATAATTGTTAGGCGTATTTTTATACGCTTATTTATCATTATTTTGTATTATTTTGGAGAGTGAAATTGTTTAAATGAGCCTTTAATGCCTTAATTTTGTATATTTGTCAGGAAATTGGAGTCCGAAAGCCAAAACGATGAAAAACGGGCGAAAATAGCATTTTTTGGTCATGAGCCGCGGCACACACCAAGTGAACCGCGGCACACGAAGACAACTAGTGAATGATGTGCACACTGTACTGTGTGCCACGGAACACACCAAGTGAGCCGCGGCACAGAAAGTGCAAAAAAAAGGACGCCACTGCCAGTAAGTATGCTGAATTTGCTTTGGGCCGCGGGAGATGAAATGAGGAGAAAAGAAATTTGGGAAAAGAAATGAGGAGATGAAATTTGGGCCGCAGGGGACTTTTTATTTGGTGGGCCGAGAAGGAGAAATCTACTGGAGGGATAAAAAAAGTGAGGATATAAAAAGGCACAAAGGGAGGAGAACATGAGGATATAGGTTTTCGGCGGAAGAAATCAAAGGGAACACAAGGAGGAGATTTGTGGGCGACGACAAGACACGGATCCCTACGGTTTTTCTGCATCTTAGTTTTAGATTTATTCGAGTAGGATCTTGATTGTAGCCAATTTCATGACGGTTTGATTATTTATTATTATTTCGATTTACTCGTTATTCTATTGAATTGGATTCTTCTTACCGTTCTTAATGCTTTTTAATTGTCTGGCCAACAGTTAATTTGTTTTGAATGTCTTTATGGATTCGGGAGATGAAATTTAGGCATAGTTCTTGTTAGACGAATCATAATTTTCGTGAGATAGGGATATACTCATGCGAATTGTGAAGCCTGTTATTGTGGGAATTCTTGAACTATTTTAGCTATTAATTATCTGATTTGAATAGGGATATATCGAGTTAGTAATTCGTAGTATTTTCTATCGACCTTGGGAAAGGCTTTAGAATAATTTAGGAATTCCTGGCTTACGATCAATTGAATAACAGTGAATTGAATCGAATAAATATCATTCCCGATTGTTTGAGGTGAAAATCATAATCCTACCTCTTATTATTATTATTATTATTATTATTAGTACTATTATTTACTTTATGCAATTAGTTTAGATATAAACTCTATTTAATTGTTCTTCAAATAAAATTGTGAGTTGACTAAATTTTGGTACTTAGTGAAATCAGTCCTCGAGGGAACGATACTTTACTTATCACTTTATTACTTGTTGACACCGTGCACTTGCGGCATATTGTGAGGGATTTTCCCACAACAAGTTTTTGGCGCCGTTGCCGGGGACTGATTTTTCGCTAATATCAATACCAAGCGACTCTAATTTTAATTTGAAGTTTTTTGTTTTTTTTTCTTTAGTCTCTATATTTTTATTTTCTTCATTATGTTTTCCTATGAGTATCGTGGCCCTTGGCATTTCATAAATTTCGATGTTCTTAATAATTTGCCAAATAGGGTCAGTCAGCCCCCTCCCCCGAAACAAAAGACCATGCTTGAACAATGTGTAGACACTCTTAAAAATCCTGATAGTACCCTTTTTGAGCTAGAATGTGCACGTCGTGGTCTTGAAGTTAACTACGGTTATTTTCCAGCTCATATATTTAGTAGTGAAGTTGAGGGGGAGGTTGAGAAGAACGACATGTTGAGTTTTAGGGTCGATCCCCCAGCACCTAATAATTTCATAAAGTGTGATGAGCCTGTAGAAGAAGTTACCATTGATGATGTTTCCAAAGTAATTCCATTAAATTGTCATCAAACTTCGACTAATAAGGTGAACACTTTTGTGCCTAAAATTTTATTAACGGTGCCACGCATAATTTTTCCTAAATCTATAATGGGAGAGATTGACCCCATTACTCATGATTTTGTTGAGGCTGATTCTTCGAGTTCTAATGAGGTTGTGCATGATAATTCTTTATTATTTGCCCATTCGAACTCTGCTTATTTTTTCATGCCTTATCATTATTATATTCTTCCATCATTTTTTGGTTGTCCACATAATTATTCTTATTCATTATTTTTAGCAACCGGGCATGAGCCAAGGCCTCCCTTATGGAATAAGAGGCTTATTGATTGCAAGAAGGGGGCATTTGGCAATCTCCCTAGAAAGAAACCACGTTAGAATTTTTTCGCCACGTCGTGCTCAAGACGTAAAATAGAGCGCTTGATGGGAGGCAACCCATCATTTTATTTGCTTTCTAGTTAGTTGTTTTTATTTGATTTTTCGTTAATAATTTTCTTTTCTTTGTTTTGTATTTCGTTTGGATTCGTGTATTCTTGTTGGCCCTTATTTCTCTGATATTTCTTTATAACCCCTATGAGTTATTATTCTTCATATTCTAGTCTTTCTTGATTTAATGTCTATTGTTAGCTCATGACTAGAGACTAAGTTTGGGGTCCCTCGTGATGTTGGGCGTTATTTGAAGTATGGATTGACCGACGTTTCCACTCAGACATGTGCGGGTGTTCAAGAAGACATTTGGAATAAGTTTCACTTTTCCTTATCTCTTTTATTTTCACATGAGTTTTATTATTGATAATGTTATGTGTAGTGGACTTTATTTTGCATGTTGTTGATAGTTTTTGCAAGCTTGAATTTTTTGTGAATTTTTCGTGCTTCCATGTGTAAAACTGATGTTACGATACTGATTTCTCTTGGAATAAACGGTTGACTTTTGGTCGAGTTGTAGTCAGTGATTTCTGTTTCTGCTTAGTAGTCAATTAGGTCCGAAATTTTTTCGTGATTGTAGAGGTCTTGGGGATAAGAGAGGATACATACTTGTTTTAAAATCACCGTCGATACGTTTGGTTACATTTTTTTGGTTAGTTAGTCGTCCAGTTATATTAGTCCTGTTGGCACTTAGATTGAGTTTAGAGTCGGTCAGTTTTTCCCAAAGGTCGAGATAATGTTGTTCTATGAAGGGAAGTCTAGTAACCGGGGGTATTCGCATGACCCGTTGTTTACTCTCGCGTAAAACGACGACCCTGATTAGTGATTTAGAAATTTCACATATGCCGATGATAGGGAGCCTAGTAACCGGGGGTATTCGCGTGACCCGTTGTTTACTTTCGCGTAAAACAGCGACCTTGATTCGGACATGCGGGAATTATATATTCGAGTTGTTTCTCCACTGTAGAAGGTAACTTAATAACTAGAAGCATCCATGTGCCCCATGAGTGTCTTTTACGTCAAACGGTTGCCCAATACATGAGAGTGGAATTCCACCCTAGGATTATCCCGATGAAACATCCCGAGATCCGAACCTAGTGGTCAACTCGAATCAAATTCTTGAGCATATATATATAAGGGAATACTGTCTGAGGATTATTTTTATGAAACTCGTGAAAATTGTGCCATTAGACTGAGGAACGGGGCGAACTAGCTTGTTTATTTTAACCTTTCATATTGACGGTCGATTTGATTCACGTTTTGTTAATCTTTGAGCTGGATTTTCTTCATAAACGAGTGATGAGGACTGAACTTGATTACTTTGCGGCACCCTATGTACACTCTCATAGACGGCCTTGTACCTAAACTTAGATGTACCAGGTTCGACTCTTTCTCTCAAGACAAAAATGAACTATTTGATCATAAAATCATGAGTTGTGATCATGGTTTGTACCACCAACAAAAGGCGCCATTTACTCAAAAAATGAATCAAACACACAAACAAATATATTATATATATATATAAAGCAATTTCACATGAACAAGAAAAACACACTTACAACGTCAACGGTTTCGTTCCGGATCGCTTCTAAGGTAATGTCGGAGGCCATTGTTTCTTATTTTCAAGGAAACACGAGCAGGAAGAAAGATTGGGGGATCGACCCTAAAACTCAACATGTCGTTCTTCTCAACCTCCCCCTCAACTTCACTACTAAATATATGAGCTGAAAAATAACCGTAGTGAACTTCAAGACCACGACGTGCACATTCTAGCTCAAAAAGGGTACTATCAGTATTTTTAAGAGTGTCTACACATTGTTCAAGCATGGTCTTTTGTTTCGGGGGAGGGGGCTGACTGACCCTATTTGGCAAATTATTAAGAACATCGAAATTTATGAAATGCCAAGGGCCACGATACTCATAGGAAAACATAATGAAGAAAATAAAAATATAGAGACTAAAGAAAAAAAACAAAAAACTTCAAATTAAAATTAGAGTCGCTTGGTATTGATATTAGCGAAAAATCAGTCCCCGGCAACGGCGCCAAAAACTTGTTGTGGGAAAATCCCTTACAATATGCCGCAAGTGCACGGTGTCAACAAGTAATAAAGTGATAAGTAAAGTATCGTTCCCTCGAGGACTGATTTCACTAAGTACCAAAATTTAGTCAACTCACAATTTTATTTGAAGAACAATTAAATAGAATTTATATCTAAACTAATTGCAGAAAGTAAATAATAGTACTAATAATAATAATAATACTAATAAGAGGTAGGATTATGATTTTCACCTCAAACAATCGGGAATGATATTTATTCGATTCAATTCACTGTTATTCAATTGATCGTAAGCAGAATTCCTAAATTATTCTAAAGCCTTTCCCAAGGTCGATAGAAAATACTACGAATTACTAACTCGATATATCCCTATTCGAATCGATAATTAATAGCTAAAATAGTTCAAGAATTCCCACAATAACAAAGCCTACAATTCGCATGAGTATATCCCTATCTCACGAGAATTATGATTCGTCTAACAAGAACTATGCCTAAATTTCATCTCCCGAATCCATAAAGACATTCAAAACAAATTAATCTGCATGACAATTAAAAGGCATTAAGAACAGTAAGAAGAATCCAATTCAATAGAATAACGAGTAAATCGAAATAATAATAAATAATCAAACCGTCATGAAATTGGCTACAATCAAGATCCTACTCGAATAAATCTAAAAACTAAGATGCAGAAAAACCGTAGGTATCCGTGTCTTGTCGTCGCCCACAAATCTCCTCCTTGTGTTCCCTTTGATTTCTTCCGCCGAAAACCTATATCCTCCTGTTCTCCTCCCTTTGTGCCTTTTTATATCCTCACTTTTTTTATCCCTCCAGTAGATTTCTCCTTCTCGGCCCACCAAATAAAAAGTCCCCTGCGGCCCAAATTTCATCTCCTCATTTCTTTCCCCAAATTTCTTTTCTCCTCATTTCATCTCCCGCGGCCCAAAGCAAATTCAGCATACTTACTGGCAGTGGCGTCCTTTTTTTTGCGCTTTCTGCGCCGCGGCTCACTTGGTGTGTGCCGCGGCACACAGTACAGTGTGCACATCATTCGCTGGTTGTCTTCGTGTGCCACGGTTCACTTGGTGTGTGCCGCGGCTCATGACCAAAAAAATGCTATTTTCGCCCGTTTTTCATCGTTTTGGCTTCCGGACTCCGATTTCCTGACAAATATACAAAATTAAGGCATTAAAGGCTCATTTAAACAATTTCACTCTCCAAAATAATACAAAATAATGATAAATAAGCGTATAAAAATACGCCTAACAATAATAATCATACAACGCCCAATCCCCCCTCTAAGACCTTTTGTCGGACACCTTCAAGGCGTCGACTAAGAACTCAACCAAAACAACGAATCAATACAATCTAACCGTGGAAAAACAAGGGATTCGGTATAATACAACTTAATAATCATCAATCCATCACAAATATAAGTTATCACGGATCAAACGGGCGAAATCAAGCAAAACCCCCCAATTTCCCAAAAACTAAGGTTTTAGGAAAACTAACCTTGATTCGCTGGATTGAAGGATGTTATGGAGCGATCAATAGATGATATGAGCTCCCAAACTTCATGGATTCATAGTATAACAACATATCTTCGACTTCTCCAGGACTCCAGCCGCGGACAGGAAAGGAAGGAAATGAAAAACGGGTCAAAATATGATTGCTCGGCCATATTTATATACTGGTGCAGCCTAGCGTGCACTAGGCTGCCGAGCTAGCATGCGCTAGTGGCCAGTATCGGCCCAGAAATCAGCTTTGTGCCGCGGCCCGGCCATAAGGGGCGCGCCCGCATGTACACTTCGCTCCAAAGATCAAGGCACACAGCAAGGCGCTTTAGCTATTTCGACCGTAACTCCTTTGTCCGGACTCCGATTGACTCACCGTTTGAGCCATTGGAAATATAACTTGATGATCTATAATATTGCAAAGATTCAGAATATTTGGAGTTTCCAAGAATTAATGGTGACTTTACAAAGTCGAACTCACACGTGAAAAAGTCGATTAAGGATACGGAACTCAAAAAAACGACACCGAAACGAACTCGGATGACAAAAAGTGTAGAATTAATTATTCTCAAAATGACGAAACGGTCACAATAGAGTCGCTAAGATAGACTTTCTCCAAAAAAAGAAAATTACCGGAAATCAAAATTGCGGATATTAGAGGATCATCGAGAAATACTTTTTAAAAAATCAAAACAAAATTCCAAGACAAAGCACTAGTTACAAGTATTAGTCAATTTAGTAGTGGTTTGCTAAGATACCAAACCAAAATAATTTTTTGAAAGTTTGGGAATATCACTCAATTAGATATATGTTGACATCCGTACTGTTGGATAGTCTAGAGATATTTTTACGAAAATAGAAACAATAATCCGTGAAAAACACTAGTTAATGTACTAGTCAATTTAGTAGTGGTTTGCTAAGATCTCAAACCAAATTAATTTTTTATTTTTTGAAAATTTGGGGATATCACTCAATTAGATATATTTTGATATTCGTATGGTTGGATCGTCGATAAATATTTTAAAAACATAGAAACAATAATCCGGGATAAAGTACTAGTTACTAGTACTAGTCAATTTAGTAGTGGTTTGCTAAGATCTCTAACCAAATTAATTTTTTATTTTTTGAAAATTTGGTAACATGACTCAATTACATATATCTTGACATCCGTATGGTCGAATCATCGATAAATATTTTTAAAAAATAGAAACAATAATCAGTGAAAAGCACTAGTTAATGTACTAGTCAATTTAGTAGTGGTTTGGTAAGATCTCAAATCAAATTAATTTTTTATTTTTTGAAAATTTGGGAACATCATTCTGTTAGATATATCTTGACATCCGTATGGTTGGAACGTCGATAAATATTTTTAAAAAAATAGAAACAATAATCCGTGAAAAGCACTAGTTACTAGTACTATCAATTTCGTAGTGGTTTGCTAAGATCTCAAACTAAGTTAATTTTTTATTTTTTGAAAATTTTAGAACATCACTCAATTAGATATATCTTGACATCCGTACGGTTGGATCGTCTATAAATATTTTTAGGAAAATAGAAACAATAATCCGTGAAAAGCACTAGTTAATGTATTAGTCAATTTAGTGGTGGTTTGCTAAGATCTCAAACCAAATTAATTTTTTATTTTTTGAAAATTTGGGAACATAACTTAATTAGATATTTCTTGATATTTGTACGGTTGGATCGTCGATAAATATTTTTACGAAAATAGAAACAATAATACGGGAGAAAACACTAGTTACTAATATTAGTCAATTTTGTAGTAGTTTGCTAAGATTTCTAACCAAATTAAATTTTTATTTTATGAAAATTTGGGAACATAACTCAATTACATATGTTGACATCCGTATGGTTGGATCATCGATAAATATTTTTTAAAAAATAGAAATAATAATCTGTGAAAAGCACTAGTTAATGTACTAGTCAATTTAGTAGTGGTTTACTAAGATCTCAAACCAAATTAATTGTTTATTTTTTGAAAATTTTGGAACATCACTCAATTAGATATATCTTGACATTCGTAGGGTTGGATCGTCGATAAATATTTTTACGAAAATAGAAATAATAATCGGGGACAAAGCACTAGTTACTAGTACTAGTCAATTTAGTAGTAGTGTGCTAAGATTTCAAACTAAATTAATTTTTTATTTTTTGAAAACTTAGAAACATTACTAAATTAGATATATCTTGACATCCGTAGGGTTGGATCATCGATTAATATTTATAAAAAAATAGAAACAATAATCCGTGAAAAACACTAGTTACTACTACTAGTCAATTTAGTAGTGGGTTACTAAGATCTCAAACCAAATTAATTTTTTATTTTTTGAAAATTTGGAAACATCACTCAATTAGATATATCTTAACATTCGTACTGTTGGATTATCGATAATTATTTTTATGAAAATAGAAACAATAATCCGGGACAAAGCACTAGTTACTAGTACTAGTCAATTTAGTAGTGGTTTGCTAAGATCTCTAACCAAATTAATTTTTTATTTTTTGAAAAATTCGAAACATCACTCAATTACATATATCTTGACATTCGTACGGTTGGATCATCGATAAATATTTTTTAAAAAATAGAAACAATAATCCATGCAAAGAATTAGTTAATGTACTAGTTAATTTAGTAGTGGTTTGCTAAGATCTCAAACTAAATTAATTTTTTATTTTTTAAAAATTTGGAAACATCCCTCAATTAGATATATGTTGACATTCGTATGGTTGGATCGTCGAAAAATATTTTTACGAATGTAGAAACAATAATCCGTGAAAAATACTAGTTACTAGTACTAGTCAATGTAGTAGTGGTTTGCTAAGATTTCTAACCAAATTAATTTTTTATTTTTTGAAAATTTGGGAATATCACTCAGTTACATATATCTTGACATCCATATGGTTGGATCATCGATAAATATTTATTAAAAATAGAAACAATAATCCGTGAAAAGTACTAGTTAATGCACTAGTCAATTTAGTAGTGGTTTGCTAAGATCTCAAACCAAATTAATTTTTTATTTTTTGAAAATTTGGGAATATCACTCAATTAGATATATGTTGACATCCTTACATTTGGATCGTCGATAAAGATTTTTATGAAAATAGAAACAATAATCCGGGATAAAGCACTAGTTACTAGTACTAGTCAATTTAGTAGTGGTTTGTTAAGATCTCTAACCAAATTAATTTTTTATTTTCTGAAAATTTGGGAACATCACTTAATTACATATATCTTGACATCCGTATGGTTGGATCGTCTATAAATATTTTTAGGAAAATAGAAACAATAGTCCGTGAAAAGCACTAGTTAATGTACTAGTCAATTTATTGGTGGTTTGCTAAGATCTCAAACCAAATTAATTTTTTAATTTTTAAAAATTTTGGAACATCACTCAATTAGATATATATTGACATCTGTACGGTTGGATCATCGATAAAGATTTTTACGAAATTAGAAACAATAATCCTTGAAAAACACTAGTTAATAGTACTAGTCAATTTAGTAGTGGTTTGCTAAAGATCTCAAACCAAATTAATCTTTTATTTTTTGAAAATTTGGGAACATCACTAAATTAGATATATCTGGACATCCGTACGGTTGGATAGTCGACAAATATTTTACAAAAATAGAAACAATAATCCGTGAAAAGCACTAGTTACTAATACTAGTCAATTTAGTAGTAGTTTGCTACGATCTCAAACCAAATTAATTTTTTATTTTTTGAAAATTTAGGAACATCACTCAACTTGATATATCTTGACATCCGTATGGTTGGATCATCGATAAATATTTTGAAAAAAATAGAAACAATAATCCGTAAAAAGCACTAGTTACTAGTATTAGTCAATTTAGTAGCGGTTTGCTAAGATCTCAAACCAAATTAATTTTTTATTTTTTGAAAATTTAGAAACATAACTCAATTAGATATATGTTGTCATTCGTATGGTTGGATCGTCTATAAATATTTTTAGGAAAATTGATAATAAAAAAAAATTACGGGTATAAATATCCTAACCATAATTAATCCGCCGACTAACACCTCATTCTATCTTTTTCCGATCTCTCATCCCTCTCTCAAGAAAGTCTATCTCTCACTCTATCTCTCTTTCTCTACTGAAGAACTCTCTCATCCCCGTTTTTTCTCCCTCTCACCATTCTTCCACACGCGCACAGTCAGACAAACCCACACCAATCGGCTACAAGGCGACCTGCGGAAGACTGAAACTGGCTACGGCCCTGGTCCTCCGACGAGCGGTACGACAGGAGGGATCCACAGCGGTGGCGGTTGCCGAAAATCTTGCGGTGATGGTACATGAATAATTTCAGGCGTTGAATATGGGTTGGGTCTTCTGGTTCACACCATTGAGTCCGATTCGTTTCAGGTTTGAGATTTTAGATATGAACCCTGGGTTATAAAATTTTAGGTTTTTGGATTGATTTTTGTATGAATATCAAAAAATTATCAATTCTCGGTTTGATTTGGTGATGAATTGTACTGAAGTTGAAAATTAGGGTTCAGGCTAAATTTCGAGGTGTTCGGTTTTTTGTGTTCATGGGACGGCTTAGAATCTGGACGAGTTCTGATTTTGGTTTAGGGGTTCTAGGTTCAGTTGGATCGTCCAGAACTATTTTAAGAAATCTGGATTCGTTCGACTGAGGGCAAGGCTGTGTAACACCCCAAAAAGGCGGCCGTTACAGTACCGTAGATTCCACGCTGGGACCTACCAGACGATACCCAAAATACAGGTTAAATTCACAATAATTGTGATACCGAACCACAAAAACATAGTACTTACTCCGATTCGGAGTTTACAGTAGTATGGCCAAAGACCTTATTATACACAGAATCTGAAATACGAGTATAATCCATATGGAGATGGAGTATACCTAAAATAATAATACATTTGTCCAGAATTTAAATTAAAGCGGAAAGATAATATTACATGGTCCGAACAAAATCGGACAACAAAAGACTCGGGGCCCCCGAACTAGTATCCTTCGAACCCTTCGCCATCACCATGATCTTCCCGTGCCTTGCCTTTACCTCGACCTAAAATACAACACAAGTATTTCGCCCAACACAGGGTCAGATATACATGATAAATGATTCTCAAGATTTTATACAATTCACATATATTAGATTTCAAGGAAAACAACCCGACTAACGAACATACCCCTTGGGCGTATGAACGGTTAGTCACAAAACGTCGAACACATCCAAATAGATATATGGACTATGAACGACCATAATAGTATGGATCAGTGATGGACATCACAGTACGCTCGATCCGGAAATGTGTCAGTGCACATGTCCACCCCGCATACGGAATCCAAGATATACGTGGGACAATGTACCTAATTAGGCTCACGAACTACGTCTCGTGTGCACAGTCCAATACGGAAACATCCACGCATGACTATATATGTGCCTCGCTAAAAATCCTACACAATGACCAATCGGAACGCAGATATGATTTCGGAGATGTCACGATACAACATGACAACGAATTCAATAAATAACATATCCGATTAAGGATCAAGAAACTTACCAAAATGACAATAAGGATCAATGATATCAATGGTTGGAAAGTGACGAACTTGGGAATGTAATCCCATGATGAAAACGGAACATCATCAAGAATAATATCAAACCACGGTCAATAATTTATAAGTGTTTCACATACACGAAACGCATAATCATCACAAGAATCCAAACATCATTATAACCAAGCAAGATAACTTGCCTCAATACGGAGACAAGACTAGTCCTTTCTTGTTGAACGAACAAACGGTCCTCGACTTAATATCGGTTACTCAAACAATCAACCTTGTAAGGGATACAATCCATTCAATAACACATTTTCATAACTATCGATATCTAGTTCAACGAATCGCTATCCTAAATGCAATTTGTTTAGTTCAACCATCTATGTATCATAATTCCATTTCAAGGATTTATACTAACTTCAATTTATTATCATTTTCGGTTACCATTCAAGGTGTTCTCGATTATTCATGAGGTTCAAACGAATGAGAATTTATCAAGAACAATCATCAAGGAGAACTTCTCTAAAATTGATATGCCGATAGAATTTCTTAAAAACAACATCAATGTTTAGAAATATAATCCAACCATGTTTCCTAAAGCATTGATCGAAATGGAAGTTACTCAACGATTATCATCGTTCGAATGAATCATGAGTTTGTAATATTTTTACTATGTTCATCGATTATGAGTTCATCAAGTTAGGTTAATGATAAAGTTGAGTTATTTATCACAAGATCCTTACGAAATCATTATCAAGGTGGATTAAACATCTCTGAACTATAACCTTATGTTGATATGATTCAAGGTTCAACCAAATTAGATGATGATCTTAAGTTCATTAGAATCTTCTTAAACATGATGGTTTGATTCAATACAATGATAACAATCCTACAATTCAACCTATATACAATGAAACTAAGGATCATTATTGTCTTAGTGATGATAATAGTTCAGCAAGAAGAGTGAGTTTCTTTTAACCATGATCATTACCATTAAAATACCAAGAACACATCATTACAAAACTCTTAATCACCATATTCATCATTAAGTTTGATAAAAGCTTTAACTACAAACATGTTTAACTTGATTAATTCATCATTAGGTGGAGCATACTTTATCACTAACATTATAACTACAAACTTATAGAGTGAATTCATGTAACATACCTTCAGAAATGAAGAACAATATAACAAAACCACAAGAACACACTTTAGCTTCAAGAATAACTCCAAACTTCCAAATCAACCAGCTCCCAATCAAGATGCACAGCTCAAACACAAGTTGGAAGAAGGTAGAAGTTATCTAGGGAGGCAGGGGGATGTTTATACAGGAGAAATATCAAAGTTGGATGTGCAAAATGAAAGACACAAGTTGTCTTTTTATAACAGCACAGTTCGTTACGTACGTTATCACAATAGGATAACGTACATTAGCAATTTTACGTACGCTACACCAAAAGTGTTACGTACGTAAGATAGTTCACTGGACTAAAATACGAACACCATTACGTACGTTATGGCTTTAAGCCTTACGTACGTAATGTAGGTCAACTAGGTTGCCTCCAAAAGATCATATATTCACGCCCGACCCCACATGCCGAAAGTTGAGATCGGATACGACTACACGCATTACGTACGTAAACGGTACCCCCTTACGTACGTAAATCCTACAACATAGCGCACGTTGTGCTAAAGGGTTAGCGTACGTTAAGCGCATGATTACTAGCTCAAAAATGCACTTATTTATACAACGTTGAGAAATCAAATCATAGTGCGAGTGATAGTTATTATCAAGTCTATTATGATATATTCCAACATCAATAAACATTAAATAAATGCAGCAAGACTACAACAATATTGAATTACCCGAATAATACAACAGTAGGTAAGAATTTACGTCGGATATTACATACTTCCCCCTTAAAAGGAGTTTCGTCCTCGAAACTAAGGGGTAAACAATTTGGGATACCTCTCTTGCATGCTGCTCTCCGTCTCCCACGTGGCCTCCTCGACTCCGTGTCGTGACCACTGAACCTTCAGTAGGGGAATAGTCTTGTTCCGCAATTGTTTGATCCTCCTCTCAAGTATCCGTACGGGGCGCTCTTCGTACGAATGATCCTCCGTTATATCGATCTCATCGAACTGAAGTATATGACTCAGATCAGCAACATATTTCCTTAATTGAGAGACATGGAACACGTTATGAATCCGGCTCAGAGCTGGTGGCAATGCCAGGCGAGAGGCTAGATCGCCTACTCATTCCAAAACCTCTGTTGTGTCACGATTTATTCATCCCGACAGGCGATCGACTATAAGGCCGAGCGACCAAGTCAACTCCAGTCAAACTATGACTAGCTCGCCAAGTCGAAGATATCAAACCACCATCAGGCACCTAGCGATCGACTCCCAGGGCGATCGCCCTTTGGCAGCTGGCGATCTGCTCTACTAACCGGCTAAGGGCAATCGACCTGCGCCCCGAGCAGAGACGATCGCCCATCAAAACTGGCCAAGGATCGGATCTCGAAAGCACCCACGCGTGCATCCGTAAAAGGCGCCGACAAGATCTTTGCTAATCGACAAGATCTTTGACTAAAGCTCGTCACCTACCCCACCTACCGGCATGTGCGCCGAAAGTTGTCAAGAGGCCGCATGTGACTAACTCAGACGCGTGTAAGCTCCCCATCGACCGAGTAGTTGATCGCCAACAACTCCTGCAGACTCGAGGACAGCCCATGTGCTAAAAGACGATCGCCCGATTATTATATTGCAGTAAAGGCGATCGCCGCGTATCAAGCCACTATAAATAGAGAACCTCCTCCTACCGGAAAAAGGTTCTCGCCTTCTCGCTCGAATTCATTTGAACCAACACTCTGAATTCACTCTACGATTCCTAGATTCATCAATATACGAGCCCAATTCATTCGACTTACGCTCGAGCTCATTCTCTCACATTCCGATACATCCACTAAATCTTGAAGAACACACACATATCATCAAGCTCCGGCTATCTCACCGAATCCATCTAAGGACTTCTCTCTCCAAATCTCTCGTCCGTAAGACGATCGGCGAAAGCAAGTCTCCACTAGACAGATTCCAAGGGATTCACAAGCCCAGAAGCCCAAACATCCAGCTATATACTCGCCGTGAGAGGCGGTCGATCTCTCACCGCCGCGACTGTTCATCACCTTAGTTACAAGAACTCACAGAGCATCAAATCTGGTTCTTCCGGCAATCTACACGCTCACTAGCTAAGATAACAAGAAACTTTACACTCATTGTAATTGTATTCTTACATTAGTACTTGTATCCCCGAATATCGGTATTAATAATATCTCGCGAGAGCATTCAAGCCCGGGACTAACAACCCCGGCAAATCTTGTGTTATTTATCTTTCTCACGGAAGTGCTCTTGCATTTGTTTGCTATCCCATCCATTCCAGCAATATCTATCTCCGGATAATATTTTGGGTAGCAACAATTGGCGCTAGAGGAAGGACCGCGTGTAATCTAACCCTCATATTTTTATTTCTACCGTCCCGAAGAACACTCACTGTTCTCGGGGCATATACTTGAAGTGACACTCACTGCACTTCAAAGAAAACCTTCAGAATCATGACATCCGCCGGTACATCGAAGCAAGCTGCTCTCCGAACCGCCGGACACCATATCCGGCTCAATCCGAACCCCACCGACGACAGGGGAAGCCGCGCAACGCGAGACTCTCGATCCCGCATCGAGAGATGGCCCCACCTCTCACTCGATCGGTTCCAAACCGAGGAACAGATCGAGGAGGCTATGGCCATCCCGGGAGGAGCGACGGAGAGCATGCGCGCGCCCGCGATAACTCCTCGATCATCCGCCGCATGGGAAAACGGAAATTCAAGGGGCTACCGAACGAGCGATCGTCAAAAAGCCCCGATTCGCGAGGAAAGGCTCTCGCACGACGGACGGATCCATATTCGATCGCTTGGGACGCGACCCATCCCGGCGACCGGGCACTCTTTCCAACCTTGAGAAGACGGAATCCAATCCGTCACCGGGAGTTCGCCTACTCACTTCACACCAACGCATGTCGCCCATCCGACTCCCGCCCGATCGCTAGGGACTCGGTACAATCGCCTCGGCTCCGCTCTCCGATCGCGAGCCGCTAACAGCCAAAGCACGGCGATGGCCGCCATGCAACGTCGCTCGATGAGATGAGAGCACTCGACGCTGGGCCAAGACACAAGAAGAAGATCGCCGAGCCGACCGAGCCACTCGCGGTCCACATCGAGCTTGCCCCCATACAACCAACGATCGCTCCTCCTAAAACACCTCTGTATAAGGGGAGATCGGACCCAAACCCACCCGAGTAAATTCGAATTTACATGACTGGGTGTGGGGCATCCGATGCAACCAAGTGCTAGGATCTTCCTCACGACATTGGGCGAGCCGCCCATAAGTGGTACGTGTCACTACCACCACGATCGGTCCACCTCTTTTAAGAAATCGCGGATGACTTCACGTCATACTTCGCCAGCAAGGTCGCCAGACCAGAAGGCCCCCACCGCTTGATAAAAATCAAGCGGGGAAGGACGAAATCGACGCAGATTACATCGACCGGGTAGACGAAATCATCCTCACCGGCGAACCCGTCGCTGATGAGCTCGCTCTCTACTCGGTCATGGGGGATTCCACGGTCACTCTCCCATGTTCGACATCTCTCCAAGGATATTCCCCAACTTACACGATCTTCCGCGCTAAAGCCGCCAACTTCTGGCCAGCAAAGGCTACTCACCCTCCGCTTAGACGAGGAAACGCCACCTCTTGCCGTAAGATAGCGATCGCCAAAGCAAAGAAGGCGATCGCCAAGACACCCGGAGATCTCTGTGCTTTCGAGGACATGGAAGCCCATCTCCTCCATACGCTCAATGTAACTCCGCACATATTTTCTATGCCATCAAGGGGCACGAAGAGCTAAAAAGCCTAAGGCGATAAGGGACCACGGCCACTGGACAACAATCAATATTGTGCCTACCACAAGAGTCTCGGCCACAAGACCAACAATTGCCGCGACCTCCTCAAACGACTCTGGAGATTGTTCGAGGAGGGCAAGTCGATGCCTTATTGGTTTAGCCGAAGCCCCGCCTATCCCTATAGACGATCGTCCGAGTCGAACGCAAACAGCCGGGAAGCTCATACGAGCCAACCTCGGATCAACCTCGCGACCGTCTCTATATGCTTCAATCAAGAGAGGGAGACCACGGAAGTCATCCCGATCTCCTCCTTATTCAAGAAACCGAGGACTCGATCGCCATCTACGCTTCACCATATAACATGATGGACTAAGGCACGAGATCGCCTCCCCGCACAACGACGCCGTCGAAGATCGACATCTACATGACGATCCAAGGTGAAAGAGTGCACCATGGTCCTCGTGGTCGATGGAACCGATCGCTTAGGCCATGCAAGGTCCCTTTAGGCCAAGATCGCCCGCCCTTCGTTTAAATACGAGGCCGCGTAGTCCGAGGCCCTCCAAAATAAATCGGCGACACGATCGCCGCCCTCAAAGGTTCATCATCTAACATGGTGAACCGGACAATGCGACGTGCCACAACCCCGTCTCAACGTACACCGCCGAGGTCGGCCATCTCCATGGCCGAGGTGGAAGCAGAGCTAACAAGCCGCGGCGCGAGTTGATTCATCCGACGCCGCCCGCGCAAGGACTCCTCTAGACCGAGACCGCACGCCCTTCGTTTAAATACGAGGCGAGGCGCAGCCTAACGGAGGACCCTCATAATAAAGTGAGTCACGAGACACTCAATGTCTTCGCGCATCAAGACGCGATCAAGGAGTCGGTCCATTGAACTCCGCGATCGTGCACGGTTCCTCAAGACGGACGACCGTCCCCGAGGATTCGACAAACTTGAAGACCGCTCACTCAAGGAATTATTTTCATCCCCTTACTTCCACTAAGTGAATAAAAACAAGGGGCAAGAAGAGTGCGGACTACCTACACGACGATCGTCGCTATTCAACCACATACGGAGATCGTCATTTTTTCAGATGTAGTGCAGCGATCGAACTTGTTGTAAAAAGTTGTCTTATGAGTTTATCAATTCATTTGGAACTACCCTCGCAACGATCTCTCCTCACGCATTTGTACAAAGTCAAACAAAGACTTAAAAACAACCATTCATTCAAGTGACAAGTCAGAAAGACAAATGCTCATTTCATTACTTGAAAAAATAGAGTACATGATCGCCCGAAGGCCTAAGTGCTACAAAAAGAAAGCTACAAACTACAAAGCAAGTAAGCTAAAAACATCAAAAAGGAAGCGCCTCAGGCCTCGCGGCCTTCACCATCGCATTCGGCGCGGTTCCCTCACCTTCCGAGCATCGGATGAGCAAGACTATCTCGGAGACGGATACCACTCAAATCCACACCGATGTCCGCTGAGTCCAAGATCGGCAAGGAGAAAGCCGAATTGAGAGGATGCTCCAATGCATATGACTTGAACTTCTCAAGAGGACCGACCTCCAAGCCTCCCTTCTTAGCCGCTCGGATCGAGTCGCGAACGCCAAGTAATAGGCGAACTCGCCGACATACTCCAAGTTTTGGAAGGGATCGGCCTTGGTCGCCTCGACCTCTCCTCTCGGCTCGGCCATCGCTGTTGCGATCCTCGAGCTCGGCCTCCTCGCAGCAACCTTCTCGCTTCCGCCTCGCTCATCGCCCGAGCGATCACCTTCTCGCGATCGGCCTCCTCTCAAGAACATTCTCGCCTGACGGCACTCTGCATCCGGTCCCGAAACCGGCCGACCGCCATTCGAATTTCTCGCCTCCTTCTTCTCCGGCTCAAGCTCCCGGCTCGCCCGCTTGGCCGCCTCAAGGAGTCCTTCTCCATCGCTGCGATCTTGTCGGCAAACTCGGCGTTCTCTTTCCGAGCCGCCTCAAGATCCTCCTGAAGGCGAATAGTGGAGGGCCGCCTCAAACTCTGAGCGGCACAGGACGGCCATGGTCGCCGTCTGAAGAGAAAGGGCGACAACGGCATCCATCGAACTCGACGATCGCAATGGCGATCGCATCCAGATCGATTGTCCACGCCTTCGGCAAGGCGTATGGCCTTGCTCACATAGGGAGGAATGTCGCAGGAATGGCGAGGGATCGACTCGCCAGAAATCCACGACCATCGGTGGACAAGACGGGTCTTTGCGACGGATCCCGCACCAAAACACCAAGGTTAATACAACTCCTACGCAGATGTAATTGTCAACACGAAATGCTATCTACCTCTCGGCTTTCTCGGGATCCCGACCAAAACGGTTTCTCGAGGAGTTTCCGCATCCGCGATCGCCGCCTCCGCGAAAAGCCGCAGAGGGCGGCTCGCGCTCCGAGCAACGATGGTGATCGGAGGCGCGGCGATCGGCACTTCATCGCCGGGCAGAAACGGTTTCTGCGGCCTCGGCCTCTTGCGATTCGCCGAAGCCCCTCCTCCGAATTTCCTCCTCAACCTCGACTCCGCTCTACGCGAGGCTCCGGCTCCGCACGAGGCACCGCCTGCGGAACTATAAGCAATGCGACGGTGGAACCCGAGTCGACCTCTTCGCCTTGAGACGGCCTAGACTCCCGGGTTCGACATAGCGATCTCACGGAGGCTCCAAAGCGAGGAAACGAACCTCTGCAGTTAAAGACGATCGACTAACTGGCCGACACTATCTTCAAATAAGGCGATCGCTTAGAAATTGAAGGTCGCATAAAGTCATACTGCACCGCGAGATGTCTCGGGAAGCGGAATAGTCGAGCCGACAACCGACTCTCCTTGTTGATCCGAGTGGCGTCTAGGTCGTCGTCCGACAAGCTCCTAATTCGCTCCCAAACAACGAGGAAGTCGAAGGCGGCTCCTCGATCGCCGGGATATGAAAGCCTGCAAAGCAAATCAAATTAGATCACCCAACACGCATCCAAGCGAAGGAGAGTCTAAACCCCACGGATTCCTCTCCAAATTCGGTGGGGATCTCCGGTTCGCTGTGGGATTGTCGCTCGCCGAAGCTCTCCACTTGCGGCGACCTGAACCACTTCGTCGATCGCCCGTATCTTATTCGAACTCCATGAATCACCGGCCAGATCGGCCTTGAATATGGTAACCGCCGACCAACCCTCTATGTGCCGTCAGTTTAAACAAATAGTTCATCTCCAACGGCGACGGAGATTGTACAGGCGGTGACCGCCGAAAAGGGTGAGAGTGCATATGATTTGAGCCGTGCGTTGGCGTCACCAAGTGGCGCCACATTCCAAGCGCCAATGATGGGAGACCGCAAAGCGGAGGGAAGCGCGGCCGGCCTCCATAACGGCCTCACTCATCGCGACCATACCCATCGGAGGCCGGGTCGGCTCGTTCATTCTCCGCGGGCGCGAACATGTCCACATCTCAAGGAACATGGAATCTTGTCCTCCAGACGGCGATCTCTCTGGACGCCGAGCTCAGATTTGGCCGAGCGACCACAACGATCGGCCGCGCACGACATCGCGACCTTGGGGAGCACATAGGGATAAGCGACCGAATATCCCCTCAAATCGAATCGCGAGTAGACCGCCAATCTATCCATTATTTCAAAGAAAGGCCCTATAGCCCGTCCCAAAATCACTATGTTGCTCCCGAAGCCCCGATCGCGATCTCTCTCGATCTGCGATCGTCTCTCCTCGGCACTCGACTCCTAGCAACATCGGCCTCATTGAACAAAGCCTCAACTTCAGTGGGTCGATTCCGGCTCGAATGGTTTCACCTGCCTCTCCAGTGGAAGACGGAAGAAGTTTCTCCTGGCGGCCGATGTCCCGGCGGCGTAATCGTTCCCGCTCCAAACGACGATGAGGTTCGGCCATTTTCGAGTTAGAAAGGAAGAGAAGAATTTTCTTACCCTAAAGTGAAATCGATCGACGATCGGCGCTTAGATCTTCAAAAATTCGGCGGCGGACCTTCTTTCTCCAATGCGTACGCGTGAGTGAGATCTGCACCCGCGCCCCTTTTATAGGAGAAAGGGGACCCGATTGCAATAAAGGGAAACCTCGTGGGTCGGATCTCAAACGGCGCACGGTTTGACCCCCTCGAGACCCGCGTACGCGTCTTTTCGAGGACGCGTCACCGAGGAGTCATTAATGACCGTTGGCGTCCTCGATAGAAGCGACACGTGCGCGGAGACTTTTCAACGCCCGTTGTTTTTCCTCACAGTGATTCGGCCAACCAGTCGTCCAAATCCAGTATATCACTCGAGACGATCGCCAGTTCCATTAAACACGAAGTCGCTCGTCAATAGTTCATCGATCGCCAAGAGAGCCACCTCACCCCACGTTTCCAACGTATGAGCGAGCTGGGGGGCAATTGTTGTGTCACGATTTATTCATCCCGACAGGCGATCGACTATAAGGCCGAGCGACCAAGTCAACTCCAGTCAAACTATGACTAGCTCGCCAAGTCGAAGATATCAAACCACCACCAGGCACCTAGCGATCGACTCCCAGGGCGATCGCCCTTTGGCAGCTGGCGATCTGCTCTACTAACCGGCTAAGGGCAATCGCGAGAGCATTCAAGCCCGGGACTAACAACCCCGGCAAATCTTGTGTTATTTATCTTTCTCACGGAAGTGCTCTTGCATTTGTTTGCTATCCCATCCATTCCAGCAATATCTATCTCCGGATAATATTTTGGGTAGCAACAACCTCAAACGGCCCGACATATCTCGGATTCAGCTTGCCTCTCTTCCCAAAACGAAAAACACCTCGAGTAGGGGACACCTTCATTAGTACATGGTCGCCGACCTAGAACTCAAGTGGTTGTCGACGGTTGTCTGCATAAGACTTCTGTCGGCTTTGATCCGTCAACAAACGACTCCTAATCAGAGTGATCTTCTCACGGTCTGCTAACAACATATCGGGTTCCGTACCCAAGACTTCAGATGGATCATCCCAGCACAAAGGAGATCTACAACGATGGCCATACAATGCTTCATAAGGTGCCATCTGAATCGAAGCGTGCCAACTATTATTATAAGTGAATTCCACTAAAGGTAGCTGGGCCTCCCAATCGTCCTTCCAATCAAGAATGCACGCCCTCAACATATCCTCTAGAGTCTGGATAGTCCTCTCAGACTGACCATCGGTCTGCGGGTGAAAGTTCGTACTGAAATTCAACTGCGTGCCCATCGCACGATGAACTGCCTTCTATAAATGCGACACGAATCATCCATCACGATCCGATACAATACTCTTGGAGGTACCATGTAGCCTTACGATTTCCTTAATAAATAGCTGGGCTAATCTCTCGGGACCCCACGTGTCTTTAATCTCCAAAAAGTGGGCTGATTTGGTTAGACAGTCCACAATCACCCAGATCGTATTCATCCCTCGACGACTCGTCGGCAAGCTAGTGATAAAATCCATCGATATATCCTCCCATTTCCACTCGAGAATCGGGAGCGGCTTCAGCATTCCTGCGGGTCGCTGGTGCTCAATCTTAACCTGCTGACAGGTTAAACATCTCGAAATGAATTCGGCAACCTCACATTTCATATTCCCCCACCAATAATTTTGCTTCAAATCTTTATACATCTTGCTAGATCCCGGGTGAATAGAGTACGGAGTAGCATGGGCTTCTCTCATGATAGAGTTTCTCAACTCTTCGTCTGCGGGCACAAAAACTCGATTCCTAAAGCGTATCAATCCATCCTCGTGGATCATAAATCCAGGGGCTTTCCCTTGAGTTGCTTCATCCCGAACTCGAGATAAGAATGGGTCCGTAACCTGCTTAGATCTGATCATATCATCAAGAGACGAAGAAATCTCAAGTGTGCAGAGTTTTCCCTGAACACACTGTAGCCAAACTTCAATCTCTGGCCTCATAAGATCTACCTGCAATTCTCTCTGTGCTGTCAAGCGACTCAGCATCTGCTCCTGCACTGTCTTACAACTCAAAGCATCAGCAACCACATTTGTTTACCCGGATGATAAAGGATCTCTATGTCATAATCTTTGATGAGTTCTAGCCACTTTCTCTGCCTCATATTTAACTCTTTCTGAGTAAAATGTGCTTCAGACTTTTGTGATCGGTAAAAATCTGACAGGTAACTCCATACAGATAGTGACGCCAGATTTTTAAAGCAAACACTACGGCTGCAAGTTCCAAATCATGGGTAGGGTAGTTGATCTCGTAAGGTCGTAGCTGTCTTGATGCATAGGAGATCACCTTCCCGTTCTGCATTAGTACACATCCCAGGCCCTATTTAGACGCGTCACTATACACCATGAATCCTTCCGTTCCTTTCGGTAGAACCAAGATAGGTGCCAAAATTATCCGACTCTTGAGTTCGTCAAAACTCCGCTGACATGCCTCTGACCATAAATACTTCTTATCCTTCCTCAACGGGTTAGTCATTGGTTGCGCAATCTTGGAAAAACCTTCTACGAACCGTCGGTAATAACCTGCTAATCCCAAGAAACTGCGTACTTCCTTCATGTTCTTTGGTGGTAGCCAGTCCCAGATAGCTTCTGTCTTCTGTGGGTCTACCCGCACCCCATCAGCTGATATCACATGTCCGAGAAAGATAACTTCATGCATCCAGAACTCACATTTAGAAAATTTCCCATAAAGCTGCTCCCGCCTTAACGCCTCGAGAACTAGATGGAGATGCCGCTCATGCTCTTCATGGTCACGAGATTAGATCAGAATGTCGTCAATAAAAATGACTACAAAGCGATCCAGATAGTTAATAAAGACTCGATTCATCAATTCCATGAATACTGTAGGTGCATTAGTCAGTCCAAAAGGCACCACTACGAACTCATAATGCCCATAGCGAGTACGGAAAGCTGTCTTTGAAATGACAGATGCTCGAATCCTTAACTGATGATAACTGGACCTCAAATCAATCTTAGAAAACACAGCAGCCCCCTAAAGTTGATCCAATAAATCATCAATACGAGGCAAGGGATATTTGTTCTTGATGGTTACCCTGTTCAGCTCACAGTAATCAATACATAAACGCAGAGATCCGTCTTTCTTCCGTACAAATAGCACTGGTGCTCCCCAGGGGGACGCACTAGGTCGAATATAGCCCTTCTCCATCAAATCCTCAAGCTAGTTCTTCAACTCCTGCATCTCAGTCAGAGCCATACGATACGGTGCTTTCGAAAGCGAGGTCGTACCTGGCTCTAATTCAATATTGAACTCTACATCACGATGTGGAGGTAAGCCTGGCAACTCATCTGGAAATATGTCGGGGTTCGGCCAATTCGACTGGTCGATCCACTGTTTTAGTCATGAAACACCAATAGCCAATACACCCCTGGTTAAGCAGTTTCACTGCTTTCAGAGCGCTGATGACTCTCCCGGAACGACTTGGATTATCACCTCAAAAAATACGCTCGAAACCATTATTAGAAGTGACAATTACCATCCGCTTACGGACACTAAGTATGGCATCATGAAGATCCATCCAATAGATACCCAAGATTATATCATCCTTAGGTAAATCGACTACAATCAGATTTGACAGCCACTCACGGTCATTCATACGAATCGGACAGTCCTGGACTTCGCGATTTCCAATAATTCTTCTACCATCGGGTAGACCAATCACATAAGGCTCACAATTGATAACATGGTCTAGAGGCAAACAACTTAAACAAGAAGTAGATATAAAGGAGTGTGAAGCACCAATATCAAAAAGAAGACACACAGGCTGAGAGTAGATCTCGAGTACACCTGCAATCATGCTGGCCTCGGGATCGTCAGCTTTCTTCATCTTGTAAATCCTGGGTTTCGCAGCTCCAGCACCAGGTGTACCACTATGATTCCCACGGCCCATTCCCTTGTTTGCCCCGGTGGTCTGATAAGAAGCGGACAGAGGTGCACAGTTTTGGGCAGAGGACTGAACTGGAGCATGAGATGCTACTGGTTCACGTCTGGGTCCACTCTTGCAAAAACGAGCACGATGACCATTCTTCCCACATGTATGGCATGCAACGGCCGGCCTCGGGCATTTAGAATTGATGTGCCCCTGATCTCCACAGTTATAGCACACCACCGATAGGTTGACCATTTGAGGTTGTGATCCGGTTGGCTTCGACGTCATGGGTGGTCGATCAGAAGGATTTGGCATAGGTTGGGGCCTCGTGAATGTCCCCCGGTTGCTGTCGGTCTGATTCTGGTTCCTGAATTTCTTGTTGTTGGACTTTGGTTGCTTCTTGGAAATTTCTTTCGCAGTCAGTTCGTACTCCAGAGCTTTCTCGATGAACTCTGGTAGGGTCGTACAATGGTGATTAAGCAGTTGCATTCTCATTCGGGGTTTAAGCCTCTTGAGAAAATATTTGATTTTATCAGCCTCCGTTCGGACAATCGTCTTGGCAACAGATAGTACATTATCATCTTCAGATGGGTCTAGATTTAGCAATTCTGACAGTTTGGCCTGGCGGAGAGGACCCGGATAGTAACGGTCTAGCATGAGATTTTGAAATTCCTCCCAAGTACATACGCCATCAGCTGGCCTCACCGAAAGCCACCAGGTGTGGGCACTCTTGCCAAGGTAGTAAGCTGCTACGGAGACGCGATTCTCTGCTGGAACCATATCAAATAATTTCTCGAAGTGTTCGATCCAATACACGATATCAGCAGGCTCAGAGGAGCCTTCAAAAGTCGGGGGTCGCTGGCGAGAGATGTCACTGATAATCCGACTCACCGGTCCGCCATGTACAAGAGGTGGCCCCTGATGTTGGTGCATAGCTTCCATTAATTGACCCATCTGGGTCATTTAAGCCATCATGCCCTACATCACAACGTAAGGATCGACATGTGCATCCTCGCGTCCAGTGTGGTGCGATTGGTCCCTAGTAGGTGAATCACTGCCTGCGGGACTATGCTCTGCATTCGCACGTCTGTTGGCTCGTGGTATCGGGATTCGGCCCCTTCCGCAGCCTCGTCCCCCTCTGCCACGGCCTCTCAGATTTCTTTCCATACTGAAAGAATTAATTCATAATGATAACCATAAGTACAGTTCATGACATCAATCAAAATTCATGCTAAGTTAATAGCAACAAGGAATTACACATTCAAGAAAACAGTTCGCAATAATATTATCGATACTACGAGTGTCACACGGACAGAATATCATATCCACGTTGAGTCGAACAATTTCAATCATATAATCACTTTAAAATTCACTTCGAATTATCAATCAGATAAATCTTGCCACAAATCCTTGAAAATGGCAAGATCAACAAGGAGATTCGTTTCAATATCAATATCATGCCAGTTATTAAATCATGGCTTGTAAAGTACATACCGTATTTGGCTCGTAGTTCAGGCGCTTGCACAGGTCACACGTGACACGAAGGTCTCTTGATACTACTTCATAACGACTCATAAATAATAAAAAAAATTTAGTCTCCGATACCATCTTCTATAACACCCCAAAAAGGCGGCCATTACAATGTCGTAGATCTCACACTGGGACCCACCAGACGATACCCAAAATACAGGTTAAATTCACAATAATTGTGCTACCGAACCACAAAAACGTAGTACTTACTCCGATTAGGAGTTTACAGTAGTATGTCCAAAGACCTTATTATACATAGGATCCGAAATATGAGTATAATCCACATGGAGATGAAGTATACCTAAAATAACAATACATTTGTCCAGAATTTAAATTAAAGCGGAAAGATAATATTACATGGTCCGAACAAAACCGGATAACAAAAGACTCGGGGCCCCCGAACTAGTATCCTTCGAACCCTTTGCCGTCACCATGATCTTCCCATGCCTTGCCTTTACCTCGACCTAAAATACAACACAAGTATTTCGCCCAACACAGGGTCAGATATACATGATAAATGATTCTCAAGATTTTATACAATTCACATATATTAGATTTCAAGAAAAACAACCCGACTAACGAACATACCCCTCGGGCGTATGAACGGTTAGTCACAAAATGTCGAACACATCCAAATAGATATATGGACTATGAACGACCATAATAGTATGGCTCAATGATGGACATTACAGTACGCCCGATCCGGAAATGTCTCAGTGCACATGTCCACCCCGTATACGGAAACCAAGATATACATGGGACAATGTACCTAATTAGCCTCACGAACTACGTCTCGTGTGCACAGTCCAATACGGAAACATCCACGCATGACTATATATGTGCCTGGCTAAAAATCCTACACAATGACCAATCGGAATGCAGATATGATTCCGGAGATGTCACGATACAACATGACAACGAATTCAATAAATAACATATCCGATTAAGGATCAAGAAACTTACCGAAATGACAATAAGGATTAATGATATCAATGGTGCGAAAGTGACGAACTTGGGAATGTAATCCCATGATGAAAACGGAACATCATCAAGAATAATATCAAACCACGGTCACGAATTTATAAGTGTTTCACATACACGAAACGCATAATCATCACAAGAATCCAAACATCATTATAACTAAGCAAGATAACTTGCCTCAATACGGAGACGAAACTAGTCCTTTCTTGCCGAACAAATGAACGGTCCTCAACTTAATATCGGTTACTCGAACAATCAACCTTGTAAGGGATACAATCCATTCAATAACACATTTTCATAACTATCGATATCTAGTTCAACGAATCGCTATCCTAAATGCAATTTGTTTAGTTTAACCATCTATGTATCATAATTCCATTTCAAGGATTTATACTAACTTCAATTTATTATCATTTTCGGTTACCATTCAAGGTGTTCTCGATTATTCATGAGGTTCAAACGAATGAAAATTTATCAAGAACAATCATCAAGGAGAACTTCTCTAAAATTGATATGCCGATAGAATTTCTTAAAAACAACATCAATGTTTAAAAATATAATCCAACCAACTATGTTTCCTAAAACATTAATCAAAATGGAAGTTACTCAGCGATTATCATCGTTCGAATGAATCATGAGTTTGTAATATTATTACTATGTTCATCGATTATGAGTTCATCAAGTTAGGTTAATGATAAAGTCGAGTTATTTATCACAAGATCCTTACGAAATCATTATCAAGGTGGATTAAACATCTCTGAACTATAACCTTATGTTGATATGATTCAAGGTTCAACCAAATTAGATGATGATCTTAAGTTCATTAGAATCTTCTTAAACATGATGGTTTGATTCAATACAATGATAACAATCCTACAATTCAACCTATCTACAATGAAACTAAGGATCATTATTGTCGTAGTGATGATAATAGTTCAGCAAGAAGAGTGAGTTTCTTTTAACCATGATCATTACCATTAAAATAACAAGAACACATCATTACAAAACTCTTAATCACCATATTCATCATTAAGTTTGATAAAAGCTTCAACTACAAACATGTTTAACTTGATTAATTCATCATTAGGTGGAGTATACTTTATCACTAACATTATAACTACAAAATTATAGAGTGAATTCGTGTAACATACCTTCAGAAATGAAGAACAATACAACAAAACCACAAGAACACAATTTAGCTTCCAGAATAACTCCAAACTTCCAAATCAACAAGCTCCCAATCAAGATGCACAGCTCAAACACAAGTTGGAAGAAGGTATAAGTGATATAGGGAGGCAGGGGATGTTTATACCGGAGAAATATCGAAGTTGGACGTGCAAAATGAAAGACACAAGTTGTCTTTTTATAACAGCACAGTTCGTTACGTACGTGATCACAAAAGGATAACGTACGTTAGCAATTTTACGTACGCTGCACCAAAAGTGTTACGTGCGTAAGATAGTTCACTGGACTAAAATACGAACACCATTACATACGTTATGGCTTTAAGCCTTACGTACGTAATGTAGGTTAACTAGGTTGCCTCCAAAAGATCAGATATTCGAATCACGCCCGACCCCACATGCCGAAAGTTGAGATCGGATACGACTACACGCATTACGTACGTAAAATGCACCCCCTTACGTTTGTGCTAAAGGGTTAGCGTACGTTAAGCGCAGGATTACTAGCCCAAAAATTCACTTATGCCAATTTAGTGTACGTAAGTCTTCAACATTAGCGTACGCTAAGTATTCTATACTTAGCCAGTTTCAAATGTTACCGCCTGTCTCGACATACTAAAAACGAACATACGGCATACTGAACACGTATACTGAATCCAATAACATTCTTATATGATATACTCTATATCGAAAGTACAATTACCTAATACACGATATCCTCAATTATAATTGTCTACCAAATACGACAATTGTACCAATACTGACATCTCAGTCCTTCATTTATTTTATCCATACTGTACAGATTCCACGCTGTACAATATACATTGTTTGCTTTTCTTGAGTTTGGGAGGTTAAAGGGTGTGAATTTCTGGTTTTATCAGGCATTTTGTTCGGAGATTACTGGGTGTGATGTTTTCATTTTTTTACAATTCAAGACTGATACTAAATTGTTTGGTTTTTCTTGTTTGGTCATTGTTTGGTTTTTCTTGTTGCTGCAGCCACTAATAGGTTTTGAAAAAACGAGTCTAGTTTGAAATTCAAGACTGATTCCCAATGTTTCATTGAAGTAAATTTATCTAGTTTGAACCATGTTTATTACACCAAGCACAATATTGCTCTAACATGATCCATTGTGTCCAATTTTAAGTTTACTTGACACAGGATATCTGATTCGATTTCATCCAACTGATGTGGAGCTAGTTCTGTACCATCTCAAGAGGAAGGTCATGGGGAAGAAATTTCACTTAGAAGCAATTGCAGAAGTCAATATTTACAAATTCTCCCCATGGGATCTTCCAGGTTTCTCATGATTTTCTTGTTTATTTTGCATTTTTGTTTTCCTGACATTTGAGGCTGTCAACTACCATTGTTCTATGTTTAATATATGCTGATCATCCTTTTAAAACACTCTTACTTTAAAAGTTCAAAGTCAAATCTGGTTCTTATTTGATTGGCATTTCATTTAAGATGCATGTAAGTTCTGATACTTACATCGGTATAGTCCTCATATGTACTTATTGTTTACATTAATTTCCCTAGTATGATTTTCTCATTTTTCTCGTCTTAACTGCAGATAATCTTGCTTGAGAAGTAAGGATCTAGAATGGTTCTTTTTCTGTCCAAGGGAGAAGAAGTATGCAAGTGGAGTTCGGGTCAAGCGTGCTACTGAAAATGGGTACTGGAAAACTACAGGAAAGGACAGATGTTGGTCCCCCTTAAGTATACAGGATACAGCTTGGGAAATGTTTAAGCAACAAGCTGTACGTTTTTCTAATCAGAGTGCGTAGCGGGAGTCTTGCAACAGTAAGTTGTTGTCGATACAACAACTCGGTCTAATCTCCTGTTAGCTTGGTGCGTACAGGGTTTTGCAGTGTATACTTGTATAAATCACAGTTTATGAAAACAGTAACGGCGAAAGGTAAATAACACAGTATTTAAGTGGTTCGAGGTAAACCCCTCTATGTCCACTAGTCCTCCACACAGGAGTAAAACGTTTATTATAAATACTGCGTACACAACTACGTATTTATAATCAAACCTATCCTTGTATCGTTCACACAGATAGATACAAAGATTGTCCCTTTCAACCGTTCACACAGATTTGGTTAAAGCTTCCTTCTTGACTTGATTCTTCACACACAGTTCCAAAGCTTCGTCCTTATTCGTCCCACATAGGTCAGAATAACTTGTTGAGTTCACACAGAGATCACTTTTTACACAAAGGTAAAAGGTAGGTAACCAGGTAAGAACAACAGCTTGAATATGAAGCTCTTGAGCTGATGATAGCTGTTCTTGATGACTGAGTATATTTCTTCTTTCTCAGATATGGATTGATGCTAGAAAGAAATATACTTGCTCTTGTAAGCTTGATCTGATGATAATGAATATTTAGTCTTTCGATGGTTTGAATATCGCTTGTAAGCTTGTATGTCTTCGCCTTCTTTGATCTTCAAACTCTGGGGTATAAATAGCCTCCTTTGGATATATCCGTTGAGATAGATCCATTGAGCAAGATTCTGTGACAATTTGATAGTTGACTTGAATAGACTGAGATCCAGATATTGCGGGATTTGAAGATCTCTGACGGCTTCAGTATTTAAATACTTTATCCTTTCAGTATTTAAATACTTCTTTATCAAACGAGACTTGACTTTAGTGAATACCAAAGATTCCTTTCCAAACGGTCTTCAGTCCTGTTCCAATGTGAATACTGTATCCAATTATGCTGTAGGCATATTGGAGTAGTCCGATGTTGTATGGAAATATGTTGTATTCGGATAGCTTCCATTTTTGGCGTTTACTTAGACTTTGTTGCTGTATCTTGGTAGCGCGAGAGCTCGTTGTATGCTGGTCCTATGAGAAGGTCTTCGATACAGGATTTGACAACTTTGATCGGACTTTCGATACAGCGGCTTGCTGTATGCTGGGCATTTTTTTATCTTGATGTGTGCTAGCTTGCTGTATCAAGCATTGTTGTTTGCTAATTATCAAAACAACATTGTTTTTCCCAACAATTTCCCCCTTTTTGATAATTTCCAAAACTTCTTGATGATGCCAAAACTTTGATGCCAAAACCTCTTTAAGCTAAAACAATTTCCCCTTCTTTTTCGATAACCACTTGTTGATAATTTGAGAAGACTTTGATACAGGAGTTGTTTATCTCAACAACTTCCCTCTTTTTCAATAATGTCAAGTGCAGACTTCTTGACATTCCGTCAAATGATCTGGTCTTCAGTACTTAGTCTAAAAGAAATGTGAACTGCTCGCAGGCAAATTCTAAACCAATAACATCTATCAGGGAAGTGTATTACATCTTAAACTTATGATTGGCACACAGGCACAATCTTACAATGTGATCTAGTTGAGTACAACTGAACCTATGAACTGTTCGCAGACAAGTTCTTACAGTTTGATACTTAAACTTGTTGGATTGCATCAATAAAAATTGAATGAGTTAAAATTCGCATCGTTCGAGATAGAGAAGTCTAGATGTCGTGCAAAGCATTTAAAAACAAAGTTTGAATATAAAAATAGGGCATGTGGACTTAAAACTGTTTGCAATACACAATAGAATAAGTCTATCAATCATAATTGATGTCCTGTAGTGTAAGTACTGTATCCGCGAATAATACAGCGTTCCCCCTTAAAAGGTACATACAGGATTTAATTCTTACATTAATGTTAGGATTAACAATGTATTCATGGGTCATATTGTATTCTCCCTTAATTAATGCACACATCAGCTATAGGAAGGTTTCATGCCTTCTTTGTCCTACAGTGCTGTCTTGACTGTTCTGAGTGTTCAGTTAATTAATGGTAGATACTGTATTCTTGGGTCTTACAGCAGTCCCCCTCAATTAATGAGTAAAAGCATAAAAACTTAGAGGGAGTCTAGCTGTAGCGTTTCCCGATTCATGCCGAAGCATAGAAATCAAGTAAATTTGGGTCCTGGTGTGATAGTGCCTTTCGATACCCAAATTTTCCGGACAACAATTGGTTTGTTGTAGGATACTTTTGGTCGATTATTGTAATATCTATGTGGGGCAGGCACGTAGTCGTTGTAATCATGATAATTATAATGCACGAAAAATCGAGAATTATAGTTGTTATTCCAGTACGATTGTTGTCTCGGAGGTGGAGCCATTTTCATAGATCTTACATATTGCCTCCTGGGACTCCAGTTGGATTCCTAAATCTGTTGTTGATACTGCGCTGCGACCTGTTTTCTTGATGGATAACGAGGCTCCTGTATCCAATATCTAGGCGCGCTGTACTGAAAGTACTGATGTGCGGGCCTTTGATATTTGGATACAACCTTCCTTCTGAACGGCTATTGGAGCTGTTGATATGCTCGGGGAGCATCCTGTTGTTGGTTACGCCTTACCGATCTAGATGGCTGAGGACTCCACTGTCTATGATATGATCCGGGTGGTGGAATCGCAGCCTTTCCTGTTTGCGGTGTAACTGGTTCCTTCACAGGACTCAGAACTTCTTCCGATACAGGAATGGGTTCCACACCCATGACGAATACCGTACTAGATTTTCCATTGTTGGAGAACGAATTGTACCCTAAGCCACGTTTATCATGAGCATGTTGCCCAGTGCTTAGGATCTCTTCCATTCTATTAGAGGATTTCTCGAAAGAATTCAAGATTGTCTATAATTCTCCTTCACGTTTCTCGAGAGATTTTACTTTGGCTTCGAGTAGAGCCAAATCATTTGTCTTGCTTTCAAGATGAGACTTAGTCTCATTTAGATCGTGAGCAAGTTGATGATTCCTCTCCATGAGTTTTCTAAATTGACTTTGTTGTTTTCGCAGTCGACAGACATATTTTCGTAATTATCCTTCAGCAAGTCGTTTTCTTCTTTCAGCTCTAGGTTAGAAATTTCAAGCTGTATTTTTTATCTTTTCTATATCTCATGGGCCTTTTGAATATTGTTAAATTTATTCAACATGTTTTCAAAGGTATGAGATGTATTTACAGGAATAGTTGAGGTAGAGCTTACCTCATCATCATCGCCGTCTTCATTTTCCTCTTTAACTTTGGCCATAGAGCACATATAGGCTCTATCTTCTAGCTCATCATCAGACGAGTCACTATCAGTGACCACCTGAAGACATTCAGTCCTTGTTGATGCGGGTGAAGCTTTTGATTCTCCAATGAAGTCCTTGAGTTTTTTCTTCATCCTATTTCTCCAGTCATCAAACTCGTTAATAGAAAACATTGGTACCTTGTTAATCAGTGAGGTATCCATGTCTAAGAATAGAAAAGATAATGAAGTTTTTCAAAAATAAAGCGATTTTAAGGATCTGATTCAGTTAAAAATATGAGTGATTCTTTTTAGAATCAACTGCTCTGATACCACTTGTTGGTCCCCCTTAAGTATACAGGATACAGATTGGGAAATATTTAAGCAACAAGCTGTATGTTTTTCTAATCGGAGTGCGTAGCGGAAGTCTTGCAACAGTAAGTTGATGTCGATACAGCAACTCGGTCTAATCTCCTGGTAGCTTGGTGCGTACAGGGTTTTGCAGTGTATACTTGTATAAATCACAGTTTATGAAAATAGTAACGGCGAAAGGGAAATAACACAGTATTTAAGTGGTTCGAGGTAAACCCCTCTACGTCCACTGGTCCTCCACACAGGAGTAAAACATTTATTATAAATACTGCTTACACAACTACGTATTTATAATCAAACCTATCCTTGTATCGTTCACACAGATAGATACAAAGACTGTCCATTTCAACCGTTCACACAGATTTGGTTAAAGCTTCCTTCTTGACTTGCTTCTTCACAAACAGTTCCAAAGCTTCGTCCTTATTCGTCCCACACAGGTCAGAATAACTTGTTGAGTTCACACAGAGCTCAGTTTTTACACAAAGGTAAAAGGTAGGTAACCAGGTAAGAACAACAGCTTGAATATGAAGCTCTTGAGCTGATGATAGCTGTTCTTGATGACTGAGTATATTTCTTCTTTCTCAGATATGGATTGATGCTAGAAAGAAATATACTTGCTCTTGTAAGCTTGATCTGATGATAATGAATATTCAGTCTTTCGATGGTTTGAATATCGCTTGTAAGCTTGTATGTCTTCGCCTTCTTTGATCTTCAAACTCTGGGGTATAAATAGCCTTCTTTGGATATATCCGTTGAGATAGATCCATTGAGCAAGATTCTGTGACAACTTGATAATTGACTTGAATAGACTGAGATCCAGATATTGCGGGATTTGAAGATCTCTGACGGCTTCAGTATTTAAATACTTTATCCTTTCACTATTTAAATACTTCTTTATCAAACGGGACTTGACTTTAGTGAATACCAAAGATTCCTTTCCAAACGGTCTTCAGTCCTGTTTTGATGTGAATACTGTATCCAATTATGCTGTAGGCATATTGGAGTAGTCCGATGCTGTATGGAAATATGTTGTATTCAGATAGCTTCCATTTTTGGCATTTACTTAGACTTTGTTGCTGTATCTTGGTAGCGCGAGAGCTCTCTGTATGCTGGCCCTATGAGAAGGTCTTCGATACAAGATTTGACAACTTTGATCGGACTTTCGATACAGCGGCTTGCTGTATGCTGGGCATTTTTCATCTTGTTGTGTGCTAGCTTGCTGTATCAAGCTTTGTTGTTTGGTAATTATCAAAACAACATTTTTTTTCCCAACAACAGACCTGTCCGTCACAATGACAAAACAGTTGGAACAGTGAGACCTTGGTTTTTCACTTAGGTCGAGTTTAACTTGATTCATAATAGAGAAAAAGAAGAGATTTAGTCTATGATTGCGTCATTTTTATCTTTTGGAATAACTTTGACTTGAATCTGACTCTCTCATACTAACCTACTCTTCAGGTCCATTGCTTACAATTCTTGATATACGAGGTGGTATCAGGTGGGAACATGAGGAAGCCTGGTGGCCTTTTTGGAAATTAAGATGTCAGCAAACACACGTTGATCTTACATTATGGGTTTACTGAAACTGGCCTTATAACTACTCAAGCTTATAATATTTTTTGTTTATGTCCTACTTTAAGCTGCCTGCTCAATTGCAATTTTTTACCAGCTGAGACTTGTGAGCATTTTATTTGTTATGCCGTTGCACATTAGGCTGATATTTCCCAATAATGCATTCTTATGTGTGACGGAGGGATGCCTTTATTTTATTGGGAGTTTACTACCACGATAGCATCAAGTGTTGCATGCAGGACTGGTATCGTTTCTATTTCAGTTTTCTTTTGTGTCCCTTTAATAAACTCCAAATTACTTGTAGATCATGCAGCTTTTGTGTAGCCTCAAAGGTGCCGAACGAATCTACCGCTGCCGAAAATGAAGATGAAGCTACAAGCGAAAATGAAGGCAATGCTAAAGATAAAGGTGTGCTGAAGTTGACCAAAGCTATAAGACAGGCAAAGTTAAAGAGATTGAAGAAAGAAACAAAGGAACGAGGGCTCTAATGATAGGATTTATTTTTATTTTTTTAATGTCAATTATTGTTGTTGTAATAAATGAATGGTTGCTTGTTATTGTTGAATGAAATGTTTTTTTAGTTCATATTAATTTTTGTTTATTTGATTTTTTGGTTATAATTCATATAATTTGAAATAGGTGCAACATGAAAAAAAATAAAAATTAAATACAATTGTCTAAATGAGTAGTTTTAATACAAATAAAATCATTGTCTGATCTGTCATTAGGCAATTAAGTAATTTTAAGAAACCATTGTGCTTATGAAATCTTAACAACATATTCAAAATAAAAAATAATTGTGTTTGATAAATTCTAACATGTTTTAAATGAAAACACTTGAGTTATAAGCAAACAGACAATGGAGAAATTATACAAAAATATTTTGTAATTTTTTTATGACAAGTGTGTATTGTTCTAAAACTATTGTGTAGCATCCCAAACAACAATGGTTTCTAAGTGGAGTGTTGCTGTTTCTGGCTATTACACAACGGTGTTTAGATATGATGTCGTTGTCTCTCACTCTTTCACACAACAGATTCCGTACCATTGTCTGATGCAAGTAAGAGACGGCGTCTCAATAGACAACGGAAAAACAAGGAGTTAGACAACGGGCAAAAATCATTGTTTGATGCAGTTTTTCTTGTAGTGTGAATACAATCAGAGGTTTTCTCTCATATCTGTCAATTTTCGGTAGTTCTTTAAAACCAACGAATCTTTATATCGGTATTTTATTTTCGCCTGTCTCACAGGAGTGTGCTCATTTTATTTTTAAAAAAACACCTTTATATTTTTACTTCATATTTTAACGTATTTACAACAATATCAAGGATGACTCACATATTCCTTTATTCGTTAATTAATCAACAACAACAATTAACATATCTCTATAATAAAATGCGAAATCTTTTCTCTACTCAAAACCACTGTCGCTTAACAATTTATCAAAATGAGGGAGTATATCAATTTGATTTACGCAAGATGATTACTCTTATCTTTTAAAAATAAAAAAAAGGATAATCTAAAAAAAAATCCGAATATACGCTGAGGAAGTATTTTTTTTTTTCGGAGAATGCAGCTATTTGACTTCTTTAGACACAAGTTGCACGCTAAATTCTTAAACAAAAGATTTTTGTTTTGAACGTTCGTTTTATGGTCATGCTGTTCGCCCCATATGTAGTCTCTACACTCATCGGGCAGGATGCCATCACGATAGTTCACAGGAAAAACCCCCGGATAGGTCGCCAAATGGCACGACACCTACGACATAAATGCCATTTTTGGGGTAAAACCTACGCTCCTTCGGATTCGAACCTGGATTACCCTAGAAAACAAGCCTTAATTGGATGATTGGGATGCCACTGGACTATCAACCCATTGAGTCATTGACTCTTAAACAAAAGATATTGGCACTCTCTATGAAATTGAAGGCGGAGAATATTTGGGCTTGGACTTCCGCTACAACTTCCGGAAAGATCGAGGAATAGAGCAAAAAAAATAACTTTAATAAAATATATTACAATCTATGTTAACGGCCACTAAAAATTATTTACAATCTTTTTAGATAGGCTAAATGATCAAAATAGAACTCCAATTTTACCAATTTTAACACTTGAGGACTTAAATTTTTGAAGGTATCAAAATGGGACCTAATCTTTGATCTGTTAAACCACATTAGGACCTCCGTTGTTTTTGTACGTTAAGTACTATCAGAGTGTTTAATTGACAGTTAAATGACACATGGCAGATGTTTATTGGCTGGTCAATATATGACTTAATAATAAAAAATAAAAAAGAATATAAAAGTTTAAAAATAATAAAAAATCTGGAAAACTTAAGGAAAAAATGAGAATTTAATTTTTTTATTTAAAAAATTTGAAAAATTAAAAAAATCGTAACTTCAGTTTTTTTAATTACGTAATATACTTAATATTAAGAAATGGGAATTTTTATTTAAAATTCGAAATAAAAATTCTAAAATTCTGGTTCTTATTTATAAATTATTTTAACAAAAATAAAAACTAGAATATTATTTTCTAAAATAAATTAAAAATCCTGCTAGTAATTTATTTTTTTTATTTACTTTTTTACTTTTCATAAAAAAACTATTTTATTTTCTAAAAAAATTTAAAATCTAAAAAAAACAGATTAAAGATTAATTACTTGAGGTCAACTTCACTGGAGAAGATAACCGATCAGATTTTTTATTTATTTTATGGAAAATAATATTTCAGTTTTTATTTTTATTAAAATAGTTTATAAATAAGATCCATATTTTTTATTACTTTTTTTTTAATTTTGAATAAAAACTCGATTTTTTTAATATTAATATTCCAAAATTTAAAAAAAATTAACTGAAGTTCCGATTTTTTTTATTTTCCAGATTTTTTCCAATTTTTTTAGATTTTTTATATTTTTTATTATGTTTTATTATTATTTTACGTCATATATTGACCAGCTAATAAACATCTGTCACATGTCATTTAACTGCCAAATAAGTACTCCGTTGGGACTTAACGAACAAAAATTAACGGAGATCCCAACGTGGTCTAACAGATCAAAGAATAGGTCCCAATTTGATACCTTCGAAAATTTAGGTCCTCAATTGCTAAAACTGGTAAACTTGAGGTCCTATTTTAGTCATTTAGCCTTTTAAATACAATTTAAGTTTTAATATATATATATATATATATATATTGAATTAACTGAGAATGGCTTATTGAGTAAAAAATAAGAATAAATCTAAACCATCGATCTTTGTAAGATTTACGATCCAGATCAGATTATCATAAAAAATATGCATTTCATGCAATAAAATGTCAAACATTGAATTATGAATTATATGTGTCAAAATATTAATTTATTAAAACAATACATTACATGCATAAGTTTTTATGTGAATAAATTTAAATCTAAAATCTACGTACCAAATTCATTCTTATTTCTTATCTAAAAACCCATTTTCACTAGAACCACTTATATATTTTCTTTTTTTCATTTCCAAACAAAAATCATTTTTATTCCATAATCAATCCTATCTCCAGATCAGACCACAGTCCGACCAGTATCTGGAGGGGCCTCATTAAAACCCCGGTGGGGAAAAAAAGAGTACCCTCTAATACAAGTAATCTTCGGCCAAAATTGATAGATTCTTGGTTTTCCATTACAATCCAATCTCAAAACAAAAAAGAACACTCGAAGCAACGCTCATCCTGCGGCAGCCAAATTCCATAAATGAAAAAGCATTTTAATAAACTCTGAAGTTGGGCGCTCCCCATTAATAAACTCTAGAACCACTTATATATATATATATATATTAGGATCAAATGAGAATGGTTCTTATCTTACGAATTACGAATATGCATGAGTTTTTTACTAATTATGTATGAAATATATGCATTTCGTGTATCAAAATTGCAATGCATTAAAATATGCATTATATGCATCAAAATATCGATCCATTAAAATATTGCATTATATGCATCAATTTTTTGTGAGAATAAATTTAGGCCATCCATTTATCAAGATCTGTGGATGAAATTTATTCTTATTTTTTAACTTAAATTGCATTCTCATATATATATATATATATATACACTATTTGTTAATAATGTTGTAATTAATATCGTAATTACTGTATTGATGAATGTCTTTTATACCCCTGAAATTCTAGATGTGTATCTATAAATAAAGGCTTTTGACCCTTATATGAAATACACAAATTATTCTCCTCCTCCTCCATTGGCTCTTTTTTCTTCTCAAGTTTATAACACGTTTTTAGAATGATGCTCTACCAATAGAAATTTTCTTTCTTTCCGATTTTCGAAATTAAAAAAAAAAAGCATTTTTCACGAGCAAATTTTCTGCACTGTGGGGCAGCAAGAAAATCGCGTTCTCCGCTTCATTAACCTTTGGATCAGTATGAAAATTTTACAGTACATTCCTGACAAATATAGCTACAAATTTAGCGATGGAGATCGGATTCTGAAAGATATTGTTGAAGAAATAAGGTCCGAACAGAAGTAGTTTTTTCATTTGTGAATGATATTAATTCTATTTACTCATTCGAAAACTTTCTTCCATATGATTATTTCTAGAGAAAAAAGTTATGTAGTTATTAAATTTCATGTTTCTATATGATATAAATAATATATATGATGATCTAGAAATCTATTATCATATTCCTCTTTGTTTCTGGGCGAAACACGATTCAGAAATACTTAATAATCCGGAAGATTATTAAGATAAAAGATTCGTTGTAATTCATGAAGAAACACAACATTATCTCGTCATACTCTAGTTGAATATGATGTGTTCATTAAGAATAGTATGAGATCTAAAAATTTATATCGATTCCTGATGAAAATACAAAATTAAACAATATCCATCGAGAGTATTGTAAGTACTCTTCAAGGAGCAATTTTTTTAATTTAGTTATTTCGAATGTTTGTTATTTTATTTCCTCCAGTATATTTAGTTTTATTCCTGAAGAATATTACTTATTCTAAATGAATAATGCTTATTTACTCATAACTTATGTGATAATGCAATATTCCTAAAGAATTAATTTCTTACTTATAAATATAATAGCATGGTTAAATCATTATGCTCTTGATGTTGTTGGAGTATTCTATTCCACACATATATAAACGTGTTTTGATGATTGAGTTGTTTAATCAAAGAAAACAACAATGAAGCGAAACAAAACAACAAAGAAGACGAAGAGTGAAAAGCTGGTCAGAAGTAAAGTTAACGTACGTACAAGAAGGTTAACGTACGTAACTAGGCGATCTTAACGTATGTAATGGTATCATGCTAACGTATGTAATGAAGGTTTTCAGAGTTCAAACCAGATGAACATTGGAAGAGTCAAAGTCAGAAAAGCTACAACGGACATATGACGTCAGCAATGACGTATACTTAACGTACGTAATGGTAAAGGAGATAACATACGTATGTAGGTCACAAGTCGTCCAGGAACAAGTCTAGAGGGGGGGGGGGGGGGTGAATAGACTTGTTGAAACTCTTGAACTCTTTTTCACGAAGAGTGAGTTTCTTCAGCTGATAGTTAGACAAATGACTTGGAGTCGTTTGTTCTTGGATATGTGCGGAAGTCAGCTGATGACGAATAGAAATCAACTTAACGAAACACTTAACAATGTATGCAGCAGTTTAAAGTATGATGCAGTAAAACAGTAAATAACACAGGCAATTATAGTGGTCTCAGAGGTGGGGTAATCCTCTACTAATCCACTCTTCTCCAATCCAGTTGGAGATGAATTCACTATAATTTTCAACCAGTGATAAATATTACAGTGATTCAAACCACACTACAACAACTTCCAACCAGTGGAAATCCGTGCCGTTGTACACACACTTGACTGCCTTGCACCTCTTGATCCTCGATCCTCGGATGCCTTTACAGTCTCTTACTTCAACCAGTGAAGTACCCCGTACTCAAGATTATAGACAAGAGTGTTTGTCTTCTCCAACTTAAGAGCTTCCTTAAGTATGAACTTTTAGATCTGCTCTTTTCACGATGCTATTTGATTGCTTGAGATTGCTTGATTGCTTTGATCGCTAGAATGTATGTTCGCACCGGTGATTGCTCAATTTCAAATCTTCGGATATATATAGATCACGATCTCTGAGCTTCTTCCTTGTAGCCGTTGCAAATTTGAACAAATCCGTCCGTTCGAGGGAGACTTCATTGTTTATTCTTTCTGAACGTTGCAAGGCAGGATTCCCATTATTTTATTTTATCTTCCGACTGTTGTGAGGACTTCTGCATGTGAGCACCGAATCTTTTGAATATAAAAGGATTAAAGTCTTCACGGTGGGTCAGGATGATTTAATTAAATCATATCTCTTGCGGGAATCACTCCAATTTGTCTCTTCACGTTGCATGTGAGCTTTACGTAATATTTGACTTTTCAAAGCATGCTGACGTGGACTTGGAGTACTAAATTTGTAGTCGAGTAGGTGATATGCGGCTTACATCTCTGCAGTAGGTCCTCTCACTGCTCACTATTTGTGACTTATGCAGTCGGAGTGACTTCCCTGAGGTACCTCGGCTGCAGTCTGGTCAAACTTCTCTGATAAATTTAGTTGACCAGAGCTACTCTGACTGGAGTCGGTTGTTCCTCTCTGATGGACTAGGCTGTACTTAGTACTTAGCCGTTGTTCAGCCTAACTAACTTTTGGCCTACAGAAGACACTCATTTGGTTCTTCTTTACATTTTGCCAAGTTTTATACTTAACATATTTTGGCCTATGGAAGATACTCATTTGGTTCTTCCTTACATTTTGCCAAGTAATAAACATTTGATTTTAAATTAATGACATCATCAAAATCTAACAAGTATTCCTAACAAATTCCCCCTATTTTGATGATGGCAAAACTAAGTAAGAAATCAAATGACCAAGTCTGCACTTAAGTGCGAGATAAAAACTGAAATCAGTCTAATATTGAGACAACTGGAAATTGTCATTCAACAGACTGTTTATAAACTTTTCTGACTTATCATTGAAATTTTACAAGAATGTTTTAAGTACAGAAAATAAAATTACAAGTAAGAGAAATAACTAAAGGTCATCTGCCTCTTCCTCTGCCTCTTCGAATAGGCTGCTTGGCAGGCTTGAATGGTTTGGCTCCGATAGGTCTTACCTTGACTGGAGCAAGGCCATATTTTCTTTTCACAACAAGTGCTGCGAAGTCCTGTTCTTGCTGAGATCTGAATCTGTTCTCAAGACACACTAGCTTGATTTCCCTCTGAAGTGCTAACTCATCAAGTTCACCGTCCATACGGATTGGTGCTTCTTCAGCTCTGAATGAGGGAATCATAGGAAAAGCATTTTGCTCTTTAGCGTGCTTCTTCAGAACAGCCCAAAGCTTCGGATGGATTTCTTCCATGAAGTTTATGAAAATTTCTTGTGGGGAGAGTTTGTCATCATGGAGTAGTTCCCAGACATAATAGTCTCTGATGAATCTCTTCTTAGCAGATCCCCACATCTCAAGAGCTTCAAATGGGATGAAATCCTCAACAAACCATAGCTCCTTCCCTTCCCATTCTAGGGTAGGTCCAAAGCCACCTCTAGTTCTTCTTCTCTTCCCTTCAGGCTGGTCAGCCTGGTCTTCTGGATCTACAGGTTCCTTTCTTTTTAGACTGGAGGGTCCTTCAATCTGAGGGACATCCTGCTTCTTCTTGCTTCTGATTTCTCTTTCTTCCCCCTGAATTCTCTCTTCCCCCTTTTTGCCAGCATCAATAAGGGTAGTCAACTGCTGTTCCATGCGGCTCATCCAATCAGACATGCCAAATGGCATTACATTGTTGGTAGGGGAGGAGGTGAGGATCTCTCTCAAGAAGGGTGTCAATCTTGGCATTTATTGACTGAAGGTCAGGAGTGACCTGAGTTGATAGCAGCTCTCCAATAGTATCTCTGACGATTTGCTTGATCAGCTCAGTCATGGTAGGGGATAACTGAGCTGATGGAGAATGCTCTCCTGATCCTTCTGCAAGGGAACCACTGGACTGCAGGCTCTGTCTGCACTGTAGGTCGAGTGGGTTTTCTCCGGGTCCCCGACTGGAGTCTTGACCCACTCTGCGTCTAGCCGGTGTACAGCGGTACCACAGACCTATCTGCAGCTTCGTGAGTAGGCTCTGGCTCCGGCTCTTGTTCTGGCTCCTTGTCTCCTTCTCTCTCTCCCTCTTTCCTTTCTTCTTCTCCAGATTTTTCTTTTTCTTCTTCCTCATCTTTTTCCTTTTCATTTTCCTTCTCTGCTCCTGCTTCCCCTCCATCATCATTATCATCATCATCATCATCATCATTCTTATCATCATCCTTCTCCTTCTCTTCTCCTTCATCAGCCACTTCTTCTGTCTTCTCAATCTCCTCTGGCTGTTTTTCAACTGGTATATTTTCTTCTGATTTTCTCTCTTCTTCATCTTCTTCAGCCACCAAATCAATACTTTCATTGTCTCCATCTACTTCTTCAATCCTTATCTCCTTTTCAACTTCTTCCTCCTCTTCCTCTCCAAAAACACCATCAAAAATACTGAGCATGATAGAATGAATAAAGTGGTCCATGTTTGTTTTAAAATGTGACATGAACCATTTATCCTGGAGGATTAAAGCCAAATCTGATTCTTTGCAAAATTCAATCAGAACCTCCTCAGTGGCTTGGGGATATTCCCAACCACTAGTTGCAATAAATGTTTGAAGATTTGTAAAAGGCATGGTTTTGAAAGATTTCCACTCTTAAAAATATGTACAAAGAGTGTTTCTCTGCTTGTGGTTTAACAAGTGGAGTTGTTCAATAGAAAGATTGAAGGTATTATTTTCTAATAGGTTAAAAGTATAGTCCGCCGGTGGATAGAGATTATTAGACTGCTTCCTCTTCTTCGGATATGTAGACGGAGGTGTGAGAAGAGGTACAATCCGAGTTTCAACGGTGTGCAGTGCAGGCAGTCGGATGGATTGGTGATTGGGTGATGGTGGCGTGGTGCTCGGCGCTCTCCCTCGGCTGCGGCTTCCTAGGCCTCTTAGGAGAGGGTTCGGTGATGACCGCAGTTAGAGGGTCCTTCTGGGACTGGTCCCCGTCTCTTGAATCTGATAGCAATTGGTGTCTCGTCAGACTCGTTGTCGGACTCGACTGCAGTTCCGATCTCAGCTGCAGGTCTGTCCGATTCCTCTGATAAATCGTATCTTGGGTATGACCTTGAGTCCGGCAAATCCTTCAACAACTGGGCTGCTTTCCCAGTGCCTCCGACTTTCTTCTTTTCATGGTCCATATGACCAAGCCTCTTATTTGGGTGGAAAGGGTCAATGTTTCCCTTAGCCACTCCGGTCTTCTCCAAAACCAACTAAGATACGTTAGAACGCCAACTTAGTCTTGAACTTCTTCTCATCTTCAAGCCACTCGACCTTGTTCACCTCGCGCACAAGTTGCACGAAAATATAGTCCGCCCAATCGACTTCCTCTTCTGAATCAACGCACCCAACACCATAAATTTCAAGATGACAGTTGGTCATAGTGCCGCCATCCCCATGACTATCTTGTTGGTTATGTCCTACGCAACTCGTTAAATCCTTTTTAACTCATTCCTATTGTATGTAAAATTAAATTTCTCTGGTATATTTTCGACTATAATCGTTTTCCGTGGTTTCGGCGGGTGATTGTTTAAGGGCTTCGACCGCCAAACCACGATGTTTCATCCCGAATACGTAACGAATCTTCTCGAATCTATGCCGACAGAACTCCGCTTGTCTTTGTGAATCCGTCTTTGAATCGGATAGGCATTGCGATAGAATTCAACAACATCTTCCTTGAACAAATGTTGCGGGTTGATGTCGAAACGGGTAAATCCCATTAAGCTTCATCGCCTGATCAAATTGAGCATTTCAAGGTCTTCCATTTGCTTCTAGTAAACCTTCAAGTCGACAACCATGGAGAAAATGACCGGTCCTTCACCGCCTTCAAGTTCACTCCTTCAAAAGATGCCATTTCGCAAAAGGATTTTAAGATTTTTAGTGTATATTTTTGCTCTGTAAATTCTAGGGTTTCTGTAAGCGTAAAGAGTAAAGTGAAAGGTTTTCTTTCCTTATAAAGAAGATGAAAAGACGTTTGTATTAGTTTATTATATATTTGAACGGTGGTACGCCTTTTGATATTCTTTTGAATTTCAAATTTGAATCGGTGGTACGATTTAAAATTCGACGGTTAATTCTGATTGGCCATCGTAAAGGTTGATTTAATAGGTGTTTGACGCGTGTATTAAAATTGCCACTTGGCTTATAAAATGTATATTTTGAATGCCATTTCGTTAGCCAAAATAATATTATAAATGTGGCAGATAATAATAAAAAATAGAGATCAGTTTAGAGAACTTAGCTGGTTCGTTTCGTTGACTGTTGGCCACTCGCAACAGGTGAGTTTGACTTCTCGCCCGGGTTTCGTCTGACTAAGTTGCTTCATCGGCCTTCGTCTTCGCCCGCATCGGCTTAGCCGATTACGAGTCCGTCCTTCCTTTAACTTGCTTGAACTAGATTCCCAATCTAGTAATCCAAGGTCTCTGCTCGGCTCTAGGAATCTTTCTTGGCAATGGTTTCATCAAGATGTCGGCTATTTGGTAGTCTCAGGCCGACTCTTTCAACTCTAACCCTTTTGTTAAGCACATGGTCTCTAATGAAATGGTGTTTAACGTCAATGTGCTTCGTCCTTGAGTGCAAAACCGGATTGTTGGTTATTGCAATAGCACTATTGTTGTCACACCAAATAGGAACTTCGTTGGCAATAATATTATAGTCCCTTAACTGTTGTCTGATCCATAGAATCTGTGCACAACAGCTATATGCAGCTAGGTATTCTGACTCTGTAGTGGAGATAGAGTTGGAAACCTGCTTCTTGCTAAACCAGGATATCAGTCTGGTTCCTAGGAATTGACACGTTCCACTAGTGCTCTTCCTGTTGATTTTGCATCCTGCGAAATCCGCATCTGAGTATCCTGATAGCTCGAAGTTGTCATCCTTGGGATACCATAGTCCAACATAAATTGTAGACTTTAGGTACTTAATTATCCTCTTGGCTGCATCTAGGTGTGATTGCTTCGGCTTGGACTGGAATCTTGCACAAACTCCAACGACATATGATATGTCTGGCCTGCTTGCAGTGAGGTACAGAAGAGATCCGATGAGTCCTCTGTAGTGGGTTGAGTCCACTGATATGCCTGCCTCGTCTGCATCCAGGTGAGTACTTGTGCTCATTGGAATTCTTGCGGGCTTGGCTGATTCCATTCCATATCTCTTGATAAGATCTCTGGTATACTTTGCTTGGTTGATGAAAATTCCTTTTTCCATCTGCTTAACTTGTAATCCGAGAAAGAAGTTAAGCTTTCCCATCATACTCATCTCAAATTCTCCTTGCATGAGGTTGGAGAATTTCTCGCATAGTTCTGGATTGGTTGACCCGAATATGATATCATCCACATAAATCTGGACTATTAATATGTGGCCTTCGTGCTCCACTCTGAATAGGGTCTTGTCCACTTTCCCTTTGCAAAATCCATTTTTCTCAAGAAACACAGACAGTTTTTCATACCATGCTCTCGGTGCTTGCTTGAGTCCATCTGAGAGCCTTCAATGACTTATAGACTTTGTCTCCTTTGACAAAACACAGGGGTTGCTCTACATAGACTTCTTCTTCTAGGATTCCGTTCGAAACGCACTTTTACATCCATCCGTAGACTTCAAAGTCCTTGAATGCGGCATATGCGAGGAATAGTCGATGGCTTCTAATCTTGCAACAGTGCATAAGTTTCATCAAAATCTATTCCCTCACACTGTGCATAACCTTTTGCTACGAGTCGCTTTATTCCTAACAACGACTCCGTCTTCATCACTCTTGTTTTTATACACCCATTTGGTGCCAATAACTTTCTTGTGATCGTGCATGCATTAGTTCCCAAACTTTGTTTCTTTCCATCTGCTCCAATTCCTCTTGCATGGCATTAATCCATGAATAATCTTCCAAGGCTTGTTCTGTAGTCTTGGGTTCAATTTGCGACATGAAACATGAGAACATCGCCATTCCTGCTGGTAGAGTTGACTGTCTTGTCTTGACTCCATCAGTCAACTTTCCGATAATTTGCTGAATTGGATTATCCTTGAGCCATTTGGGGATCTCGTCCTCTTTTGGGTTTGTTCCCCCTATTGGATTGCTCTGGTGGTTATCTGCATCAGCTGGGTTCTGGTCTGCAACTGGATCAGCTACCGCCTTGTCATCTGCATCTTGGTTCTGAACTGCAGATGAGTCTTTGTCGACTCATTTGGGTCTTCTTCATGACAAGCTGGATCGAGATAGGTTTGGTGATCTGTCGATCTGCGATTGGGTCTTAAATCAGTGCAGTTGGGTCATCAGGCTGGTCTGCAGGTGATTCCATCATTCCAGTGTCATGTATAATGACTTCTTCAAGGGTTGCTGACTTGAGTTTGTTCTCAATTTGCTCAAGTTGTTTCCTGTACTCAATAGTAGATTCATCAAAAACAACATGGGGTGTTTCCTCCACAACTAAGGTTCTTTTTTTAAAAACTCTATATGCCTTGCTTCTTTGGGAATATCCCATAAATAGACCATCATCAGTTTTAGCATCAAAGGCATTTAGCTGTGTTTTACCGTTGTTGTGGATGAAACACTAACAACCAAAAACATGAAAGTAAGCAACAGTAGGAGTTCTATTATTCCGAACCTCATAGAGAGTTTTGCCATGTCTCCCTACTATCATACTCACATTGCAGGTGTGGCGGTGTGTTGGACTTGACCAGAACTTTTTGTAGGTCCGCTTCGCAATCATGGACCTTCTTTGCTTCCTTGAGTTACATTCCTTCTTTCGGCAACACCATTCTCTGGGCGTCACAGCCGCAGAGCTCATCTTTGGATCCCATTACGATCGGCGAAATCGATTATCGCCTTGTTGAGAAACTCTCCTCCTCTATCTGATCTGATCTTGATTATGGAGAGGGATTTCTCATTCTGGATTCTTCTCAGCAGCTCAGGTAGCTTGGTCAGGGTTTCACTCTTCTTATACAGGAAGATAATCCAAGTGTACCTTGAATAATCATCTACTATTACAAGTGCATGCTTTCGGCCGCTCAAAGTTCTTGGCTTGATAGGACCAAATAGATCCATGTGGAGTAGATCTAAGATCCTTGTTGTGAGCGTTGTAGGCTGAACTGGTTTGAACGATGCCTTGGTCTGCTTTCCCTTCTGACAAGCATCACAGAGTGCTTCCTTCTTAAATGCTTCATTTGGAAGTCCTCTGACCAGCTTCTGAGTGCTAATCTTGTTGATGGCTTTGAAGTTCAGGTGACATAGTCTTTTGTGCCACAGCCATCCATTCTCAGCTACAGTCTTGGATAGAAAACAGGAGTTAGGTGTTCCTGTGTTCCAATCAATCATGTAGACGTCTCTTCTTCGGAAACCTTGTAGCTTTATTTCTCCAGATAAGATGTCTATCACCATACACTTCAAGATGGTGAAGACTACTAGATTCTTCTCGTCACAGAACTGGCTTATGCTCAGGAGGTTGTACTTGAGCCCTTTGACATAATGAACTTTGGATATGACAATGTTTCCTCGGTGCAGCTCTCCAAAGCCTTTTGTCTGTCCTCTAGAGCTATCTCCAAAGGTTACATCGGGACCTCTTTCTTTGATGTATTTGGTCAGCATCTTCTTGTTCCCGGTCATATGCCTCGAGCATCCAGAGTCTACAAACCATTCTTCACCTCCAAAATTTGAGCTTGAGGAGATGTGGTTGTAGTCCTTCCACCTTTTCTGCAATTAAATAAGTAGAGATTTAGGTACCCAGATTTGTGTGGGTCCTTTGGGGTTAGTTGGTTTCCTAGAGAATTGATTTCTCCTTGGATTATAAGAATTATTATTATAACCCTTATAAGGTGTATGTGGTCGAGGTCTAAATCTCCTGGTTGGATTGTATACCGGATATTCCTCAAAATTTTGATAGTGTGGGCCATTTCTAAATCTAGGCTGAGACCATTTATTAAACCTTTGTGGTCTCCACACTTGTTCATTTTGGTAATTAGGATAACCTTGAGGTTTCCATCTTCCCCTCCCATTATGAAATCTATTTTTGGGGAGTTGTTGGTAATAGTGGGCATGTTGTCTGGGCTTTGCTTTTGCACAGGCCCTTTGCCTAGTCGCTGTCTAGGTGGCTATCTGGTGTAACATTTGCGGCTAGACGTTTGACTTGGTTGTTGCTGTTTTGAATATCGGTTTATACATGTGCTCGTGATCGAGACTATTGTTTCTCCCTTGATAAACTTGGTTTCGTAACTAGAGGGAGTGTGAGAATCATATCCAAGGCCTGATTTGGTATATAGTGACCTTTTATAAGTACACAATTCGCCTGAGTTGAAGACGCCTTCGGGGAGGTTATTTCTGCGCCCGAGTTTTATTTATCTGTGCCGACTTAGTAAACTCGGCTTTGGCATGAGCAAGTGCGGTGATTTTTCTTTAAGTAAAATGTTTAGCCGGTCTATCTCATTTGTATTGACACTTGCACAGTTTTAAAGTCACCGTAGTTGTCTAAACCTTATTTAAATCTAGGTGAGTTTTTGAAATCATTTTTCACCGCCTATTCTCATCTTGCAGTGAGTCTTCTCTTGATACAACTTGGTGTGCGATTTGAGTGTTTCAAAATCTTTAAATAATCGATTTACCGATTCATGTAGATCCATATCTTGTGACATGGTGAGCTATTATTTGAACCGGTGGGTTTAGAAGTTACCTCTTCATCCTAAGTTTGACATTAGGCAATCATACTCCTCGTCTTCATCGGAAAAGAAACCGCTTGATTCGACATGCTCCTGGTCTTCTCCGATGAGAGCTTTTCTTCTGTCTTCCTTTCTGCCCACCTCCTTCTTGGTTTCGTCCTTCTTGAGCTCGGGACAATCCATTTGGATGTGTCCTATTTTGTGACAGTTGTAGCATTCAACTTTCCAGCTTCCAAATACGGTTCCTTCTTGATTCTCCTTGTAGTTTTTCTTATACTTGGAGTAGTTCTTTCTGAAATTGCTGAACCTTTGCATTATGAAAGCCATTTCTTCCTCAAAATCTAGTGGATTTGGAGGTTTCACATCAGATAGGCTCTTAGCAGGGGACTCGGCTGCAAATGCGATTCCCTTCTCTGCAGGCTCAGTTGAGGATGAACTTGGAAGTTCGAACTCATAGGCCTTCAGATCCGAGAACAGCTCCTGAATCTTTATTTTATTCAGGTCCTTGGACTCTCTCATGGCTACGGCCTTCATGCTCCATTCGGGGTTGAGAGATCTGAGGACCTTAAGTGCCATTTCCCTGTTGCCATAGGTTTTGCCCAGGGAGTTGATCTCATTGATAATTTCAGTGAACCTTGTGTCCACTTGATCTATAGATTCACCATTCTTCATTTTAAAGTTGTCAAATTTTTGGATAGAAATTGACAACTCGTTTTCCTTGATCAGCTCCGTTCCTTCACACATTAGAGCTAATGTGTCCCAAATTTCTTTGGCATTCTTACAGTTTTTGATCTTGACCATGGGGGATTTGTCAAGAGTTTGGTATAACACATCTCTGGCCCTGTTGTCAAGATTGGCCAGCTTTCTTTCTTCGGGGGTCAGCTCCGTTCTCTTCTTAGGAATCTTTTCGGGCCTCCCAGCTGCGATTTCCTCGGCTGTGTTGTCCTTCTCAAAAATGAATGGACCGTCTTCAATGATGCACCACATGTCGTCGTGAATTGAAGATAAGTGTGCCTGCATTCTTATCTTCCACAGATCATACTCGTCAACTGAAAAGACAGGGAGTCTAGAGTGCATGTGTTCCATTATAAAGTGAGAGTTAAGATGTATATATCTAATATAGATCTGGTTCGTGAAAAAATGAACCAACCTCTCTGATACCACTTGTAGGTCACAAGTCGTCCAGGAACAAGTCTAGGGGGGGTGAATAGACTTGTTGAAACTCTTGAACTCTTTTTCACGAAGAGTGAGTTTCTTCAGCTGATAGTTAAACAAATGACTTGGAGTCGTTTGTTCTTGGATATGTGCGGAAGTCAGCTGATGACGAATAGAAATCAACTTAATGAAACACTTAATAATGTATGCGGCAGTTAAAGTATGATGCGGTAAACAAGAAATAACACAGCAATTATAGTGGTCTCAGAGGTGGGGTAATCCTCTACTAATCCACTCTTCTCCAATCCAGTTGGAGATGAATTCACTATAATTTTCAACCAGTGATAAATATTACAGTGATTCAAACCACACTACAACGACTTCCAACGGTGGAAATTCGTGCCGTTGTACACACACTTGATCGCCTTGCACCTCTTGATCCTCGATCCTCGGATGCCTTTACAGTCTCTTACTTCAACCAGTGAAGTACCCCGTACTCAAGATTATAGACAAGAGTGTTTGTCTTCTCCAACTTAAGAGCTTCCTTAAGTATGAACTTTTAGATCTGCTCTTTTCACGATGCTATTTGATTGCTTGAGATTGCTTGATTGCTTTGATCGCTAGAATGTATGTTCGCACCGGTGATTGCTCAGTTTCAAATCTTCGGATATATATAGATCACGATCTCTGAGCTTCTTCCTTGTAGCCGTTGCAAATTTGAACAAATCCGTCCGTTGGAGGGAGACTTCATTGTTTATTATTTCTGAACGTTGCAAGGCTGGATTCCCATTACTTTATTTTATCTTCCGACCGTTGTGAGGACTTCTGCATGTGAGGGCCGAATCTTTTGAATATAAAAGGATTAAAGTCTTCACGGTGGGTCAGGATGATTTAATTAAATCATATCTCTTGCGGGAATCACTCCAATTTGTCTCTTCACGTTGCATGTGAGCTTTCCGTAATATTTGACTTTTCAAAGCATGCTGACGTGGACTTGGAGTACTAGGCTGTAGTCGAGTAGGCTGATATGCAGCTTACATCTCTGCAGGTAGGTCCTCTCGGCTGTTCACTGTTTGTGACTTGTCTGGTCAGGTGAATTCCCTGAGGTACCTCGGCTGCAGTCTGGTCAAACTTCTATGATAAATTTAGTTGACCAGAGCTACTCTGACTGGAGTCGGCTGTTCCTCTCTGATGGACTAGGCTGTACTTAGTACTTAGCCGTTGTTCAGCCTAACTAACTTTTGGCCTACAGAAGACACTCATTTGGTTCTTCTTTACATTTTGCCAAGTTTTATACTTAACATATTTTGGCCTATGGAAGGTACTCATTTGGTTCTTCCTTACATTTTGCCAAGTAATAAACATTTGATTTTAAATTAATGACATCATCAAAATCTAACAAGTATTCCTAACAACGTAATGAAGAGAGAAGGATGTTACTGAACTAAACTGCATACATGCCAACGTACGTAAAGGATTGACGTAGCGTACGTAACCCATCTTAACGTACATAACATGAGTAATATAACGTATGTAATGAAGATTGAAGAGGCAACGGCTAGTTGAGGCTCCAATGCCTATAAATACCATTCCTATGGTATTATTTCAACACAACAACCTTGAGCAAATTGTCTATACTTGTGATATTGTTATACACATTCTTGTTGTTGTAATTGTGCTTAATTGTAAGTATTTGAGTGAGGATTCATGAAAACATACACGAGAGGAAAAAGAAAATATACGATTAGATTCAGTGTTATTAGGAACAAGGATCCGGCATTATTAGAATCACAATCGATATCTAAGTGAGGTCTATCTAGTACCCATAGAAAGCTAGAGAGGTTGATTCCTTGTCCTACGAAAAGGAAAACGGTTTAACTTGGACCGACACAAAGACAAGTACGAGTGGTTTATCACGGACCAATTGAAGACGTGATTGTAACGGTAATCCCTCGACCGATAGAAGAGAGGTGCAGAGGTTATATCTTCATCCTATAGAAAAAGATGCCAAGAGAGGACGTAGGCTCGATTATAGCCAAACCTCTATAAATCCTTGTGTCGTTTATTTCCGCTCTTTATATTTTCGCTTCCGCAAAATAGCGCATTATTCCGATTTGTATCCAACAATTGGTATCGGAGCGGTACTCCGAAAAGCGGCTTAACATCCGAGGAGAAGATCCAAATGGCATTCCAAATTGCTCCAGTCGAAGGCCTTGCTCTTAACCGGCCACCATTTTTTGATGGCTCAAACTTCATGACGTGGAAGAAAACGATGTTAATATTCATCCGAGCATATGACATCGAGCTTTAGAAAGTAATATGTCTTAGTCCAAAAATTCCTCTCAAATACAACGGTACGCTTAAATCTTTCGAAAAATATGATGACGCGGATTGGAAGAACGACCATCTAAATTATAAGGCTACTCAATTTCTATTTTGTGCCTTAAATCCGGAAGAGGTCAATCGTATCTCATCGTGTGAAAGTGCTAAAGAGATATGGAAAATTCTTGAAATCACACACGAAGGGACAACTCAAGTCAAGGAGACGAAGATCAATATGCTTCTCCATGACTACGAGTTATTCATAATGAAGGGTGACGAGTCCATCACCAACATGCTCGACCGATTTTCGGTCATCACAAATGGACTTGCTTCGTTCGGTAAACCATTATCAAGTAGTGAGAAAGTCAAGAAAATCTTAAGATCACTACCTGTTGAATGGGATGGAACGGTGAACGGCGATTATGGAACCGAAAGATCTCAATAATCTTGATTTTAGTGCCCTCGTTGGTTCAATAATAAATTACGAGATTGTCCTTAAATCTCGAAATGCAAAGCCGAAACCGAAGGAAAGATCGATAGCCTTGAAGGCTAAGATGTTAAAAAGAGAAGAAATCCCGGTTGATGAAAGCGACGAAGAATCGACTTATTATGCCAAGAATATTAATAAGTTCCAACACTTATTAAATCGGAGAAAGAAAGATTCAGGCGAATATAAGAAATTCGACAACAATTGTCGATTATGTGGAAAACCAGGCCACTTTGCAAAGAATTGCCGAGTAAAACCCAAGAAGGAGGTTCTCGTTGCAACATGGAGCGATGACGACGAAGATGATGATTTTATCAATCAAAATAATCTCGCTCTCATGGCCCGAAGTTCATTCGATGATAGCGACGTCGAAAGCCAAGTAAGTAATTCTCACGATGAATTATTTGAAGTATTTGAATTACTGCATACCGATTTTCAAAATGCTTTATCCGAGATTAAATCCCTTAAATCTAAATATAAAACATTGGAAATTGAAAATTCCAAAATTCTTGAAAAGGGAAAAGTTGTCGAGACCGATCATTCAAAATGCGTTGAAAATGAAAATATTTTAAAGAATGATCTCATGAAAGTTCAAACCGAGCTCACAAATTTAACAAAGAAATTTTCGCGTGGAAATGAAAAATTTGAACAAATACTATCGGTTCAAAAATTTACCTTAAATAAACAGGGGTTGGGATTCAAACCACGTTCTAAAAATGAATCCGTAAATTTCAAAATACCCCATTGTGAAAAATGTTTGAAAATTGGGCACCACATTTTGAATTGCAAAAGCCCAAGACGGACGATTAAAATAAAAAAAGATTTGGATTCCAAAAGGAACCATTATTCCCAACATCGTCCATATTTCAAAACAAAAACCGAGTATCGGTTGGATCCCCAAAAACTGATTTTATTTGTTTTAATATTTTACTTAATACATTTTTCAGGGGGAGTTTTACCCGTTTTTATGTCTATCATGATTTATACATTTATTTATACATTTTTTTTTGATGAAGACAAAAAGGGGGAGAAAAGAGAAAAGAAGAATGATGAATGGGATTAACCCTGAAAGGGGAAGAAAACGAAGAAGAAAATAAGTGTCGAGAAAAATTAAAAATTAAAAATAATATTCCGATGTTAACAGGGGGAGAAGTCGAAGAAAAAGTCGACAGAGTTGAAAAGAAAAAGAAAAGAAAAGAAGGAGTCGAAAAAGAAATGGGAGAAGAAACTAACGAAACGGACAAAGTCGAAAAATTTGGTCTGTTCAAATATACATATATTTGTATTTTGCAGGTAAATCCCATTGACGAAGTGTTGTTTTGTAATCATCAAAAAGGGAGAGATTGTTGGAATATTCTATTCCACACATATATAAAAGTGTTTTGATGATTGAGTTGTTTAATCGAAGAAAACAACAATGAAGCGAAACAAAACAACAAAGAAGACGAAGAGTGAAAAGCTGGCCAAAAGTAAAGTTAACGTACGTAGTACGTACAAGAATATTAACGTACATAACTAGGCGATCTTAACGTACGTAATGGTATCATGCTAACGTACGTAATGAAGGTTTTCAGATTTCAAACCAGATGAACGTTGGAAGAGTCAAAGTTAGAAAAGCTACAACGGACATATGTCGTCAGCAATGACATATACTTAACGTACGTAATGGTGAAGGAGATAACATATGTAATGAAAAGAGAAGGATGCTACTGAACTAAACTGCATACATGCTAACGTATGTTGTTTCGAGTTTCTCGTAAGTTCATTTAATGTTATTATTCATGTTGCGAGCTTTATCTTAGTGTTTCGATCGTGTATCGTGTATTTCGGTCGTTTTGGGCCGTTTTCATAATTTCCTAAAGTTTGGGGTAATTACTTCCATAGTCGAATTTCGAGCCTTTGAGTGGTAGGAATTGTGTGTTCTCTTAGCGCTTAGATTCGTATTTGTGAGTACTTCGTAACCGTATCTTCGATTTATATTCAGGTCTGGGTTTCGGGGTTGTCCGGACTGTCGGAGTTGGCCACGGCCGAGTCATGGTCGTACGTGTTGGGGCATTGGCAGACCTGGCCGTGTTACGACCGTAATGGTCCGGCAGTTACAACGGTAAGGCGTGTTACGTATGTAAGCCCTGGCCGGTAACGCACGTAACGCTGACGGCAGTTTTGGGCAGAAGGGTCGAGATGGCCGGTTACGGCCGTAAGCCATGGCCGGTTACGGCCGTAAGCGCTCAGCAGGGATCGGCTATTTAAGGCCTGGGCACCGGGTCACTCGGCCATTTCCACTTTTTTCTTCATTTTTTGCGATCCTTCGACAGAAATTGAGGGTTTTGATCAGAAGCATATTAGAACAACATCTTTTGGAAGGCTTATGTTGATTATAACATCTAATCCTTGTTCTTCGCCAGATCGAGGTAATTTCTTGAAATCTCCTAGGATTGACTTTCGAGATTTCCTTCTTGATTTTCATTGTTCATCCGATTTTGATGAATTGGTTGATGTTATTGAGCATTAATAATCGTGTTCTATGGGTTGTATATCCATATTTCGAGTTTGCTCAACTCGATTGGTTATTCGAGTGTTCTTGGGAGTTATCGAACGTTGAGTGTTCGATTAAATGTCTCAATGAGTTTCCTTTCGTTAGTTTGGTGGGATTTCCCTTGTTTTTGACCTTGATTCTCATTGTAATCGTATCTTCGTTGTTTTTATTGTTCCTTTCGGAGGATTATAGGTGCTCGAGGATTCCGAGTTGAATCCTATTTGGTGATTGATAATTCGTGTGGTGTTATTCTCGTAGTACTCGTGGTGCTATCGCGTTCTTGATAGTGTTTGGAGGTTCGGGGCTGTTCGATCGCATCCCATCCGTCGTCTCATTGCAGTAGTGGTTTTGAGGCAAGTACCTTGTTCATACATTTCTTGTTTTGTGGATATGATGATTGGTGATCGTCTAGGTATGTTTGTTTGTTTGTTTGAAATGAACTTTCAAAAGATTCAGTTTAGCCTCGTTAAGGGCTCACTTTCCAAACACGTGTGTTTTGGGAATGGTGTGTTTCGTGAATGGTTAAGTAAACCCTGTGAATACGCTTGGTGTTGTTGTTGTGCTTTGATAATACATATACATATATTATCTCATTTCGGTGTGTTGTGATTTGACACTTGTGTCGTGCTATGTGTTTGTTGCCTTTGGGTGAATTGTTTGGATATCCTTGGCGTGCTGTGTTATGTGTGTGAATGTGTGTATATAGGTGGGGTCTACGGTGACACATGACATGCAATCATGTGGTCAGGATGCAACAAGTGATTGATCCAACCGACATGTGATTATGTGGTCAGTAGACAACATGTGATTGATTCAACCGTGAGATGACGTGGCAAGTGATCACGGTGGTGTAAGGAACCTACGGTGACACATGACATGCGATCATGTGGTCAGGAGACAACAAGTGATTGATACAACCGTGAGATGAGGTGGCATGTGTTCACTGTGTTATGTATATGATTTGGATGTATCGACCAGGTCGAGTACCTTGGGTGTGACCGAGATTTTGTATCTTGGGTGGTTATGTTTTGTGGATTTTATGTCCGTCGAGGACACGTGACGTGGGTTTTGACCCTGTGAACTGTTGTTGGATTTTTATTTGTGAAAACAAAACCTTTGGGCTGTGACCCCTGTTGATTTCGGAAAGAGAAAGATTCGATAATCCTAAAATATTTTCCGTTAAAACTCCCGAGGGCATTTTAAACCGTTTTACAAATTGTTCTCATGATTTATGACCTTTAGAATTTGGAAAGTTTTACTCAAACTCTTGCCTCGGGAAGTACTCCTTTGTTATGTTTGGATCCGTGAGGATTCCTGGTTATTGTTATTCATGAAACACGATTTGGATGATTCGTATTTGCACTAGCAAAATTGTGGAATTTTGCTAACCCCCGAGTAACCGGGGGGTGGATGTCTGTATTTGCATTCAGGTTTTGGGGAGCATGGTGCAGTGTCGGTATGAAGGATGATGAAAGATGATCGATACTAATCACATGAGAACCCATACATTGTTGTATTGGTTCAGTTATACTTTATTTCCGATGCAGTATTTTCCCGTTGTACGGGAGTATGTTGTATTTGATCCCTGCATGGGCATGTACTGAGATTGAGTTGTATGTATTTATTGAAAGACCAATTCGGTCTACTGAGTCATTTTAGCCTCAAAGGCTTTGTTGAGATGTTCGATTTTGTTACCAGCCTGGTAGAATCTTGAGGAAAGGTTCTACGGCGTGTAATATCCCTAAGCGGATTGGGGGTGTTACATAAATGGTATCGGAGCTTAGGTTGTGGAAACCTAGGCTGTCGGGTTTAGTGGTGTCTGTTGAGTTTTTGTCTCGTCGTATTTTGTCTGACTGAGTCGTGTCGCGATGCGTCGTCTGAGTTGGTTGGTCGTGATTAGTATCTTGGGGCGATCATCATCTTTGTGGGACCTGTGGATGTAAGTCTCCCTTCTTTGTGTTGTGCCTCGTGTGACACGAGTTACTGGTATGATTATGTGTTAAGTGACGGAATCTTTATGCAGATTCTCGGTTTCGTGATGCGTTTATGTGACTCTCATGTTTCCTTTATATGAGGAGTGTTGTCATTATTTATGTCCTTTTGACTGTGATATTTGACTGTTTGTTTCCGGTAAAAGATAGGTGTTGTCTTGGTTTTGAACGAGTTGATCCTTGTATTATGATGTATGTAAGTGAATATCGATACGTGTGAGTTTTGGGCATTCTGGCCTATTGGATTTTTGAAAAGCTTGAGTATCTTAGAAAATAAATTTCGAGACGTACTTTATAAAATGAATTATTTTCTCATGGTACCTTCGAGGTGCCACAGTACGATTCAAAATTATTCCAGTCGAGGACCAAAATATTTTGAGTCATTTTCAATTATTTAGAAATGCTTTGCTTAGACCCGAGGGTCGAATATTTCTGAAAGTTTTTACTAAAACGAAAGTGTCCTCGTTTTATCAAACGCAAGATGGTTTTCAAAGTCTCGATAATGGTGTTTGTACTACTTTTTTTGTAAAGTGATACTCAAGATCAACTAGTGTTTCCAAAATCATTTTTTTCAAAGGTGGTTTTCGTTTTTAAAACCTAGCACTTCCTGCTTGTGGTCGTAGAAGGTGTGTATGATGTTAGTATTGTCATTTGGGTGTTAGCCCTCCGAATTGTGATTGAATTGGTGGTGTGAGCGTTGAGTCGTTCGCCACGCATTTGTTGTACTAGCCCTCTGTGAGAGGTGTGATGTGGTACTTAGTGTTTGTCGCCTCATGGTGAATTGCGTGTTGTCGCACGTGCGAGCTATTAAAGCTTGGGTTTGTACGTTTGTGTAAATGTGTGATTGTTTCATGATGTTTTGTGATTATGTGCTGGTTATCTTTCGGGCCGTAGAGATCGCCGAACAATGCCGTCATTGCTGTGTTGTTGATATGTATGTTGCCTTATGTTGGCCACTAAGTATACTGGATACAGCTTGGAAAGTGTTTTAAACAACAAGCTGTACGGTTTTAAATCTGAGTGCGTAGCGGAAGTCTTTAATACAGTAAGTTGCTGAGGATACAGCAACTCGGTGTGCAGTGTATACTTAAATAATCACAGTTAATAAAACAATAAAGACAGAAGGTAAATAACACAATATTTAAAGTGGTTCGAGGTAAACCACTCTACGTCCACTGGTCCTCCACACAGGAGTAAAAAGTTTATTATAATTACTGTGTACACAACTAGGTAATTATAACAACACCTGATCAATATATTGTTCACATAGATTGATATAAAGATCTTAGCTTTCAATCGTTCACACAGATTGGTTTGAGCTAACACTTGACTGGATTCTTCACAAACAGTTCTGAAGCTTCGTCTTCTTCAATGCAAGTCCATCACACACAGTTCGGGAGTAGCAAGGATTCCTAAGTCCACACATGGCTAATATGAGTTTGTTCAAAGATAGAACAAGGTTTGAACAACAGCTATGACTTTCTGGGCTTTAAGCTGATAATGTGTTGTTCAAGATTTGAGCATTGTATATCTCTTCTATCTGAATAGCAGAAAGCTTGGGGAGATATGTTTTGCTCTGAATATTTCTTGTAAGCATTGTTCTTTTGTAAGTCGTGAATAATCTGTAGATTTTCAGTCGTTCTTTCGTGGTGGATGATCTTCAAACTCTAGAGATATATATAGCCTCTGAAATATATCCGTTAGGCAAGATTCTGCGACAACTGATATTTGACTGAGATCCGGATATTGCGGGATTTGAAGATCTTCTGACTTACAGTATTTAAATACTTTATCCTTTAGTATTTAAATACTTCTTTATCAGCGGGACTTGACTTCTAGCAAATACTGAAGATTTCTTCTTGTCCTGTTGAGAGCTGTATGGAATGATCACTGTATTGATATTCGAGACAGCTTCCATACTTTAGCTTTGCGGGACTCTTTGCTGTATGATCAATATACTGTATGGTTGGGACTGCGAGTGGTCTTCGATACATGGTTTGATACTTGATCAGCTTTTCGGTACAGCTAGAGGCGGTATCCAGGATTTGGCATATTATCAAAACATTCTGACAATATGATCGATACAAGCTTTGTTTATTCAAACGGCATCGATACTGTAACACCCCAACTAGGCGGATATTACAGTGCCGTGGACCCCCGACTGGGACCCACCAAGCGAATGAAAACTGATGAATTAAATAATATAATTGTAGTACCGAACCACATTATATTACCAAATACTCCGATGAGGAGCTTAAGTACAAAACACCAGGACAATACCGAATACTAGTATATTTTATATGAAGATAAAATACACAACACTGAATGAAACGGAGTAACCAAATGAAAATCTGCAGCGGAAAATAAATGACAACAATAGGAATGACTGAAAGGATTGGGGCCCCCTACTAGTATTACTGGGACTCCTCGCCATCAACGTTATATTCCCGTGCTTTTGCCTTGCCATGACCTGAAAACAAAATCCCCAAACGGGGTCAGTTACACAGAACAACAATCCTCAAGAGTTGAATATACACAATCCTGTCGAAACACACGCAATCAAACATGCTATATGAATCAACTAACAGTATGGCTTAAAGGAATGGCGCCACACTACGTCTGGGATGGAAATGTATCCGTGCACAAGCCACCAATGAGTATCGATTGAATACACGTGTGGTCTTGTACCTAATCAGTCTCATGAAGCCATCGACTCGTGTGCACAGTCCAATGTGAGGCCACCAACCAACACACGACTAAAATGTGCCCGACATGAAAATCCTACACATACCAACCGGCACGCCAGTATGACCCGGAATGCCACGATATAACAAAAGTGACATCGAAAATGAATAATGACTCACCAAGATGAAATGATGGTGAAATGAATGACAGCTCAATGAAATGATTGGAACCGTCGTTCCTCGTGAATGAAGTAATTAAGTGACAATTACAAGTTTTGAAACGGTTAGTACCTTATGAATGAATTATGATTATGAATGAACAACAACGAAAGGAATGAATATCCTTTTAACTGAGTAAGAATTAACTTACACAAAACCGGTGACAATTATCCTTCCACGAACAACGTCCTAATTGAGATATCGGTCGCTCCAAAACATCATATCTCAATACAAAATCGAAATCCAAGATGTTGAAGAAATTACCTCTTGAAGATCCAAGCACTTTGATCCAAAAAACACGCATTAGATCGATCATCCGGGCTTCACGATCGAAAGGAGATGAAGAAAAACCAAGTATTCAAGTGATAGATGATGGGAAGTCTTCCCCCTCAAGCCCTCTCTCTCGTATAGGTTGAAGAAATGGGAGAAAATCAGTTGATCTCGCTCAAAAACGCAATTATAGTGCTGACTGCACTGTATGCCGCGGCCCGGCCGAAGTGTGCCGCGGCACAGGGCTAAAACTGCCCCCAGTGATCGGCAGCGTGCCGCGGCCCGGACAATGTGCCGCGGCAGTGACTCGGCAGTGTGCCGCGGCCCTGTCGGCATGAGCCGCAGCCCGCGGTACAGAGGGGTTGGCCGATAATTGCAACATGAGTGTGCCGCGGCCCGGACGGGTGTGCCGCGGCCCTTCCGGCATGAGCCACGGCCCCCGGTACAGGCTGCTCGACCAAAACTGGAAAATGTGTGACTTAGCTATTTCGACCATAACTCTCTCATCCGGACTCCGATTGACTCACCGTTTGAACCATTGGAAAGCTAACTTGATGATATATAATATTTGAAAAGATTCAAAATTTTTGGAGTTTCCAAAAATTAATGGTGATTTAACAAAGTCGAACTCATACGTGGAAAGTTGAAACAATGAACAATACCGATACACAACTCGAAGTTATTTCGAACGGTGAACATGGATGAATGAATGTGGATGATGAACGGTTATTAGCAAGTGAAAAATTACATAGAAAGAATTACCGAATGAAATTATTGAATGATAATGACTGAATTACAACCGGGTATTACAGATACAAGGTTATTGTTATCCCAACAATTTCCCCCTTTTTGATAATTTGCCAAGTCCTTCCGAGTCTTCTTTTAAAGCTTTATCCAAACATCCTTGATGATGCCAAAACTTTGACATTTGGAGGTTTGAAGTAGGGCAGATTTCTTGGTCTTCTTTCGAATGTTCTGTCATTCGGTATTTGGCTTAATACTAAGAACTGCTTGCAGGCAAGTTCAGCTTTTATCAAAAGAAAGTTACATTGAAAACTTATGATTGGCGCACAGGCATAATCTTACATTGTTTTCTAGATGCATACAACTTAAACTATGAACTGTTCGCAGACAAGTTCTTACAGCTTGTGTATGAGATGGGTTTCATAATATGAATACAGTAAGAATAAATAAAGTGGCTGTAAACATATAAGAACACAGTAGATTACGAGTTGTAATCTTTCAAGACAGGCAAAAATTTTATTGATGATTGAAATGAAGTACAAAGATTGCTGTTTTGAAAATAAAATTACAATTGAATAATACACTAAGGTATTCAGCTCCTAAAGTCAGAGTGTCTCCATGGTCGCTTGGAAGGTTCATTCTTGGTGTTTTTCCACCAGTATTGATGGGCTTCCTTGTCTCGACTCTGATAAATGGCTCGACCTTCATATGATTTGTCGAAGAGAAGGATCCAATCCTCTGGGTGGGTCACCAAGTCACCATTCTTGTGCTTTGATTTCATCTGCAGCTGTAGCGGGAGTGTTCCTTATTCCAGCTTCTTCTTGAATTCCTCTGCAGCTTCCTGTACCATTCTGCATATATTGAATAAAGGGGAATCCCTGATAAGTACAACGAAGTATCTTAACAGTTCATTTCTCCTCCAGTCTTTGATCTCTGCAGCGGTAGGTTGATAGTCTGCCGGGAGGTTCATAGAGTGCGGCTTTCGGACTAAGCTTTTCCAAGGATACTTAGGATTCTGGAATTCTGGTCTTTCTCTCTGTATCCTTACGTTCGGTGTTGAGATACGGGCTATGTCTGCAGTGATGGAGTCTTCAAACAGAGCTAACAACTCTTTCTCTTGCTGTACCCTGGTTCTCCTAGTGGCTTCCCTTGCTTCTTCCCCCCTTTTGGCATCATCAAGGTATGACACCTTTTCATCAAGACGTTCCAGGATCTCCAGAGCAGCATCCTGTTTCGTCTCAATATTTGACATTCTCTCAACAAGGGAGGAGAGCACCTGTGACATATCTTTTATATTCTTTTCATGGGCTCGCAGTTGGGAACCAGATTCGATCAGAGCAGATGTGGTCTTGGCCTCTGACATGCGGAGTTTCGATTCCTCTTCTCTCAGGATCTGTTCTTGCTTCTCTTATAGTTGGCTCAGAGCTTGCTTGAAGACATGTGGCAAGACAGTGAAGGCTTCGACTACTCGAGAGACTTCATGCCTTAGTCCGGTCATTTCTTCAATAACATATGTGTGAAGCCAATCAAGAGCCTTTTCTACAGAGTGTAGAGCATTGACTGCATCCTAAATAAACATAGTTTGGAGGCCAAGAGCACATAATCGCTCTTTTCTTGTTTCGGTGCGGGGAGAGTCTGGATGGGCAAAGTACTCGACTCCATTTAACCTTCTCAAATTCACGTCAGGGCGTGAAGTGAGTTGGACATCCTCAGGTATAGTACCGTCGTCGGATTCCAAGGCGGTTGATGGGGTGGGAGTAACTGTTTCAGGTTCGGCGGCAGGTGGTGCGGCATCCTCCTGTGTCGAAATGGTTTCTGTAGACATGGATACAGGAGGACCAATTCCTCTTGGTGTCTCTCAGCATCTGCCTATTCCGGCAGAGGGACTGATTCCTCTTGCTGGATGGCGCTTGATTCTTCTTCTTCGGCGGCGATAGCAGGCTTGGGTGCCTGTTGCGAAACATGTTCTTCTTCCTCGACATGAGGGACTGAATCCTCATTGTCAGGAACATTGGCTTGATGTGGCGAAGGGGGCGACTGATGGGTAGATGTCCCTTCATCTTTATTGGCTTGGGCTTCCTCTCGACTCATCCGCAAACCAGCCTGGAGTGCGTCATCATCGTCGTCGGAATCAGGATCAGATTTTGGACTGTCGGGAGTTTTCATTGACGAAGCTTTTCCTTTCCTTGGAGCCTCAGCCTTATCAAGCAGATGACTCTCAATAAGCTCCTTAATGAATAAGTTGTCCCATTGGATCAGGACAGCAATTTCTTGAGTGTCCGTCACTTCCAAAACGAATTTCTCTTCGTTACACCACTCGCTCCAGTTGTACAAAGTTTCATACGGAGCAAGTCTAAAGCTCTTCCATTAGAGAAACCGCTCGAATGACTGTTCAATCTGCATGGAAAGCAAGGTCTTGGAAATTATTGTGTCCGGGGAGGGACTCCGTACAGCGTCTAGGTTTGCTGTAGGAAGGGATTCCTCTATAGGTGTGGGATCCTGTATTGGAGAGGGATTCCTTACCGGGGATGGTACCCCGAAGGAAGGTGGATCCTGAACGGGTGTGGAATCCTGTATAGGAGAGGTAGATATTGGCTCCAAACAGGCATCCGACTCGCCAGAGTCTTTTAAGTTGGCAGATGTCCTCGTATCCGTCGTAGCCACCAAGGGCTCAGGATCTAGTTTCGATACAGTAGCGGGCATCTCTTCCACATGGGTTAGGTCCTGGGGTAGTTGATCAGTGGGTTGCGCCACGATAGGAGCATCCTCGGAGGGTTCTGTAGCTTTAACTTTCGTAAGCCTCCTTAGCTTCCTTTTCGGCTTCTCAACAGCAACTGGTGTTTTGCTGTGAGATCTTTTTATCTTATTTGAAGATTTGACACTTTGGGACTTATAAGAAATGTCCCTCGGATCTGCAGACAGCGGCAAATTCCGGATAAAAGTTCTGTTGGCAATCAGGACGCTCTGGTTGAAGGCAGTGGGCCTGACGCCTCCTAGGAATATCCGTGAACTGATCTTCTTCGCTTCTGCGGTTTGCTGAAGTCCTAACTTCATCAAAACATGGTTTAAGAATAAACCAAACGATTTCTTCTGAGTAGCAGGTTTAGACACCTCTTCCTGCAAATGTTTAAGGATGACCTGACACCAGTTGACCTTCTCGCAGGTCATTATAGCGACCATCATCCTGAATCTGAGATTGGTGCACATCTCAAAATCACCTGTACGATTCTTAATAATGCGGTAGCAAAAATCATGTAAGTAAACAAACGGTAAACAAAAATTCTTCTTATGGCATGTGGTGTGAACCACTTCCACCGTTGCTAAACCGGTGAATAAGCCATAGTACTGAGTCAGCAATTCTTGAGACCCAAAGGTCTCAAGTTCTTCCATGGTCAGGCCATCAGAGGGTGGCCTGCAGATGTTTTGGAGCAGCTCTCGATCAACGCGGATCTCCACTCCGCGAATAACGGCTGTGATATCAGGGACATGACCTCCTTGAGCCAGAGGCAGAAAATGAACTACGGAGTTGAGGTAGAATTCCTCAACCAGCTGAGCGTAATAGTTCTCGGCGGTGTGGCTCCCAAGGCGGTAGAGGCCTTGTTGATGGATTCTTGTAGTGATGACCTCCATGGCATCGACGTCATCACTTTCAGCGTGAATGCGTTCCATCACGATAGATCTGGAGAAGATCCGTCCATCGATGAAGTTGAGTGACTTCTTGAGAGAGGTGGAAGATGTCTGAGTAGACGCCATTGATGATTTTCAAGTAACGGGAAAAAGATACAAGAAAAATATGCAGTTTAACACAGAAAAATCTTGTAGGCTGAATGTTTGAGTGCTCTTAAAATATGCAGAAGGCGTAAAGAGTCTCAAATGGCATTTACAGTCCTTTTATAATAGGCGGCGAAGAAGGGTTTTCATAGAACGAATGGTCAGACTTAAGGGATGGGAACCGGTGTTTAAAAATGAACGGTCACGATGGACTGAGTGTAACTGGTACACATATCCATTGAATTTTAATATAGGTGCAGGTCCCACTTCTAACATTTCACATTACCCTTAATGCCTAAAACAACGGTATTAAATATTAAACAATTTGAAAACATCGCGGCTTTTGAGATTCGATTGTCCAGATGTCGTGTAAGGCATTTAATGTAAATGACGTTTGACATGAAAACAGGGCACGTGGACAAAAATTGTATTTAAAATGAAATATTATAATATATAATGAAGCGAATTCCCATAGTATGTGCTGTATCCGCGACGATACAGCATTCCCCCTTAAAAGGTACATATAGGTTTCAATTCCATACAACAACTTTTGGATTAATGCTGTATTCATGGGTCATACTGTATTCCCCCTTAATTATTGCAGACGTCAGCTGTAGGATGATTCATATCGCTTTGTTCCCTACAGTGTTGTATTGAAGGCTCTGAGTGTAGAGATAATTAATGGTGGATACTGTATTCTTGGGTCTTACAGCATTCCCCCTCAATTGTTGAGTAAAAACAGTAAATACTTACAGGGAGTCAGGCTGTAGCAATCCCAATTCTTGTCGAAGCATGTTGAATCTTGCTGTATCGAGAGGCTTGGTGAAAATGTCGGCCAACTGAACATCTGTATGAACTTTTTCCAGTCGAACATCCTTGTTCTCGACATAATTCCTAATGAAATGATGCTTCATGTGGATATGCTTAGTGCGTGAATGCAATACAGGGTTGTGCGTTATTGCAATTGCATTCGTGCTATCGCACATGATGGGTGTTTCCTTGGCTTCAATCCCATAATCTGACAACTGTTGATGTATCCAAAGGATCTGCATACAGCAACTACCAGCAGCATAGTACTCTGATTCAGCCGTGGAAAGTGAGTTTGCCAATTGCTTCTTACTGAACCAAGACACAAGTCTAGGTCCAAGAAAGTGACAAGTTCCACTTGTACTCTTCTTATCTAGCTTGCAGCCTCCAAGATCCGAGTCGCTGTAGCCAACTAAATCGAATCCGCCTTCTTTAGGATACCATAGTCCTACATCGATTGTTCCTTTAATATACTTCAGGATTCGTTTAGCTGTATTGAAGTGTGATTCTTTAGGTGCTACTTGATATCTTGCACACACTCCTACAGCAAACTGGATATCGGGCCTGCTAGCCATTATGTATAGGAGCGAGCCAATAAGCTTCCTGTAGAGTGATTGGTCAACCGGCTTTCCGGCTTCATCAGCACTAATTTGCACGGAAGTGCTCATGGGGTTGACGATGATTTGGAAGTGTTCATTCCAAATTTGTTGGGAAGCTCGTTGCTGTATTTTTCCTGGTTGATGAAGATCCCTGTAGGCAACTGCTTTACCTGCAAACCTAGGAAATAACTAAGTTCTCCCATCATACTCATTTCAAATTTACTTTGCATGAGACGAGAGAACCTTTGACATAAAGCAAGGTTAGTTGAACCAAATATAATGTCATATACATAGATTTGAACCATTAGAAGGTCATCGCCTTCCTGTATTTTGAACAAGGTCTTGTCCACAGCACCTTTCTCAAATCCATTATTGGTTAGATACTGGGACAGGGTCTCATACCATGCTCTAGAGGCTTGCTTAAGTCCATACAGTGCTTTTCTTAGCCTGTATACTAGATCTATGCCGTCTGTGTTGGCAAACCCTGGTGGTTGTTCAACATAAACTTCTTCGGCAAGGTCTCCATTTAGGAATGCACTTTTGACGTCTATTTGATATACAATGAAGCTCTTATGGGCGGCAAATGCTAAAAATATCCTAATGGCCTCTAGTCTGGCTATAGGGGCAAACGTTTCATCGTAGTCTATGCCTTCTTCCTGTTTATAGCCTTGTGCGACTAGTCTGGATTTATTCCTTATAATTAGTCCATTTTCGATCCTTCTTGTTTCTAAATACCCATTTGGTTCCAATAACTGATTGATGCGTAGTTCTGGGTACAAGATACCATACATTGTTTCTTTCGAAACCGTTAAGCTCTTCTTCCATAGATGTTATCCAATGGGAATTATTGAGAGCTTCTATGGTAGAAACAGGTTCGGACTGGGCTAAGAATACATTAATAGTGCACATATTGAGTCTTCTAAGCTCGGATTGAGATTTCCATTCAGGGAAAGGTGATATCTCAGTATCTGGTTCTTCTTATGCACCCAGTACATTTCCTTATGTACTTTGTATTCTCCTACGAGTAGAAACACCAGCATTAATGTTTCCAATGATCAGCTCTTGCGGGTGATCTCTCAACCATCTTCGGTCGGGTTCTAATTCGGGGTCCCATACTGTATCTTGAGTTGCTGTAGTTTCATCTTCAGCTTGTACAGCATCGGCTTCATCTAAGTCGATTCTTACAGCTGCGGGGTTGATTTCTAGGTCAACAACAGGTTCTATGGGAGTTGGTGGATCTAAGATGGAAAGTTGTTGGATGTTTTGAGTAACAGCTTCTACTCCTGTAGGGTCATAGTGAGGTTCGTCGAACACTACATGAACTGATTCCTCGATCATCAGCTTTCTTTTATTAAAGATCGTGTAAGCTTTGCTGACGGAGGAATATCCTACAAATATTCCTTCATCCGACTTCTCATCAAAGGTTCTAAGTTGATCCTTCCCATTGTTCAACAGATAGCACCTGCATCCAAAAATGTGAAAATACGAAACTAACGGAGTTTTATTGTTCCATACCTCGTATGCTGTTTTGTTGTGTTGCTTGTTGACGATACATCGGTTTTGAGTGTAGCATGCTGTATTGGTTGCTTCACCCCAGAAATGCTATGGCAACTTGCTTGCGGCAATCATTGTCCTTGTTGCTTCCTTCAGCGTCCTATTCTTTCGCTCGGCAACACCATTTTGTTGAGGTGTACGGGCAGCTGAGTATTCGTGCTGTATCTCATTTTCCGAACAGTATTGCTTTATAGAGCGGTTAGTAAATTCTGTACCTCTATCGGAACGAATGGACACGATAGTCGATCCTTTTTCATTTTGAAGCTTTCTCAGGAGCTTGGGCAGCTTTGATGTTGTTTCCTTCTTTTTGCTTAAGAAAATTGTCCAAGCATACCTGGAGTAATCATCAGCAACAACGAGACAGTATTTCTTACCTCCCAAACTTACCGTGTCTACAGGACCATAGAGATCTATGTGTAGCATTAACTCTGTGGGTTGAAAGGTAGGATTTGCTATTCAGGGTGGACTTGATTTGCTTGCCTTTTTGACATGGTCCACAGACACTGTCTTTTTGGAATGATACATTCGGCAATCCTCTAACCAGTCCCTGTCTTGAGAGCTTGTTGATCGTCTTGAAGTTGACGTGTGACATCCTCTTGTGCCATAGCCAGTTTAGATCTGCAGTGCCTTTGGCAACTAAACAAGGAATTGTGGAGCTCGTAGGCATCCAGTCAGCAATATACATATTACTTGATCTGCTTCCTATGAGCATAACTTCTTTGGTTAGGATGTTCTTGACTCTACAGTGATCTATATAGAACTTCACCGAGAACTGTTTTTCACAGAACTGGATAATACTAAGTAGATTGTACTGTAAGCCTTAAACATGAGCTACATCAGTGACTTTGAATTTTCCGACAAGAAGGTTTCCTTTTCCTCTTGTTCTTCCTATAGATTTATCACCGAAGCGCACTTTTGGACCGCGACCTTCTACGAAATCTGATAGCTTGCTTCTATCTCCTGTTATGTGCCGGGAGCATCCGCTGTCGAAGTACCATATGTCCTTCTCCAAAATGTCCTGTAGGACATAAATTATGTAGATTTAGGTCCCCTTTGATTGTTGGGTCCGTGAATATTAGTACCTTTTGGTACCCAAATTTTCCTGACAGCAATTGGTTTACTGTAGGTTACATTTGCTACAGATTTGCAGTATCTACATGGGGAATGTATGTAGTTACGGTATCCATGATAATTATTATGCATGTAAAAATCAGGGTTATTATTATTAATACAGTACGTATGCCGTCTCGGAGGTGGAGCCATTTTCTTTGGCCTTACAGCTTGCCTTGTGGGTCTCCAATTGGATTCCCAACGCTGTTGTTGATACTGTGTGGAAACTTGCTTTCTTGATGGATAATGAGGCTCCTATATCCAATACCTAGGCGTGTTGTACTGAAAGTACTGCCGTGCGGGCCTTTGGTATTTGGATACAACCTTCTTTTTGAACAGCTGTTGGCACTGTTGATATGCTCGGGGAGCATGCTGTTGCGTGTGCCTTACAGGTTGGAATGGCTTATGATTCCGCTGTCTTGAATAGGATTGCGGGGCGGAATGGCAGCCTTTGCTTTTCGCGGTGCAGCAGGTTCCTTCACAGGACTTGGAGTTTCTTCAGATACAGGATGTGTTCCACACTCTTGACGAACACAGTACTTGTTTTTCCTTTGTTGGGAAATGAGCTGTATCCTAAGCCACTTTTATCATGAGCATGTTGCCCAGTGCTTAGAATTTCATCCATTCTTTTAGATGATTTCTCGAAAGATTTCAGAATGGTCTCAAGTTCGCTTCCTCGCTTTTCGAGAGTATTAAATTTTGCTTGAAGTAGAGCAAAATCATTTGTCTTGCTTCCATTTTGAGACTTAGTCTCACTTAGTTCATGAGCAAGTTGATGATTGCTCTCCACGAGTTTTTCATTCTCGACCTTGCTGTTTTCCCAATCAATAGACATATTTTCATAATTTATCTTTAGCAAGTCGTTTTCTTCTTTCAGCTCTATGTTGGAAAGTTGAAGCTGAATGTTTTCATTTTTAAAAGTCTCGTGGGCTTTTTGTTTTTAAATTCATTCATCATGTTTTCAAAAGTATGCGATGCATTTACTGGAATAATTGAGGTTGAGCTTACCTCATAATCGCTATCTTCTTCTTCCGGAATGTCTTTTGCCATAAAGCACATATATGCCTTATCTTCGAATTCATCATCAGATGAGTCACTTTCAGTGACTACCTGAAGACATTCTTCGGATTTGGATGGTGTGGGGGAGGCTTCTAATTCTCCTATCAGTGCCTTGAGTTTGTTTTTCCAAGCACGTCTTCGTTCATCCCTCTCTTGTTGCTCGGCTTCCGGCAACCTTTGAACTTTGGGATGAGGACATTTGTTTGCATAATGTCCTGGTTTCCTGCAATTATAGCACATGTTAGCGTCACTAGAGGAAGTTTCAGTACTTATCTTGTGAACAGGCTTGGGCCTGTAGGGAGTCTTTCCAGACTGTTTGATGAACTTTTTGAATTTGTGCATGAGGAGCGCCATTTCATCTTGTGACAGGATATCGTCATCGCTGTCAGCATTCTTGTAATTTGGCTTTGATGGGCTGGGCATGCTGTGTCGACGGTTGGATACAGTGGCTAAGGTTGTAGTCCTGGCGGGAGATTCTTCAGCTTTCTCTCTCCTGTCTATATCGTACTCAAATGCTTTGAGGTCAGAAAAGAGATCAAAGGTAGATATTTCATTAAGATTGCAAGACACACGCATTGCTGTGGTCTTAATGTCCCATCGGGCAGGGAGAGATCTGAAAATTTTTAGAATTTTCTCCTTTTGAGTATAAATTTTGCCCAAAGCTTCAAGTTCACCAACAATTCCAGTGAATCTGAGGTCAAGTTACTCAAGTGTTTCAGTTGGTTTCATTTCAAAAGATTCAAATTGCTGAGTTAATTTGGAAATTTTATTTTCTTTTGAGAGCTCAGTTCCCTCACAAATCAACTTGAGTTTATCCTAGATATCCTTGGCTGTTTTACAGCTCTTTACCTTCGAGAATGTGCTTTTGTCGAGGGTGACAAACAGCGCATTCTTCGCAACATTTTCGAGGTTGGCGCGCTTTCTTTCATCTGTAGTCCATTGATCGCGCACCTTATCGAGCATCTCAGCATGGGCTTGGCCTTCAATCCTTGCGGCAGGATTTACCTTCATTATCTTGATGGGGCCATCCTGTATAACAAAAATTATCTCTTCGTGCATTGCTGCAAGATGAGCCTCCATCCTGATTCTCCAATCATCAAACTCATTAATAGAGAACATAAGAACTTTGTTGATCATTGATGTATCCATATGAGAATGTAGGAATGAAAAAGACTGTTTTATAAAATAAGTGATTTTAGATCTGATTCGGTTAAAAATACGACTGATTCTTTTTAGAATCATCCGCTCATATACCACTTGTTGGCCAATAAGTATACTGGATACAGCTTGGAAAGTGTTTTAAACAGCAAGCTGTGCGGTTTTTAAATCTGAGTGCATAGCGGAAGTCTTTAATACAGTAAGTTGCTGAGGATACAGCAACTCGGTGTGCAGTGTATACTTAAATGATCACAGTTAATAAAACAATAAAGCCAGAAGGTAAATAACACAATATTTAAAGTGGTTCGAGGTAAACCCCTCTACGTCCACTGGTCCTCCACACAGGAGTAAAAAGTTTATAATTACTGCGTACACAACTACGTAATTATAACAACACCTGATCAATATATCGTTCACACATATTGATATAAAGATCTTAGCTTTCAACCGTTCACACAGATTGGTTTGAGCTAACACTTGATTGGCTTCTTCACACACAGTTCTGAAGCTTTGTCTTCTTCAATGCAAGTCCGTCACACACAGTTCGGGAGTAGCAAGGATTCCTCAGTCCACACAGGGCTGATATGAGTTTGTTCAAAGATAGAATAGGGTTTGAACAACAGCTATGACTTTCTGGGCTTTAAGCTGATAATGTGTTGTTCAAGGTTTGAGCACTGTATATCTCTTCTATCTGAATAGCAGAAAGCTTGGGGAGATATGTTTTGCTCTGAATATTTCTTGTAAGCTTTGTTCTTTTGTAAGTCATGAATAATCTGTAGATTTTCAATCGTTCTTTTGTGGTGGATGATCTTCAAACTCTGGAGATATATATATATATATATATATAGCCTCTGAAATATATACGTTGGGCAAGATTCTGCGACAACTAATATTTGACTTAGATCCGGATATTGTGGGATTTGAAGATCTTCTGACTTACAATATTTAAATACTTTATCCTTTAGTATTTAAATACTTCTTTATCAACGGGACTTGAATTCTAGCGAATACTGAAGATTCCTTCTTGTCCTGTTGAGATCTGTATGGAAGGATCACTGTATTGATATTCGAGACAGCTTCCATACTTTAGCTTTGCGGGACTCTTTGCTGTATGATCAATATACTGTATGGTTGGGACTGCGATAGGTCTTCGATACATGGTTTGATACTTCATCAGCTTTTCGATACAGCTAGAGGCGGTATCCAGGATTTGGCATATTATCAAAACATTCTGACAATACGATCGATACAGGGTTTGTTTATTCAAACAACATCGATACAGGGTTATTGTTATCCCAACACCTTATGATAGTAATCATTGTAAGTGTTGCGTGTTATGATTTTCTATTGTGCTGAGTGGTTGCTTATTCAGTATACCGAGGGGCAGAGGTCATGGTCATGGCGACTGCATGCGTAATCGGGATCATGCTGCTGGTGATGATATCGATATCGGTGTTGTTACTATTTTACAGCATGTAGCTACATAGATGACTCAGTTGACTCAGGCAGTTCAGCATATTACAGATGTGACCCAGAACACTGGTGCAAATCAGTGGCTTCGAGAAGTTGTTCGTATGAATCCTCCTCGTTTCGCTAGTGCTGCAGATGTATTAAGCTGGGATGGTTGGCTTTTCCAGTTGGAAAAGATATTTGAGTCAGTTGATTGTCCAGAAGAGCGTAAGTTGCCAGTCGCTCAGTATCTTCTTGACAAGGATGCCACCACTTGGTGGGAGGCTGTTAAGCCTCGAGACCGTGTTGTCACGTAGGCAGAGTTCCAGAGATTCATGAGAGATGAGTTTTGTCCGGAGCCGATTAGAAATCAGAGGATTAATGAATTCTTTTTGTCGAAACCGCAAGATGTACTGCTGTCTCAAGCTATTATTGATTTTAGCAAACAACTCAGCTATGTGCAGGATCTGGTAAGGATGGAGGAGGATAAGATCTGTCATTTTAGTAGGCGGATGAAGCCTAAGATTCGTCAATACATGGAAGGTCTCACTTGTACTTCCTTGAGAGATTATCAGAATAGGGCGTTAGCCTATGAGCTATCTATATTATCGACTGAGAGTATGTCTGACTCGAAGAAACAGAAAACCGTTGGGAACTTTTCAGGAAATCAAGGGAGTGGGCTCCCTGAGGCTGGGACTTCGTATCGTCATCCCAGAATGGTTCCTAGATCGCGTGATCAGAGGAGTAGTACCCCTACAGTGAGTAATGTGGGCAGCATGAAGACATGCTATAACTGTAGTCAAGCGGGCCATACCGCGAAGAATTGTCGTTCACCATTAGTCAGCTGTTTCGAGTGTGGCTGGGTGGGTCACTGAGCCATGCATTGCGATACGGTAGCTCAGAGATTTGGGGATCGAGGTTGCTTCTCTGCTCCGAAAGGGCACAGAGATGCCTAGTGTGGTTTTTGAGGATTTCGGCGTAGTCCGAACTGTTTATGATTGTCCTTGTGGATCGTTTTATGTTTATTTTCTGTTTTCTTGACTGTGCATGTTTTCTTATATTGGTACCTCCTGTTTTGTTATTGTTCGAATAATTGACTTGATTGTATTATCTGTTGGATGACGCTTGTCACTTGTTGGTTTTATTATGTCTCTACCGGTGGCGTTGTGTTGGTCGTTGTGTAGCGTGTTTTCACACCGTATATTCTTTTGCGTTGCTTGTGATGTTTCGCCGTTAGGTGAAAGTTACGCATTTCTTGTGTATCTCGTTGAGTTTTCCTGGCGGGATATTGCTTCTCCCTACTTGTTTTAAGTTTCGGGACGAAACTTCTTTTAAGGAGGGTAGTATGTAATATCCGCAATTTTGATTCTGGTAATTTTCTTTTTTTTTGGTGGAAGTCCATCTTAGAGACTCTGTTGTGACCGTTTCGTCATTCCGAGAATGATTAAGTCTGCACTTTTGTCATCCGAGTTCGTTTCGGTATCGTTTTGTTAAGTTCCATGTTCTTAAATGGCTTTTCCGCACTTGAGTTTGATTCTTGTGAATCTCGTCCGAAGTTGTTGTTTCGAGTTTCTAGCAAGTTCATTTAATGTTATTATTCATGTTGCGAGCTTTGTCTTAGTGTTTTGATCGTGTATCATGTATTTCGGTCGTTTTGGGCCGTTTTTGTAATTTCCCAAAGTTTGGGGTAATTACTTCCGTTGTCGAATTTCGAGCCTTAGGGTGGTCGGAATCGTGTGTTCTCTTAGCGCTTAGATTCGTCTTTGCGAGTACTTCGTAACCGTATCTTCGGCTTATATTCAGGTCTGGGTTTCGGGGTTGTCCGGACTGTCGGAGTTGGCCACGGCCGAGTCATGGCCGTACATGTTGGGGCATTGGCACACCTGGCCGAGTTATGGCCGTAATGGTCCAGCAGTTACGGCCGAAAGGCCTATTACGTACGTAAGCCCTGGACGGTAACGTACGTAATGCTGCCGGCAGTTTTGGGCAGTAGGGTCGAGATGGCCGGTTATGGCCGTAAGCCACGACTGGTTACGGCCGTAAGCCACGACTGGTTACGGCCGTAAGCGCTCGGCAGGGACCGGCTATTTAAGGCCTGGGCACCGAGTCACTCGGCCATTTCCACTTTTTCTTCATTTTTCGCGATCCTTCGAGAGAAATTGAGGGTTTTGATCGGGAGCATCTTAGAACAACATCTTTTGGAAGGGTTGTGTTGATTATAACAACATCTAATCCTTGTTATTCGCCGGATCGAGGTAATTTCTTGAAATCTCCTAGGATTGACTTTCGAGATTTCCTTCTTGATTTTCATTGTTCGTCCGATTTTGATGAATCGGTTGATGTTATTGAGCATTAATAATCGTGTTCTATGGGTTGTATATCCATATTTCGAGTTTGTTCAACTCGATTGGTTATTCGAGTGTTCTTGGGAGTTATCGAATGTTGAGTGTTCGATTAAATGTCCCAATGAGTTTCCTTTAGTTAGTTTGGTGGGATTTCCATTGTTTTTTACCTTTTTTCTCATTGTAATCGTATCTTCGTTGTTTTTATTGTTCCTTCCGGAGGATTATAGGTGCTCGAGGATTCTGAGTTGAATCCCGTTTGGTGATTGATAATTCATGTGGCGTTATTCTCGTAGTACTCGTGGTGTTATCGCATTCTTGATAGTGTTTGGGGGTTCGGGATTGTTCGACCGCATCCCATCCATCGTCTCGTTGCGATCGTGGTTAAGGCAAGTACCTTGTTCATATATTTCTTGTTTTGTGGATATGATGATTGGCGATCGTCTAGGTATGTTTGTTTGTTTGTTTGAGATGAACTTTCAAAAGATTCAGTTTAGCCTCGTTAAGGGCTCACTTTCAAACCACGTGTGTTTTGGGAATGGTGTGTTTCGCGAATGGTTAAGTGAACCCTGTGAATACGCTTGGTGTTGTTGTGCTTTGATAATACATATACATATATTATCTCATTTCGGTGTGTTGTGATTTGACACTTGTGTCGTGCTATGTGTTTGTTGCCTTTGGGTGAATTGTTTCGATATCCTTGGCGTTCTGTGTTATGTGTGTGAATTTGTGTATATAGGCGGGGTCTATGGTGACACATGACATGCGATCATGTGGTCAGGATGAAACAAGTGATTGATCCAACCGTGAGAGCCTCGGGATACCTACGGTGACACATGACATGTTATCATGCAGTCAGGAGACAACAAGTGATTGATCTAACTGTGAGATGACATGGCAAGTGATCACGGTGGTGTAAGGAAGCTACGGTGACACATGACATGCGATCATGTGGTCAGGAGACAACAAGTGATTGATCCAACCGTGAGATGACGTGGCCTGTGTTCACGGTGTTATGTATATGATTTGGATGTATTGACCAGGTCGAGTACCTTGGGTGTGACCGAGATTTTGTATCTTGGGTGGTTATGTTTTGTTGATTTTATGTCCGCTGAGGACACGCGACGTGGGTTTTGACCCTATGAACTGTTGTTGGGTTTTTATTTGTGAAAACAAAACCTTTGGGCTATGACCCCTGTTGATTTTGGAAATATAAATATGCGATAATCCTAAAATGTTTTCCGTTAAAACTCCCGAGGGCATTTTAAACCGTTTTACAAATTGTTCTCATGATTTATGACCTTTCGAATTTGGAAAGTTTTACTCAAAGTCTTGCCTCGGGAAGTACCCCTTTGTTATGTTTGGATCCTTGAGGATTCTTGGTTATTGTTATTTATGAAACACGATTTGTATGATTCGTATTTGCACTTTGTACTTGCACTAGCAAAATAGTGGAATTTTGCTAACCCCCGAATAATCAGGGGGTGGATGTCTGTATTTGCATTTAGGTTTTGGGGAGCATGGCACAGGGTCGGTATGAAGGATGATGAAAGATGATCGATACTAATCACATGAGGACCCGTATGTTGTTGTATTGGTTCAGTTGTACTTTATTTCCGCTGCAGTATTTTCCCGTTGTACGGGAGTATGTTGTATTTGATCCCTGCGTGGGCAGGTACTGAGATTGAGTTGTATGTATTTATTGAAAGATCAATTCGGTCTACTGAGTCATTTTAGCCTCAAAGGCATTGTTGAGATGTTGATTTTGTTACCAGTCTGGCAGACCCTTGAGGAATGGTTCTACGGCGTGTAATATCCCTGAGTGGATGGGGGTGTTACAGTTGTTGAAATTGTGCTTAATTGTAAGTATTTGAGTGAGGATTCACGAAAACATACACGAGAGAAAAAAAAAAAGATATGATTGGATTTGGTGTTATTAGGATCAAGGATCCGGCATTGTTAGAATTGCAATCGATATCTAAGTAAGGTCTATCTAGTACCCATAGAAAGCTAGAGAGGTTGATTTCTTGTCCTACGAAAAGAAAAACGATTTAACTTGGACCAACACAAAGACAAGTACGAGTAGTTTATCATGGATCAATTGAAGACGTGATTGTAACGGTAATCCCTCGACCGATAGAAGAGAGGTGCAGATGTTATATCTTCATCCTACAGAGAAAGATACCGAGAGAGGACGTAGGCTCGATTATAGCCGAACCTCTATAAATCCTTGTGTCCTTTATTTCCGCTCTTTATATTTTCGCTTCCGCAAAATAGCGCATTATTCCGATTTGTATCCAACAGATGTAGCATATATTTTAATGTAAGAGTGATATATGGCATAATGTTATCCCTGAAGGAAAACATAACTTATATTTCAAATAAAAAAATATGAAAATGATTTGAGAATATTCTCAACGGGATTGTTTAAAACATAATATATTCCACAATCATAATTTGATTATGCTCAAGTGGTCGCAATAATAATGAGTGATTGAATATTCCTATCACTTTTACGCATAATCATTCCCAAAAGTAAACAATATTAAATAATAAATTTCGACATTACATGGCTCAAATACTAATAATATGTAGAAGTTATCTCATGAGGTAGATAATATGAGTAAAAATTATTTCTTGATAAATTGTGTAGAGTTTATCCCTTACAGTGGATATTTACTTATAAATTGTATCCCTTGATGTTGATATTATTAATTATTATTGATAAAGACTAGAAAATAACAATCCTAATATTATAGGTCAAAGATCTAATTTTATCTATTGTGTGGTTTAATATTTTATTATCTTTTATGATGGATTATGAGTGTTTATCAATATGCTGTAAAATATCATTGATTTCCTACCTGAAGTATGATTTCAATTGATATTTGCTATATAATGAGTGATAAAATGGTCAAATATTCTGATGATATTTGCACCATTAAAATTCTTAGCTTATCTTATTATTTTTTCTTTATGAGAAATCAATGCCAAGTTCTTGGGTTAAATAGCGTTGATAACTTAATGTCTCATCAAATTGCAAATATGCATGATATTTTTAAAATAAATAATATTTTTTCGAGTAAAAAAAATAGTGCCAAATTTATTGACATTTCTTGAAGAACACTGAATTCCACCCGAAAAGTGTTGAAGATTATGCACTATTATATTCTAAGTATCGAATGAATTTATTGAGTTCTAAACTATCGGTTGAATTATGTATGATACCGAGATAACAAGTGAGAAAAATGGCACATACATTTTTCGAATAAAAGAAATCGGTATTAGAGAAATTATCAATATAAATGACATATAAAATTCACCATTTATTAGACCAAAAGTATACTATTTCGATATCTGCATGTTTAGGGTTTAGAGTTCAGGGTTTAGGGTTTATTGGTATATCATACCAATAATTTATGATTTGATATCAATACAAATACATTATTTTGAATTCCGACAAGTAATTCAGTGTACGTTCCCTTTATGGCTCCGACTGAAGATTAAAAAAAATATCTGGTATGATCCCCTTTATGACAATATCTGAAGTATTGATGGGTGATATGAATAAAACTGATATTGTAAGACAATATAATTTCAGACATAAGGGGGGAGAAATGTATCAATCAATCAAGAAAACTATTTGAAAAATTATGAACTTGACTTTCAAATCGTTATCGATTTTGCAGAAATTGCAATTAAGTATATACATATACTACAGAAGAGTTTAAATATATCAATCTGAAAATTGGTGTCTTGAAAGACACATGCAAGTACTAAGATTGAGTTTAAGGAGGGGATTCATACGAACCACTTCTCGAAGCCACTGATTTGCACCAGTGTTCTGGGTTACATCTGTAATATGCTGAACTGCCTGAGTCAGCTGAGTCATCTGTGTTTCTACCTGCTGTAAAATAGTAGCAACACTGATACCGATATCATCACCGGTAGCGTGATCCCGATCATGCATCTGGTCACCACGACCACGACCTCTACCCCGCGGCAAACTGAATAAGCAACCACTCAGCACAACAGAAAATCATAACACGCAACACTTACAACGATTACCATCGTAAAGCAACACACATACAAACATCACAGCAATGATGGTACCGTTCGGCGACCTCAACGGCCCGAACGATAACTAGCACATAATTACAAACATCATTAAACAATCACAGATGTACATAATCGTATGAACCCAAGCTCTAACAGCTCGCATAGGTGCGATAACACGCAAATCACCACGAAGCGATAACATTCAATACAAACATTACACCTCTCACAGAGGGCTAACACCCTAACGATAATGCTAGCATCGTACATACATTTTCGTTCAGTCAAAGACTTTCTTTTCCCGCTGGACCACCTCCCTCTTCTTTCGCGAGATCAGGAAAGCTCCTTAACGAGAGTAGATCCATTGCTTGATGTAGACAAGTAAACGATATTTTGAGCCCGCTGGAAGTAAACCAACGAGGAAACCCATAAAGGCTGCCCTGACTTAGCCTTTTACTTTCAGTGCCTCATTTTCCTCCCGTATTGTATCACTTGGCACAGTAACGTGAAGACTAGCCTGAGAGAGAGAAGGCTTCCCGCGTAGGCACATTAGCTAGTCTAGTAAGGTCAAACTCTTTCAGTCCACCCATAATTATCGGCTCTTTGGCAGGCGGTTTATGCTTCAGGCCCTGCGGAAACTGGTTTCGGAAATCGGGTAAGACTTTCAATGGGGCAATTGCAGTTCCTCACTTTGGAACTTGGAATCTTGTGGAATCTCCTGGGTCTCCCATGTAACACCCCCAATCCACTCAGGGATATTACACGCCGTAGACCCTCTACTCGAGGATCTACCAGGCTGATAACTAAATCAAACATCTAAACATCGCCTTTAAGGCTAAAATGACTCAGTATACCGACTTGGTCTTTCAATAAATACTTACAACTCAATTCCAAACACATACCCACGCAGGGGTCAAAATACAATAAACTCCCGTACAACGGGAAAAAGATACTGCAGCGGAAAAGAAAATACCACTAGATCAATACGACATCAATGGATCCTCGTGTGATTAGTATCGTTCATCTTTCATCATCCTTCGTGCCGACCCTGTGTTATGCTCCAAAACCTGAATGCAAAAATAGACATCCACCCCCCGAATACTCGGGGGTTAGCAAAACTCCACTGTTTTGCTAGTGCAAGTACAAGTGCAAAAATACGAGCCATACATTTCACATTCCACGAATAACAATAACCAGGAATCCTCAAAAATCCAAACGTAACGAAAAGTACTTCCCGAGGCAAGAATTTGGGTAAACATTCCAAAACCGAAAGACCACAAGTTAAAGGGAAACAATTTATAAAACAGTTTAAAATGCCATCGAGAGTTTTAATAGAAAATAATTTAGGATTACCGAATCCTTATCTTTCCAAAAATCAACAGGGTCACAGCCCAAAGGTTTTGTTTTCGCAAATAGAAAACCGACAACAATTCACAGGGTTAAAACCCACGTCACGTGTCCTCGACGGACATAGAAACCAATATCAACTCGTGAAGTTTTACTCGTGAATCCAGGGCTCTACCATTGGACTTCCGCCGTGGCCCCGTCGAACCAACCCACGGTGAGTAAAATACATTCACTAAATATACACCAACCTGTGAAGTTTTTACTCGTGAATCCAGGGCTCTACCATTGGACTCCCGCCGTGGCCCCGTCGAACCAACCCACGGTGAGTAAAATACATTCACCACTCGTGAATCCAGGGCTCTACCATTGGATTCCCGCCGTGGCCCCGTCGAACCAACCCACGGTGAGCGAAACAATCATGCACAAATAACATATCACACCAAGGATATCCAAACAATTCACCCAGAGGCATCAAACACTTAGCAAAACACCACGTCAAACTACAACGCACCGAAATGAAACAATATAAATCCACACGCAACACCAAGTGCATCATCAACACCAAACATATCCACAGGAGTCACATACTCGTTCATGAAACACACCAATCACAAAACACATGCGGTTTTGAAAGAGGGCCTTTAACAAGGCTAACCAAATCTTTTGAAAACTCATTTCAAACAAACAAACAAACACACCAAGACGATCTCCAATCATCATATCCATAAAACAAGAATTGTATGGACAAGGTACTTGCCTCGAAATCGGCACGCAAGTAGTCCGACGAACACGGCTCAACCGGGAAGCTACGAAACGCCCGATGTCATCGAAAAGGAAGACGACAACGAACAGAAGGGTTCAACGCGGTTTCTTCGCAAGAAACTCGACCCTAACATCATACAATGAATAAATCAATGATTATACGAGGAAGAATAATCGTAGAACGTCCGAAAACCCCTCTAAGACATTCTACCGGACACCTTCAAGGCGTCGATCAAGAACTCGACCAAAACAACGAATCGATACGATCCAACCAAGGAATAACAAGGGAAATGATATAATACATTTAAATAATCATCAATCCATCATAATCCTAAGTTAAATCGGATTAAACGGACGAAATCAACCAAAACTCCCCAAAACTAGATTTCTAGGAAATCTGACCTGATTCGGTAGATCGGAGGATGTTATAGGATGGGTGATTGATGATATGAAACTCAAAACTTCATGGATTAATTGTATAACAACATCCTTCCATGATTCCAACACCTCCAGCCGCGGAAGAGAAGGAAAACCGAGTGAAATGGCTGAAGAAAAACGCTGCCAGGCCTTAAATAGGCCGACTCTGGCCCGTGCCGATCGGCACGGTCGTGTCACTGGTGGCCGACAGGACTCGACCGTGTCCCCGCTTGACACGGTCGCGGCGCGGAGGGCCTTCCGATAGTGACCCGTCGCGGCGACTCGGCATGACTCGACCGTGTCCCGGAACACGGTCGGGCGTGTCAGCGATCGGTTCGGCTTATCCGGAAGAGTTCGACTCGGCCGTGCTGCACGACACGGTCGGGTCTGAGGCGAGACTTCCGGCATTTCGGACGAAATGCAGCCTGAGCCGTGACGGACGACACGGCCGAGTTCGTTCGGCAGTGATCGGCCAATAACTGAAAAATGAGCGGTTGAGCTAAAACGACCATAACTCTCTCGTCCGGACTCCGATTGACTCACCGTTCGAACCATTGGAAAGCTAACTCGATGCTCTATAATATTGCAAAGATTTAAAATTTTTGGAGTTACCAAAAATTAATGGTGATCTAACAAAGTCGAACTCATATGAGGAAAGTTGAAACAATGAACAATAACGATACACAACTCGAAGTTTTTTCCGAACGGTGAACATGGTGAATGAATATGATTGATGAATGATTATAAATGAGTGAAAATCCACTGAGTGACAATCACCGAATGAAATTACTGAATGATAATGACTGAATTACAACCGGGTATTACATCGAAATGACGAAACGGTCATGAGCGAGTCGTCAAAACGGATTCCGGCCGAAAAAAGAAATTTACCGAAAATCGAAAATTGCGGATATTACATTCTACCCTCCTTAAAAGAAGTTTCGTCCCGAAACTTAAAACAAGTAGGGGGAAGAAATATTCCGCCAGGAAAAACTCAATAAGATACACAAGAATGCGTAACTAACGCCCAACGGCGAAATGTTACAAACAACGCAAAGGAATATACGGCGTGAAAACACGCTCCACGGCGACCAACACAACGTCGCCGTTAGGGATATAATAAAACCAACAAATGACAAGCGTTATCAAACGGATAATATAGCCAAGTCAATTATCCGACAATCACAAAACACAACGAACGAAAATCAATATGATTGACCATCCCAACGGTACATCAATCAAAACGCGAGCCAAACGCTGAACAATTACGGAATTCCACCGCCCAAGGGTTAGAAGATCGAAAACGAGACTAATTTCCCGAACTTAAGGAAGTTAAGAAGGAGTCTGAATGCTCAACAATCACGAAACGAGATCAACAAAAACCGAACAATCAACGATCGAACCACAACGGTCGAGACAACAAAAATCGAACGATCATGTTCAAATCACGAAGAACAATAAAATTCAAACAACAACTTCACGTCTCGGCTCGAGACAATATATGATCCGGTGAAAACAACAAGATGTGATTCACATAAGATCGATAGGAAAGGGAATAGCAATTGAAAAGTCACAACGACAAACGAGTAATTTCAAAATACCACACTCGTTCGATCAATAAAAGAAAGGGATAGGGCAAGCTCAGAAAATGTTAACGAACAAAAACGAGTTGACAGAGTCGAAAATATAGAAGGTCCAAATCCGATCCACTTCGAATAAGAGAACTAGCAAAACCAGATGATGTCACTTCCGAACAAGGTTCACAAGAATCGAACCGAACTCGAAAAAGTCACAGCGATAACCAGATTGACCCAAACCAAGATCACAGCTCGTTCGAACGACGAAACCGAAATACAGAACAAGTTCAGAAAGTATCAACGAACACGAGCGAGTCGATAGACTTGAGAAAGAGGAAATGCAGAAGCCAAAAATAATACGGGTATTATATTCGACCTCATATAAAAGAAATGTTGTCCCCGCAGCTCACAACAACGGAAACAAGTTAACCACACAAAAAGCAACCGACAGAAAAATCTCCATTGGGCCTCTCAGAGCCGATCCTGATAACTGTGTTGAAGCGCGAACTCCGAAAGTCTCGGTAGCCAATTCGCAAAACTGATTTCGGTGTCCCTCGAGTCCGCACTTGAAATGTGTTACCGACGAGAGGGACAATTTACACGTGCATGCCTCAGCACACCACGGTTGAAACGTCTCGGCTCGGCATACCGAGAATACAAAATGCTAGGTATAATGGGGCATAACGTCGCAAAACAACATAGCAGAGATGCCAACTCAGTACAACAAAGAATCATAACACATATTATATACAACGATTTCCATCGTAAAGTAATACACACACAAACAATACAGCAACGACGGTATCGTTCGGCAACCTTAACGGCCTGAACAATAACCAGCACATAATTACAAACATCATGAAACCATCACACATGTACACAAACGTACAAACCCAAGCTTTAACAGCTCACACAGGTGCGATAACACGCAAGTCACCACGAAATGACAACATTAAAGATTGTCATCACACCTCCCACAAAGGGACAACAAAAACATATGCGTGGCGAACGACTCAACGTTCACACCACCAATTTAATCACAATTCGGAGGGATAACACCCTAACGACAATACCAACATCATACACACCTTCTCCGACCACAAGCAGGAAATGATGGGTTTTAAAACGAAAACCACCTTTTGAAGACAGTTTGGAAACACCAGTTGATCTTGAGTATCATTTTACAAAAAGTTGAACAAACATCATTTTCGAGACTTTGAAATCATCTAGCGTTTGAACAACTGCATTTGAGAATATCTCGAAATGTTTTTGGTCCTCAACTGGAAAATTTTTGAAATGTATTGCGGCGTTAGAAAGCACCTTAAAAACACCGCAAGAAAATAATTCGTTTTAAAAGTACGTCTCGAATTTGAATTTTCTAAGATACTCAAGGTTTTCAAAGATAATTTAATGGGCTAGAATGCCTAAAAACTTCAGGTAATTACGCAAAACATTATAGCGCCGTGGGTCCCGCGCCGGAACTCACCAGGCTAAAAATCATTTACAACGTTAAAAAGGCCGATGACGGTAATATTTCAAAAACTCACAAAAGCCATTTACAAAATACTAAGTACCGTCACAAGAATTTTGCCAAAACGTTCAAGGCCATAACGCCAAAAACTCGGTTAAAGGAATCGGTTTTCGAATTGGCAAAAGGCCGAAAGCCATTTGAAAGAACTCACGCAGCGGAAAAAAAAATTTACAGCCAAGATACACAATCCAGCAACACTACTCCTCATATGAACGAAATATGAGAGTCAAATAACCACATATCAAGAATTCAAAATCAATAAGAGGATTCCGCCACTAATCAAATAATCATAAAAATAGCTCGTGTCACACGAGGCACAACACAAAGAAGGGAGACTTACAGCCACAGGTCGCACGAAGATGATGATCGCCCACGATACTAATCACGACCAACAAACTCAGACGACGCGTCGCGACACGACTTAGTCAGACAAATTCCGACAAGACAAAACTCAACAGACACCACTGACCCGACAGCCTAGGTTTCCACAACCTGTCTCCGATACCATTTATGTAACACCCCCAATCCACTCATGGATATTACACACCGTAGACCCTCTCCTCGAGGATCTACCAGGATGATAACTAAATCAAACATCTAAACATCGCCTTTAAGGCTAAAATGACTCAGTAGACCGACTTGGTCTTTCAATAAATACTTACAACTCAATTCCAAACACATACCCACGCAGGGGTCAAAATACAATAAACTCCCGTACAACGGGGAAAAGATACTGCAGCGGAAAAGAAAATACCACTAGATCAATACGACATCAATGGATCCTCGTGTGATTAGTATCGTTCATCTTTCATCATCCTTCGTGCCGACCCTGTGTTATGCTCCAAAACCTGAATGCAAAAATAGACATCCACCCCCGAATACTGGGGTTAGCAAACTCCACCGTTTTGCTAGTGCAAGTACAAGTGCAAAAATACGAGCCATACAATTCACATTCCACGAATAACAATAACCAGAATCCTCAAAATCCAAACGTAACGAAAAGTACTACCCGAGGCAAGAATTTGGGTAAACATTCCAAAACCGAAAGACCACAAGTTAAAGGGAAACAATTTATAAAACAGTTTAAAATGCCATCGAGAGTTTTAATAGAAAATAATTTAGGATTACCGAATCCTTATCTTTCCAAAAATCAACAGGGTCACAGCCCAAAGGTTTTGTTTTCGCAAATAGAAAACCGACAACAATTCACAGGGTTAAAACCCACGTCACGTGTCCTCGATGGACATAGAAACCAATATCAACTCGTGAAGTTTTACTCGTGAATCCAGGGCTCTACCATTGGACTTCCGCCGTGGCCCCGTCGAACCAACCCACGGTGAGTAAAATACATTCACTAAATATACACCAACCTGTGAAGTTTTTACTCGTGAATCCAGGGCTCTACCATTGGACTCCCGCCGTGGCCCCGTCGAACCAACCCACGGTGAGTAAAATACATTCACCACTCGTGAATCCAGGGCTCTACCATTGGATTCCCGCCGTGGCCCCGTCGAACCAACCCACGGTGAGCGAAACAATCATGCACAAATAACATATCACACCAAGGATATCCAAACAATTCACCCAGAGGCATCAAACACTTAGCAAAACACCACGTCAAACTACAACGCACCGAAATGAAACAATATAAATCCACACGCAACACCAAGTGCATCATCAACACCAAACATATCCACAGGAGTCACATACTCGTTCATGAAACACACCAATCACAAAACACATGCGGTTTTGAAAGAGGGCCTTTAACAAGGCTAACCAAATCTTTTGAAAACTCATTTCAAACAAACAAACAAACACACCAAGACGATCTCCAATCATCATATCCATAAAACAAGAATTGTATGGACAAGGTACTTGCCTCGAAATCGGCACGCAAGTATTCCGACGAACACGGCTCAACCGGGAAGCTACGAAACGCCCGATGTCATCGAAAAGGAAGACAACAACGAACGGAAGGGTTCAACGCGGTTTCTTCGCAAGAAACTCGACCCTAACATCATACAATGAATAAATCAATGATCATATGAGGAAGAATAATCGTAGAACGTCCGAAAACCCCTCTAAGACATTCTACCGGACACCTTCAAGGCGTCGATCAAGAACTCGACCAAAACAACGAATCGATACGATCCAACCAAGGAATAACAAGGGAAATGATATAATATATTTAAATAATCATCAATCCATCATAATCCTAAGTTAAATCGGATTAAACGGACGAAATCAACCAAAACTCCCCAAAACTAGATTTCTAGGAAATCTGACCTGATTCGGTAGATCGGAGGATGTTATAGGATGGATGATTGATGATATGAAACTCAAAACTTCATGGATTAATTGTATAACAACATCCTTCCATGATTCCAACACCTCCAGCCGCGGAAGAGAAGGAAAACCGAGTGAAATGGCTGAAGAAAACGCCGCCAGCCTTAAATAGCCGACTGCCCGTGCCGATCGGCACGGTCGTGTCGCATACCGGCCGACAGGACTCGACCGTGTCCCGCTTGACACGGTCGTGGCGCGAGGGCCTTCCGATAGTGACCCGTCCGACAATGACTTCGGCATGACTCGGCCGTGTCTGGAACACGGTCGGGCGTGTCAGCAATGGTTCCGCTTATCCGAAGAGTTCGACTCGGCCGCGCTGCGACACGGTCGGGTCCTGAGGCAGAGACTTCGGCATTTCCGGACGAGTACGGCACGGGCCGTGTCGGACGACACGGCCGAGTTCGTTCGGCAGTGATCGGCCAATAACTGAAAAATGAATGGTTGAGCTAAAACGATCATAACTCTCTCGTCCGGACTCCGATTGACTCACCGTTCGAACCATTGGAAAGCTAACTCGATGCTCTATAATATTGCAAAGATTTAAAATTTTTGGAGTTACCAAAAATTAATGGTGATCTAACAAAGTAGAACTCATATGAGGAAAGTTGAAACAATGAACAATAACGATACACAACTCAAAGTTTTTTCCGAACGGTGAACACGGTGAATGAATATGATTGATGAATGATTATAAATGAGTGAAAATCCACTGAGTGACAATCACCGAATGAAATTAGTGAATGATAATGACTGAATTACAACTGGGTATTACATCGAAATGACGAAACGGTCATGAGCGAGTCGTCAAAATGGATTCCGGCCGAACAAAGAAATTTACCGAAAATCGAAAATTGCGGATATTACATTCTACCCTCTTTAAAAGAAGTTTCGTCCCGAAACTTAAAACAAGTAGGGGGAAGAAATATTCCGCCAGGAAAAACTCAATAAGATACACAAGAATGCGTAACTAACGCCCAACGGTGAAATGTTACAAACAACGCAAAGGAATATACGGCGTGAAAACACGCTCCACGGCGACCAACACAACGTCGCCGTTAGGGATATAATAAAACCAACAAATGACAAGCGTTATCAAACGGATAATATAGCCAAGTCAATTATCCGACAATCACAAAACACAACGAACGAAAATCAATATGATTGACCATCCCAACGGTACATCAATCAAAACGCGAGCCAAATGCTGAACAAATACGGAATTCCACCGCCCAAGGGTTAGAAGATCGAAAACGAGACTAATTTCCCGAACTTAAGGAAGTTAAGAAGGAGTCTGAATGCTCAACAATCACGAAACGAGATCAACAAAAACCGAACAATCAACGATCGAACCACAACGGTCGAGACAACAAAAATCGAACGATCATGTTCAAATCACGAAGAACAATAAAATTCAAACAACAACTTCACGTCTCGGCTCGAGACAATATATGATCCGGTGAAAACAACAAGATGTGATTCACATAAGATCGACAGGAAAGGGAATAGCAATTGAAAAGTCACAACGACAAACGAGTAATTTCAAAACACCACACTCGTTCGATCAATAAAAGAAAGGGATAGGGCAAGCTCAGAAAATGTTAACGAACAAAAACGAGTTGACAGAGTCGAAAATATAGAAGTTCCAAATCCGATCCACTTCGAATAAGAGAACTAGCAAAACCAGATGATGTCACTTCCGAACAAGGTTCACAAGAATCGAACCGAACTCGAAAAAGTCACAGCGATAACCAGATTGACCCAAACCAAGATCACAGCTCGTTCGAACGACGAAACCGAAATACAGAACAAGTTCAGAAAGTATCAACGAACACGAGCGAGTCGATAGACTTGAGAAAGAGGAAATGCAGAAGCCAAAAATAATACGGGTATTATATTCGACCTCATATAAAAGAAATGTTGTCCCCGCAGCTCACAACAACGGAAACAAGTTAACCACACAAAAAGCAACCGACAGAAAAATCTCCATTGGGCCTCTCAGAGCCGATCCTGATAACTGTGTTGAAGCGCGAACTCCGAAAGTCTCGGTAGCCAATTCGCAAAACTGATTTCGGTGTCCCTCGAGTACGCACTTGAAATGTGTTACCGACGAGAGGGACAATTTACACGTGCATGCCTCAGCACACCACGGTTGAAACGTCTCGGCTCAGCATACCGAGAATACAAAATGCTAGGTATAATGGGGCATAACGTCGCAAAACAACATAGCAGAGATGCCAACTCAGTACAACAAAGAGTCATAACACATATTATATACAACGATTTCCATCGTAAAGTAATACACACACAAACAATACAGCAACGACGGTATCGTTCGGCAACCTTAACGGCCTGAACAATAACCAGCACATAATTACAAACATCATGAAACCATCACACATGTACACAAACGTACAAACCCAAGCTTTAACAGCTCACACAGGTGCGATAACACGCAAGTCACCACGAAATGACAACATTAAAGATTGTCATCACACCTCCCACAAAGGGACAACAAAAACATATGCGTGGCGAACGACTCAACGTTCACACCACCAATTTAATCACAATTCGGAGGGCTAACACCCTAACGACAATACCAACATCATACACACCTTCTCCGACCACAAGCAGGAAATGATGGGTTTTAAAATGAAAACCACCTTTTGAAGACAGTTTGGAAACACCAGTTGATCTTGAGTATCATTTTACAAAAAGTTGAACAAACATCATTTTCGAGACTTTGAAATCATCTAGCGTTTGAACAACTGCATTTGAGAATATCTCGAAATGTTTTTGGTCCTCAACTGGAAAATTTTTGAAATGTATTGCGGCGTTAGAAAGCACCTTAAAAACACCGCAAGAAAATAATTCGTTTTAAAAGTACGTCTCGAATTTGAATTTTCTAAGATACTCAAGGTTTTCAAAGATAATTTAATGGGCTAGAATGCCCAAAAACTTCAGGTAATTACGCAAAATATTATAGCGCCGTGGGTCCCGCGCCGGAACTCACCAGGCTAAAAATCATTTACAACGTTAAAAAGGCCGATGACGGTAATATTTCAAAAACTCACAAAAGCCATTTACAAAATACTAAGTACCGTCACAAGAATTTTGCCAAAACGTTCAAGGCCATAACGCCAAAAACTCGGTTAAAGGAATCGGTTTTCGAAATCAAACTCAATTGGCAAAAGGCCGAAAGCCATTACTCACGCAGCGGAAAAAAAAATTTACAGCCAAGATACACAATCCAGCAACACTACTCCTCATATGAACGAAATATGAGAGTCAAATAACCACATATCAAGAATTCAAAATCAATAAGAGGATTCCGCCACTAATCAAATAATCATAAAAATAGCTCGTGTCACACGAGGCACAACACAAAGAAGGGAGACTTACAGCCACAGTCGCACGAAGATGATGATCGCCCACGATACTAATCACGACCAACAAACTCAGACGACGCGTCGCGACACGACTTAGTCAGACAAATTCCGACAAGACAAAACTCAACAGACACCACTGACCCGACAGCCTAGGTTTCCACAACCTGTCTCCGATACCATTTATGTAACACCCCCAATCCACTCAGGGATATTACACGCCGTAGACCCTCTCCTCGAGGATCTACCAGGCTGATAACTAAATCAAACATCTAAACATCGCCTTTAAGGCTAAAATGACTCAGTAGACCGACTTGGTCTTTCAATAAATACTTACAACTCAATTCCAAACACATACCCACGCAGGGGTCAAAATACAATAAACTCCCGTACAACGGGGAAAAGATACTGCAGCGGAAAAGAAAATACCACTAGATCAATACGACATCAATGGATCCTCGTGTGATTAGTATCGTTCATCTTTCATCATCCTTCGTGCCGACCCTGTGTTATGCTCCAAAACCTGAATGCAAAAATAGACATCCACCCCCCGAATACTCGGGGGTTAGCAAAACTCCACTGTTTTGCTAGTGCAAGTACAAGTGCAAAAATACGAGCCATACAATTCACATTCCACGAATAACAATAACCAGGAATCCTCAAAAATCCAAACGTAACGAAAAGTACTTCCCGAGGCAAGAATTTGGGTAAACATTCCAAAACCGAAAGACCACAAGTTAAAGGGAAACAATTTATAAAACAGTTTAAAATGCCATCGAGAGTTTTAATAGAAAATAATTTAGGATTACCGAATCCTTATCTTTCCAAAAATCAACAGGGTCACAGCCCAAAGGTTTTGTTTTCGCAAATAGAAAACCGACAACAATTCACAGGGTTAAAACCCACGTCACGTGTCCTCGATGGACATAGAAACCAATATCAACTCGTGAAGTTTTACTCGTGAATCCAGGGCTCTACCATTGGACTTCCGCCGTGGCCCCGTCGAACCAACCCACGGTGAGTAAAATACATTCACTAAATATACACCAACCTGTGAAGTTTTTACTCGTGTATCGTTGGCTCTACCATTGGACTCCCGCCGTGGCCCCGTCGAACCAACCCACGGTGAGTAAAATACATTCACCACTCGTGAATCCAGGGCTCTACCATTGGATTCCCGCCGTGGCCCCGTCGAACCAACCCACGGTGAGCGAAACAATCATGCACAAATAACATATCACACCAAGGATATCCAAACAATTCACCCAGAGGCATCAAACACTTAGCAAAACACCACGTCAAACTACAACGCACCGAAATGAAACAATATAAATCCACACGCAACACCAAGTGCATCATCAACACCAAACATATCCACAGGAGTCACATACTCGTTCATGAAACACACCAATCACAAAACACATGCGGTTTTGAAAGAGGGCCTTTAACAAGGCTAACCAAATCTTTTGAAAACTCATTTCAAACAAACAAACAAACACACCAAGACGATCTCCAATCATCATATCCATAAAACAAGAATTGTATGGACAAGGTACTTTCCTCGAAATCGGCACGCAAGTAGTCCGACGAACACGGCTCAACCGGGAAGCTACGAAACGCCCGATGTCATCGAAAAGGAAGACGACAACGAACAGAAGGGTTCAACGCGGTTTCTTCGCAAGAAACTCGACCCTAACATCATACAATGAATAAATCAATGATTATACGAGGAAGAATAATCGTAGAACGTCCGAAAACCCCTCTAAGACATTCTACCGGACACCTTCAAGGCGTCGATCAAGAACTCGACCAAAACAACGAATCGATACGATCCAACCAAGGAATAACAAGGGAAATGATATAATACATTTAAATAATCATCAATCCATCATAATCCTAAGTTAAATCGGATTAAACGGACGAAACCAACCAAAACTCCCCAAAACTAGATTTCTAGGAAATCTGACATGATTCGGTAGATCGGAGGATGTTATAGGATGGATGATTGATGATATGAAACTCAAAACTTCATGGATTAATTGTATAACAACATCCTTCCATGATTCCAACACCTCCAGCCGCGGAAGAGAAGGAAAACCGAGTGAAATGGCTGAAGAAAAGCCGCCGAGGCCTTAAATAGGCCGACTACGGCCCGTGATCGGCGCAGTCGTGTCGCCTGGTGGCGGCCGACAGGACTCGACCGTGTCCTTCTTGACACGGTCGTGGCGCGAGGGCCTTCCGATAGTGACCCGTCCGGCGGCGACTTCGGCATGACTCGGCCGTGTCACGGAACACGGTCGGGCGTGTCAGCGATCGGTTACGCTTATCCGGAAGAGTTCGACTCGGCCGTGCGACGACACGGTCGGGTCTGGCGAGGCAGACCGGCATTTCGGACTAGTACGCAGCGCGAGCCGTGTCGGACGACACGGCCGAGTTCGTTCGGCGGTGATCGCCAATAAGCGAAAAATGAGCGGTTGAGCTAAAACGACCATAACTCTCTCGTCCGGACTCCGATTGACTCACCGTTCGAACCATTGGAAAGCTAACTCGATGCTCTATAATATTGCAAAGATTTAAAATTTTTGGAGTTACCAAAAATTAATGGTGATCTAACAAAGTCGAACTCATATGAGGAAAGTTGAAACAATGAACAATAACGATACACAACTCAAAGTTTTTTCCGAACGGTGAACACGGTGAATGAATATGATTGATGAATGATTATAAATGAGTGAAAATCCACTGAGTGACAATCACCGAATGAAATTACTGAATGATAATGACTGAATTACAACTGGGTATTACATCGAAATGACGAAACGGTCATGAGCGAGTCGTCAAAATGGATTCCGGCCGAAAAAAGAAATTTACCGAAAATCGAAAATTGTGGATATTACATTCTACCCTCCTTAAAAGAAGTTTCGTCCCGAAACATAAAACAAGTAGGGGGAAGAAATATTCCGCCAGGAAAAACTCAATAAGATACACAAGAATGCGTAACTAACGCCCAACGGCGAAATGTTACAAACAACGCAAAGGAATATACGGCGTGAAAACACGCTCCACGGCGACCAACACAACGTCGCCGTTAGGGATATAATAAAACCAACAAATGACAAGCGTTATCGAACGGATAATATAGCCAAGTCAATTATCCGACAATCACAAAACACAACGAACGAAAATCAATATGATTGACCATCCCAACGGTACATCAATCAAAACGCGAGCCAAATGCTGAACAAATACGGAATTCCACCGCCCAAGGGTTAGAAGATCGAAAACAAGACTAATTTCCCGAACTTAAGGAAGTTAAGAAGGAGTCTGAATGCTCAACAATCACGAAACGAGATCAACAAAAACCGAACAATCAACGATCGAACCACAACGGTCGAGACAACAAAAATCGAACGATCATGTTCAAATCACGAAGAACAATAAAATTCAAACAACAACTTCACGTCTCGGCTCGAGACAATATATGATCCGGTGAAAACAACAAGATGTGATTCACATAAGATCGACAGGAAAGGGAATAGCAATTGAAAAGTCACAACGACAAACGAGTAATTTCAAAACACCACACTCGTTCGATCAATAAAAGAAAGGGATAGGGCAAGCTCAGAAAATGTTAACGAACAAAAACGAGTTGACAGAGTCGAAAATATAGAAGTTCCAAATCCGATCCACTTCGAATAAGAGAACTAGCAAAACTAGATGATGTCACTTCCGAACAAGGTTCACAAGAATCGAACCGAACTCGAAAAAGTCACAGCGATAACCAGATTGACCCAAACCAAGATCACAGCTCGTTCGAACAACGAAACCGAAATACAGAACAAGTTCAGAAAGTATCAACGAACACGAGCGAGTCGATAGACTTGAGAAAGAGGAAATGCAGAAGCCAAAAATAATATGGGTATTATATTCGACCTCATATAAAAGAAATGTTGTCCCCTGACTCACAACAACGGAAACAAGTTAACCACACAAAAAGCAACCGACAGAAAAATCTCCATTGGGCCTCTCAGAGCCGATCCTGATAACTGTGTTGAAGCGCGAACTCCGAAAGTCTCGGTAGCCAATTCGCAAAACTGATTTCGGTGTCCCTCGAGTCCGCACTTGAAATGTGTTACCGACGAGAGGGACAATTTACACGTGCATGCCTCAGCACACCACGGTTGAAACGTCTCGGCTCGGCATACCGAGAATACAAAATGCTAGGTATAATGGGGCATAACGTCGCAAAACAACATAGCAGAGATGCCAACTCAGTACAACAAAGAGTCATAACACATATTATATACAACGATTTCCATCGTAAAGTAATACACACACAAACAATACAGCAACGACGGTATCGTTCGGCAACCTTAACGGCCTGAACAATAACCAGCACATAATTACAAACATCATGAAACCATCACACATGTACACAAACGTACAAACCCAAGCTTTAACAGCTCACACAGGTGCGATAACACGCAAGTCACCACGAAATGACAACATTAAAGATTGTCATCACACCTCCCACAAAGGGACAACAAAAACATATGCGTGGCGAACGACTCAACGTTCACACCACCAATTTAATCACAATTCGGAGGGCTAACACCCTAACGACAATACCAACATCATACACACCTTCTCCGACCACAAGCAGGAAATGATGGGTTTTAAAACGAAAACCACCTTTTGAAGACAGTTTGGAAACACCAGTTGATCTTGAGTATCATTTTACAAAAAGTTGAACAAACATCATTTTCGAGACTTTGAAATCATCTAGCGTTTGAACAACTGCATTTGAGAATATCTCGAAATGTTTTTGGTCCTCAACTGGAAAATTTTTGAAATGTATTGCGGCGTTAGAAAGCACCTTAAAAACACCGCAAGAAAATAATTCGTTTTAAAAGTACGTCTCGAATTTGAATTTTCTAAGATACTCAAGGTTTTCAAAGATAATTTAATGGGCTAGAATGCCCAAAAACTTCAGGTAATTACGCAAAATATTATAGCGCCGTGGGTCCCGCGCCGGAACTCACCAGGCTAAAAATCATTTACAACGTTAAAAAGGCCGATGACGGTAATATTTCAAAAACTCACAAAAGCCATTTACAAAATACTAAGTACCGTCACAAGAATTTTGCCAAAACGTTCAAGGCCATAACGCCAAAAACTCGGTTAAAGGAATCGGTATTCGAAATCAAACTCAATTGGCAAAAGGCCGAAAGCCATTACTCACGCAGCGGAAAAAAAAATTTACAGCCAAGATACACAATCCAGCAACACTACTCCTCATATGAACGAAATATGAGAGTCAAATAACCACATATCAAGAATTCAAAATCAATAAGAGGATTCCGCCACTAATCAAATAATCATAAAAATAGCTCGTGTCACACGAGGCACAACACAAAGAAGGGAGACTTACAGCCACAGGTCGCACGAAGATGATGATCGCCCACGATACTAATCACGACCAACAAACTCAGACGACGCGTCGCGACACGACTTAGTCAGACAAATTCCGACAAGACAAAACTCAACAGACACCACTGACCCGACAGCCTAGGTTTCCACAACCTGTCTCCGATACCATTTATGTAACACCCCCAATCCACTCAGGGATATTACACGCCGTAGACCCTCTCCTCGAGGATCTACCAGGTTGATAACTAAATCAAACATCTAAACATCGCCTTTAAGGCTAAAATGACTCAGTAGACCGACTTGGTCTTTCAATAAATACTTACAACTCAATTCCAAACACATACCCACGCAGGGGTCAAAATACAATAAACTCCCGTACAACGGGGAAAAGATACTGCAGCGGAAAAGAAAATACCACTAGATCAATACGACATCAATGGATCCTCGTGTGATTAGTATTGTTCATCTTTCATCATCCTTCGTGCCGACCCTGTGTTATGCTCCAAAACCTGAATGCAAAAATAGACATCCACCCCCCGAATACTCGGGGGTTAGCAAAACTCCACTGTTTTGCTAGTGCAAGTACAAGTGCAAAAATACGAGCCATACAATTCACATTCCACGAATAACAATAACCAGGAATCCTCAAAAATCCAAACGTAACGAAAAGTACTTCCCGAGGCAAGAATTTGGGTAAACATTCCAAAACCGAAAGACCACAAGTTAAAGGGAAACAATTTATAAAACAGTTTAAAATGCCATCGAGAGTTTTAATAGAAAATAATTTAGGATTACCGAATCCTTATCTTTCCAAAAATCAACAGGGTCACAGCCCAAAGGTTTTGTTTTCGCAAATAGAAAACCGACAACAATTCACAGGGTTAAAACCCACGTCATGTGTCCTCGACGAACATAGAAACCAATATCAACTCGTGAAGTTTTACTCGTGAATCCAGGGCTCTACCATTGGACTTCCGCCGTGGCCCCGTCGAACCAACCCACGGTGAGTAAAATACATTCACTAAATATACACCAACCTGTGAAGTTTTTACTCGTGAATCCAGGGCTCTACCATTGGACTCCCGCCGTGGCCCCATCGAACCAACCCACGGTGAGTAAAATACATTCACCACTCGTGAATCCAGGGCTCTACCATTGGATTCCTGCCGTGGCCCCGTCGAACCAACCCACGGTGAGCGAAACAATCATGCACAAATAACATATCACACCAAGGATATCCAAACAATTCACCCAGAGGCATCAAACACTTAGCAAAACACCACGTCAAACTACAACGCACCGAAATGAAACAATATAAATCCACACGCAACTCCAAGTGCATCATCAACACCAAACATATCCACAGGAGTCACATACTCGATCATGAAACACACCAATCACAAAACACATGCGGTTTTGAAAGAGGGCCTTTAACAAGGCTAACCAAATCTTTTGAAAACTCATTTCAAACAAACAAACAAACACACCAAGACGATCTCCAATCATCATATCCATAAAACAAGAATTGTATGGACAAGGTACTTGCCTCGAAATCGGCACGCAAGTAGTCCGACGAACACGGCTCAACCGGGAAGCTACGAAACGCCCGATGTCATCGAAAAGGAAGACGACAACGAACGGAAGGGTTCAACGCGGTTTCTTCGCAAGAAACTCGACCCTAACATCATACAATGAATAAATCAATGATTATACGAGGAAGAATAATCGTAGAACGTCCGAAAACCCCTCTAAGACATTCTACCGGACACCTTCAAGGCGTCGATCAAGAACTCGACCAAAACAACGAATCGATACGATCCAACCAAGGAATAACAAGGGAAATGATATAATACATTTAAATAATCATCAATCCATGATAATCCTAAATTAAATCGGATTAAACGGACGAAATCAACCAAAACACCAAAATTCCCCAAAACTAGATTTCTAGGAAATCTGACCTGATTCGGTAGATCGGAGGATGTTATAGGATGGATGATTGATGATATGAAACTCAAAACTTCATGGATTAATTGTATAACAACATCCTTCCATGATTCCAACACCTCCAGCCGCGGAAGAGAAGGAAAACCGAGTGAAATGGCTGAAGAAAAACGCTGCCAGGCCTTAAATAGGCCGACTCTGGCCCGTGCCGATCGGCACGGTCGTGTCGCACAGCTGGCCGACAGGGACTCGACCGTGTCTGCCCGACACGGTCGCGGCGGAGGGCCTTCCGATAGTGACCCGTCCGACGGCGACTTCGGCATGACTCGACCGTGTCTGGACACGGTCGGGCGTGTCGGCGATCGGTTCGCTTATCCGGAAGAGTTCGACTCGGCCGTGCCAGACGACACGGTCGGGTCCTGAGGCAGAGACTTCGGCATTTCCGGACGAGTATGGCACGGGCCGTGTCGGACGACACGGCCGAGTTCGTTCGGCAGTTATCGGCCAATAACTGAAAAATGAGCGGTTGAGCTAAAACGACCATAACTCTCTCGTCCGGACTCCGATTGACTCACCGTTCGAACCATTGTAAAGCTAACTCGATGCTCTATAATATTGCAAAGATTTAAAATTTTTGGAGTTACCAAAAATTAATGGTGATCTAACAAAGTCGAACTCATATGAGGAAAGTTGAAACAATGAACAATAACGATACACAACTCGAAGTTTTTCCGAACGGTGAACACGGTGAATGAATATGATTGATGAATGATTATAAAGGAGTGAAAATCCACTGAGTGACAATCACCGAATGAAATTACTGAATGATAATGACTGAATTACAACCGGGTATTACATCGAAATGACGAAACGGTCATGAGCGAGTCGTCAAAACGGATTCCGGCCGAAAAAAGAAATTTACCGAAAATCGAAAATTGCGGATATTACATCCCACAGGAAAGATAGGTTTTAAAAATGAAAACCACCTTTTGAAAAAAAAATGGAAACACCAGTTGATCTTGAGTATCACTTTTCAAAAAGTAGTACCAACATCGTTATCGAGACCTTGGAAAACCATCTTGCAAATGCGTTTCCAAAATTATTGGAATATTAAAAAAATATTTTGGTCCTCAAAGTAGAAGAATTTTGAAATAGATAGTTGCACTAGTAGGCGCCTCGAAAATACAATCCATTTAAATGTACGTCTCGAATTTTATTTTCTAAGACACTCAAGGTTTTCAAAAATCCTGTATCACTCTACAGGAAGCTTATTGGCTCACTCCTGTACCTAACAGCTAGCAGGACCGATATCCAGTTTGCTGTAGGAGTGTGTGCTCGGTATCAAGTATCACCTAAAGAATCACACTTCACAATAGCCAAACGAATCCTTAAATACGTCAAATGAATATTCGATGCAGGACTATGGTATCCTAAAGAAGATGGGTTCAATTTAATTGGCTACAGCGACTCGGATCTCAGAGGCTGCAAGCTAGATAGGACGAGTACAAGCGGTACTTGTCATTTTCTTGGACCTAGACTTATGTCATGGTTCAGTAAGAAATAATTGGCAAACTCGCTTTCTACAGCTGAATCGGAATACTATGCTGCTGGAAGTTGCTGTATGTAGATTCTCTGGATGCAACAGCAGCTGTCAGATTATGGAATCATTGCAAAGGAAACACCGATCGTGTGCGATAGCACGAGTGCAATTGCAATAACGCACAATCTTGTATTACACTCGCGAACTAAGCATATTAATATGAAGTATCACTTCATAAGGAATCATGTTGAGAATAAGGATGTTCGGATCGAGAAAGTTCATACGGATATCTAGTTAGCCGACATCTTTACCAAGCCTCTCAGCACAACCAGATTTTGTATGCTTCGACAAGAATTGGGAATGCTAGATCCTGAGTCCCTGTAAGTTTTTATGCTTTTACTCATCAATTGAGGGGGAATGTTGTAAGGCCCAAGAATACAGTATCCACCGTTAATTAATTGTACACTCAGACAGTGAGACAGTATTGTGAGACAACATAGACGAAAACTTTCCTACAGCTGACGTGTGCATTAATTAAGGGGGAATATAGTATGACCCATGAATACAGTATTAATCCAAACATTGCTGTAAGAATTGAATCCTGTATGTACCTTTTAAGGGGGAACACTATATTTTCACGGATACAGTACATACACTATAGGACATCAATTAATATTATATCAATATTCTTTTCTTGAAAACAGTTTTAAGTCCACGTGCTCTGTTTCAAAATTCAAACGACTTTACATTTAATGCTTTACACAACATCTGGATTTCAATTTCTCAAACGACATGATTTTAATAAATTCATACCGCCATTTCGTGCAATAAAAGAAGACGAATTGTTAGAAGTGGGACCTGTTGTCATTTTCAAAATCAGATGGATAAGATGTACTAGTTACGCTCGATTCATCCTGTTCGTTCATTTAAAATATGGTTCCCATCCCTTACATCTGACCGTTCACTGTCAGAAACCCTAATCTTCCCTGCATACTATAAAAGGATTGTATCCTGCTCCTATCGACTCTTTACACTTTCTGCATATTAAACGAGTCCAAGAGCATATATCCTACATAGTTTTCTGCAAATCTCTGCATACTTTGTTACTTCACTTTCTTTTCTTCTCTGCAAACAATGGTATCTTCTCAGACTTCCTCTCAGACATTGAAGAAAAGGGACAACATCATTGATAGACATCTCTTCATTCGATCTGTTGTCATGGAAAGGATCCAAGCTAAGGTCGAGGACCTTGACGACATGGAATGTGTCGTCTCCAGTATCAAACAACAAGGTATCTACCGCCTTGGAAGTCAATATGCTGAAATTTATGATGAAAGCATTGTGGAGGAGTTCTACCTTGACGCCTCCATCAAGTTTTTTTCTGTGAAAAGAGGAGAAGACGTTTCCGACATTTCTGCTACTGTCCGCGGAGTTCAGATCTGCGTTGACCAAGAGCTGCTGCAGAATATTTACAGGCTGCCATCCGATGACCTGAAAATGGAAGAGCTGGAGACCTTCGGGTCAGAAGAATTGATAATCGCCTATTGGGGATTGTTCATGGGTAACAGTTCTGACAAGAATGTCCACCCATCTTGTCACAAAAGAAGATTTTGCTTGCCCTACATGTACTTGCACGATTTCTGTTGTTGTGTCATTGAGAACAGAAATGGCGCATTCTAGATGTGCACTAATCTGCACTTTAGAATGATGGTTGCCATCATGACAGGCGAACGCGTCAATTGGTGCCAGATTGTTCTCAAGCGCCTACAAGAAGAGGCTGCCAAGCCCAGCACCCAGAAGAAATACTTTGGGCTTATCCTCAACAACATTCTCACTCGCTGTGGTGTACAGCAATCTCGAGACGGCAAGAAAATTGGCCCCAGAAAATTCATCGGTGGGAGCAAGCCCACAGTCTTCAACAAAGGCAGACTGATTGCTACCAGACCCATGTCGACACCATGCCCATATCTGAAAATCCATGGGATGTCACTGACAGGGCTGCTAGCCAGAACAAGAAAAGGAAAAGAAGAGCTTCTCACAGCAAATCTCCTCTTGCTGTTGAGAAACCGAAGAAGAAGCAGAAGAAGGCTTATAAAGCCAAAGCTGTGGCGCAACCCGCTGTACAACACCCACAGGGCGCAACCCCTTCGGAAGAAATATCTATTATTGTTCATACAGTAGATCCCGAGCCTTTGGCGGCAACGATGGATAGATAGCTATTTGCCAACTTAGAAGGCTCTGGCAAGTCGGCTGCCCCTTCGGAGCCCAAAGCCACATCTCCCACACAGAAACCCACACACGTACAAGATCCTTCTCCCATCAGCGTACCAACCCCTGTTCGGGATCCATCTCCAAAACAGGCTCTCGTACCTGTCGAGGAACCTATGCCTACAGTAATCCCACGTACTATACGCAGCCCCTCCCCCGATACTCTTATCTATAACACTTTGCTTTCAGTGCATATAGAACAGGCCTTTGAATGCTTTGTTCAATGGAAATTCTACAGGGTCGCACCATACGACACCCTGTACAACTTGAACGAGTGGAAAGAAGAAGAAAAAATTGTTCTGGAGGTGACCGATTCCCAGAACATACAAGTCCTTATTCAATGGGAAAATAGCTTTTGCCAAGAGCTAATCACGAGCTACTATTTGGCAAAAGAGCAAAGCCCGATTGAAAGGAAAATCCAAGTCCGGAGACACTGTTCCCAACAGTCCTAAATCCGAACACGACTTAGACGACGACGCCGCCGCCTTTAAGGCAGGTCTGAGAATGAGTCGCGAGGAAGCTAGAGAATAGGAACTCCCTAGGATGCAGAACCAACAGAGTCAGGGGACCTCAAACCGACAGCAGTCCCATCCCCGTCAACCAGAAGCTGCCCAAGACCAGGAGGAATCAGTCCCTCTTGTAACTGAAGAACCGACCGTTTATGCACAGGCACCCGAGCCTGTCGCCGAACAAGAAGAAGAAGCTCGCGCCATCCCACATGAGGAATCAATCTCTCTGCTGGAGCAGGCGGATGCTGAGAGACAGCAGGAGGATTCAGTCCCTCCTGTACCCATGTCTACAGAAGCCCAAACGGAGCAGGTGGAATCTATTCCCCCTATCGCCGAGTCCGAACAGGCTGAACAACCTACATCCATGCCCACAACTGATGCCCCTGCATCACCTCCTTCCGTGGAATCCGATGATGGTTTTCTACCCAAGGATAGATCACACAGCTGCGCAACCATGTGGCCGTGCGCCAGCTCAATGGAGCTGAAAAAGAAAAACTTGTGCGCCCCAACTCTCCGTGTACAAAAGAGAAGATCGAGCAATTGCACGCAATTAGTCACCAAACAGTGTTTCTACAGGATGCTGTGGACGCCTTGTACAATGTCGGCAAATGGCTCGATTGGCTGCATGAGACTACCATCGATGAGATGACTGGCCTGAAGCGAGAAATTATGAAGGTTGAAGAAGCTTTTTGCATTTTGCCGAGTGCATTGAAGCAAGCTCTCTCACAACTACAACAACGCCACGAACAGATTCTCATAGATGAGCAGGCAAAGCTGCGCATCTCAGAAGCAAAGACTGTAGCCGCCCTACATGTGACCAACTCCAGACTGACAGGACACGATGCTAAGATTGACGACATGTCAGTGGTGCTCAGTTCTCTTGTCACCAAGATCTCAAGTATAGAGACAAAACAGGACAGAGCGATGAAGCTTCTGGAAAGCATTGATGCTAAGGTCTCCTATCTTGATGAAGCCAAAAAGGGGGAAGAGTCATGTTAGGCTGCAAGGCGCTGGAGATTGGAAAAAGAGAAGGAATTTGACGCTGTACTAGAGAAAAGCGTCGTCGCTGCGATAGGTTGCCTGGCCTTACCGGCACATGGATACAGGGTAACTGGTTCTCGCCCTGAGTTCCACAATCCCAACTATCCGTGGAAAAATAATGTGCAATGACCAACCGAGCTCAAATTGCCTGCTAACTGTAAGCCAACACCTGAAGAAGTTAAGAACTGGAGGAAAAACGAGCTAACGATATACTTTGTATTTCTTATTAGGGAGTCCGCCATTTTCAATAAATGCAAAACCCTGACAGAAGCTGCAGAAGAGTTTGCAAGGATGCTCGAGAGAGGCCTGCTCCCCTTGCAGCTACAAATGAAGTCTAATCACAGGAAAGGCGAAAGGGTCACCCACTCAAACGACTGGATTCTTGCCTTCGACAAATCATCCGAAGGAAAAACTATTTATCTAAATCGAGGTAAGGACTCCTTAGTGAATTGGTGGAGAGAAACGGAAAATGATCTTGACTGAAGGCTTTGGAGGCATGATCAATACAGGAAATAGCCTGTATGCCTAGTTGAATTTTCTCTCTCTGTAATTTTCAATTCAAACCATGTAATCTTAAAAACTTATCAATAAAATTCATATTTGATCTTGAAAGATTACAGCTCGTAATCTATGCTTATTGTGTTACTGTTTGATTACAAAATCAATTTATTTGCTGCAAACAAACAAGTATAAAACTTGTTCAGTATAAAAGCTGTAAGAACTTGTCTGCGAACAGTTCATAGGTTAAGTTGCATTCAACAGTAGATTACACTGTAAGATTGTGCCTGCGCGCCAATCATAAGTTTAAAGTTGTAATACACTTCCCTGTTAGATGCTATCATTTCAGAACTTGCCTGCGAGCAGTTCACATTTTTAGACTAAGTGCTGAAGACCAGATCATTCGACAGAAGACCAAGAAATCAGCCTCTCAGAATCAAGATATTATCTTTAAGAGGTTTTGGCATCATCAAAATGGGGGGAATTGTTGGGATAAACAATCTTGTTTTGATAGATGCCAAACATACAACAAATAGTTGTCCCGAAGATGATCGTAAATTGATTGGGATAAACTATCCTGTATCTTGCTTTGATATATGCCGAACATATAGCAAGATGATAATTGCCCAACATACGGAAAGTTATCTCAAGAAGTTCAAGTCGAAATGACACCAAGTATGGATCTTTGTCTGAACATACATCTGACCCCTTTCCATACAAAGATCGGAGATAGCCTACGACATCGAGCTCTGCTCTGACATTAAAGATGCAACATGTTGGATACAGCAAACAGGCTATAAGTGTTAGGATAATCAACACTTATCCAACAAGACTTAAGACCGTTGAAATAGAATCTACTTTATTCACTAAAGTAAAGACACCATTTGAAAGAAGTATTTAAATAGTGACTGGATAAAGTATTTAAATACCAACCGAAAAGGATCTTCACACAAGGAGTAAAATCCGGATCTAACGTCTTGAAAGTCAATAAAGGACTTTAGCTCACCAACCAGCCAACTGACATATTCATAACGGATCTATTCCAAAGTTATAAATAGTCCATGCAAGAGGACATTACAGGCGACGAACGAAAAAATCACGAACGCAATACAAATTACAAGCTAAGAACTTCATACAATTGAAATGAACAAAATAGCTTACAAGAGCAAACATATTTCTTCGAGCATACTGCCATTATTGAGAGAAGAAATATACAAGTGCTCAACTTGAACAACATATCATCAGCCCAAGCTCAAACATTCAAGCTGTTGTTCAAACATGTGATTTTACCTTGATGTAAATCATCAGTCCTGTATGGGCTGAAGAAAGCGTTGATTTTCCGGAATTGTGCATGAAGGATCTGCATTGTAGACGAAGCTTCAGAACTGTGTGAAGAAGCAAGTCAAGTTAAAGCTTTAGCCAATTTGTGTGAACGGCGAACAGCTTCAGCCCTCGTATCAATCTGTGTGAACGATACTTTTGGAGGTTTAGTTATAGTCTCGTAGTTGTGTACGTAGTGATTATAATAAACATCTTACTCCTGTATGGAGGACCAGTGGACGTAGAGGGGTTTACCTCGAACCACTTTAAATTGCATGTACCTACTGCCTTTGTTATTTTCATAAACTGCAAAACCCTGTACGCACCAAGCTAGCAGGAGACAAACCTAGTTGTTGTATTTACAGCAACCCACTTAAACAAACTTCCGCTATGCACTCACATTCAAAAATCGTACAGCTTGTTCCACTAACATTTTTCCAAGTTGTATTCTATATACTTAGTGGCCAACACTGATAATGCTGCACAACCATCTGCCGAGTCCGCGCCTGATGCCCCCGCATCACCTATCTCTGTGAGCTCCAAGTCCGATGACGGATTCTTATCCGATGACAGACCACAACGCCCTAATCACAATGTGGTCGTGCGTCAAAACAATGGAGCAGAGGAAGAGAAACTAGCGCACCCTGGATCCCCGCGTACAGAGGCCTGGATAGAGCAACTTCAAGCACTTGGCCGCCAAACAGTGTTCATACAGGATGTCGTGAAGGCACTGTATGATGTTGGCAAAGAGCTTGATTAGATGCGAGAGACTGTGATTGACGAGATGACTGGCTTGAAGAGAGAAATTACAAAAGTTGAAGAGGCATTTTGCATATTGCCTAGTGCATTACGATAAGCACTTGATCAACTTCAACAGCGCCAGAAACTGATTCTCAAACAAGAGCAGGAAAAGCTCCGCATATAGCCAAAACTGTCGCCGTCCTCCAAGAGACAGGATCAAGACTGGCAGGACATGATAAAAAGATTGATGATATGTCTCTGATTCTTAGTTCTCTTATTGACAAAATCTCGAGTATGAAGACCAAACAAGATGACACAATGAAGATCCTGGAGCGCATTGATTCTAAAGTCACCTACCTTGATGATGCCAAAAAGGGGAAAGAAGCCAGAGAGGCTGGAAGGCAATGGAGGATTTAGAGAGAAAGAGAGATTAGCGCTACATTAGAAGAAAGCATTGCTGCTGTGATAGGCCACATGGCCTCGCCTGCACATGGATACAGGGTAAATGGTTCTCATCAAGAGTTCCATGACCCCAACTATACCTGGAAGAACAATGTGCATAGACCACCGGAGATTCGTCTGCCTACCAACCGTCAGCATACAGCTGATGAAGTGAAGAAATGGAGGAAGAACGAACTGATGAGATACTTTGTTAAACTCATCAGGGAGTCCGCCATCTTCAATAAGTGCAATACACTGGCGGAGGCTGCAGATGAATATGCAAGGATGTTGGAAAGAAGACTGCTCCCCTTGCAAGTTTCGATGAAATCACGGCACTATAAGGGTGATCTGCTTACTCACCAAGATGATTGGATACTTGCCTTCGACCAATCGGCTGAAGGAAGAGTGATCTATGAAGATTGAGGCAAGGATTCATTGGAGTATTTGTGGAGAGGAACCGACAACGATCCCGATAGAAGGCCTTGGAGACATGCTCATCACAGGAATTAGCTTGGACGCTCTTATCTCCTTGTATTTTGTTCTATCCATACAGCATGCAAACATCTGTATTTTTCTTTTCAATCATTGTAATATTCTGAGCTATATCAATAAAATTATATTTTTCTTGAAAGATTACAACTCGTAATCTAAGCTTACTGTTATATTGTTTGATTATGAACTCAATTTACTTGATGCAAACAACAAGCCTAAAACTTGTTAAGTATAAAGCTGTAAGAACTTGTCTGCGAACAGTTCATAGGTTAAATTGTATTCAACCTAAATCATACTGTAAGATTGTGCCTGCGCATCAATCATAAGTTTAAAGTTGTAATGCAAATCCCTATTAGATGCTATCATTGTCTTAGAACTTGCATGCGAGTAGTTCACAATTTTAGACTAAGTGCTGAAGATCAGATCATTCGACAGAAGACCAAGAAGTCAGCCTCTCTGGATCAAGATGTTATCTTTAAGAGGTTTTGGCATTATCAAAAAGGGGGAAATTGTTGGGAAAAACAATCCTGTTTTGATAAAGTGCCAAAGTAGTCCCAAAAGAAGATCATAAATTGTTTGGATAAACAAGCCTGTATCATGTTTTGATAAATAGCCATCATACAGCAACAGAGTCGAAATACCGCTAAGTATGGAAGTTGTCTGGAATCTCCACACAGCCCCCCTCCATATAGCCTTGAAGATGATCTATCCTACAGAGCCTACAGCTACAACAATAAAGAAGTAACATGTTAGATACAGCATACAGGCTGAAAGTGTTGGGAAAACAAACACTTATCCAACAGGACTGGAGACCGTGTGAATGAATCTACTCTATTCACAAAAGTCAAAACACTGTTTTCAAATAAGTATTTAAATACTGATTGGATAAAGTATTTAAATACCAACCGACAAGGATCTTCAGACAAGGAGCAAAACCTGGATCGAGTATCTTGAAAGTCAATCAACCAATCAGAACGGACTTTTTGCTCACCAACCAGCCAATGGACATATTTATAACGGATCGACTCCAAATTTATAAATAGTCCATGCAAGAGGACATTGCAAGACACTGAATATATACGAAACAAGATATACTGAGATATACTGGAATTCATACGTGAATAAAGCACAGAAAATAGTATATCAAGCTTGCAAGAGCAAATATATTTCTTCGAGCATACTGCTATACCTGAGAGAAGAAATATAGTAATCCTCAACGTGAACAACACATCATCTGCCTAAGCTCATCAACCATTCAAGTTGTTGTTCAAACTTGTGATTTTACTTTACCGTTGAAGAAAACCATCAGCCCTGTGTGGACTGAAGAAGCCTTGCGCATTCGGAACTGTATGTAAAGAATAAGAATTGTAGATGAAGCTTCCAACTGTGTGTAAAGAAGCAAGTCAAGAACAAGCTTTAGCCAATCTGTGTGAACGGCGAACAGCTTCAGTCCTTGTATTAATCTGTGTGAACGATACTTTGGTAGGTTTAGTGATAGTCACGTAGTTGTGTACGTAGTGATTATAATAAACATCTTACTCCTGTGTGGAGGACCAGTGGACGTAGAGGGGTTTACCTCGAACCACTTTAAATTGCATGTTATTTACCTACTGCCTTTATTGTTTTCATAAACTGTGATTTATATAAGTATACACTGCAAAACCCTGTACGCACTAAGCTAACAAGAGATAAACCTAGTTGTTGTATTTACAGCAACTCACTTAAACAAACTTCTGCTACGCACTCACATTCAAAAATCGTACAGCTTGTTGTACTAACACTTTTCCAAGCTGCATTCTGTATACTTAGTGGCCAACAGGAGTGAAGGCTTTAGGGTATACAGTGATGCATCAAGGGAAGGATTAGGAGCTGTACTGATGCAAAACGGCAAGGTAGTGGCTTATGCATCACGGAAGCTGAAAATCCACGAGATAAATTACCCAACTCACGACCTTGAACTCGCAGCAATAGTATTTGCTTTGAAGAAATGGAGACACTACCTGTATGGAGATACATTCACCATCTTCACCGACCACAAGAGTCACAAATATCTGTTCTCTCAGAAGGAGTTGAATCTAAGATAGAGACGGTGGGTAGAACTTCTTGAAGATTATAACTTCACCATTCAACACCATCCAGGCAAGGCCAGTGTCGTAGCTGGCGCTTTGAGTAGGAGAGCGAGCGTGGCTAGACTCATGATAAGGGAATGGAATACCCTAGGAGAACTAAGCCAATGGAATCCAACATAGGCTAAGACACATAATTTATGCACTAATTTAACAATGAAGCCGGATCTACTTAAGGAAATCCAAGAATCACAGACATGAGACGGAAAATGTTTAAGCTTAAGGAAAGGATCACACAAGGCGAGAAATCTGAGTTTAGCATGTCGGAAAATGGAACAATAAATTCAAATGCCGAATATGTGTTCCCGATAATGACGAACTTAAGAAGAAAATTTTAGTAGAGGCTCACTGCTCTTGATATACAATTCATCCAGGTGGTAACAAGATGTATAAGGATTTCAAGAAACACTACTAGTGGATGAATATGAAGAACCAAGTAAAAGAATTCGTAGCGAGGTGTTTGACCTGTCAAAGAGTGAAGGCTGAACACCAGAACCATCAGGATTGCTAAAATCACTCGCGATTCCCAAATGGAAATGGGAACTAATAACAACCAGTAGGGGATATAACAAAATCTGGGTAGTCGTGGATAGACTTACAAAGTCGGCTCACTTCTTACCCATAAGAAAGAATGATAGTCTGCAGAAGCTAGCAAGGACATATATTGAGAAATCATTAAGCTGCATGGAGTACCTGTAGACCGTATCAGATCATGACCCCAGACTTGTCTCAATATTTTGAAAGAGCCTTCATCAAGAACTTGGGACGACATTGAGTTTCAGTACTGCAGCTCACCCCCAGATGGACGGACAACCCGAGAGAACGATACGAGTCCTTGAGGATATGTTACGGGCATGTGCGCTAGATTTTCAAAAAAGTTGGACTCACGACCTAACTTTAGCTGATTTCACATACAACAACAGATATCAGGCAACTATCGGAATGGCCTCATATGAAGCATTATACGGGAAGAAGTGTCGATCACCAATACATTGGGATATTGATGACCTATGGACACCAAGGACTAAGCCGAACCGAAACATAAAACCGAGAGTTGATCTAGTAAAAGATGCTATGGATAAAGTCCGAGTCATTCAAGAATGGATTCACACCACTCAGAGCCGACAGAAAAGTTATGCAGACCAGAGAAGGAAGGATTTGGAATTCGACCCAGGAGACAAAGTATTCCTTCGATTATCACCATGTAATGGATTAATCAACTCGAAGAAAAGAGGAAAGATTAGCCCCATATATGTCGGACCTTTCAAGATCCTAGAAAGAATTAGAAAATTAGCATACCGCCACGAGCTACCAACTGATCTTTCCAGAATGCACGATGTATTTCATGTCTCGGGATTGAAGATGTTGAACATGTCATCATGCATGACATACCACCGATCAAAGAGGATTTAACTTATGTCGAGTGGCCGACCAGGATCATGGATCAACAAGTACGCGAGCTAAGAGACATGAAAATACCGTTGGTTAAAGTTGTATGGCAGAACCATGACCGAGAAGAAGACGCAACGTGGAAAGCCGAGGAAGAGAGGAAGAAGAATTTTCCAGAACTATTCAAATATGAATTTGGGGATCAAATTCTCCCAAGGTGGGGAGGATGTGAGACCCTATTATTTGTAAGTAGATTAGATTATTAATTCTCAATAAATAAAATAAATTTTTATATTATTTCATTGTCGAATAAATTGAGTTCTTACCTTATGTATAGTCTCGTTAGCTAAATAATATCCTACAAGTTTTAATAACTTAATTATTCTATTATTTCGATTAAATAAAAATATAAGAATAAATTTCTAATTCAAGTGGGCTATTTAAATTGATTATACAACTTAAATAATAGGCCAATGGTTTAAAGTTTGTACTTGAAGTCATTATGGACTTAAGGCCACTTAGTTAGTAGACCATATATCACTTGAATTACTACACCTAGCCCAAAAACACTCATAACCCAATCCAACTTAAAAATACAACCTAATACTCAACAAATACAACCAAAATACATCATACATGTATAATACATATATAAAATCTGCCTATATTAAAAAAAAGGTAAGGAAAGACTTTGAATTGTCACAACTTCAAGTTCTTTCAAAGACACTTGTTGTAATATCCGGAATTTCTACTACTGTTGTTTAATATTATTTTATCTGAGTTATGTTGTACAGTGTGGAACCTGTACAATATGGATAAAATAATGAAGGACTGAGATGTTAGTATTGGTATAATTGTCGTATTTGGTAGACAATTACAATTGAGAATATTGTGTATCAGGTTATCGCACTTTTGATATTGGGTATATCGTATGAGAATATTATTGGATTCAGTATTTGTGTTTAGTGTGTCGTATGTTCATTTTTGGTATGTCGAGGCGTTGGACAGAAATTGCGGGAAATGGCTAAGTGTAGCATTATTAGCGCACGCTAATATGCATTCCTAGCGCACGCTATCGTGCAGGTTTAGCGCACGCTAATGGTAAAAGATAGTGCACGCTAGTTCAGAACAGATCAGAGGGAATCTACGTGTGGACCCAGTCCCTTTCGGCGCATGTGCTGACGAAGTCAACTGATATTTGTCGTAAAGCATTAGCGCACGCTAATACCTGTTGTTAGCGCACGCTAATATCAGATTGGTCAACAAGGAATCTTGGATTTATTGGTTGCTTTCGGCATGTGGGGTCACGAGCATATTCGGGGTAGGTGCAGATTGTAGCAAGTCAACTACGATTAGCGCACGCTAAGATACAAGATTTTGCGTACGCTAGACAGTGTAGTTTACGTACGTTATTGCATGGGCATTACGTACGTAAGCTGATGTGCGGAGCAAGTCAGTAGCCTCTGGACCGCGATAGCGCACGCTAACGAAAGAGAGTTAGCGCACGATAAGCATGTAACGTACGTTAAATGAGGATGTTAGCGTACGTTAATAATATACAATATATATGTGTAGTTGGGCATTATCCTTCATTTCGTCTATTGTGTCAAGATTTATTCACCTCGACAGGCGATCGACTACAAGGCCGAGCGACCGAGTCCAAAACCAATCAAACTATGGCAGACTCGCCTAACCGAAGATACCAGACCACCTTCGGGTATCTAGCGATCGACTCCAAAGGCGATCGCCCCTTGGCACCTAGCGATCGACTCTGACGCCAGACTTAAGACGATCGTCCTTTGCCATAGACAGAGAACATCGTGCGTCAAAGTCCACGAAAACTGGATCTCAAAGCAGCGCCCATGTGCAGGTCCGCGACAGGCGCCGCATTTCGTGGATCGTTGACCACAGCCTGTGACCACCTTCTCACCTACCGATAAGCCCGCCGAAAGGTACAAGGTGGGACCGCCCGTGACAGCAACTCAGATGCGTGCAGACTTCTCATTGGACCGCACAGCTGACTGCCAGCAACTCCTACAGACTTTAAGGAGACAAGCCCATGTGCTAAAAGACGATCGCCCGCTTATTATAATACAGCAAAGGCGATCGCCCAGCATATCCAAGTGCTGTAAATAGAGAACCTCCATCTACAGCAAAGGGGTTCACGCATTCTCCATTAAGTTCAGAGAAAATACATACAACCATACATACTTTCAAGCTCCCAGCTTCCTCTCCCGAATCTACCTCAGGATTTCTCTCTCAGCACTCTCAACCAGAAGACGGTCGGCAGAGGCCAGAAGACTCCACAATGCAGATTCGAAGAGACTCACAAGCCTAGGAGCTCAAACATTCAGTAGCTACACACCGTGAGACACTGTCGATTTCTCATTGTCGTTACATCTCATCAACTTTGTTACAAGAACTCACAGAGCATCATATCTGGTTCTTCCGGCAATCTACACGCTCACTAGCTAAGATAACAAGGGTCTTTACACTCATTGTAATTGAACTCTTACATTAATACTTGTATCCCCGAATATTTGTATTAATAATATCTCGCGAGAGCATTCAAGCCCGGGACTAACAACCCCGACAAGTCTTGTGTTATTTACTTTTCCCACGGAAGTGTTCTTGCATTTGTTTTCTATCCTTCCATTCCAGCAATATCTATCTCCGGATAATATTTTGGGTAGCAACAATTGGCGCTAGAAGAAGGGGCATCTATACCTTCGTTTTTATTCCTACCGTCCCGAAGAACACTCACTGTTCTCGGGGCATATACTTGAAGTGACACTCACTGCTCTTCAAAGAAAGCCTTCAGAATCATGACGTCCGCCACCACATCAAAGAGAGCCGCTCTACGAACCGCCGGACATCGTATCCCGGCTCAATCCGAGCCCCAGCCGACGGCAGAGGGGAGCCACGGCGACACAAGAATCTCGATCCCGCACCTGAGGGATGGCCCCAACCTCTCACTCGACCAGTTCCAAACCGAGGAACAGATCGAGGAGGGTATGGCCATCCTAAAGGAGCGACGGAGAGCATGCGCGTCGCCCGCAATTACTCCCTCGACCATCCGCCGCATGGGAAAACGGAAATACAATGGGCTACTGGGCGAGCGATCGTCAGAACGATTCACGAGAAAAGGCTCTCTCATAACCGGACGGGTCCGTATTTAGTCGCTTGGAACGCGACCCATCATGGAGACCGGGGCATTCTGGTCCCAACCACGAAACAACGGAATTCGAGTCCGTCACCAGGAGTTCGGCCTACCCTATTCGCAGCCGAACGCAGATCAGCCGTCTGACTCCCGCTCCGATCGCCAGAGGATCAGTACTTTGTATAAAATCGAAAAAAGATTTCCCTTTCTGAGCAAAAATGCAATTTTAAAAATTTACAAGACAAGGCTTGAAAGGATGAGGTTGCTTATGAATAAAAGCATACCTTTGGACATAAGATTCATAATTGAAGCCAAAGTAAGAATAGAGGGTGAATTCACAGAAACACCGACTAGATTTTTACCAGGGCTTGGAAAAAGTTCATATGCGAAGAAACAACGAGCAAAGATGATAGCCGTTTGTTATAAATGTGCTGGATGGAACTGTAATTTAAAATATCGATCTTTAGGAATTCCATCTACAAATAGAGAAGATAAAATTCAATTCATTAAGGATGGACTGAATAAAGAGAATTTAGATGATATCGAAATTTCTCTTGACACGCATCCTAGTGGACTCGTATATTACGGAATTCGATGTTTGTGGAGTAAATTCAAACCAGAATATGAACAACGTCTTGGGAATCTGACGTTAAAAGACCCTGTTTGCCAATTTGTAAGAAAATTGGATGGGAAGCTTCTCCCCGACTCATAGAAGGTGTTTAGGCCGTTTCTGAACGTAAAATCAGAGAAAGATGTGAGCCACAATCACAACTACTGTACATATGCGTAAGTATCTTTTATTTTTGTCTTGTGGTGAGATTTTCTGAATAAAAAAATGTGATACGCGATAAATGCTTTCATTATTCTATTGAGTAGTTGAAGTGCAATCAACGCAATCACAAACTTGTTAAACAATTTTTACCTTCTTTTTCTTCTATAAATAAACATTGTGCTTGTTTCTTTCATTCATCTCTCAAACTTGCACTTTTCTCTGTTTCTCTCTAAATAATTTCTTTTCAAAAATGGAGTCATCATCTTCAACAAAAAAATTTAGCACAGTCTGAAACCTTTGGCTGAAAGTAAAATCACCGGGTCAACTATTGGAGATGAGTTTAGATCTGTAAATATGCAAGATCGCATAACTCACATGATAAATAATTTTGGCGCCTTTATCACCCTTCCCGGTGGTTTTGGCACCCTTGAGGAACTTTTTCATGTGGTTACCTTAGGACAAAAATGCATTCATGTAGTCTATGGAGGAGGAAGTCTAGGATTAATGGGACGAGCTGCTGCTTCTGCCTATATGGAAGGAGTAAGAGTGTTGGGAATAATCCTAAAACCTTTGGCTGAAAGTAAAATCACCGGGTCAACTATTGGAGATGAGTTTAGATCTGTAAATATGCAAGATCGCATAACTCACATGATAAATAATTTTGGCGCCGTTATCACCCTTCCCGGTGGTTTTGGCACCCTTGAGGAACTTTTTCATGTGGTTACCAGAGCCCAGCTAAATGTTCATCAAAAACCAATAGGTCTGCTTAATGTCAATGGTTTCTTTGATGGTTTACTATCTTTCATCGACTACTCTGCTGAAAAGGGTTTTATTTCCGAGCGTGCTAAACGAATCATAGTCATTGCAACAACACCAGATGAACTAATCAAAAAACTCAATGAATTTGTTCCTCAACCTGATCCAGCTCTAGCTAAAATTGTCTGGATGGAAGATTTTACTGTGAGAAAACGAAAAGTGGATTCATTCCTCTCCCTTCGATAACCCATGTCGGACCTCTTGTATTTTTACTTTCTGTCGTGTGTAATAATCGTGCTAAATGGTGGCAGCTTAAGGAGTTTCTTCTTGATCTCTTAACGCGCATCTATTCGCAATTTATGTATTGTTATTTTATTGCTGTAATTTTTATTGTGTGTTTTTTTTTATAAAAGCATTGATGGCAGCGTAAGGCGACCCTTCGGAATTTCTTGATGCGCATCTTAAAAATTGTGTTATACTTCCGAGTATATTTTATTTTCTTTTGTTGTGTGCCTCGTATATTTATTCTCTTGCAGATTCTAAAAGGCGTTAGCTCAAACATCAACTTTCTTAACAGGGAGTATTCTGCTTTTCTGCATTACTTTTTTTTTTTTTTTTTAAACTGAGGACAGTTTTATTTTCAAGTTTGGGGGTGGTTTGTTTAATTATTTTGGTGTGTTGGAATTTTGGTGTGTTTTGATTGATTTGGTTATTTGCCTTAAATTTTTTTATTATATATATATATATAGTATTTTGATTTATGAGATTTCTAGATCTGGCCATAACACCAATAAATTAGCTATATACAAGTTTCTAAAATCGTTTTAACCGGTAAAAAAATTGTATATTCCAATTTTTTTAGCCTTGATCTCTCTTTCCAAACCTTGTAGTTATCATATAAAATCGAGTCATTCGTTACCTTGAGAAAAGAAGAATCAGTCGGTTGATAAAAAATAGAACTGAAATTTACTTAATTTGTGGAGTTTTTGATTTTTCATGCTTAAACTAAGAAATAATTTTCTGCAAAAATTCTATTCCCTAAAAAAGGAGTCATTGGTGAAAAGAGCTACACGTTAGCAAATAACGGTGTGAAAGCTATCACCTAAAAAAAATGACGAAAAGGAGAAGTGTTGAGCAGCAATAGCTGCCTAATTTTGGAGGTCTTAAATTTTGCGAAAAATAAAGGACTAACCATTGTTGGTGCGTAGCTGCTGTCTTAGAAAAATTGGTGAAAAGAGCTACACGTTAGCAAATAACGGTGTGAAAGCTATCACCTTTTAAAAAAAAAGGAGATAGAAATTGTGTTAGCGAAAAGAGCTACACGTTAGCAAATAACGGTGTGAAAGCTATCACTAAGGGATGTAGTTGATGAGCAGATTTGAATTAATTAGCGGCTGAATTTCAATACACTCAATTTCGTGAAAAATCACAATATTTGATGACGCCAATGAAATTCTTCTTCATATTGAGTCGAAAAATATACGAGTGATCTAGAGCAACCATTAAAGGGAGTCGTGTGTATCACGAGTGGGAAAGAAATAATCAACCTTTTGGGGGAAAACCTTGAATTTGGAATTTCAAAATAAAAACCGTGTTTTAACTTCTAAATCATTAGTAGATTTATTTTGAATCTTGATTCATTTCTATCTACTGTATAAAGCTGGTTGTTGTGTATTAATGGCATTTTGATCTCCTTTTCTCTTTTTATATTTTAATTTATGTGTGTATTAATTTTTTTTTATTTTTATTTGGAGCATGAATAATAAAGAGTCTTGCTCGGGACTAGCAAGAATTCAAGTTTGGGGGTGTGATAAGTGTCAGTTTTATACACTTATCCATGGTTTGTATCGATAAAATTCACCCATAATTGAGCTAGTATACTCGTTTTTTTGCTTTAAATTAATTAGTTTTTAATAATTTTATTTTTATTGGATGATGATGTAAATCTAATCTTAATCGGATTAAATAACTGATTTACTCAAGAAATAACATGTTTATTAAATATTCTCTTTGTTGAATTTTGATATATTCATGTTGTACGGCTTTCCGAGACGAATTCGGATCTTTAGGATTCAAAATCAGAGTTATATATCAAAAGTTATCATCTAAAGAAGATTTGGGGTAAAAACGCAAAGTTTGAGAAATTCTGGGCTGAAAACGTAACTCTCAAAGCAACCAGTGAACAAATTGACGAAGCCAAGTTACGGCCGTAACTACAGAATGTTACGGCCGTAAGTCATCCAAGTTACGGACGTAACTCCTTAATGTTACGGCCGTAACTCTTGACAGATTGTTATGATTTGTCTAATTTTTTATACTATTTGTGTATTATTGAGGGGATGGCTGGCATTGATCCGATCTATTGTAATAATGCTGGAGTTTTGGAGCTATTAGATGACTTTAGGTGTATAAATAGACCTCTTAGATCCTTCATCATTCATCATATAATTTTTCACTTCTTGTAAACTTTTCTTTTTGTGTGAAGAACACACTTGTGTTCTTGAGTGATTTGCTTGAGTGTGGTATAGCATATGTTGTTCAGAGAGTTTATTGCTTCTTTCTCCTTTATCTACTAAGGGAGTGAGAATCAATTCTTTCTCTTGATTCAACTAATAATGACCACCAAGGCTTGTATTATGTATAATAAACCCTTCATGGGCTAAGTTACCTTTAGTTGGGATTATAAACAAGGTTATGTAACACCCCAAACTAGGCGGATATTACAGTGCCGTGGACCCCCGACTGGGACCCACCAGGCGAATGAAAAAGGATGAATTACACAGGATAAATGTAGTACCGAACCACATTACAACATCAGTTACTCCGATTAGGAGTTTCATACAACATACCCAGGATAAAATAGAATACATGTGTATCTTATGTGACGATAAAATACACAACACTGAATGAAACGAGTATTCAAACGGAATGTATGCAGCGGAATAAATAAAGGAAACATAAATGACTGAATAAGTGACTGAACAGACTGGGGCCCCCTGCTAGTATCAGTGGGACTCCTCGCCGTCACCGTGCTCTCCCCGTGCTTTAGCCTTGCCATGACCTGAAAAACAATATCCCCAAACGGGGTCAGTTACACAGAACAACAATCCTCAAGAGTTGAAAATACACAATCATGATTATATCTGAAATTATGAAATATCCTGTCGAAACATACGCAATCAAACATGCTATATCAAATCAACTAACAGTACGGCTCAAAGGGTGGCGCCACACTACGCCCGGGATGGAAATGTGTCCGTGCACAAGCCACCAACGATCAATACACGCGTGGTCTTGTACCTAATCAGTCTCACGAGACACATTGACTCGTGTGCACAGTCCAATGTGAGGCCAACAACCAACACACGACCATAATGTGCCCGACATGAAAATCCTACACATACCAACCGGCACGCCAGTATGACCCGGAATGCCACGTTATGAAAAAAGTGACATCGAAAATGAATAATGACTCACCGAGGTGGAATGGTAATGAAATAAATGACAGCTCAATGAAAAGATTGGAACCGTCGTTCCTTATGACTGAAATGATTAATTGATAACAACAAGTTTTGATACGGTTAATATAATGATGAATGAGTTATGATTATGAATGAACAACAACAAAAGGCATGAATATCCTTTTAACCGAGTAAGAATTAACTTACACAATACCGGTGACAATTATCCTTCCACGAACAACGTCCTAATTGAGATATCGGTCGCTCGAACAACCTTGAATTATACAATATCCAACAACTCGTTCAATATACGAATCAAACACGAATATAACGAACTCAAGACGTCGATACGATAAAACTAAGTCCATTGAGGCGTTAAAACAAACACGTTGCGTCCAAACTCCGATTGTTTACAATCAAACCTCAAAAACCAATATCGAATCCCCGAAGAAGTGTTTCAAACCAACAAAACATCTTCCAAATGATTAATAATCCGAAATGAATATCCGAAAACGTGATTATAACGATAATTAATCGAAAACCCCCAATTTCAACTCGATATTCAAAGTGTTCTTGAATAATACCTCAATAATCAAATGAATCCTTATACAAACTCATAATCATATACATATCCCTTCATATAACATGATTATAACGTCCAAAACATCATATCTCAACACAAAATCGAAGTCCAAGGTGTCGAAGAAATTACCTCTTGAATATCCAACCAATTCGATCCGATGAAAACGTGTAAAAACGACTATCCAAGCTTCCCAAATGATTGAAGGTGATGAAAATACACACCCAAATGATAATTGATGAATAAATCTCTCCCTCAAGTTATTCTCTCTCGGTTGCAGGTGAAGAAGATGGAAAAAATGAGCTGAAATGCTCAACAAACCAATTTATAGGGGTTGACTCGGCTGACAGGCTCGACCGTGCCCGCCTGACACGGTCGTGGCGCGCAGCTGGCCGGCAGGGACTCGACCGTGTCCTGCTTGACACGGTCGCGGCGCGAAGGGGCCTACCGACAGTGACCCGTCCGCGGCGCTCGGCATTGACTCGACCGTGTCCTCGAACACGGTCGGGCCTCTGGGCAGACGGTTCTGGTCTATCCGGAAGGGTTCGACTCGGCCGTGTCAGACGACACGGTCGGGTCCTGAGGCAGAAACTTCGGCATTTCCGGACGAGTACGGCACGGGCCGTGTCGGACGACACGACCGAGTCCGGTCGGCCGTGATCGGCCAAAATCTGAAAAAATGAGCGGGTGAGCTAAAACGACCATAACTCTCTCGTCCGGACTCCGATTGACTCACCGTTTGAACCATTGGAAAGCTAACTCGATGCTCTATAATATTGCAAAGATTCAGAATTTTTGGAGTTACCAAAAATTAATGGTGATCTAACAAAGTCGAACTCATATGAGGAAAGTTAAAACAATGAACAATAATGATACACAACTCGAAGTTTTTCCGAACGGTGAACACGGTGAACGAACACGATTGATGAATGATTATAATTGAGTGAAAATACACTGAGTGACAATTACAGGTGATAATTCTTGAATGAAAATGAATGAATTACAACCGGGTATTACATACTCCCCTTAAAAAGAGTTTCGTCCCGAAACTAAGGGTCAAACAACTCGGGATAACTCTCCCGCATATTCTCCTCGGTTTCCCAAGTGGCCTCTTCGACTCCATGTCGGGACCATGAATCTTGACCAAAGGAATCGACTTATTTCTCAACCTGTTTGATTCGCCGCTCTAAGACTCGTATAGGGCGCTCCTCATATGAATGGTCGTCGGCGATCTCGATTTCGTCGAAGCTGCAGATGTGACTCGGGTCGGCAACATACTTTCGAATCGAGAGACATGAAACACATTATGAATTTGGCTCAAAGCGGAGGTAAAGCCAATCGATAAGCTAACTCGCCTACTCGATCCAAAATTTCAAACGGTCCAATGAATCTCGGACTAACTTCCCGTTTTCGAAGCGGAAAATACCTCGACTCGGGGATACCTTGACCAAAACGTGGTCACCGTCTCGAACTCTAGTGGTCGGCGACGATTATACGCATATGATTTACGCCGACTGAAATGTCATCATACGACTCTTGATCAAAGCTACCTTCTCTCGGGCGGCTATAAGCATATCGGGTTCGGTGCCGATTGATTCTGAGAAGTCATCCCAACACAAGGGAGATCGACAACAACGACCGTACAAGGCCTCGTAAGGTGCCATCTTAATGGAAGCATGCCAACTATTATTATACGTGAACTCGATCAATGGTAGTTGGGCTTCCCAATCGTCCTTCCAATCGAGGACGCATGCCCTCAACATGTCCTCTAATGTCTGTATAGTCCTCTCTGATTGTCCGTCGGACTGAGGATGAAAGGCGGTACTGAGATCGAGCTGAGTTCCCATAGCACGATGAACTGATTTCCAAAAATGTGACACAAACCGTCCGTCACGATCGGAAACGATACTTTTAGGAGTACCGTGCAGTCTCACTATCTCTTTGATGAATAGCTGGGCAAGTCTCTCGGGACCCCAAGTATCCTTAATCTCAAGAAAATGAGCTGATTTAGTTAAGCGGTCCACAATCACCCAGATCGTATTCATGCCACGACGACTCGTCGGCAAACTCGTGATGAAATCCATAGAAATGTCTTCCCATTTCCACTCTGGAATAGGGAGAGGTTTCACATACCACTTTGTCGATGATGTTCAATCTTGACTTGTTGGCAAGTTAAGCATCTCGAAACAAATTCGCGACTTCTCGCTTCATATTACTCCACCGGTAATTTTGTTTCAAGTCTTTATACATCTTGCTAGACCCGGGTGAACAGAATAAGGGTAGCATGAGCTTCTCTCAAAATCGAGTTTTTCAACTCGTCATTCGCGATACGCACAACCGGTTCTTAAACCTCAAAAGTCCGTCCTCGTGGACCCACGAATCCGTGGGCTTTCCCACGAGTCACATCCTCACGGATGCGCAACAATGAAGGGTCTGAACTCTGATTCTCTCTGATTACCTCCTCAAGTGATGATGATATCTCTAACATACAAAGTTGTCCCTGAATTCGCTGAAGCCAGACCTCAATCTCGGGTCTAAGGAATTCCTGCTGAAGCTCCTTCTGAACTGTTAAACGAGCAAGCATCTGCTCCTGAACGGACTTACGACTCAAGGCGTCGGCGACAACGTTCGCCTTGCCCGGGTGGTAAAGGATCTCAATATCATAATCCTTGATTAGTTCTAACCACCGCCTCTGTCGCATATTTAACTCCTTCTGAGTAAATATATACTTTAAACTCTTATGATCGGTGAATATCTGGCAGGTAACGCCATAAAGATAATGACGCTAAATTTTCAAAGCGAACACCACGGCTGCTAGCTCAAGGTCGTGGGTCGGATAATTAATCTCGTAAGGTCTCAATTGTCGTGAAGCATAAGCAATAACCTTCCCATTCTGCATGAGTACACATCCGAGACCCTGTCTGGATGCATCACTATAAACCACAAATCCCTCCGTCCCCTGTGGCAAGGAAAGTACAGGTGCCGACATTAATCGGCTCTTGAGTTTCTCAAAACTCCGTTGACACGCGTCGGACCACGTGTATTTCTTATCCTTCTGCAAAAGGTTCGTCAAGGGTTGAGCGATTTTAGAAAATCCCTCCACAAATCGCCGATAGTAGCCCGCTAATCCGAGAAAACTTCTGATTTCCTTAACATTCTTCGGAGGTAACCAGTCTCGGATAGCCTCCGTCTGATGAAATTACATGTCCGAGAAAAGTCACCTCGGACATCCAGAACTCGCATTTGGAAAACTTTCCATAGAGTTGCTCTCGTCTCAACACGTCGAGAACCTGATGAAGATGAATCTCGTGTTCCTCTCGGTTATGAGAATAAATCAAAATGTCATCGATGAAGACAACAACAAATCGATCCAAAAAATCGATGAAGACCCGATTCATTAGTTCCATGAATACCGCAGGTGCATTAGTTAGCCCGAATGGCATAACTACGAACTCAAAATGACCATAGCGTGTTCGAAACGCCGTCCTCGCGATATCCGACTCTCGAATCCGCAGCTGATGATATCCAGATCTTAAGTCGATCTTGGAAAATACTGAAGCTCCCTGAAGTTGATCCAAAAGGTCATCGATACGGGGTAAAGGATACTTATTCTTGATTGTCACCCTATTCAATTCCCGATAATCGATACACAAGCGAAAAGAACCATCCTTCTTTTTGACAAACAGCACTGGTGCTCCCCACGGAGACGCACTCGGTCGGATATAACCTTTCTCGAACAATTCTTCAAGTTGATTCTTCAACTCCTGCATTTCGGTCGGGGCCATCCGGTACGGTGCCTTCGATATCGGAGACGTACCAGGCTCCAACTCGATCGTGAATTCCACATCTCTCTGTGGAGGTAAACCAGGTAACTCGTCTGGAAATACATCGGCATATTCTCTCACAACCGGAATATCCGACAACAATACTGATGATTTTTCGGTTTTGGTCATATAGCACCAATAACCAACACATCCCTGACTGAGTAACCGTACTGCTTTCATCAAATTAATGACGTTACCAGAACAGCCGTGATTACCTCCCTGAAAAACACATTCAACCCCATCGTCTGAAATGATAGTGACCATAGGCTTACGGACACTAATGATGGCATCATGACGATCCATCCAGTCAATACCCAAGATGACGTCGTCCGTCAGCAAATCTACTACGATTAGGTCCGCTGGCCATACACGACCATGAAACTGAATCGGACAATTCTGAATCTCATGATTACCGATAATTCGTCTACCGTCAGGTAGACCAATGACATAAGGCTCACAACTAGTAGCACTACCCAGACGTAGTCTACGCAAACATGACTCGGAAATGAATGAATGCGATGCACCAGTGTCAAAAAGGGTACACACAGGTTGAGATAGAATATCGAGTGTACCTGAGATCATCCGGGCCTCTGGATCGTCGGTCTTCTTCATCTCATAAATTCGGGGCTTTCCGGCCCCAGAGCCGGACGCTCCCGTCTGATAGCTCTTGGCTCCGCCTTTAGCTCCTGTCGTCTTGAACGACGCTGACTGAGTGGCCTGATTCTGCACCGCTGAATGACCTGGGGCCTGAGATGACGCCGGAGTAGGTTTAGAGTCCCTTCGACAAAAACGGGCCCTATGCCCAGCAATCCCACAGTTGTGGCACGTGACAGACTGCTTCGGACATTTGGTGCTGAAATGACCCTGTTCCTCACAGTTGAAACAGGTGATGGCCGAACTGGCCGCTCGTGACTGAGATTCCGCGGGTTTAGATGCCGTGGGAGGTCGCTCAGAAAAAGTAGAGCCCGCACGTGGTTTCTTGAAAGTGGTCTGACTCCCGTCAGACTGATTACGGTTCTTAGATTTCTTGCCAGCAGATGAAGGTTGTTGCTTAGCAATCTCTTTGGCAGTGAGCTCGTAAGTAAGAGCTTTCTCAATGAATTCAGCCAACGTGGTACAATTATGATTAAGCAGTTGTAATCTCATACGGGATTTCAGCCTCTTGCTGAAATACTTGATCTTGTCCGCTTCTGAATGAATGATAGATGAGGCGAACGGAAGAAGTTCCTGAAATTTTTCGGCGATGGCGAGAACATCATCATCCGCCGAAAGGTCGGGAGTGAGTAATTCCGACAACTTGGCCTACCTGAGTGGGGCCGGATAGTACCTCTCCATCATGAGAGTCTTGAACTGATCCCAAGTACATGATCCGTCTGTGGGCTTCAACGATAACCACCATGAATGAGCGCTCTTACCAAGATAGTAAGCCGCAACTGAAACTTTATGCCCTTCAGGGCAATCCACCATAGCAAATAATTTCTCGAAATGCTCAAGCCAATGGACGATATCCACCGGCTCAGATGAGCCCTCAAAGGTAGGTGGTCGCTGGCGAGAGATATCGCTAATGATATTGCTTACACCCCTCTCTTGCCTCTGAGGCGGCGGCGGAGGAGCCTGTTGATTTTGAGTAGTGGAGTTATGCATCGTCTGCATCAGCTATGTCATCTGGGTCATTTGGGCCATCATGCCCTGCATAAAAGCGAGTGGGTCAACCCGAACACCTTCTGACTGAGCGGTGTCCCGAGTACGACTCCCTGATAGAGAATGATCACGTCCAGGTGAATGAGTAGCAGCGTCGCTGCTAGATGAATTAGCATTATTCCTCGCATTCGCACGTGTATTCACACGAGCTCTCGGGATTCGGCCCGCACCACGGCCTCGTCCTCCTCGTCCTCTGCCAGCTCTTTCCAAACTGAAGTGGAAAGTTACATGATGATTAAATCTCCCACATGAATATCACGTTATGATTACGTCATTAAATGATGAAAATGAGCATACACGTTCTAACACAATGATTATATGAATGATTAACTGAGGTGACATGATTATCTTATGAAACTATTGAAATGATTATCTTGAACAAGTTAACAAGATTAATGATATGATCATCTAGATCAACAATCGAGTAATGAAATGAATTGAGTGATTAATGAGTTAACATGATCGTCCTGATCACAATGAATGATGATGTTTGAGGATTGTTAATTAATGAATGATGAATGAATGACTATTGCCAGAAATTATATCATGGCGTTAGAAATCTTACGATTCTTTGATGCGATTGGCTCGGCATTTGCACAGTCACACGTGGCGAAAGTCCAATGATACTAGTCGATGATGATGATTTCAAATGAGACATGACTCGGAAGGTAGTATTCAAAACCACGCTCCGATACCAACCTGTAACACCCCAAACTAGGCGAGATATTACGGTCTGTGGACCCCGGCCAGGACCCACCAGGCGAATGAAAAAGGATGAATTACACAGGATAAATGTAGTACCGAACCACATTACAACATCAGTTACTCCGATTAGGAGTTTCATACAACATACCCAGGATAAAATAGAATACATGTGTATCTTATGTGACGATAAAATACACAACACTGAATGAAACGAGTATTCAAACGGAAAGTCTGCAGCGGAATAAATAAAGGAAACATAAATGACTGAATAAGTGACTGAACAGACTAGGGCCCCCTTCTAGTATCAGTGGGACTCCTCGCCGTCACCGTGCTCTCCCCGTGCTTTAGCCTTGCCATGACCTGAAAAACAATATCCCCAAACGGGGTCAGTTACACAGAACAACAATCCTAAAGAGTTGAAAATACACAATCATGATTATATCTGAAGTTATGAAATATCCTGTCGAAACATACGCAATCAAACATGCTATATGAATCAACTAACAGTACGGCTCAAAGGGTGGCGCCACACTACGCCCGGGATGGAAATGTGTCCGTGCACAAGCCACCAACGATCAATACACGCGTGGTCTTGTACCTAATCAGTCTCACGAGACACATTGACTCGTGTGCACAGTCCAATGTGAGGCCAACAACCAACACACGACCATAATGTGCCCGACATGAAAATCCTACACATACCAACCGGCACGCCAGTATGACCCGGAATGCCACGTTATGACAAAAGTGACATCGAAAATGAATAATGACTCACCGAGGTGGAATGGTAATGAAATAAATGACAGCTCAATGAAAAGATTGGAACCGTCGTTCCTTATGACTGAAATGATTAATTGATAACAACAAGTTTTGATACGGTTAATATAATGATGAATGAGTTATGATTATGAATGAACAACAACAAAAGGCATGAATATCCTTTTAACCGAGTAAGAATTAACTTACACAATACCGGTGACAATTATCCTTCCACGAACAACGTCCTAATTGAGATATCGGTCGCTCGAACAACCTTGAATTATACAATATCCAACAACTCGTTCAATATACGAATCAAACACGAATATAACGAACTCAAAACGTCGATACGATAAAACTAAGTCCATTGAGGCGTTAAAACAAACACGTTGCGTCCAAACTCCGATTGTTTACAATCAAACCTCAAAAACCAATATCGAATCCCCGAAGAAGTGTTTCAAACCAACAAAACATCTTCCAAATGATTAATAATCCGAAATGAATATCCGAAAACGTGATTATAACGACAATTAATCGAAAACCCCCAATTTCAACTCGATATTCAAAGTGTTCTTGAATAATACCTCAATAATCAAATGAATCCTTATACAAACTCATAATCATATACATATCCCTTCATATAACATGATTATAACGTCCAAAACATCATATCTCAACACAAAATCGAAGTCCAAGGTGTCGAAGAAATTACCTCTTGAATATCCAACCAATTCGATCCGATGAAAACGTGTAAAAATGACTATCCAAGCTTCCCAAATGATTGAAGGTGATGAAAATACACACCCAAATGATAATTGATGAAGAAATCTCTCCCTCAAGTTATTCTCTCTCGGTTGCAGGTGAAGAAGATGGAAAAAATGAGCTGAAATGCTCAACAAACCAATTTATAGGGGTTGACTCGGTGTGAGCTCGACCGTGCCCGCTGACACGGTCGTGGCGCGCGGTCGGCGAGGACTCGACCGTGTCACCTTGACACGGTCGCGGCGCGAAGGGGCCTACCGACAATGACCCGTCCGCGGCGCTCGGCATTGACTCGATCGTGTCCTCGAACACGGTCGGGCCTGCAGGCGACAGTTACAGTCTATCCGGAAGGGTTCGACTCGGCCGTGTCGGGCGACACGGTCGGGTCTGAGGCGAAACCGGCATTTCGGACGAGTACGGCACGGGCCGTGTCGGACGACACGATCGAGTCCGGTCGGCCGTGATCGGCCAAAATCTGAAAAAATGAGCGGGTGAGCTAAAACGACCATAACTCTCTCGTCCGGACTCCGATTGACTCACCATTTGAACCATTGGAAAGCTAACTCGATGCTCTATAATATTGCAAAGATTTAGAATTTTTGGATTTACCAAAAATTAATGGTGATCTAACAAAGTCGAACTCATATGAGGAAAGTTAAAACAATGAACAATAATGATACACAACTCGAAGTTTTTCCGAACGGTGAACACGGTGAACGAACACGATTGATGAATGATTATAATTGAGTGAAAATACACTGAGTGACAATTATAGACTGATAATTACTGAATGAAAATGAATGAATTACAACCGGGTATTACAGGTTAGTCATGTTATTTATGTTTGTATAAAAGATCTATTGTGAATTACTTATTATTGTGTGTGATTTTCATTGTTTTAACAATCTTTATTTATTTGGCCAATAAATGACGATATTTATGGTCTTCATATGTTTCGAAGGAAAATATGTTTGATTAGATCAAATGATCTTCACTCTAAGTTGTTCTAGGGAATAGAAATATACCTCTAGACCTTAGATGATTCTTTGAGTTATTTTCATAAATCCTAATGCTATGTATTGAAGCCAATCAACATAGAAATATAGTGGATTGATTCAATATGTAAGGGGCGTTTTATAGTTCGAAAGAGAAACCGTCTTTTTAAGGAAAATCGAATCTACACAACATAATAAGTAAATTCATCTTATGATCTCCTATACATCTTCTATAAGTAATGACGAACTAAGTTTGTAATCCCAACTATTTCATTTTATCGTTAATCAATCTATTATTATTGCTATCTTTTTATTTCCTTATAATATTAGAACTATTATTGCATTATCTTTGCAATTATTAAACCAAACTCTTTAATTGTGTGTTTCACTCATCTTAGTATCTATAAAAATAGGCTAATAGCGTATAATTCAAATTATAACCAACCTTCCTTGTGGGATCGATAAACCGGACTCAAAAAGTCCACTTACTACTTGATACGATATCGTGCACTTGCGATAGTTACACTAAGAACGTGTCAGTGGGACCGCCCGTGACAGCAACTCAGACGCGTGCAGACTTCTCATTGGACCGCACAGCTGACTGCCAGCAACTCCTACAGACTTTAAGGAGACAAGCCCATGTGCTAAAAGATGATTGCCCGCTTATTATAATACAGCAAAGGCGATCGCCCAGCATATCCAAGTGCTATAAATAGAGAACCTCCATCTAGAGTAAAGGGGTTCACGCATTCTCCATTAAGTTCAGAGAAAATACATACAACCATACATACTTTCAAGCTCCCAGCTTCCTCTCCCGAATCTACCTCAGGATTTCTCTCTCAGCACCTCTCAACTAGAAGACGGTCGGCAGAGACAAGAAGACTCCACAGTGCAGATTCGAAGAGACTCACAAGCCCAGGAGCTCAAACATTCAGCAACTACACACCGTGAGACACTGTCGATTTCTCACAGTCGTTACAGCTCATCAACGTTGTTACAAGAACTCACAGAGCATCATATCTGGTTCTTCCGGCAATCTACAAGCTCACTAGCTAAGATAACAAGGGTCTTTACACTCATTGTAATTGAACTCTTACATTAATACTTGTATCCCCGAATATTTGTATTAATAATATCTCGCGAGAGCATGCAAGCCCGGGACTAACAACCCCGACAAATCTTGTGTTATTTATTTTTCCCACGGAAGTGTTCTCGCATTTGTTTGCTATTCTTCCATTCCAGCAATATCTATCTCCGGATAATATTTTGGGTAGCAACATCGTCCATTCCTTCCTTGCAACCGAGAGAGAGAGTTTTTAGAGAGAATTTGGAGGTTCCAAACACTGAGAGATGATGATGTTTAACAAATATTAAGCTAGGGAACATGGATTAAAGTCTTGTCCTTGAAATTATTGATGATTTTTGGAATAAAGTTGATTGTTCTCCTTCATGGTTCGTCTATACAAGGTAATAGTTCTTAACCTTTGGATTTAATTTTGGATTGGAGATTGATGTTCTTGAGTTGATGATTATCATATAAACAAGTTAATAAGTATGATTAGGACATGGATTACCGGATTATGATGATGTTGTTATTGATATATGGATATTGATGTGATTCATATGGTTTGAATCGTGTTGTTCGTCCTCTCGAGATAAGTTGGTTAATTCTTCTCCTCAATTTCGGATGTTGACGTTATTGTTGATAATTACTCACTGTAATGATAGATTATGGAAGTATTGTTACGTTCTTAAGGTTTCATGATGTTGATATTGAGGAAGATGATATATGGATATAAGACTTGGATTATAAGTTGAATGATTGTTTATATGTTAAAGGATATCGGATTTCGTTGTCTTGATAGCTTTGAACATGGTTTCGAATTACTTAGTGTTCTTGATAATCGCCATATGTTGATCGATACTTGTAAAACATGCAAATTGTACAGCAGTAGCGCACGCTAAGCTTACTGGCTAGCGCACGTTATCGGTGCGCACGCTACGTTGAGTGATTAACGTGCGCTAAGTAGGACGTACAATCGCGATTTAGTTTCACTAGATCCCGAGATCGAAGCCACATTCAGAAGAAGGCGAAGAGAACAAAAGAAAAACATTATTTCTTCACCATCAATGGCGGACGAACTAAATCCACGTCTCCCCCAAGGAAATGATAACGAAAGAATTGCTCCGGTAGGGGGAATACCTAATGTTCAAAACATTCAACATCAACAATATCCTATTATGCCGGAAATAGATGAAGACAACATGCTCTTTGGGGAATTCATGAACCCCCCATCTTTGAGCGTTCAATCAAGTGTAATCTATCCACCATTTGGAGTGGACAATTTTCAAATTCGCCCAGATTTCATCAATCTCTTCTCTAACAACAACTCATTCTATGGAAGAACCGACGAAAATCCATATCTCCATATTAACCATTTTGTGGAGATATGTGGAAATTTCAAATATCCAAATGTAAATGACGAGGCGATCAAAATGAGAATTTTCGTGCACACTTTGAAGGACAGAACAAGAGAGTGGCTAGATACTTTGCCACCACGAAGCATAACAAATTGGCCCGAATTTGTCCAAAAATTCACCACTAAATACTTTCCACCAATAAAAGTGGCGAAACTCAAATACGAAATCTCTACATTTCGTCAACAAGATTCAGAATCATTCCACGAAGCATGGGAGAGATACAAAGATATGCTACGAAAATGTCCTAACCATGGTTTCAATTTGGGAGGACAAGTCAATTACTTCTATTCTGGAATTTTACCTTCATGCCGAGCCAATGTCGATTCATCATCAAATGGCTCACTGGGAAACAAAACTATGAAAGAGGCTTATAATCTTTTTGAGGTTATAAGTGAACAAAGTGCAAGATGGCCAGACAGAAATATCCAAAAGAAACCGAATAGTGTTTTTGAAGTGGATTCTTATTCACTTATGTTGGCAAAAATTGAAGCTCTATCAAAGAAAGTCGAGGAAATGTCTTTTTCAACTCCTCAATCTGTGAAAACGGTGCAAACTCCACAAGTTTCAGCTTTTTCATGTGAAATTTGTGGAGCAACTCACAACAGCACTATCTGTCCCTTAGTGCAACATGAGCAGTCACCACCACCACCAGAACAAGTGGCGTATGCTCAGAATTTCCAAAGGCAAGCATACAATCCTTACGGGCCAACATACAATCCAGGGTACAAAAATCATCCAAATTTTTCTTATGCAAACAACAAAAATGTGTTGAATCCAACGCATCAAGAAAAGAAGCCCGGATGGGAAGAAGCAATCACGAAGCTAGCTGAACAACTTAAATCTTACATTGTAAACTATTTCTATAGGTACAACTTTCTCAACATTGTAACTTAGTACTCAATTATGTTTGTCCGGTCAAGTGGCGGATAACGGTACTCCGTGACTATTAAAGTCGGATTTTTCAGTTTCCCACAACAACTGATATTTGTAGATATTTTCTTCAATTATTTTCATTGTCTTTTTTATTTATTTTTTTATCATGGAAGAAACTTTGTATAAAATCGAAAAAAGATTTCCCTTTCTGAGCAAAAATGCAATTTTAAAAATTTACAAGACAAGGCTTGAAAGGATGAGGTTGCTTATGAATAAAAGCATACCTTTTGACATAAGATTCATAATTGAATCCAAAGTAAGAATAGAGGGTGAATTCACAGAAACACCGACTAGATTTTTACCAGGGCTTGGAAAAAGTTCATATGCGAAGAAACGACGAGCAAAGATGATAGCCGTTTGTTATAAATGTGCTAGATGGAACTGTAATATAAAATATCGATCTTTAGGAATTCCATCTACAAACAGAGAAGATAAAATTCAATTCATTAAGGATGGACTGAATAAAGAGAATTTAGATGATATCGAAATTTCTCTTGGCACGCATCCTAATGGACTCGTACATTACGGAATTCGATGTTTGTGGAGTAAATTCAAACCAAAATATGAACAACGTCTTGGGAATCTGACGTTAAAAGACCCTGTTTGCCAATTTGTAAGAAAATTAGATGGGAAGCTTCTCCCCGACTCATAGAAGGCGTTTAGGCCGTTTCTGAACGTAAAATCAGAGGAAGATGTGAGCCACAATCACAACTACTGTACATACGCGTAAGTATCTTTTATTTTTGTCGTGTGGTGAGATTTTCTGAATAAAAAAATGTGATACGCGATAAATGCTTTCATTATTCTATTGAGTAGTTGAAGCGCAATCAATGCAATCACAAACTTGTTAAACAATTTTTACCTTCTTTTTCTTCTATAAATAAACATTGTGCTTGTTTCTTTCATTCATCCCTCAAACTTGCACTTTTTTCTGTTTCTCTCTAAATAATTTCTTTTCAAAAATGGAGTCATCATCTTCAACAAAAAAATTTAGCACAGTCTGCATTTTTGGTGGAGCTAGTTATGGAAAAGAGGCATGCTTTACTGAAGCAGCCCAGAACTTGGGTCGTACCTTAGGAGAAAAATGTATTCATGTAGTCTACGGAGGAGGAAGTATAGGATTAATAGGACGAGCTGCTGCTTCTGCCTATATGGAAGGAGTAAGAGTGTTGGGAATAATCCCAAAACCTCTGGCTGAAAGTAAAATCACCAGGTCAACTATTGGAGATGAGTTTAGATCTGTAAATATGCAAAATCGCATAACTCACATGATAAATAATTCTGGCCCCTTTATCACCCTTCCCGGTGGTTTTGGCACCCTTGAGGAACTTTTTCATGTGGTTACCAGAGCCCAGCTAAATATTCATCAAAAACCAATAGGTCTGCTTAATATCAATGGTGTCTTTGATGGTTTACTATCTTTCATCGACTACTCTGCTGAAAAGGGTTTTATTTCCGAGCGTGCTAACCGAATCATAGTCGTTGCAACAACACCAGATGAACTAATCAAAAAACTCAATGAATTTGTTCCTCAACCTGATCCAGCTCTAGCTAAAATTTTCTGGATGGAAGATTTTACTGTGAGAAAACAAAAAGTGGATTCATTCCTCTCCCTTTGATAACCCATGTCGGACCTCTTGTATTTTTACTTTCTGTCGTGTGTAATAATCGTGCTTAATGGTGGCAGCTTAAGGAGTTTCTTCTTGATCTCTTGACGCGCATCTATTCGCGATTTATGTATTATTATTTTATTGCTGTAATTTTTATTGTGTGTTTTTTTTATAAAAGCATTGATGGCAGCGTAAGGCGACTCTTCGGAATTTCTTGATGTGCATCTTAAAAATTGTGTTATACTTCCGAGTATATTTTATTTTCTTTTGTTGTATGCCTCGTATATTTATTCTCTTGCAGATTCTAAAAGGCGTTAGCTCAAACATCAACTTTCTTAACAGGGAGTATTCTGCTTTTCTGCATTACTTTTTATTTTATTTTTTTTTTTAAACTGAGGACAGTTTTATTTTCAAGTTTGGGGGTGGTTTGTTTAATTATTTTGGTGTGTTGAAATTTTGGTGTGTTTTGATTGATTTGGTTATTTGCCTTAATTTTTATTATATATATATAGTATTTTGATTTATGAGATTTCTAGATCTGGCCATAACACCAATAAATTAGCTATATACAAGTTTCTAAAATCGTTTTAACCGGTAAAAAAATTGTATATTCCAGTTTTTTTTTAGCCTTAATCTCTCTTTCCAAACCTTGTAGTTATCATATAAAATCGAGTCATTCGTTACCTTGAGAAAAGAAGAATCGGTCGGTTGATGAAAAATAGAACTGAAATTTACTTAATTTGTGGAGTTTTTGATTTTTCATGCTTAAACTAAGAAATAATTTTCTGCAAAAATTCTATTCCCTAAAAAAGGAGTCATTGGTGAAAAGAGCTACACGTTAGCAAATAACGGTGTGAAAGCTATCACCTAAAAAAATGACGAAAAGGAGAAGTGTTGAGCAGCAACAGCTGCCTAATTTTGGAGGTCTTAAATTTTGCGAAAAATAAAGGACTAACCATTGTTGGTGCGTAGCTGCCGTCTCAGAAAAATTGGTGAAAAGAGCTACACGTTAGCAAATAACGGTGTGAAAACTATCACCTTTTAAAAAAAATGAGATAGAAATTATGTTAGTGAAAAGAGCTACACGTTAGCAAATAATGGTGTGAAATCTATCACGAAGGGATGTAGTTTATGAGCAGATTTGAATTAATTAGCGGCTGAATTTCAATACACTCAATTTCGTAAAAAATCACAATATTTGATGACGCCAATGAAATTCTTCTTCATATTGAGTCGAAAAATATACGAGTGATCTAGAGCAACCATTAAAGGGAGTCGTGTGTATCACGAGTGGGAAAGAAATAATCAACCTTTTGGGGAGAAAACCTTGAATTTGGAATTTCAAAATAAAAACCGTGTTTTAACTTCTAAATCATTAGTAGATTTATTTTGAATCTTGATTCATTTCTATCTACTGTATAAAGCTGGTTGTTGTGTATTAATGGCATTTTGATCTCCTTTTCTCTTTTTATATTTTAATTTATGTGTGTATTAATTTTTCTTATTTTTATTTGGAGCATGAATAATAAAGAGTCTTGCTCGGGACTAGCAAGAATTCAAGTTTGGGGGTGTGATAAGTGTCAGTTTTATACACTTATCCATGGTTTGTATCGATAAAATTCATCCATAATTGAGCTAGTATACTCATTTTTTGCTTTTAAGTAATTAGTTTTTAATAATTTTATTTTTATCGGATGATGATGTAAATCTAGTCCTAATCGGATTAAATAACTGATTTACTCAAGAAATAACATGTTTATTAAATATTCGAATTTTGATATATTCATGTTGTACGGATTTCCGCGACGAATTCGACAGTCTTTCCGGATTCAAAATCAGAGTTATATATCAAAAGTTATCATCCGAAGAAGATTTGGGGCAAAAACGCAAAGTCTGAGAAATTCTGGGCTGAAAACGTAACTCTCAAAACAACCAGTGAACAAATTGAAGTTAGTTACGGCCGTAACTACAGAATGTTACGGCCGTAAGTCATCCAAGTTACGGCCGTAACTCCTTAATGTTACGGTCGTAACTCTTGACAGATTGTTATGATTTGTCTAATTTTTTATACTTTTTGTGTATTATTGAGGGGATGGCTGGCATTGATCCGATCTATTGTAATAATGCTGGAGTTTTGGAGCTATTAGATGACTTTAGGTGTATAAATAGACCTCTTAGATTCTTCATCAATCATCATTCATCATATAATTTTTCACTTCTTGTAAACTTTTCTTTTTGTGTGAAGAACACAATTGTGTTCTTGAGTGATTTGCTTGAGTGTGGTATAACATATGTTGTTCAGAGAGTTTATTGTTTCTTTCTCCTTTATCTACTAAGGGAGTGAGGATCAATTCTTTCTCTTGATTCAACTAATAATGACCACCAAGGCTTGTATTATGTATAATAAACCATTCATGGGCTAAGTTACCTTTAGTTGGGATTATAAACAAGGTTAGTCATGTTATTTATGTTTGTATAAAAGATCTATTGTGAATTACTTATTATTGTGTGTGATTTTTATTGTTTTAACAATCTTTATTTATTTGGCCAATAAATGACGATATTTATGGTCTTCATATGTTTCGAAAGAAAATATGTTTGATTAGATCAAATGATCTTCACTCTAAGTTGTTCTAGGGGATAGAAATAAACCTCTAGACCTTAGATGATTCTTTGAGTTATTTTAATATATCCTAATGCTATGTATTGTAGTCAATCAACATAGAAATATAGTGGATTGATTCAATATGTAAGGGGCATTTTATAGTTCGAAAGAGAAACCGTCTTTTTAAGGAAAATCGAATCTACACAACAAAATAAGTAAATTCATCTTATGATCTCCTATACATGTAATACCCGAGATTTCTGATATGTATTTGGAACTTGTGATATTGTAATTGTTGCACTTTAATCTGAGTATTATTCTCCGTATCTCATAGTCCGGTGTTGTTGAGCGTATGATTTCATGAATGTGATTTAAAGATTTTGATTCTACGCATGTAGCGCACGCTATCATCTAAGTGTAGCGTACGCTAACTTGGATCCATAGCGCACGCTACGAAGGAACCTTAGCGCACGCTATACGTGGTCAATATGATTGAGACGTGTTGGTAGGTGAGATCAGGCCGGGGATCTTGGTCGGATTGTGTCGGGATGAACCTGGACGGCTTTCGGGAAAAGCCAAGTCAACGCCTTAGCGCACGCTACTGATATGAGAATAGCGCACGCTAAGTGCTGAGTACAGTGAAGTCAGTAAGCCGTTAGCGCATGCTACGAGTATGGACTAGCGCGCGCTAATAACCATTTTCTATAAATAGGACAGCATCCTTTTCGTATTTTCAGTCTTTTCTCTTCCCACATCCGAATCCTTATACTTAGAGTATTACTCTCTACATCCTAAACACTTCATATCAGCATCCTAGCTCGTGTTGAAGATTGTAGATCATTGAGGATTGGTGTTCAAGCCTTCGACGTTGGATTGCTTCGAATTCCTCCTTGTTCTCCACTACTTTGAGGTAGGTGATTCTTCACCAATACTAAGTACTAGTATGAAGGGCGTTTTGATCATGATTATATAGTCAGATAAATTCGTTAGTAGTCGAACATCATGTGTTAGAAGGATATTTTGACGTTTCGGCACTTATTCATTGTATGATCCATTGAACCTTTTTAGTATGTGGACTCCTAAGCATATTATGTATCTTCAATACTGATCATGACCAGTATATGAAGATTACCTAGTTCGTATGTTTTACGTAAGGAATCTTATGTTTTGGGACTTGGAATGAACGGAACTTAGAATATTTTCTTGAAGATCAAGATGAATTATGGTGTAGTAATGATGATACGTATCCTTGTGTCTCGTAGTCATTTAATCCATAAAGATCTTTCATAAACCGTATGAGCATGATATGCACGGAGTTGGCATGTATTAACACTGAGGATTTCATGAGTTTTCATCACCTTTAGCTCAAGTTTTACCCAGTAGTGACTGTCATGCACGATTAGCGCACGCTAAGATGTATATATTAACGTGCGCTATCGGGAACGAGTAACGTGCGCTACGTTGGATACGTAACGTACGTTATATCATCAGCGAGCGATCGGCTATTCGAGAAGATCGATACGGCTAGCGCACGCTAAACCTGGTCATTTGCGTACGTTAACGGGCAGGCTTAGCGCACGTTACGTAGAGTACGTAGCGCGCGCTAAGTAGTTCAGACATAATTCTTTTTTTTTAGAGCTTGCGGTCGTAAACCGGATTGTTAGACGTTCGTACACCTTGAGAGGAATTCTTTATTATTTTTAGGTCCGAGTCTTTCATAGGGGACGATCGAGGGGCGGTGGCATACGGACGCGTGTCATTTGTTGGAGTATTTCATTCTTGCCATTTTCGAAGCAAGTATCATATGTTGAGTTTGATTTATATTGGAACCTGGAATCATGCTTATGGTTTTGTTCATGTTGTCAAATATGAGATGTATTTCTATAATTTCTCATGGTATTCGTTGTTAATTGTTCGTATTGATGAACATATTGAAATGCATATATGTATGCATAATTGATTGATTTATGGTATAAATGATCCGAGGGGATCATGAGGATCTATGCTGAGGGCGCTGGATCGAATGTCCACCATGGTCCAACGGGATCATCATGGGGATCTATGTTGAGGGCGCTGGATCGCTGGACGGGTTTTCCACCATGCGTTGGTCCGACGGGATCATCATGGGGATCTATACCAAGGGCGCTGGATCGCTGGATTACCCTGTACTGTGTTGATGGAATCGTGAGGATTCGCATCGTTGGATTCCGATGACGGAAGTCCGTTTTGCATGTTTTATGATGCACTGATGATTTATGTATTATGATACTTGTACTAGCATTGTTTTGCTAACCCCTTCAGGGGTGGACATTGTTTTGATGTTCAGGTAGCCGAGGAGCGGGGAAGCAACCACAGTACCGACAAGACGATGAAATGGCTCAGTGATGTGGTTGATGTTTATTGTTATTGTGATTTGTCTTCTTGGTTCATTTAGTACTCGAGTACGTCTGTTTTAATAATGTCATTTCGAAATGGTTGTATAAGTTAACTCATTTGATCGGTTGAATCAAATCTGTATTTTGAACTTCAGTTGTACGATTGGATTATATTTATATTGCTCTTAAATTAGCTTTGTAAATCCTTACTTAAAGGGTTTACGGCGCTGTAATTATTCCGAATATCTCGGGGTGTTACATAATATGGTATCGGAGCTAAGATTCATGGATATCTTGGCAGTCGGGTTAGTTGGGTCTGTTTACGTTATTTGATTATTGGTCATTCGTAACATCACTGCTGAGCCAGCATCGTCGTGTGGACCGTGGTTGTAAGTTTCCTAATCTCAAATACTACCGTTTTAATTAATTCATGTTTTGTAAACATTGATGGACTTCCTTTTAGAAAGTTTGCCCTGGATATTGAGTATTTGTGTTTACAATATGTTGAGAGGAGGTCGTGGATGCGGACGCAGTCATGGACGCGGACGTGGAAATGTGAGACAAGAAGATTCGGTGTCTACCCCAGAAATAACCGCTAGCCGAACGGATTCCCATTCCGGGGGACAACAGGGATCAGCAAATAATAATGCAGATCCTAACGTGCCGGGAGTGCTTCAGAAGGTGGTTGCCCAGATAAACAGTTTGCCCAAGTCGTGGATTGCGTGCAGACGGCGATGGGACAGCAGCATAATGTGGATAATCGGGGAGATAAATGGCTTACCGAGGTGATCAAATTGCATCCTCCGAAATTTGACGGTTCGGCTGAGACGCTTTCTTGGGATCATTGGTTGAAGGAATTAGAGAAGATTTTTGCGGGGATTAACTGTCCCAACGATAGAAAGGTTCCGGTCGCCCAGTATCTTCTGACAGGGGAAGCTTTCGACTGGTGGAAGGCCATTCGACCGGAGGAGCATAATGTTGACTGGACGGAATTCAAATTAATGATGGAAGTGCAGTATTGTCCTCGCCCAGTTAGACAGGCCCGAGTTCGGGAGTTTTTCTCACCACAAAATTCAGAAGCATCTGTGACGGACGTGATTAAGATCTTTAATCACCAGCTGACTTATGTGCATCACTTGGTCAGGACCGAGGCGGAGAGGATTTTCCATTTTGACATGCGAATGAAGCCGGAAATTCAGCAATATATGTCCGGATTTGAATGCACCACTTTGCGACAGTATCAGGACAAGGCGTTGGCCTATGATATGAAGGAGGCAGCAGTAGAGAAATCGACGGAAGCAAAGAAGCAGAAAGTGGCTGGCAACTTCACGGAGAATAAGAGTAGTGGGCCTCGCAGGGGCCAGTCCTCTTTTCATTCATCCAGGAGGCCTCCGCATCCTTCTCGAGGAGGAAAGAAGTTCCGAGCAGCACCAACCGTTTCAGACACAGGGAAGAAATGTTATAACTGTGGCAAAGCGGGACATATTCGACGTGACTGTTTCGCGCCTGCTGTGACCTGTTTCGAGTGTGGACAGGAAGGACATCGCGCAACATTTTGTGGGAATGCGACTAGATCTTTTGGCACTCACACTCCTGTACCGGTTCCGAAGGACACTAGTGTAAACCAGACGCAGCAGAGCGGTTTCCCGCAGCAGAATGTTGGGAAAAAAGAGGCATCCAGCGGTGGGTCCGTTCCTCCGCGTATTTACGAGATGAAAAAGGATGATCAAAACACAGCTGTTGCATCAGGTACGATTCAGATCCTTTTGCAACCTGTTAGTGTCTTGTTCGATTCGGGAGCTACGCATTCTTTTATATCTTTGAACTGTGTTAATCGTTTGAAAATATCGTGCTTGTATAATTGTGAACCTTATGTTGTGGGATTACCGAGCGGAGAGAAAATTATGGGAACCCTAGAAGCTAGAGATTTTCCAGTGTCTATGGGAGGGAGAGATTGGCTATCGAATCTTATTGTAGTTGACATCTACGGTGACGATTTAATTCTCGGAGACGATTGGCTCAACCGTTATGGAGCTATTCTGAATTACCGAAAGAGAGTTATTACTATCATTGCTGATAACGGATCTGAACACTTATTCCGAGGATGGAGACCGGGAAGCTCGGGAAAATTGATCAAAGCAATGAAAGCCGTGAAATTACTGAAGCAGGGATGTCATGGACTTTGGTGCTATGCCATGAGGAAAGAGGAAGGAATAGAGCTCTCATCGATTCCAGTTGTGAATGAATTCTCCGACGTATTTACTGACGAACTACCTGGGTTACCTCCGCAGAGAGAGGTGGAATTCACTATCGAATTAGATCCTGGAGCCGCTCCTATTTCCAGAGCACCATACCGCATGGCGCCAACCGAGATGTATGAACTCAAGAAGCAACTGGAGGAATTGTCACAGAAGGGTTATATTCAACCTAGTGTTTCTCCTTGGGGAGCGCCCGTTCTCTTTGTCCGGAAGAAAGACGGATCCCTCCGACTGTGTATTGATTACAGGGAGCTCAACAAGATGACGATCAAGAATAAGTATCCTATACCTCGGATCGACGACTTGTTTGATCAACTGCAAGGGGCAAGGGTATTCTCGAAGATTGACTTGCGATCAGGATACCATCAGTTGAGAATTAAGGAATCGGATGTACCGAAGTCTGCTTTCAGGTCGAGACGGCATTATGAATTTGTAGTGATGCCATTTGGACTTACCAATGCTCCTGCGGTATTCATGCAATTGATGAATCGGGTATTCTTAGAATACTTGGATAAATTTGTGGTCGTCTTCATTGATGACATCTTGATATATTCGAAGGATGCAGAGGAGCATGCCGAACATTTGCGTGTGGTTTTGAGCACCTTGAGGAAGGAACAGCTGTATGCAAAGCTTTCCAAATGCGAGTTTTGGCTTAGGGAAGTAAATTTCCTTGGGCATGTGATATCAGCTGGCGGAGTTTAGGTGGACCCGAAGAAAGTCGAAGCAATCTTGGAATGGGAAGTTCCTAGTAACGTGAAAGAAGTCCGGAGTTTCCTAGGACTTGCTGGATATTATCGCCGCTTTGTAGAGGGATTTTCCAAAATTGCTCGTCCGCTCACTCAGCTGTTGCAGAAAACTCAAAAGTTTACGTGGGATGAGAAATGCCAGACTGGTTTTGATGAACTTAAGAAGAGACTGACATGACACCTATATTAGCGTTACGGATGGAACCGATGGATTCATGGTATCTGACGCTTCAAATCGAGTGCAGGATGTGTGTTGATGCAAAAGGATAAGGTGATTGCCTATGCTTATCGGCAATTGAAACCGTATGAGGTTAATTACCCGACTCATGATCTGGAGCTAGCAGCTGTGGTCTTGCCTTGAAAATTTGGCGACATTATTTGTACGGCACTCGTTGCCAGATCTTTACAGATCATAAGAGCCTCAAGTACATTTTCAGTCAGAAAGAATTAAACATGAGGCAGAGAAGGTGGCTGGAATTGATCAAGGATTACGACTTGGAGATTCTCTATCATCCGGGGAAAGCAAACGTAGTAGCCGATGCTTTGAGCCGTAAACCTGTTTCTCTTCGAGTGTTGGAAGCACTTACATCCCAAACCAGCATTCAGCAGGAACTGATCCGTGAAGGGATTGAAGTATGGGCACCAGGAATCCAAGGGCAACTATATGTGATGGAACTGACTTCATCACTAGTCGAGGAGATCAAATCTAAGCAGTTGAACGATTCTCTGATCCTTCGGTTATGTGACGAAGTAAAGAAAGGAAAGGCCCCAGGATTCGTGATACAAGATGATGGAGTTCTGAGATTTCAGAGTCGATTTTGTGTTCCCGATGATGATGATTTAAGATGGACAATTCTGAAGGAAGCTCACAGCGCGCCCTATTCTATTCACCCAGGCAGCAGTAAAATGTATAAAGATCTTAAACAAAACTTCTGGTGGGGGAATATGAAGAAGGACGTAGCAGAGTACGTTTCGAAGTGTTTGACTTGTCAGCAGGTTAAGATTGAACATCAGCGACCTGCCGGAATGTTAAAGCCGCTTCCGATCCCTGAGTGGAAGTGGGAGGATATCTCGATGGATTTCATCACCAGTATGCCAAGGACTAGAACGGGAATAAACATGATTTGGGTTATAGTTGATCGACTAACAAGTCGGCTCATTTCCTAGAAATTAAAGATACATGGGGACCCGAGAGATTGGCGCGAGTATTTATTGCAGAGATAGTCAGATTGCATGGGACGCCGAAGACCATTATTTTGGATCGAGATGGTCGCTTCGTGTCGCACTTCTAGAAGGCAGTTCACAGGGCTTTGGGGACTGAGCTCAACTTTAGCACGGCTTATCATCCCCAAACGGACGGTCAGTTCGAAAGGACTATACAAACAGTAGAAGACATGCTTAGAGCCTGTGCTTTGGATTGGTCAACTGATTGGGAAGTTCATTTGCCATTGATTGAATTCACCTACAATAATAGTTGGCATGCTTCTATTAAGATGGCACCATTTGAAGCTTTGTACGGGAGAAGATGTCGATCACCCCTGTGTTGGGATGATTCTTCGGACTTGATCGGGACAGAACCGGAATTGATAGTTTGTTGTGGGAAAATCCCTCACAATATGCCGCAAGTGCACGGTGTCAACAAGTAATAAAGTGATAAGTAAAGTATCGTTCCCTCGAGGACTGATTTCACTAAGTACCAAAATTTAGTCAACTCACAATGAAGAACAATTAAATAGAGTTTATATCTAAACTAATTGCAGAAAGTAAATAATAGTACTAATAATAATAATAATAATAATAATAATAATAATAAGGGGTAGGATTATGATTTTCACCTCAAACAATCGGGAATGATATTTATTCGATTCAATTCACTGTTATTCAATTGATTGTAAGCCAGGAATTCCTAAATTATTCTAAAGCCTTTCCCAAGGTCGATAGAAAATACTACGAATTACTAACTCGATATATCCCTATTCAAATCAGATAATTAATAGCTAAAACAGTTCAAGAATTCCCACAATAACAGGCTTCACAATTCGCATGAGTATATCCCTATCTCACGAAAATTATGATTCGTCTAACAAGAACTATGCCTAAATTTCATCTCCCGAATCCATAAAGACATTCAAAACAAATTAACTATTGGCCAGACAATTAAAAAGCATTAAGAACAGTAAGAAGAATCCAATTCAATAGAATAACGAGTAAATCGAAATAATAATAAATAATCAAACCGTCATGAAATTGGCTACAATCAAAATCCTACTCGAATAAATCTAAAAATTAAGATGCAGAAAAACCGTAGGGATCCGTGTTCCTGTCGTCCCCCAGAAATCTACACCTTCTTTTCTTTTTATTTCTTCCTTTTCCGCCGCAAACCCCCCGTGTTTTTTTATCCTAATTGTTGTGCCCCCTTTTATATTATTTCTCTTTTCCATCCCTCAGTAGATGTATTTTCCCCAGGGAGTAAAATCGTTCCTCTCGGCCCACCAAAATAAAGTCATGATTTGCGGCCCACCACAGAAAAAATCTCCTGCGGCCCAAAGCAAATTCAGCATACTTACAGCCGCTCCCTTTTTTGCGCTTTCTGTGCCGCGTCTCACTTTATGTGTGCCGCGGCACACAGTACAGTGGGTACATTATTTGCTGGTTGTCTTCGTGTGCAGCGGTTCACTTGGTGTGTGCCGCGGCTCATGACCAAAAACTGCTATTTTCGCCCGTTTTTCATCGTTTTGGCTTCCGGACTCCGATTTCCTGCAAAACATATAAAAATAATGCATTAAAAGCTCATTTATGCTGATTTAGGCTCAAGATGGATATAAAATAATGATATAAAAGCGCATAAAATACGCCTAACATAGTTCAGACTCAAGAGAAGATAGCTTTGATTCGGGAAAGACTGTTGACTACCCAGAGTCGACAGAAGTCTTATGCAGACGTACGTCGTCGCCCTCTAGAGTTCGACGTTGGGGACCATGTACTATTGAAGGTGTCTCCTACACGAGGTATTTTCCATTTTGGGAGGAGAGGTAAGCTAAGTCCGAGATATATCGGGCCATTTGAGGTCCTAGAGAGAGTTGGGGATTTAGCATACAGGTTGGCTTTACCACCATCGCTGAGTCACGTTCACAATGTGTTTCACGTATCCCAATTGCGGAAGTATGTACCGGACCCCAGTCATGTCATTGATTTCGACGAGATCGAGATAGCTAATGACGGCACCTTCGAAGAGAGACCAATCAAGATACTTGAGAGTCGGATCAAACAATTGAGGAATAAACCAATACACTTGGTTAAAGTACAATGGTCACGACATGGAGCTGAAGAGGCCACTTGGGAAACAGAGGACAATATGAAGGCTAGATATTCAGAGTTGTTTTCATCTTAAGTTTCGGGACGAAACTTCTTTTTAGGGAGGAAGGATGTAATACCCGAGATTTCCGATATGTATTTGGAACTTGTGATATTGTAATTGTTGCACTTTAATCTGAGTATTATTCTCCGTATCTCATAGTCCGGTGTTGTTGAGCGTATGATTTCATGAATGTGATTTAAAGATTTTGATTCTGCGCATGTAGCGCACGCTATCATCTAAGTGTATCGTACGCTAACTTGGATCCATAGCGCACGCTACGAAGGAACCTTAGCGCACGTTATACGTGGTCAATATGATTGAGACGTGTTGGTAGGTGAGATCAGGCCGGGGATCTTGGTCGGATTGTGTCGGGATGAACCTGGACGGCTTTCGGGAAAAGCCAAGTCAACGCCTTAGCGCACGCTACTGATATGAGAATAGCGCACGCTAAGTCTTGGTCTGATGAAGTCGATGGCCGTTAGCGCACGCTACGAGTATGGACTAGCGCGCGCTAATAACCATTTTCTATAAATAGGACAGCATCCTTTTCGTATTTTCAGTCTTTTCTCTTCCAACATCCGAATCCTTATACTTAGAGTATTACTCTCTACATCCTGAACACTTCATATCAGCATCCTAGCTCGTGTTGAAGATTGTAGATCATTGAGGATTGGTGTTCAAGCCTTCGACGTTGGATTGCTTCGAATTCCTCCTTGTTCTCCACTACTTTGAGGTAGGTGATTCTTCACCAATACTAAGTACTAGTATGAAGGGCGTTTTGATCATGATTATCTAGTCAGATAAATTCGTTAGTAGTCGAACATCATGTGTTAGAAGGATATTTTGACGTTTTGGCACTTATTCATCGTATGATCCATTGAACCTTTTTAGTATGTGGACTCCTAAGCATATTATGTATCTTCAATACCGATCATGACCAGTATATGAAGATTACCTAGTTCGTATGTTTTACGTAAGGAATCTTATGTTTTGGGACTTGGAATGAACGGAACTTAGAATATTTTCTTGAAGATCAAGATGAATTATGGTGTAGTAATGATGATACGTATCCTTGTGTCTCGTAGTCATTTAATCCATAAAGATCTTTCATAAACCGTATGAGCATGATATGCACGGAGTTGGCATGTATTAACACTGAGGATTTCATGAGTTTTCATCACCTTTAGCTCAAGTTTTACCCAGTAGACGTTCGTACACCTTGAGAGGAATTATTTATTATTTCTTAGGTCCGAGCCTTTCATAGGGGACGATCGAGGGGCGGTGGCATACGGATGCGTGTCATTTGTTGGAGTATTTCATTCTTGCCATTTTCGAGGCAAGTATCATATGTTGAGTTTGATTTATATTGGAACCTGGAATCATGCTTATGGTTCTGTTCATGTTGTCAAATATGAGATGTATTTCTGTAATTTCTCATGGTATTCGTTGTTAATTGTTCGTATTGATGAACATATTGAAATGCATATATGTATGCATAATTGATTGATTTATGGTATAAATGATCCGAGGGGATCATGAGGATCTATGCTGAGGGCGCTGGATCGAATGTCCACCATGCGTTGGTCCGACGGGATCATCATGGGGTTCTATCCGAGGCGCTGGATCGGCTGACCGGGTTTTCCACCATGCGTTGGTCCGACGGGATCATCATGGGGATCTATACCAAGGGCGCTGGATCGTTGGATTACCTGACCGTGTTGATGGAATCGTGAGGATTCGCATCGTTGGATTCCGGTGACGGAAGTCCGTTTTGCATGTTTTATGATGCATCGATGATTTATGTATTATGATACTTGTACTAGCATTGTTTTGCTAACCCCTTCGGGGTGGACATTGTTTTGATGTTCGGTAGCCGAGGAGCGGGAAGCAACCACGATCACAAACGGAGACGATGAAATGGCTCAGTGATGTGGTTGATGTTTATTGTTATTGTGATTTGTCTTCTTGGTTCATTTAGTACTCGAGTACGTCTGTTTTAATAATGTCATTTCGATATGGTTGTATAAGTTAACTCATTTGATCGGTTGAATCAAATCTGTATTTTGAACTTCAGTTGTACGATTGGATTATATTTACATTTCTTTTAAATTAGCCTTGTAAATCCTTACTTAAAGGGTTTACGGCGCTGTAATTATTCCCAATATCTCGGGGTGTTACAATACATCTTCTATAACTAATGACGAACTAAGTTTGTAATCCCAACTATTTCATTTTATCGTTAATCAATCTATTATTATTGCTATCTTTTTATTTCCTTATAATATTAGAACTATTATTGCATTATCTTTGCAATTATTAAACCAAACTCTTTAGTTGTTTGTTTCACTCATCTTAATATCTATAAAAATAGACTAATAGTGTATAATTCAAATTATAACCAAACTTCCTTGTGGGATCGATAAACCGGACTCAAAAAGTCCACTTACTACTTGATACGATATCGTGCACTTGCGATAGTTACACTAAGAACGTGTCAAGTTTTTGGCGCCGTTGCCGGGGAAGTATAAGTGGTATATTTGAAATATTACATTATTAACTATTGTTATAAATACAACTTTTTTTTTGTTGTAGATTCTCTTGTCTATGCGAAGGACGTACAATCGCGATTTAGTTTCACTAGATCCCGAGATCGAAGCCACATTCAGAAGAAGGCGAAGAGAACAAAAGAAAAACATTATTTCGTCACCATCAATGGCGGACGAACTAAATCCACGTCTCCCCCAAGGAAATGATAACGAAAGAATTCCTCCGGTAGGGGGAATACCTAATGTTCAAAACATTCAACATCAACAATATCCTATTGTGCTGGAAATAGATGAAGACAACATGCTCTTTGGGGAATTCATGAACCCCCCATCTTTGAGCGTTCAATCAAGTGTAATCTATCCACCATTTGGAGTGGACAATTTTCAAATTCGCCCAGATGTCATCAATCTCTTCTCCAACAACAACTCATTCTATGGAAGAACCGACGAAAATCCATATCTCCATATTAACCATTTTGTGGAGATATGTGGAAATTTCAAATATCCAAATGTAAATGACGAGGCGATCAAAATGAGACTTTTCGTGCACACTTTGAAGGACAGAGCAAGAGAGTGGCTAGATACTTTGCCACCACGAAGCATAACAAATTGGCCCGAATTTGTCCAAAAATTCACCACTAAATACTTTCCACTAATAAAAGTGGCGAAACTCAAATACGAAATCTCTACATTTCGTCAACAAGATTCATAATCATTCCACGAAGCATGGGAGAGATACAAAGATATGCTACGAAAATATCCTAACCATGGTTTCAATTTGGGAGCACAAGTCAATTACTTCTATTCTGGAATTTTACCTTCATGCCGAGCCAATGTCGATTCATCATCAAATGGCTCACTGGGCAACAAAACTATGAAATTGGCTTATAATCTTTTTGAGGTTATAATTGAACAAAGTGCAAGATGGCCATACAGAAATATCCAAAAGAAACCAAATGGTGTTTTTGAAGTGGATTCTTATTCACTTATGTTGGCAAAAATTGAAGCTCTATCAAAGAAAGTCGAGGAAATGTCTTTTTCAACTCCTCAATCTGTGAAGACGGTGCAAACTCCACAAGTTTCAGCTTTTTCATGTGAAATTTGTGGAGCAACTCACAACAGCACTATTTGTCCCTTAGTGCAACAGGAGCAGTCACCACCACCACCAGAACAAGTGGCGTATGATCAGAATTTCCAAAGGCAAGCATACAATCCTTACGGGCCAACATACAATCCAGGGTACAAAAATCATCCAAATTTTTCTTATGCAAACAACAACAATGTGTTGAATCCAACGCATCAAGAAAAGAAGCCCGGATGGGAAGAAGCAATCACGAAGCTAGCTGAACAACTTAAATCTTACATTGTAAACTATTTCTATAGGTACAACTTTCTCGACATTGTAACTTAGTACTCAATTGTGTTTGTCCGGTCAAGTGGCGGATAACGGTACTCCGTGATTATTAAAGTCGGATTTTTCAGTTTCCCACAACAACTGATATTTGTAGATATTTTTTTCAATTATTTTCATTGTCTTTTTTATTTATTTATTTTTTTATCATGGAAGAAACTTGGTATAAAATCGAAAAAAGATTTCCCTTTCTGAGCTAAAATGCAATTTTAAAAATTTACAAGACAAGGCTTGAAAGGATGAGGTTGCTTATGAATAAAAGCATACCTTTGGACATAAGATTCATAATTGAAGCCAAAGTAAGAATAGAGGGTGAATTCACAGAAACACCGACTAGATTTTTACCAGGGCTTGGAAAAAGTTCATATGCGAAGAAACGACGAGCAAAGATGATAGCCGTTTGTTATAAATGTGCTAGATGGAACTGTAATTTAAAATATCGATCTTTAGGAATTCCATCTATAAACAGAGAAGATAAAATTCAATTCATTAAGGATAGACTGAATAAAGAGAATTTAGATGATATCAAAATTTCTCTTGACACGCATCCTAGTGGACTCGTACATTACGGAATTCGATGTTTGTGGAGTAAATTCAAACCAGAATATGAACAACGTCTTGGGAATCTGACGTTAAAAGACCCTGTTTGCCAATTTGTAAGAAAATTGGATGGGAAGCTTCTCCCCGACTCATAGAAGGTGTTTAGGCCGTTTCTGAACGTAAAATCAGAGAAAGATGTGAGCCACAATCACAACTACTGTACATATGCGTAAGTATCTTTTATCTTTGTCGTGTGGTGAGATTTTCTGAATAAAAAAATGTGATACGCGATAAATGCTTTCATTATTCTATTGAGTAGTTGAAGCGCAATCAATGCAATCACAAACTTGTTAAACAATTTTTACCTTCTTTTTCTTCTATAAATAAACATTGTGCTTGTTTCTTTCATTCATCCCTCAAACTTGTACTTTTCTCTGTTTCTCTCTAAATAATTTCTTTTCAAAAATGGAGTCATCATCTTCAACAAAAAAATTTAGCACAGTCTGCATTTTTGGTGGAGCTAGTTATGGAAAAGAGGCATGTTTTACTGAAGCAGCCCACAACTTGGGTCGTACCTTAGGACAAAAATGCATTCATATAGTCTATGGAGGAGGAAGTCTAGGATTAATGGGACGAGCTGCTGCTTCTGCCTATATGGAAGGAGTAAGAGTGTTGGGAATAATCCCAAAACCTCTGGCTGAAAGTAAAATCACCGGGTCAACTATTGGAGATGAGTTTAGATCTGTAAATATGCAAGATCGCATAACTCACATGCTAAATAATTCTGGCGCCTTTATCACCCTTCCCGGTGGTTTTGGCACCATTGAGGAACTTTTTCATGTGGTTACCAGAGCCCAGCTAAATGTTCATCAAAAACCAATAGGTCTGCTTAATGTCAATGGTTTCTTTGATGGTTTACTATCTTTCATCGACTACTCTGCTGAAAAGGGTTTTATTTCCGAGCGTGCAAAACGAATCATAGTCGTTGCAACAACACCAGATGAACTAATCAAAAAACTCAATGAATTTGTTCCTCAACCTGATCTAGCTCTAGCTAAAATTGTCTGGATGGAAGATTTTACTGTGAGAAAACGAAAAGTGGATTCATTCCTCTCCCTTTGATAACCCATGTCGGACCTCTTGTATTTTTACTTTCTGTCGTGTGTAATAATCGTGCTAAATGGTGGCAGCTTAAGGAGTTTCTTCTTGATCTCTTGACGTGCATCTATTCGCAATTTATGTATTGCTATTTTATTGCTGTAATTTTTATTGTGTGTTTTTTTTTATAAAAGCATTGATGGCAGCGTAAGGCGACCCTTCGGAATTTCTTGATGCGCATCTTAAAAATTGTGTTATACTTCCGAGTATATTTTATTTTCTTTTGTTGTGTGCCTCGTATATTTATTCTCTTGCAGATTCTAAAAGGCGTTAGCTCAAACATCAACTTTCTTAACAGGGAGTATTCTGCTTTTCTGCATTACTTTTTATTTTTATTTTTTAAACTGAGGACAGTTTTATTTTCAAGTTTGGGGGTGGTTTGTTTAATTATTTTGGTGTGTTGGAATTTTGGTGTGTTTTGATTGATTTGGTTATTTGCCTATTTTTTTATTATAAATATATATATATATAGTATTTTGATTTATGAGATTTCTAGATCTGGCCATAACACCAATAAATTAGCTATATACAAGTTTCTAAAATCATTTTAATCGGTAAAAAAATTGTATATTCCAATTTTTTTATCCTTAATCTCTCTTTCCAAACCTTGTAGTTATCATATAAAATCAATTCATTCGTTACCTTGAGAAAAGAAGAATCAGTCGGTTGATAAAAAATAGAACTGAAATTTACTTAATTTGTGGAGTTTTTGATTTTTCATGCTTAAACTAAGAAATGATTTTCTGCAAAAATTCTATTCCCTAAAAAAGGAGTCATTGGTGAAAAGAGCTACATGTTAGCAAATAACGGTGTGAAAGCTATCACCTAAAAAAAATGACGAAAAGAAGAAGTGTTGAGCAGCAATAGCTGCCTAATTTTGGAGGTCTTAAATTTTGCGAAAAATAAAGGACTAACCATTGTTGGTGCGTAGCTGCCGTCTTAGAAAAATTGGTGAAAAGAGCTACACGTTAGCAAATAACGGTGTGAAAGCTATCACCTTTTAAAAAAAAAGGAGATAGAAATTGTGTTAGCGAAAAAAGCTACACGTTAGCAAATAACGGTGTGAAAGCTATCACTAAGGGATGTAGTTTATGAGCAGATTTGAATTAATTAGCGGCTGAATTTCAATACACTCAATTTCGTGAAAAATCACAATATTTGATGACGCCAATGAAATTCTTCTTCATATTGAGTCGAAAAATATACGAGTGATCTAGAGCAACCATTAAAGGGAGTCGTGTGTATCACGAGTGGGAAAGAAATAATCAACCTTTTGGGGGGAAAACCTTGAATTTGGAATTTCAAAATAAAAACCGTGTTTTAACTTCTAAATCATTAGTAGATTTATTTTGAATCTTGATTCATTTCTATCTACTATATAAAGCTGGTTGTTGTGTATTAATGGAATTTTGATCTCGTTTTCTCTTTTTATATTTTAATTTATGTGTGTATTAATTTTTCTTATTTTTATTTGGAGCATGAATAATAAAGAGTCTTGCTCGGGACTAGCAAGAATTCAAGTTTGGGGGTGTGATAAGTGTCAGTTTTATATACTTATCCATGGTTTGTATCGATAAAATTCACCCATGATTGAGCTAGTATATTCGTTTTTTACTTTAAATTAATTAGTTTTTAATAATTTTATTTTTATCGGATGATGATGTAAATCTAGTCTTAATCGGATTAAATAACTGATTTACTCAAGAAATAACATGTTTATTAAATATTCTCTTTGTTGAATTTTGATATATTCATGTTGTAGGGCTTTCCGAGACGAATTCGACAGTCTTTCCGGATTCAAAATCAGAGTTATATATCAAAAGTTATCATCCCAAGAAGATTTGGGGCAAAAACGCAAAGTCAGAGAAATTCTGGGCTGAAAACGTAACTCTCAAAGCAACCAGGGAACAAATTGACGAAGCCAAGTTACGGCCGTAACTACAGAATGTTACGGCCGTAACTCTTGACAGATTGTTATGATTTGTCTAATTTTTTATACTATTTGTGTATTATTGAGGGGGTGGCTGGCATTGATCCGATCTATTGTAATAGTGCTGGGGTTTTGGAGCTATTAGATGACTTTAGGTGTATAAATAGACCCCTTGGATCCTTCATCATTCATCATTCATCATATAATTTTTCACTTCTTGTAAACTTTTCTTTTTGTGTGAAGAACACACTTGTGTTCTTGAGTGATTTGCTTGAGTGTGGTATAGCATATGTTGTTCAGAGAGTTTATTGCTTTTTTCTCCTTTATCTACTAAGGGAGTGAGAATCAATTATTTCTCTTGATTCAACTAATAATGACCACCAAGGCTTGTATTATGTATAATAAACCCTTCATGGGCTAAGTTACCTTTAGTTGGGATTATAAATAAGGTTAGTCATGTTATTTATGTTTGTATAAAAGATCTATTGTGAATTACTTATTATTGTGTGTGATTTTCATTGTTTTAACGATCTTTATTTATTTGGCCAATAAATGACGATATTTATGGTCTTCATATGTTTCGAAAGAAAATATGTTTGATTAGATCAAATGATCTTCACTCTAAGTTGTTCTAGGGGATAGAAATATACCTCTAGACCTTATATGATTCTTTGAGTTATTTTCATAAATCCTAATGCTATGTATTGAAGCCAATCAACATAGAAATATAGTGGATTGATTCAATATGTAAGGGGCGTTTTATAGTTCGAAAGAGAAACCGTCTTTTTAAGGAAAATCGAATCTACACAACATAATAAGTAAATTCATCTTATGATCTCCTATACATCTTCTATAACTAATGACGAACTAAGTTTGTAATCCCAACTATTTCATTTTATCGTTAATCAATCTATTATTATTGCTATCTTTTTATTTCCTTATAATATTAGAACTATTATTGCATTTTCTTTGCAATTATTAAACCAAACTCTTTAATTGTGTGTTTCACTCATCTTAGTATCTATAAAAATAGATTAATAGTGTATAATTCAAATTATAACCAAACTTCCTTGTGGGATCGATAAACCGGACTCAAAAAGTCCACTTACTACTTGATACGATATCGTGCAGTTGCGATAGTTATACTAAGAACGTGTCAGTGGGACCGCCCGTGACAGCAACTCAGACGCGTGCAGACTTCTCATTGGACCACACAGCTGACTGCCAGCAACTCCTACAGACTTTAAGGAGACAAGCCCATGTGTTAAAAGACGATTGCCCGCTTATTATAATACAGCAAAGGCGATCGTCCAGCATATCCAAGTGCTATAAATAGAGAACCTCCATCTACAGGAAAGGGGTTCACGCATTCTCCATTAAGTTCAGAGAGAATACATACAACCATACATACTTTCAAGCTCCCAGCTTCCTCTCCCGAATCTACCTCAGGATTTCTCTCTCAGCACCTCTCAACCAGAAGACGGTCGGCAGAGACAAGAAGACTCCACAGTGCAGATTCGGAGAGACTCACAAGCCCAGGAGCTCAAACATTCAGCAGCTAGTAAGATAACAAGGGTCTCTACACGCTCACTAGCTAAGATAACAAGGGTCTTTACACTCATTGTAATTTAACTCTTACATTAATACTTGTATCCCCGAATATTTGTATTAATAATATCTCGCGAGAGCATGCAAGCCCGGGACTAACAACCCCGGCAAATCTTGTGTTATTTACTTTTCCCACGGAAGTGTTCTCGCATTTGTTTGATATCCTTCCATTCCAGCAATATCTATCTCCGGATAATATTTTGGGTAGCAACATCGTCCATTCCATCCTTGCAACCGAGAGAGAGAGTTTCCAGAGAGAAGTTGGAGGTTCCAAACACTGATGTTAGGAATACTTGTTAGATTTTGATGATGTCATTAATTTAAAATCAAATGTTTATTTATTGGCGAAATGTAAGGAAGAACCAAATGAGTATCTTCCATAGGCCAAAATGTGTTAAGTATAAAATTGGCAAAATGTAAAGAAGAACCAAATGAGTATCTTCTGTAGGCCAAAGTTAGTTAGGCTGAAAATCGGCTAAGTACTAAAGTACAGTCTAGTCTATCAAGAGAAGTACAGTGACTCAATCGAGTAGCCACAGTCAACTAAAATTTATCGAGAGAAGTTTGACCAGATCGGCCGAGGAACCTCGGGAAGTCACACGACCAGACAAGTCTCAAACGATATACCTGAGACGACTTACTGCAGAGAAGTAAGCCGCACATCGTCTACTCAACTACAGCCTAGTACTCCAAGTCCACGTCAGCATGCTTTGAAAAGTCAAATATTACGGAAAGCTCACATGCAACGTGAAGGGACAAATTGGAGTGATTCCCGCAAGAGATATGATTTATTTAAATCATCCTGACCCACCGTGAAGACGTTAATCCTTTTATATTCAAAAGATTCGGCGCTCACATGCAGAAGTCATCACAACGGTCGGAAGATGAAATTAAATAATGGGAATCCAGCCTTGCAACGTTCAGAAAAGATTAAACAATGAAGTCTCTCTCCAACGGACGGATTTGTTCAGATTTGCAACGGCTACAAGGAAGAAGCTCAGAGATCGTGATCTATATATATCCAGAGATTTGAAACTGAGCAACTACCGGTGCGAACTTATACTCTAAGCGATCAAAGCAAACAAAGCAATCCTAAGCAAACAAATAGCATCGAGAAAAAGAGCAGATCCAAGAGTTCATATTCAAGGAAGCTCTTTAGTTGGAGAAGACAAACACTCTTGTCTTTAAATCTTGAGTAAGGGGTACTTCACTGGTTGAAGTAGCAGACTGTAAAGGCATCCGAGGATCGAGGATCAAGAGGTGCAAGGCAGTCAAGTTTGTGTACAACGGCACGGAATTCCACCGGTTGGAAGTTTGTTGTAGTGTGTAGTGAATCTGTGTAATATTTATCCGGTTGAGAATTATAGTGAATTCATCTCCAACTAGTTTGGAGAAAAGTGGATTAGTAGAGGATTACCCCACCTCCGAGACCACTATAAATTGCTGTGTTATTCTTGTTTCTTGCATCATACTCTAAGCTACGCATCCATTGTTAAGTGTTTCATTAAGTTAATATATATATTCGTCATCAGCTGACTTCCGCACATATCCAAGAACAAACGACTCCTAGTCATTTGTTTGATCATCAGCTGAAGAAACTCACTCTTCGAGAAAAAGAGTCCAAGAGTTTCTACAAGTCTATTCACCCCCCCTCTAGACTTGTTTCTGGACGACTTGTGACCTACAAGTGGTATCGGAGAGGTTGGTTCATTTTTTTTCACGAACCAGATCTATTAAGATATATATCTTATCTCTCACGTTATAATGGAACACATGCACTCTAGACTACCTGTCTTTTCAGTTGACGAGTATGATCTCTGGAAGATAAGAATGCAGGCACATTTATCCTCAATCCATGACGACATGTGGTGCATCATTGAAGATGGTCCATTCATTTTCGAGAAGGACAACACGCCCGAGGAAATCGCAGCTGGGAGGCCCGAAAAGATTCCTAAGAAGAGAACTGAGCTGACCCCCGAAGAGAGAAAGGCGCCAATCTTGACAACGGGGCAGAGATGTCTTGTACCAAACTCTTGACAAATCCACAATGGTCAAGATCAAAAATTGTAAGAATGCCAAAGAGATATGGGACACATTAGCTCTAATGTGTGAAGGAACGGAGCTGATCAAGGAGAACAAGTTGTCAATAGCTATCCAAAAGTTTGACAACTTTAAAATGAAGAATGGAGAATCAATAGACCAAGTGGACACAAGGTTCACCGAAATTATCAACGAGATCAACTCCTGGGCAAGACTTATGGCAACAGGAAATGGCACTCAAGGTCCTCGGATCTCTAAATCCAGAATGGAGCATGAAGGCTGTAGCTATGAGAGAGTCCAAAGACCTGAATAAGATAAAGATTCAGGAGCTGTTCTCTGATCTAAAGGCTTATGAGTTCGAGCTTCCAAGCTCATCCTCAACTGAGCCTGCAGAGAAGGGAATCGCATTTGCAGCCGAGTCCCCTGCTAAGAGCCTGTCTGATGTGAAACCTCCAAATCCGCTAGACTTTGAGGAGGAAATGGCTTTCATTATGCAAAGATTCAGTAACTTCAGGAAGAACTACTCCAAGTATAAGAAAAACTACAAGGAGAATCCCAGAAGAAACCAGAAGGCTGGAAGCTGGAAAGTTGAATGTTACAACTGCCACAAGATAGGACACATCCAAATGGATTGTCCCGAGCTCAAGAAGGATGAAACCAAAAAGGAGGTGGCCAGAAAGGAAGACAGAAGAAAAGCTCTCATCGGAGAAGACCAGGAGCATGTCGAATCAAGCGGCGGCTTCTTTTCTGATGACGACGAGGAATATGATTGCCTGATGGCAAACTTGGCTGATGAAGAGGTAACCTCTAAACCTACCGGTTCTAATAATAGCTCAGCCATGTCGCAAGATATGGATTTACATGAATCGGTAAATCAGTTGTTCAAAGATTTTGAAACACTTAAATCTGCACACCAAGCTGTATCAGCAGAGAAGACTAAGCTGCAAGATGAGAATAGGCAGCTGAAATATGATTTTGAAAAACTCAGTCTAGATTTAAATAAGACCGAGACAAATACAGCTGATTTTAAAAACCAGGCAAGTGCCAATACAGCTGAGATAGACCGGCTAAATATTTTACTTAAAGAAAAGTCAGCTGCACTTGCTCATGCCAAAGCTGAGTTTACTAAGTACCTGATAAATAAAACTCAAAGCGAGGAAATAACCTCCCCGAAGCGTCGTTAACCACAGATTGTGTACTAACAAAAGGCCACCGTATTCCGCATCGTGGCCTTGGATATGATCCTCACACTCCCTCTAGTTCTAAAACCACTTTCATCAAGGGAGAAACAATGGTCTCGATCACGAGCCGTGCATAAACCGATTTTCAAAAGCAGTAAAAGCCAAGTCAAACGTCTAGCCGCAATCGAGTTACACTGCATACCACCTAGGCGGCGACTAGCAGCGTGTGCAAAAGCAAAAGCGGCCAGACAACATGCCCACTATTACCAACAACTCCCTAAAAATAGATTTCATAATGGGAGGGCGGATGGAAACCTCAAGGTTATCCAATTACCAAAACGAACAAGTGTGGAGACCACAAAGGTTTAACAAATGGTCTCGGCTAGATTTAGAAATGGCCCACACTATTTTGAGGAATATCCGGTATACAATCCAACCAGGAGATTTAGACCTCGACCACAGGCACCGTATAAGGGTTATAATAATAATAATAATTCCTATAATCCAAGGAGAAATCAATTCTCCAGGAAACCCACTAACCCCAAAGGACCCACACAAATTTGGGTACCTAAATCTCTGCTTGTTTAATTGCAGAAGAGGTGGAAGGACTACAACCACATCTCCTCAAGCTCAAATTTTGGAGGTGAAGAGTGGTTTGTAGACTCTGGATGCTCAAGGCACATGACCGGGAACAAGAAGATGCTGACCAAATATATCAAAGAAAGAGGTCCCGATGTAACCTTTGGAGATAGCTCTAGAGGACAGACAAAAGGCTTTGGAGAGCTGCACCGAGGAAACATTATAATATCCAAAGTTCATTATGTCAAAGGTCTCAAATACAACCTCCTGAGCATAAGCCAGTTCTGCGACGAGAAGAATCTAGTAGTCTTCACCATCTTGAAGTGTATGGTGATAGACATCTTATCTGGAGAAATAAAGCTACAAGGTTTCCGAAGAAGAGATGTATACATGATTGATTGGAACACAGGAACACCTAACTCCTGCTTTCTATCCAAGATAGCCGAGAATGGATGGTGTGGCACAAAAGACTATGTCACGAACTTCAAAGCCATCAACAAGATTAGCTCTCGGAAAGGCTGGTCGAGGACTTCCAAATGAAGTATTCAAGAAGGAAGCACTCTGTGATGCATGTCGAAGGAAAGCGAGACCAAGGCGTCATTCAAGCCGGTCACCTACAACGCTCACAACAAGGATCTTAGATCTACTCCACATGGATCTATTTGGTCCTATCAAGCCAAGGACTTTGAGCGGCGAAAGCATGCTCTTGTGATTGTAGATGATTATTCAAGGTACACTTGGATCATTTTTCTATACAAGAAAAGTGAAACCTTGACCAAGTTACGAGTGCTTGAGAAGGATCGAATGAGAAATCCCTCTCCATAATCAAGATCGGATCGGATAGAGGAGGAGAGTTTCTCAACAAGGCGATAAGCGATTTCAATGATCGAGAATGGGATCCGGCATGAGCTCTCTGCGGCCAGGGCGCCCCGAGAATGGTGTTCTTGAAAGAAGGAACAGAACCACGAAGGAAGCGGCAAGGTCCATGATTGCGAGCGGACCTACGAGAGGTTGCGGGCTGAAGTCAACCGGACTGTCACACCCGAGCAGAGTATGATAGTAGGGAGACATGGCAAAACTCCCTATGAGGTTTGGAATAATAGAACCCCTCTTGCTTACTTTCATGTTTTTGGTTGTAAGTGTTTCATCCACAACGGTAAAACACAACTAAATGCCTTTGATGCTAAAGCGATGATGGTCTATTTATGGGATATTCCCAAAGAAGCAAGGCATATAGAGTTTTCAACAAAAGAACCTTAGTTGTGGAGGAAACACCCCATGTTGTTTTTGATGAATCTTGTTGAGTACAGAAACAACTTGAGCAAATTGAGAACAAGCTCAAGTCGGCAACCTTGAAGAAGTCATTGTACATGACACCTGGAATGGTGGACTCACTGCAGATCGGCTGATGACCCAACCGCGGTGATGAAGACCCAAGCTGCAGATCGACAGGATCACCAAACCTATCCGATCCGATTCTGCTTGAAAGACCAGTAGGAGTGACAAAGACTCATCTGCGATCCGAACCAAGCTGCAGATGACAAGGCGTGGCCCGATCGATTGCGGGCGAATCCAGCAGATGAGATAACCACGAGCAATCCAACAGGGGAACAAACCCGAAGAGGACGAGATCCCCAAATGGCTCAAGGATCATCCAATTCAGCAAATTATCGGAAAGTTGGTGATGGAGTCAAGACAAGACAGTCAACTCTACCGGCAGGAATGGCGATGTTCTCATGTTTCATGTCGCAAATTGAACCCAAGACAACAGAACAAGCCTTGGAAGATTATTCATGGATTAATGCCATGCAAGAGGAATTGGAGCGAGATGGAGAGAAACAATGTTTGGGAACTAACAGACAGACCTAATCACAAGAAAGTTATTGGCACCAAATGGGTCTATAAAAACAAGAGTGATGAAGACGGAGCTGTTGTTAGGAATAAAGCGGACTCGTAGCAAAAGGATATGCACAATGTGAGGAATAGATTTTGATGAAACTTATGCACTGTTGCAAGATTAGAAGCCATCGAGACTATTCCTCGCATATCTGCATTCAAGGATTTTGAAGTCTACCGGATGGATGTGAAAAGTGCGTTTCTAAATGGAATCCTAGAAGAAGAAGTCTATGTAGAGCAACCCCGTGTTTTGTCAAAGGAGACAAAGTCTATAAGGCATTGAAGGCTCTGTATGGACTCAAGCAAGCACCGAGAGCATGGTATGAAACAACATCTGTGTTTCTTGAGAAAAATGGATTTTGCAAAGGAAAAGTGGACAAGACCCTATTTAGAGTGGAGCACGAAGGTCACATTCTAATAGTTCAGATTTATGTGGATGACATCATATTCGGGTCAACCAATCCAGAACTATGTGAGAAATTCTCCAACCTCATGCAAGGAGAATTCGAGATGAGTATGATGGGAAAGCTTAACTTCTTTCTCGGATTACAAGTTAAGCAGATGGAAAAAGGAATTTTCATCAACCAGGCAAAGTATACCCGAGATCTCATCAAGAGATATGGAATGGAATCAGCCAAACCTGCAAGAATTCCAATGAGCACAAGTACTCACTGGATGCGAGGCAGGCGGGAATATCGATTGACTCAACCCACTACAGTGTACTAATCGGATCTCTTTTGTACCTAAATGCAAGCAGGCCAGACTTATCATATGCAGTTGTAGTTTGTTCAAGATTCCACCATGCCGAAGCAATCACACCTAGATGCAGCTAAGAGAATAATTAAGTACCTAAAGTCTACCATTAATGTTGGACTGTGGTATCCCAAGGATGACAACTTCGAGCTATCAGGATACTCAGATGCGGATTTCGCCGGATGCAAAATCAATAGGAAGAGCACTAGTGGAACGTGTCAATTCCTAGGAACCGGTCGATATCTGGTTTAGCAAGAAGCGAGTTTCTAACTCTATCTCCACTCTGAGTCGAATACCTAGTGCAGTAGGTGTTGTGCACGAGATCCTATGGATCGAGACAATTAAGGGACTACAATATTATTGCCAACGAAGTTCCTATATGGTGTGACAACAATAGTGCTATTGCAATAACCAACAATCCGGTTTTGCACTCAAGGGCCGAAGCACATTGACGTTAAGCACCATTTCATTCGAGACCACGTGCTTAACAAAAGGGTTAGAGTTGAAAGAGTCCCACAGACTACCAAATAGCCGACATCTTCACCAAACCCCGCCAAGAGAGATTCCTAGAGCCGAGCAGAGATCTTGGATTACTAGATTGGGAATCTAGTTACAAGCAAGTTGAAGGAAGGACGAACCCCGAATCGGCTAAGGCGATGCGGGCGAAGACGAAGGCGGTCGAAGCAACTTAGTCAGACAGTACCGGGCGAGAAGTCAAACTCACTGTAGCGGAGCGGTCAACGATCAACGAATCGGACCCGGCTAAGTTCTCTAAACTGATCTCTAATTTTCAATTTTATCTGCCATATTTATAATATTATTTTGGCTTAAGAAATAGCATTTAAAATACATTTTTATAAGCCAAGTGGCAATTTTAAATACACACGTCACACGCCCATTTAATTAACCTCTACGGTGGCCAATCAGAATCAACCGTCAATTTTTAAATGGGGCCACCGATTCAAATTTGAAATTCAAAAGAATATGAAAAGGCGTACCACCGTTTAAACTTATAATAAACTAATCCAAACGTCACTTCATCTTCTTTATAAGGAAGAAAACCCTTTCACTTTCCTCTTTACGCTTTCAGAAACCCTAAAAATTCACAGAGCAAAATACACACTAAATCCTAAAATCTTTTTGCAGAAATGGCATCTGTTGACGGAGCAAACTTAAAGGCGATGAAGGACCAGGTTATCTTTTCCATGGTCGTCGATTTCGAGGGATTACTGGAAGCAAATCTAGACGACTTTGATATGCTCGACCTAATCCGAGCGATGAAACTGAACGGCATCTACCCGTTTCTTGAAATCAACCCCCAACACTTGTTCAAAGAAGATGTGGTTGAATTTTACCGCAACGCGTACCTAATTCAGCACCAGATTCAGAGCACCGTCGGTGGAGTTCAAGTCACCATAGATACAGAGAAGATTCGCTCTGTATTCGGGATGAAAAATAGCGGTTTGGCGGTCGAAGCACTCAAACAATCACCCGCCGAGACATGGAAGACGATTAAGCTGGAAAATGTCCCGGAGAAGTTGAAGTTCACGGCGAAAAGAAATGAGTTGAAAAGAGTTTACCGAGTCGCACTGGACATCACAAATAAAATAGTCATGGGAATGGCAGGAAGCTATGACCAACTATCATCCTCAAAGTTCATGGTATTGGGTGCGCTAATTCAGCGAGAAGAAGTTGACTGGGCCGATTACATTTTCAGGCAACTTGTTCGTGAAGTGAACAAGGTCGAATGGCTCGAGGGAGAGAAGAAGTTCAAGACTAAGTTGGCGTTCGGAACGCATCTTAGTTGGTTCTTGGAGCGGCCCAGGGTGGCCAGGGAAACATTGACCCTTTCCACCCGAACAAGAGGTTAGGTCATATGGACCATGATAAGAAAAAGGTTGGAGTCACCGGGAGGCGGCCCGGATATTGAAGGACTTACCGGACTCGAGCTATTGCCCAAGGTACGATCGGCAGGACTCGGACCAACTGCGGTGAGTCGGGCTGCGGTCGAGTCCGAGCATGAGTCGATGATACTCCAATCGCCATCCGTTTCAAGAGAAGGACCAGCCCCGAAGGACCTTCCAATCTGCGGTCATCACGAACCCTCTCCAAAGAGGCCAAGGAAGGCTGCAGTTGATGAAGGAGATCGGCTGAACATCATGCCGATCCACGATTCGGTCCCAGCTTACCGGACTTGCTCGCCCTGTGCACCGAAACCAAATTGTACTGTCATTACTCCTCCTGTATACATGACCGAAGAAGAGGAAGCAGGTCTTGTCATATCTATCCCTGAAGCAGACTACTCATTCAATCTTTTGGAAAACAACACTTTTAATCTTTCCATAGAACAACTACAGCTTGTCAAGCCACAAGCAGAAAAACATTCTTTTGTCAATATTTTTAAGGAATGGAAAACTCTTAAAACCATGTCCTTTTCAAATTTTCAAATTTTTATTGAAACTAGTGGTTGGGATTACCCCCAAGCCACGGAGGATGTCCTGACTGATTTTTGCAAGGAGTCAGACTTAACCTTACTCCTCCAGGATAACTGGTTCATGTCTCACTTTGAGACTAACATGGACCATTTTATCCACTCTATAATGTTGAGTGTTTTTGATGGTACTTTCGGAGAAGAGGAGGAAGAAGAGAAGGGAGAAAAGGAGATTAGGATAGAAGAAGTTGATGAAGAGAATGAAATTATCAATTTGGTAGAGGAGGATGAAGAAGCACAAGAAGAACAAGAAGAAAACATACCAGTTGAAAAGGAGACAGAGGAATTTGAAAAAACAGAAGAAGTGGAAGATGAGGAAGAAGAAGAAGAAGGAGAAGAAGTGGAGCAAGAAAAAGAAGAAGAAAACAAGGATGATGATGATGATGAAGGAGAGAAGGAAAAAGATGATGCTAAGGATGATGATGATGATGATCATGATGATGGAGGTGAAGGAGGAGCTGGTGTGGCGGGTGGAGAAGAGAAAGAAAAGATGAGGAGAAAGAAAAGAGAAATCGATGAAGAAGAAGGGAAAGGGAAGAAAGAGAAAAGGAGCCGGAGAAGGAGCGAGAGCCTACCAACGAAGGCTGAGATAGGATTGTTGTGCCTCCCGGTACACCACCTAGATGCAGAGCTGGTAGAGGACTCAAGGTCGGGCACCCCAGAGAAGACTCTATCGGCCTCCTGCTGCAGACAGGAGCCTGCAATCGAGTGGCTCCCTTGCTGAAGGCTCGGAGAACACTCCCCATCGGCTCAGTTATCTCCCAACATGACTGAGCTGATCAAGCAGATTATCAGAGACAACCTTGGGGAGCTGCTGTCAACACAGGTCACTCCTGACCTTAAACAGATAAAAGCCAAGATTCATACCTTGCTGCAAAGTCAGATCCCTCAGCCTCCTCCTCCTACAAACGGAGAATGCCTTTTGGCATGTCCGATTGGATGAGCCGCATGGAGCAACAATTAACAACCCTCATTGATCTTTGGCAAAAGGGGAAGAGAGGATTCGGGGAAGGGAGAGAATTGAAGTAAGAAAAAGCGGGATGTTCCCGGCTTGAAGGACCATCTAGCACGAAGAGGAAGGAACTGTAGAAGAAGAAGACAAGGTGACCCGGCTGAAGGGAAGCGCAGAAGGACCAGAGGCGGCTTGAACCTACTCTTGAGTGGGAAGGTGCGGAGCTATGGTATGTGGAAGATTTACGCCCACTTGAAGCTATTGAATTTTGGGGAGCTGCTAGGAAGAAGTTCATCGAGAGACTTTTATGCAGGAACTTCTTCAGATGACAAACTCTCCCCAGGAGATTTTCATCAATCTGGATGGAAGCGATTCATCCCAAGCTTTGGGCTATTCTAAAGAAGCATGCAAAAGAACAAAAGCTTTTCCCATGATCCCTAAATTGAGCCGAAGAAGCACCGATCCGCATGGATGGTGAACTTGATGAACTAAAACTCCAGGAGGAAATCAAGCGAGTCCGCCTTGAAAACAAATTCAGATCGCAGGAGGAGCAGGACTTGCAGCTCTAGTGGTGAAAAGGAAGTATGGCCTTGCTCCGGTCAAGGCAAGACCCATTGGAGCCAAACCATTCGGACACCAGCGGCTTTGTTCGCAGAGGCAGAGGAAGAGGCAGATGACCTTTTATATATTTTTTTCTTCTTACTTGTAATTTTATTTTTCCGTACTTAAACATTCTTGTATAATTTCTATGATAAGTCGAAAACTTTTATGAACGATCTGTTGAATGACAATTTTCCAGTTGTCTCAATATTAGACTGATTTAAGTATTATCTTGCACTTAAGTGCAGAATTGGCCAATTGATTGCTTACTAAGTTTTGCCATCATCAAAATAGGGGTAATTTGTTAGGAATACTTGTTAGATTTTGATGATGTCATTAATTTAAAATCAAATGTTTATTTATTGGCGAAATGTAAGGAAGAACCAAATGAGTATCTTCCATAGGCCAAAATGTGTTAAGTATAAAATTGGCAAAATGTAAAGAAGAACCAAATGAGTATCTTGTAGGCCAAAGTTAGTTAGGTGAAAATCGGCTAAGTACTAAAGTACAGTCTAGTCTATCAAGAGAAGTACAAATGACTCCAATCGAGTAGCCACAGTCAACTAAAATTTATCAGAGAAGTTTGACCAGATCGCCGAGGAACCTCGGGGAAGTCACGACTGACAAGTCTCAAACAAGATATACCAGAGACGACTTACTGCAGAGAAGTAAGCTGCACATCAGTCTACTCAACTACTGCCTAGTACTGCAAGTCCTCGTCAGGATGCTTTGAATAGTCAAGTATTACGGAAAGCTCACATGCAACGTGAAGGGACAAATTGGAGTGATTCCCAAGAGATATGATTTATTTAAATCATCGACCCACCGTGAAGACGTTAATCCTTTTATATTCAAAAGATTCGGCGCTCACATGCGAAATCATCACAACAGTCGGAAGATGAAATTAAATAATGGGAATCCGGCCTTGCAACATTCGAAAGATTAAACAATGAAGTCTCTCTCCAACGGACGGATTTGTTGATTTGCAACGGCTACAAGGAAGAAGCTCGAGAGATCGTGATCTATATATATCCATAGATTTGGCGAGCAACTACCGGTGCGAACTTATACTCTAAGCGATCAAAGCAAACAAAGCAATCCTCAGCAAACAAATAGCATCGAGAAAAAGAGCAGATCCAAGAGTTCATATTCAAGGAAGCTCTTTAGTTGGAGAAGACAAACAGTCTTGTCTTTAAATCTTGAGTAAGGGTACTTCATGGTTGAAGTAGCGGTATAAAGGCATCCGAGGATCGAGGATCAAGAGGTGCAAGGCGATCAAGTTTGTGTACAACGGCACGGAATTCCACCGTTGGAAGTCATTTGTAGTGTGTAGTGAATCACGTAATATTTATCCTTTGGTTGAGAATTATAGTGAATTCATCTCCAATCGGGTTTGGAGAAAAGTGGATTAGTAGAGGATTACCCCACCTCCGAGACCACTATAAATTGCTCGTGTTATTTATCGCTTTCTCGCATCATACTCTAACTGCTGCATCCATTGTTAAGTGTTTCATTAAGTTAATATATATATTCGTCATCAGCTGACTTCCGCACATATCCAAGAACAAACGACTCCTAGTCATTTGTTTGATCATCAGCTGAAGAAACTCACTCTTCGAGAAAAAGAGTCCAAGAGTTTCTACAAGTCTATTCACCCCCCCCCCCCTCTAGACTTGTTTCTGGACGACTTGTGACCTACAACTGAGAGATGATGATCTTTAACAAAGATTAAGCTGAGGAACATGGATTAAAGTCTTGTCCTTGAAATTATTGATGATTCTTGGAATAAAGTTGATTGTTCTCCTTCATGGTTCGTCTATACAAGGTAATAGTTCTTCACCTTTGGATTTCATTTTGGATTGGAGATTGATGTTCTTGAGTTGATGATTATCATATAAACAAGTTAATAAGTATGATTAGGACATGGATTACTGGATTATGATGATGTTGTTATTGATATATGGATATTGATGTGATTCGTATGGTTTGAATCGTGTTGTTCGTCCTCTCGAGTTAAGTTGGTTAATTCTTCTCCTCAGTTTCGGATGTTGACGTTATTGTTGATAATTACTCACTGTAATGATAGATTATGGAAGTATTGTTACGTTCTTAAGGTTTCATGATGTTGATATTGAGGAAGATGATATATGGATATAGGACTTGGATTATAAGTTGAATGATTGTTTATATGTTAAAGGATATCGGATTTCGTTGTCTTGATAGCTTTGAACATGGTTTCGAATTACTTAGTGTTCTTGATAATCGCCATATGTTGATCGATACTTGTTAAACATGCAAACTGTACAGTAGTAGCGCACGCTAAGCTTACTTCTAGCGCACGTTATCGAGAGTGACTTAGCGCACGCTACGTTGAGTGATTAACGTGCGCTAAGTAGGCAGACAATGCAGTACATCGTATTATGATTATGAATTCGCACTGGTTTGAGTTGGATTGTACAGTCTATTTTTAACCGAGATATCGTAGAACCATTGAGTTTGTGGATTGGTTATATCGATTATTGATTGTTATCGAATGTGTGTCAAATTTATTATTGCGATAGGTTGCGAGAATCGATCGGTGATTATAACCGTATATTGCGGTCGTGTTCGAGCATGTTCGTGAATTGCGTGGTCAGGGCTAAGGAGCTCGTAGACGAAGGCAATGAAATTGGTAGCGGCTTCATCATCGTCGTATCGGTATCGAGGCAAGTTATTACTTGCTCAGTTATAATATTTAATGAATAGTTTCGTTTTCATTTCGTTTATAATGCATATAGCGATGTTTATTATTGTGAACTCGGGGTATTTGGATTGTATATCGTTCTTCCGATTCTGGGAGGTAAATCATAATGTATATGCTTTATCTCGGTTATTATTATGTTCGGGTATCAAGGTTACATTGCGAGAAAGATGAGGATATGAATACCTATAGTTCATGGTGCGTTTGGATCGTCGAGCATTGAGGATAATCGCCGGTGATGATTTGACATCGAGATTGATCCTGAAGTACTCGGGACAAGTATCTTAGTTTTGATTTCGGTTTAGTGTTGATGATGTTGATCATGCAGGTTGTCTTTCATATTGCTGAACATGATGTTGTCCTAGTTGTTTTGTCATAATGTCGTTCATGTTATTGAGTCATGTGTTGTTCATGTCGATGAACATATTGATTTGCATATGTGTATTATTTATGTTGTTTATGTTGTGTTGATCCATTGGGATCGTGTGATCTATGCTGAGGGTGCTGGATCAGATGTCCACCTCGTTATGGTCCGACGGGATCATCTTGGGATCTATGCTGAGGGCATTGGATCATTGGACGGGTTCTTCCACCTCGTTATGGTCCAACGGGATCATCTTGGGATCTATGCTGAGGGCGCTGGATCGTTGGAGTACCCAGTGTTGTGTTGATGGAATCATATGGATTCGCATCGTTGGTTTTGCATATGTTGTTGTGTATATGTATATTGTTGGTTATCCACCTCATGTTGATCTGGTAGGATCATCTTGGGACCTATGCTGAGGGCGCTGGGTCATGGGATTTCCATTGAGTATACACTGTTGATATTGTTTTGAGCATATTGACGTTGTCATATGAGTATGCATTTGTAGGTCTTGTGTTAGGACCATGTCCGTGTGTGGTATTGATCCGACCTCGGATTTGACTGACATGATTGTCGTGGCATTTCATATCTTGAGGTATATTCCGTAATTTCCTTTGGTATTTGTCTTTTGATGGACAATCGGTTGTCGTCTTGGATTGATGATGCTATCCGATGGATCGTATTGGTCAGAACTGGTATATTTCCGTATCATGGGTTGGTGACGATAGTTTGAGAATCTTGAGTATTGTTTTAGGAACAATACAGATATTATGTTCAAATTTATTGGTTAATCAAGTACGAGATGTGAAATGTGATAATGGTTATTCTGTCGAGAATTATTTGAGTAAGTAAAGTTACTACGATAAGATTACATTGGTCGTATTCTTATTTTGTATTCTCATTGGTACGTAATTATTAATATGATGTGACGGTTATCATTGTTGGATATTATGGTTGACCCCGTCGTGGGCTTTCTTTTTAGGTTCTTGAAATATCGGGCTTGTAGCGGTCGTGGAGAGATGAGCTTCCCGGAGGATACTGGCTAGGACATGTTTTTGTATTGAGTTTCCTGATCGATTCTTGTATTTCATTTGCTAGAGTACTTTTAACTATTGTCTTTTCCGCTGCATGAGTATTTTGAAATGACCTTTTGTTTCTGGTAATTTGAGTTACTTTGGAAATCTTTTTCTAAACTATTGAGTTTCGGCCGTTTGGCCTTGCCCTTTTTGAAATGAGATTTTTACGACGGTTTTGATAAACAAATTTTATATAGTCTTCAAATTTTTTAAAGATGGTATCGTTGTTGGCCTCTTGGGCATTTGTAAATGTTTGCGAAAATTTCCTTTAGCCTTGTGGGTTTCATCTCTGAAACACCCCTGATATATTCAGGAATATTACAACGCCGTAAATCCTTTACATCAGGATTTACAAGGCTAAAGAGTTGAAAAGGCATTAACAGGTACCAACGAATGAAAATAACGAAATTAAGATACAACGATTCGACCAAATCTGAAAATACAAATGTTCAACAGAAATTATTAATACATCACCAAATTCAAATTCATCAAAAACGACTACGTACTCGAGTACTTATTGAAATAACTAACAAACAACAGACAAGTAAACCCGGCCAGAACATCACTCTGCACCCCCGTCGTCATGCAGCTCCAGTGGTTGTTTCCCCGCTCTCCTGGATCCTGAACATAAACAAAATGTTCACCCCCGAAGGGGTTAGCACAACGATGCTAGTACAAGTACCACAACGTATTATTCAACATCTCACGTAGAATAATAATACGTAATTGACAAAAATACCAACGAGTCTTCTCCTACGAGAAACTCAATAAATAACATACACAACTGATAATCACAACATGATATCATGACATACACATGGTAATTCCGACGATCCAGCATTCACTGCTTAGAGCCCACGATGATCCCGTCAGACCAACCCGTGGTGGAAAAACCCGTCCGATGATCCAGCGCACGCTAGCATAGATCCCCCGATTATCCCGTCGGACCAACACGAGGTGGACATACAATAACGACATACATGCACGACAATATGTATAACAACAATACATAAAACAAATAAGGTACTTGCCTCGATTCGAAGACAAGAACGAAACTTCCACGAAAACGAAACACTCGAAGGTCGCCCCTTCAATCAATCATGTTGTTAAGCTCGGACCTTAACAAAATAAGTAATATAGATTTCATTTACAGTCGTATGAACATCTAACAATCTAAATCACGGTCGGAAGTTCATAAAATGTAACCTAATCAGTCGAGTCAAAAATCACCTCGCTGATCAGCCGAGTCAAAAGTCAACCTCGCTGATCAGCTGAGTCAGAAGTCAACCTCGCTGATCAGCTGAGTCAAAAGTCAACCTTGAGACGATCGTTTTAAAAAAAATCATCCGAATCCGAGTTCGTATGAAGAAGTTATGACCGTTCGAAGGACAATTAAATAGACGGATCATATTGTGCCACGTGTCAACACCCGATTGGACCAGAAATTCAACCTCGCTGATCAGCCGAGTCAACCTCGCTGATCAGCCGAGTCAACCTCGCTGATCAGCCGAGTCAACCTCACTGATCAGCCGAGTCAGAAGTCAACCTCGCTGATCAGCCTACTTGACTCGCCTAGTTGATGACAGTAGGATACTGGGTAGAAAACTGAACATACGAAATTCTCAGGTGAAGTTGGGTGATCCAAGATTGATGTGTTAGATTCCAATATCATCATTATATCCAGAAAACATCTAACAAATCCAACTTATATGGAAGGATATAACCTCTGATAATTTATTCATAAGTATAAACATCCCAATTTCTAAAACATGATGATGCTTGGATGATTTTATCAGTGGAACTCAATATCTTGACAGCATACTTCTATCATATCCTTGATAACACGAATCCAAGTAGGAATTAGTATTAACATACCTTAAGATGAAGAAAACACTGAGGCAATAAGTAGAATCCAACTCCGGTTGCTTGCTTGCCAGATCAAGATGTTTCTCCACTTCAATGATCAATCACCAGTGACACCCAATCTTCAAAGTTCACAAAAAGGGGTGGTCTAAATGTGTTTAAGAGGTAGGGAAAACCCTCTGGACTTTGTGGGAACTAAGAACAGGTGAAGGAAGATGAAAACCAAATGAAATGAGGTGCTGTCCTTTATAAAATGTTTCTGGACCCCTGTGCTCAATAATTTCCTACGCTAGATTCCAAAGCTGTCCAGGCTTAATAATTAAAACATCCCAGACCATGTGCTGGCCTCCACCCAACTCCATAATTGATTACTTTACTTATAATATGCAGCCATACTCAATAATTTGTATTATTGAGTATTTGTATGAGACAAGTAATATGCTGCCATAGTCATGCACTAAAATACAAATACGGTAAATACCATATTCCACTTATTGATATCACAATTCCAAACTAATACAGGGTTCAAATACAGGTGAAATACTCGGTAATTAATCCGGATATTACATACTCTCCTACTAAAAAGGAGTTTCGTCCCGAAACTCAAGACGAAAATAATCCTGGATATACGGACTTCATACTTTCTTCTGTTTCCCAAGTAGATTCTTCCACTCCGTGGCGCGACCACTGAACCTTGACCAATGCGATCGGTTTGTTTCTCAACTGTTTAACTCGACTCTCGAGTATCCTGATCGGTTTCTCTTCAAACGTGCCATCTTGAGTGACTTCGATCTCGCCGAAATCAATGGCATGACTAGGATCTGGTATATACTTCCGTAATTGGGATACGTGGAACACGTTATGAACATGGCTCAATGACGGCGGTAATGCCAATCTGTATGCCAACTCTCCAACTCTCTCAAGGATTTCGAACGGTCCGATATATCTCGGACTCAGTTTTCCCCTTCTTCCAAAACGGAAAATTCCCCGAGTAGGAGAAACCTTTAAAAGTACGTGGTCTCCAGTACTGAACTCCAAAGAGCGACGACGTATGTCTGCGTAAGATTTCTGGTGACTCTGGGCGGTCAACAGCCTTTCATGAATCAAGGCTATCTTCTCTCGAGTCTATACAATCAACTCTGGTTCTGTCCCAATTAAGTCTGATGAATCATCCCAACACAGGGGCGATCTACATCTCCTCCCGTTTAATGCCTCAAACGGTGCCATCTTAATGGAAGCATGCCAACTATTGTTGTAGGTAAATTCAATCAACGGTAGATGAATTTCCCAATCGTTTGACCAATCTAAGGCACAGGCCCTTAGCATGTCGTCCACTATTTGAATGGTCCTCTCGGATTGTCCGTCAGTCTGCGGGTGATAAGTCAGATCTTGAAGTTCAATTCTGTCCCCAAAGCCTTATGAACTGCTTTCCAAAAATGAGACACAAAACGGCCGTCTCGATCAGAAACAATGGTCTTCGGCATTCCATGCAATCGAACTATCTCCGAAATAAACACTCGTGCCAACCTCTCTGGTCCCCATGTGTCCTTAATGCCTAGAAAATGAGCCGATTTGGTTAAACGATCAACTATCACCCAAATCATGTTCATTCCAGTCTTGGTTCTCGGCATACTAGTGATAAAGTCCATCGATATGTCCTCCCACTTCCACTCAGGAATCGGGAGCGGCTTCAACATTTCGGCAGGCCGTTGATGCTCGATCTTAACCTGCTGACAAGTCAAGCATTTTGAAACATAGTCCGTTACATCTTTCTTCATGTTGCCCCACCAGAAATTCTGCTTCAAGTCCTTATACATCTTACTGGTGCCCGGGTGGATAGAATAGGGCGAACTGTGAGCTTCCTTCAGAATCGCCTGTTTCAGAACATCGACATCGGGAATGTAGAGTCGGTTCTGAAATCTCAAAACTCCATCATCATGAATTACAAATCCGGGTGCTTTCCCCTTGATCACTTCATCACGTAACCGAATCATCAGAGGATCATCTTCCTGTCTAGATTTGATTTCTTCGGTTAATGATGAAGTTATTTCCATCATGCCCAGTTGTCCTTGGACTCTTTGTAACCATACTTCAATTCCTTCTCGAATAATCTCTCGTTGAAGGCTAAGTTGGGAGGTCAGAGTCTCCAGCATCTGAATAGAAACAGGCTTGCGGCTGAGTGCGTCGGCCACTACATTCGCTTTGCCTGGATGATACAAAATCTCCAAGTCGTAGTCCTTAATCAGCTCTAACCATCTCCTTTGCCGCATGTTCAACTCTTTCTCGATCAAGATGTATTTGAGACTCTTGTGATCCGTAAAGATCTGACAGTGAGTCCCGTACAGATAATGCCTCCAGATCTTCAAAGCAAAAACTACTGCCGCTAGCTCCAAATCATGTGTTGGGTAATTCACTTCATAAGGTATCAGCTGTCGCGACGCATAAGCGATCACCTTGTCATTATGCATTAATACGCATCCGAGTCCTTGGTTCGAAGCATCACTGTAAACTATAAATCCTCATGTTCCCTGTGGAAGTGATAGAATCGGTGCCGTCGTCAATCTCTTCTTCAATTCATCAAAGCTAACCTGACACAACTCATTCCACTCAAACTTTTGAGATTTCTGCAGGAGTCGAGTAAGTGGGCGGGAAATTTTGGAAAACCCTTCCACGAACCGACGATAATACCCAGCAAGTCCTAAGAAACTTCGGACTTCTTTCACGTTCTTAGGAGGCTTCCAATCTAAAACCGCTTCAATCTTCTGAGGATCTACTCGGACTCCTTTAGCTGATACCACATGACCGAGGAACATTACTTCCTTTAGCCAGAATTTACACTTAGAGAGTTTGGCGTACAGTTGCTCGCTTCTCAAAAGTTCTAATACGATCCGCAAATGCTGCGCATGCTCTTCCCGGTTCTTAGAATACACTAGAATGTCATCAATGAACACGACCACAAATTTATCCAAATATTCGATGAACACTCGGTTCATCAACTACATGAATACAGCAGGTGCATTAGTGAGACCAAACGGCATCACTACAAACTCATAGTGTCCGTAGCGAGTTCTGAACGCTGATTTCGGAACATCTGATTCTTTAATCCTTAGATGATGATATCCTGATCTCAGATCAATTTTAGAGAATACTGTTGTTCCTTGCAACTGGTCAAATAAATCATCAATCCGTGGCAACGGATATTTGTTCTTAATCGTTATCTTGTTCATCTCTCGATAGTCGATACATAGTCGAAGTGATCTATCCTTCTTTCGGACAAAAAGAACCGGTGCTCCCCAGGGCGAAACGCTTGGCTGAATATAGCCTTTATCCAGTAACTCCTCCAATTGCTTTTTCAGTTCATACATCTCAGTAGGTGCCATACGATACGGCGCTTTAGAAATTGGTGTAGCTCCGGGTTCCAGTTCAATGGTAAATTCTACATCCCTTCGTGGAGGTAGTCCAGGTAACTCATCAGGAAATACATCTGGAAATTCGTTCACAACAGGAATGGATGAAATTTCCACAATTTCGTCTTCTTTCTTCATTGCATAACACCAAAGATCCAGACACTGCTTTCAACAATTTGACAGCTTTCATCGCTTTGATCAACTTTCCTGAGCTTCCCGGTTTCCATCCCTCAAACAGTATTTCGGAACCATCGTCAGCGATCAGCGAGATATTCCTCCTTCGGTAGTTTACAATAGCTCCATATCGATTAAGCCAATCGTCTCCTAGTATCAGATCATCCCCTTGCATTTCTATTACAATCAGATTTGAGAGCCACTCTCTGCCTCCAAATGATACAGGGAAATCTCTAGTTTCTAAGTTTTCAACAATCCTCTCTTCACTCGGTAAACCAACAACATAAGGTTCACAATTATGAAAACCAGAAACATTCAAATGATTCACACAAGACAAGGATATAAAAGAATGCGTAGCTCCTGTATCGAATAAAACGCTAACTGGCTGGGAAAGGATCTGGACAAGCACTCGATGCAACAAAGAAAGATCTCGATCGTCTGTTCTCCTCATCTCATACAGACGTGGGGGAATAGATCCGGCACTCGATGTACCCTTTCCATCCCACTGTCCTCTGCCTCGCCAGCGGCCAAAATTCTGAGGCATCTGAACACTTTGCTGCGTTTGTTGATATCGCTTCCTTCGATCGGCCGTGGTGTACGGGCTCTAAAAGACTTTGCAGCCTCTTCACAGAACACCGCACGATGTCCCTCTCGACCACAATCAAAACAAGTCACGGCAGGTAGGGGGCAATTCCGTCGATAGTGCCCCGTCTGGGCGCAGTTAAAGCATTTCCTGGTAACATCAGTGATAGTTGATGTCGCTCAAAAGTTCTTTCCGCTCCTAACTGGGTGCGGAGGTTTCTTGAAAGAATGAAAAGATGACTGGGCCTTGCGGGGCCCGCTGTTCTTGTGCTCTGTAAAAGTACCAGAGACTTTCTGCTTCTTGGATTCCGTAAATTTCTCCATAGCTGCTTCCTTGATCTCATACGCTAATGCCTTATCCTGGTATTGACGGAGTGTGGTATATTCAAAACCGGACATGTACCTCTGGATTTCTGGTTTCATCCTCATATCAAAATGGATCATCATTTCTGCATCTGTTCTGACCAAATGTCAAACAAATGCCAGCTGCTGGTTAAACGTCTTAATTGCCTGAGATACTGGCACATCTGAAGGCTGAGCGGAGAAAAACTCCCGAACCTTAGCTTCCTTCACAGGACGAGGGCAGTACTGAGCTTCCATCATCAATTTAAACTCTGTCCAATCAGCATCATGGTCTATAGGCCGGATGGCTTCCCACCATTCGGACGCTTCCCCTATCAGAAAGTATTGAGCGATAGAGGCTCTCCGGTCATCTGGGCAGTTAATTCCGGCAAAGATTTTCTCCAGTTCCTTCAACCAATGGTCCCAAGTGGGAGTCTCAGAAATACCGTCGAATTTGGGTGGTTGCATCTTCGCCACCTCTTGCAGCCACCGGTCACCTCGATTTCCCATGTCCGGGATTCCTTGCTGTCTCTCTCCCTGCTGTAGTCCCACCGCCACTTGCATTCGGTCCACGACCTGGGCGAACTGAGTCATCTGGTTCACCACCTGACGAAGGATTTGCACAGCGAGTTCCGGTTCGTTATTGATAGATCTACGTGGCTCGCCCGAGCTATGGCGGCACGATTAGAAGGCGACGCTTCTCTTCGGCATTCCTTCGTCCGCGTCCGCGACGCGACCACGTCCACGTCCGCCTCTCAACATACCGTAAGCATAATTACTCAATATACGAAACAATATCGTTCAAATGCTCAAGTATAAGGAAATGTAACATGCAAAGGGCGAGATAGAGTTTAGGAACTTACAACCACCGCCCGCGACGACGTGGCGATGCAGTGATGTTATTCGCGGCGGTTACCTCAAAAGACATAAACGACCCTATTTTAACCCAACGGACAAGATATCCATAATCTTAGCTCCGATACCATATTCGTAACACCCCGATATATTCAGAATATTACTACGTAAATCCTTTACATCAGGATTTACAAGGCTAAAGAGTTGAACAGGCATTAACAGGTACCAACGAATGAAAATAAAGAAATTAAGATACAATGATTCGACCAAATCGAAAATACAAATGTTCAACAGAAATTATTAATACATCACCAAATTCAAATTCATCAAAAACGACTACGTACTCGAGTACTTATTGAAATAACTAACAAACAACAGACAAGTAAACTCGGCCAGAACATCACTCTGCACCCCCGTCGTCATGCAGCTCCAGTAGATCCTGAACATAAACAAAATGTTCACCCCCGAAGGGGTTACCACAACGATGCTAGTACAAGTACCACAACGTATTATTCAACATCTCACGTAGAATAATAATACGTAATTGACAAAAATACCAACGAGTCTTCTCCTACGAGGAACTCAATAAATAACATACACAACTGATAATCACAACAAGATATCATGACATACACATGGTAATTCCGACAATCCAGCGTTCACTGCCTAGAACCCACGATGATCCCGTCAGACCAATCCGTGGTGGAAAAACTCGTCCGATGATCCAGCGCACGCTAGCATAGATCCTCCGATGATCCCGTCGGACCAACACGAGGTGGACATACAATAACGACATACATGCACGACAATATGTATAACAACAATACATAAAACAAATAAGGTACTTGCCTCGATTCGAAGACAAGAACGAAACTTCCACGAAAACGAAACACTCGAAGGTCGCCCCTTCAATCAATCACGTTGCTAAGCTCGGACCTTAACAAAATAAGTAATATAGATTTCATTTACAGTCATATGAACATCTAACAATCCAAATCACGGTCAGAAGTTCATAAAATGTAACGTAATCAGTCGAGTCAAAAGTCACCTCGCTGATCAGCCGAGTCAAAAGTCAACCTCGCTGATCAGCTGAGTCAGAAGTCAACCTCGCTGATCAGCCGAGTCAAAAGTCAACCTCGAGACGATCGCTTTAAAAAAAATTCATCCGAATCCGAGTTCGTATGAAGAAGTTATGACCGTTCGAAGGACAATTAAATAGACGGATCATATTATGCCACGTGTCAACACCCGATTGGACCAGAAATTCAACCTCGCTGGTCAGCCGAGTCAACCTCGCTGATCAGACGAGTCAACCTCGTTGATCAGCCGAGTCAACCTCACTGATCAGCCGAGTCAACCTCGCTGATCAGCCTACTTGACTCGCCTAGTTGATGACAGTAGGATACTGGGTAGAAAACTGAACATACGAAATTCTCAGGTGAAGTTGGGTGATCCAAGATTGATGTGTTAGATTCCAATATCATCATTATATCCAGAAAACATATAACAAATCCAACTTATATGGAAGGATATAACCTCTGATGATTTATTCATAAGTATAAACATCCTAATTTCTAAAACATGATGATGCCTGGATGATTTTATCAGTGGAACTCAATATCTTGACAGCATACTTCTATCATATCCTTGATAACACGAATCCAAGTAGGAATTAGTATTAACATAACTTAAGATGAAGAAAACACTGAGGCAATAAGTAGAATCCAACTCCGGTTGCTTGCTTGCCAGATCAAGATGTTTCTCCACTTCAATGATCAATCACCAGTGACACCCAATCTTCAAAGTTCACAAAAAGGGGTGGTCTAAATGTGTTTAAGAGGTAGGGAAAACCCTCTGGACTTTCTGGGAACTAAGAACAGGTGAAGGAAGATGAAAACCAAATGAAATGAGGTGTTGTCCTTTATAAAATGTTTCTGGACCCCTGTACTCAATAATTTCCTATGCTAGATTCCAAAGCTGTCCAGGCTTAATAATTAAAAACTGTCCAGGACCATGTGCTGGCCTCCACCCAACTCCATAATTGATTACTTTACTTATAATATGCAGCCATACTCAATAATTTGTATTATTGAGTATTTGTATGAGACAAGTAATATGCTGCCATACTCATGCACTAAAATACAAATATGGTAAATACCATATTCCACTTATTGATATCACAATTCCAAACTAATACAGGGTTCAAATACAGGTGAAATACTCGGTAATTAATCCGGATATTACAATCTCGGGGCCCACGGCGCTGTAATATTCCCGGTTAAATCTGAGGGTGTTACAGAATATGGTATCGGAGCTTATGTTGAGAAAACTTAGGCATTTGGGTCGAGTTGGGTCGTGTTTTGGTCGCGTCATTCGAGTTGTCGATTGACTAATACTAGAGCCATGAGATTTTGTTGTTCACTCGGGCTTATGGGTTATGTGATTTATCAGTGTGGTACTGGGATTGCTGTAAACTTTTCCAAATGGTACTAACGTGATTCTCTTGAAAGAGATGTGTTGTGTTCTCAAGTTGAACTGATTTTGAAAAATGTGTGTTTTGAAAATACCTATGTCGAGTATTTTCTTGAGTTGAGACATGTGCCAGTATCACGGGGAATCGTCGGCTTCACGATCTGTAAGTATTTGGATTTTCGAATTTCATTGAGATTTACTGCCATTCTAAATTGATATGCTTTGAGGTTCGGAAGAATATTATGTGTTATGATTATGAGATAATAGAACACAGTATTGGGACAGGATTGATGACCTTGAGACGCTATTATTTTGGAAATCAATATGTCTGTTAGATTTTGGAAACGGAATTGTGTATACGGGAGAAGGACTGTGAATTGTTGAAAAGAACATGTAGTCATGCTAATTCATTTTGATATATGAACTGATTTTGAGCATTTGAAAATATACTTTTCAAAATGAACGTTTCACGAATGCTTTACGGAAAATGATTTTTGGGCCGAGAACCAATTGAATTTGAAATAGTTTTACAACTCAGGGCTTAGGGTCCGAATGGAGTTTTCTACTTTTTGAAATGCGGAACGAGATATGGGCTTAGACCCTGATGTTTCAAATAAGGCTTTTCTGTTTTCTAAAACTCCCGAGATTTGTAAATTCCGCCTTTTGAGGTTTTTGGTTTACTTGTTCAAATGAAACTTCTCGGGTAGTCTTTCGCTGTGTTTGATTTATTGATTATTCAATGTTTTGTCATAGCATAACTGAGGCGATCCAGGATGGGTTAATGATTGATGTTGTGAGCCATATGTGGAAAAAGGAGTTTTTTTTATCGGAGCCTATATGTTGAGATTTTGGATTCTATCGTGTAGTTTTCCGACCGAATGTCAATGGAATTTGTGATGAGCCGGACTGGTATACAGGGGTATAGATATGGTCAATCATTTGCATAGTTTTCATTTTTTAAACTTCGAAATCGTGTGGATTCGGAAGACACTGTTATTGAATACTTGGCATTAGCGAGCCAGTTAATTTTTCGAAAATTGATTCCATGATCTTACGGAAATCTATGTTTTGAGTTTTGGAATTTTTGAAAAGAGCTTTCGAAAATTGTCTTCGTGACAAGATTATATGATTTCAAACTGGTTTTGAAAATGGGATTGATGTACATACGTATTTAGTGCATAATGAATATCGTGGTGAAGTTCTGAGTGAGACTCACCAACTGGATAACACACTAATGGTACTATGAAAGGAGATTCGAACTTTAGTATGTCAGTTTGGTTATCCAGGGATGATCGGTTGATCTATCGGATGAGAGAAATATGTTGCGTATTGTAGATTCATGCACAGGATGCGATTTTAGAAACTTTGAATTTTCTGAAATCGGGACATATGTGCTATGTGATTCCATTGGTATGGTAGTAGCGTGATTTTACCATAATGATTTTCGAAGGATTTCTTTGTAAGTGTAGATTTGGGGTTGTTTACCTCATGCTGGTTGTTTTGAGTATCGATTGGTCGTTCCCACTCCATGTATAATTTGGATATGTTCTACGGGTTGTGATTGGTTGTTCGTACGCCGAGGGGTATGTTCACCAGCCGGGTATGTTTATTGAGATACATTGTATGTGATTGGCGTGTCGTTTTGAGAACTTTATTCGTTTGTATATCGGCTTCTGTGGTTCTGTGTTGATCGTGTTGGAGCTTACCGTGTGAAGGTATTCTCGATTATCATTGATCGTTCATTGGTCGTCTTGGAGTTTATCACGTTGATGATATTATCGATTGTGTTTTGACCTCTAATTAGTCATATTGGAATTTATCATGTCGATGATAAATTCGGTTGATTGTTGATCATTGTTGGTGATCATCTGAGCGTTCGGATTTTGTGTCAACGTTTCGGGATTCGTGTCCTTGTTTTGGGCAGTTGTTTCGCAGATGTATCGTATATTATTCGTCTTATCGGAATTGAGACCTGATTATGTAATCAGGCAGACAGAATTTGATTCGGGCAGATTGTTTCATCCGAAGATGATATATTTTGTTGAGACTCAAAGAATTATGATTGTAAAGTGTATTGAGACTTTACAGTGAGGTCACTAGCTAGTATCTCAGTAGATCGTCGTATGCTGTTGTGGTTATTCTATAGTGATGATGATTGATCATCGTCGTGATGGTTTTGGGATATTTGGGTTGAACGGTATGTTTGTTTGTTTTTATGACGGCTTGCAAGTTTCGAGGCCGAAACTTATTTTAAGTGGTGTAGAATGTAATATCCGGAATTTCTACTACTGTTGTTTAATATTATTTTATCCGAGTTATGTTGTACAACGTGGAATCTGTACAGTATGGATAAAATAATGAAGGACTAAGATGTCAGTATTGGTATAATTGTCGTATTTGGTAGACAATTACAATTGAGAATATCGTGTATCAGGTTATCGCACTTTTGATATTAGGTATATCATATGAGAATATTATTAGATTCAGTATTTGTGTTCAGTGTGTCGTATGTTCGTTTTTGGTATGTCGAGACATTGGACAGAAATTGCGGGAAATGGCTAAGTGTAACATTATTAGCGCACGCTAATATGCATTCCTAGCGCACGCTATCGTGCAGGTTTAGCGCACGCTAATGGTAAAAGATAGCGCAAGCTAGTTCAGAACAGATCAGAGGGAATCTACGTGTGGACCTGGTCACTTTCGGCGCATGTGCTGACGAAGTCAACTGATGTTTGTCTAAAGCATTAGTGCATGCTAATGCCTGTTGTTAGCGCACGCTAATATCAGATCGGTCAACAGGGAATCTTGGCTTTATTGGTTGCTTTCGCCATGTGGGGTCACGAGCATATTCGGGGTAGGTGCAGACTGTAGCAAGTCAACTACGATTAGCGCACGCTAAGATAAAAGATTTTGCATGCGCTAGACAGTGTAGTTTACGTACGTTATTGCATGGGCATTACGTACGTCAGCTGATGTGCGGAGCAAGTCAGTAGCCTCTGGACCGCGATAGCGCACGCTAACGAAAGAGAGTTAGCGCACGCTAAGCATGTAACGTACATTAAATGAAGATGTTAGCGTACGTTAATAATATACAGTATATATATGTGTAGTTGGGCATTATCCTTCATTTCGTCTATTCCTTCCTTGCAACCGAGAGAGAGAGTTTTTAGAGAGAAGTTGGAGGTTCCAAACACTGAGAGATGGTGATCGTTAACAAAGATTAAGCTGAGGAACATGGATTAAAGTCTTGTCCTTGAAATTATTGATGATTCTTGGAATAAAGTTGATTGTTCTCCTTCATGGTTCGTCTATACAAGGAAATAGTTCTTCACCTTTGGATTTCATTTTGGAATGGAGATTGATGTTCTTGGGTTGATGATTATCATATAAACAAGTTAATAAGTATGATTAGGACATGGATTACCGGATTATGATGATGTTGTTATTGATATATGGATATTGATGTGATTCGTATGGTTTGAATTGTGTTGTTCTTCCTCTCGAGATAAGTTGGTTAATTCTTCTCCTCAATTTCGGATGTTGACGTTATTGTTGATAATTACTCACTGTAATGATAGATTATGGAAGTATTGTTACGTTCTTAAGGTTTCATGATGTTGATATTGAGGAAGATGATATATGGATATAGGACTTGGAATATAAGTTGAATGATTGTTTATATGTTAAAGGATATCGGATTTCGTTGTCTTGGTAGCTTTGAACATGGTTTCGAATTACTTAGTGTTCTTGATAATCGCCATATGTTGATCGATACTTGTAAAACATGCAAACTGTATAGCAGTAGCGCACGCTAAGCTTACTGGCTAGCGCACGTTATCGGGAGCGACTTAGCGCACGCTACGTTTGTAATACCCGTAATTTCTATTTCCGGTAATTTTCTATTTTTGGTGGAAGTCCGTTTTGACGACTCGCTTGGGACCGTTTCGTCACCCTGAGAATGATTCATTCTACACTTTTTGACATCCGAGTTCGTTTCGGTGTCGTTATGTTGAGTTCCGTGCTTTTCAGCGACTTTTCCGCACTTGAGTTCGATTCTTGCGAATCTCGTTCTAAACTGCTGTTTTGAGTTTTTCCGTAAGTCCGTTTAACTTTGTTAGACGTGTGGTGAACTTCGGTTTGGTTATTCGATCACGTATCGTGATTTTCGGGCGTTTTGGGCCATTTTGTAAATTACCCAAAGTTATGGGTATTCGTATCTGTATTCGTTGCCTCGACTCTTTTCTTGGTCGCGTATGATTAATTATTACATTACGTTTTCATTTCGGGTCGTTGATGTTGTCCGCGAACTTTTCGTCGTGTTCGTTCCGTACGTTTTCGGAAATCGAGTCGTCGAGCCCTGGTGGTCGGGCACTGGCCGGACGGTGGCGGGCACTGACCGAGCAGGCACGGCAGGAACCGGCGTAGCGCACGCTACGGCCGGGAGGCTGCGCGCGCTAGCTCGGCAGGTGTAGCGCACGTTGTTGAGCAGCCCAGCGTACGCTATCGAGTCTGGGCAGAGAGGTTCTGAGGTTCTGGACTCGGGTAGGATCGGCAGGTAGCGCACGCCATCGCTTGGCCGTGGCGCACGCTAACCGGCAGGGTAGCGACGCCTTGTCGGTGACTAGCGACGTTACAGGCGAGCTGTATAGTCCAGAGGTCACTGGACAGGTCGGCTAGCGCGCGCAGGCTGCCGGCCGTAGTGCACGCTAGCGGGGGTCGGGCGGACAGGTCATGGTCGGCAGTATTGGTCGGTGGTGCCGGGTCGTGCGGGCCCTGGCCGAGGGTGCTGGGCCGATACTGGCCGATAGCGCACGCTAGTTCCGGCCCAGTATATAAATGACAGAGCAGCCACTTTCTCACTCATTTTTCATTTCCTTTCTCTTCGGTCCGCGGCTGGAGCTTCGGAGAAGATGAAGCCATGTTGTTAAACAACAAATCCATGAAGTTCCTGAGTTCATATCATTGATCGATCATCCTATAACATCCTTCGATCTAGTGAATCAAGGTTAGATCTTTAGAACCCTACTTTTGGGGAGATTTGGGGGTTTTTGCGTTTTTGTCCGATTCATTCCGTTTTGTTGATTAATTCATGATGAATATGATTAATCTTGTTGGTATTCTTAGTTTCCCTACGGATTCATGGTATATTTCGTGGTTTTTTACGGAATCGAGAGGGTTTGGTTGTGGTCCGCCCTCGTTGTCGTTTTATACGAATATACATGAATCGTAGGCGGGTTTCCGGGTGTATTCCAATTCTGTATTCGTTTGGAATTGGTTGTAATTGTATTCTTCGAATCGTTAGGTTCGGTTTCGTGAGTTCCTAACATTCGTCGGTGACTTTCCATTCCATTCGTTGTGTCGTCGACTATTCAAGTCAAGTATACATTTATGATTGTACGTTCTCGACTTTGAAAGTAAGAAATATTGATGGTATGATATGAACGAACCATTTTTACGGCATTCATAGATATATTGATAGCATATTATGAACGAACCGTTTTTACGGCATTCATATATGTAGCATATTATGAACGAACCGTTTTTACGGCAATCATATATGTATTGATGGCATGTAATGAACGAACCGTTTCTACGGCATTCCTACATGTAACGGCGTATGATATGAACGAACTGTTTCTACAGCATTCACATATGTCTTGATGTGACACTATGAGATTTAGTTATTCCGGAATACTATTCTTGAATTGATGAATTGACGGCTACATTACTTTATTGTCGAGGAGTATTGTGTTTCATACTTGATATACTTGCACTAGCTATTCGAAGGCTAACCCCTTTATGGGGGAAATACTTTTTATGTATTTCAGGTTCCAGGAGAGCGGACGGGCGGGTATCGGGTCGGCATGAAGATGATGGGCAAGTTTGATACTGTGTCTTGTCTCCGGTTATCTTTTTGGATTCCTCCATTCAGTGTTGTTGTACTGGAATGGATTTTAAATACTCGAGTATTGTATTTCAGTTTCTTTGATGTTCCGGCCTGTGTTGCCGAGGTATTGATTTGTGCAGTGATGTATATGGTTTCATTGGTTATGGTTTTGAATACCATTTGTATCGTCTTTCTTTCTCTTGTATGTAGACCTTCTCGGTCAAGTTTTATAGTTCCGCGTATGTTTAGCCTTGTGGGTCCCACGGCGGGCTCACGTGCCTGTAATATACCCTGAATAACTTGGGGGTGTTACAGAATATGGTATCAGAGCTTAGGTTTATGGATACCTAGGCTGTCGGTATTTTGGGTCGATTGAGTCGTCATTTGCCCACAGTATCACTACTCTGCCATCATCACAGTGCGACCGGTACTTGTAAGTCCTCTCACTCTTCTTGTATTTGTCTTAATCGTTTCGTTTATAGCTTGGTATTCTTGGGAATTGGTCACTTCGAGAATGTGCGATTTGGATTATACTTACGCACGTGTGTGCCCTTCAGAATATTGGCTGAAAGTAGGAAGAATCGTGGCCGTGGTCACGGACGTGAACTCTTCCTTGAGATTTTGTTAAATTGCTAATTTCGATATTAGCGTGTATCGGTATTGCATTGAGACTTTGTTTGGGAGTCGCATGCTAGTATCACGGGAGATCTTCGACTTCACAGACTTGTGAGTATGTTGTTCAGATTATTCGATAATTCTTGGTGAATTTGAATTTCCGTTGAAATGTTGTTTGTACGAGTGATTGCAAGTTTCGAGGACGAAACTTATTTTTTTAAGGGGGGGTAGTGTAATACCCTAATTTTTCGGATATATTTTTTCGTTTAATTGTTGGATGTCGTTGATGGATAATTGTGCTTGAGGATGCTGTGAACGTATGACAATGTTGTGGAATGCGTATATGTATTCATTGTACCGTATGATCGTTTGGTATGTCGAGATGTTGGTAGAGAATAGCGGAAAATGGCTAAGTACAGCTACGTTAGCGCACGCTACAGGGTATGCCTAGCGCGCGCTAAGATATATACTTAGCGTACGCTACGGTACGTACTTAGCGCACGCTAAGAGGTTCGGTTACATACGCTAAGGAGGACCCCTAACGTACGTAACGACTTGTTGGGTTAGTTCCGAAAGGTGACCGACAGGTAGGCCCAGACTGACTTTTATATTCAGTTAGCGCACGCTAACGCGTGTTGGTTAGCGCACGCTAACATCAGATCGCCAATAATGGAATCTTAGCTTTCGGCGGGTGGACCCGGCCATGTTCGACGCGTGTCCAGATAAGGTCAGCGAGTGTTTGTCGTGTAGAGCTAGCGCACGCTAAAACTGTATGATTAGCGCACGCTAATTCCATATCGGTCAAAGGAATCCCAGTAATCGCGGGTGCTTTCGGCATGTGGGGGCACGACACTGTAGCAAGTCAACGACGATTAGCGCGCGCTAAGGTCGAGGAATAGCGCACGCTACTGAGCATTTCACTGTAGAAAGTCAACGCCTGTTAGCGTACGCTAATGCATGGGCATTACGTACGTTAGATGAATTTCGAAGCAATGTAGTAGCTTCTGGACTGCCCGATAGCGCACGCTATCAAGGAAGGATAGCGCACGCTAGTCCTGTAGCGCACGCTAAATATAAGGTTTAGCGCGCGCTAGTGATGTGTTTTATAGAGAGGATAGACGAGTGCTGAGAGGCATTTTGTCCATTCTCCTTCCTTCAGTCAATAGAAAGAACCTTGGGAAGTACTTGAAGTTCCTAAACATTGAGAGATGATTCTCTTAAACAAGATTAAGATGGAGAGCTCGGATTTAAGTATTGTTCTTGAAGTTTTTGATGATTCTTGAAATGGAGTTCAAATTATTCTTCTTCGTGGTTCGTCCATACAAGGTAATCCTCGTATCCCTTTGATAGTGGTTCATTTTTTTTAAGGATTACTACTTGGGAGGGAGTATGTTGGGAATCGTGTATTTTGATGTTCGTCTTATTTCAATGAAAATGCATAAATTGGACTGTGCTTTTATCCGCTGCGTGAGTATTTTGAAATGGCTTTTGGTATTTTTCCAACTGAATTTTATTTTGTAAAACCGATTCCCTAAACTGAGTTTTTGGCATTTTGGCCTTGATCGTTTTGACGGTATTTGGAAAATGATTTTTTCTTAGTATTTGAAAAATATTACCGTCATCGGTCTTTTTAGCATTTTTGAAATGATGTGGAAAAATTGTGCTTGGCCTGGTAAATCCTTGTGAGAAGGGTTTACGGCGTGTAATATTCCCAGGAGGACCTGGGGTGTTACAATTTTGGTATCATGTGATAATGTTATACGAGATTTATTGGAAGTGTAATAAGAGATTTCGGATGTTGATATGATTATTGAGATCTTCTTCATATGATGATAACAGTATTGTTGCGATTCTTAAGGTTGTATGAATGGCATGATGAAGAAAATGGTAACATGGAGATATACACCTCGGATATGTTGTTCTGGACAGGATTTGTAAGTGTCTGAGTTGGATTGTTCAGACCGTAATTAGTCGAGATATGGTGAAACGGTTGAGTTTGTGGTTTGGTGGTATTGATATTGGTCGTCATCGAACCTGTTGATTATTAATCCTTCGTTTTACAATAAGATATGATGTTTGATCGTAAATTATGACTGTTGTGTTGCGATTAAGGTTGAAGGGTTCGTAGATTAACTTGGTCAAGACTGAGGAATTCGTAAGACGAAATCAACTGAATTGGTAACAGTTTGTTGTATTGATATCGAGGAAAGTTTTATACTCGTACTAATCAATGAGACTAATGTTATCGTGTAGGTGTACGAATATGTGAATCATTTCGAGACTTGGCCTCTTTATGATTGTATTGATATCAGGGGATTGTTTGATACGACACCCGTCGACAAATTATACCAAATGTTACTGTTGTTCGTGAATGATCGGTTTAAGGCATTGAGATTCTTTTTGATACTGATGTTGTCGATAGCCGGTTCGCAGTATCGATGCATCGATTATTATTGTTCACAATTAATGTCATTGTGAGGCATCGTTGAATCGTTATTATCGAATTGGAACTGTTGCTATGATGTTGCATTAGCCGATTGAGGGCGTCTGATATATTATTTCATCCTCTCTGTTTCGGTGGTCGGTTTAAGGCGCCGGGACATTTATTCTATCGCATCATTGATTATCGATTGACCGTTCTAAGGTAATCGAGGTATTGAATTGGGATTATCTAGTTAATTCCCATCCATTGTATCGTTGTTATCGATTGGCCATTCTACGGTAATCGAAGTATTGAATTGGGACTGTCGAGGATAGTTCCCATCCGTGAATTATTATTGTCGTGTTGGACGACTCACGGCAGCACACTATTATTCCTGTGAACTCGGTAATTTTGTGATCGTTGAGGGTTGAGGATTCCCGGATTGTGGTGTTGTGGCTATTGCCGTATTAATCGGTCCTTAGGGATTCTGATCCCAGGATGGTTGTTTTGAATATCGTTGGTCTTGTCGATCTTTCATTATTCGTGTGTCATCGTTCACTTGGTGAGTCGTATGATCCGTAATGGGTATTTTATCCTTTGAGTTTCGTTGTCATGTTGTATCCTGGCATATCTGGAATCATGTATGTGTGCCTATTGGTTATGTGTAGGATTTTTAGCCAGGCACTCGATGGTCATGCGTGGATGTTTCCGCATTGGACCGTGCACACGAGACGTAGTTCTTGAGGCTAATTAGGTACATTGTCACACGTATATTTTGGATTCCGTATGCGGGGTGGACATGTGCACGGACACATTTCCGGATCGGGCGTGCGGTGATGTCCCTCTTGAGCCTTATTGTTTGGTCGTTCGTAGTCCATGTTGTATTGGATATGTCCGACGATTTGCGGCTGGCTGTTCATACGCCGAGAGGTATGTCCGACAGTCAGGTTTGCTTCTTTGAGAATCTGTATTGTGTTGATATACAGCTTTGGGCGGTTCGGCTTTCAGGCCATTGTGATGTATCGGTATTTTTGTTGGAGCCTTCGGGCGTTGTGATTCGTATCTCTTTCGGCATTGGTTTAGTTTACCTTCGGGTAATGTATTTTTGTGTTCTATATTGATGAGTCGCCGTTTGAGCGTAAGTTTTTCGGTTCTTATGTATCTCGTTGAGTTTTTCCTAGCGGGATATTTATTCTCCCTACTTGTTTTAAGTTTCGGGATGAAACTTCTTTTAAGAAGGGTAGAATGTAATACCCGTAATTTCTATTTCCGGTAATTTTCTATTCTTGGCGGAAGTCCATTTTGACGACTCGCTTGGGACCGTTTCGTCACCCTGAGAATGATTCATTCTACACTTTTTGACATCCGAGTTCGTTTCGGTGTCGTTATGTTGAGTTCCGTGCTTTTCAGCGACTTTTCCGCACTTGAGTTCGATTCTTGCGAATCTCGTTCTAAACTGCTGTTTTGAGTTTTTCCGTAAGTCCGTTTAACTTTGTTAGACGTGTGGTGAACTTCGGTTTGGTTATTCGATCACGTATCGTGATTTTCGGGCGTTTTGGGCCATTTTGTAAATTACCCAAAGTTATGGGTATTCGTATCTGTATTCGTTGCCTCGACTCTTTTCTTGGTCGCGTATGATTAATTATTACATTACGCTTTCATTTCAGGTCGTTGATGTTGTCCGCAAACGTTTCGTCGTGTTCGTTCCGTACGTTTTCGGAAATCGAGTCGTCGAGCCCTGGTGGTCGGGCACTGGCCGGACGGTGGCGGGCACTGACCGAGCAGGCACGGCAGGAACCGGCGTAGCGCACGCTACGGCCGGGAGGCTGCGCGCGCTAGCTCGGCAGGTGTAGCGCACGCTGTTGAGCATCCCAGCGTACGCTATCGAGTCTGGGCAGAGAGGTTCTGAGGTTCTGGACTCGGGTAGGATCGGCAGGTAGCGCACGCCATCGCTTGGTCGTGGGCGCACGCTAACCGGCAGGGTAGCGCATCTTTACCGACTAGCGTACGTTACCTGGGCGAGCTGTTTAGTCCAGAGGTCACTGGACAGGTCGGCTAGCGCGCGCAGGCTGCCGGCCGTAGCGCACGCTAGTGGGGGTCGGGCGGACAGGTCATGGTCGGTGGTGCCGGGTCGTGTGGGCCCTGGCCGAGGGTGCTGGGCCGATACTGGCCGATAGCGCACGCTAGTCCGGGAAGGCTAGCGCACGCTAGTTCCGGCCCAGTATATAAATGACAGAGCAGCCACTTTCTCACTCATTTTTCATTTCCTTTCTCTTCGGTCCGCGGCTGGAGCTTCGGAAAAGATGAAGCCATGTTGTTAAACAACAAATCCATGAAGTTCCTGAGTTCATATCATTGATCGATCATCCTATAACATCCTTCGATCCAGCGAATCAAGGTTAGATCTTTAGAACCCTACTTTTGGGGAGATTTGGGGGGTTTTGCGTTTTTGTCCGATTCGTTCCGTTTTGTTGATTAATTCATGATGAATATGATTAATCTTGTTGGTATTCTTAGTTTCCCTATGGATTCATGGTATATTTCGTGGTTTTTATGGAATCGAGAGGGTTTGGTTGTGGTCCGCCCTCGTTGTCGTTTTTATACAAATATACATGAATCGTAGGCGGGTTTCCGGGTGTATTCCATTTCCGTATTCGTTTGGAATTGGTTGTAATTGTATTCTTCGAATCGTTAGGTTCGGTTTCGTGAGTTCCTAACATTCGTCGGTGACTTTCCATTCCGTTCGTTGCGTCGTCGACTATTCAAGGCAAGTATACATTTATAATTGTACGTTCTCGACTTTGAAAGTAAGAAATATTGATGGTATGATATGAACGAACCGTTTTTACGGCATTCATAGATATATTGATGGCATATTATGAACGAACCGTTTTTACGGCATTCATATATGTAGCATATTATGAACGAACCGTTTTTACGGCATTCATATATGTATTGATGGCATGTAATGAACGAACCGTTTCTACGGCATTCCTACATGTAACGGCGTATGATATAAACGAACCGTTTCTACGGCATTCACATACGTCTTGATGTGACACTATGAGATTTAGTTATTCCGGAATACTAGTCTTGAATTGATGAATTGACGGCTACATTACTTTATTGTCGAGGAGTATTGTGTTTCATACTTTATATACTTGCACTAGCTATTCGACGGCTAACCCCTTTATGGGGGAAATACTTTTTATGTATTTCAGGTTCCAGGAGAGCGGACGGGCGGGTATCGGGTCGGCATGAAGATGATGGGCAAGTTTGATACTGTGTCTTGTCTCCGGTTATCTTTTTGGATTCCTCCATTCAGTGTTGTTGTACTGGAATGGATTTTAAATACTCGAGTATTGTATTTCAGTTTCTTTGATGTTCCGGCCTGTGTTGCCGAGGTATTGATTTGTGCAGTGATGTATATGGTTTCATTGGTTATGGTTTTGAATACCATTTGTATCGTCTTTCTTTCTCTTGTATGTAGACCTTCTCGGTCAAGTTTTATAGTTCCGCGTATGTTTAGCCTTGTGGGTCCCACGGCGGGGCTCACGGTGCTGTAATATACCCTGAATAACTTGGGGGTGTTACAACGTTGAGTGATTAACGTGCGCTAAGTAGGCAGGCAATGCAGTACATCGTATTATGATTATGAATTCGTGCTGGTGCGAGTTGGATTGTACAGTCTATGTTTAACCGAGATATCGTAGAACTGTTGAGTTTGTAGATTGGTTATGTCGATTATTGATTGTTATCGAATGTGTGTTAAATTTATTATTGTGATAGGTTGCGATAATCGATCGGTGATTATAACCGTATATTGCAGTCGTGTTCGAGCATGTTTGTGAATTGCGTGGTCAGGGCTGAGGAGCTCGTAGACGAATGCAATGAAATTGGTAGCGGCTTCATCATCATCGTATCGATATCGAGGCAAGTTATTACTTACTTAGTTATAATATTTAATGAATAGTTTCGGTTTCATTTCGTTTATAATGCATATAGCGATGATTATTATTATGAACTCGGGGTATTTGGATTGTATATCGTTCTTCCGATTCTGGGAGGTAAATCATAATGTATATGATTTATCTCGATTATTATTATGTTCGGGTATCAAGGTTACGTTGCGAGAAAGATGATGATATGAATACATATAGTTCATGGTGCGTTTGGATCGTCGAGCATTGAGGATAATCGCCGGTGATAATTTGACATCGAGATTGCTCCTGAAGTACTCGGGACACGTATCTTAGTTTTGATTTCGGTTTAGTGTTGATGATGTTGATCATGCAGGTTGTCTTTCATATTGCTGAACATGAGGTTGTCCTAGTTGTTTTGTCATAATGTCGTTCATGTTATTGAGTCATGTGTTGTTCATGTCGATGAACATATTGATTTGCATATGTGTATTGTTTATGTTGTTTATGTTGTGTTGATCTGTTGGGATCGTGTGATCTATGCTGAGGGCGCTGGATCAGACGTCCACCTCGTTATGGTCCGATGGAATCATCTTGGGATCTATACTGAGGGCGCTGGATCATTGGACGGGTTCTTCCACCTCGTTATGGTCCGACGGGATCATCTTGGGATCTATGATGAGGGTGCTGGATCGTTGGAGTACCCAGTGTTGTGTTGATGGAATCATATGGATTCGCATCGTTGGTTTTGCATATGTTGTTGTGTATATGTATATTGTTGGTTATCCACCTCGTGTTGATCTGGTAGGATCATCTTGGGACCTATGCTGAGGGCGCTGGGTCATGGGATTTCCATTGAGTATACACTGTTGATATTGTTTTGAGCATATTGACGTTGTCATATGAGTATGCATTTGTAGGTCTTGTGTTAGGACCATGTCCGTGTGTGGTATTGATCCGACCTCGGATTTGACTGACATGATTGTCGTGGCATTTCATATCTTGAGGTATGTTCCGTATTTTCCTTTGGTACTTGTCTTTTGATGGACAATCGGTTGTCGTCTTGGATTTGATGATGCTATCCGATGGATCGTATTGGTCAGAACTGGTATATTTCCGTATCATGGGTTGGTGACGATAGTTTGAGAATCCTGAGTATTATTTGAGGTACAATACAGATATTATGTTCGAATTTATTGGTTAATCAAGTACGAGATTTGAAATGTGATAATGGTTATTCTGTCGAGAATTATTTGAGTAAGTAAAGTTACTACGATAAGATTACATTGGTCGTATTCTTATTTTGTATTCTCATTGGTATGTAATTATTAATGTGATGTGACGGTCATCATTGTTGGATATTATGGCTGACCCCGTCGTGGGCTTTCTTTTTAGGTTCTTGAAATATCGAGCTTGTAGCGGTCGTGGAGAGATGAGCTTCCCGGAGGATACTGGCTAGGACATGTTTTTGTATGGAGTTTCCTGATCAGTTGCTGTATTTCCGCTGCTAGAGTACTTTTAACTATTGTCTTTTCCGCTGCGTGAGTATTTTGAAATGACCTTTTGTTTCTGGTAATTTGAGTTACTTTGGAAATCTTTTTCTAAACTATTGAGTTTCGGTCGTTTGGCCTTGCCCTTTGTGAAATGATATTTTTACGACGGTTTTGATAAACAAATTTTATATAGTCTTCAAATGTTTTAAAGATGGTACCGTCGTTGGCCTCTTGGGCATTTGTAAATGTTTGCGAAAATTTCATTTAGCCTTGTGGGTTCCATCTCGGGGCCCACGACGTTGTAATATTCCCGGTTAAATCTGGGGGTGTTACACTTGTTACATTTCATGCTAAGTTGATCACACCTCACCCACTCATCTCCACCTATATAAACTTCCACCTTGAAAACTCCTCCCCTATTTCACACTACAAAGAAAAAATTTGCACTCCTGAGAGAGAGAGAGGGAGAGAGAGAGAGAGAGAGAGAGAGAGAGAGAGAGAGAGGCCCGAAGTGAGGAAGAGAGGAGAAGAAAAGGGGAGATGAAGAAGAAGAGGAAGAAGAAATGTGATATCCCACACCGACTAGCAGAGAGCGGGCGAAGTGCCTTATATGTGCATGCCGAAATCCAAATAGCATGAGGCCTTTTGGGAGCCCAGTGGCTTCGGTGTGATGAGAACTCCGAAGTTAAGCGTGCTGGTGCGAGATCAGTCTCAGGATGGGTGACCTTCTGGGAAGCTGCTCGTTGGGCTCCCTGAAACAAAACCGTGAGTGCCAGCTCAAAAGAGAGTGCCCAGAGCGGACAATATCATGCTACGGCGGAGTGGTCTTGGGACGTAACAGATTGTGTAATATCTAATATCGACTAGCAGAGAGAGGGCGCAGTGCCTTATATGTGCATGCCCAACTCCAAATAGCATGAGGCCTTTTGGGAGCCCCGTGGCTTCGGAGTGATGAGAACTCCGAAGTTAAGCATGCTGGTGCGAGAGCTGTCTCAAGATGGGTGACCTCCTGGGAAGCTGCTCGTTGGGTTCCCAGAAACAAAATAATGAGGGCCAGCTCAGAGAAGAGTGCCCAGAGCAGACAATATCATGCTACGGCTGAGGGGTCTTGGGATGTGATAATTTGGTATTGGAGCCACTCTGTCGTGTCGTGCGAGTGTGCCGACGAGGACGTTGGGTTCTTTGAGGAGGGGCGTATTAAATAAAATGAAGATCCTTCCTCTTCTACTAAATGCTCAATCGGAAAAAAAGATTTTTCCACCGAATACATACTCATTTGATATAACGATATTAAATCGTTGGTTTTCACCATTTGAAAGAGTTTCAAAAACCACTTTAAAAATACTCCCACAGCGGTTAAAACTGATACATAAAAATCTCATTCTTAAAAGAATATAGGAATCGATAATATTCCCAATTTTCCAAAATACACTGTATAACTATTTTCACCCGGACCGTATACGCATTATACATCCCAAAATCCTAATACCACCAACAAGTTCTAGACCCTATACCAAGGTTGATCGAATCAACACCACACAATCACCGCACCACTAAGAGGGGACTTATAAGCGAGAGACTTACCATCTCCATATGCCAGTATGCTCAAGTAACACAAACATATACATGAAGGAAAAATAATGGGCACAGTTCGAGAAATACAAACAGATTACTATGGTTTCTCGCAGGTTTCTGATAAGATCAGAAGTCAATGAGCACAGCCTCAATGGAATACGGCTAACAAGAAGGACTTAAAATCCATATGTTCAGGACTAAAACAATTTGAAAAAAAATCGGGATCAGAGAAACTTACAGCGTAGGTCGCACGAGGTAGCAGCAACCCAGTGATATCATAAACAGACGACCAACTCAACTTTGACAGACCCAAAACACCAACAGCCTAGGTATCCATAAACCCAAGCTTCGATACCACAATCTGTCACACCCCCGTGATTTACAGAGATGTGACAATACCGTAGATTCTTTTTGGAGAACCTACCAGGCTTAGACCAACATAAAACACATTAACAATCAGAAAAACCAAGACATTCAAACCTTAAAACCAATATCAACTTCAGTACGAAATACATCACAAAGCAATCCAATACATGGTCCTGTTGGATCACAACAGATACAACCACTCATAACTGATCCAACAACATCAACAACAACTAACACCAACACATTAAATAATATATGATAGTACCCGCGCGAGTACAAAGTCAAAACACGATTGTGACCATGATAAAATGACCTCCGACTCAAAATAGTACATGATATCAATGTTGCCCGCCATCCTCGTGTCCTTCCTGTGTCGATTCGCCACTAAGACCTACACCTGAATACACAACAAGTATATCCACTCCCGAATGGGTCAGCAAACAGTCGGTGTAAGTACAACGATTCATGAATATGTACCACAAGTGAATAAACAACCAAATCACAGTACCATCACATATATTCTGGAATACAATACTACAATCATCATTATTGTATGTGCAATGCAATGCAATTCCCATGCATGCAATGACTCACGCATACGGGCCCATTTCGCTCGATGTTAAATAAGCTTAGGTTTATGAATACCTGGGTTGTTGGTGTTTTGGGTCTGGCAAAGTTGAGTCGGTCATTTGTTTATGATATCACTGGGTTGCTGCTACCTCGTGCGACCTGCACTGTAAGTTTCTCTGATCCCCAATTTCTTTTTTCAAATTGTTTTACTCTTGAACATATGGATTTTAAGTCCTTGTGAGCCGTATTCCATTGGGGCTGTGTTCATTGACTTCTGATCTTATCAGAATCCTGCGGAAAACCAGAGTAATCTGTTTGTATTTCTTCGAACTGTGTCCATTATTTTTCCTTCATGTATATGTTTGTGTAACTTGAGCATACTGGCATATAGAGATGGTAAGTCTATCGATTATAAGTCCCCTCTTAGTGGTGCGATGATTGTGTGATGTTAATTCGATCAACCTTGGTTGAGGGGCTAGAACTTATTGGTGGTATTAGGTTTGGGGATGTACAATGCATATGCGGTCCGGGTGAAAATAGTTATACAGTGTATTTTGGAAAATTGGGAATATTAACGATTCCTATATTCTTTTAAGAATGATATTTTTAAGTATCAATTTTAACCGCTGCGGGAGTATTTTTTTAAAGTGGTTTTTGAAACTCTTTCAACTGGCGAAAACCTACGATTTAATATTGTTATAGCAAATAAGTATGTATTCGGTGGAAAATCTTTTCTTTTCGATTAAACAATTAGTAGAAGAGGAAGGATTTTCATTTTATTTAAGTCCCAAGTAAATTTTTGAAACATTTCGGATTATAAACGTCCTCGAGAATTTTAAAAATATAAATTGTTTTGTGCATTATTTAAAAATGATTTCAAAATCGACGTGTAAAATAAAAAAAAGCCTCCTCTTCCAATAAGAGTAAAGTAATTACAAGTTTTGGCGAAACATAGCTCGCCCTCTTATTTTCAAAAGGATAATTTTCATAAAGTGCTGGCACCACAATCGTAAAGTTTGGGATCGTGTGTCATGTTTGGACACGCGTTTGGTTGCTATTCAGATCGTTGCGTGTTTGTTGTCCTAGTTGAGGTATGGTTGTGATGGTGAATTCTGGTTTGGTATAGGTATGGTGCGCGCTACTGTGCAGAATTAGAACACGTTACTTTATGGATAGCGCACGCTAACGCGAGATGCAGAAACTACTGCATTCAATTGAGAGTTCGGCAGCGCATGCTATGCAATTATATAGCGCGCGCTAAGGTGCAGAAATTAGCACATGCTACGGCGGAGGGGTCTTGGGATGTGACAATTTGGTATCGGAGCCACTCTGCCATGTCGTGCGAGTGTGCCGACGAGGACGTCTGGTCCTTTGAGGAGGGGCGGATTGTGATATCCCACACCGATTAGCAGAGAGCGGGCGAAGTGCCTTATATGTGCGTGTCGAACTCCTTATAGCATGAGGCCTTTTGGGAGCCCAGTGGCTTCGGAGAGATGAGAACTCCGAAGTTAAGCGTGCTGGTGCGAGAGCAGTCTCAGGATGGGTGATCTCCTAGGAAGCTGGTCGTTGGGCTCCCAGAAACAAAACTGTAAGGGCCAGCTCAGAGGAGAGTGCCCAGAGCGGACAATATCATGCTACGGCGGAGGGGTCTTGGGATGTGACAAAAAAGAAGGAAAAAGCTAAGAACCACACCTCAAAACTTAGTTTATATTTCTTCCTTCTTCTCTTTCTAACTTAAAATCTAACATGCAAATAAAATTATCATCCATGGTGTGATGATGCATGGGCCGAAATGTAGAGAAAGAGGGAGAGAAGTTCTTTTCGATGGTTCTAAAAAACGGTAGGCGCTAGGCGTTCGGATTGCTAACGCAACGCCCAGATAATTAATCGGGGATTAATCGGGGATTAATGGGACTAGGCGGATTTATTTTTTTATTATTACTTTAATAATTTTTATATATAAAAAATTATATATGTGAAAAACTTCAAAACTTATAATATTTAAATATTTAAACAAACCTACAATTGATCATATATTAAATTTTTAAATATGTATATATGTCTAAAGTAGTCCATACTATCTAAATTTAAGAATTTATAGTACAACTAAAATAAAAAAATAAAAAAAAATAAAGGAAAAAAATGCTTACCGGACCAGCCGCCTAGATTCCCGCCCAGCTTGCCTTTCTAGGCGGCCGATTAATCTCCCAAATGCCCGGGCCGTAATCGGAACACTCGGGGCCGCCTAGAGCCTAGGCCGCCGCCCAGGCCGATTTCTAGAACAGAATTCTTTTCAACATACAAGACACATTCAAGTGGGTAAAATGTCAACTCATATCTTATTTGAATAATTTATGCAAGTATGTGATATGTATATTGGTGCACGCAAATCCTAATTAGTTAAACTTTGATTGATCATGTTTGACACAAACATGATATTTTCTCATCATGCATGTGACGATTTGTGTCTATTTAGTTTTTATTATGATATACTTGATGATTTAAGCAATCCTTTCAATTATGAAAGTTGTTGATAAATATTATAAATATGACCCTTGTATTCTAAATTTCCTAATTATAAATGTAATATTGGACTATGGTAGGAGGACAATTAAGCATCGGAAGATTTTATAAATTCGAACCTAAACTCGAAGAAGCTAAAGTAACATAATTAAGATGAACCATGGAAAAATTTAATAAAGTCATAATTCTGGACTTATATCCTGAAAAATTGACTTAATATATCAAAGAAAGTTATCCCTAAAATTTCATCTAAATGGGAATTCATTAAAATAGAAAATTGGGGCATAAATGTAATTTTTAAAAATATGGGGCCAAAACTATAAATTACATAAACTTACTATTTCGAAAATAAAATTTCCAGAAAAGTTGAACTCACTGGGCTCATAATAACATAAGGAACGTATCCCAAAAATTTGAAGTCGATCCGACAAGAAACGAAAGAATTATAACCCGAGAGTAAAAATTCTAATTAAGATTTAATTAAGGGGTGAAATTATAATTTTGAAAGAATAAAATTCTAATATGGACAGAAATTGAAAATACAAGACTTAAGGATCGGAAGTGCAACTAGAATTATAATTTTTGGAGTTAAAACGGATCCGAACGAATTAATTAAAGTTATAATAAAATAATAAACTAATAATAGTACTTAAAATTTGGAAGTGCAGAATTGTAATTTCTGAAAGGCGAAACTTTCACGCAACTTCTGACCTTAAATCCCTATGTCATAAAGGACTTTCGCAATAAACTTCATAATTTTCGAACGTATAATCATTCTGTTGAATGGGTCGACTTAGAAATGATGTGATTAGGAAAAAAGTATTAGTGGCCCCTATAGAGGATAAGCTGTTGGAGAATCATTTAATATGGTTCGGGCATGTGAGACGGAGGCCGATTGATGCACCTGTGCGAAGGCTTGAAGGATGGGGAGCGCATAGGCTGGTAAGGGGTAAAGGAAGACCTAAACAAACATGGATAAGAGTGATTGGGAATGATATGAGGTTTCTTGAGATTGGAGAAGTCATGGCGTTAGATAGTCGATGTGGAGGGAGAGAATTCGGGTAGTCGATTATATTTGAGGTTTTTTTTTTGCATAATGGCTATTACTATTTTTTATTTACTCTTTATTATTTATTTATTTATTTTGTCATTATTATTATTATACCTATGAACTTTTCACCTTCACTTTTACCTTTTCATATGGCTCTTCTTTTGGAGATGACTTGATGTTTTCAAATATTGATTCATGTAAGCCGACCCCAAAGCATTTTGAGACTAAGGCTCTGATGTTGTTGTTGTTGTATAATCATTCTGTTCCGACTTAATTAAATTTATAACTATTTAGTAAAAAATAATAATAGTACTTAAAACTTGGAAGGGCAGAATTATAATTTATGAAAGGTAAAACTTTCATGCAACTTCTGACGTTAAATCCATATGTCATAACGGATTTTTGCAATAAACTTCATAATTTTCGAACGTATATCCATTCTGTTCCGACTTAATCAAATTTAGTAAGAATAATAATAATATTACTTAAACTTGGAGCTAAGTGTTACGACCTTCGGGCGGGAGCCACCGATAGACTCCATACGAGTACCTCTACAGTCCCTTTTTCTATCTACATGCATTGAGGGGCGGTTAGTATAAGTCATGAATTGAGCAGCATGGCTATGGTTCAAGGCAAAGCTACCATCGTATCCTATTCCCTTGAAGCCGAAGGATGGAGTTTTCCTAAGGTGACTGGGTCGTAGATTTGGGTATAGTCGCGATTATGATATGATCCGGACATAGACCCAAGATAAGGACATATCGAGCCCATATAAGAGATAAGGCAGCACGTCACCAAGCATGAGAGCGATGAGCTCAAATGCTAATGTTATAGTGAAGGACCGACAAATGCCTAAGGCTACGGTTACTAAACTAAAGGTCGTGGCGATAGTCAAAGACCAAACACTGGTAATGGTCTAATATGTAAGGAGGTTTAAGGATTTAGTCACATAGATGACCTCCCGAATCTAAATATTCACTGGGCGCTCGACGCCGCATATTATTATACTCAACAGCAATCTGTGTAGACTCATTGTACATTCATGTCATAATAACCATTGTATTCTCCTTGAAAAGTTGAACGAATTATTAACAATATTATCTTCGAATGTGGGAGAAATTATATTATGTATATATATATATATATATATATATATATATATAGAGAGAGAGAGAGAGAGAGAGAGAGAGAGAGAGAGAGAGAGAGAGAGACACATATACATAAACTCATAAAATACTCAAACCCAACTCACTGAGAATCCATTATTCTCACCCCACATCGATTTTTTTAAAACCCCACTAGATGAGGAAGAAGAGGCACATGCTGGTAAGACATGAAGACTGACCTCGAGTATTGCCAAGACATAAGATTTATGAAGCTGCGTTTAACATTCTTTTATTCATGTGTCAAATTGTACTCTTATTTTCGATGTAACTTTTTGTACTTTGATGTAATAATTCCGTTGTACTCATGAATATCTCTTTTATATGGAATAACCAGCCTTAGTTCATCGGGCTAAGATCTGGCACATGTATGCTTACTGAAAATTTAATACCACAAACGTTATTTATTACGTTAACTATCGTGTTCTCGTCCAACTCCGGTGTGGGGGCGTGACAGTTTAGATTCGGAATCTTCATTTCCTTTGAACCGCGATCATTTGTCATCTCATAGCTTTTTGCGATGTCTCAAAGGCAAGTATATGTTTATGATTGTATTTTCTTTACCTTGAAAGTGAAGTGTATGTGATCTGTATGAGTATATATTCACTCTGGGAGGGGCCGACGGGTCCTCTGGGGGTTCGTTACCTTTGGTTGGACAACGAACATTTTTGGGTTAACCACTACAGCACGGTATGACGGGGCCTCTGATAGATCGTTGCTTCTGGTGAGATCCTTGGTTAATCGCGTATATATATTTGAAATATGATATGATGTGAGATTTAGTTATTCCGAAATACTAGTCTTGAGATTAATGAAATGGTAGTATGCTTACTTTATCATTCAAGAAATATTATTTCTCATAATCAATTTACTTGCACCAGCTATTCTATCAATCCAAGAAGTTCTTGAGTTTCTAACATCGATTAATCATCCCATAACCTCCTGCGATCGACCGAATCAAGGTTAGATTTCCTACAAATCTAGTTTTGGGGAAATTGGGGAAATTGGGGATTTTGTTTGATTTCGTCCGTTTAATCCGAATTAACCTAGATTAGTGATGGATTATTGATTATTAAGTTGTATTCTACCAATTTCCTTGTTGTTCTATGGTTTGATTGCCAAGGATTCGTTGTTTTGTTGAGTTCCTAATCGACGCCTTGAAGGTGTCCGGTAGAATGTCGTAGAGGGGATTTCGGGCGTTCTACGATTATTCTTCCTCGTACGATGGTTAATTTATTTATGATATGATGTTAGGGTTGAGTTCCTTGTGAAGACCTCATGTTGAACCCTTCTGTTCGTCGTCGTCTTCATTTTCTATAACATCGAGGGTTTCGAAGTTTCTCGGGCTAGCCGTGTTCGACGGAGTACTTGCGCACCTATTTTGAGGCAAGTACCTTGTTCATACATTTCTTGTTTTGTGGATATGATGGTCGGTGATCGTCTTGATGTGTTTGTTTGGTTGTTCGAAATGAACGTTCAAAAGATTCGGTTTGGCCTCGTTAAAGGCTCTCTTTCAAAACGCGTGTGTGTTTTGTGAACGGTGTGTTTTGTGAATTGATTATGATTTGATTATTTTGAACGTCGAGGGCTTTAATGATATCCCTGCTTGTTTAATGTTGTTGAATCGTGTATTCCGTGTTAATTGTGTTGTTGTGTGGTAATTGATTGTTCTTGAGGGTGGTATAGTGATGAGTATGATAATTGAATCGGGTAAGTGGCCATTTCTAGCAAGTATTCTTAATGAACTAACATTCTTAGCATATTAGTATTGCATGAGTAACGTGTATGTGTATGCTCACTACGGGTTAGATCTGACGGGGTCTCGATAAGGGTCTACAAAGGCATGGATCGACGAGATTGGCTTTTAACCACTACGGGTTAGATCCGATGGGGTCTCGGTAGGGTCCACAGAGGCGTGGATCGACGGTTAATTGTGGTGCATTTTTATAAATGTGTTTTGGGTTATGGCATTTTCGGAAACGAGTATTTTTGAACTGTGATTTTAAGTTTGCATGCATTGACTAAATGTGTAAGAGGTGAGTTGTTCATTTGGCCTACTTGGCTAGGATGGCACTAAAATATTTGTCGTATGTGTTTAGTCCTTTAGTTGTGGGGTTTTGATATTGGAAAACGGACCTTGCTATTGTTCTCATGTACTGTGATTTGATGAGATTTGGGTTGAGATCCCAACGGTTTTGTAAAGGTCATTTTACGGAAAGTAAATCTTTGGGGCTGTGATCCCTTTTGGTTTTTGGAAAGAGAAGGATTCGATAATCTTAAATGATTTTCTATTAAAACTCCCGAGGGCATTTTTAAACAATTTTACCAATTGTTTTCTTGATTTGTGGTCTTTGAATTTGGAAATTTTACTCAAACTCTTTGCCTCGGGAAGTATCCTTCGTTATGTTTGAATCTTCGAGGATTCCTGATTATTATTATTCTTGGAATATGATTTGTATGACTAGCATTTGCACTTTGTACTTGCACTAGCAAAATAGTGGAATTTTGCTAACCCCCGAGTAATCGGGGGTGGATGTCTGTTTTACATTCAGGTTTTGGGGAGCATAACACATGGTTGGCACGAAGGATGATGAAAGATGATCGATACTAATCACATGAGGACCCGCACGATGTTATGTTGGTCTAGCTATACTTTATTTCCGCTGTAGTATTTTCCCCGTTGTACGGGAGTGTGTTGTATTTTGACCCCTGCATGGGTATGTATTGATATTGAGTTGTATGTATTAATTAAAAGACCAAATCGGTCTACTAAGTCGTTTTAGCCCTAAAGGCGATGTTGAGATGTTTGATTTTAGTTACCAGCCTGGTAGATCCTTGAGGAAAGGGTCTACGCTGTGTAATATCCCTGAGTAGATTGGGAGTGTTACATAAATGGTATCAGAGCTTAGGTTGTGGAAACCTAGGCTGTCGGGTCAAGTTGTGTCTGTTGAGTCTTGTCTCGTCGGATTTTGTCTGACTGAGTCGTGTCACGACGCGTCGTCTGAGTTGTTGGTCGTGATTAGTATCATGGGGCGATCATCACCTTCGTGCGACATGTGGATGTAAGTCTCCCTTCTTTGTGTTGTGACTCGTGTGACACGATCTACTTATATGACTATTTGTTAAGTGATGGAATCTTCATGTAGATTTTTGGTTTCATGATATGTGTTTATTTGACTCTCATATTTTGTTTATATGAGGAGTGTTGTCGCTGCTTATGTCTTTTTGACTGTTGTGTTTGTCCGCTGCTAATGATTTTCAAAATGATTTGCTCGTTTTGCAAGTATTCTCGTGAAACCTTTGTGCTTAACATGGAATGGGAATGTATATTGTGTGCTTTTCTCACTCCGGGAGGGTCCAACGAGGCCTCGGGGGAATCTATGACTTCACTCTGGATTCACGAGCTTGTTCGCTAGCCAGCTCGGGAGGGTCCTTAGAGACCTCGAATGGGATCAGTGGTTTCGCCCCGATCCTAGGTGATTTTCAACTGTGATATTTGACTGTTTGTTTTCCGAAAAAGACATGTCTTGATTTTGTTTTGAAATAATTTGATACATGTACTATGAGATGTGTAAGCGAATGTCGATATGTGTGAGTTTTGGGCATTCTGCCCTATTGGATTTTGAAAACCTTGAGTATCTTAGAAAATAAATTTCGAGGTGTACTTTTAAAATGGATTATTTTCTCACGGTATTTTCAAGATGCCTACAAGTGCCACTGTATGTTTCAAAATCATTCCACTTTGAGGACCAAAATATTTTGAGATATTTTCAATAATTGAAAAATGCATTGCTTAGACCAGAAGGTCGAATATTTTGAAAGTTTTTAACTAAAAGAAAGAAGTCCTCATTTTTATCAAACGCAAAATATTTTTTTTGTCTCGATAACAATGTTTGTATTACTTTTTCGAAATGTGATCCTTAAGTTCACCTGGTGTTTCCAAATTTTCGCAAAAGGTGGTTTTCGTTCTTAAAGCCGATCATTTCCTGCTTGTGGTCATAGAATGTATGTATGATGTTAGCATTGTCGTGAGGGTGTTGGCCCCCTGAGTTGTGATTGAATTGGTGGTGTGAGCATTGAGTGGTTCGCCACGCATTCGTTGTGTTACTCTCTGTGAGAGGTGTGATGTTGGTACTAAATATTGTTGCTTCATGGTGATTTGCGGCTTATCACACCTGTGCGAGCTGTTGGAGCTTGGGTTTGTGCGATTGTGTACATATGTGATTGTTTCATGATGTTTTGTAATTGTGTGCTAGTTATCGTTCGAGCCGCTGAAATCACCGAACGATGTCGTCGTTGCTGTGATTTTCATATGTGTGTTGCCTTACGTGGTAATCATTGTATGTGTTATGTACTATGATTTTCTGTCGTGCTGAGTGGTTACTTATTCGGTATGTCGAGATGTTTCAAACGTAATGTGCTGGGGCGTGTACATGCAAATTGTCCTTCCCCGCCAGTAGCGTGTTACAAGTGTGGACTCGAGGGACACATAATCCAGTTTTGCGAGTTGTTTATCGAGTCTTCCAGGGTACGGACTTTAGCACAGATATTAGGATCGGCTTTGAGAGGCCCTTGGAAGATGTTTCTGTCGGTTACTTGTTGTGTTGTTACCTTTCTTCTGTTGTTGTGAGTCTTGGGGACGACAGTTCTTTTAAAAGAAGTTGAATGTAATACCCGTATTATTTTTGAATTCTGCATTTTTTCTTTCTTTCTCAATTCTCTCGACTCGCTCGTGTTCGCTGATACTTTCTGAACTTGTTCTGTATTCCGATTTTTATTGTTCGAATGAGTTGTGATATTATTTCGGATCAATCTGTTTATCATTGTGACTTTTTCGAGTTCGATTCGATTCTTGTGAACCTTATTCGAAATTAACGTCTTTCAGATCTACAAGTTCTTTTAATGTCTTGAGTTGAAGTTTGAACTTCGGAGTTGTTGTTCGACCGTTGCTGTTCGATCATTGTTGTTCGATCGTTGTTGTTCGATCATTGTTGTTCGATCGTTGTTGTCCGATTGTTGTTACTTGATCTCGTACCGCGAAGGATTGCCGTTCACCGTTAGTCAGTTGTTTCGATTGCGGTAAATTGGGACATCGAGTCGTGCATTGCGAGACGGTAGCTGAGAGGTTAGGGGATCGAGTTTGCGTCTCTGCTCCGAAAGGACACGTAGATGCCTAGTGTGGTTTTCGAGAATTTCGACATGGTCGGAGTTCATCGTGGTTACCTTTGCGGATCGTTGTGCGTTTAATTTCTATTTTTCGACTGTGCGTGTTTTCCTGTAATAGATGCCTTTTGTTTCTTGAATGTTCGGATAATTGATTTGATTGTACTATCTGTTTGATGATACTTGACACTTGTTGGTTTTATTATGTCTTTGCTTGTGACATTGTAATGATTGTCATTGAACATGATTTCACACCGTATGTTTCTTTGCGTTTCTTGTAACGTTTCGCCAATGGGCATAAGTTACGCGGTCCTTGTGTATCTCGTTGAGATGTTTTCGGGTGGGATATTGCTCATTCCTACTTATTTTAAGTTTTGGGACGAAACTTCTTTTAAGGAGAGTAGTATGTAATATCCGCGATTTTTGATTTTCGATAAATTTCTTTTTTTGGAAGGAATCTGTTTTAACAGCTCGCTTGTGACCGTTTCGTCATTATTAGAATGATAAATTCTACACTTTTTGACATCCAAGTTCGTTTTGGTGTCGTTTTGTTGAGTTCCGTGCTTCTTAGTGACTTTTCCGCACCTGAGTTCGATTCTTGCGAATCTCGTTTGAAACTGTTGTTTCGAGTTTCTCGTAAGTTCATTAACATTGTTATACATGTTGGGAACTTTGGTTTGATTATCCGTTGTCTCATCGTGATGTTTCGAGCGTTTGGGCCATTTCGTAATTTCTCAAAGTTTTTGGGTGTTTGCCTTCCTATCGTCCTTTCAACCTTCGGGTTGTCAGAACCATGTTTTGTTTAGTGTTTAACTCATGTTTTGAGTGTTATACTATTCGTCGTGTTCGTTCCCTACGTTTTCGGGGATTTGAGTCGTCGAGTCTTGGCGGCTGGGCACTGGACGGCTAGTTGCGGCAGGGACCGGCCAGGTGCGCACGAGCTGGACGCACGATCCGGTGCTCGTGCGTCTCGGCAGACACCTGGCAGTGGCGCGCACGACCCGGCGCACGACCGGCTGCTCGTGCGTGTCTGCTCGTGCATCCCTAGGCAGTATTTATATGGTCGGGCAGATTACTTCTTCACTCGTTTTCTCATTCATTTCATCTCCTCCGCGGCCAAGACTTGGAGAACACGAAGGCATGATGTTATTCTATCAATCCACGAAGTTCTTGAGTTTCTAACATCGATTAATCATCCCATAACCTCCTCCGATCGACCGAATCAAGGTTAGATTTCCTACAAATCTAGTTTTGGGGAAATTGGGGATTTTGTTTGATTTCGTCCGTTTAATCTGAATTAACCTAGATTAGTGATGTATTATTGATTATTAAGTTGTATTCTACCAATTTCCTTGTTGTTCCATGGTTTGATTGCCAAGGACTCGTTGTTTTGTTGAGTTCCTAATCGACGCCTTGAAGGTGTCCGGTAGAATGTCGTAGAGGGGATTTCGGGTGTTCTACAATTATTCCTCGTACGATCTTTGATTTATTGATGATATGATGTTAGGGTCGAGTTCCTTGCGAAGACCTCGTGTTGAACCCTTCCGTTCGTCGTCATCTTCATTTTCTATAACATCGAGGGTTTCAAAGTTTCCCGGGCGAGCCGTGTTCGACGAAGTACTTGCTCGCTGATTTCAAGGCACGTACCTTGTTCATACATTTCTTGTTTTGTGGATATGATGATCGGTGATCGTCTTGGTGTGTTTGTTTGGTTGTTCGAAATGAACTTTCAAAAGATTCGGTTTGGCCTCGTTAAAGGCTCTCTTTCAAAACGCGTGTGTGTTTTTTGAACGGTGTGTTTTGTGAATTGATTATGATTTGATTATTTTGAACGTCGAGGGCTTTAATTATATCCCTACTTGTTTAACGTTGTGGAATCGTGTATTCCGTGTTAATTGTGTTGTTGTGTTGTGATTGATTGTTCTTGAGGGTGGTATGGTGATGAGTATGATAATTGAGTCGGGTAAGTGGCCATTTCTAGCAAGTATTCTTAATGAACTAACATTCTTAGCATATTAGTATTGCATGAGTAACGTGTATGTGTGTATGCTCACTACGGGTTAGATCTGACGGGGTCTCGGTAGGGGTCCACAGAGGCGTGTATCGACGAGCTTGGCTTTTAACCACTACGGGTTAGATCCGATGGGGTCTCGGTAGGGGTCCACAGAGGCGTGGATCGACGGTTAATTGTAGTGCATTTTTATAAATGTGTTTTCGGTTATGGCGTTTCCGGAAACGAGTATTTTTGAACGGTGATTTCATGTTTGCATGCATTGACTAAATGTGTAAGAGGTAAGTTGTTCATTTGGTCTACTTGGCTAGGATGGCACTAGAATATTTGTCGTATGTGTTTAGTCCTTTAGTTGTGGGGTTTTGATATTGGAAAATGGACCTTGCTATTGTTCTCATGTACTGTGATTTGATGAGATTTGGATTGAGATCCCAACGGTTTTGTAAAGGTCGTTTTACGGAATGTAAATCTTTGGGGTTGTGATCCCTTTTGGTTTTTGGAAAGAGAAGGATTCGATAATCCTAAATGGTTTTCTGTTAAAACTCCCGAGGGCATTTTTAAATCATTTTACCAATTGTTCTCTTGATTTGTGATCTTTCGAATTTGGAAAGTTATACTCAAACTCTTTACCTCGGGAAGTATCCTTCGTTATGGTTGAATCTTCGAGGATTCCTGATTATTATTATTCTTGGAATATGATTTGTATGACTGACATTTGCACTTTGTACTTGCACTAGCAAAATAGTGGAATTTTGCTAACCCCCGAGTAATCGGGGGGTGGATGTTTGCATTGCATTCATGTTTTGGGGAGCATAACACAGGGTTGGCACGAAGGATGATGAAAGATGATCGATACTAATCACATGAGGACCCGCACGAGCTGTACTTTATTTCCGCTGCAGTATTTTCCCCGTTGTACGGGAGTGTGTTGTATTTTGACCCCTGTGTGGGTATATATTGAGATTGAGTTTTATGTATTAATTGAAAGACCAAATCGGTCTACTAAGTCATTTTAGCCCTAAAGGCGATGTTAAGATATTTAATTTTAGTTACTAGCCTGGTGGATCCTTGAGGAAAGGATCTACGGCGTGTAATATCCGTGAGTAGATTGGGGGTGTTACAGACGCATTCATTTCTCATTTTCCTTCCTCCTCTGCGGTTGTGGGCGATTCTTGGATGATTTCCAGGCGATTCAAAGTTTTGTAACTTCAAGCCATCATCTTTCTTGAGTTTTTGGTGTATATTAACAACACCAACTCTTGTTCTTCGTCTTCGATCTGAGGTAAACTCTTAGAACCTTATTTTTTCGGAAATTGGGGGTTTTCGAGTTTTTGTCCGATTTGTTCCGTATTTTTGATTAATCCATTATGTATATGATTAATCATGGTGGTATTCATTTTTTCCCTACGATTTCATCATAAATTTCGTGGTACTTGTGAAATCGAGAGGGTTCGGTTGCGATACACCCTCGTCGTTGTTTTATACGAATTTACATGAATCGTAGGTGGGTTTCCGGGTGTATTCCATTTCCGTACTCATTTAGAAATGGTTGTGATTGTATTCTTCGAATCATTAGGTTCATGGTCGTCGATTTCTAGCGATCGTGGTTGATTTTCCTTTCCGTTCGTTTCGTCGTCAATTATTCAAGGCAAGTATTCTTGGAAACCTTTATGCTTAACATGAAATGGTGATGTATAATATGTGTGTGCTTTTCTCACTCCGGGAGGGTCCTACGGGGCCTCTGGGGAATCCGTAACTTCACACCGGATTCATGAGCTTGTTCGCTAGCCAGTTCGGGAGAGTCCATAGAGGCCTCGAATGGGATCAGTGGTTTCGCCCCGGTCCTAGCCGATGCCTGTGCGTGATTTGATTTATGATTATGGCAAGTTTGGGTGGGTTCTTAGAGGCCTCGAATGGGACCAATGGTTTCGCCCCGGTCCTAGGCAAATTGTGATTATTGACTGTTTGTTTGCCGGGAAAAGACATGTCTTGTTTTGATTTTGAAATTATTTGATGCATGTACTATGAAATGTGTAAGCGAATGTTTGCCTTGACTACTTGTACTAGCATAACTGCTAACCCCTTTGGGGACCCATTTTTGGGGAAATTCTTGTTATGAATTTCATGTGACTTTCAGCCGGTCGAGCAGACACTGGAGCAGTACGAGGATGCTGGCTGGGGTTGTTGACATGTGCAATTGAGTCCCTTTTATTTCCGTTGTCCATTTTGATGTGGTTGTTTTCCAAACTTGTGAAATTATAGATAGTACTCGCGAGTACTTAGGTACTTTGGTTTGGGATATGGTTTGTATACTAAATCGTATTTGTGACTTTGGCTGATGTGTGGTTTACCAGTTGTACCAGGTGATTCATTTAATTATTGTTGTGGTGTTGTGTGTTTCTCGCTAACCGAGATAGTTATACGAGCAGTATTACTTATTTAGCCTGGTGGGTCCCACGTAGGGGTCCACAGCACTGTAATATACCCTGATCAAAGTCTGGTATGAATATGGTTTGGGTGATTGTGGATCCTCTGACCAAGTCAGCGCATTTTCTGGGCGTCAAGGATACTTGGGGTCCGGAAAAGTTGGCTCGTGTGTTTATTGCGCAGATTGTGAGGCTTCACGGTACTCCGAAGTCTATTGTTTCGGATCGTGATGGCCATTTTATATCGCATTTTTGACAGGCGGTGCATAAGGCGTTAGGTACTCGTTTGCGTCTGAGTACTTCTTTTCATCCTTAGACGGATGGACGGTCGGAGCGCACCATCCAGACATTTGAGGATATGTTGCGTGCTTGTGCTCTCGATTGGAGCAGTGATTGGGAGGAGCATTTGCCGTTGATCGAGTTCACGTACAACAATAGTTGGCACGCATCGATCAAGATGGCACCGTGTGAGGCGCTTTATGGGCGGCAATGCCAATTGCCTATTTGTTGGAACGAGGCATCCGATTTGGTCGGGATCAAACCGGATGTCACTTTGGAGACGAGGAAGAAGGTGGAATTGATTCGGGAGAGGATATTGACTGCTCAGAGTCGACAGAAATCCTATGCTGATGTTCATCATCGACCTTTGGAATTCGAGGTGGGAGACCACGTTTTGCTAAAGGTGTCACCTACGAGGGGAGTTTTCCCCTTCGGGAAGAAGGGAAAGTTGAGTCCGAGATTTATTGAGCCCTTTGAGATCCTAGAGAGGGTCAGCGAGTTGGCATATCGTTTGGCGTTGCCTCCAGCTTTGAGTCACATCCATAGCCTCTTCCATGTTTCCAAGTTGAGGAAATATGTTTCAGACCCTATTCATGTCATCGACTATGGTGATATCGATATCGCTAAGGATATTACCTTCGAGGAGCGTCCCTTGAAGATTTTGGAGCACCGTGAGAAATGACTGAGGCATAAGACCATTCCATTAGTCAAGGTGCAGTGGTCGAGACATGGTGTCGAGGAGGCAACTTGGGAAACCGAGGATAGCATGCGTGCTAGATACCCCGAGTTGTTTGTTTCTTAAGTTTGGGGACGAAACTTGTTTTTAGAGGGGGAGAATGTAATATCCGTATTTTTCCCTTTTTCCGATATTTTTCATCTTGGTGTATTTTTTGTTTTTAGTGACTCGCTTGTAACCGTATTGATATTTTGAATATTTAATACTGGACTTTTTGTCATTCGAGATTGTTTCAGACTTGTTCTACTCAATTCCGTGTTTAATGTCATTTTCGTCGCTATTTCGTTCGATTCTCATAATTGTTGTTCGGAACCGCCATTTCGGGGTTGCCGCAGATCCATCTCATGATATTATGCATGTTGTGAGCTTTTGTTTGGTGTTTCGACCATGTATCGTGTATTTCGGATGTTTTGGGCAATTTCCCAAAGTTATGGGGTAATTACTATCGTTGTCATTTTTCGAACCTTTGGGTAGTCGGAATCGTGTTTTCTTTTAGCACTTTAGTTCTGAGTCGAACTCCTCGTGCGTGTGTCTTCTTCAGTCCGCTGTGTAGTATCGATGGCACGTTGTTTTCATCCAAGGTAGAATTCGCCATTTTCCATCTTTGAGTGTTGTCTATACTACTGTCTGCACTCATTAGCGTGCGCTATTTTCGTTGTGTCGCTCATGCTAATTTCATTGTATAGCGCACGCTAATTTTGCCCAGCAGTGCGCGCTAATGATTCGAGCACAGCAGTGGCAGTAGGTTGTTTCTACTCTCTTAATGAGCAGCTTAGCGCATGCTAAATCTGTATATTAGCGCACACTAGGGCTGAGACATAGCGCACGCTAGGTGTGTGGTAGCGCACGCTAATTCGGTAGTCTAGATTGGGCAGAATGTTTCTAGACTCGAGAAGGCGAACAGGTAGCGCACGCTATAGCTCGATAGCGCGCGCTATCGCGGGTCTGTTAGCGCACGTTATTCACGGGTAGCGCACGCTAACGGGTTAGGACCGCAGGTTTTGGACCAGTTTTGTATGGTTAGCGCGCGCTAACCATAAGCCGTTAGCACATTTGTTTCATGTTTATTGATGTTGGAATATATCATAATAGACTTGAATATAACTATCATTCGCACTGTGATTAATTTTTTGACGTTGTATAGATTGGTACATTTTTGGGTTAGTAATTCTGTGTTTAACGTACGCTAAGACTTTAGCCTAACGTACATTATCTTGTTGGCTTTACGTACGTAAGGAGGTGCTGTTTACGTACGTAATGCTTGTAGTCTTATCCGATCTCAACTTTCGGCGTGTGGGGTCGGGCGTGATTCGGATATCTGACCTTTTTGAGGCAGGCTAGTTGACCACATTATGTACGTAATGCTCCAAGCCATAACGCGGAACATGTTTTAGGTGTTTGCGAGGAGAGAGTTGAGACACAGGGGCATGAGGATGGCGACGAGGCGTCCGAGCGATACTAGTTCAGAGTTGTTCGGTGTTCATGCTGGCCAGTTAGTTTGGAGTGTTCTCCAGTTTGTCAGTCGTTGTCATTATGTATTACCCGAGCAAGGCCCGTGGGTGTTGTTGTATTTTCATTTTTGGCCATGTAGGCCCATCATTGTCGTTGAAATTCCTTATCGGAATATTGTGTCGGATATCATAGTAGGGACTGTGATTTCCCTTGTTGTTTAATTTGATCTATTTTAGTCATGTTCGCCTGGTGGATCTCCTAGTGTGGGGTCCACGACACTGTAATAATCCAATAGGATTTGGGGGTGTTACATAAGATGGTATCAGAGAGTTGGGTTATGAGATACCCTGATATGTGAGTTATGTGGCTCTATCGACGCGGTAGTAGTGGGACTGTCAGGTTATGATAATCTGGACAGTCGGGTTTTATGAGTCGTGATATTTGTACGATCAGGGGGTATGATTCTAATTCATGCTTTGAATTATTATATCCGTATATGCGATGCTTGATTGATCTTGTTCAGGAGTTCGGTTTATTGATTGGATCAATTATATTATTTCGTTGCGCCTTCAATTTTAGGCCCCGGATCCCAACGCCTATAATTAGCACATCTGATATGGCGGAAGGCCCTCATGTCAATGCGTATGTTAAATATTTCACATTTTAAATCAATTATGAAGGCCAATTTGATTTTATTTTTTAAAAAAAAATTAATCAATTTAATCACTTATTTATTTTGCTAAGGTTTTGATTTTGTCTTCCTAGCATGCAAGAAAACATATCAAGCACATATTCATGCATGTCATACATCAAAATAGTAAAAATCATAAATAAACGCAAGGATAGTTAAATAGCCAATTATCATTGTCTTCGTTGCCGACTTAAATCCGATAAAATCTTCAGCTCGATATCTCCCAATGGATTAAGCATCTTGTTGCTGCTCCTCGATCGGTCGTGGATTTCCAAAATTTAAATTTTCATTTTTTATGCAAAATTAATTACAATAAAGAATTCAATTTGTCCTGGCTCTAAGGTGGACGCTACGAACAGCGGTGTTGCTGACCGGACCATGCACCAGACGAATCGACCCGAACCAGCACGCCTGCGGCCCACAACAGACAAAGACCACACGGCAAGCAGCCTTATGCTGCTCGTTGGTTCGCTAGCTGCGACACTGCTATCTGCTTCGCCTGGCGGTTCGGTTCTTCCATGGTTTCTTCGTGATTTGACTTTTCAAATTCAATTATAATTTCATACTAAATAAAATATATCTATACATCAAATCACATGAAAAATAAGATCATAGATCTAGCAGTGGATTTTCTTACTGAAAAACTATTACATGTCTCAAATCGGGTAAAATAAATAATTGCAGAAATAATAATAAAAATAATTTCATTCACATAACCATGATAATTGATTATATTTCCCTACATGAAAACTTCTAGAAAAATATTCCGATATCATAATATATGATTATTTAAATTGCTAGCAATTAATCACCAAAACTAATTAAATTAGCAAAAGCCTAAAATCTGTATCTGATACCAACTGTTGGAAATAAGATGCTCGACTTTGAGAATAAATTTGATAATATATTTTACGCATCCACGAGCATAAAATTTATTTAGTAATGCTAATTAATTAATCACTAAGATTAACAAGTAATTTAAATGCTATTTATCTAATAATAATTAGTAAAACTAATATGCTAATCTAGATCGTAAGATCATAGGATATTTACCTCTGAAGTGAAGTGGTGTTTCGATCTCTTCCTTAAAATCTTCTAAAGTACATCCACGCTTTAATCCGAACGTTGTGTGGGCAAAAAGCTACCGGGTCTTGCTTGACTTGAAGTTGGATCGATCAAAATTTGGTCTTGAGAGTCACTTGACTTTTGCTTTTATTTTCACGTAACTTTTGATCATTCTTAGAAAATTGATGTGTTATCTAAATTGTAGAATTAAAGACAAAAGTCAAGATCTATAATTAAACACAAGAATAAAAAAAACTTCCAAGTGATGTTATGGATCGACCGACCCCCCCTTGTCCTATTTATAGGCTTTGGGCTACTTTAGGGATCTTAATGAGGATTAGGATTAAGACTCCTAGTATATCTCAACTTTCATAGTAAGCTCTTCCTAATATGGTTGAGTTTACTAATATCAATTCAATCCAGTAAACAATTGATACTGCACTTCCAACCCAAATCTCAATTTACGAAATTGGGCTCATTATTCAAATGTATTATTTTTCGTATTTAAGATATCGAATGTCCATTAATTACTTTAAGCTACTGATATCTTTAATTAATTAATTGCTTATCCAAGAGTAGTACCACTAGAACCTTATTATTATATCGGAATTAAATTCACCTGTAGGGTTTAATACAATAATCATTCTCGAGCTCCTCAAGGGACATTATCAACCCGCACGAGTCGCGACATGGGTTCTAATTATAATATTGATTGTCATATAAATAATATTATTACTCAAAATACGAAGCATATTGAGACAATCATTGTGACTCTACCCGTGGTAAATTAAAGTAATAATTATTATAAATACATAATTAAATATTATATACTAAAATTAAGAAATAATAAGGCTAAATGACTAAAATAGGACCTCAAGTTTACCAATATTAGCACTTGAGGACCTAAATTTTCTAAGGTATCAAACAATGACCTAATCTTTGATCCGTTACACTACGTTAGGACCTCCGTTAACTTTTGTTCGTTAAGTACGAACGTAGTGCTTAGTTGGCAGTTAAATGACATGTGTTACATGTATATTGGTTGGTCAATATATGACGTGTCACTAGTTATATTTTCCAGTGAAGTTGACTTTTTCGATCATCTTCTCCGGCAAACATCATTTTTTCGGCCATTTTTTTCGATGAACATTATTTTTTCCGGCCATTCTTCTTGTGTAGATTATCAATGTTGGATTGCCATGACAGCCTGCAGAACAATCATTTATTGGCTTCCCTGTGTCTTGAACTTGAACACGAACTTATATGTCGGAGCAAAGATGTTTTTTTGTTTACTTACTAATATTCTTATTCACAGGCCAACAAATATCAGAGTGTTTATATGCTTAAAATGATGTGGTGTCCACAGAAGCCTTGGCACACATATCAAAGGTGATTCTCTTAACGGACCTTTTTGTGCCTCTGGAGAAAGCTTGTTTTGCCCTATATGGTAATTCTTTTTTGCCCAAAGTTTAGTAACAACTCTTTTGATACCCAAATTGTCGAAATTTACCTTTACTCGAATCAATTCGAGTCATATATTGTATTTTCGAGTAACACAATTTCGAGTCAACTCTAAAAAAATACAATATTATAGAAGGTTGGCAATCGGTAACACGAATTAGAAGATCGAGTTACCCATAGTACCTCGAGTTACCCAAAAATAAAAATCAAGTAACCTGAAACACCCGAACAGCACTCGGGTTGCACGAAGCTGGGAGTCCCGAAAAATCAATCCGAGTTACCGACCATCGAGTTACCGGAACATCATCGAGTTACCCGAACAGCACTCGTGTCTCACGATGGGGAGTCCCGAGAAATCACCATCGAATTACCCGAAACGGACATCGAGTGTCCCGAAACACCCGAACAGCACTCGGGTCACACGAAGCTGGGAGTCCCAAAAAATCAATCTGAGTTACCCGAAAATCGAGTTACCCGAACACCATCGAGTTACCCGAACAACATTATATGACTCGAAATTGTGTTACTCGAAAATATAATATATGACTCAAATTAATTCGAGTAAAAGTCAATTTCGACAATTTGGGTATCAAAAGAGTTGTTACTAAACTTTGAACAAAAAAAGAATTTCCCTATACATAAAAGGGCAAAACAAGCTATTACCACATATGTCATCGCCCACATAAAAGCTCCTTCTAAAGTTTTTGCCGTTTGAAGTTATTTTATTTCGTTATATATATATTTTTTTGAACAGCGACTTTCAACTGCCGGAGGTCTAGACTTACGTTGTCTTAACCGGGCCCGCGCTAGAGAGCTCCCCACAGGAAAGCACCTAGATCACCCAATGGGAGGAAAAACCTTCAATAAGCCGCCCGAAGGCAAGACACTTAATTGAAGTAAAACCCTACCCTCTCCATGATTCGAACCTGAGCCGAATCTTTCACCAAGGGACTTTTGTACCGCTGGGCTAAGAGCCCATTGGTATTTCGTTATATTTTTAACCACCTAGTCATCATCTATACTCTGCAGGTTTCGTTGGTGATATTAAATGAATGGTCAGATGGTGAAGTTGATTCAATTATTGAATTCGAGGGAAATGTGTCTGCAAATTCCATTTATGAAGCTTATACCCCTGAATGGATGTCGAAGCCCGGACCTGAAGCTCACCATGATGAACGCTCGAAATTATCAAGTCAGGCCGTAGATATGATTTTGTCTTATGATATTTTTTTTGGGTTTTTAAAATTCTTTAAGTGTACGGATCTTCTATCCTTAAAGTGGATGGATGTCGTGAGGATTATGCTAATCATAAATGATGTTTGCCGGAAAAAAAATGCGGCAAAAATAATGTTCGCCGGAAAGTTTGCCGAAAAAGATGATCGAAAAAGTCAACTTCACCGGAGAAGATAACCGGTGACACGTCATATATTGACCAACCAATAAACATCTGCTACGTGTCATTTAACTGCCAACTAAGCACTCCATTAGTACTTAACATACAGAAGTTAATGGAGGTCCTAACGTATCTAACAGATCAAAGATTAGGTGCCAGTTTGATACCTTCGAAAATTTGGGTCCTAAAGTGCTAAAATTGGTAAACTCGAGGTCCTATTTTAGTCATTTAGCCAAATAATATTTATATAAGATTTATGTTCTTCGTACAGTCAGTACAAAAAAATCTATCTTACTGTGATCCAGTTCAACATATGCAAATACGCTAATATATGCTAATAGTCATTACCAACTAATCTTAAACATATACTATAACCTTTCACATAATTTGTCTAATAATTATATAGGTTGTGAAATATTATATTATTTTATAAGGCATCGATAATGTGATCCTTCGTATGACACCAACACACCACATTATCGACGGTATAAAACAAATAGACAATATATTTGCATAACTATAATGTGAATTAATATGCAAAACATGTGACAATATAATTAATATTCTCATAAGTAGTTACAGGGAAATAAGATAATACAAACATGAAGTTGGCTTTGTAGTATACGACCTTAATAACCATATGGTCGACATGGAAGATGACGGGTCACAATACCGATCAAGTGAGAGTTTGGATTTATTTTATTTTATTGATGAGTTGTAACTCATTTCTGTTGTAGTGTATTTTGATCCCTACGTGAATATGTATTATAATGTAATTTTACTCCGTTCTAGTTTATTCATGTTGTACCTTGTCGGTGCATATTGTAGTGTAGTCTGACCTTGCCGGTCAAATATGGTGATTTTTCTTTTGGTGTCTAGCCACATAGATTTTTGTGAGAAGGGTTGTAATGTCCCTTGTGGAACTCCAGGCGTTACATTCCAAACGTCATCTTTGACAAGAAAGGATTATGTGATGTGTAATACCCGAGATTTCTGTTATGTATTTGGAACTTGTGATATTGTAATTATTGCATTTTGATCTGAATATTATTCTCCGTATTTCATAATCCGGTATTGTTGAGCGCATGATTTCATGAATGTGATTTAAATTGTGATTCTGCGCATGTAGCGCACGCTATCGACTAAGTGTAGCGTACGCTAACTTGGATCCATAGCGCACGTTGTGAAGGAACCTTAGCGCACGCTATACGTGGTCAATATGATTGAGACGTGTTGGTAGGTGAGATCAGGCCGGGGATCTTGGTCGGATTATGTCGGGATGAACCTGGACGGCTTTCGGGAAAAAGCCAAGTCAACGCGTTAGCGCACGCTACTCATATGAGGATAGCGCACGCTAAAGACTGAGTACAGTGAAATCAGTAGAGTTTCAAATAGCCGTTAGCGCACGCTATGAATATGGACTAGCGCGCGCTAATAACCATTTTCTATATATAGGACAGCATCCTTTTTCATATTTTCAGACTTTTCACTTCCCACATCCGAATTCTTGAACTTAGAGAGTCACTCTCTTCATCCTAAATACTTCATATCAGCATCCTAGCTCGTGTTGAAGATCGTAGATCATTGGGGATTGGTGTTCAAGCCTTCGGCGTTGGATTACTTCGAGTTCCTTCGTGTTCTTCGCTACTTTGAGGTAGGTGATTCTTCGCCAGTATTAGTAGTATTCTGAAGGACGTTTTGATCATGTTTTGGGATTACCTAGTCAGTTAAATTCATAAGTAGTCGAACATCATGTGCTAGAAGGATATTTTTGATGTTTCGGTACTTATTCATCGTATAAACCATTGAACCCTTTAGTGTTTGAACTCCTAGCATATTTTGAAGCTTCAAACCGATTTGTGACGAGTATATGGAGATTTTCAAAGTTCTTATGTCTTTACATAAAGGAATCATACGTTTAGGGACATGTAACGGATTGAACTTAGGATATTCCTTGAAAATCAAGATGAATTATGGTGTTGTGATGGTTATGCGAAACCTTGTATCTCGTAGTCGTTTAATCCGTATAGAACTTTCACAAAACCTTATGAGCATGATATGCACGGGGATGACATGTATTATCACCATAGAATTCATGAGTTCATCACCATTAGATCAAGTTTTCTGCCAGTAGTAATCTGCCATGCACGGTTAGCGCACGCTAACATATGTAAGTTAACGTGCGCTATCGGGAATAAGTTAACGCACGCTACGTTTGGTACGTAACGTACGTTATGTTATCGGGCCGATCGGCCGATCGAGAGAATCGCTACCCATGGCTAGCGACGCTAGACTTAGACGATAGCGACGCTAACAGTAGGCTTAGCGCACGTTACGTAGAGTACGTAGCGTACGCTAAGTGGTTCAGGCAGATTGCTTATTTAGAGCTTTTGGCCGTAGACCGGATTGATAGGCAATCGTTCGACTTGAGATGAATTCTATATCATTTCTTTTGTTAAGGATCGAGCTTGCTACGTTGATCGAAGGAGGCGGCCTTCGAGTGTGTTGAGATCATTGAAGTGTTTCGTTCTTGCCATCTTCGAGGCAAGTATCGTAATGTGTTAATATTGGTATTTTTGAGCATGTGTGTGGTTTATTCATGTTGTTGAACATGAGATTTATTTCGTTGAATTGTCATGATATTCGTTATCTAGTGTTTGTATGTTCATGTTGATGGACATAGAAATTTGGCATATATGTATGCATGAGTTATGTTTGTGTATGTTGTGCGATCTATGATGAGGGCGCTGGATCGGATGTCCACCTCGTGTTGGTCCGACGGGATCATCTTGGGATCTAGGCTGAGGGCGCTGGATCATTGGACGGGTTATTTCCACCTTGTGTTGGTCCGACGGGATCATCTTGGGATCTATGCTGAGGGCGCTGGATCATTGGAATACCCTTGCTATGTTAATGGAATCTTTTGGATTCGCATTATCGGATTCCGGTAGCGGAAGTCCGTGTGGTGTATCTTGTTATGTATTGTTGATGCATATTTGATTTGTTTAAATGATACTTGTACTAGCATCGTTTTGCTAATTTCTTCGGGGTGGACATTTGTTTTGATGTTCAGGTAGCCGAGGAGCAGGGAAACAGCCACAGTACCGATGTGACGACGAAGGGGTTCAGTGATGTTTGTTGTTGTTGGTGATTTGTCTTCTTGGTTTAATTTCAGTATCCGAGTACGCGTGTCTAATTAATATCATTTCGATATGGTTGTATTAATTAACTCGATGAACCCGTTGGAACCGGTTTTGTAAACTTGAATTTCCGTGGTATTGATGTCTTATATTTACATTTCTTTTATTTAGCCTTGTAAATCCTTACTTAAAGGGTTTACGGCGCTGTAACTATTCCGAATATCTCGAGGTGTTACAGAATATGGTATCAGAGCTAAGATTCATGGATATCTTGGCAGTCGGGTTTTAATTTGGGTCTGTTTACGTTATTGATTTACGAGTCATTCGTAACATCACTGTTTAGCCAAAAGTCGTCATGTGGACCGTGGTTGTAAGTCTCCTAATCTCTTGTACTACCGTTTTACTTAATTCTGTTTTGTGAGTATTGACGGGCTTTATTTTTGAAAATTTTGTCTTGGATATTGAGAAGTTGTGTTTTCAGTATGTTGAGAGGGGGTCGTGGACGCGGACGTGGAAATATGAGACAGGAGGATTCCGCAACTACCCCAGAATTATCGGCTAGTAGAACCGATTCCCATTCTGGAGGGCAGCAGGGATCGGCGAATGACGACGCAAATCCTAACATGCCGGGAGTGCTTCAACAGGTGGTGGCTCAAATAAACCAGTTCGCTCAGGTAGTTGACCGCATGCAGACAGCGATGGGACAGCAGCACCACGAGGATAACCGGGGAGACAGATGGCTTGCTGAGGTGGTCAAATTGCACCCGCCAAAGTTTGACGGATCTGCTGAGGCACTTACTTGGGATCATTGGCTAAAGGAGTTAGAGAAAATATTCGCGGGTATTAACTGTCCCGAGGACCGGAAGGTTCCCATTGCCCAGTATTTTCTAACTGGGGAGGCCTTTGACTGGTGGGAAGCTATTCGGCCCGAGAATCATAATGCGGAGTGGACGGAATTCAAACTAATGATGGAAGCACAGTATTGTCCTCGTCCAGTTAGAGAGGCAAAAATCCGAGAGTTTTTCTCACCACAGAGTTCTAAGCAATCAGAATATGCATATAATCAAAACTTTTAATCATCAGCTGACTTGTGTCCGACACTTGGTCAGAACGGAGGCAGAAAAGATTTTTCATTTCGATATGCGAATGAAGTCGGAGATTCAGCAGTACATGTCCGGATTCGAGTGTACTACGTTGCGACAGTATCAAGACAAAGCGCTGGCCTACGACATGAAAGAGGTGGCGGTGGAGAAATCAGTGGAGGTAAAAAGGTAAAGTGACCGCAGCCTTCTCGTAAAACAAGAGTGGTGGGCCCAAGGGCCGTCTTCCTTTATTCGGCTAGAAACCTCCACATCCTTCTATAGGTGGAAAGAAGTTAGGACAACATCACTGCTTGGACGCATCAAAGAAATGCTACAATTGTGGTCGAGCAGGGCATATTCGACGTGATTGCCCCGCATCTTCTGTGACTTGTTACGATTGTGGGCAAGAAGGGCACCGTGCGGCTTTCTGTGGAGTTGCTACTAGATCTTTTGGTACTCGCACACCAGCGCCAGTTCCAAAGGAGATAAGTGTGAACCAGACGCAGCAGAGTGGATTTCAGCAGCAAAATATTGGGAAGAGAGAGACATCCAGTGCTGGGTCCGTTCCTCCGCGCCTGTACGAGATGAGGAAATCTGACGATCAAAACACTGCTGTTGCACCAGGTACGATTCAGATCCTTTTGCAACCAGTTAGTGTCTTATTCGATTCCGGAGCTATACATTCTTTCATATCATTGAACTGTGTTAATCGTTTAAAAATCTCGTGCTTATTTGATTGTGAACCATATGTTGTGGGTTTGCCGAGCGGAGAGAGAATTGTGGGAACCCTAGAAACTAGAGATTTTCCAGTGTTTATAGGAGGGAGAGACTGGCCATCGAATCTTATTGTAGTTGACATTCATGGTGACGATTTAATTCTCAGAGACGATTGGCCCAACCGTTATGGAGCTATTCTCAATTATCGAAACAGAGTCATTTCTATTATTGCTGAGGACAGATCTGAACACTTATTCAAAGGATGGAGACCGGGAAGCTCGGTAAAATTGATCAAAGCAATGAAAGCTGTGAAATTACTGAAGCAAGGATGTCATGGACTTTGGTGCTATGCCATGAAGAAAGAAAAAGGAATAGAACTCTCATCTATTCCAGTTGTGAATGAATTTTCAGAGGTATTCCCTGACGAACTACCTGGGTTACCTCCGCAGAGAGAAGTGGAGTTCACTATCTAATTAGAGCCTGGAGTCGCTCCTATTTCCATAGCACCATACCGCATGGCGCCAACCGAGATGTATGAACTAAAGAAGCAACTGGAGGAATTATTACAGAAGGGTTATATTCAACCTAGCGTTTCTCCTTGGGGAGCGCCTGCCTTCTTGTCCTAAGAAAGACGGATCCCTACGACTGTGTATTAATTACAGGGAACTAAACAAGGTGACAATCAAGAACAAGTATCCTATACCTCGGATCGATGACTTGTTTGATCAACTGCAAGGAGCAAGGGTATTCTCGAAGATTGACTTGCGATCAGGATACCATCAGTTGAGAATTAAGGAATCGGATATACCAAATGCTTTCGATCCCTAAGACGGCATTATGAATTTGTAGTGATGCCATTTGGACTTACCAATGCTCCTGCGGTATTTATGCAATTGATTAATCGGGTATTCCTAGAATACTTGGATAAATTCGTGGTCGTCTTCATCGATGACATCATGATCTATTCGAAAGACACGGAGGAGCATGTCGAGCATTTGCGTGTAGTTTTGAGCACCTTGAGGAAGGAGCACCTGTATGCAAAGCTTTCGAAATGTGAGTTCTGGCTTAAGGAAGTAACCTTCCTTGGGCATGTGATATCAGCGGACGGAGTTCAGGTGGACCCGAAGAAAGTCGAAGCAATCTTATAATGGGAAGCTCCTAATAACGTGAAAGAAGTCCGGAGTTTCTTAGGACTTGCTGGATATTATCGCCGTTTTGTAGAGGGATTTTCCAAAATTGCTCGTCCGCTCACTCAGTTGTTACAGAAAACTCAAAAGTTCACGTGGGATGAGAAATGCCAGGCTGGTTTTGACGAACTTAAGAGGAGACTAACGACAGCACCTATATTAGCGTTACCAGATGGAACTGATGGATTCATGGTATACAGCGACGCTTCAAATCGTGGTCCGGGATGTGTACCGATGCAAAAGGATAAGGTGATTGCTTATGCCTCTCGCGATTGAAACCGCACGAAGTAAATTACCCGACTCATGATCCGGAGTTAGCATGTGGTCTTTGCCTTGAAAATTTGGCGACATTACTTATACGGATTTCACCGCGATCTTTACAGATCATAAAAGCCTCAAGTACATTTTCAATGTAAAGAATTAAACATGAGGCAAAGAAGGTGGTTGGAATTGATCAAGGATTACGACTTGGAAATTCTCTATCATCCGGTAAAGCAAACATCAGAGCCGATGCATTGAGCCGTAAACCTGCTTTCTCTTCGAGTGTTGGAAGCACTTACGTCCCAAACCAAAGATTCAACGAGAACCGATCCGCAAAGGGATTGAAGTATGGGCACCGTAAATCCAAGGGCAACTATATGTGATGGAACCGACTTCATCACTAGTCGAGGAAATCAAATCTAAGCGGTTAACGATTCTCGATCCTTCGGTTATGTGACGAAGTAAAGAAAGGAAAGGCCTGGATTCGTGATACAAGATGATGGAGTTCGAGATTTGAGTCGACTTTGCGTTCCCGATAATGATGAATTGAGACGGACAATTCTGAAGGAAGCTCACAGCGCGCCCTATTCTATTCACCCGGGCAGCAGTAAGATGTATAAGGATCTAAAACAAAACTACTGGTGGGGGAATATGAAGAAGGACGTAGCAGTACGTTTCAAGTGTTTGACTTGTCACAGAGTTAAGATTGAACATCGGCGACCCGCCGAATGTTAAAGCCGCTCCGATCCTGAGTGGAAGTGGGAGGACATCTCGATGGATTTCATCACCAGTATGCCAAGGACCAAGACGGGAATGAACATGATTTGGGTTGTAGTTGATCGACTAACCAAGTCGGCTCATTTCCTAGGAATTAAAGATACTTGGGGACCCGAGAAATTAGCGCGAGTATTTATTGCAGAGATAGTCAGATGCATGGGACGCCGAAGACCATTATTTCAGATCGAGATGGTCGCTTCGTGTCGCACTTCTGGAAAGCGATCACGTGGCTTTGGGATCGAGCTCAACTTTAGCACAGCTTATCATCCCCAAACGGGCGGTCAGTCCGAAAGGACTATTCAAACAGTAGAAGACATGCTTAGAGCTTGTGCGTTGGACTGGTCAACTGATTGGGAAGTTCACTTGCCATTGATTGAATTCACCTATAACAATAGTTGCCATGCTTCTATTAAGATGGCACCATTTGAAGCTTTGTACGGGAGAAGATGCCGATCACCCTTGTGTTGGGATGATTCCTCGGACTTGATCGGGACGGAACCGGAATTGATAGTTCAGACTCAAGAGAAGATAGCTTTGATTCGAGAAAGACTGTTGACTGCACAGAGTCGACAGAAGTCTTATGCAGACGTACGTCGTCGCCCTCTAGAATTCGACATTGGCGACCACGTACTATTGAAGGTGTCTCCTACACGAGGAATTTTCCATTTTGGGAGGAAAGGCAAGCTAAGTCCAAGATATATCGGACCATTCGAGATCCAAGAGAGAGTTGGAGATTTAGCATACAGGTTGGCCTTACCGCCATCGCTGAGTCACGTTCACAATATGTTTCACGTATCCCAATTACGGAAGTATGTACCAGATCCCAGTCATATCATTGAGTTCGATGAGATCGAGATAGCTAATGATGGCACCTTCGAGGAGAGACCAATTAAGATACTTGAGAGTCGGATCAAACAATTGAGGAATAAACCAATACCCTTGGTTAAAGTACAATGGTCACGGCACGGAGTTGAAGAGGCCACTTGGGAAACGGAGGACAGTATGAAGACTAGATATCCAGAGTTGTTTTCATCTTAAGTTTCGGGACGAAACTTCTTTTTAGGGAGGAAGGATGTAATACCCGAGATTTCTGATATGTATTGGGAACTTGTGATATTGTAATTATTGCATTTTGATCTGAGTATTATTCTCCGTATTTCATAATCCGGTATTGTTGAGCGCATGATTTCATGAATGTGATTTAAATTGTGATTCTGCGCATGTAGCGCACGCTATCGACTAAGTGTAGCGTACGCTAACTTGGATCCATAGCGCACGCTGTGAAGGAACCTTAGCGCACGCTATACGTGGTCAATATGATTAAAGTAATAACTTCTAACAGGGAAGTGTATTACATCTCAAAAGATAAAAAACTGAATGCTCTCTCTCTCTCTAGATTTTTTCTCCTCCTTCTCTCTACAATCTTCATACACCTTCCTTGCATTTTTGAGTTTTCCGATCGGCATTCATCTGATAACGTTCAATTTTTTCGAATTTCCACCGCCTTGAGCGGCGGTCCATCAATTAATTATCTGCCTCATGGCAGAAAAAAATAAAAAATCTGGGGGGCCTCCCGACCGTCAACTTTCCACATCCCCCAAAAACAGATCGCGGTCACCAGCAAGTGACTCCGCTTTTCCTCCAAATTCACGTGATATGGATCTCAATCCCCGCTACCAACATCTCGGCCAATTTAATAAAGAACCACGTTCACCACCCGGAATTTGGGCTTTTCCTCTCCCGTGGACCAAGATATCCCCACCCACCTCCATATTCATCCACCTACCTCACCAAAAATCACCAAAATAATACTAAACAAAAGGTCGGAGATTCCGTTCCCTACCTTCTTCTCCATCTTCCCACCCAAGTTTCCTCAATTTTTCTTCACATCATCAACAAGCCGTTTGACCGTAATCCCGATTAGAAATCCTAATCCAACAACCCAATCTTTCCGAGATGAAGAGCAACATCTTCCTGCGGCGAAGGTAAGAAGACCGCTCCTTCCACAGATCCGGCCGCAAAGTTCTCGCCATTAATATCGGAGGGAACCCGCTTTCTCGATGACTTCCCGACTCCAGCCTTCCTGGACTTTGTGCCGCGCCGTTTCGAAGAGGCGGCCCAAAACTTCAACAAACTCTGGCGAAATCATCCCTCCCGAGAGCAGTGACCACTCTTCTCGGCAAAACATCTCTATGAATCCAAATCCCAACCCATGGGCATTTTTGCTTCGGTTTCCTGCACTAAAAATATCAAAATGCACCTCTCGCCAAGGTGTTTTTATTCCTCCCATCATTCGCGGCTAAATCATATGCGGTGCTACTTCGGCGCTGAGCACTGCAGGGGCTTTTGGCACGGTCGACCGTCCGGTTCCTACAAAGGGTTTTTTCAAACCGAGTGTGACAAGGCATCCGAAGCTTTCCGCTTGTCGGTGGTCGTAAGTTCTCTTATGGTAAACCGGCTAATGAGGTAATCCGAACCACCCTTCATAATCTCGGTTACAAACCTTGTAAAGTTCAAGATCTCAACCTCCGCCATGTTTTAATTACATGTTTTAATGAGGAACAATTTGCCAAACTCCGTATTCAACGTGAAATACCGATAGCCGGACTTAGATGAGGGTTTTGAAATGGACACCGATTTTGATTTCAAAATGAACCACCGGTTGTTCCGGTTTGGCTTAAAGCATTTGCTCTCCTATTCAATGGTTCGACGTCCGAGTTTAAAAACAATTGCCAAGGTGTTTTGGTGAATTTGTCATGGTCGACAAAGCTACTCTTTCAAAATCTCGCCTAAACTATGCCCGCTTTTGTGTTGAAATAACCGAAACTCCCCTACGAGAAATTTGAAATATCTTGTAATGGTAAATCTTGATATAAATGTTCAATTTGAACTACGCCAAAATACCGTCATTTTTGCAATCATATCGCCACGCGAAATGGACTGTTATATTAAGAACCATAAACTCAGCCGAATTTTCTTGAAAAAATAAACGCCTTCCGAAAAACTTTCTCACGTCAATCAGGCTGCCAAAAATAACAAAAAACTGAAAAAACCCCACTGTTGATTGAACAGGAAGAACAAATATTTCAACATAAAAAGAATGATAATATTGATCTTGACTTGCACACAACTACTGTATCTCGTGGTGTGCAGGAAGAGGCCTTTCCGGTTAAGGATGCTCTATCTAATAACCCATTTCATGTTCTGAATCATGTTGAGAATGATGAAATTATTGTGCTAGATTCGGTTGAACCTACTGATGAACATGGGTTGCAGGATGTTTATTTGACTCCTCCCCTGGCTGACAAGCCAGACATGCCTGGGAGAGATTTACTCTCCCCGAACTCAGATCGCCCACTGGGGACTCCCAGAAACATGCTCAGAATCCTCCCCAAGACGGAAGGAGTGCCCAAGGATATTTCTGAGTGTGCTCACAAGAAACCTAACGAAGTAGAGAATAGTGACTTTTCTCGGGACACTTACTCTGCTTCATCTGATTCTTGTGGCAACGCTGAGTCTGACTTGGGCATCCCCGACGTTGGCCCTGATATTGACTCTGATCGTGTTGCAGGGCAAGTAATGCTGGCTCTACCCCAGAAACCCCCCCGGAGTGAAAGGGATGAACAGCGGTTACGTGATATTGAATATGGGAGACAGTTGGAAAGGGAGGCCCAGGGCCTCGTTGGTCCACCCAAAGGCCATGACCCAAATGACGTCAACAACACGGAGCGCAGGAGGAGAAGCGCTAGAATCCAAAAACCCCCTACTGTTTCTAATGATTAACACCCTCATTTGGAATGTTAGGGGGATGGGTAAGAAAGATGCTAAAAGGAATGTTAAAAACCTGAGTAGAGACCACCACGTGAATATTTTGGCTCTAATTGAGCCTAAAATTTCACTTGATGCGGCCTACTTTTGTAAATATCTCTGTTTCGATAAAGTGGTTGCTAATCAAAGTAACCACATTTGGGTGTTCTTTGATCACAATTTTTCTTTTCAAATCTTGAAAACACCGCTCACTTGCTCCACATGGAAGTCGGTTCAAATGCTTCTCTGTCCCTATTATTTAACCATTGTATATGGGAAAAATACTAGGGTCGAAAGGAGGGCTCTTTGGGATGACCTTCACTGTAGCAATAATCGTGGGGCCGTGGATTGTGGGAGGCGATTTTAATATCATTTTACACTCCCATGAAAAAGGTGGTGCGTCTCCTACCCCTTCTGAGATGGAAGACTTCCATGATGCTCTTTTGACCGTAATCTTATTGACTTTGGCTTCATTGGTTCGCCGTTTACGTGGTATAGCAATTTTATTTGGCAAAGGCTCGATAGAGTTTTACACTCTCCGGCTTGGTTTGATACCTTCCCGGATTCGAGTGTAAAACACCTATCCCGCCTTCACTGCACCATTCGGCGATTTTATGTAGTTTTGGTAACAACAAGTTCAAACCTAAACCCTCGCTTTCGTTTTCAAAATATGTGGATCAAGCATAAAGATTTTCCGGGATTGTTAGAGATTCATGGCATCCGGTTCATTCGTCGGGTATGTCCAAACTTTTGAACAAACTTTCGAGAGTTAAACTTTCTTTAAAAGATTGGAATAAAACTCATTTTGGCGATATTTTCACTAAAGTTGTCAAGCTAGGAGCTAGTGTCGGATCCGAGATCAAGTTTGATAATAACCCTTCCGACAACAATCTTATTTTTTAAAAATACGTAGCTAATCTCAATCTTACGATGGCTATGGAAGAGGACTTTTGGAAACAAAAACCAATCTTAAATGGTGCCTCAAGGGGAACTAACACCAAATTTTTCATGACCTTATCAAATCCAAAAGGAGCAAAGGCAAAATCTTTCAAATTATGGATGGCATCCAAATCACGGACCCCGTCGATATCCAAAATTCTTGAGTTAATTACTTCTCTACTTTTTTTAAATGTTCTGATTTTACTCCGGCTGATATTAAGGCTGACATTATCCCCTGTCTCATTAATACTGTTGATAACCAAAATTTGTGTGCCATGCCGGATGTGGATGAAATTAAACAAGCTGTTTTTAGTATTGATCCAGGCAGTGTGGCCGGCCCGGATGGTTTTAATGCCTTATTTTTTCATAAGTGCTGGGACATTATTGCTACTGATGTATGTGAGGCAGTGTGGGATTTTTTCTCCGGAAACCCCATGCCCAAATCCTTTTCGTGTACTACTATTTCTCTTATCCCCAAATGCTCTCCCCCCCTTGCTTGGAAGGATTTTAGGCCGATAAGCCTTTGTAATACCACTTATAAAATCATTGCGAAAATCCTCAGTACCAGATTGGGCCGCCTTCTTCCGAAAATTCTCAGCCCAGCCCAATCTGGCTTCATTAAAGGCCGCCTCATTACTGATAATATTTTAACGGCCCAAGAAGTTTGTCATGACATATCTACAGCTGATTCAAACGTTTTGATTAAATTAGATATGGAAAAAGCCTACGATAGGCTTAACTGGGCTTTTCTATTAAAATTTTAAAAGCCTTCGGCTTCTGGATGCTGGGCCGCCATGATTTATCGTTGCATTTCAAATTGTTGGTTTTCGATTCTCATTAATGGGAGTCCTGTGGGCTTTTAAATCCGACAGGGCATCGGACAAGGTGACCCCTGTCGCCTCTTCTCTTTGTGATTGCGTCCGATTATTTATCTAGACTATTGGATAAAACTTTTCTTGCCCACCCCGATATGTTTTTCAAAATCGGGAAGAAGGTTCGGATTTCACACCTTGCTTATGCCGACGATGTGTTAATCTTTACCAATGCTTCCTACAATAATCTCCTCATTCTCAAAAATTGCCTAGATCACTACACCATGAGCTCGTGGCAAAAATTAATAACTCTAAAAGTTCTTTTATTTTTGCCAAGCCGAACAATTTGTTGGTTCGTATGGTGAAACAAACGACTGGATTTTCTGAAATGAGTCTCCCAATTAATTATTTGGGAGCCCCATCAGGAAAGGGAATCAAACTTTTGACATGTATGGTGAGCTTATTGCTAAAACCGCGCCAAATTCCAAATGTGGAATCACCTATTACTTACCTCGGGTGGCAGACTAGAACTTATTAAAACTACCCCGAGCTCTATTCCTTTCTATTGTCTCCAAGTCCTTAAACCCCTAAAAATGTCATTATCTTCTTCAAACGGCTTTTTAACAAATTTCTTTGGGGTTCCAACGACAATAGAAAGAGACTTCATCAAGCGGCATGGCTTAGGCTCATACCCTAAGGAAGAAGGTGGTCTTGGTTGTAGGAGTCTGGGGGACATCATTAAAGCGGCTCAAATTAAACTTTGGTGGAGGTTTCGTACCTCATCTAATATTTGGACCCAATTCATGAAGGCTAAGTATTGTAAACGTCTCCACCCCATGGTGGTTAAATCCAACCCCAATGACTCTCCTACATGGAAAAATCTTTGTGACATTCGCTCCTTAGCCGATAAATGGATTTTTGGTATATTGGTGATGGCGATATCTCGTTTGGCACGACAATTGGTGTGACTTTAGCCATTGTCCCAATGGGCTTCTAACCCCCGGCTAAACACCACCATTAACCATTTTTGGACTTCACACGGGTGGGATCGATCCAAACTTCTCTCCGTCATTCCCTCGGATCTTGGGGATTATGTTATGACCTTTCCCACTCATGTTGAGTCGGGCCTTTTCGCTAATAAGGCCGTCTGGAAACTTACCTCCCACGGCGGTTTTTCCTTTAAAAGTGTGTGGGAGGCTATCCGCCAATGTCATGATACTCATCTTATTTTAAAACATTGTTGGAATCAAATTATTACCCCTACTATGTCGTTTTTCATGGTTAGACTTTTGAAAAAATGGATTCCCACTCCGGACGCCCTTAGATCGAGGGGCATTATTGCTGATAATTCTTGTTTTTGTTGTGATAGCACCGAGGACCTGCCCCATCTTTTTCTTAATGGCCCGATCGCCTCCTCGGTTTGGGCCAACTTTTGTACCTTATTGGGCCTCCCTCTTTTACAAACCAGATCTATTTCTTTAGTTTTGTCCCATTGGTTTAATAAAGCCTCGGGTGCTATCCACATTTTACGCATCATTCCTATACTCATTCTGTGGTTTATTTGGTGCTCTAGGAACGACATGCGGGTCAAGAAGATTCCGTTCACGGCTCAGCGTGTGTGCAATCGAATTTGGGACTTTCTGTTCATGATTAAAGGCCACAAATGCATTCCGCCGCGGCTCGGTTAGGCGCCCGGCTTCTTCGGATATTTTGGGTCTTCATTTCGCCTCGCAATTTTATTAATAATTTTGCATGTAATTGTAAAAACAAAAAAGAAAAAAATCTACATAGTGAGATGGGTCGCCGACTCGGGACAACCAAAATCAACACAGACGGGGCCTCAAAAGGCAACCCCGGGAGTACCGTGGGGGATTGCTAGGAATTTTTTGGGCGAACCTATCTTTGCTTTTCACGAATTTATCGGCAACCATTCTAATAATTTTGCCGAACTTTTTGCTGTTTGGAGAGCGCTGGACCTTTGTCACGACAGAAACATTCGTAAGGTTTGGGTTGAGATGGACTCGGCCATTGCCCTTTCTCTAATCAACTCGCCTAACAAGGGTAATTGGCAAGTGCTAAACATCTGTCACAAAATTGCAACATTCAGGCGTGTCATGGATATCTCATTCTCTCACATTTATCGGGAAGGGAACACCATTGCGGACCACCTCGCTAATGAAGGTTATAAGTTCGAAATTTTCAACTTTATAGCCCGTCTGATCTGTCCGGGAAGATTAATGGCTTGATTAGGCTCGATAAAAATAATTTTCCATATGTTAGGTTTAAATAATCTCCTACCGTTATTATCGTTAATTGGGGCGTGTAGAGGGCTCGCCCTCCTCAATCTCTTTGGGCGTGTAGTGGGCCTCGTCCCCACATTTCTGGTCCATTAATAAATTTTGGGTTTTAAAAAAAAAAAAAAAAAAAAAAATATGATTGAGACGTGTTGGTAGGTGAGATCAGTGGGATCTTGGTCGGATTATGTCGGGATGAACTCGACGGCCGAAAAAGCCAAGTCAACGCGTTAGCGCACGCTACTCATATGAGGATAGCGCACGCTAAAGACTGAGTACAGTGAAATCAGTAGAGTTTCAAATAGCCGTTAGCGCACGCTATGAATATGGACTAGCGCGCGCTAATAACCATTTTCTATATATAGACAAAGATCCTTTTTCATATTTTCAGACTTTTCACTTCCCACATCCGAATTCTTGAACTTAGAGAGTCACTCTCTTCATCCTAAATACTTCATATCAGCATCCTAGCTCGTGTTGAAGATCGTAGATCATTGGGGATTGGTGTTCAAGCCTTCGGCGTTGGATTACTTCGAGTTCCTTCGTGTTCTTCGCTACTTTGAGGTAGGTGATTCTTCGCTAATATTAGTAGTATTATGAAGGACGTTTTGATCATGTTTTGGGATTACCTAGTCAGTTAAATTCATAAGTAGTCGAACATCATGTGCTAGAAGGATATTTTTGATGTTTCGGTACTTATTCATCGTATAAACCATTGAACCTTTTAGTGTTTGAACTCCTAGCATATTTTGAAGCTTCAAACCGATTTGTGACCAGTATATGGAGATTTTCAAAGTTCTTATGTCTTTACATAAAGGAATCATACGTTTAGGGACATGTAACGGATTGAACTTAGGATATTCCTTGAAAATCAAGATGAATTATGGTGTTGTGATGGTTATGCGAAACCTTGTATCTCGTAGTCGTTTAATCCGTATAAAACTTTCACAAAACCTTATGGGCATGATATGCACGGGGATGACATGTATTATCACCATAGAATTCATGAGTTCATCACCATTAGATCAAGTTTTCTGCCAGTAGTAATCTGCCATGCACGGTTAGCGCACGCTAACATATGTAAGTTAACGTGCGCTATCGGGAATAAGTTAACGACGCCACGCTTGGTACGTAACGACGTTATGTTATCGGGCCGAGTCCGGCCGATCGAGAGAACTCGCTACCCATGGCTAGCGTACGCTAGACTTAGACGATAGCGTACGCTAACAGGCAGGCTTAGCGCACGTTACGTAGAGTACGTAGCGTACGCTAAGTGGTTCAGGCAGAATCGTTCGACTTGAGATGAATTCTATATCATTTCTTTTGTTAAGGTTCGAGCTTGCTACGTTGATCGAAGGAGGCGGCCTTTGAGTGTGTTGAGATCATTGAAGTGTTTCGTTCTTGCCATCTTCGAGGCAAGTATCGTAATGTGTTAATATTTGTATTTTTGAGCATGCGTGTGGTTTATTCATGTTGTTGAACATGAGATTTATTTCGTTGAATTGTCATGATATTCGTTATCTAGTGTTTGTATGTTCAGGTTGATGGACATAGCAATTTGGCATATATGTATGCATGAGTTGTGTTTGTGTATGTTGTGCGATCTATGCTGAGGGCGCTGGATCGGATGTCCACCTCGTGTTGGTCCGACGGGATCATCTTGGGATCTAGGCTGAGGGCGCTGGATCATTGGACGGGTTATTTCCACCTCGTGTTGGTCCGACGGGATCATCTTGGGATCTATGCGCCGAGGCGCTGGATCATTGGAATACCCTTGCCGTGTTAATGGAATCTTTCGATTCGCATTATCGGATTCCTAGAGCGAAGTCCGTGGTGTATCTTGTTATGTATTGTTGATGCATATTTGATTTGTTTAAATAATACTTGTACTAGCGTTTTGCTAATTTCTTCGGTGGACATTTGTTTTGATGTTCGTGAGCCGAGGAGCATGAAACACAAGACTGCATGTGACGACGAAGGGGTTCAGTGATGTTTGTTGTTGTTGGTGATTTGTCTTCTTGGTTTAATTTCAGTACTCGAGTACGCGTGTCTAATTAATATCATTTCGATATGGTTGTATTAATTAACTCGATGAACCCGTTGGAACCGGTTTTGTAAACTTGAATTTTCGTGGTATTGATGTCTTATATTTACATTTCTTTTATTTAGCCTTGTAAATCCTTACTTAAAGGGTTTACGGCGCTGTAACTATTCCGAATATCTCGGGGTGTTACATGATGCCTGCAAGAAAGGAAAGCAAGTGAAATCATCCTTCATGTCGAGGCCGAATATGTCAATGGAAAGAGCACTCAATCTGCTGCACATGGAGCTATTCGTTCCCGCAGATCCCTTAATCATATGTGGCAAAAGGTACACTTTAGTCGTCATTGATGATTATACACACTATACTTGGACTGTTTCTCTTAGCAAGAAACCCAAAGTAAAGAAATTTCTGGAACTCATCAAGCGACTTCTAAACGAAAAGAGCTGAAGTATAATCAAGATCCGATCAGACAGAAGCAAACAATTCCTTAACAATATGATCATAGAGTTTGTTCATCCATGGGGATCCAACACCAGCTGTTCACAGCCAGGACCCTTCACCAAAATGATGTTGAACCAAGCAATTGCCCAATAAAAGAAGCAGCACACACTGTGATTTTCGAAGCCAACCTGCGACAGAGATACTGGGCAGAAACCATCAACACAACCTGCCATGTACAAAATAGGTGCATGATCAATAAATATTTCAATAAACTCTTTATGAATTATGGGATGTTAAAAAACCATCCAATTCCTATTTGAGAATTTTTGGAGGAAAATATTTTATACATAATAATGGAAAAAGTACCTAAAACCATTTGATGAAAAAGCATATGAATGTTGGTGATTTTAGTGTCACCATTCATTTCAGAATTTAACTAATATGCTGAATGGCGTTTATAATTCGTATTCTAATATACGATCGGGTATGTGCGGAGTGCACACGCCAGATAAGATCGAATTATGTTCTGTGACGGACGACGATGTCGTGGGTCCAGGGCAACGCCTTGACGGGTCTAGGGGCGCTTCTAGCTGGTCCATGGGGCAGAGCTCATGGCCTTGACCTCGCGGGTTTGGGCACCAAAAGCTTCTTCTAAATTTAGACGTGATTTAGTGATATTTCAATTTTAGAGGAGATTACAGTAAAATCGATTAATTTCACACAATTTTGTTAAGCCCACCCACAACCCTAATTTCGACCACTAATGACGCGCTCTCAAAACCCTAAAATCGACCTAATTGTAACCCTAATCCGACATGTATAAATAGGGCTCTCCTCATGAGTCTTAAACACACCTTTTCTCGAGCCTCTCTATCTTTCCGATAAACGCAGAATTTCTAAGAATTTGGCCACGTTTCGCGCCAGATTCGTAAGTGCTCCATCGGATTATCCTAGCAATTTTCAGAACCCAGATGTAGGATAAATATCGGAAAGTCATTACACGATCCATTGGAAAATCCGAATCTCCATAAAAATCCTTATACCCCAACAATGAAGGCATATTAATCGGCTATACGGCTACCAGTGGAGCGTATAGAGTTTTAAACAAAGAAAAGATGGTAGTAGAGGAGTCCATTCATGTGAAAATTGATGAAAAATAAATAAAAATTACCAACCTCGAGGAATCCAAGGAACCATAATTGGTTACCAATGAAAATAATCAATATGTACTGGTTCATAGATAGAAGGATGAGTTAGATGAATATGAACCCTAAGGAGAATCCGAAGAAAGTCTCTACGGATAATCAATCTGGAGACACTTCAAAATCCCTGCAGACCCATTCCAAGAGAGAATTACCTGAAGATGGAGGATCTGCAGAGCTTGCAATAAGGATTTCAAATGGCTCAAGTCTCACACCCGTGAGTATGTCATTGCCAACCCAAAGGCCCCCGTCAGCAGAAAAATAAATCATGTTTGCATGTTATATTTCCCAACTTAAACTGAAGACCATTGAAGAAGCATTGTCTGAAGTCTGATTGGATGCAAGATGAGTTAAATAAGTTCGAAAAGAACAAGGTCTGGGAACTGATGCCTAGACCAAGCCATATGATATGAAATCGATGGGTACTAAATGGGTCTTTCGGAACAAGGTGAATAAAGATGGAGATATTGTTAGGAACAATGCATGATTGGTTGCAAAGTGTTATTGTCAAGCCGATAAGGTTGGGACTTAGGATCCGAATAACCGAAGATCCGAACCGAACTGTCAATTTCGATTCGGTTCGATTTGGTATTGAGAAAGAAATCATTAAAAAAAATCGGGTTCGAGTCCTAAAATAAATTTCGAGTTGAAGTTCAGTTATTATAATTTCAATATTTCAATAACCATAATACTCGAAACTAACATCAATAACCAAACAATATATTATAACCCATTATACTCGAAATATAAACCATACTATATTTTTTTTAACTACTTTTATTTTTAATTTTTTACATATTATATAAACTAAAACACCATAATTTACTATCTCTTTCTCAGAGAAATTTGAAATAACCAAAGAAAAACAAAGTAATAGGAAAAAATTCGGTTTTTTCAGTTCTTTCTAAGAAATTTGAAATAGAAACTTTGGTTCGGGTATTTCGGTTCCTTGATAAAATTACTTTGGTCCCTAAAAGTTCGGTTCCTGAAGAAAAAGATCAAGAACGGGACTCGAATTACATAACAAATTTCAAACATCGGTTCTAGACAATTTTTTCAAAAAAACGAACTATCTAAGGCCTAGAAGAAATTGATTTTGATGATACATTTGCTCCCTAGCTAGGCACGATAAATGAACTAGTGGCATTAATGTGAAAATATATTTCTTTATTTCACAATTTTGTTTAAATAAAAATTATAAAACTGATAAATGTTAAAATTGATAAATGGACAATTGATATATGAATCAATGACAATGTCGTAAATAAGGTGAGGAAGGGTGACATGTGCGCTGGATAAGAGTATTGGTGTTTAGGGATGTTAGCGCTCCAATTATGCTCGAGAACCGTCTGCGAACCAGCTCAAAATAATTGGGACTGATACTCACCCGAAAAGTTAACTGTTCAAATATTGATACTAAAGTTGGAACTGAAATCGCTAAGGACCGAAACCGTTACTTTTTCACTAATTTTATGCATACCAAACATGTCCTTAGCTTAGGGCCTGTTTACTTTTTTTTCATTAATCTCCGAATGGATTAAGCTGTCTGAGTGGATTAAGCTGTCTGATTTGGAAAAATATCTTGTTGTTTCTTTCTTGTCTGAATGAACTATCTGAATGACAGAAATGACCATTTTATCCCTCAGTATGAAATAAGTGCTGTTTGATAAACTGTTCGTTATTTTTTAAGCCGAATAGTATTTTTGAATGACATAAACTAGTTAAACATCAAAACATAATGTCAAACTTTATTGATATCATCAAAAACAACAATAATAAGTACTTATAAATAAAATACTTCAACATCTTATTTTGAACACAATTCTTAAAATTAAGCATTAGAAACCAAACTATTTGCAATTTCATCACGCAAATTAGTCATATATTGTGTGCTATTAGCACCCCATTGTGTTATGTCGAGCCCTTCTTCTCCACTTCCTTCGCCTTCTTCTTCATTGTTAAATATAGTATCCTCATTGCACTCCAGAAACAACTGGTCCTGAATATTGCATTTCCTGATAAAATTATGTATCGCAATGCAAGCTATGACCACATTTCTTTGTATTGTAAATGGAAAAGGAGCCATCCGCCTTAATTGGAAATCTTAATTTCAAGACACCATAAGCACGCTCAATAACATTCCTAAGCCGGGCATGTGCATGATTGAACAATTCTTCTTTAGTCAAAGTACGCGTCGGCGTTAAATCGCTAACCAATCCCTCGTGTTACGATATGGAGCCAAAATCCACGGAATTGGCATATGCAAGATCGCAAAGATAATATTTGTCTCGAAAATTAAAAACATCAAATGTATAACATACAAATAAAAAGCAAAAGTATAATTTGAGAATGATGTATACCTTGTGGTGGAAAGGGAAAGCTGACTGGGTTAAAAGCAACTTCCTAAGTACTGAATCATGTGTTATACCTTCCCATCCACCAAACAAAAGTGAATATCATATTGAAATCACAAATTCCTTAACGCTTTTGAAAGCATCGACTACCACCTCTTCCCTATAAGGTCGATGACTAGCCAGCACAACTGCATGTATAAGAGTACCGTCTAGTGCGCCTATTGCCCCCTTGATTAATAAAAAATAAATAAATAAATTACCTTACTAATGTCAAGAATTTTTACCAAACCACAACGGTAAAACATACCGGAAATTTTTCTCTCAAGCGCCTATGATGATTTGACATGTTCGAAGTTGCCTCTGAATTTGTTGGCACTATAATGGTTTTTGCGAATTCCATCATACCTTGCAGAACTTCATGAAAATAAACATGAATGGTTCTTGTAGAGTGTTGAAATCTACGTTTAATTACTCTATAACGTTCATTATGTCCAAGAATTATTAAAAACATTGCCATCTTCTCCTCGACGCTAACATGTTTACTATCTTTCACCCAATTGTTTTGTCTAAAATGTTGGCATAATAGTATATATGCTTCACGAGATAGTCGCATCAATTCTTGACATTGCGTACTGGATCCATTTAGTAGCTCTTGGGTGTATGCATATCCACTCAATGCCGAAGTATTATCGCGTGTCCTTTCTCGTCTTGTTGAAGCAACTCTTCTTCGTCTTAAGTATATATGTATTAGAATTACAAAAAAAATTTCTTCCTCGAGAGTCGGCATATCTATTCGTAAAAACATCACAAATTATCACAAAACAACACAAAGAATTTAAAAATAGTCATAACAGCAAACAAAAATCACAAAATCAAAAGTGGAACTTTTAGGACAAAAAACAAGGAAAAAATGTATAGATGCAGAGAAATAAAATGCATTACATATCAAACATGGGGGAAAATAAAAAGTTTACAACAGAAACAGAAACATAACAAAAAGTCCTACCATATGAAACATAACAAGTTTACAACAGATAGTACCAGAAAGTAAAAATGACGGAAAGAAGACTACTCATTCAAAAACATAAACAGTCCCAATAAAAAACAAGTCCCAAATATCATTCAAAAACAGCAAAACTAGTAAAAAAGACCAAATAGTGAACTAGTGGTATCCTTGTTTTGCTCTAACCGTTTTAACCCAATTCTTAGCAAACTCTGACGGTATTCGAATCCATGCTTCTCTATTCCGACTATCCGTAAGAAGAGAAAAAGCAATGCGAAACAATGGATCTTCTTTTCCCCATCCAAGGTCGTTCAATTTTTTCATGCATGCTTCATACGAGAAAGGATCGGGTTTCGTGTGTTTTAATGCCATATTATCTAGAAAAATCATAAGTTTTTCATCTAAATCCGAGGTTACTTCTCTAGCCTTTCTTTTTTTCTTGTCAACATGGGTACGAGAGGAACAAGGTGTTGACGACATGGGAGCTTGTTCACTTCATATAGGGTCTTCGAAAGCTGTGAAAGGCTCAACGGTTGGCATTGGGTCTTTTGATGTCGGTCCATAGCCTCCAATACCCGTACACACACCACCCTCAAATAGTTGTGCGCATAACTCAGGGTATAGTAGACTTGACGTCCTCAAATATTCAACATATTTATTGGACTGTGGTAAAAAATAAAGTTATCAATATACAAATCAAATAAAAAATGAACATGAATTGCTAGTTATGTATATACCTCACTCTCCAATTCCCATTCTTGAGGTGTTAAATTGAACGTGTTGGTTGAAGGATCATACAAATTGCCGGTTTTGTTTTTTAATTTCAACCATGCTCCATATTTTCCCTTTAGATAATCAAATTTATTACGCATCTGCTTCTTGTCAACGGTAAAATTATGAGTTGCTTTGAGGGTTTCAGCAACTTTGATCCATGAATTCGGCTTTAATGCACTACCTTCCTTCCCGTTCAATGAAACCTCAAGAATACAACTTTCCAAAAAGGTCTTCATAACATTGGGGTCCCTCCAACTTATCCTAGTTCGTTTATTTGGTTGTGTTTCCCCAATCTGTTCCATACCTAAAACAAGATGAAATCAACTGCCCTTTATCTCTATCATAAAGTAAAACAAGATGAAATCATCAAAACAACAAAAAAAAGGCAACTGATATTTATCTTGAAGTGCACATTTCCTCAACAACCTATTATGGAAATGCACATTTCCTCAACAACTGACATAGGCTAGAAATTCATATTTCTCAACAACTGTATTTCCCCACTCTCTAAATTTCCCAACAATCCACAATTTTGGGCTCAATTAAAGATGGACAACTATTAATATCAATTGATGCATATTAACATGAAGCAGCTACGTTCAAAAAAAACATGAAGCAGCTTCGTTCAAAAAAAAACATGAAGCAGTCTATTTCCTGAAACAAGAAATGCAAACAAAATTTTGTAGATCATCTTCCCATCACATCTTCTGTGAAAAGGTTTTAAAGCAGAACATAGTTTCTTTCATGTTGAAATATTTTTAGGGGAGATCTGTAAATTTGGGGAAATATGAAACCTGAAAAATCAGAAATTGAACCTGGCGAGAAAGGCGACGACGGCGGCGAGAAAGGCGACGGGAGGCGAGCGACGGGAGCCGGACGACGGGAGGCGGGCGACGGGAGGCGTGCGATGGGAGGCGTGCGACGGGAGGCGTGCGACGGGAGACGGGCGACGCGAGGCGGGCGACGGGAGAAAGGAACTGGAGAGAGAGAGAAGGGTCAGGAGAGATGAACGGGAGAGATGAACGGGAGAGAGAGAGAGAATGGACGAGATGAGAAAACAAATTGAGCGGGAGAGAGAGAAGGAGAAAAGACACTAGAGATAGGAAGAAAGAGAGAGGGGTAGGTAAGGGCAGCTGAGGTAATTTTTTGGGCTGAATGGGAAACATCTCAAAAATCTGAGCGATTCAGCTCATTAAGTACTCAGCCCATTAAGGGGCTGTTTACTTTTTTTCCATTAATACCTGAATGGATTAAGCTGTCTGAGTGGATTAATCTGTCTGATTTGAAAAAATATCCTGTTGTTTCTTTCTTTTCTGAATGAACTATCTGAATGATATAAATGACCATTTTACCCCTCAATATGAATTAAGTCCTTTTTTGATAAAAGACGGATTGAGCATTTTAGTTTATATAATCAATTCAAATTATATGACATAATATTTATTTTAATTTATATTATAATATATATTCATAAATCATATTATAATTTTCAGGTATATTTAAATAATTAGACAATATTTTATAAATATATTAAGTTATATTTTAATATATATATATATATAGTTATATTAATTTTTTAATAGTCAATATAAAAAAATCAATTTAAATAATATAACATAATATATTTTAATTTATATTATAATATATATTCATAAATCATATTATACTTTTCAGGTATATTTAAATAATCAGACAATATTTTATATTAAGTTATATTTTAATATATATATATATAGTTATATTATTTTTTTAATAGTCAATATAAAAAAATCAATTTAAATAATATAACATAATATATTTTAATTTATATTATAATATATATTCATAAATTATATTATAATTTTCAGATATATTTAAATAATCAGACAATATTTTTATAAATACATTAAGTTATATTTTAATATATATAGTTATATTAATTTTTTAATAGTCAATATAAGAAATCAATTTAAATAATATAACATAATATATATTTTAAATTATATTATAATATATATTCATAATTTATATTATAATTTTCAGATATATTTAAATAATTAGACAATAGTTTTAAAAATATATTAAGTTATATTTTAATATATAGTTATATTATTTTTTTTAATAGTCAATATAAAAAAATCAATTTATATAATATAAAATAATATATATTTTAATTTATATTATAATATATATTCATAAATCATATTATAATTATAGGTATATGTAAATAATCAGACAATATTTTTATAAATATATTAAGTTATATTTTATTATATATAGTTATATTAATTTTTTTAGTAGTCAATATAAAAAAATCAATTTATATAATATAAAATAATATATATTTTAATTTATATTATAATATATTTATATTCATAAATCATATTATAATTTTTCAGGTATATTTAAATAATCAGACAATATTTTTATAAATATATTAAGTTATATTAATTTTTTTATCAATAAATAGCTTATATTTTAGGAATTTTAAATGTATAATATTAATATATATTTTAAATTTATACTATATATACTTAATTATAATTAAGATTATATGATAATTTATACTATATATACTCAATTCTTTTATTATTAAAGAGGACAATTTTGGTAGATATGGAAAAGATTGCCTTAATTGTAGGACACCCCAAAAGTTTAATTTAAAAAGACATTATTAAGATCATTAAGAGAAAGAAATGAAAGAAAATATAAATGATCGACAGTTCGATTAAACATTGTTCGACAAGAAAAGTAAACAAACCCTAAGTAAAAAGTAAGAAAGGCCTTAGTGATTTTTTCACTAAATTCTAGTACTCATACCAAAATGTCCTTAATGAACAACGTTTGGAGTATGACTTTACCAATTTAATGTTCTACGTCCTTATTGCTCATTTATTTGTGATACTAAGATTAATTTATGAATATAATACAATATTGGAGCCACCACTTGAGCACTTGAGCCAAAAAGCAAGATATTTATTAATGTAGTACAATATTGGAGCCACAGCACTTGAGCCAAAAAGCAAGATATATTTTATTTTTGAGCATATGATGAATTTGTTCTTCGGCTTCTATTTTCAATGTAACTACTCATGGAATTATTAGATAATCTCTCTTTATATTTAAGACTTAAATATTTAGGATTCTCTCTTTTAATATGTCTCTCTTTCCATTCTTTGTGTTTTCGTTCTGATTATGAGAATAATTTATTAGAGATTCTCTCTTTTAAATGGGTAAATTTGCAAGTAGTTTTATGTTTTGGCAACTTGTTTTTTTTATTATTCTTGAGTAATTATCGGGTACTTACTGAGCCCACAAGCAGGAAATTATCGATTCTCCTACTAGTCGGGTCTTACCAATTCGGTTCTAAAATACTCAGTAGGCTTACCGAGCTGGTCTTGGTCCTGACATTAGAACCGATAGCTTACTGGTTCGATCCCAGGTCTACCCAGTAATATTATCGAATCTTACCCTTTAAGTCAATAACCGGCTCGATTCGGACCGATAGCAGGCATATTGGTGTCATTCAAGATTAAGAGTATTTTGATGATTTCAAGATTAGGAGTATTTTGAGGATTTCCAAAAATGGGATGGATGTTTTGAAAATGGCTTTGCTTTTTGGGATAAAACTCCAAGGAGCCTCTTAAGAAGATCTCAACCATATATTTCGGATAAATTAATGATCGACGGTTTATATTGAATCTTGTTAAAAAAAGATAACATCTTTATTTAATTTATTCTCTGATTTTTAAACATGGAAGCTGTTTCTAAAATCCAAAATATCATCCCCTGATTTTTGATTTTTTGATTTTTTTTATCTTTGATCTTGTTTCCTTTTTTTACTTTATTTGAATTTTGAACCCAACATCCATTAAAATCAATTATCCGAATTAATTCTCTTTTTTTTTTACCTTAACGCTACGTGTAAAAGGTAGATTTCACCTACATTCTTTTCTCTTTTGACAACCGAAGAGGTTAACAAATATATTATCTCAATGAAACTAAATAAATATGATGATAACTAGTTGCAATTTCATAGCTCCGACCACCTTATCAAGAATCTCCAAGTGACTTTGGTTCGTCCTTCGTCATTGATGGTGTAAAAGGAGATGGAGTGCCATCTGGACCCATTTTACTCTGAGATCATTGATGTAGGTGATGAATACATATCATGTTTTAATGTACTTGTGTGCAGTATATTTATTTCCACATTTGAGCATGGAGATGGTGACATTTTGAGCAAATGATTCCCTACTTATGTGTGCATGTTATGACACATTCCAATTTAGAATTTATTTAATTGCACTATATTTGTTCCCATATGTTATCCGGTGAAGGTAACAATTAGTGGTACTTGTCATCGTAGTTTTAATATACAATAGTGATAACACTTTTCATTTTTCTTATGTAAGAATTTCACATATATGTATTGTTCCGGTGACATTTTGTTCAAAAGTTTTTATTATTATTTTATTTTTTTATTTCCACGTTAGTGCATGTAGATGGTGATAATTTTATTCTTTCTGATTCCTAGCATGATTATTTGTTTGGCATATATGTTATTATGTTTTCGTTTCCACCTTATTATATGTATATGGTGACGTTTGTGTTTATATGTCACCGGGGTATTTTGTGTATTGCATATATATCGTGAAATTTGTAGTTGCACCTATTTTGAGATCTTGCAATATGGTTGATGACATTTTGTAAATCTGTTGCCAGTCCAACATGTGATTGTGGTGATATATATTCTGTTTTTGATATATTACTCTGCACTATATTTGTTGCTAGTTCGATGTGCGAATGTAGTAATATTTTGTCCAATTATTTTCATTACAATCTTCCCATATAGCGACAGTTTTATATCTTGACATGTCTTCCTTTTGATCATTTAGAACATGAATATAGGAAACATTTTGAATTCGCAAATGATGATGCAACGATGAAATTTGAGAAAAGATGACTACTTTTTTGGGCTAATGATTGTATAAAATGAAGGATTCGAATAATTAATATGGTCAATAGTTCCTTATTTTTTATTTATAATTATTCTGATAGTTATATGGTAGTCTAATAATTATTTCCCAAATTTAAATGGTAGAGATAAGTAGGGATGTCAACTTTACGCGTACCCGATCACACTCGTCGGATAAACCCGAAATCGGGTCGGGTATCGACTGAACCCGAAATTTTATGATCGGGTACGGGTAGGGTATGTGCATAATATATTACCCGATTATCCAACCCAATTACCCGATCCGCGTACCCGTTTGAATTATATAAATATATTATTATTATTATTATATAATACATAAATTTTATATTATTATATTATACATAAATATTATATCATATTATATATTATATATATATATTATTATGTAAGATATTATATTTTGAATACTTATTATACTAGATTGAATTTATTAATTACATTATATATATGATATATATATTAAAAAATATTTATATTCTTAAATATAAGGTATACGGGTACTCGAATACCCACTGGGTACCCGATTACCCGATGAGCAATACCGAAACTCGATCTGAATCAAATAAGATAAGGTATGGAGGAGGCATACTCGTACCCTACCCGACCCATTGACGTCCCAAGAGTTAAGAAACATCTTTGCCCCCACAAAATTGTAAACCATGTTTTTTCATTGTAGAGGAAACCAAACCAAACCAAACCAAACCAAATACACCCAATATATTTCACTCAGAATAGGGTCTGGGGAGGGTAAGATGTACGAAGACCAAGCCCCTAATTATTACGGTAGAGAGGCTGTTTCCGTGAAGACCTCAGCTTAGTGCACAACAAAATATTGAGTGATATATACAAAAGCATATGATTCGAAAAAGTTCAATACCATACCTTAGCCCATGGCTTAATCCACATGGGACTTACCTAAGAGGAATTTGGCTACTTCACTCTCGAAGAACTCCGCTCTCCATCTCCAGCTGCTGCCTGCCACTTCCACCACCTTGAGCATTGCTTCTATAAATTCATGCTACTTCCAGATGCCAAGGTAAGGACACTACTGTTAATACAGTCTTTCAAACTCTTTTTGATGAGAAGAATGAGGGAATTATCTGATTTGGGATTGTTATTTTCTAGTGTAACACCCCAAATTCGACAGTTATTACAGTGCTGTGAATCCCAATTGGAATCCACCAGGCTAGCATGCGCCAAAACAATCCCAGATCGACAAAATACAAGTATATTCCATATGAAGATGGATATATCGAAACAATACAAATACAAGAGAATACAAATGCAATGGAAATGAAAAAAATACATCCGGAAGCAAGAAGACTCGAGCCTTTGACTAGTATCCCTTATAGAAGTATATAATAATTTGTGGTAAAATAGGAGATTGAGGTACATGTGTGGGGGTTGGAAAAATAATCCATGGAAATATAATAATAAATATATTATTATTATATATTATACATAAATCAGGAAATGTATGAAGATAACAGAAAATGTGTGAAGATAACAGAAAATCAGTTTGGATTTATGCCTGGAAGATCGACCATGGAAGCAATTTATCTTATCCGGCAGTTGATGGAACATTATCGAGATAAAAAGAAAGATCTGCATATGGTTTTTATTGATTTAGAGAAGGCATATGATAAAGTACCAAGAGAAGTACTTTGGTGGGCCTTAGCAAAGAAGGGTGTATCGCGGAAATATATTGACATTATAAAGGACATGTATGAGGGAGCTAGTACAAGTGTACGTACTAATGTTGGGAGGACAGAAGAATTCCCTATTACGATTGGGGTGCATCAAGGATCTGCTCTTAGTCCTTTTCTCTTGCCATAGTCATGGACGAATTGACAAGAGAAATTCAAAATGACGTTCCGTGGTGTATGATGTTCGCAGATGATATTGTGTTGATTGATGAAACGAAGGTTGGAGTGCAATGTAAATTGGAACTTTGGAGGATACTTTGGAAGCTCGAGGCTTTAGGCCGAAAGGTATAAGATCAATATATGGAGTGTAGGTTTAGCGAAAATAGTGATAGAAAGGCGGGATGATCACATTTGATGGGAAAGTTGTTCATGGATCCACTTTCTTTCGGTATTCGATCTATTATCCAAAAGGATGGAGAGCTAGATGGCGATGTGGCTCATAGAATAAAGGCAGGGTGGTTGAAGTGGAAGAGTGCCACAGGGGTTTTATGTGATCCTGGCATGTCTCATAGATTAAAGGGTAAATTTTACCGCACGGCAATCGGGCTCACAAGTTATATGGCACCGAGTGTTGGGTCAGAAACAGTTGTTACGCTCAAAAGATGAATGTGGCGTAGATGCGTATGCTACGATGGATGTGTGGGCATACAAAAAGGATCGGCTCAAATGAGGTGATCGGGAGAGAAGGTAAGAGTTGCGTCTATAGAAGACAAGATGATGGAGAATCGATTACGATGGTTTGGTCATGTGAGAAAAAGACCTATTGATGCCCCAGTGAGGAGGCTAGAGAGTTGGGGAACAAGTAATGTTGTGAAAGGTAGAGGAAGACCCAAGAAAACTTGGATAAAGATGATTGAAAATGATATGCGGTTTCTTGGAATTGGAGAAAGTATGGCGATGGAGAGGCAAATGTGGCGGGAAAGAATATGGTGGGTGGATGGAGTCTGATTCCTTTTTTTTTTTTAATTTCTTTTTTTTTTATTTCATGTTATCTTTTAATTTATTTTTCAGGATTTTTATTTCTTTTTTCTTTTTTCTTTTTTTTTTCTTTTTTTTACATTCATTCTCTTTTTTTATTTGCTTTTTTCTCTACTTTTTCCCTATTTTTCCTTTTATGTTATTTATGTAACGATTGACGGTTTCAAAGTTTGATTCATGTTAGCCGACCCCAAATCATTTTGGGACTAAGGCTTAGATGTTGTTGTTGTTGTATATATTATACATAAATATTATATTATACTCCCTCCGTCCACAATCAATGTTCCCTTTTTGCCATTTTGGTATGTCCACAAAAAATGTTCCCTTTCTATTTTTAAACACTACCCCACAATAAAATTTACTAAAATATTCTTATAATTTTTATATATTCACACATTTTACCAGGCTGACCCACATATTAACATTAAATTACTTTTAATGTGGGACCCAAACTCCACTCACATCATATTCATCTAACATATTATAAATATTTATTATACTAAATTGAATTTATTAATTAAATTATATATATTATTATATAAAATATTATATTTTAAATATTTATTATACTAAATTGAATTTATTAATTAAATTATATGTATATATGATATATATTAAAAATATTTATATTCTTAAATATAGAGTATACGGGTACCCGAATACCCATTGGGTACCCGATTACCCGATGGGCAATACCCGAACCCGATCCCGAAATCAAATAGGGTAGGGTATGGAGAAGGCATACCCGTACCCTACCCGACCCATTGACATCCCTAGCCAGTTGCGGCCCCGTGTGCTGATCCTTCACAATAAACTAATGAGGATAAAACTCGATAGTTGCAGAGTTTGCCTTAGTGAATTGATGCACAAACAATAAATTTTGGGAGCAGTAGGGACGCGGAGAACATCAGTAAGCCGAAAACGATGATTATCATAGTAGTCAATAGCGATTAGCGGCCCGTAGCGGTCACGTGCCCATTTAGCTATATAACGATAGCGGTACAATAGCGGCCGCTAAATTCAAATATATCGACAAGTTTGTAAAAAAATGACATATATATATGTATAAGGCTAAAATGTTTCTGGGGTCCCTTAACTTAATTTCAGATAACGATTTAGTCCTTTATCTTTTTTTTGTCCCAACTAAATCCTTTATCTTTCCAATTTTAAGTAAAGTTAGCCTTTTCCGTTGGTCTCTGTTAACCGTTGTCCAGGTGGCTGTTAAGTTGCTGACTATCAACATTCCTACATGTCAAATCCCTAACCTATGTGTCAATTTCCTAACCAAGAGTGTTTTTACTTCAGAATTAAATTAGAATTTTTATAATATAATATTTACTTTTTAATTACAATTTTCATTTAAATAAAAATATTTAATGAGAAATTAATTTTTTTAATAATTAAATATAACTTTTAACCAATATTTTTTTTTTATTTCTTCTCTCTCTCTCTCTTCCACCAGTTTCGCTCTCTCCTGTATGTATATATACAAAACCACTGTTCTTCATCAATTCATAAGGTAAATCGGATTTTTAACCCCCGAATCATGGTCTGCGCATAGGGTTGTAGATCGGTCGTTTGCAAGTCGATTGATGGCACTCGATTGATCTGTCCACCACATCGAGTGCGAAACGGAGGCGGGGTTGGGAGAAGACCATGAACCCCAAAAGGACGATAAAAACGCAGAGGCGTTGGCGAAATCAAATCCAAAGACGAGCCACCGAAACCCATGCGATTCAAAAACCACCGACGGGATCGAAAACTAACAAAACCAAAGCAAGGATCCAAGGCGGAATCCTGTAGGAGAAAGACGGAGCCGCCACCTGCACCGAAAATCACCACCAAGAAACGGACGATTCAAAGGGTGGCCGGCGGCTACCATCGGCCACAGCCGTCGGCCGAGGAGAAACCTAGAATAGGTTGTGTGTGTAAATCGCTGCAGCCGCCGGTCGAGGAGAAATCTAGAATAGGTTGTGTGTAAATCGCCCCTGCAGTGTGTGTAAATCGTTCCAGAGGGGACAGTTTGGCATTTCGAATTAAAAACACTTGGTCAAAATATCAGGACATGTAGATCTGAATTAAAAACACTCTTGGTTAGGAAATTGACACATAGGTTAGGGATTTGACACGTAGGAATGTTTATAGCCACGTAGGTGATAGTCAGCAACTTAACAGGACAACAGTTAACGGAGACCAACGGAAAAGACCAACTTTGTTTAAAATTGGAAAGATAAAGGACTTAGTTGGGACAAAAAAAGATAAAGGACTAAATCGTTATCTGAAATTAAGTTAAGGGACCCCAGAAGCATTTTAGCCTATATAAAACAAGTAAGACAATAACTAAATTCATTAAAGTGAAAACAAAGTTTAGGTCATTAATCGTCATCAAAGAAGAAACGTCAAATGGAAATCGATTACTAGAATAAAAAACATTAAGAGCAAACAAAGTCTAGTTCAAATGTTCAATTAAATTTAATCATCTAAAATATTGATGCCAAAGTCATCATCGGAATCAGATTCGTCAATATCACAAGCTTTGTAGGCTTCGGCATCTTTTTCTTCTTCACTTTCCTCATCAAAATCGAAATCTCCTTCATCTATCAGTTGCATTTTCCCTTTCCCTTTGGACTTTGATGTTGATGAACTTCCCTTCCCATTCCCTTTGGACTTTGATGTAGATGAATCTTGTGATTTTCTTAAGTTATACAAAGGCTCATTCACACCACTAGCTCTTGCAACATCACCCCATGTCAAATCATCACCATCATGAACCGGAGCATCCTCCTCTTCATCGTCAAATATTTCTGCCAACCATTCATTGGGATCCACCACACTTATTTCATCAAGAATTATTGGATCAATTGTGTCCCGACAATCATACTGACGTCGCAAAGCTCGATTATACTTTATATATACCAAATCATTGAGCTTTTGCTGCTCCAATCTATTTCTTTTTTTCGAATGAAGCTGCACAAATGCAATACTTATTAGCTACATATATTTTGTTAAGTTAAAATACTTGTAAGCTTAATTACTTACATGTTCAAACACGCTCCAATTTCTTTCACAACCAGAAGAGCTACAAGTAAGACTGAGTACTTTAATGGCGAATTTTTGTAATGTTGGCGCTGAAGTTCCATATTGACTCCACCAATGAGCTTACAAACAAAAAAGAAAAAAATCTTTTAGATAGCAAATAGTTTATGGTTTTTTTGGTGTTTGTGTTCCACAACGGAAAAACTAACTTTAAATTCTTTTTATCTGGCGCATACGAGTTTCTCATCTTGATTGCCATATGAATTCCAAAAAGCTTTAGTGCTTTTGTATAAAGAACTAGCTCGTTGTGTATCCCTGCTTCCTCCTCCTCGTCACGTGACAATCTTTTGATACACGAGAACAATCCTTCTTTGACTTCTGCATTTTTCTCAACCTCCCCATTCTTATAATAATAAGCAGGGTTTAAGTAATACCCGGCTTCATGGAGTGGCCTGTGAAGTTGACAATTCCACCTATTATCAATTATGTTGAAGATCTCTATGTATGTGTCTTCATATTTCCAAATGCGGCGGCAATTTCTTCCTTCGCTCGATCCATGACCTCATAAATATACCCCATTGGGGGGTTTTCCTCCCCATCCACTAAACGAAGCACATGTATCATTGGGCCAGCCACTTTAACAGCATACACAACCGAATTCCAAAAAGAAGGCATCATAATGATACTAACAACTTGTTTGCCTCCAACTTCTTTTGCAAATTTGCTTTTCGTCGAAATATCAGAAGTAAACATACTTCTTAAATTTTTCTTCTGTTTGTGAAAACGACTCAATGTGAGAAAAGCTGTAGCAAAGCGTGTCGTGGCAGGCCTCACCATATCTCCGATGGCCTGTGAAATCCCGCATCATATTCAACACCATGGTCCGATTGTAGATATATGTATTAATTTGGATGGCTCGCTCAAATGTTCTCTTTAAGTCGGGCAATTTGAAGATGTCTTCAAATATCAAGTCGAGACAATGAGCTGCGCATGGTGTCCAATATAAATATGGATACTTATCCTCCAAAAGCTTGCCGGCTAGAACGTCGTTGCTTGCACTATCTGTGACCACTTGGACCACGTCATCCGGCCCCACTTTTTGAATGAAATGATCAAGCAACTCAAACATTTGCCCAGTGTGAGAGTAACTAGAAGCATCTACTGACTCGAGAGTAACTAGAAGCATCTACTGCCCAGTGTGAGTAACTAGAAGCATCTACTGAATCGACAAACATGCTCCCCCGAGGCGTATTTATCAAAAAATTGATCAAAGACCTTCCCTTTCTATCTCTCCATCCATCAACCATTAAAGAACATCCATAGACAAATTTTTCTTCTTCATTATCTTTCAACAGTGATTTAGTGTGCTTGATTTCTTCCTCTAACATTGGCACTCTCGCCTCGTGATAAGTAGGAGGTTTCATTCCAGAACCATACACACCAATTGCTTCAATTGTTGGTCCCAAACTATCATATCTAAGGGCATTAAATGGAATACCTGCATCATACATCCACCGGCAGAACTTCCTAACAACATCAAATCTCAATTTTTTTTGAGCTTCATTAAATTGTGAGCTCCCAACTTGATTCCCTCCTTTCTTTCCGATTGGTTGTCCAGATGGTTGTAAGTATAGATTGATGGGCCCCAATTGTTTAGATTTTTTGCTCAATTGTTGACTAGGATCAACAGTCGGTCTCTTTCCATGCTCGTTCTCCTCATCTTGTTTTTGCTCTTTTAAAACACTTTCGTCAAAATGAGGTATAGACTCCATAGATTCTTTGACTCTTTTTTTCATCGCAAAATGCTCAATATATGCCTGCTTAACAAATTTTGGAACTTTTGTACATTTTGCTACATCCCGATTATCTCCAGCAAGATGATGCTTATGCCTTGTGATTCCACCCCTTGTAATTTTAGAACAATAATTGCATCGAATTCCTGCACCGGCTCATAAACTAATTTACCATGGATCCATCCTGGATCCACCTCTTTTTCGGAATTTTTACTTGACATAACAAAAAAATTATCTGCAAATCAAAAAAATTGAAGTTAGACTACTACCGAGTTAAGGAAATAAATTAATGTGTACAAAAAAAACTGCATGCTACAATATATGCAAAAAACTCCTCTGCCCAGATAATTAATGCAAACAAAATGAAAACTACCTGCAAAGTAAAAAAATAAAAAACAGAATGTTAAGGTAAAAAAATAAAAAACAAGAATGCTAGAATAACAATACTATCTGGGCTGGGTAGACGAGGAGAAAAAAAAGAAACAACAAAAAAAACCTACAACACTATCTGGGCAGTGGGCAGAGGAGGAGAAAAAAAGAAACAAGAAAAAAAAAAACTACAATACGGGCAGCGGGCAGAGGAGGAGAAAAAAAAGAAACAAGGAAAAAAAACTACAATACTATCGCAGAGGAGGAGAAAAAAAGAAACAAGAAAAAAAAAATTTACTTCAAAAAGCAGAGGAGGCGACGGCTGAGGCACTGGGCGGCGGTGAGGAGGGCTGAGGCACTGGGCGGCGGCGGCGAGGGGGAGAGATGAGTGGCGGCGGCGCAGAGGAAAATACTTAGAATGAAAGAGAAAGAAAACAAACGGGAGTCGGGAGGGTTATTATTTAAAAAAAAGAAAAAGAAAGAAAGAAAAAAGCGGGGGAGTCGTCGGGAGGGTAACACGAACTAGGGCTGGGCCCTCTATTATTAAAAAAAAGAAAAATTAGCGGCCTCTAAGGCCGCCATTGCTATGCTGAGTTAGCGATAATAGCGGCGGTTCGCGGCCGCTAAGCATAAACACCTTGTGAAAAGCGATCGGTAGCGATAGGCGGCCGCTTCGCGTCGCTAACCGCTATAGCGGACATCGCGGCCGCTATTGACTACTATGTGTAATCGGCAAATCAGTGCCATCGGTAAGCTGCACAGTTTCGGTCCCATCATACTCGGAGTGAATAGATAAATTTGCCAGGTTCGGAGTTATGTTGTGCGAAGCGCCAAAAAATCGATGAGCCATGAGGTGGAGGGCTGATTGCGAATTGGAGACCGAACCGCATTGATTTGTGGAAAGAACTTTCTGCAATTTGGTGCAATATGTCTAGGTGTGTTGCATAGTTGACAGCATAATTCTTCACGATTATTTGAATAAGACCTGCCACAGTTACAATTCTGATAATAGGAACGCTGTCCGCGTCCACGATTTGGTGGAAATCGCGATGAATTTGGACGAGGTGAGGAGCGTCCACGTCCACGCTGAGAAGACGAGACTTCTGCATAATTGCCAGTCGCCATTAAGGACGCCTGCTGAGCATCCAATGAGTTGAGGTACAGCTCCTGTAGGATGTCACGAAGTTCAGAGAACGAGAGAGACCTCTCTCGAGCGCGGATAGACGCCGCGATTTCGCGAAAGCGCGAACCAAGAACTGTAAGAACATATAAGGTCGACAGAAGTTTTGAGAATTAAAGAGAAGGTCACGGAAGTCATCGTCACAAACGGGTTTATCAATAATAGTCAATTCATCTGCTTTAATCTTAACGGACGATAGGTATTCATCAACCGAACGTGAGCCAACCGCAACTCGAGCAAATTCATCTTTCAACTGCATAACGCGAGCACGTGAACAACTCGCATATGTACGAGATAAGCACTCCAGGCTTCGGCTGAAGTAGTGGTCGTGGAGACTAAGGGAATAATGGCTTCCGTCAGAGAGCATAGGATGGCAGCGAGGATCATTTGATCCTGTTGGAACCAATTATTGTATTCCTTTGATGGATTTTCAGCATCAAGAGAAGGGGCTTTTGTGCGGCCATCGACAAAACCGGCGAGATCATGACCGTTTAAGATGGCGGCGAACTGTGCTCGCCAAGAGGGATAGTTGGTGGAGGAGAGTTTGATGGGAAGGGGATGCCCACCATCAATGGATATCACCGGCGGCGAGGAGGAGCTATCGGCAGTGGTGGTGTCAGATCTAGCCATGGCTGCGGGAAAGGAGAGAAGTTGGGATTAGCTAAGTTTTTTGTGCGGCGGCTGATGATAGAGATAATTAGCGGCGGATATTTGCTATGAGAATAGGGTGTACCGGTAACTTTGTTCCTGGCTATGCTCATGCCCAATATCTGCTTAGCAGCCCCTAGGTCCTTCATCTCGGACTCTCTGGACAGCTACTTCTTAAGGTTGTTGATCTCCTGCATGTCGGATCCAGCAATCAACATGTCATCAACATACAATAACAGGATGATGTATGAGGAGCTAAATTTCTTCAAAGTAACAACAGTGATCCATCTCACTTCTGTGATACCCACTCCTTTGCATGAAGCTATCAAACTTCAAGTACCACTGTCTTGAAGCTTGCTTTAAACCATACAGACTTTTCTTCAGTTTGCACACCAGATTTTCCTTACCAACTGTGGGAAAACCCTCTGGCTGTGCCATGTAGATGTCTTCTTTCAGGTCGCCATGGAGAAAAGCTGTTTTCACATCTAACTGTTGTAGATGGAGATCTTCAGAGGCTATAATACCCAAGACCGTTTTGATTGTAGTCATCTTCACAACTGGAGAGAAGATCTCATTGTAATCAACCCCTCTCTTCTGTTGGAACCCCTTGACCACCAATCTTGCCTTGTATCATTTGATGCCATCAATCTCATCTTTGACCCGAAACACCCATTTGTTTTGCAATGCTTTCTTCCGTGCTGGTAATTTTACTAAGGACCAAGTCTGGTTCTTGTAAAGCGAGCTCATCTCATCCTTGACACGTTTTTTGTGTAACTATCGCAAGTGCACGATATCGTATCAAGTAGTAAAGTGGACTTTTTGAGTCCGGTTTATCGATCCCACAAGGAAGTTATGTTATAATTTGAATTATACACTATTAGTCTATTTTTATAGATACTTAAGATGAGTGAAACACACAATTAAAAAGTTTGGTTTAATAATTGCAAAGAAATTGCAATAATAGTTCTAATATTATAAGGAAATAAAAAGATAGCAATATTAATAGATTGATTATCGATAAAATGAAATAGTTGGGATTACAAACTTAGTTCGTCATTAGTTATAAAAGATGTATTGGAGATCATAAGATGAATTTACTTATTATGTTGTGTAGATTCGATTTTCCTTAAAAAGACGGTTTCTCTTTCGAACTATAAACGCCCTTACATTTTGAATCACTCCACTATATTTCTATGTTGATTGGCTTCAATACATAGCATTAGGATTTGTGAAAATAACTCAATGAATCATCTAAGGACTATGGGTATATTTCTATCCCCTAGAACAACTTAGAGTGAAGATCATTTGATCTAATCAAACATATTTTCTTTAGAAACATATGAAGATCATAAATATCTTCATTAATTGGCCAAATAAATAAAGATTGTTAAAACAATGAAAATCACACACAATAATAAGTAATTCATAATATATCTTTATACAAACATAAATAACATGACTAACCTTGTTTATAATCCCTACTTAATATACTTAGCACATAAAGGGTTTAATAAAGATATTACAAGCTTTGGTGGTCATTCTTAGTTGAATCAAGAGAAAGAATTGATCCTAACTCCTTAGTAGATAAAGGAGATAGAAACAATAAACTCTCCGAACAACATATGTTGTACCACACTAACTAAGATCACTCAAGAACACAAGTGTGTTCTTCACACAAAAAGAAAAGTTTACAAGAAAATGGAAAATTATATGATGAATGGTGAATGATGAAGGATCTAAGGGGTCTATTTATACACCTAAAGTCATCTAATAGCTCCAAAACTACAACATTATTACATTAGATCGGATCAATGCCACCCATCCCTCAATAATACACAAAAAGTATAAAAATTAGACAAATCATAGTAATCACAAGAGTTACTAGTAACATTCAGAGTTACTAGTAACTAGGTGACTTACGGCCGTAACTTCCCGAATGTTACGGCCGTAACGTGGCTTCGTAAATTTGCTCATTTGAAGCTTTGATAGTTACGTTTTCAGCCTGAATTCCTCGGACTTTGCGTTTTGCCCCGGATCTTCTTCTGATGATAACTTTTGATATATAACTCGATTTTGAATCCGGAAAACCGCCGAATTCGTCTCGGAAAGCCCTACAACATGAATATATCAAAATTCAATAAATAGAATATTTATTAAACATGTTGTTTCTTGAGTAATTCGATTATTTAATCCGATCATCATCCGATAAAAATAAAATTATTAAAACTAATAAATTAAAAGCAAAAACGAGTAGACTAGCTCAATTATGGGTGAATTTTATCGATACAAACCATGGATAAGTGTACAAAAATGACACTTATCACACCCCAAACTTGAATTCTTGCTAGTCCCGAGCAAGACTCTTTATTATTCACTCTCCAAAAATAAAAATAAAAAAATAAGAAAATTAATACACACATAAATTAAAACATAAAAAGAAAAGGAGATCAAAATGCCATTAATAAACAACAACCACTTTATACGGTAGATAGAAATGAATCAAGATTCAAAATAAATCTACTAATATTTTTGAAGTTAAAACACGGTTTTATTTTGTAATTCCAAAATGTAAGGTTTTCCCCCAAAAGGTTGATTATTTCTTTCCCACTCGTGATACACACGACTCCCTTTAATGGTTGCTCTCGATCACTCGCTTATTTTTCGACTCAATATGAAGAAGAATTTCATTGGCGTCATCAAATATTGTGATTTTTACAAAATTGAGTGTATTGAAATTCACCGCTAATTAATTCAAATCGCTCATAAACTACATCACTTTTAGTGATAGCTTTCACACCGTTATTTGCTAACGTGTAGCTCTTTTCACTAACACAATTTCTATCTCATTTTTTTTTTCGTAAAAAGGTGATAGCTTTCACACCGTTATTTGCTAACGTGTAGCTCTTTTCACCAATTTTTCCTGAGACGGCAGCTACGCACCAACAATGGTTAGTCATTTATTTTTCGCAAATTTTAAGACTTCCAAAATTAGCATTTATTCTTTCTCAACACTTCTCCTTTTCGTCATTTATTTTTTTTAGGTGATAGCTTTCACACCGTTATTTGCTAACGTGTAGCTCTTTTCACCAATGACTCCTTTTTTTAGGGAATAGAATTTTTGCAGAAAATCATTTTTTAGTTAAGCATGAAAAATCAAAAACTCCACAAATTAAGTAAATTTCAGTTTTATTTTTCATCAACCAATTGATTCTTCTTTTCTCAAGGTAACGAATGACTCGATTTTATATGATAATTACAAGGCTTGGAAAGAGAGATTAAGGCTCAAAAAATTTTGGAATATACAATTTTTTTTTTACCGGTTAAAACGATTTTAGAAGTTTGTATATAGCTAATTTATTGGTGTTATGGCCAGATCTAAAAATCTCAAAAATCAAAATACTATAAATATATATATAAATATATATATATAAAAAAAAATTAAGGCAAATAACCAAATCAACCAAAACACACCAAAATTATTAAACAAACCACACCAAAATTACAACACACCAAAATACTAAAACAAACCACCCCCAAACTTGAAAATAAAACTGTCTCGCTTTAAAAATAAAATAAAAATCAATGCGAAAAGCAGAATACTCCTGTTAAGAAAGTTGATGTCTGAGCCTAACGCCTTTTAGAATCTGCAAGAGAATAAATATACGAGGCACACACAAAAGAAAATAAAATATACTCGTAAGTATAACATAATTTTTTAGATGCGCATCAAGAAAGTCCGAAGAGTCGCCTTACGCTGCCATCAAAGTTTTTATAAAATCAAAACACTAAATAAACATTACAGTAATGAAATAAAAATACATAAATCGTGAATAGATGCGCGTCAAGAGATCAAGAAGAAACTCCTTAAGCTGCCATCATTTAGCACGATTATTACACACGACAAAAAGTAAAAATACAAGGGTCCGATACATGGGTTATCAAAGGGAGAGGAATGAATCTACTTTTCGCTTTCTCACGGTAAAATCTTCTACCTGCATAATTTTAGCTAGAGTGGATCTCGTTGAGGAACAAATTCATTGAGTTTTTCGATTAGTTCTTAGGTGTTGTTGCAACGACTATGATTCGTTTTGCGTTCGGAAATAAATCCTTTTCACAGAGTAGTCGATGAAAGACAGTAAACCATCAAAGAAACCATTGACATTAAGCATTCCTATTGGTTTTTGATGAACATTTAGTGGGCTCTGGTAACCACATGAAAAAGTTCCTCAAGTGTGCCAAAACCACCGGGAAGGGCGATAAAGGCGCGTAATTATTTATCATGTGAGTTATGCGATCTTGCATATTCACAGATCTAAACTCATCTCCAATAGTTGACCGGTGATTTTACTTTCGGCAGGTTTTGGGATTACTCCCAACACTCTTACTCCTTCCATATAGGCGTACGGCCTTCGCCCCATTAATCCTAGACTTCCTCCTCCGTAAACTACATGAATGCATTTTCTCCTAAGGTACGACCCAAGTTGTGGGTCATTGATGAAGCATGCCTCTTTTCCGAACTAGATCCACCAAAATGCAGATGTAAAATTTTTTTGTTGAAGATGATGACTCCATTTTTGAAAAGAGAAAAAAAAAATTTTAGAGAGAAACAGAGAAAAGTGCGAGTTTGAGGGATGAATGAAAGAAACCAGTAGAAAGTTTATTTATAGAAGAAAAAGAAGGTAAAAATTGTTTAACAAGTTTGTGATTGCGTTTGATTGTGCTTCAACTACTCAATAGAATAATGAAAGCTTTTATCGCGTATCACAATTTTTTATTCAGAAAATCTCACCACACGACAAAAATAAAAGATACTTACGCGTATGTACGTAGTTGTGATTGTGGCTCACATCTTCCTCTGATTTTACGTTCAGAAACGGCCTAAACGCCTTCTATGAGTCGGGGAGAAGCTTCCCATCCAATTTTCTTACAAATTGGCAAACAGGGTCTTTTAACGTCAGATTCCCAAGACGTTGTTCATATTCTGGTTTGAATTTATTCCACAAACATTGAATTCCGTAATACACAAGTCCACTAGGATGCGTGTCAAGAGAAATTTCGATATTATCTAAATTCTCCTTATTCAGACCATCATTAATGAACTGAATTTTATCTTCTCTGTTTGTAGATGGAATTCCTAAAGATCGACATTTTGCATTACAGTTCCATCTAGCACATTTATAGCAAAATACTAGAATCTTTGCTCGTCGTTTCTTGGCATATGAACTTTTTCCAAGCCCTCGTAAAAATCTAGTTGGTTTTTCGTGAATTCACCTTCTATTCTTACTTTGGCTTCGATAATGAATCTTATGTCAAAAGGTATGCTTTTATTAGTAAGCAACCTCATCCTTTCAAGCCTTGTCTTGTAAATTTTTAAAATTGCATTTTTGCTTAGAAAGGAAATCTTTTTCAATTTTAAACAATGTTTCATCCATGATAAAAAAACAAAAATAAAAAGACAATGAAAATAATTTAAAAAAATAAAAATATATACAAATATCGGTTGTTGTGGGAAATCGAAAAATCCGACTTTAATAGTCACGAGTACCGTTATCCGCCACTTGACCGACAAACACAATTTAGTACTAAGTTACAACGTCGAAATTTGTACCTACAAAAATAGTTTATAATGTAAGATTTCAAATATAACTTATACTTCCCAAAGAACGGCGCCAAAAACTTGACACGTTTTTTGTGTAACTATCGCAAGTGCACGATATCGTATCAAGTAGTAAAGTGGACTTTTTGAGTCCGGTTTATCGATCCCACAAGGAAGTTATGTTATAATTTGAATTATACACTATTAGTCTATTTTTATAGATACTTAAGATGAGTGAAACACACAATTAAAAAGTTTGGTTTAATAATTGCAAAGAAATTGCAATAATAGTTCTAATATTATAAGGAAATAAAAAGATAGCAATATTAATAGATTGATTATCGATAAAATGAAATAGTTGGGATTACAAACTTAGTTCGTCATTAGTTATAAAAGATGTATTGGAGATCATAAGATGAATTTACTTATTATGTTGTGTAGATTCGATTTTCCTTAAAAAGACGGTTTCTCTTTCGAACTATAAACGCCCCTTACATATTGAATCAATCCACTATATTTCTATGTTGATTGGCTTCAATACATAGCATTAGGATTTGTGAAAATAACTCAATGAATCATCTAAGGACTAGGGGTATATTTCTATCCCCTAGAACAACTTAGAGTGAAGATCATTTGATCTAATCAAACATATTTTCTTTGAAACATATGAAGATCATAAATATCTTCATTAATTGGCCAAATAAATAAAGATTGTTAAAACAATGAAAATCACACACAATAATAAGTAATTCATAATATATCTTTATACAAACATAAATAACATGACTAACCTTGTTTATAATCCCAACTTAAGAAACTTAGCCCATAAAGGGTTTATTACACATATTACAAGCTTTGGTGGTCATTCTTAGTTGAATCAAGAGAAAGAATTGATCCTAACTCCCTTAGTAGATAAAGGAGATAGAAACAATAAACTCTCGAACAACATATGTTGTACCACACTAACTAAGATCACTCAAGAACACAAGTGTGTTCTTCACACAAAAAGAAAAGTTTACAAGAAAATGGAAAATTATATGATGAATGGTGAATGATGAAGGATCTAAGGGGTCTATTTATACACCTAAAGTCATCTAATAGCTCCAAAACTACAAAGATTATTACATTAGATCGGATCAATGCCACCATCCCCTCAATAATACACAAAAGTATAAAAATTAGACAAATCATAGTAATGCCAGAGTTACGGCCGTAACATTCGGGAGTTACGGCCGTAACTAGGTGACTTACGGCCGTAACTTCCGAATGTTACGGCCGTAACGTGGCTTCGTAAATTTGCTCATTTGAAGCTTTGATAGTTACGTTTTCACCTGAATTCCTCGGACTTTGCGTTTTTGCCCCAGATCTTCTTGGATGATAACTTTTGATATATAACTCGATTTTGAATCCGAAAACCGCCGAATTCGTCTGGAAAGCCCTACAACATGAATATATCAAAATTCAATAAATAGAATATTTATTAAACATGTTGTTTCTTGAGTAATTCAGTTATTTAATCCGATCATCATCCGATAAAAATAAAATTATTAAAACTAATAAATTAAAAGCAAAAAACGAGTAGACTAGCTCAATTATGGGTGAATTTTATCGATACAAACCATGGATAAGTGTACAAAAATGACACTTATCAATCCTCTATGGCCTTCTTCCACTGTATGGAATCTTTCATCCTCAAAGCCTCTGGATAAGATTCTGGTTCCCCATTTTCTGTCAACAACAAGTAATTTGCTGATGGATTGTATTTTTCAGGAGGCTTAGAAACTCTGGTGGATCTCCTGATCCAGTGTGATTCAACTGGCTGAGGCTGTACCGGAGAAGATGATTCTTCATCCTCTGAGCTTTCACCTATCTCTGGAGTGCTGACAAGTTTTACAATGTCGTCAACTGAGATTTCTTCTAACTCAACTTGATCTTTCTTTTCTGGTTGCTTATCACTGCCCAAGCTTTTTATAAATTTATCCTTATATAAATCACTCTCGTTGAACACCACATCTCGGCTTCTGATAACTTTCTTGTTCTCGTTATCCCAGAAGCGGTACCCCATGTCATCCAACCCGTAACCTATAAAGATGCATTTTCTTGCCTTTGCCTCTAGCTTGTCTCTCTCCGAATCTTTAATTTTGACATATGAGACACAACCGAAAACTTTCAAGTGTTTGAGCGAAATCTCGCGACCTTGCCATTCCTCTTCTGGAATCTTGAACCCTATGGGGACCGAGGGTCCTCTGTTGATTAAATATGCAGCTGTGTAGACCGAATCTACCCAGAACATCTTGGGTAAACCTGCATGCAGTCTCATGCTTTTAGCCCTCTCGTTCAATGTTCGGTTCATCCTCTCAGCTACTCCATTTTGCTGAGGTGTCTCCGGAACTGTCTTCTGCATTCTGATTCCCTGGTCAGCACAGTAATCAACAAATTCTTTGCTACTGTATTCGCCCCCATTGTCTGATCTGAAACACTTGATTTTCAAGTTTGTTTCATTTTCCACAATAACTTTCCATTTCTTGAATGTACTAAATACTTCAGATTTGTGCTTCAAGAAATAAACCCAAACCTTTCGTGTGCTGTCGTCAATGAAAGTAACATAATACCTGGAACCTCCCACTGAAGAAACTGAAGTGGGACCGTATCCATCTGAATGAACTAACTCCAACTTCCCGGTCTTGGGCGGTTGTCCCATCTTTGCAAAAGTAACTTTCTTCTGTTTATCGAGAACACATGGCTCACAGAAGTCAACTGTCACGCTCTTCAAATCTGGAATCTTCCCTTTGGAGGCTAGTATCTTCATCCCCTTCTTACTCATATGCCCAAGTCGTTGGTGCCATAGAGTGGATGTCCCTGTTTCTTCTACAGCGTGTGCTTCAGCATTATAAACTTCCACCATATAAAGTGTACCCCGCTTCTGACCTCTAGCAACAACTAAGTTTCCCTTTGTCACCTTCCATTGATGATCACCAAAACTAACATGGTGACCTTCATCATCAAGCTGCCCCACTGATACATCCTCTTCAGGTCTGGAATGAACTTGACATTCTTCAAAGTCCAATTTGCACCCAAAGTTGTCTTGAGGACCGCATCCCCAACACCAGTAATATCCAGGCTCTTGTTGTCTGCTAATCTGACCTTCCCTCTGTTCTGCCGGAAATTCCGCATTACTTCTCTGGAATGACTAGCATGGAACGACGCACCAGAATCCATGATCCAGGATTCTGTTGAGTTTTCGACACAACAAATGAGCGCATCATCTTCAGAATCTGCTGCCATATTCACTTCCTTCTTGCCTTTATCTCCCGAAGGTTTTGGGCACTGATTTCTGAAATGACCTTTCTGATCAGGTAATATCCTTCCTGTTCTTCGATTGACCTCTCTTTCTTGACTTTGATCTTCCTCTACCACCGCCTCCTCTGTTAGACCTTCTTCCTCTTTCTTCAGTATTTAGAAGACTACTGGAAGCTTCTCCGGCACTCCGTCTGCGCACATCCTCACCAAGGATTAAATCGCGAATACCTTCGAATGATAGCTTAGCACCTCCGGCTGAACTGCTGACTGCCGTCACTGTACCGGACCAACTATCGAGCAAGGATGATAATAGTAGCAACGCCATGACTTCATCCTCAAATCCAATATCAACGGAAATCAACCTTGAGATGATTGAATTGAATTCGTTAACATGATCGGTCACCGAGCTACCCTCCTTCATTTTTAGATTCACCAACTGTCTGATCAGGAAAACCTTGTTCACTGCTGAGGGTTTTTCATACATATTAGACAACGCCTTGATTAGCCCAAACGTTGTTCTTTCATTGACAATGTTGTAAGCAACGTTCTTTGCCAATGACAACCTGACTATACCAAGAGCCTGATCCCATTCCTCCTGTTCCAACGTTTAGTTTTCTTCCGGTCAATGGTAGGTGTAACTTCTTCTGGTAGAGATAATCTTTGATTTGCATTTTCCAGAAACCGAAATCTTGACCATCGAATTTGTTGATCTTAACTTTCCCATCTTCAGCCATAGCTCCGATACCAGTTGTTGGGAATAACAAAACAAGCTAAGCAACTTCCAGACAAAACGATAAATGATTTCGATAACACTCACGGAATAAATAAATACTAATGAAAATGCAAATGAGAAACTGTAAAATCGTAACACAGTATTTAACGTGGTTCACACAATTAGATAAATCGTGCTACGTCAACGGGCAAACGAGAGAGAGAGTATTTGTTAAGACCGAAGGAATTACAATCATTCAAGGCTTAAACTGCACTTGAAATCTGATCACTCACTTGTAGGGTATCACTCGTATTTTGGCTGCTAAACACAAGACTCTGCACAAAATAACTACCTCACAATTTCTATGGTTTCTTTCTTTTCTTTTCTCTCTTGCTTCTCTTTCTTTTTTTTTTTGCTACATATCTTACAAACTCATATAAGATATATATATATATATATATATATAGAGAGAGAGAGAGAGAGAGAGAGAAAGGTAAACAATTGTCAAAGAAAAGGGCTGCCAATATTGTCAAAGAAAGGGGCTGCTTTGTTGAATGAGTTTTGTAGGCTGCAAAAGTCAAAGAAGGTTGCTACCATAATTCAAAGAAAGTTGCTGATATCAAAGTCTCCATTTCACCTAACACTCATTGCAAGGTAGGCAATGGCAGCAGCCGGGAACTACTCGTCACCCTAACTAAATCTGAACAACTTATCAAGCTAATGGCCTTAAACAGGTAACCCACATTTAGTTTGTTTTTATTTTATTTTTTCTGCTTTTCAATTTTTGAAAAAACCAAAAAAAATCAAATATTTGGAAAAGTAAAAAAAAAAATTTTTGCTGGGGCAGAGTGAACCGGTGCTCAATGTGAGTCGGCGCTCACCTGAGCCCCAGTTTATTCGCTCACAAGTGAATGTCTGCGAGTGAGCGAACACTCACAAAAAAAAGGGGGAAGTGAATGGATGCTCACAGTGAGCCATTGCTCAAAGGAATCTCAGTCCACTCACTCACGTGTGAGCGCCCAAAGTGATCGGCCGCACACTTAAGGCATACACAACAGAACTTCGAAAGTGAGCGATCGTTTTCTGTGAGCTGGCACTCACTTTTTTTTTGTGTTTTCAGCGTATATATAAGCAGTGGGGTTATTTTTCTCTTTCTCACGATCTTTTTTTTTTCTTTCTCTGCAGAAACAGCTAACAAAACCAGCGATAAACCCTAGATCCAAATCTCCCCAAATGTCAGTCGATTCTCCACCAAATCCCACAACTTCTGCTCCAAATTAATGGTGAGAACAAAGAACCCAACCCCATCGGAGGAAATTCACCTCTTGGAACAGGCTCAGAGTTCTGGTAATATTCGCACTTTATATTTCCGAACCTCTCAGTTTTAGTTCTGGCCAGCTGCCTACACTTATCTACTAAAGAAAGAGTGAGAAGTAATATGTATTGTTAGTCCTATTTCTCCTCTTCACCCACTTCTTACATCATCTCTTTTATGCAATTTCTTTTTTCTGTTCTTTTTCCCCTCTAATCAACACTTGGCACGCTATCCTTAATGAAAGACTAAATGATGCGTATTTCAACAAGGAAGATGAAACCTACCAGAAGAAATTCATAAAGTTGAATAAGACTAGCAAGAAATCTTCAAGCATAAACCAAATGCCAACGTAATTACTCTCACAGATGCTGTACCGCCATCATCAAGACCACCGTGGAAGCCAGGTAGGAGATGTATGATAGTAATAACCCTGAAACACCTCTCATTGTATGCTCACATAATCCACCTCTCATTGTATGCTCACATAATACACCTCTATCACTTGAATGATGAAGAAATATCAACAATATGGCAGAAAACACTGAAGTAAAATCTAAAAACACAACATAAAGACATGCAAAAGAAGTAAACATCTATTTTCACAATTGCAGTCCTGATACATTGTTATAGAGCTTTGTAAACTGCAGAAAATCCACACAAGTAATTTCCTTGAGAAGGGTATGGATTCCATTATTTCTGCACTTTAGGCTGAGGATAAGTTGAAGATCTTTTATGATGGCATCTCGGAACTTCAAAACTTGATAAGCTGTATCATTTGGAACACCACCTACAACATTGAAAAGAAATTAATTAGAGTGTTTATTATACTATAAATAAAATAACTCAAAAGGTACAAATTACTAACCATTATTTTCAAGTACTTGATAAAGATCAAATGAATTCTTCAGGAATATAATACTATCAAAGTACTGTTCCTGTGATACGACCCTATTATTTCCAGGATTTTTGGGGTTTGCACAAGCCCCGTGGAATTTATATTTATGTCTCCAAATAGATGAATAGTGGCGCTTCAGGAATTCCGGCCACGCTTTCTGGCAATCTAGAATGCACGGATCTGAAAAAAAAAACAATGTATATATGTGATTACTCAAGCAAGTCACATTAATCAGTGGTCAAATGATATGAAGTATATGTAGAAACTACAGTCATTTGCAAATAGGTTTGTTAGAACTCAGTGGTCAAATAGGTTTGTTACAGTCATATTGTTGCAAATATGTAACAATAGGTTTGTTACACAGAGCTTGTATATAAACATTTATGTACAGAGATGAGAATACAATTCAATACAATCAGAAAATTCCCCAATATGTTGTTCTGCATTTTTCAATATATTCTTCAAACATAACAGAATGATTAACAGAATGAAAATGAACAGATACACATAGAACATTAATAAAAATGAAAGGAATTGTACCGTTCTGATATCAAATATTTTTCCGTCGAAAGGTGGATCGATACAGTTAAGAAGCGTAGGACGACTCGGAGCCAAACTTACTTTATTCTGATTGTACGATCATCGGCTATGTACTGTGTAATTTCAAACAAGTTTATTCACCTCACATGGAACTACTGGAGTTGGACGAAGATTATTGTGTAGGTTACACTACACAGGAGGCCACTCCTGCACAAAGTAGAATCCTCTTATGTTGTGAGGAAGACGTCGCGGTGGAGGTGGTGGTGGTGGTGGCGGCGGTGGTGGTGGTGGCAAAGGTGGTGGAGGTTTAGATAGAGATGATCGTGGTGGCGGTGATGGTGGCGGCGGAGGTGGAGATGGAGGTGGAGATTTAGATGTAGGTAGAGGTGGTGGTGGTGGTGGCAGCGGCGGAGGCGGAGGTGGAGGTGCAATAGAAATAGTCTCCAAACCAGTGCCAAGCCGGATCACACCCACCTCCACCATCGCTGCTGCCACCACGATCATCTCTATCCAAATCTCCACCTCCACCTCCACCTTTGCCGCCGCCACCGCCACCGTCGCCACCACCACCACCGCTGCCACCACCGCCGCCACCACCACCACCTCCGCAGCGATGTCTTCCTCACACCATAAGAGGATTCTACTTTGTGCAGGAGTGGCCTCCTGTGTATTGTAACCTACACAATAATCTTCGTCCAACTCCAGTAGTTCCATGTGAGGTGAATAAACTTGTTCGAAATTACACAGTACATGGCCTTTGGGCCGTACAATCAGAATAAAGTAATATTGGCTCCGAGTCTTCCTACGCTTCTTAACTGTATCGATCAACCTTTCGACGGAAAAATATTTGATATCAGAACGGTACAATTCCCTTTCATTTTTATTAATGTTCTATGTGTATCTGTTCATTTTCATTATGTTAATCATTCTGTTAAGTTTGAAGAATAAATTGAAAAATGCAGAATAACATATTGGGGAATTTTCTGATTGTATTGAATTGTGTTCTCATCTCTGTACATAAATGTTTATATACAAGCTCAGCTACTGTACACAGCTAAAAGAACTGAGTTCTAGTATTGGTAATATTTAGAGTTACTTGTCACCAGAGTGTTAGTACACAATGGTGACAATATTCTTTCTCATTTTCCTCATCTCACTACTACAAAATGGGTCTTTAACGGCGCCATTCTAACAGCGGTTGTCAACAAACCGCTGTTAAAATGATGCGGTGGCATAAATTGTAAATTTGTGCAAAATTTTAATAGCGGTTATTGGGAAAACCGCTGTTAAAGTATTATTTTAACATCGGTTGTGAAAAACCATTGTTAAATAGAAATCTTAACTGCGGTTATCATGACAACCGATTTTAAGTCTTCAGTGAAAAAGGAAAAAAGAAAAAGTTAACAGTGGTTGTTGCCAGAAAACCACTGTTAAAGTTTTGCCAATTAACAACGGTTGTTTGTCAAACCGTTGTTGTATTTCATAAGACTAACAACGGTTCTTTTAACCACCGCTGTCAATTGCCAAAACTAAAGACAAGAATTCGACAGCGGTTTTTTTGAAAAAATTGCTGTTAAATTTCATAGGACTAACATCGGTTGTTTTAACAACCGAAAAACAAAGAATTTTTACTCGTCAAAGTTTTATTTCTCCCGTTAGAAAAATAAGGGCTAGGTCTCCTCCTCTCTCGGAACTTGCTTCCCATCATTGCGCCGGCTTGTTCTCACCCGTCGCACCTTCGCCGTTGCGTCAGCCACGTCGAGCCACCGTCTTGTTCACCGGTCTGCTTAAGTTGTCGACATTTTTTTTTCTGGTTCCGCCCCCATCTCTCTGGCCGTGTCTTTCTTCGCCGCTCGTCGGCGGGCTTGCCGACTTTCATTGTTGTTCGCCATCGAAGTTGCCGCCTCATCATCACGCCCACGTCTTTCGGTAGGAACTCCAGCATTCCCAACTAGTCCAGCAATTTTGATTGAAAAGTTCTTATTCAGGTATGTGTTTTGCTCTATTTTTGTTATAGAATCGCAGATTTCCTATTTGATTCAACAATTCTTATTCTGATACTTCTCTTATTTTTTTGCTTGTTTATTTGCTTCATCTTCTGCGCTCGAGTGTTAGTGACATTTTAGTACATTTTTGTGCTTATTTATTTGCTGCTGCTTCTTTTATTTACGCTCGATCAGCACCCTTCAGGGTATACTTATCTGTTGCCCTCATCACTTTGTTTCTCATGATTGTGGATCTTTGCACGAGGTTTTACTTGCATGACATTTGAAGATTATATTCTTGGATTACCCGTGTGTCAGAACTCAATGGTAAATTGAACTGCGTGAAGTCTGTTGCACGGTCTAGTGCATTGGCCATTATTTGGCATTTATTATATTCTACATTTTGGTGTGTATGTTATTACTTAAAAATGATAAATTGGAACCTGGACTGTTGCATGTTCTGTTGGAACATGAATGTGCCTTTGTTATTCTTACTACGCATCTTTCACATTTTAACTTGATAACTTCTAACTGGTGGAAGCAGGAGTGCTGATTGTTTTTCTCCATAATATTTGCATTAGCAAGGACATGCAATCTTAGGATGAAATTTTGTAAAAAAACCATGGAGGCCTGAGATCATTGGCAAATCTTCTAATTACCACATTCAAAATAAGTAAACTCATTATGTCCATAAGAAGAAGTCTGACCTTTGATTTTGGAGATTAGAACAGAAGTGAGATGAAATACGCCGGCCCGATTTATTCCACCTTGGGGATTTTGTGTGCGAAACAGTGTTTTTAATTCACGTAGGTAGCGTTTTTGTTCCACCGGAGTGTAGTATAAATAGCGTTTTTATTACACCGGCCCGGTTTACTCTATTTTTGTTATAAAATCGCAGATTTCCTATTTGATTCAACAATTCTTATTTTGATACTTCTTTTATATTTTTGCCTACTATTTGCTTCATCTTCTATGCTCGAGTGTTAGTGACATTTTAGTATATTTTTACTGAAGTTATCATCTCAAGAGTTTTGTGAATATTTTCCCATATCAAATGTCTAGTTGTGGATTTCTCAAGAGTTTTGTGAATATTTTGCTATATCAAATGTCTAGTTGTGGATTTTGCTTGACGCTATTACTTGTATGCTAGTTTAATAGTATCGTTATGCTGTGATTTTTGTACGTCTTGTGAAGAAATAACATATGAGTTGTCTAATTGTTAGTTTTACAGTATAGTGTTTGGTCAAATATTAGACAATTTAGTTATAGTCTTCTATTTCTTTGTATGTTGTAAGTAGTAAGGTATATTGTTTGGTCAAATATTAGACATCTTAGTTATCCTGAACCGACATTCATGCCATAGTAGCAAACTCTTCCGGCATTCATGCCATAGTAGCAAACTCTTCTAACCCGGATTTATAAGTAACATCAGTTAATTGTATATTTAACAGCGGTTGTTGACGAAATCGCAGTTAATTTCTGTAGAAAATTAACAGCGGTTTTTTTAGACAACCATAGTTAAATATCCTTTTAACATCGTTTTTTCTAATCGTTGTTAATTTTAACATCGGCACCTGTAACAGCGGTTGCCGAACCGCTGCTAAAATGGCTCCAGAACCGCTGTTAAAGCCCTGTTTTGTAGTAGTGTGTTAGTGTTTCCACACATACATTGTTCTAGTGATATTTTGTTCAAAAGTTTCCATTATTATGTTTGAATGTGGTAACATCCTATGCATATATTTTCATACTTTTGTGTGCATGTGGTGACACTTACTATTTTCGAACTTATTCAGTTGCATTATGTTTTCAAATATTATCACTTAGATGGCAATAGTTAAAGGTGCTTTCCCACCAGATTGTTAGTGTGTAATCGTGACAATTGTAAGTCTCATTTAGGTATGAAAGTGTTTTCAAAAATATTTATTGAGTTGGTGATATTTTCTGTAATTCGAATTTTGTAGCAGAAATTATTGTCATAATTCGAACTATATAGTTCAATTTGTTTGCAGGAGTGAGAGAATAATTCGAACTTTGTGATGGGAAAAGGAATGAAACATGAAGAAATGAATGAAGAAAGAAATCAATATGGGATAACCACTATTTTTTTGGATATTGATTGTGTCTAAGATTAAGGGATTCAAATAATTAATGCGGCCATAATTTTTCCCTTTTTTTGCTTCTAATTATTATGGCAACTTTTCTATATTAAAATATACAACGGTTTGACAAACAACCGTTGTTAATTGGAGGTGGGTGTGATCCGGCTTGGCACCAGTTTGGAGACTATTTCCATTGCACCTCCGCCTCCGCCGCCGCCACCACCACCACCGCCTCTACCTCCATCTAAATCTCCACCTCCATCTCCACCTCCGCCGCCACCATCACCGCCACCACTATCATCTCTATCTAAACCTCTATCGTCACCTTTGCCGCCACCACCACCGCCGCCGCCACCACCACCACCACCTCCACCGCGACGTCTTCCTCACAACATAAGAGGATTCTCCTGTGTATTGTAACCTACACAATAATCTTTGTCCAACTCCAGTAGTTCCATGTGAGGTGAATAAAGTTGTTCGAAATTACACAGTACATGGCCTTTGGCCGTACAATCAGAATAACGTAATATTGGCTCCGAGTCGTCCTACGCTTCTTAACTGTATCAATCCACCTTTCGACGGAAAAATATTTGATATCAGAACGGTACATTTCCCTTTTGTTTTTATTAATGTTCTATGTGTATCTGTTCATTTTCATTCTGTTAATCATTCAGTTAAGTTTGAAGAATAAATTGAAAAATGCAGAACAACATATTGGGCAATTTTCTGATTGTATTGAATTGTGTTCTTATCTCTGTACATAAATGTTTATATACAAGCTCAGCTACTGTACACAGCTAAAAGAACTGAGTTCTAACAAACTTATTTGCAAATGACTGCAGTTTCTACATATACTTCATATCATTTGACCACTGATTAGTGTGACTTGCTTGAGTAATCACATATATACATTGTTTTTTTTTTCAGATCCGTAGCATTCTAGATTGCTAGAAAGCGTGGCCGGAATTCCTGAAGTGCCACTATTCATCTATTTGGAGACATGAATATAAATTCAACGGGGCTTGTGCAAACCCCCAAAATCCTGGAAATAATAGGGTCGTATCACAGGAACAGTACTTTGATAGTGTTATATTCCTGAAGAATTCCTTTGATCTTTATCAAGTACTTGAAAATAATGGTCAGTAATTTGTACCTTTTGAGTTATTTTATTTATAGTATAATAAACACTCTCTAATTAATTTCATTTCAATGTTGTAGGTGGTGTTCCAAATGATACAACTTATCCAGTTTTGAAGTTCCGAGATGCCATCATAAAATATCTTCAACTTATCCTCAGCCTAAAGTGCAGAAATAATGGAACCCATACCCTTCTCATGGAAATTACTTGTGTGGATTTTCTGCAGTTTACAAAGCTCTATAACAATGTATCAGGAATGCAATTGTGAAAATAGATGTTTACTTCTTTTGCATGTCTTTATGTTGCGTTTTTAGATTTTACTTCAGTGTTTTCTGCCATATTGTTGATATTTCTTCATCATTCAAGTGATGAGGTGTATTATCTGAGCATACAATGAGAGGTGGATTATGTGAGCATACAATGAGAGGTGTTTCAGGGTTATTACTATCATACATCTCCTACCTGGCTTCCACGGTGGTCTTGATGATGGCGGTGCAGCATCTGTGAGAGCAATTACGTTGGCATTTGGTTTACGCTTGAAGATTTCTTGATAGTCTTATTCAACTTTATGAATTTCTTCTGGTAGGTTTCATCTTCCTTGTTGAAATACGCATCATTTAGTCTTTCATTAAGGATAGCCTGCCAAGTGTTGATTAGAGGGGGAAAAGAACAGAAAAAAGAAATTGCATAAAAGAGATGATGTTAGAAGTGGGTGAAGAGGAGAAATAGGACTAACAATACATATTACTTCTCACTCTTTCTTTAGTAGATCAGTGTAGGCAGCTGGTCAGAACTAGACCCGTTTTACTCACCTTTGCCTGATAAGAGTACGTGTAAAGCTTCCCTTAGAGTTTGGATTAAATCGCCACTGTTCTTTGCTGCAGGATTTGTTTGCCATTTGGACTGACTTTATTATCTCTGAACTGTGGACGTCAAACTACTTAGCATATCAGGTTCAAAACAATTCCGATACACTGATATTGATTACTTTGATAGGTGTATGCTCTCATCATTTTTGCTGTTGACCCTTACATGTATTTGCGATATTGGTGTCTGTTGAGAGTCTAAATTATGGTATATATGGGGAACATGTTAGAAGTGCTTGCTGGGGCTACCTTTCTCAAGGTGGGGCTATGAATTGGAAGAGGTATTGAATTTGAAGTAAGGGGGATTGGAGGGCTGCAAGTGTTTAGTTTAAGGCCTTCAGGCTCCTATTTTTTATTTATACCCTTTTTAGATTGATGGAGCCAAAACTCACTATTTTTTGGCTTTGGAATATGATGGATAAAGCAAAAGGACTCAATAAACTGTGCGTTCTTTTGTTATGAAATAGCAGTCGGTTGATGCAATTTTCACGCAATTTTCATTATCGGTCGTCCGAAATCAACCTCTCCGTGCTTTTAACACGGGTAAGATTGCGTACGTCGATTTGACCACTTTACCTCACTATGAATGGGAGCCTTTGTGGCACTAGGGTAATGTTGTTGTTGAATAAATTGATGGAGTTCTCGTCCGTAAGATTGTATATTCTTCTATTTTCCTAATAGCACTTGGAAAGGTTATTAAAGGAAAAGGCAAATGTGCAAATAAATGCACTACCAACATTCACCAAGAAATTGATGCTTGTCCCCAGTTCAATATTATTTCTATTTACTACTGCTAATCAAGCTGCATAGGAAGTGAGTTAAGTGGAACCTTAATTCGAGTACTGATTATGTATCTCATGGTGACTTGATTGTACTGCATGGTTGACTGCTTTACGTTTTATTAATGATTTGTTTGGACATGTTGGTTCTTTGATCGATCTCAAAATATGCATGTTTGATATATAGGTATTAGTAGTTAGTACACATGAGAGCAATAGGTCATACGGAGAGAATTATCACAAGGATATCGAAGATATGCTTGAGTGAGGCAGGAGGGTTTCAACAAAAACATTGTCTTGGCCATCCTGAAATGAGATTTATGTTTGGTCATCAGTGTTCTAAAAATCTTCACTTAAGCCGATTAATCCTCCGATTAATCCCTACAAGGTCCTCTACCGTTCCGATTATGACCTAAGTGCTTGTAATGGGCGTTTAGGTGATTAATCGGTCGTTTAGGCTCGCTGAGCGGGGCCATATGAAGGCAAGCTAAGACACTATGCATGCTACGGACTACTTTATATTAATGTTTTCGATTTCCTAGCTACGTGGGCGACTAGGTGGTTGCCTTGATGGTTATATTTTTTTTATTTTTTATTTTCCTATAATAGTACTATAAATTTCTAAACTGAGATATTCTGAATATAATAGACTCCTTGATATCTACATCAATATTTCAAATTTAATATATATATATATATATTTTAAATTGGTTAAATTTTAATTATGTTTAATTATTTTACATATATGTAATTTTTTATTTATAAAAATGATTAAAATAATAATAAAAATTAAAATTTGCTTGATAAATCTCCAATTAATCCCCAGGCCCGGCCTTGGCCCATGGTTGTGATATGTCTTGCAAAGTATAATTTGCATTTCCGTGGAACAAATGAAAAACTTTATGAAGAGTCCAATGTGTGTTGGGTACGAGATTGGATATTGCGCCGTGTTGCGGAAGCGTAAATATAAAAGGTGCGGAAATAAACGATACAAGGATTTATAGAGGTTTGGCTATAATCGAGGCTACGTCCTCTCTCGGTATCTTTTTCAATAGGTTGAAGAAAAACCTCTGCACCTCTCTTCTATCGGTCGAGGGATAACTGTTACAATCACGTCTTCTATTGGTCCGTGATAAACCACTCGTACTTGTCTTTGTGTCGGTCCAAGTTAAATCGTTTTCCTTTTCGTAGGACAAGGAATCAACATATCTAGCTTTCTATCGGTACTAGATAAACTTCACGAAGATATCGATTGCGATTCTAATAATGTCGGATCCTTGATCCTAATAACACCGAATTCAATCGTATCTTTTCTTTTACCTCTCGTGTATAATGTTGAATGTATAAACACTCAAACTAACAATATAAGCTCAATATTACAACAACAATAATATCAATATGAATAAGTGATCAATGTATCTCTTGCTTGAAGTTGTGATGAATCAATACCATAGGCATGGTATTTATAGGCTCCAAAGCTTTACTAGCCGTTAGCAAGCTGTGACTTCATTACGTACGTTACAAGCACCGTATTACGTACGCTAAAGTAGTTACGTACGTTACCATCCATTCTTTACGTACGTTATCGTGACCCAGTTGAAGTCCAGTAGCATTCGTTTCTTTTCCTTACGTACCTTATCATACTTCTCATTACGTACGTTAATAGTACGTCATTGCTGACGTCATATGTCCGTTGCCGCCTTCTTGACTTTGACTCGTCCAACGTCTTTCTTGTTTGAATTCTCAAACCCTTGGTTACGTACGCTAAGAGCAAAGACTCACGTACGTTATTTTCGCCAGTTTACGTACGTTAACATGAGATTGTTATGTTGGAATATTTATTCCACATATTAATAAATTATGTTTTGATGATTAAGTTGCTAAACAAAACAAAACAACATCAAGACGAAGCAAAGCATCGAAGCAGACGAAGACGTAAAAAGCTGGATAAAATACAAAGCTAGCGCACGCTAGATATATCACGTTAGCGCACGCTAACGGGAGTTCTCTGCATATCAGCCAAGTTCGAAGTTACCTGAAGTGAAGTTAGCTGATGAGGTAGTGCACGCTACACATAGTCATTAACGCACGCTATCAAGTCCATATTACCGTTGGGAAGATATTCAAACACAGAATGACGTATGCAGTGAAGTAAGCATAGCGCACACTACAAAGAAGGAATAGCGCACGCTAAGCAGTTTGAATATAGTCAATCAGAATGTTGGAAAGATTTCAGTCAAAAGTCAAGTATCAAACGGATAGTTTGACAAGTGAAGGCAACAGATATATTACGTTAACGCACGCTACTCAATCATGGTTGACGTACGCTAAGTGAGTCAGATAACATACGTAACACAAAGAATATAACGTACGCTAAAGGAGAAATGAAGCTACTGGACTGAATATGGAACAGACTAGCGCACGCTAAAGAGAAAGCCTAGCGCACGCTAAAGACATTGATCTTATATTCATTTACTTACATTGTGGTTGTGATATTGAGCTTATGTTGTTAGTTTGAGTGTTTATACATTCAACATTATACACGAGAGGTAAAAGAAAAGATACGATTGGACTCGGTGTTATTAGGATCAAGTATCCGACATTGTTAGAATCACAATCGCTATCTTAAGTGAGGTTTATCTAGTACCAATAGAAAGCTAGAGTGGTTGATTCCTTATCCAATAGAAAAGAAAAAACGGTTTTACTCGGACCGATAGAAGACGAGCTTGTAACGGTAATCCCTCGACCGATAGAAGAGAGGCGTAGAGGTTTTGATCTTAATCCTAAGAAAAAGATACATCGAGAGAGAACGTAGGCTTCATTAATAGCTGAACCTCCATAAATCCCTGTGTGATTTATTTTCCGCAATTTATTTACGCTTCCGCACAAACGGCGCAAATATTCGATTTTATACCAACAATTGGTATTGGAGCGGTACTCCAATACGCGGCTTAACATCCGAGGAGAAGATCCAAAATGGCGTTTCAAATGGCTCCAGTCGAAGGTCTTGCTCTCAACCGACCACCATTTTTTGATGGATCGAATTTCATGACTTGGAAGAAGAAAATGTCTATTTTCATCCGAGCATATGACATCGAGCTTTGGAAGGTGATTTGTCTTGGTCCTAAAATTCCGACGAATTCCAACAGTACGCTTAAAACTTTCGAAGAATATGACGATTCCGATTGGAAAAACGACCACTACAATTGTAAGGCAACTCAACTTCTTTATTGTGCCTTAAATCCGGAAGAACACAACCGGATATCATCGTGTGATAGTGCCAAAGAAATTTGGAAAATGCTTGAGGTAACACACGAAGGTACGTCTCAAGTCAAGGAGACGAAGATAAACATGCTCCTTCACGAGTAGGAATTATTCCAAATGAAGGACGACGAATCCATCACTATAATGCTTGACCGATTTTTGGTCATCACTAATGGATTAGCATTTTTCGGAAAACCTCTTTCGAGTAGTGAGAAAGTAAAGAAAATTCTCCGATCTCTACCTCGAGAATGGGACGGTACGGTTACGGTTACGGCAATAATGGAATCAAAAGATTTAAATACTCTCGATTTTAATGCTCTCGTTGGTTCTCTTATCAACTACGAGATTGTTCTAAAATCTTGGAATGCCAAACCGAAACCGAAGGAAAGATCGATAGCCATGAAGGCTAAGATGTCGAGAAAGAAAGAAGAAATCCCGGTGGACGAAAGCGATGAAGAATCGGCATATTATGCCAAGAATATTAATAAGTTCCAACACCTATTAAACCGGAGAAAGAAGGACATCCAAGCGGGCGAATCTAAGAAATTCGACAATTCCTGTCGATTATGTGGTAAACCAGACCACTTTGCTAAGAACTGTCGAGTAAATAAAAGGAAGTCTTAGTTGCAACATGGAGCGACGAAGATCCTGATGAAGATTTCATGAATCAAAATAATCTCGCGCTCATGGCCCGGAGTTCATTCGACGACAGCGACGTCGAAAGCCAAGTAAGTAACTCTTACGATGAACTTTTTGAAGCATTCGAGTTATTACATATCGATTATCAAAATGCTTTAAAAGAAATTAAATCCCTTCAAACTAAATATAAATCTTTGGAAAATGAAAATTCCAAAATTCTAGAAAAGGGAAAATTTGCCGGGATTGATCATTCAAAATGCGTTGAAAACGAGATTATTTTAAAGAATGATATTGTTAAAGTTCAAATCGAGCTCAAAAATTTAACGATGAAATTTTCTCTCGGAAACGAGAAATTTGAAAATATGCTTTCGGTTCAAGAATACACGTTAAATAAAGAGGGGTTAGGATTCAAACCACGTTCTAGAAATGAATCCGTAAATTTTAATATACCCCGATGCAAAAAATGTTTAAAAATTGGGCATCATATTTCATATTGGAAAAGCCCAAGACGCACGATAAAAACAAAGAAAATTTGGATTCCCAAAGAAACGTTTATTCCTAATATCGTCTACGTCTCGAAAGAAAAATCGACTTTCGGTTGGATCCCCAAAAATTAATTTTTAACAATTGATATTCCACAAAGGGGTAGATAATACTTTCAGGGGGAGTTTTACCCGTATCATGCATATTATTTATATTTTTTTGGTATCTTCTATATTTTTTCACTTTTTGCTGAATACAAAAAGGGGGAGAAGAAGCTGAATCGGATAAAAGCGTCATGAAAGATATGACGAGAAAAACCTACAAAATAAAAGGAGGAGAAAAATAAAAATTGAAGAAGTCGAAAAAGAAAAGAAAGCATACAAAAATGGGGAGAAACGAATGAGTTGAAAAATTGAAAAATGAAATGCGAAGTAGTCGAAAATGACAGAAAAAGAAAAGGATTGGAGAAACTAACGAAACGATCAAAGTCGAAAAATTTGATTCGTATAAATATACACATATATATATTTTTATCTTTCAGGTTTTATCCAATTCAAGAATTGTTTTGTAATCATCAAAAAGGGGGAGATTGTTGGAATATTTATTCCACATATTAATAAATTATGTTTTGATGATTAAGTTGCTAAACAAAACAAAACAACATCAAGGCGAAGCAAAGCATCGAAGCAGACGAAGACGTAAAACGCTGGATAAAATACAAAGTTAGCGCACGCTAGATATATCACGTTAGCGCACGCTAACGGGAGTTCTCTGGATATCAGCCAAGTTCGAAGTTACCTGAAGTGAAGTTAGCTGATGAGGTAGTGCACGCTACACATAGTCATTAACGCACGCTATCAAGTCCATATTACCGTTGGGAAGATATTCAAACACAGAATGACGTATGCAGTGAAGTAAGCATAGCGCACGCTACAAAGAAGGAATAGCGCACGCTAAGCAGTTTGAATATAGTCAATCAGAACGTTGGAAAGATTTCAGTCAAAAGTTAAGTATCAAACGGATAGTTTGACAAGTGAAGGCAACAGATATATTACGTTAACGCACGCTACTTAATCATGGTTAACGTACGTTAAGTGAGTCAGATAACGTACATAACACAAAGAATATAACGTACGCTAAAGGAGAAACGAAGCTACTGGACTGAATATGGAACAGACTAGCGCACGCTAAAGAGAAAGCCTAGCGCACGCTAATTAGTCAAAACAGACTAACGGCTAGTTTGGTGAATGAAGGCTATAAATACCACATCTTTGGTATTATTCCATACAACAACTCCAAGCAAGAAAGACATTGATCTTATATTCATTTACTTACATTGTTGTTGTGATATTGAGCTTATATTGTTAGTTTGAGTGTTTATACATTCAACATTATACACGAGAGGTAAAAGAAAAGATACGATTGGATTCGGTGTTATTAGGATCAAGTATCCGGCATTGTTAGAATCACAATCGCTATCTTAAGTGAGGTTTATCTAGTACCAATAGAAAGCTAGAGTGGTTGATTCCTTCTCCAATAGAAAAGGAAAAACGGTTTTACTCGGACCGATAGAAGACGAGCTTGTAACGGTAATCACTCGACCGATGGAAGAGAGGCGTAGAGGTTTTGATCTTAATCCTAAGAAAAAGATACATCGAGAGAGGACGTAGGCTTCATTAATAGCCGAACCTCTATAAATCCTTGTGTGATTTATTTTCCGCAATTTATTTACGCTTCCGCACAAATGGCGCAAATATCCGATTTTATACCAACATGTTACGTACGTTATGCAAGTTCAGAACACTTTTTGGCACTTCAGTTTCTTCGATGCTTTGCTTTGCCTTTTTGTTGTTTTGTTTTGTTTAGCAATTTCAATCATCAAAACATTATTAAATATGTATGAAACAAAATGTTATAACAATCTCCCCCTTTTTGATGATTACAAAACAACACTTCGTCAATGGGATTTACCTGCAAAAATTACAAATATATGTATATGTGTACAAACCAACTTTTTCGACTTTGTCCGTTTCGTTAGTTTCTTCTCCCATTTGTTTTTCGACTTCTTCTTTCCTTTTCTTTTTCTTTTCGAATTTTCAAATTTTCATCATCTTTTCGATGTCTCCTCATTTTTCTTTTCAACTTTATCTTTTCGATTTTTTCGATTTTTCGACTTTTTTTTTGATTTTTCTCTCCCTTTTATGGTTAATCACATTCTCCTTTCTTTTCACCTTTCTCCCCTTTTTTGTTTTCATCAAAAGTGTAAAAATATAATGATACCAAATGATGAATATAACAATATGCATGAATAGGGTTTAAACTCCCCCTGAAAATATTATCTCCCTTTTAAAAAAAATACTCCCCCTAAGTAAAATATATTTTGAGAAAAATCAATTTTTGGGGATCCAACCGAGAGTTGTTTTTTTTTTCGAAACATATACGATATTTGAAATATTTGTTCCTTTAGGAACCCAAATCTTTTTAACTCTGATCGTCCGGCGTGGGCTTTTACAGTTCAAAATATGATGCCCAATTTTCAAATATTTTTCGCAACGAGGTATTTTTAAATTTAAGGATTCGTCTTTAGAACGAGGTGTGAATCCCAACCCCTGTTTATTTAATGTATATTTCTTTGTTAAATTTTTGAGCTCGGTTCGAATTTTATTAAGATCATCCTTTAAGATATTTTCGTTTTCAACGCATTTTGAATGATCGATTTCGACAATTTTTCCCTTTTCAAGAATTTTGGAAATCTCAATTTCCAATGATTTATTTTTAAATTGAAGGGATTTAATTTCGGATAAAGCATTTTGAAAATCCGTATGCAATAATTCAAATGCTTCAAATAATTTATCGTAAGAATTACTTACTTGGCTTTCGACGTCGCTATCTTCGAATGAACTACGTGTCATGAGAGCGAGATTATTTTGATTGATAAAATCATCATTTTCGTCTTCATCGCTCCATATTGCAACGAGGACCTCCTTCTTGGGTTTAGCTCGGCAGTGCTTAGCAAAGTGGCCTGGTTTTTCACATAATCGACAAGAGTTGTCGAATTTCTTAGATTCGCTCGAGATGTCTTTCTTTCTCCGGTTTAATAAGGTTTGAAACTTATTAATATTTTTAGCATAATATGCTGATTCTTCGTCGCTTTCTTCAACCAGGATTACTTCCTTCTTAGACATCTTAGCCTTCAAGGCTGTCGATTTTTCCTTCGGCTTTGGTTTGGCATTTCGGGATTTAAGCACTATCTCATAATTAATTAGCGATCCGACGAGAGCGCTAAAATCAAGATTGTTGAGATCTTTCGATTCCATAATCGCCGTGACCGTACCATCCCATTCTCGAGGTAGTGATCAGAGAATTTTCTTTACTTTCTCACTACTCGAAAGTGGTTTACCGAAACATGCTAATCCAATTGTGATGACCGAAAATCGGTTGAGCATTATAGTGATGGATTCGTCGTCCTTCATTTGGAATAATTCATAATCGTGAAGGAGCATGTTTATCTTCGTCTCCTTGACTTGAGACGTACCTTCGTGTGTTACCTCAAACATTTTCCAAATTTCTTTGGCACTATCACACGATGATATCCGGTTGTGTTCTTCCGGATTTAAGGCACAATAAAGAAGTTGAGTTGCCTTACAATTATAGTGGTCATTTTTCCAATCGGAATCCTCATATTCTTCGAAAGTTTTGAGCGTACCGTTGGAATTTGTCGGAATTTTCGGACCAAGACAAATCACCTTCCAAAGCTCGATGTCATATGCTCGGATGAATATTGACATCTTTTTCTTCCATGTCATAAAGTTCGAACCATCAAAAAATGGTGGTCGATTGAGAGCGAGACCTTCGACGGGAGCATAATGAAACGCCATTTGGATCGACTCCTCGGATGTTAAGCCGTGTATTGGAGGAACCGCTCCGATACCAATTGTTGGGTAGGAGATTGGATATTGCGCCATGTTGCATAAGCGTAAATATAAAAGGTGCGGAAATAAACGACACAAGGATTTATAGAGGTTCGGCTATAATCGAGCCTACGTCCTCTCTCGGTATCTTTTTCAATAGGTTGAAGAAAAACCTCTGCGCCTCTCTTCTATCGGTCGAGGGATAACCGTTACAACCACGTCTTCTATTGGTCCGTGATAAACCACTCGTACTTGTCTTTGTGTCTGTCCAAGTTAAACCGTTTTACTTTTCGTAGGACAAGGAATCAACCTCTCTAACTTTCTATCGGTGCTAGATAAACCTCACGAAGATAGCGATTGCGATTCTAATAATGCCGGATCCTTGATCATAATAACACCGAATCCAATCGTATCTTTTTTTTTTATCGCTCGTGTATAATGTTGAATGTATAAACACTCAAACTAACAATATAAGCTCAATATTACAACAACAATAATATCAATATGAATAAGTGATCAATGTATCTCTTGCTTGAAGTTGTTGTGATGAATCAATACCATAGGCATGGTATTTATAGGCTCCAAAGCTTTACTAGCCGTTAGCAAGCTGTGAACTCATTACGTACGTTACAAGCACTGTATTACGTACACTAAAGTAGTTACGTACGTTACCATCCATTCTTTACGTACGTTATCGTGACCCAGTTGAAGTCCAGTAGCATTCATTTCTTTTCCTTACGTACGTTATCATACTTCTCATTATGTACGTTAATAGTACGTCACTGCTGATGTCATATGTCCGTTGCCGCCTTCTTGACTTCGACTCATCCAACGTCTTTCTGGTTTGAATTCTCAAACCCTTGGTTACGTACGCTAAGCCCAAACACTTACGTACGTTATTTTCGCCAGTTTCCCAACAGTGGTATCGGAGCGTAGGTCTTGCGATCGTATATACGATATTCGCATTTGGAATGCTCGATTAGATGGTGATTGATTTGGAATCATTTTAGTTATAATCGTGGTATATGTTTTTCGTTCGTAATAATTGTATTTTTCGTAAGTTTATGTCTAAATATAAATCTTAAATTTTTGGGAAATATGATTCATATTGAAGATATGAAAGTCGAAAAATATAGATATTGGATATCCGGTCAAAAATCTAGCCCCGAATCGTCGTTGGATGATTTTTTGGACAAAAAGGGTAATCTGGCCGAGAGTGACTCGACCGTGTCCTGGGTGACTCGGTCGTGTCCGTCAATCTGGCCAAGTCACTGCCAGGCAGACTCGACTGTGTCCTAGGTGACTCGGTCGTGTCGGGCAGTCTGGCCAAGTCACTGCCAGGCAGACCCGACCGTGTATGGAGACACGGGCCGTGCCTGGCTGGCAGCTGCCGAGCGTGACTCGGCCATGCCAGGCCTGTCTGCCGGTAGGCTGCCGAGGGTGACTCGGCCATGGCAGGCCATTTTCGCCCCGGCTCGATTTTTTCGTGTATTCTTAAAAATTAATCTCCCGCATGTTAAATTGTATTTAATATGATTATAATGATTTATGGTATTTCATTTTATAAGGGAAATTCGATTAATTGGAATAATTATGGTCGACCGAATTATTTTGAACGTTATCACATTACCGATTGTGTGAATCGATTGGATCAATTCGTATTGTTGATTGGATCAATGTATCTCTACGCTTTCCATTTATATAGTATTTATTGGATGAATGCTTTTTGAATGGGGATGTGGTTCGTGGACTTAGTTTTGAATCGTTTGTTTTATTCGATTGGGTTGTAAAGGCGTTTTGAGCCTATTTATTTTACTAGAAATGTTTGTATCTAGGATGCAATTTTCGATGTAAAATTTATATGTAATGACGAAGACCGGAGGAAGATTCGTTTCGAGAAGACGAAGATTCAAGACGAAGACTTGTAATTAGATTACGAAGTTTTTGCTTCCTAGGAACGGTCTATGAACCACATGTTGGTAGCAACTAGGTTGTGAATGGTTGTTTCATATTGTATGAATGCCACAAACGCGCTTAACTAATTAATGTGCAAAGTGTAACGTTAATCGCGAAAATTCTCCCACGACAAATTATTAAGTTTATAAGGTTTCAAGGTTTTCCTTCCCTCCATCGAGCTTTCGCGAAATTGAAATCCAAACCGGATGTGCTATGCTTCCGAGTTATCGGGGTAGTCATTCGGGGAGGACGGATAAATTATCGGGAGCGCATTGGATGCTGTTGGGATAACAAATACCCTGTTTCGAAATTGTTGGGATAACAATATTCGGTATCGAAACAGTCAGGATAATCAATCCCTGTATCGAATAGCGATGATAAGAGGTTTTGAAAATATGCCAATCCTCAATACAGTAAGGAAACTGTATCGAAAAGTTGAAGTGTCAACCTGTATCGAAGATCTGTCATAGATCCAGCATATAGTGGAACCTTTCAGTACAGCAAAGAAGTCTTATAAAGTCTAAGTATGGAAGCTGTCTCAAATCAACAATACAGTGATCTTCCATACAGCTCTCAATAGGACAAAGAAGGAATCTTCAGTTCCCACTAGAAGTCAAGTCAAGTTGATATAGAAATATTTAAATACTAAAAGATAAAGTATTTAAACACTGTAAGTCAACAGATCTTCAAATTCCGCAAAATTCGGATCGTGCTTTTCATCCCGTTGGAACGGAATCTTGCTCAACGGATTTATCTCAACGGATATATTTCAGAAGACTATATATATCTCATCAAGGCGTTGAAGATCAGTTACCAAGTGACAAAGTTATTATTATATACATCAGAGCAAAACATATCTCCAAAAGCTTACTGCAACTCAGATCTAAGAGATATACAGTGCTCAAACAACTTGAACAACACTTCATCAGCTAGAAGCTCAGAAAGTCAAAGCTGTTGTTCATACCCTGTTCTATCCTTTGAACAAACCTGCATCGACACATGTGGGTCGAGTAATCTTTGCTTCTCCGGAACTGTGTGTGAAGGATTTGCATCGAAGAAGACGAAGCTTCAGAACTGTGTGTGAAGAATCCAGTCAAAGCATTAGCTTAAACCAATCTGTGTGAACGGTTGAATCTAAGATCTTTATATCAATCTGTGTGAACGATATATTGATTGTGTGTTGTTATAATTACGTAGTTGTGTACGCTGTAATTATAATAAACTTTTTACTCCTGTGTGGAGGACCAGTGGACGTAGAGGGGTTTACCTCGAACCACTTTAAATACTGTGTTATTTACCTTCTGCCTTATTTGTTTTATTAAACTGTGATTATTTAAGTATACACTGCACATCGAGTTGCTGTATCCACAACAACTTACTGTATTTAAGACTTCCGCTGTGCACTCAGATTTAAAATCAGTACAGCTTGTTGTTTAAAACACTTTCCAAGCTGTATCCAGTATACTTAGTGGCCAACGGATGCCTTCGATTGGAGCAAATTTTATCCCTAAAAACCTGATAGGTTGCCGGATAAGATTCAATTGTGAAACTGATTTGCGTCGATGGTATAAACTTAACTTGTTCACGAACCATAGAAACCGTATAGGTTGAGGGGAGTGAACAAGGGGAAAAAGAAGATCGAATCATCCATTAGATGGGTTGGTGTTGGACACCACTTTATGAAAATTAATAGACTAGAAACCTGTTCGGTTGCCCTTTATTAAGATTTATAAAGAACTCGATCACCACTATGAAGTAGAGCGACGATACTTCCGGATTTCACATGGGAGTGTGTTATTCCGATAAAAATAGTGGGAGCTGGGTAACAAGAATAGAAAAGACCTTAATTCTATACTCAGAGCATAATTGAACGAGTCACTAATTAATCTGTCGTACTTAATGCAGACATAACTCTCAATATGACAATGAATACACTCGCAATTATACTCGAGAAGAACACCCTGATTGGACCTAACTTTGTGGATTGGCTCTGCAATCTGATGATTGTCCTCAGTATAGAGGCAATGAGATACGTCTTGGAGACGGACATTCCGGCGCCTCCTGTGCGGACCCGAGCCAATCAGGAAGAGATTGAAAACCACGAAAAGCGGGTTAAGGATGACGTAAAAGTCCGTGCTTACATGATGGCTTCTATGTCTAATGAGCTTCAGAGAGCTCATGAGAAAATGATTTCTGCTATGCACATTCTATCTCACTTAACCGAGCTTTATGGTGAGCACAGCAGAACTGCTAGATATGAGATATCCAAGCAACTATTCGGTGCAAGGATGAAGGAAGATGAGAAGGTTGGGGACCACGTCCTCAAAATGATATCCATGATCGAGAGATTGGAGACTCTTGATTTTAAAATGGATACTTCTCTCTAAACCGACCTTATCCTCCAGTGTCTCCGTGATTACTTCTCACAGTTTGTTATGAACTTCAACTGCAATGAGATTGCATGTAACTTAGCTTGGCTAATGAACAAACTAGTGACCGCTTAGTCTCAGATGAAGACTCCGCGGATGAAGGAGTCTGCCCTTGTGATTTCTTCTGGATCTCGGAGGTCCAAGAACAAGAAGAAAAAGACCAAGAAGCAGACGGGACCACAAGTTGAGGACCTTAAGGGTAAGGGCAAGGCCCCGATGGTTCCGAAAAACAAGAAGAAGAAGGATGCTTGTATCAAGTGCGGTGAGATGGGCCACTGGGCTAGAGACTGTCCGATTCTTCATAGCACTTCAGGTACATAACTTTTAGTTTTGGAAACAAATTGTTCTGGTACTGTATTTTCTACTTCTTGGATACTGAATTCTGGTGCTAGTTCTCATATTTGTACCGTGAATCAGGATCTGGAACAAAGTAGAAGGCATGGAGCTAGAGAAGTTATGATCACAGTCGGAAGCGGGCATAGTGTCGAGGCGACCGACATAGGATCACTTCTTTTGGATTTAGAATCCGACTTTGTTTTTGAAGATGTACTTGTTTTGCCCAAGGGGAATAAAAACATTGTATCCATTCCGATCATGGACCGAAAAGGCTTTTCATTTTTCATTGGTGATGGTTCCTGCAAAATTTATTTCAGAAATAAACTAGTGGGTACTGCTACATTGTTAAATGGATTGTATTATCTAAATCTCAACAACAAAGTAGTTGTGAATACTATGACTAGAAAACGTGGTAGGGATGAAACCAATCAAGTTTTGAAATGGCATCTCATGTTGGTCAGACCAAGGTTTACAAAATGGAAAAAGAAGGACTTATGGGTCCATTGGGATCGGATCCCTTTCCTACTTGTGAATCTTGCCTTAAAGGCAAAATGACTAAGTCCCCCTTCACAGGGACTTATGAAAGAGCCGCTGATAAACTGGGATTAATCCATACTGACGTATGTAGTGCTTTGGAACAATTTGAATCTTTCGAAATGAAACCAACTGAGACACTTGAGGAACTTGACCTCAGATTCACTGGTATTGTTGGTGAACTTGAAGCTTTGGGCAAAATTTATACCCCAAAGGAGAAGAATTTAAAAATTTTCAGATCTCTCCCTGCCCGATGGGACATTAAGACCACAGCTATGCGTGTATCTTGCAATCTTAATGAAATATCTACTTTTGATCTCTTCTCTGACCTCAAAGCTTTTGAGTATGATATTGACAGAAGAGAGAAAGATGAAGAATCTCCTTCAAAGGTTACAGCACTAGCCGTTATATCGAATCGTCGACAGAGCATGCCCATCTCGTCGAAGCCTAGTCACAAGAGTGCTGACAGTGACGACGACATCCTGTCTCAAGATCAAATGGCGCTTCTCATGCACAAGTTCAAGAAGTTCATCAAGCAGTCTGGAAAGACTTCCTACAGGCCCAAACCTGTCCACAAGGTAAGTACCGAAACTTCATCCGGTGATGCTAACCTGTGCTATAATTGCAGGAAACCAGGACATTATGCAAACAAATCTCCTCATCCCAAAGTTCAAAGGTTGCCGGAAGCCGAGCAACAAGAGAGAGATGAACGAAGGCGTGCCAGGAAAAACAAGCTGAAGTCCCTGATTGGAGAATCAGAAGCCTCCCCCGCACCATCCAAATCAGAAGAATGTCTTCAGGTGGTCACTGAAAGTGATTCATCTGACGATGAGTTCGATGATAAAGCATATATGTGCTTTATGGCCAAGGACATTCCGGAAGGAGAAGATAGCGACGATGAGGTAAGCTCAACCTCAACTATTCCATTAAATGCATCTCATAATTTTGAAAACATGATGAATGAATTTAAAAACATTCAAAAGGCCCATGAGACATTGAAAAATGAGAATATACAGCTCCAACTGTCCAACCTAGAGCTGAAAGATGAAAATGACTTGCTGAAAATAAATTATGAAAATATGTCTATTGATTGTGAAACCAACAAAGTCGATTATGAAAAACTCGTGGCGAGCAATCGTCAACTTTCTCATGAAATAAGTGAGGTTAAAACTCACAATGAGAGCAAGACAAATGATTTTGTTCTACTTCAAGCCAAAGTCAAAACTCTCGAAAAACGAGAAGATGAACTTGAGACCATTCTGAAATCGTTCGAAAAATCATCCAAAAGAATGGAAGAAATTATGAGCACTGGGCAACATGCTCATGATAAAAGTGGCTTAGGATACAGATCATGTTCAAACAAAGGGAAAACTAGTACAGTGTTTGTCAAGAGTGTGGAACACATTCCTGTATCGAAAGAAACTTCGAGTCCTGTGAAGGAACCTGTTGCACAGCGAACAGCAAAGGCTGCCATTCCGCCACCTCAATCATACTCCAGACAGTGGAATCACCAGCCATTCAAACCTGAAAGGCACACTCAACAGCATGCTCCTCGAGCATATCAACAGAGCCAACAGCCATTCAGAAGGAAGGCTGTATCCAAATACCAAAGGCCCGCACGGCAGTACTATCAGTACAGCACTCCGAGGTATTGGATACACGACCCCCGTTATTCCTCGAGACAGCAGGTGTTCGCACAGTATCAACAACAGCGTTGGGAATCCAACTGGAGACCGAGAAGGCAAGCTGTTAGGCCAAAGAAAATGGCTCCACCTCCAAGACGGCACTCGTACTGGACTAATAATAATAACCCTGAATTTTACATGCATAATAATTATCATGGTTATAACGACTACGTTTATGCCCCACGTAGATACCGCAATATTGTACCGAATGTAACCTACAGTAAACCAATTGCTGTCAGGAAAATTTGGGTACCTAAAGGCACTAACATACATGGACCCAACAATCAAAAGGGACCTAAATCTACTTAATCTCTTTGCATACAGGACATCCTAGAGGAGGACACCTGGTACTTTGATAGTGGATGCTCTCGGCACATGACCGGAGATAGAAGCAAGCTATCAGATTTTGTAGAAGGTCGCGGTCCAAAAGTTCGCTTCGGTGATAAATCTAAAGGAAGAACAAGAGGGAAAGGAAACCTACTTGTCGGAAAATTCAAAGTCACCGATGTTGCATATGTTGAAGGCTTACAGTACAATCTACTTAGTATTAGCCAGTTTTGTGATAAACAGTTCTTGGTGAAATTCTATATAGATCGCTGTAGAGTCAAGAACATCCATATCAAAGAAGTTGTGCTTACAGGAAGCAGATCAGGTAACATGTATATTGCTGACTGGAAGCCTATGAGCTCCTCAATTCCATGCTTTGTCGCCAAACGCACTGCAGATCTAAGCTGGTTATGTCACAAGAGGATGTCTCACGTCAACTTCAAGACGATCAACAAGCTCCCAAGACAGGGAATGGTAAGAGGATTGCCAAATATGTCATTCAAAAAGGACAGCGGCTGCGGACCTTGTCAGAAAGGCAAGCAAATCAAGTCAACCCTGAAGAGCAAATCCTACCTTTCAACCCAAAGAGTGTTGGAGATGCTACACATGGATCTCTACGGTCCTGTAGATCCAGTAAGTTTGGGAGGTAAGAAATACTGTCTTGTTGTTGTTGATGATTACTCCAGGTATGCTTGGATAATTTTCCTAAGCAAGAAGAAGGAAACAACATCAAAGCTGCCCGAGCTCCTGAGAAAGCTTCAAAATGAAAAGGCATTGAGTATCGTGTCCATTCGTTCCGACAGGGGTACAAAATTTACTAACCGCTTTATAGAGCAATACTGTTCGGAAAATGGGATACAACACGAATACTCAGCTGCCCATACACCTCAACAAAATGGTGTTGCCGAGCGGAAGAACAGGACGTTGAAAGAAGCAACAAGGACAATGATTGCCGCAAGCAAGTTGCCACAACGTTTCTGGGGTGAAGCAACCAATACAGCATGCTACACTTAAAACCGCTGTATCGTCAACACACACCACAACAAAACAGCATACGAGGTATGGAACAACAAAACTCCGTTAGTTTCGTATTTTCACATTTTTGGATGCAGGTGCTATGTGTTGAATAATGAGAAGGATCAACTTAGAACCTTTGATGAGAAATCAGATGAAGGAATATTTGTAGGATACTCCTCCGTCAGCAAAGCTTACAGGATTTCTAATAAAAGGAAGCTGACGATCGAGGAATCAATTCATGTAGTCTTCGATGAACCTCACCATGACCCTACATGAGTAGAAGATGTTACTCAGAACATTCAATAGCTCTCCATCTTAGATCCACCAACTCCCATAGAACCTGTTGTTGACCTAGAAATCAACCCCGCAGCTGTAAGAATCGACATAGATGAAGCCGATGTTGTACAAGCTGAAGCTGTATCTACAGAAACTCTCGATACAGTACGGGACCCTGGATTAGAACCCGACCGAAGATGGTTGAGAGATCACCTGCAAGAGCTGATCATTAGAAACATAGATGTTGGTCTTTCTACTCGTAGAAGAATACAAAGTACACAAGGAAATGTATTGTGTGCACAAGAAGAACTAGATACTGAGATATCACCATTTCCTGAATGGAAATCTCAATCCAAGCTTAGAAGACTCAACATGTGCACTATTGCTGTATTCTTAGCCCAGTCCGAACCTGTTTCGACCATAGACGCTCTTAATATTTGTCATTGGATAACATCTATGGAAGAAGACCTTAACGGTTTCAAAAGAAACAATGTATGGTATCTTGTACCCAGACCTACACATCAATCGGTTATAGGAACCAAATGGGTATTTCGAAACAAAAAGGATCGAAATGGACTTATCATAAGGAATAAATCTAGACTAGTCGCACAAGGCTATAGACAGGAAGAAGGCATAGACTATGATGAAACGTTTGCCCCTGTAGCCAGACTAGAAGCCATTAGGATATTTTTAGCCTTTGCCGCCCATAAGAGCTTTATTGTATACCAAATGGACGTCAAGAGTGCATTCCTAAATGGAGACCTTGCGGAACAAGTTTATGTTGAACAACCACCAGGGTTTGCCAACACAGACGACATCGACCTAGTATACAGGCTGAGGAAAGCACTGTATGGACTTAAGCAAGCCCCTAGAGCATGGTATGAGACCCTGTCCCAGTATCTAACCGATAATGGATTTGAGAAAGGTGTTGTGGACAAGACCTTGTTCAAAATACAGGAAGGTGATGACCTTCTAATGGTGCAAATTTATGTAGATGATATAATTTTTGGTTCAACTAACCTTGCTTTGTGTCAAAGGTTCTCTCATCTCATGCAAAGTAAATTTGAAATGAGTATGATGGGGGAACTTAGTTATTTCCTAGGTTTGCAGGTAAAGCAGTTGCCTACAGGTATTTTTATCAAACAGGAAAAATATAGCAAGGAGCTTCTCAACAAATTTGGAATGAACACTTCCAAATCATCGCCAACCCCCATGAGCACTTCCATGCAGATTAGTGCTGATGAAGCCGGAAAGCCGGTTGACCAATCACTCTACAGGAAGCTTATTGGCTCGTTCCTGTACCTAACGGCTAGCAGACCCGATATCTAGTTTGCTGTAGGAGTGTGTGCGAGATATCAAGTATCACCTAAGGAATCACACTTCAATACAGGTAAACGAATCCTGAAGCACATTAAAGGAACAGTCGATGTAGGACTGTGGTATCCTAAAGAAGGCGGATTCGATTTAGTTGGATACGACTCGGATCTCGGAGGCTGAAAGCTAGATAGGAAGAGTACAAGTGGAACTTGTCACTTTTTTGGACCTAGACTCGTTTCTTGGTTCAGTAAGAAGCAATTGGCTAACTCACTTTCCACGGCTGAATCAGAATACTATGCTGCTGGTAGTTGCTGTATGCAGATCCTTTGGATACAGCAACAGTTGTCAGGTTATGGAATTGAAGCCAGAGAGACGCCAATCATGTATGATAGCACGAGTGCAATTGCAATCACGCACACACTCGCGCACTAAGCATATCAACATGAAGCATCATTTCATAAGGAATCATGTCGAGAACAAGGATGTTCGGCTCGAAAAGGTTCATACAGATATTTAGTTGGCCGACATCTTCACCAAGCCTCTCGACACAACAAGATTCAACATGCTTAGACAAGAATTGGGAATGCTACAGCCCGACTCCCTGTAAGTATTTTACTTCTTTTACTCAACAATTGAGGGGGAATGCTGTAAGACCCAAGAATACAGTATCCACCATTAATTATCTGTACACTCAGAGCCTTCAATACAGCACTGTAGGGAACAAAGAAATATGAATCATCCTACAACTGACGTGTGCAATAATTAAGGGGGAATACAATATGACCTATGAATACAACCTTAATCCAAAAATTGCTGTATGAAATTAAAACCTATACGTACCTTTTAAGGGGGAACGCTATATCGTCGCGGATACAACACATACTATAGGATTTCGATTCAGTATATATATTATAATATTTCATTTTAAAATAATTTTTGTCTACGTGCCCTATTTTCATGTCAAACGTCATTTACATTAAATGCCTTACACGACATCTGGACAACTGAATCTCAAAAGCCGCGATGTTTTCAAATTGTTTAACATTTAAAACCGTCGTTTCAGGCATTTAGGGTAACAAAAAATGTTAGAAGTGGGACCCGCTCAGATTTTAATATTCCATGGATAAGTGTACCAGTTACACTCTGTTCATCGTGACCGTTCTTTTCAAAAACCCGCTCCCATCCCTTAAAATCTGACCATTCGTACTCTGTAAACCCTACTTCTCCGCCCACTATAAAAGGACTGATACTGCCATTTGAGACTCTTTACACTTTCTGCAAAATTTAAGAGGACTCAAGCAAATACAGCCTACAAGTTTTTCTGTGTTTTACTGCAAATTTCTCTTAATCTCTTTCATATTTTCTTGAGAATCACCAATGGCTGCTCAGACATCTTCTCCCGCTCTCAAGAAATCCTCCAACATCATCGATGGACGGATCTTCTCAAGTTCTGTCGTCATCGAGCGTATTCTCTCTGAAACCAATGCCGTCGAACCAATGGAGTTCATCATCACCAGACTCCGTCAGCAAGGCCTCTACCGCCTTGGGAGTCAAACCGCCAAGAAATACGACGTTCACTTGGTTGAGGACTTTTATCTCAACGCCGCTGTTCGTTTTCTGTCGCTGGCCCAGGGAGGCCACGTCGCTGACATCACTGCTATCATTCAAGGAATGGAGATCTGCATCAATCGAGATCTTCTTCAGAACATTTACAGGCTGCCAGCTGATGGCCTGACCATGGAAGAACTTGAGACTTTTGGGTCTCAAGAGTTGATAACCAAGTACTATGGCCTGTTGGCTCAACTACAGTTGACGTGGTTCACACCACCTGTCACAAGAAGAATTTTTGTTTGCCATACGTGTACTTGCATGATTTTTGTTGCAGAATCATTGAGAATCGCACTGGTGCATTTGAAATGTGCACAAATCTGAGATTTAGAATGATGGTTGCAATTTTGACCTGTGAAAAGGTCAATTGGTGCCAGATTATTTTGAAGCGCTTGCAGGAAGAAGTATCCAAGCCTGCCACTCAAAAGAAATCGCTTGGTTTATTTTTAAACCATATTTCGATGAAATGGGGAATTTCAAAATCCGCAGATGCGAAGAAAATAAGCTCCCGGATCTACTTAGGAGGCATCAAGCCTACAGCCTATAACCAGAGCACTCTGGTTTGAAACCATCCATCCGTCCGAAGTATGCCCGTGTCTGAAGATCCAAGGGACGTTTCTTTGAAGTCCCAAAGTGTGGAGTCTTCAAGGAAAAGAAAAAGATCTCACAGCAAGACCCCAACTGCTGCTGAGAAGCCGAAAAGAAAGCTAAGGAGGCTTTCTAAAGCTAAATCCACAAAAAACTCTGAGGAAGCTTCTACCGTGGCGCAACCTACTGAACAACTACCCCAGGGCCCAACCCCTGTGGAAGAGGTGCCCGCTACTGTATCAATAGTAGATCCTGAGCCTTTGGCGGCTAAGACGGATGATCGGACATATGCCAACTTGAAAGACTCTAGCGAGTTGGCTGCCTCTCTGGAGCCAACAGCTAACTCTCCTATGCGGGATTCCACACCCGTACAGGACCCACCTTCCTTCGGGGCACCATCCCCTGTAAGGAATCCCTCTTCCCTACAGGATCCCACAACTGTAGAGGAACCCCTCGCTACAGCGGACTCAGACGTTGTACGCAGTCCCTCCCCAGACACTATTATCAACAAAACCCTTCTCTCTGTGCAGATTGATCATTCTTATGAAAGATTCCTTCAATGGAAAAGCTACAGGCTAGCTCCATACGACACCTTATACAACTGGAGCGACTGGAGCCATGAAGAAAGATTTATATTGGAAGTGACGGACTCGACAGAAGTTGAAGCCCTGATCCAATGGGACAATCTCTACTGCAAAGAATTGATTGAAAGCCATCTTTTGCAAAAATCAGATGCCAGAAGAAAAGGAAAAGATAAGTCCGAGGACTCTCCCCAAGATCCAAAAGAAGACCACGACTCAGACGACGACGACTATGCCTTACAGGCAGGTCTGAGAATGATCCGTGAGGAGGCTCAAGAAAAAAAACCTCTCAAACCAAGAATGATGAAGGGCCATCAAGCTGAAGTGAGCCCCCTTCTCCATAGCAAGAAAATATTCCTGACGATGAGGAATCAGTCCCTCAAGTCGAGGAAGAAGAAATTGTTTCGGAACAGGCACCCGAGCCTGCTGCCGCAGAAGAATAAGAAGTATCACGCGCCGTACAGTAAGAGGAATCAGTCCCTCTGCCGGAACAGGCGGAAGCTGAGAGACAACAGGAGGAATCAGTCCCTCCTGTACCCATGTATACAGACACCTCTTCGCAATAGGAGAATACAGTACCTCCTGCCGCCGAACCCGCATCAGCTGCTCCCGCCCCATCGACCGTGGAATCCGACGACGGTACTACACCTGAGGATGTCCAACTCAATTCACGCCCTACCGTGAATTTGAGGAGGTTGAATGGAGCCGAAGATTTTGCCAAGCCGGATTCTCCCAGCACTGCTGCTAGGAAAGAGCGATTGCGTGCTCTTGGCCTTCAAACCGTCTTTATCCAGGATGCAGTTAATGCCCTGTATTCAGTGGAAAAAGCTCTGAATTGGATGCACACTTCTGCTGTTGAAGAGATGACTGGATTACAGCATGAAGTCTCTCGCGCAGTCGAAGCCTTCACTGTTTTGCCAGAAGTCTTCAAGCAAGCCCTGAAGAATCTGCAAGATAAACAAGAGCAACTCCTGAGAGAAGAGGCATCCAAAACGCGCATATCCGAGGCCAAGACAGCATCTGCCAAGATTGAAACATCTTCCCAGCTTCGAGCCCACGACAAAAGTATTAAAGATATGTCGCAGGTGCTCTCCACCCTTGTCGAGAGAATGACAAACATTGAGATGAAACAGGACGCCGCACTGGAGATCCTAGAACGTCTTGATGACGCCAAAAGGGGGAAGAAGCGAGAGAAGCAGCAAGGAGAACAAGGCTCCAGCACGAAAGGGAATTTAATGCTGCTCAAGACAGCATTACCGCTGAACTGAATAAACTAGCCCCTCCCGCACAAAGTTTCAGGATTTCAGGTTCTCGACCTGAGTTCCATGACCCCAATGTCCCATGGCAAAGCTTAATCCAAAGACCTTATGAGATTCGTCTGCCAACCAAACACCATCCAACTGCTGAAGAAGTGAAGCAATGGAGTAGAAATGAACTAATGAGATATTTTGTTAATCTCGTCAGGGAATCCCCCATCTTCAAAGGTTATAAAACATTAGCAGAGGCTGCAGACAAATTCACGAAGATGTTAGAAGAAGGAAAGCTTCCTCTCCAGCAAGAAATGAAATCCAAGCATAGAAGAGGAGATCGGATCACCCATCCAGAAGACTGGATTCTTGCCTTTGACAGATCCTACGAAGGTAGATAATATACCTAGATCGAGGCAATGACTCCCTACAGCACTGGTGGCGTGGAACCGAGAATGATCCAGAGAAAAGGCCATGGAGACACGCGGACTATATGAGCTGAAATCCTTGTAATTTTTGCTTGTAATTTTTCTTTCAAAACAGCAATCCTTGTACTCTATTTGTGAATATCAATAAAAATGTTTGCCTGTCTTGAAAGATTACAACCCGTAATCTACTGTGTTAATGTATGATTACATATCTTAAATTGTTGGGATAACAATCACAAGTATAGAAACTTGTTTGAAAATTAAGCTGTACGAACTTGTCTACGAACAGTTCATAATTTCAGTTGTATGCATCTAGAATACATTGTAAGATTGTGCCTGCGCGCCAATCATAAGCTTAAGTTGTAAAAAGTCTTAGCTGTATCGAACTCGCCTGCGAGCAGTTCATAAATTAGACTAAGTTGCTGAAAGCCAGATCATTTGACAGAAGACCAAGAAATCTGCCCGAAGTCATCAAGAAGGTTATTCGCCTCATGAAAAAAGTTTTGGCATCATCAAGAAGACTTGTAATCCTTGTAAGTCTTGACAAAATTTCAAAAAGGGGGAAATTATTGGGATAACAAATACCCTGTATCGAAATTGTTGGGATAACAATATTCGGTATCGAAACAGCAAGGATAATCAATCCCTGTATCGAATAGCGATGATAAGAGGTTTTGATAATATGCCAATCCTCAATACAGTAAGGAAACTGTATCGAAAAGTTGAAGTGTCAACCTGTATTGAAGACCTGTCATAGATCCAGCATATAGTGTAACCTTTCAGTACAGCAAAAAAGTCTTATAAAGACTAAGTATGGAAGCTGTCTCGAATCAACAATACAGTGATCTTCCATACAGCTCTCAACAGGACAAAGAAGGAATCTTCAGTTCCCACTAGAAGTCAAGTCTCGTTGATATAGAAGTATTTAAATACTAAAAGATAAAGTATTTAAAGACTGTAAGTCAACAGATCTTCAAATCCCGCAAAATCCGGATCGTGCTTTTCATCCCGTTGGAACGGAATCTTGCTCAACGGATTTATCTCAATGGAAATATTTCATAAGACTATATATATCTCATCAAGGCGTTGAAGATCAGTTACCAAGTGATAAAGTTATTATTATATACATCAGAGCTAAACATATCTCCAAAAGCTTACTGCAACTCAGATCTAAGAGATATACAGTGCTCAAACAACTTGAACAACACTTCATCAGCTAGAAGCTCAGAAAGTCAAAGCTGTTGTTCATACCCTGTTCTATCATTTGAACAAACCCAGATCAGCCCTGTGTGGACTGAGTAATCTTTGCTTCTCCGGAACTGTGTGTGAAGGATTTGCATCGAAGAAGACGAAGCTTCAGAACTGTGTGTGAAGAATCCAGTCAAAGCATTAGCTCAAACTAATCTGTGTGAACGGTTGAAGCTAAGATCTTTATATCAATCTGTGTGAACGATATATTGATTGTGTGTTGTTATAATTACGTAGTTGTGTACGCAATAATTATAATAAACTTTTTACTCCTGTGTGGAGGACTAGTGGACGTAGAGGGGTTTACCTCGAACCACTTCAAATACTGTGTTATTTACCTTCTGCCTTATTTGTTTTATTAAACTGTGATTATTTAAGTATACACTGCACATCGAGTTGCTGTATCCACAGCAACTTACTGTATTTAAGACTTCCGCTACGCACTCAGATTTAAAATCAGTACAGCTTGTTGTTTAAAACACTTTCCAAGCTGTATCCAGTATACTTAGTGGCCAACAGATGCCTTCGGTTGGAGCAAATTTTATCCCTAGAAACCTGACAGGTTGGCGGATAAGATTCAATTGTGAAACTGATTTGCGTCGATGGTATAAACTTAACTTGTTCACGAACCATAGAAACCGTATAGGTTGAGGGGAGTGAACAAGGGGAAAAAGAAGATCGAATTATCCATTAGATGGGCTGGTGTTGGACACCACTTTATGAAAATTAATATACTAGAAACCTGTTCGGTTGCCCTCTATTAAGATTTATAAAGAACTCGAACACCACTATGAAGTAGAGCGATGATACTTCTGGATTTCACATGGGAGTGTATTATTCCGATAAAAATAGTGGGAGCTGGGTAACAAGAATAGAAAAGACCTTAATTCTATACTCAGAACATAATTGAACGAGTCACTAATTAATCTGTCGTACTTAATGCAGACATAACTCTCAATATGACAATGAATCCACTCGCAATTCTACTCGAGAAGAACACCCTGATTGGACCTAACTTTGTGGATTGGCTCTACAATATGATGATTGTCCTCAGTATAGAGGCACTGGGATACGTTTTGGAGACGTACATTCCGGCGCCTCCTGTGTGGACCCGAGCCAATCAGGAAGAGATTGAAAACCACGAAAAGTGGGTTAAGGATGACGTAAAAGTCCGTGCTTACATGATGGCTTCTATGTATAATGAGCTTCAAAGAGCTCATGAGAAAATGATTTCTGCTAGGCAGATTCTATCTAACTTAACCGAGTTTTATGGTGAGCACAGCAGAACTGCTAGATATGAGATATCCAAGCAACTGTTTGGTGCAAGGATGAAGGAAGATGAGAAGGTTGGGGACCACGTCCTCAAAATGATATCCATGATTGAGATATTGGAGGCTCTTGATTTTAAAATGGATACTTCTCTCCAAACCGATCTTATCCTCTAGTCTCTCCCTGATTACTTCTCACAGTTTGTTATGAACTTCAACTGCAATGAGATTGCATGTAACTTAGCTGGGCTAATGAACAAACTAGTGACCGCTCAGTCTCAGATGAAGACTCCGCGGATGAAGGAGTCTTCCCTTGTGATTTCTTCTGGATCTCGGAGGTCCAAGAACAAGAAGAAAAAGACCAAGAAGCAGACGAGACCACAAGTTGAGGACCTTAAGGGTAAGGGCAAGGCCCCGACGGTTCCGAAGAACAAGAAGAAGAAGGATACTTGTCTCAAGTGCGGTGATCTGGGCCACTGGGCTAGAGACTGTCCGATTCTTCATAGCACTTCAGGTACAGAACTTTTAGTTTTGGAAACAAATTGTTCTGGTACTGTATTTTCTACTTCTTGGATACTGGATTCTAGTGCTAGTTCTCATATTTGTACCGTGAATCAGGATCTGGAACAAAGTAGAAGGCATGGAGCTAGAGAAGTTATGATCACAGTCGGAAGCGGGCATAGTGTCGAGGCGACCGACATAGGATCACTTATTTTGGATCTAGAATCCGGCTTTGTTTTTGAAGATGTACTTGTTTTGCCCAAGGGAAATAAAAACATTGTATCCATCCCGGTCATGGACCGAAAAGGCTTTTCATTTTTCATTGGTGATAGTTCCTGCAAAATTTATTTCAGAAATAAACTAGTGGGTACTGCTACATTGTTAAATGGATTGTATTATCTAAATCTCAACAACAAAGTAGTTGTGAATACTATGACTAGAAAACGTGGTAGGGATGAAACCAATTAAGTTTTGAAATGGCATCTTAGACTTGGTCATGTTGATCAGACCAAGGTTTACAAAATGGAAAAAGATGGAATTATGGGTCCATTGGGATCGGATCCCTTTCCTACTTGTGAATCTTGCCTTAAAGCAAAATGACTAAGTCCCCCTTCACAGGGACTTATGAAAGAGCCGCTGATAAACTGGGATTAATCCATACCGACGTATATAGTGCTTTGGAAGCAGCATGTGATGGATATCAATATTTCATTACGTTTACGGATGATCATACTAGGTATGGTTATGTATACTTAATGAAACATAAATCCGAGGCCTTTGAGAAATTCCAGGAATTCAAGGCCCTAGTCGAGAAACAAACTGGTAATCATATCAAAGCACTTCGGTCGGACCGAGGTGGCGAGTATATGAGTTCGGAGTTTGACAAGTTCCTAGAGGAACATGGAATTGTATTACAACTAACACCTCCAGGCACTCTTCAGTTAAATGGTGTGTCAGAAAGAAGGAACCAGACCTTGTTGGACATGGTCCGTTCCATGCTAGGCTATTCTGACTTACCGATTTACCTGTGGGGTATACACTCCTGACTGCTGCATATATCTTGAACAGATGTCCTTCCAAATCCGTTCTTAAAACTCCACATGAGATGTGGGAGTGCAGGAAACCAAGTCTTAATCATATTAGGATTTGGGGATGTCCCGCCTATGTCAAGAAGACTAAGGTGGAGAAGTTGGAAGCTAGGTCCGCGAAGGGACATTTCATTGGATTCCCGTCTGGGACAATGGATATCTATTCTACATGCCCGACGATCGAAAGATCGTTGTTGCTTTACAAGCACACTTCCTGGAAGATAAGTTCATTCAGGAAGGCGGAGCAGGTAGAAGTATTTCTTTGGAAGAATACAATGAAACTCCTCAAGAGACACCTGTGCAAGAAAATGGAACCGAACCTTATGAAACACAAGTACAACCACCTCGCAGGTCTAGTAGGGTATCTCATTTACCTGAGAGTTATAGATTTATGCACTTGGAGGAACTGGGTTTCCACGAGGTTCCAGGTGATAAACAAGAGATCGACCCGCAACCAATGACCTAGCAATGGTAGATGTAGACTCCATGATATAGACTGTAACAGCCTCATGTAGTTGGGACCTTCGTTTTGACGAGGCAGTCAAAGAGTTTGACTTCGTGCAAAATGAAGAGAAATCTTGTGTATATAAGAGGGTTAGTGGGAGCAAGATCGCATTCTAAGTACTATATGTAGATGCCATTCTACTAATAAGAAATGATATGGGAATGCCCAGTTTTGTGAAAGCTTGTTTTTCGAGTAATTTCTCCATGAAAGACTTGGGAGAAGAAACTTATATTCTTGGGATTCAACTCTACTGGGATAGATCGAAGAAAATCATAAGTTTTTCCCATGCCCTCTATATAGATTAGATCTTAAAGAGGGTTCCTTCCTATGCGACATGGAATAAAACTCACCTTGAAGATGTGTCCTCATAGTGAGGAACAATGAAAGGAAATGAGTTATATACCATATGATTCGGTAGTGGGTAGCCTTACATATGCTTTATTGTGTACGAGACCTGACATTGCGCATGCTGGGAGCGTGGTAAGTAGGTTTTGGGCTAACCTAATTCGGGAACATTAGACCGCCATAAAGAACGTACTCAAGTACTTTAGTAGGACTAGAGATCTGGTTCTTATATATGGTGGTGGAGAAATGAATGCGATGGGATTCACTGTATTGGACTTCCAAGGACAGAAAGACGATTCTATACCGGGTGATTAATTTAATTCATGAATATAATTTTTTCTTGGAGAAATTAATTATGTTATTATGTTTTTAATATGATTAATTAATTGGATTAATTAATCAATATAAATACATCGGAACGGAATCGTAGTTTATCTGTTTGGACTCACGTGAGTCCGAAACGAACCGAACTCGTCCAGTTTCTACATGGCCCGCCCCCCACATTTCCACCCGCTTTCATATGGACTCTAGTTCCATTCTTTAATGGTTGATCATTGTGGTGGTGGGGTAAGATTCTTATGAGAATGAGATGTACATGTGGGGAGTTGAATAAATGGAAAAGAGAAGACACACTCACTTCTTGCAAAATCCTATCATCCGTGAGATTAGTGAGGAGAGAGAAAAGAGTTTCTCAAATAGTGTTCTTCATCATCTCCATTTCTTCTATATATATTTTCTTGGAGAAAATTTAAGGGAGAGAGAGAGAGAGAGAGATCAAAGATTAAACACTTAGAGTGTTGTAATTTTGATTAGAAAGGTTCATCACTTAGCTCTAGCCGTATCCTCGGAGGATAGCAAGGTGATCGTTGTTTCGGTCGTTTCTCCGGCGCGTGGCAAGTAGAGACGCGGTGCTTTCGGCGTTGGATCATTCAAGAGCTTGGAGCGGAATAGATTCGTAGAGATCAAGCAAAGCTTGGGGAATAGCTCAGGAGAAGGTTATCCATCTAATCAACGGACTACAAGGGTGAGTTTCTATATCTCTTGTGAATTTGTTTTTGATATTCGTATATATGTAGCTCGATCGATCCTCGTAGGGATTCGGATCGAATTAATTTTCATTTTACCGCTTCTACTGGGCTATCTATTTAGGCACCGAATCCCAACAGAAATCTCAAGATGAACTTAGAAGACTTAACATGTGCACTATTACTGTATTCTTAGCCCAATCCGAACCTATTTCTACCAAATAAGCTCCAGACAATTCTCACTGGATTACATCTATGGAAGAAGAGCTTAATGGTTTCGAAAGAAACAACGTATGGTATCTAGTACCCAGACCTGAGCATCAAGCCGTAATTGGAACTAAATGGGTATTTAGAAACAAGAAGGATGATAATGGACTTGTTATTAGAAACAAATACCGTCTAGTCGCACAAGGCTACAAACATGAAGAAGGCATAAACTACGATGAAACATTTGCCTCTGTTGCCAGACTAGAAGCCATTAGGATATTTCTAGCCTTTGCCGCCCATAAGAGCTTTATTGTATATCAAATGGACGTCAAGAGCGCATTCCTGAATGGAGACCTTTCCGAAGAAGTCTATGTTGAACAACCACCAGGGTTTGTCAACACAGAAGGCGGAGACCTTGTATACAGGCTACGGAAAGCACTGTACGGACTTAAGCAAGCACCCAGAGCGTGGTATGAGACTCTGTCCATGTACCTTACCAATAATGGATTTAAAAAAGGTGCAGTGGACAAGACCTTATTTAAGATACAGGAAGGTGATGACCTTCTAATGGTTCAAATATACGTGGATGATATTATTTGGTTCAACTAACCTTGCTTTATTTCAAAGGTTCTATCATCTCATGCAAAGTAAATTTGAAATGAGTATGATGGGAGAATTTAACTATTTCCTAGGATTGCAGGTAAAGCAGTTTCCTAGAGGAATCTTCATCAACCAGAAAAAATACAGTAAGGAGCTTCTTAACAAGTTTGGAATGAATAACTCCAAATCCTCGTCAACCCCCATGAGCACTTCCATGCAAATTAATGCTGACGAAGTTGGAAAGCTGATTGACCAATCACTCTACAAGAAGCTAATTGGCTCACTCCCGTACCTAACAACTAGCAGGCCCGATATCCAGTTTGCTGTAGGAGTGTGTGCTCAATATCAAGTTGCACCTAAGGAATCACACTTCACAACAGCCAAACGAATCCTGAAGTACATCAAAGGAACAATCGATGTCGGATTATGGTATCCCAAGGAAGGCAGATTCGATTTGGTTGGCTACAGCGACTCGGTTCTCGGAGGTTGCAAGCTAGATAGGAAGAGTACAAGCGATACTTGTCACTTTCTTGGACCTAGACTTGTGTCTTGGTTTAGCAAGAAACAATTGGAAAACTCACTTTCCACAGCTGAATCGGAATACTATGCCGCTGGTGGTTGCTGTATGAAGATTCTTTGGATGTAACAATAGCTGTCAGATTCTAGAATTGAAGGCAAGGAAACACCGATCATGTGCGATAGCACGAGTGAAATCGCTATAATGCACAATCCTGTATTGCACTCGCGCACTAAGCATATTCATATGAAGCATCACTTCATTAGGAATTATTTTGAGAACAACGATGTTCGGCTCGAAAAAGTTCATACAAATATCCAGTTAGCCGACATCTTCACCAAGCCTCTCAGCACATCAAGATTCTGTATGCTTCGACAAGAATTTGGAATGCTACAGCCTGACTCCCTATAAGTTTTTAATGGTTTTACTCAGCAATTGAGGGGGAATGCTGTAAGACCCACAAATACAGTATCCACCGTTAATTAACTGTACACTCAGACAAACTGGCAACACTGTAGGAAATATGAGACATGAAATAATCCTAAAGCTGACGTGTGCATTAATTAAGGGGCAATACAATATGACCCATGAATATATTGTTAATCCAAAAATTGCTGTAAGAATTGAAGCCCTTATGTACCTTTTAAGGGGGGACGTTGTATTTTTGCGGATACAACACATACTATGGGAAATCAATTAATATTATACTTATATGTTATTCAATTTTAAAATATTTTAGTCCACGTGCCCTGTTCTTATATCAAACGTCTTGCATTTAATGCTTTACACGACATCTGGACTATTTTACTTCAAACGTCGCGATGTTTCAATTAGTTTAATATTTTCAAACCGCCATTTTGGGCAAATAAGGGAAGTCGAAACGTCACATGTGGGACCCAATATCATTTCAAAATCGGATGGATAAGATGTACCCGTTACACTCAGTCCATCCTGTTCGTTCATTTAAAAGACGGTTCCCATCCCTTAAATCTGACCGTTCACTGTCTGAAAACCCTAATTCTTCCCACCGCCCACTATAAAAGGACTGTTCTTGCCCCCCTTTGACTCTTTACGCTTTCTGCAAATTGAACGAGTTTTTGAGCAAACAGCCTACATTTCTCACTGTATTTTTTTTCTGCACTTTCTTTGCATATCACTTATTATCTCTTCAGATCTTCAATGGCATCATCACAGACTTCATGTCCATCTCTCAAGAAGAGCGCCACCATCATTGACGGTCGAATCTTCGACAGATCTATTGTGGTTGAGCGTGTCCACGCTGATAACGACGACGTCGACTCCATGGAGATTGTCGTCTCAAAGATTCGTCAACAAGGCCTCTATCGCCTTTGTAGCCACACTGCTGAGGGCTACGACGTGAAAATGGTCGAGGAATTCTATCTCGACGCATCAGTTCGTTTCTTCTCTCAGGCTAGAGGAGGAAATGTCTCTAACATCACTACCACTGTACGCGGAGTGGAGATCCGCGTTGACAAAGATTTACTGCAGAATTTGTACAGACTGCCCGCTGATGGGTTGTCTATGGAAGAGCTTGAGACTTTCGGATCTCAAGAAATCCTCACTTATTATTGGGGATTGTTCACTGGCTCTGCATCGAACGTGACTGTTCATGCATCTTGCCAAAAGAAAAATTTCTGTCTACCTTTTGTTTATTTGCATGACTTTTGTTCCCGTATTATTGAAAACAGGACTGGAGCTTATGAGATGTGCACCAATATGAGATTCAGGATGATGGTCGCCATCATGTGCAGAGAAAAGGTGAATTGGTGCCAAATTTTCCTGAAAAGACTACAAGAAGAGGCCTCTAAACCTGCTTCACAGAAGAAATCCTTTGGTCTGATTCTCAATAACATTCTGACCAAATGCGGTGTGCCGCAAGCCAAAGGAGCAAAAAAGATCCCCCAGGGAAAATACATTGGAGGGAGCAGACCTTCCGTGTTCAACAAAGAGAGACTGATTGGAGAAAGACCATTTGTCCCAACTATGTCGCTCTCAGCTGATCCAAGAAAATCTTCCATTGCTGGTGAGAAGCCGAAAAGGAAGCTAAGGAAGCTTTCTCAAACCAAACAATCGGCGCAACCCATTGAATCATACCCCAGGGTGCAACCCCTGCGGAAGAGATATCTGCTACTGTTCAAACGGTAGATCCCTAGCTATTGGCAGCGACGACGGATGAATAGTTATCTGCCAACGTTGAAGGCTCTGGAGAGCCGGCTGCCCTTACGGAGCCAATCACTACATCTCCTGTACGAGATTCCACACCCGTAAGGGATCCATCTCCCCTTAGGGTACCAACCCCTGTTCGGGATCCCTCTCCAATATAGGCTCCCACACTTGTAGCGGATCCCAGTCCTACAGTAGACCCATATACTGTACGGAGCCCCTCCCCCTCGACTATAATACAGGAAACTCTGCTGTCAGTTCAAATCGAACAGGCTTATGAACGATTCGTACAGTGGAAATCATACATAGTACACCATATGAAACTCTGTACAACTGGACGGAATGGAAAGAAGAAGAATTGTTTGTCCTGGAGGTGACAGACTCTCCAAACATTGAAGTCCTAATCCAATGGGACAACATCTGCTGCAAAGAGCTGATTTCGAGCTATTACATGGATAAAGCTGATGCTCGATTGAAAGGGAAATCAATATCTGAAGACACTGTTCCTGTCACTCCCAAATCAGACCACGACTCAGACGATGACGACGAGGCCTTCCAGGCCAGTCTGAGAATGAGCCGTGAGGAAGCTAGAGGACAGAAGATCTCCAGAATGCAACAGCAACAGGGAGAAGGGACTTCAACCCAACAATAGTCCCCTCACCGACCACAAGAGACCACTCAAGACAAGGAGGAATCAGTTCCTCATGTCGCCGAAGAACCAACCATTTTTCAACGGGCACCCGAGCCTATCTCCGTGCAATCCGACGACCAAGACCGCGCCATCCCGCACGAGGAATCAGTCCGGAGCAGGCGGAAGCTGAGAGATAATAGGAGGATTCAGTCCCTCCTGTACATTTGCCTACCGAATCCAAACAGGATTCCCCTGCATCTCCAACAATGGAACCCGATGACGGTTTCTTACCCAAGGATGAACCACAACGACCGCGAGCCCACGTGGTCATCCGACAGCTCAATGGAGTTGAAGATCTAGCAATGCCCGATTCTTCCAGAACTGAAGCAAGGAACAAGCAACTTCTTGCTCTTGGCCGCCAAACAGTTTTCCTACAGGACGCTGTCAATGCTCTGCACACTGTTGAAAAAGAGATTAACTGGTTGCACGAGACTGCTATCGACGAAATGAGTGGGGTCAAACGAGAAGTCTCTAAAGTGTAAGAAGCCTTCCGCATTTTGCCTAGTGTCTTAAAGCAAGCTCTCCATCAATTGCAACAGCGTCAGGAGCAGATCCTTAAGGAAGAACAGGCCAAGCTCCGCGATTCTGAAACTAAAAATGCTTTTGCCCTACAGGATACAAGCGCACAGCTTCGAGGACATGATCAAAATATAGATGACATGTCGCTGGTGCTTCGATCCTTGGTGGAAAAATTTTCAAGTATGGAGACCAAGCAAGATAACGCCATGAAAATCCTGGAGCACTTAGATGAGAAAGTCTCTAACCTTGATGAAGCCAAAAAGGGGGAATGAGTCACGGGAATCTGCTAGACAATGGAGATTGGAGAAAGAAAAAGAATTTGATGCTATACTTGAAGATAGTGTCAGTGCTGCAATAAACCGACTGGCTGCACCTGCACAAGGATACAAGGTATCTGGTTCTCGCCCAGAGTTGCACGATCCCAGCCTGCCATGGAAGAACAATGTGCAAAAGCCTTTGGAAATTTGTCTGCCTACCAACTGCCATCCAACAGCAGAAGAAGTGAAGCAATGTAGGAAAAACGAACTGATGAGGTACTTTGTCAAGCTCATCAGGGAGTCCGCCATCTTCAACAAGTGCCGAACACTGGCGGAGGCTGCCTAAGAATTTGCCAAGATGCTAGAAAAAGGAGTGCTCCTATTGCATATTTCAATGAAGTCTAGGCACCGGAAGGGAGAACGGCTCACTCACCCAGATGACTGGATTCTTGCCTTCGACCAGTCGACGGAAGGAAGAGCGATCTATTTAAATCGAGGCAAGGATTCACTACAGCACTGGTGGAGAGGAACTGAAAATAATCCAGACAGGAGGCCTTGGAGACATGCTCAATACAGGAGCTAGGCAATGGAGGATCCTTTTAGCAATAATTTAATAACAACACAAATTCTGTATCTTTATTCCTACTCTCATTGTATCTTTGCCCTTAATCAATAAAATGTCATTTTTGTCTAGAAAGATTACAACTCATAATCTACTATTTTGTTATTGTTTGATTACGATTTCAATTTATTCTACTGCAAATAAGTATGAAACTTGTTTAGTATACAAGTTGTAAGAACTTGTCTGTGAACAGTTCATAGGTTAAGTTGTATTTAACACTCGACTTCACTGTAAGATTATGCCTTCGCGCCAATCATAAGTTTAAGTTGTATACACTCTCCTGTTAGATGCTATCACTTTAGAACTTGCCTGCGAGTAGTTCATATTTTTAGACTAAGTGCTGAAGACCAGAACATTCGACAGAAGACCAAGAAGAAAGCCTATCCAATCAAGTTGCTTAAGAGGTTTTTGACATCAAGGTTTTGGCATCTTTCTAAAGATAGAATAGATCAGAAAACGAAAATCCGAAAGAAAACCAGAAAAATTCGAATCAAGGTTTTGGCATCATCAAGAAGCTTTGGCATTATCAAAACGGGGGAAATTGTTGGGGAAAAACAATGTTGTTTTGATAATTATCAAATAGCAAGCTACATACAGCAAGTAGCTGTTCCGAAGATGTTCATATCGCTGGACAACTTATCCTCTATCCTGCGTTGCCTCATCATACAGCAAAATGTCAAGTGCCATCATACAAGTATTCGCACTACCATCATACATCAAAAGGATAATTGCCTATCATACAGCAAGAATCTCAACTCAATATGACACCAAGTATGGAAGCTGTCTTGAATTATTCATACAACATCGTTCCATACAGCAACTCTGAGATAACCTACAGCATGGAACCTATTGCTACAACGTTAGTCAATCAACATATTAGATCCAGCGATCCAGCTGTAAAGTGTAAAGATATTCAAACACTTATCCAACAAGATTGAAGACCGTTGGAATGGAATATACTTTACTCGCTAAAGTCAAGCCCCATTTGAAAAGAAGTATTTAAATAATGAAGGGATAAAGTATTTAAATACCATCCGATAGAGATCTTCAATCAAGGAGCAAAATCCGGATCTTGTCCATCAACACGTTGGAACGGACTATTGGCTCAACAGATCTATTCAGAGGCTTTATATACCCCGAAGTTTGAAGATCAAAACACCCTCTAACATTCTAAACACATTCGAGATATACAAACGATATTCAAACGATCAAATGATTGAATATTCCTTATCATCATATCAAGCTTACAAGAGCAAGTATATTTCTTCTATCATCAATCCACATCTGAAGAAAGAATAAATATACTCAGTCATCAAGAACAGCCATCATCAGCTCAAGAACTTCATATTCAAGATGCTGTTCTTACCCGGTTACTTTACTTTTACCTTTGAGTAAAACATAGTTCTGTGTGAACTAAATAAGATATTCCGACCTGTGTGGGATGAATAGGACGAAGCTTTGGAACTGTGTATGAAGAAGCAAGTCAAGAGTTAGCTTAGACCAATCCGTGTGAACGGTTGAAAGCGACGGTCTTTATATCAATCTGTTTGAACGATACAAGGATAGGTTTGATTATAGATACGTAGTTGTGTACGTAGTGTTTATAATAAACATTTTTACTTCTGTGTGGAGGACCAATGGACATAGAGGGGTTTACCTTGAACCACTTTAAATATCGTGTTATGTACCTTCAGCAACTTATTGTTTTCATTACTGTGATTATTTTTTAAGTATACACTGCAACTCACTTTAACAAGACTTCTGCTATGCACTCTAACTTGTAAATCGTACAGCTTGTTGCTTAAACTCTTTCCAAGATGTATTCTGTATACTTAGTGTCCAACAACGTGTCATGGGTCGTCCAAACCGGGTAGGTCTCGAGGGGGCTCCGAGGTCCATGGCTTGCTAGCTCGATGCCGGGATAACTATGAATATATGTCATGGTTGTGGTTATGTGACCGTTGTCACGGCGACATGTGATATTGTGTGGTTTCCCATTGGGTTATTCACTCGGGTATGTTTTGTGGGAGCATTTGAGGTTCGTGGCTTGTTAGCACGGGACGCGAATAATCCTTGGAAATATGTTGATATGAATGATTGGGTCGTGGACCCCGTGTTTATGATCGGAACGGTATGATTGGGTCTTGGACCCCGTGTTTTGTTATTAGATTTGTACTTTGGATAATGATCTTTGGGCTGCGTCCCTAAATGGTTTCAATATGTGAGAATTCTTAAAACTTAAAGGTTTTCAAAACTCCCGAGTTTTTAAAATGTTTTGAAAAGATGTATGTTGATTTTAGTTCTGCCTTCCATGGTTCAAACGGTTTTATTCAAGTTATCTATCTCGGGAAGTCTTTTGTTACGTCTTACTGGTTGCCTGTTCTTGATTGTTATATTCTCAGAATATGTAATGTATGGCTCGTTTTTGCATTTTATCCTTGTACTAGCAAAACAGTGGAGTTTTGCTAACCCCCGAGTAATCGGGGTGGATGTCTGTATTGCATCCAGGTACATGCAGGTTCTCGGGGAGCTAATCATAGGATCGGTACGAAGGATGATGGAAGATGAACGATACTAATCACATGAAGACTAGCTCTGAGTTTATTGGTCAAGTTCTGTTGTATTGTCTTTTCCATTGTGGTGTTTTCCTGTCTTACGGGAGTTTTGATGTATTCTGACCCTTGCGCGGGTACGAGTTGTGAGAAAGAGTTGTGTATATGTAAGTTGTATGTTGTAGCAAAAGACCAAATGGGTCTAATGGTTCGTTACTTAGCCATGTCGGCATGTAATATGTTGTTTTGGTTTATGTATTTAGCCTGGTAGATCCTCACGGAGAGGGTATGCGGCGCTGTAATATTCTCAAGTGGTTTGGGGGTGTTACATAAACATACCACCTATTGGAGTATAAAACGCTGGGAAGCAAGTTGGTGGGAATTATTTAATAAAAGGTTTTATAAACTAACCAACAGAAAAACCGGATCTATTTAGGCTTGTGAACTAATTAACTAAACAGATTAATAAACAATTAAATAAACATATTTACGCATGGGAGTCGGTAATTTATACCTTTGACGCGAAGTGGTAGAAATTCCCTTTTGGTCGATTGGTCTCCTCTTCGTGTTCCTCTCCGATCTTCTTGTATTTCTACCTCAATATCTTCTAGAGTATATCCCGCCTACGTCTGGATGTCATATGGGAAACAATCTACTGGATCAAACTTGTACAGCAAGGTGATCGGCCAAAATTTTCTTCTCAAGAAACTCACAATTTTTGTTCTCTCTATTTTTCTTGAATATTTTGGTATTTTAGAAAAATATTGTGTTAACTAAATTATAGAATCCAAGACACAAGTCAAGATCCACAATTAAAGACATACACAAGAATCGATTTTCTTGGGCAATAATAGGTAGAAAAATCGGCCACCCCTATGTCTTTATTTATAGATGTTTTGAGCTACTCTAGGGACCTTAAGGAGGATATGGTAAGGACTATTAATATATATCTTTTTCCAATATTAGGACTCTTCCTACTATTAAAACTCTATTAATATCAACTTAGTCCACTAATAAGTTAATATTGCACTTCCTACCAAAATCCCAAATCACGAAATTGGGCTCCTTTTTAAATTAATTATTTCCCGTGTTTAAGATAATCCATGCCCATTAATTAATTTAAGCTACTGACAACTTTTAATTAATTAATATATTATACATGAGTATACCACTCGACCTTTATTATTATATCGGAAAATTAATTCCACCTGCAGGGTTTAATATAATAATCCTTTCGAGTGCCTCAAGGGATATGATCAACCCGACTGGCCGGGACACGATTTCTAGCTATAATATTAATTATCATATAAATAATAATATTGCCCAAAATATCGAGCATATTGAGTCAATCATCGTGGCTCTCACCCATGATAAATTAAAGCAATAAATATTAAATATATATAATTAAATATTAATTACTAGAATTAAGAAATAATAATTGTTCGAGATGTACGTTCTTCTTACAGTCAGTACAGAAGAATCTATCTCACCTCGATCCTATTCAACATATAACGAATATGTTAATATATGCTAATGGTCAAGACCAACCAATCTCAAGCATATACTACAACCGCTCACATAACGACCTAATGTTATATAGGTTGTGAACTAAATATTACTATATAAAGAACCGATAACGTGATCTTCTGTGTGAGACGACATACCACATTATCTATAATATAAAGTAATTTAGACTACATTTGCATAACCATAGCGTGAATAAATATGCAAAACATGTAATAAATGAATTAAATATTCTCATAGATAAAGACCGGGAAATTAGGTAATATAAGCATAAAGTATGCTTTGACGTATACAACCCTAATAATCTCCCACTTATACTCAAAGCATGCTTTTGAAGTATACTATCTCGACTATGTCTATCTATCTCCAACTTATACTCAAAGCAATGCTGCCATACATCTCAACCCCATTTCTTCCACATGAAAGAATCAACTAGGTTGTTTCCAGATGCAATCCTGAACACTATGTTCCCTCGTTTTACAACGTTACTTGCGACTGATATGTTTCCTTGCTTTATGGGCTCGTGGTTCCTCCGGGTTTATAAATGCACCAGTATTGCCACAATAAAATTGTGATACTTCTATGCAAACCAAGAACCACATCTAAGTCCAACAAAAACATATCTCGAGGTTGACTTAAGCTTAACTTTGTCTGACTGGAAATCTGAATTAGTGTAACCCAAATGACAAAGTGTATCCGATTGATATACAAGCATATGATCCATAGTCCTTCTCAGGTACTTGAGTATATGCTTGACAGCAATCCAATGTCCCGGTCTTGGGTTTGACTGATATCTTGCGACTATGCCTACAGCATGATAGATATCAGGCCTAGTGCAAAACATAGCGTACATGAGGCTTCCCACTACTGAAGCATAAGGGACCAACTTCATGTCATCTATCTCCTTCTGTGTCTTAGGACACATAGCCTTAGATAGCTGAATTCCATGTCTGTAAGGTAAGAAACCTTTCTTGCAATTCTCCATGCTGAACCCCTTTAGCACCGTATCGATATAGGATGCCTGAGATAAGCACAACATCATTTTCTTGCGATCTCAAAAGATCTTAATACCAGGGATGTGCCCAGCTTCTCCCAAATACTTCATATCCAACTGCTCAGACAGCCATACCCTTACGTCTGATAATACCTTCACATTGTTTCCAATTAGAAGTATATCATCTACGTACAGTACAAGAAACACCAGCACGTTTCCATCGCACTTTTTGTATACACAAACCTCACTAGAACGCTATTCAAAACCATACGATTGAATGACCTCATCAAATCGCATGTTCCAAGACCTTGATGCTTTCTTGAGACCATAAATGGCTCTCTTAAGCTTGCACACTAAGTGCTCCTCTCCTTCAGCAATGAATCCTTCAGGTTGGCGCATGTAGATTTCCTTATCAAGACTCCCGTTCAAGAATGTACTCTTGACATCTGATAAGTTTCAGTTTTATATACTTATCCATGGTTTGTATCGATAAATTTCACCAATAATTGATCTAGTCTACTCATTATTTGCTTTTAATTAATTAGTTTTTAATAATTTGATTTTTATCGGATGATGATGTAAATCTAGTCTTAATCGGACTGAATAACTGATTTACTCAAGAAATAACATGTTTATAAAATACTCTCTTTGTTGAATTTTAATATATTCATGTTGTAGGGCTTTCCAAGATGAATTCGGCAGTCTTTCCGGATTCAAAATCAGAGTTATATATCAAAAGTTATCATCCGAAGAAGATTTGGGGCAAAAACGCAAAGTCTGAAAAATTCTGGGCTGAAAACGTAACTCTCAAAGCAACCAGTGAGCAAATTGACGAATCCAAGTTACAGCCATAACCAATGAATGTTACGGCCGTAAGACATCCTAGTTACGGCCGTAACTCATGAATGTTACGGCCGTAATTCTTGACAGATTGTTATAATTTGTCTAATTTTTTATACTTTTTGTGTATTATTGAGGGGATGGCTGACATTGATCCGATCTATTGTAATAATGCTGGAGTTTTGGAGCCATTAGATAACTTTAGGTGTATAAATAGACCCCTTAGATCCTTCATCATTCATCTTATAATTTTTCACTTTTTGTAAACTTTTCTTTTTGTGTGAAGAACACATTTGTGTTCTTGAGTGATTTGTGTAAGTGTGGTATAACATATGTTGTTCAGAGAGTTTATTGCTTCTTTCTCCTTTATCTATTAAGGGAGTGAGGATCAATTCTTTCTCTTGATTCAACTAATAATGACCACTCAAGCTTGTATTATGTATATTAAACTCTTCATGAGCTAAGTTACCTTTAGTTGGGATTATAAACAAGGTTAGTCATGTTATTTAAGTTTTTATAAAGATCTATTGTGAATTACTTATTATTGTGTGTGATTTTCATTATTTTAACAATCTTTATTTATTTGGCCAATAAATGACGATATTTATGGTCTTCATATGTTTCGAAAGAAAATATGTTTGATTAGATCAAATGATCTTCACTCTAAGTTGTTCTAGGGGATAGAAATATACCTCTAGACCTTAGATGATTCTTTGAGTTATTTTCATAAATCCTAAGGCTATGTATTGAAGCCAATCAACATAGAAATATAGTGGATTGATTCAATATGTAAGGTGTAACACCCCAAGATATTCGGAGTATGTTACAGCGCCGTGGACACCTACATGGGACCCACCAGGCTACAACAAACGGTTACCCCTCGACTAACCATCTCGGTTAGCGAGGATACACAATCAAATAATACATCATGTGAAAAAAATACACCCGAAGCAACCGATGAAATGAGCAACCATCGACAATGTAGCAATTTAAAATGATACAACACAGGGTTTAAATTGAAAAGCCTAAGTACTCGCGAGTACAGTCTATCAGTTTATAAATATAGAAAACAACCAAATCGAAGTGGACAAAAGAAATAAGTAAACCCAAGTGCACATGTCAATGACTGCCAAAGATCCTCGTATCGTCCCAAAGGTTGCTCGCTCGTCCGGATGATCATAACCTGAAATCCATAACAAGAATTTCCCCAAAACGGGTCCCCCAAAGGGGTTAGCAATTACGCTAGTACAAGTAATTAAGGCAAACCAATCTCTTACACATTTCATAGTACATACACCAATATCATTTCGAAAACCAAAACCAGACATGTCTTTTCCGGAAATAAACAGTCAAACAATTTGCCGTGGGAACAGGGCTATACCATTGATCCCGCTCCGTGATCCCTAAGGACCCTCCCGAGCTGGCCATATTATAAAACAAATCACGCACATGCATCGCCTTGGGAACAGGGCTATACCATTGATCCCGCTCCGTGATCCGTAAGGACCCTCCCGAGCTGGCTAGCGAGACAAACTCGTGAATCCAGGGCTATACCATTGGATTCCCTCTGTGATCCCGTCGGACCCTCCCGAGGTGAGCAATCACACACAATATACATTACTATTTCACGTTAAGCATAAAGGTTTCCAAAAATACTTGCCTTGAATAATTGACGACGCAACGAACGGAAAGGATAATCACCGACGAACACTAGGAATCAACGGAACCGAACCTAACGATTCGAAGAACATAATTACAGCCAACTCTAGACGAATACGGAAATGGAATACACCCGAAAACCCACCTACGATTCATGTATATTCGTATAAAAATAACAACGAGGGCGGACCACAACCCAACCCTCTCGATTTCGCAAAACCATGAAAATATACCATGAATCCGTAGGGACACTAAGAATATCAACAAGATTAATCATATTCATCATGAATCCACCAACAAAACGAAACGGATCGGAAGAAAATCCCAAAACCCCCAAATTATCCAAAAGTAGGGTTCTAAGAGATTTACCGTGGACTAGGATGAAGATTCGTGTTGATGTTGTTATAATACTCCAAGAACTCAAGAAAGATGTTGGATGAGATGATTGGAGGAAGAAATCGCCAAGAAAATCGCCTTGGAATCGCCTTCGCCGCGGAGAGAGAGGAAGAAATGAGAAATTGTGTTTATCTCGGTCAACTCCCTGGTTTATATAGCCAGGGAGTGTTAGCGCACGCTAAAACCTCAAGGTTAGCGTGCGCTAATGGGATAAAATTCCAATCCCTACCGTTAGCGTCCCAGTCTAGTAGCCAGATTTCTGGCCGTTAGCGTACGCTACTCGAAACGTAGCGTGCGCTAATAACCACACGGTAGCGTGCGCTATCGACCAATAGCGTGCGCTAGCTGGACATCAGTTGAGTCCAGAAGCTAACTGCCCAAAACTCACTTGATCCGTTAGCGTGCGCTACCATACGAGCATAGCGTACGCTAATCGGCACTGACCGATTCGAAATAAATCGTCCAAGATCTTGGACACCTACGCTAGCGCACGCTACCGGGCATCATCGGCGTGCGCTAGCCTCTCGACATTAGCGTGCGCTAGCATACGTAGCGCACGCTAATACGCTAGTCCGTATACCGAAAACAAAGATCACTCCTGTGGCTACTCGCGCGCACTACGAAACAAACGTAGCGTGCGCTACTAAGGGACCCCTAGCGTGCGCTATGCAGAAGAAGTAGCGTGCGCTAGGTACGAAATATGAACGGTCCAAAGACACCGGAATGTGAACGAAACATCAAACGGAACATCTCAACAGGTATCATAACATAGAATGGATCCACGACAACCCCAAAGCGGAAGTTCCGCAAAACAATAACGGGAATAAAATCCATAGATAATAGGAAAGATACACTGAAAGATACACGAGGGTCACTACTATCGGGAAATACGCCGAAAAAGAAAAATACAAGGGGAAGAAAAAATGCGGATATTACATTCTACCCCTCTAAAAACAAGTTTCGTCCCGAAACTTAAGAAACAAACAACTCAGGGTACCTAGCACGCATGCTATCCTCGGTCTCCCACGTTGCCTCCTCGACACCGTGTCTCGACCACTGCACCTTGACCAAAGGGATGGTCTTATGCCTCAGTCGTTTCTCCCGATGTTCCAAAATCTTCAAAGGGCGCTCCTCAAAAGTAATATCCTCGGCGACGTCAATCTCATCATAATCGATGATGTGACTAGGGTCCGGGACATATTTCCTCAGCTGGGAAACATGAAAAACGCTATGAACATGACTCAGGGCCGGGGGCAACGCCAAACGGTATGCCAACCCACCGACTCGCTCGAGAATCTCGAAGGGTCCAATAAATCTCGGACTCAACTTCCCCTTTTTCCCGAAATGGAAAATTCCCCTCGTCGGCGACACCTTCAGCAAAACGTGGTCCCCCACCTCGAATTCTAAAGGTCGACGACGGACATCGGCATAAGACTTCTGTCTACTCTGGGCAGTCAACATCCGTTCTCGAATTAATTCTATCTTCCGTCTCGTCTCTAAAACGACATCCGGTTCAGTCCCGACCAAATCGGACGCCTCATTCCAACAAATCGGCGATCGACATCGTCGCCCATAAAGTGCCTTATACGGTGCCATCCGAATCGACGCGTGCCAACTATTGTTGTACGTGAATTCGATCAATGGCAAATGCTCCTCCCAGTCGCTACTCCAATCGAGGGCACAAGCACGCAACATGTCCTCGAATGTCTGGATAGTGCGTTCTGACTGTCCATCTGACTGGGGATGAAAAGAGGTACTCAAAAGCAAACGGGTACCTAACGCCTTATGCACCGCCTGCCAAAAGTGCGATACAAAACGGCCATCACGATCCGAAACAATAGACTTCGGAGTACCGTGAAGTCTCACAATCTGCGCGATAAACACACGAGCTAACTTCTCCGGGCCCCAAGTGTCCTTGATGCCCAGAAAATGTGCCGACTTGGTCAGACGATCAACAATCACCCATACCATATTCATGCCCGACCTCGATCTCGGCAAACTCGTAACGAAATCCATCGATAAGTCTTCCCATTTCCATTCCGGAACGGGAAGTGACTGCAATAACCTACCTGGCCGATGCTCGATTTTGACCTGCTGGCAAGTCAAACATCTCGCTACAAATTGTGCGACCTCCTCCTTCATATCATTCCACCAGAAGTTCCTCCTCAGGTCCTTGTACATCTTACTCGAACCAGGATGAACGGAATAAGGTGTGGAATGGGCCTCACGCAAAATACTCTGTCGCAACTCTGGATCATTCGGCACACAAAGCCGACTCTGGAATCTCAAAACACCATCTTCGTGAATCACAAATCCAGGAGACTTTCCTTTAAGGACGTTCTCTCGGATTTGAGTAATCATCGGATCCTCAAATTGCTTCAGCTTAATTTCATCGATCAAGGACGACGAAATCTCTAAAGCACAAAGTTGCCCGACAGCTCCAGGCAACAAAACCTCAACATCTAACCCGATCAAAGCCCGCCGAAGCTCAGACTGAGGCGTAAGGACCTCAAGCGTTCGCAACGCAATCGGTTTCCGACTCAAGGCGTCGGCCACGACGTTCGCCTTGCCCGGATGATAAAGGATTTCGAGGTCATAATCCTTAATCAGCTCTAACCACCTCCTCTGCCTCATATTCAACTCCCGCTGAGTAAATATGTATTTCAGACTTTTATGATCGGTAAAAATCTGACATGTAGAGCCGAAAAGATAGTGACGCCAAATCTTGAGTGCAAAGACTACCGCTGCTAACTCCAAATCGTGAGTAGGGTAGTTAAGTTCATATGGCCTCAACTGTCTCGACGCATAGGCAATGGTGTTGCCGTGCTGCATTAATACGCACCCAAGACCCTGACCCGAAGCATCGCTATAAACAGCGAATCCCTCGTTGCCACATGGCAACGCCAAGACCGGGGCTGAAGTCAAACGCTTCTTCAGCTCCTCGAAACTCGTCTGCCTCTCATCGGTCCGCATTTAACTTCTCGGATTTATGGAGCAACTGTGTAAGCGGTCGAGCTAGTTTTGAGAAACCCTCGACGAACCTACGGTAGTAGCCAGCCAAACCCAAGAAACTACGGACCTCCTTCACATTTGTGGGCGATGCCCAATCCAACACTGCCTCAATTTTCTGCGGATCCACACGAACCCCCTCGGCTGAAATCACGTGACCTAAAAACATCACTTCTTTCAAATTAACTCACATTTCGAGAACTTTGCATAGAGTTGCTCGGTCTTCAAAATGTCTAACACTACCCGCAAATGATGGGCATGCTCTTCCTCGTTCCTCGAATAGATAAGAATATCGTCAATGAAGACGACGACACACTTATCCAAATACTCGATAAAGACTTTGTTCATCAACTGCATGAACACCTCCGGTGCATTAGTTAACCCGAAAGGCATAACTACAAACTCATAATGTCCGTATCTCGTCCGAAAAGCCGTTTTCGGCACGTCGGACTCTCTCACCCGAAGCTGATAGTACCCCGATTTCAAATCAATCTTCGAGAATACCGCAGCTCCCTGCAATTGATTGAACAAGTCGTCAATTCTCGGCAAAGGATACCTGTTCTTGATGGTCACCTTGTTTAGTTCGCGATAATCGATACACAAACGTAGTGAACCATCCTTCTTCCGCACAAACAGGACCGGTGCGCCCCAAGGCGAGGCGCTCGGTCAAACATACCCCGACTCAAGAAGCTCACTCAACTGCTTCTTCAACTCTGACATCTCTGAAGGTGCCATGCGATACGGCGCCTTCGAAACAGGAGCCGAACCCGGCTCTAACTCTATAGCAAACTCGACCTCACGATCCGGTGGCAATCCCGGTAACTCGTCAGGAAACACATCAGGAAACTCATTAACGATTGGAATCGACGAAAGCTCGACTCCACCATTTTCCGTCTTCAAGGCATAGCACCAATAACCAGTACACCCCTTTCGCAGGAGACTCATCGCCTTCAAGGCATTAATAACGAACTTCTGGTTTCCCCTCTTTCGCCCCACGAAAGAGTGCTCGGTGCCGTCCTCGGCTAACATAGTGATGATTCTCGTGCGGTAGTTCATGATTGCGCCATGCCGCTCGAGCCAATCATCCCCGAGAATTAAATCCTCACCCTCAATATTAACAACGATAAGATTAGAGAGCCAGGCTCTCTCACAAATAAACACAGAACAGTCTCGGACCTCTCGATCGCCAACGATCCTATCACCGCTAGGAAGTTTAACGATGAAAGACTCGCAAGGCAACAAACAGTCGAGACTTAAACGGCGCACACACCCCAGCGATATGAACGAATGTGTAGCACCAGAATCGAAAAGCACACTGACAGGATGAGAATGGATATGAATGGTACCTATCGCCACAGTAGCTGCTGGGTCATCGGCCCTCCTCATCTCATAGATACGCGGTTGAGCAGAGCCGACACTGGAAGCTCCACCCCTAGCGGGCTGACCCCGACCCCTACCTCGGCCGGCAATCGGTGGAGGCGGCGGAGCAAATGAGCCCTGGTTCACACTCGGCTCCATCGGTGCTGGGTGAGAAGAACGGGCACCGCGAAGCTGTCTGAGCTGATCGCAAAAAGAAGCCTTGTGGCCCGACTGACCACAAGTATGACAAGTTAAAGGCGGACGAGGACAGTCCCGGTTCTTATGACCCGAAAAGCCGCAGTTAAAGCATGTGAGCTCACGAGTGGGGGTTCCGGCGGCACCCCGAAAGCTCCCAGAGAAACGAGCCGAACCGCCCGTAGAAATATTCGCAGCTCGAGATTTCTGCTGGCCTCCACTCTTGGGACCAGAAAAGTTTCCGACCGACTTCTGATTCTTGCTCTCACGAGCCAAATCACTCGCCATCACTGACATATCATAAGCGAGGGCCCTACTCTGATAATCCTTCAAGGTAGTGCAGACGAGCCCAGACATATAGTCCCGAATGGGCAGCTTCATCCTCCTGGAAAAATGGAAAATTTTGTCGCTCTCAGCGACAACTTGGGTCTTCACATAACCCAACTCCTTGTTAAAATCGGCAATATCTTGGGATACGGGAATATCCCGTGGTTGAGCATCCTAGAAAGCATGAACTCGAGCCTGTCTGACCGGCCACGGACAATACTCAGTCTCCATCAACTCCTGAAACTCGGCCCACGAAGCAACATGATCTTTGGGACCAACGGCCTCCCACCAATCCGTGGCGTCTCCCGTGAGAAAGTATTGAGCAATAGGGACCTTACGGTCCTCAGAGCAGTTGGTAGCAGTGAAGACTTTAGATATCTCCTTGATCCACCCTTCCCAGCCGATCGGGTCCGAAGCTCCCGAAAACTGAGGAGGATGCATCATGATGACATCCTGAAGCCAGCGATCTGCTCCGCCCCGATTAGCATGGGCCTGATCGGGGTTCTAGACCATCTGAGCTATAGCCGCCATTTGGTTAACCATTTGCTGCATAACAGCCGCAATTCCAAGATCGGCGCGCTCCTGAGAAGAAGCGTGACTGTGACGGTCGGCCGCCGGTCACGGCCTCAAGAATGCGACGTGGCTACCCCACCGGCTGCCCCACGTCCCCGGCCGCGCCCACGACCACGACCACGACCACGGTTTCCTCCGGCATCCATACTGGTGTTAAGAGATAACAGAAGTATATTGATGATGAGTAAGGGAGGAAAAAGCAACCACGATTCGAAAAGCAGAAATACTATGCAAGAAAACAAAAGACCGAAGAAGAAAACTTACGAGCACTGGAAGTACCGAGATGCTGGCAGCGGTGTGACAATGTGCAAAACAAAACACGACTAGACCCAAATAACCAACAAGCCTAGGTATCCATAAACCTAGAGCTCCGATACCATTTCTGTAACACCCCAAGATATTCGGAGTATGTTACAGCGCCGTGGACCCCTACATGGGACCCACCAGGCTACAACAAACGAGTACCCCTCGACTAACCATCTCGGTTAGCGAGGATACACAATCAAATAATACATCATGTGAAAAAAAATACACCCGAAGCAACCGATGAAATGAGCAACCATCGACAATGTAGAAATTTAAAATGATACAACACAGGGTTTAAATTGAAAAGCCTAAGTACTCGCGAGTACAGTCTATCAGTTTATAAATATAGAAAACAACCAAATCGAAGTGGACAAAAGAAATAAGTAAACCCAAGTGCACATGTCAATGACTCGCCAAGATCCTCGTACTGTCCCAGTGCTCGCTCGTCCGGATGATCATAACCTGAAATCCATAACAAGAATTTCCCCAAAACGGGTCCCCCAAAGGGGTTAGCAATTACGCTAGTACAAGTAATTAAGGCAAACCAATCGCTTACACATTTCATAGTACATACACCAATATCATTTCGAAAACCAAAACCAGACATGTCTTTTCCGGAAATAAACAGTCAAACAATTTGCCGTGGGAACAGGGCTATACCATTGATCCCGCTCCGTGATCCCTAAGGACCCTCTCGAGCTGGCCATATTATAAAACAAATCACGCACATGCATCGCCTTGGGAACAGGGCTATACCATTGATCCCGCTCCGTGATCCCTAAGGACCCTCCCGAGCTGGCTAGCGAGACAAACTCGTGAATCCAGGGCTATACCATTGGATTCCCTCCGTGATCCCGTCAGACCCTCCCGAGGTGAGCAATCACACACAATATACATTACTATTTCACGTTAAGCATAAAGGTTTCCAAAAATACTTGCCTTGAATAATTGACGACGCAACGAACGGAAAGGATAATCACCGACGAACACTAGGAATCAACGGAACCGAACCTAACGATTCGAAGAACATAATTACAACCAACTCTAGACGAATACGGAAATGGAATACACCCGAAAACCCACCTACGATTCATGTATATTCGCATAAAAATAACAACGAGGGCGGACCACAACCCAACCCTCTCGATTTCGCAAAACCATGAAAATATACCATGAATCCGTAGGGAAAATAAGAATATCAACAAGATTAATCATATTCATCATGAATCCACCAACAAAACGAAACGGATCGGAAGAAAATCCCAAAACCCCCAAATTATCCAAAAGTAGGGTTCTAAGAGATTTACCATGGATTAGGATGAAGATTCGTGTTGATGTTGTTATAATACTCCAAGAACTCAAGAAAGATGTTGGATGAGATGATTGGAGGAAGAAATCGCCAAGAAAATCGCCTTGGAATCGCCTTCGCCGCGGAGAGAGGAAGAAATGAGAAATTATGTTTATCTCGGTCAACTCCCTGGTTTATATAGCCAGGGAGTGTTAGCGCACGCTAAAACCTCAAGGTTAGCGTGCGCTAACGGGATAAAATTCCAATCCCTACCGTTAGCGTCCCAGTCCAGTAGCCAGATTTCTGGCCGTTAGCGTACGCTACTCGAAACGTAGTGTGCGCTAATAACCACACGGTAGCGTGCGCTATCGACCAATAGCGTGCGCTAGCTGGACATCAGTTGAGTCCAGAAGCTAACTGCCCAAAACTCACTTGATCCGTTAGCGTGCGCTACCATACGAGCATAGCGTACGCTAACTGGCACCTGACCGATTCCAGAAATAAACTGTCCAGTACTGGACACCTACGCTAGCGCACGCTACCGGGCATCATCAGCGTGCGCTAGCCTCTCGACATTAGCGTGCACTAGCATACGTAGCGTACGCTAATACGCTAGTCCAGAAGGCTGGAAAAACAGCACTGCCACTCCCAGGGCTACTCGCTAGCGCGCGCTACGAAACAAACAAAGCGTGCGCTACTAAGGGACCCCTAGCGTGCGCTATGCAGAAGAAGTAGCGTGCGCTAGGTACGAAATATGAACGGTCCAAAGACACCGGAATGTGAACGAAACATCAAACGGAACATCTCAACAGGTATCATAACATAGAATGGATCCACGGCAACCGCAAAACGGTGGTTCCGCAAAACAATAACGGGAATAAAATCCATAGATAATAGGAAAGATACACTGAAAGATACACGAGGGTCACTACTATCGGGAAATACGCCGAAAAAGAAAAATACAAGGGGAAGAAAAAATGCGGATATTACATAAGGGGCGTTTTATAGTTCGAAAGAGAAACTGTCTTTTTAAGGAAAATCGAATCTACACAACATAATAAGTAAATTCATCTTATGATCTCCTATACATCTTCTATAACTAATGACGAACTAAGTTTGTAATCCCAACTATTTCATTTTATCATTAATCAATCTATTATTGTTGCAATCTTTTTATTTCCTTAAAATATTAGAACTATTATTGCATTTTCTTTGCAATTATTAAACCAAACTCTTTAATTGTGTGTTTCACCCATCTCAGTATCTATAAAAATAGACTAATAGTGTATAATTCAAATTATAACCAAACTTCCTCGTGGGATCTGTAATATCTGGGGATAATTTTTTTTCGTGTTACTGTTGAGTTGTACATATCCATTTGGAATTATACAAGTGTTGTTGTTTTGGACTGATACAATGTATATTGTATTGGAATATTTCGGGATCGAAATATTATACTTGTCGTCGGGTTAGTTTCGTCATTTGAATGATGGTTGGAGAGTTTGGATTTTTGGCTAAGTACACTAGCCTTAACGTACGCTACATGGGTAGACTTACGTACGTTATGGTCTAAGTATTACGTACGTTATGCCTGTAAGGTTACGTACATAATGCTTGGTAGGTGACAGGAACCTTCCTCGTAGTCACTTTCGGCCGGTGGGTCCCGAGCATCTTTCGATCGGATCTCACTATTGCAGTCAACGGACCCTTACGTACGTTAAGAGGTGAGCTCTACGTACGTAATGTAGGTCTTGTTAACGTACGTAATAAGTTCTTGTTTACGTACTTTAAGGCCTTCGTATTTTAGTCCAGTAGGTTCTGGATTTTTCATTACGTACGTTAATGTATTAGTATAGCGTACGTAATGCCTCTTACGTACGTTAACCATAGTGTATAAAGTACGTAATGAATTGGTCAGTCTATTTATCTTGGTTTCGTCTTTCATTTCCTCACGAACCAAAACACTTTTTCTCTCCCTAGAACCGTCCGTTTGGACTTGTTATTGATGTTTAGCCTCTTCCAACTCGATCTTGATCATCCTAGCTTGGATTGAAGCTTGAAGTTGGAAGCTTGTTGGTGCCCCTTTGGTGTTTGGAGGCTTCTTCTTGCTCTTCTTTGGTAAGTTCCCTCAATCTCTTGTTCTTCAAGTGATTTTCGAGTTGTTGTTGTTTTCTTCGGGTATTGTTTGATTCATGGAGTATATCATCATTCTTCATGGTTTTGATAAACTTTTGATGAAGAACATGTTGGTATAGCTTGAGTATGATTATGTTCTTGATGTTTTAGATTGTTGGGAGGTTTTTAATCATGTCTAAGAAGGATTATGTTAAGATTGTAATATGATTAACATAAGTCTTGAGATGACTATTGTTGTTGGTGGTGTTCTTGAAAGATTTTAACCATTTTAGTAAGGATTTATGATGATTTAGGAGATGATTATCATAATTTGGAAATGGTTGAGTGAATCTTGTGGTTTAATCCGAATTCATGAGGTTATGATGAAGGATTTTTATTTCAAACATCATGGTTATTGAGTTGATGATGTTCTTGGGGTGATAATGATAATATTGATAATATTATCATTGTAGGAGGATCAATTTGATAATATTGGTGATATTATCACTTTGAGATGTTTGTTTTGATGATTGTTCTTAAATGAATCTTGTTGAATGGATTTCACAAGTGTTAAGAACGTAATGATCATGTTAATTGATCATCGAGGTGTTGGAGAATGTTAGAATTCATAGTTGAGGACTATGATATTCGTTCGTGCGGTGTGATCGATTCGTGTGTGAATCGGGCTTTGTCCTTGTCGTTGTTTTCTATTGATTTTGTGTTTTTGAATGAATCGTTTTCATTCAAGGTTGTTCGAGTGTTTGTGATCGTCGGGAGGCGCCGTTCGTCGTTTCGTGCCAGGACGTAGATCGTGGAAGGACTTTCTCGCCTTCGGTTTGAGGCAAGTTTTATACTTGTACTGGTCAATGAGATTAATGTTATCATATATGTGTATGAATGTGTTGTATCATTTCTAGACATAGTCTCTTCGTGATTTATTGATATTTGGGGATTGTTTGATACAATACCCTTTGGTGATTTTACCAGTTGTGATTGTTATTTGTTAACGGCCGGTTTAAGGCATTGAGATTCTTGTTGTCGATAGCCGGTTCACGGTATCGATGTATCGATTATTATTGTTGACGCTAATGTCGTTCTGAGGCATCGTTGAATCGTTATTATCGAATTGGAACTATTACTATGATGTTGCATTGGCCGATTGAAGGCGTTTGATATATTCGTTATCATATCTGTTTCAGTGGTTGGTTTAGAACGCCGGGATATCTATTCTACCGTATCATTGGTTATAGATTAACCGTTCTAAGGTAATCGATGTATTTAATTGGGATTATCGAAGATAATTCCCATCCGTTGTATCATTGGTTATCGATTAACCGTTCTAAGTTAATCGATGTATTTAATTGGGATTATCGAAGATAATTCCCATCCGTTGTATCATTGGTTATCGATTGACCGTTCTAAGGCAATCGATGTATTTATTTGGGATTATCGAAGATAATTCCTATCCGTTGTATCATTGGTTATCGGTTGACCGTTCTAAGGCAATCGACATATTTAATTGGGATTACCGAAGATAATTCCCATCCGTTGTGTCATCATTATCGATTGACTGTTCTAAAGGTAATCGATGTATTGAATTGGGACTGTCAAGGATAGTTTCCATCCGTTGGGTTGTTGTGATCGATTGGCCATTCCAAGGCAGTCGAGTTATTTGAATTGGGACCGCCGTGGACGGAGCCCATCCGTGAGTTATTGTTGTCGTGTTGGCCAACTCAAGGCAGCATGCTGTTATTCTTGTGAGTTTGGTAATCTTGGGATTGTTACTGATGTGATTAATTATGTTTTGGAGACTAGTCTCGGCTAGTGCTCGATGGGTAAGCTTGGGGCTTGAACCTTCGCGGTTGGTTTCCCAACACCTACAATTCAGTAGGTCACGGTCATGTTAATGATCTCATTATGGGTAAGCTTGGGGCTTGAACCTTCGCGGTTGGTTTCCCAACACCTACAATTTAGTAGGTCATGGTCATGTTAATGATCTCATTATGGGTAAGCTTGGGGCTTGAACCTTCGCGGTTGGTTTCCCAACACCTACAATTCAGTAGGTCACGGTTATGTTAATGATCTCATTATGGGTAAGCTTGGGGCTTGAACCTTCGCGGTTAGTTTCCCAACACCTACAATTCAGTAGGTCACGGTCACTGGGTGATCTCATTATGGGTAAGTCTAGGGCTTGAACCCTCGCGGTTGGTTTCCCGACTGCAATTCAAGCAGGTCACTGGCCATCGGATGATCTCATTGTGATACGGCTTCGCGTCGTGGCTTCGCCCTCATTGGTACAATGGGCTGTTTTGGCTTCGGGCCATTGTGGTGATTGAGCGGCTGAGTGACATTCGTGGTATTATGATGATAAACGGCTTGGTCGTACATTAAGGCCATTGTGATGTATCGGTATTCCTGTCGGAGCCTTCGGGCATTGTGATTCGTATTTATTTCAGTGTTTGGCTTGGGTTACCTTCGGGTGATGTATTGTTGTGTTCTGTATTGATGATTCGCCGTTGGGCACTTGTGTTCTAACCTGTTGAGCAGGTATTGATCGGATGCCGTGGGGCATAGTATTCCACGAATGCTCGATTCTTACTTTGGTTTGTGAGCATCTCGTATTACCATTACTATACTATTCATTCTGCCCTTTGGATGCATATCATGTTGTACATGTATTTGATAATCATTATCTGGATGACTGACCCAGTGGGGGCGGAACATGTTTTCATGTTTTAGGTGTTTGCGAGGAGAGAGTTGAGACACAGGGGCATGACGGTGGCGACGAGGCATTCAAGCGATACTAGTCCGAGATGTTTTGGTGTTCATGTCAGTCAGGCAGTTGGAGTACTCCAGTTTTGTCAGTTATTGTCATTTTGTATTATCCGAGCAAGGCTCGTGGATGTCGTTGTATTGTATTTGGGCCATGTAGGCCCACTGTTGTCATTGAAATTCCATATCGGAATATTATGTTGGATGTCAGTGTAGGGATTGTGATTCTCCTTTTGCTCAGTTAGTTGTATTTTTGGTCGTGTTAGCCTGGTGGATCTCCTGGTGTGGGGTCCACGGCACTGTAATAACCCAATAGGGTTTGGGGGTGTTACAGAAGATGGTATCAGAGCATTGGGTTGTGATATACCCTGATATGTGAGTTATGTGGTTCTACCGACGCGGTAATAGTGGACTGTCAGGTTATGACAATCTGGGCAGTCAGGCATTGAGTCGTGGTAGTTGAACGACTGTATGAGTCATTCTTTCATCGAGTCGTCGTCGATGAAGACTAGTATCGCAAGACCTCGAAGCTTCGTATGACCTGTGTAAGGACCCGATTCTCTTGTATGTTCATACATTCAATATGCCATTGATTATGCATGTTTTGTTGAAATCTGTATGTAACATTGTGTTACGACCCATTCATGATTAATTGCTTTAGAGCGTGTCGGCCCAGTATTGGCTATAATTAGCATATATGAAGTGATTGTTTATTTGTTGAGTATGTATATTCATGTTTGGCTAATGACTTAGCATTGTGGATTGGCCGTTGAGGCATATTTGAGCTTTGTTCATGATCGAACGTTATTCTTTCAGTATGGAAAGAGGAATCCGAGGACGTAGCAGAGGGGGTAAAGGCTGCAGAGCAGGCCGAAACCCAGAACCTCATGTTTATACGCGTACGGGTGCCGATATGGATCAGAATTCAGCCGGAGATATGACTTATGCGACCGGTTCCCCTTCGGAACATCATACTCGAGGAGTCGATCAAACTGACATCGACCCTTTCTTGCTTATGAAGGGCATGATGAACCAGATGACTCAGATAATGGAAACCATGTAGACCTCGATGGTTCGTGGTACACAGCAGCAGGGACTCCAGGTGCCGTTCTATGGACATGCTAGGAGAGTGAGTCAAATTATCGGCGACATCTCTCGTCAGAGGCCACCTATTTTTGAGGGTTCGTCGGAACCAGCGTATATTGTTCATTGGCTTGAACATTTTGATAAACTCTTCGACATGGTTCAGTGTCCGGAAGAGAGTAAGGTGGCAGTAGCGGCTTATTATTTGAGTAAAGGCGCTTATTCTTGGTGGCTTTCTGTAAAACCCACCGATCATGATTGTGCTTGGAGTGAGTTTAAGACTCTCATGTTAGAGAGGTATTATCCGGCTCCACTCCGTGAAGCCAAGTTGTCAGAGGTTTTGAACCCCGAATCCATTGAGGACGAGGGTGTTATTGTTATTGCGGAGAAGTTTCAGGGACTCCTTCAGTTTGCTTCATCTGTTATCCGTACTGAGGCGGATAAGATCAAGTATTTTAGCAAGAGGCTGAACCCGCAGTTGAGGATGCAGTTGTTCAACCATAATTGCAATTCACTTGGTGAATTCATCAAGAAGGCTCTTCGAGCAGAGCTTTTGATCAAGGAGCTTGCTCGGAAGAACCCTTCAGTTTCTTCCGGCATGTCAGTCAGGCAGTTGGAGTACTCCAGTTTTGTCAGTTATTGTCATTTTGTATTATCCGAGCAAGGCTCGTGGATGTCGTTGTATTGTATTTGGGCCATGTAGGCCCACTGTTGTCATTGAAATTCCATATCGGAATATTATGTTGGATGTCAGTGTAGGGATTGTGATTCTCCTTTTGCTCAATTAGTTGTATTTTTGGTCGTGTTAGCCTGGTGGATCTCCTGGTGTGGGGTCCACGGCACTGTAATAACCCAATAGGATTTGGGGGTGTTACAGAAGATGGTATCAGAGCATTGGGTTGTGATATACCCTGATATGTGAGTTATGTGGTTCTACCGACGCGGTAATAGTGTACTGTCAGGTTATGACAATCTGGGCAGTCAGGCATTGAGTCGTGGTAGTTGAACGACTGTATGAGTCATTCTTTCATCGAGTCGTCGTCGATGAAGACTAGTATCGCAAGACCTCGAAGCTTCGTATGACCTGTGTAAGGACCCGATTCTCTTGTATGTTCATACATTCAATATGCCATTGATTATGCATGTTTTGTTGAAATCTGTATGTAACATTGTGTTACGACCCATTCATGATTAATTGCTTTAGAGCGTGTCAGCCCAGTATTGGCTATAATTAGCATATATGAAGTGATTGTTTATTTGTTGAGTATGTATATTCATGTTTGGCTAATGACTTAGCATTGTGGATTGGCCGTTGAGGCATATTTGAGGTTTGTTCATGATCGAACGTTATTCTTTCAGTATGGAAAGAGGAATCCGAGGACGTAGCAGAGGGGGTAAAGGCTGCAGAGCAGGCCGAAACCCAGAACCTCATGTTTATACGCGTACGGGTGCCGATATGGATCAAAATTCAGCCGGAGATGTGACTTATGCGACCGGTTCCCCTTCGGAACATCATACTCGAGGAGTCGATCAAACTGACATCGACCCTTTCTTGCTTATGAAGGGCATGATGACCCAGATGACTCAGATAATGGAAACCATGTAGACCTCGATGGTTCGTGGTACACAGCAGCAGGGACTCCAGGTGCCGTTCTATGGACATGCTAGGAGAGTGAGTCAAATTATCGGCGACATCTATCGTCAGAGGCCACCTATTTTTGAGGGTTCGTCGGAACCAGCGGATATTGTTCATTGGCTTGAACATTTTGATAAACTCTTCGACATGGTTCAGTGTCCGGAAGAGAGTAAGGTGGCAGTAGCGGCTTATTATTTGAGTAAAGGCGCTTATTCTTGGTGGCTTTCTGTAAAACCCACCGATCATGATTGTGCTTGGAGTGAGTTTAAGACTCTCATGTTAGAGAGGTATTATCCGTCTCCACTCCGTGAAGCCAAGTTGTCAGAGGTTTTGAACCCCGAATCCGTTGAGGACGAGGGTGTTATTGTTATTGCGGAGAAGTTTCAGGGACTCCTTCAGTTTGCTTCATCTGTTATCCGTACTAAGGCGGATAAGATCAAGTATTTTAGCAAGAGGCTGAACCCGCAGTTGAGGATGCAGTTGTTCAACCATAATTGCAATTCACTTGGTGAATTCATCGAGAAGGCTCTTCGAGCAGAGCTTTTGATCAAGGAGCTTGCTTGGAAGAACCCTTCAGTTTCTTCCGGAGAGAGGACTAGGATGCCGGCTCATTCAGAGGGACATCGGGCTCCGACGTCTAGGAGGTCGTTTTCTAGTCGTCCTCGTGCTGGGAGAGCATCTTCTTCTCAGGCGACAGGTTCGACCGTTGTTTGCTTTAACTGTGATACAATAGGACATCGCAGTACTCGGTGCTCGATGCGGTCTATTACTTGTTTTCTGTGTGGGAGGCAGGGACACCTTCAGAAATACTGCAGGGGTTCTAATGCCAGTAGATCTCAAGGAAGCTCACGGGCCTCGAGAGATTTTGTTGCTTCAGTCCGTACTCCATCCAAGGGGTCGACGGGCCGGGATCTAAGTATGGACACCCGAGGAGGAGCGGCGAGCTCAGATTTGGATCTTCCTCGAGTCGATCAGATTGAGGAGTTCGATGACCTGGAGGATGTTGATTTTGGATACATTTGAGATGTAGCCTTAATTTCTTTCTTTATTTTTCAGATTGATGTTTGACTCATTCGTACTTTAGTGTCTTGTGGTTGCGAACCATTTATGGTTGATCTATCTTGTAATGATTGTATCTGAGAATCTTGAGATTTGAGGTCGTGTGATGTGTTTTTCCTTCCTTTTTGGTGTTATACCCGAGATTTTGTAATAATCTGGGTAATTGTTCATTTCAATCCGAGACGCCGAGTCGTGAGGACTTGGGTGTGCAGTTGATATGGTCCCGAGGACCACATATGCGTTGTTATTTTCCTTTTGTGGCATGAGTCAGGATTTTCTTGAGCGTTTAATGCCGATGAGAACTGGGGAGTGTACAACGATGATTGTAGACATGTATAATCGGCGGCACCCGCGGGGTGTGTACGCCGGTGTTACGAGTCTTGCGGGTGGTGCGACTTCCTGTCTGGTCTCTGACGGAGGAGTTATGATTCGATTGATCTCGCACTTGATTGAGTATTTTATCCCTTGTTTTTCGACGTGTTCAGGTATAGGAGACGCGGGAACCCGTGGGGTTGGCCCGATTACTCAGGCGAAGTGGTTCGCAGTGAGGAGTATTCCTGGAGATGTTGTTTTCTTATCCTGATGGATAGTTCGTACCCCGTGTTTTTGCACCCTGAGTTTCGGGGACGAAACTCTTTTTAAGGGGGGGGAGTATGTAATATCCGGGAATAATTTTTTTTTCGTGTTATCATGGAGTTGTACATATTCATTTGGAATTGTACAAGTGTTGTTGTTTTGACCGATACAATGTATATTGTATTGGAATATTTCGGGATCGAAATATTATACTTGTCGTCGGAGTTAGTTTAAATGCGTTTGAATGATGGTTGGAGAGTTTGGATTTTTGGCTAAGTATTAGCCTTAACGTACGCTACATGGGTAGACTTACGACGTTATGGGCTGAGTATTACGACGTTATGCCCGTAAGGTTACGTACGTAATGCTTGTTAGGTGACAGGAACCTTCCTCGTAGTCACTTTCGGCCGGTGGGTCCCGAGCATCTTCCGATCGGATCTCACTATTGCGATCAGCGGACCCTTACGACGTTAAGAGGTGAGCTCTACGCACGTAATGTAGGTCTTGTTAACGCACGTAATAAGTTCTTGTTTACGACGTTAAGGCCTTCGTATTTTAGTCGATTAGTTCTCGATTTTCATTACGACGTTAATGTCTTAGTATAGCGTACGTAATGCCTCTTACGTACGTTAACCATAGTGTATAACGTACGTAATGAATTGGTCAGTCTATTTATCTTGGTTTCGTCTTTCATTTCCTCACGAACCAAAACACTTATTCTCTCCCTAGAACCGTCCGTTTGGACTTGTTATTGATGTTTAGCCTCTTCCAACTCGATCTTGATCATCCTAGCTTGGATTGAAGCTTGAAGTTGGAAGCTTGTTGGTGCCCCTTTGGTGTTTGGAGGCTTCTTCTTGTTCTTCTTTGGTAAGTTCCCTCAATCTCTTGTTCTTCAGGTGATTTTCGAGTTGTTGTTGTTGTTTTCTTCGGGTATTGTTTGATTCATGGAGTATATCATGATTCTTCATGGTTTTGATAAACTTTTGATGAAGAACATGTTGGTATAGCTTGAGTATGATTATGTTCTTGATGTTTTAGATTGTTGGGAGGTTTTTAATCATGTCTAGGAAGGATTATGTTAAGATTGTTATATGATTAACATAAGTCTTGAGATGATTATTGTTGTTGGTGGTGTTCTTGAAAGATTTTAACCATTTTAGTAAGGATTTATGATGATTTAGGAGATGATTATCATAATTTGGAAATGGTTGAGTGAATCTTGTGGTTTAATCCGAATTCATGAGGTTATGATGATGGATTTTTATTTCAAACATCATGGTTATTGAGTTGATGATGTTCTTGGGGTGATAATGATAATATTGATAATATTATCATTGTAGGAGGATCAATTTGATGATATTGGTGATATTATCACTTTGAGATGTTTGCTTTGATGATTGTTCTTAAATGAATCTTGTTGAATGGATTTCACAAGTGTTAAGAACGTAATGATCATGTTAATTGATCATTGAGGTGTTGGAGAATGTTAGAATTCATAGTTGAGGACTATGATATTCGTTCGTGCAGTGTGATCGATTCGTGTGTGAATCGGGCTTTGTCCTTGTCGTTGTTTTCTATTGATTTTGTGTTTTTGAATGAATCGTTTTCATTCAAGGTTGTTCGAGTGTTTGTGATCGTCGGGAGGCGTCGTTCGTCGTTTCGTGCCAGGACGTAGATCGTAGAAGGACTTTCTCGCCTTCGGTTTGAGGCAAGTTTTATACTTGTACTGGTCAATGAGATTAATGTTATCATATATGTGTATGAATGTGTTGTATCATTTCTAGACATAGTCTCTTTGTGATTTATTGATATTTGGGGATTGTTTGATACAATACCCTTCGGTGATTTTACCAGTTGTGATTGTTATTCGTTAACAGCCGGTTTAAGGAATTGAGATTCTTGTTGTCGATAGCCGGTTCGCGGTATCGATGTATCGATTATTATTGTTGACGCTAATGTCGTTCTGAGGCATCGTTGAATCGTTATTATCGAATTGGAACTATTACTATGATGTTGCATTGGCCGATTGAAGGCGTTTGATATATTCGTTATCATATCTGTTTCAGTGGTCGGTTTAGAACGACGGGATATCTATTCTACCGTATCATTGGTTATCGATTAACCGTTCTAAGGTAATCGATGTATTTAATTGGGATTATCGAAGATAATTCCCATCCGTTGTATCATTGGTTATCGATTAACCGTTCTAAGTTAATCGATGTATTTAATTGGGATTATCGAAGATAATTCCCATCCGTTGTATCATTGGTTATCGATTAACCGTTCTAAGGTAATCTATGTATTTAATTGGGATTATCGAAGATAATTCCCATCCGTTGTATGATTGGTTATCGGTTGACCGTTCTAAGGCAATCGACATATTTAATTGGGATTACCGAAGATAATTCCCATCCGTTGTGTCATCGTTATCGATTGACCGTTCTAAAGGTAATCGATGTATTGAATTGGGACTGCCAAGGATAGTTTCCATCCGTTGGGTTGTTGTAATCGATTGGCCATTCCAAGGCAGTCGAGGTATTTGAATTGGGACCGCCGTGGACAGAGCCCATCTGTGAGTTATTGTTGTCATGTTAGCCGACTCAAGGCAGCATGCTGTTATTCTTGTGAGTTTGGTAATCTTGGGATTGTTACTGATGTGATTAATTATGTTTTGGAGATTAGTCTCGGCTAGTGCTCGATGGGTAAGCTTGGGGCTTGAACCTTCGCGGTTGGTTTCCCAACACCTATAATTCAGTAGGTCACGGTCATGTTAATGATCTCATTATGGGTAAGCTTGGGGCTTGAACCTTCGCGGTTGGTTTCCCAACACCTACAATTCAGTAGGTCACGGTCATGTTAATGATCTCATTATGGGTAAGCTTGGGGCTTGAACCTTCGCGGTTGGTTTCCCAACACCTACAATTCAGTAGGTCACGGTCATGTTAATGATCTCATTATGGGTAAGCTTGGGGCTTGAACCTTCGCGGTTGGTTTCCCAACACCTACAATTCAGTAGGTCACGGTCACTGGGTGATCTCATTATGGGTAAGTCTGGGGCTTGAACCCTCGCGGTTGGTTTCCCAGCACCTGCAATTCAGTAGGTCACGGTCATTGGATGATCTCATTGTGATACGGCTTCGTGCCGTGGCTTCGGCCCTCATTGGTACAGCTTCGGGCTCTTTTGGCTTCGGGCCATTGTGGTGATTGACAGCTTCGGCTAAGTGACATTCAGGGTATTATGATGATAAACAGCTTCGGGCTATTCGGCTGTTAAGGCCATTGTGATGTATCGGTATTCCTGTCGGAGCCTTCGGGCATTGTGATTCGTATCTATTTCAGTGTTTGGCTTGGGTTACCTTCGGGTGATATATTGTTGTGTTCTGTATTGATGATTCGCCGTTGGGCACTTGTGTTCTAACCTGTTGAGCAGGTATTGATCGGATGCTGTGGGGCATAGTATTCCACGAATGCTCGATTCTTACTTTGGTTTGTGAGCATCTCGTATTACCATTACTATACTATTCATTCTGCCCTTTGGATGCATATCATGTTGTACATGTATTTGATAATCATTATCTGGATGACCCGGCCAGTGGGGCGGAACATGTTTTCATGTTTTAGGTGTTTGCGAGGAGAGAGTTGAGATACAGAGGCATGACGGTGGCGACGAGGCATTCAAGCGATACTAGTCCGAGATGTTTTGGTGTTCATGTCAGTCAGGCAGTTGGAGTACTCCAGTTTTGTCAGTTATTGTCATTTTGTATTATCCGAGCAAGGCTCGTGGATGTCGTTGTATTGTATTTGGGCCATGTAGGCCCACTTGTCATTGAAATTCCATATCGGAATATTATGTTGGATGTCAGTGTAGGGATTGTGATTCCCTTTTGGTCGATTAGTTGTATTTTTGGTCGTGTTAGCTGGTGGATCTCTGGTGTGGGGTCCACGGCACCGTAATAACCTGATAGGATTTGGGGTGTTACGGAAGATGGTATCGAGCATTGGGTTGTGATATACCCCGATATGTGAGTTATGTGGTTCTACCGACGCGTAGTAGTGGGTGTCGAGTTATGACAACTGACAACAGGCATTGTGAGTCGTGGTAGTTGAACGATCAGTATGAGTCATTCTTTCATCGAGTCGTTGTCGATGAAGACTAGTATCACAAGACCTCGAAGCTTCGTATGACCTCGTAAGGACTCGATTCTCTTGTATGTTCATACATTCAATATGCCATTGATTATGCATGTTTTGTTGAAATCTGTATGTAACATTGTGTTACGACCCATTCATGATTAATTTCTTTGGAGCGTGTCGGCCCAGTATTGGCTATAATTAGCATATATGAAGTGATTGTTTATTTGTTGAGTATGTATATTCATGTTTGGCTAATGACTTAGCATTGTGGATTGGCCGTTGAGGCATATTTGAGCTTTGTTCATGATCGAACGTTATTCTTTCAGTATGGAAAGAGGAATCCGAGGACGTAGCAGAGGGGGTAAAGGCTGCAGAGCAGGCCGAAACCCAGAACCTCATGTTTATACGCGTATGGGTGCCAATATGGATCAGAATTCAGCCGGAGATGTGACTTATGCGACCGGTTCCCCTTCGGAACGTCATACTCGAGGAGTCGATCAGGCTGACTCGACCCTTTCTTGCTTATGAAGGGCATGATGACCCAGATGACTCAGATAATGGAAACCATGTAGACCTTGATGGTTCGTGGTACACAGCAGTAGGGACTCCAGGTGCCGTTCTATGGACAGGCCAGGAGTGTGAGTCAAATTATCGGCGACATCTCTCGTCAGAGGCCACCTATTTTTGAGGGTTCGTCGGAACCAGCTGATATTGTTCATTGGCTTGAACATTTTGATAAACTCTTCGACATGGTTCGGTCCTAAGAGAGTAAGGTGGCGATAGCGGCTTATTATTTGAGTAAAGGCGCTTATTCTTGGTGGCTTTCAGAAACCCACCGATCGTGATTGTGCTTGGAGTGAGTTTAAGACTCTCATGTTAGAGAGGTATTATCCGGCTCCACTCCGTGAAGCCAAGTTGTCGAGGTTTTGAACCCCGAATCCGAGGACGAGGGTGTTATTGTTATTGCGGAGAAGTTTCGTGGACTCCTTGATTTGCTTCATCCATTATCCGTACCGAGGCGGATAAGATCAAGTATTTTAGCAAGAGGCTGAACCCGCAGTTGAGGATGCAGTTGTTCAACCATAATTGCAATTCACTTGGTGAATTCATCGAGAAGGCTCTTGGAGCAGAGCTTTTGAACAAGGAGCTTGCTCGGAAGAACCCTTCAGTTTCTTCCAGAGAGAGGACTAGGATGCCGGTTCATTCAGAGGGACATCGGGCTCCGACGTCTAGGAGGTCGTTTTCTAGTCGTCCTCGTGCTGGGAGAGCATCTTCTTCTCAGGCGACGGGTTCGACCATTGTTTGCTTTAACTGTGATACAATAGGACATCGCAGTACTCGGTGCTCGATGCGGTCTATTGCTTGTTTTCTGTGTGGGAGGCGGGGACACCTTGAAATCTGCAGGGGTTCTAATGCCGGTAGATCTCAAGGAAGCTCACGGGCCTCGAGAGATTTTGTTGCTTGATCCGTACTCCATCCAAGGGGTCGACGGCCGGGAGCCAGAAGTATGGACACCCGAGGAGGAGCGGCGAGCTCAGATTTGGATCTTCCTCGAGGCGATCAGATCGAGGAGTTCGATGACCTGGAGGATGTTGATTTTGGATACATTTGAGATGTAGCCTTAATTTCTTTCTTTATTTTTCGGATTGATGTTTGACTCGGTCTGTACTTTAGTGCTGTGGTTGCGAACCATTTATGGTTGATCTATCTTGTAATGATTCTATCTGAGAATCTTGAGATTTGAGGTCGTGTGATGTGTTTTTCCTTCCTTTTTGGTGTTATACCCGAGATTTTGTAATAATCTGGGTAATTGTTCATTTCAATCCGAGACGCCGAGTCGTGAGGACTTGGGTGTGCAGTTGATATGGTCCCGAGGACCAAATATGCGTTGTTATTTTCCTTTTGTGGCATGAGTCAGCGTTTGCTTGAGCGTTTAATGCCGATGGGAACTGGGGAGTGTACACCGATGATTGTAGACATGTATAATCGGCGGCACCCGCGGGGTGTGTACGTCGGTGTTACGAGTCTTGCGGGTGGTGCGACTTCCTGGCTGGTCTCTGACGGAGGAGTTATGATTCGATTGATCTCGCACTTGATTGAGTATTTTATCCCTTGTTTTTCGACGTGTTCAGGCAGAGGAGACGCGGGAACCCGTGGGGTTGGCCCGATTACTCAGGCGAAGTGGTTCGCAGTGAGGAGTATTCCTGGAGATGTTGTTTTCTTATCCTGATGGATAGTTCGTACCCCGTGTTTTTGCACCCTGAGTTTCGGGGACGAAACTCTTTTTAAGGGGGGGGAGTATGTAATATCCGGGGATAATTTTTTTTTCGTGTTACTGTTGAGTTGTACATATTCATTTGGAATTGTACAAGTGTTGTTGTTTTGGACTGATACAATGTATATTGTATTGGAATATTTCGGGATCGAAATATTATACTTGTCATCGGGTTAGTTTCGTCGTTTGAATGATGGTTGGAGAGTTTGGATTTTTGGCTAAGTACACTAGCCTTAACGTACGCTACATGGGTAGACTTACGTACGTTATGGGCTGAGTATTACGTACGTTATGCCTGTAAGGTGACGTACGTAATGCTTGTTAGGTGACAGGAACCTTCCTCGTAGTCACTTTCGGCCGGTGGGTCCCGAGCATCTTCCGATCGGATCTCACTATTGCAGTCAACGGACCCTTACGTACGTTAAGAGGTGAGCTCTACGTACGTAATGTAGGTCTTGTTAACGTACGTAATAAGTTCTTGTTTACGTACGTTAAGGCCTTCGTATTTTAGTCGATTAGTTACGGATTTTTCATTACGTACGTTAATGTCTTAGTATAGCGTACGTAATGCCTCTTACGACGTTAACCATAGTGTATAACGACGTAATGAATTGGTCGATCTATTTATCTTGGTTTCGTCTTTCATTTCCTCACGAACCAAAACACTTATTCTCTCCCTAGAACCGTCCGTTTGGACTTGTTATTGATGTTTAGCCTCTTCCAACTCGATCTTGATCATCCTAGCTTGGATTGAAGCTTGAAGTTGGAAGCTTGTTGGTGCCCCTTTGGTGTTTGGAGGCTTCTTCTTGTTCTTCTTTGGTAAGTTCCCTCAATCTCTTGTTCTTGAGGTGATTTTCGAGTTGTTGTTGTTGTTTTCTTCGGGTATTGTTTGATTCATGGAGTATATCATGATTCTTCATGGTTTTGATAAACTTTTGATGAAGAACATGTTGGTATAGCTTGAGTATGATTATGTTCTTGATGTTTTAGATTGTTGGGAGGTTTTTAATCATGTCTAGGAAGGATTATGTTAAGATTGTTATATGATTAACATAAGTCTTGAGATGATTATTGTTGTTGGTGGTGTTCTTGAAAGATTTTAACCATTTTAGTAAGGATTTATGATGATTTAGGAGATGATTATCATAATTTGGAAATGGTTGAGTGAATCTTGTGGTTTAATCCGAATTCATGAGGTTATGATGAAGGATTTTTATTTCAAACATCATGGTTATTGAGTTGATGATGTTCTTGGGGTGATAATGACAATATTGATAATATTATCATTGTAGGAGGATCAATTTGATGATATTGGTGATATTATCACTTTGAGATGTTTGTTTTGATGATTGTTCTTAAATGAATCTTGTTGAATGGATTTCACAAGTGTTAAGAACGTAATGATCATGTTAATTGATCATCGAGGTGTTGGAGAATGTTAGAATTCATAGTTGAGGACTATGATATTCGTTCGTGCGGTGTGATCGATTCGTGTGTGAATCGGGCTTTGTCCTTGTCGTTGTTTTCTATTGATTTTGTGTTTTTGAATGAATCGTTTTCATTCAAGGTTGTTCGAGTGTTTGTGATCGTCGGGAGGCGCCGTTCGTCGTTTCGTGCCAGGACGTAGATCGTGGAAGGACTTTCTCGCCTTCGGTTTGAGGCAAGTTTTATACTTGTACTGGTCAATGAGATTAATGTTATAATATATGTGTATGAATGTGTTGTATCATTTCTAGACATAGTTTCTTCGTGATTTATTGATATTTGGGGATTGTTTGATACAATACCCTTCGGTGATTTACCAGTTGTGATTGTTATCCGTTAACGGCCGGTTTAAGGCATTGAGATTCTTGTTGTCGATAGCCGGTTCGCGGTATCGATGTATCGATTATTATTGTTGACGCTAATGTCGTTCTGAGGCATCGTTGAATCGTTATTATCGAATTGGAACTATTACTATGATGTTGCATTGGCCGATTGAAGGCGTTTGATATATTCGTTATCATATCTGTTTCAGTGGTCGGTTTAGAACGCCGGGATATCTATTCTACCGTATCATTGGTTATCGATTAACTGTTCTAAGGTAATCGATGTATTTAATTGGGATTATCGAAGATAATTCCCATCCGTTTTATCATTGGTTATCGATTAACCGTTCTAAGTTAATCGATGTATTTAATTGGGATTATCGAAGATAATTCCCATCCGTTGTATCATTGGTTATCGATTAACCGTTCTAAGGTAATGGATGTATTTAATTGGGATTATCGAAGATAATTCCCATCCGTTGTATCATTGGTTATCGGTTGACCGTTCTAAGGCAATCGATGTATTTATTTGGGATTATCGAAGATAATTCCTATCCGTTGTATCATTGGTTATCGGTTGACCGTTCTAAGGCAATCGACATATTTAATTGGGATTACCGAAGATAATTCCCACCCGTTGTGTCATCGTTATCGATTGACCGTTCTAAAGGTAATCGATGTATTCAATTGGGACTGTCAAGGATAGTTTCCATCCGTTGGGTTGTTGTGATCGATTGGCCATTCCAAGGCAGTCGAGGTATTTGAATTGGGACCGCCGTGGACGGAGCCCATCCGTGAGTTATTGTTGTCGTGTTGGCCGACTCAAGGCAGCATGCTGTTATTCTTGTGAGTTTGGTAATCTTGGGATTGTTACTGATGTGATTAATTATGTTTTGGAGACTAGTCTCGGCTAGTGCTCGATGGGTAAGCTTGGGGCTTGAACCTTCGCGGTTGGTTTCCCAACACCTACAATTCAGTAGGTCACGGTCATATTAATGATCTCATTATGGGTAAGCTTGGGGCTTGAACCTTCGCGGTTGGTTTCCCAACACCTACAATTCAGTAGGTCACGGTCATGTTAATGATCTCATTATGGGTAAGCTTGGGGCTTGAACCTTCGCGGTTGGTTTCCCAACACCTACAATTAAGAGGGTCACGGTCATGTTAATGATCTCATTATGGGTAAGATTGGGGCTTGAACCTTCGCGGTTTCCCAACACCTACAATTCAGTAGGTCACGGTCACTGGGTGATCTCATTATGGGTAAGTCTGGGGCTTGAACCCTCGCGGTTGGTTTCCCAGCACTTGCAATTCAGCAGGTCACGGTCATTGGATGATCTCATTGTGATACGGCTTCGTGCCGTGGCTTCGGCCCTCATTGGTACAAATGGGATGTTTTGGCTTGTGCCATTGTGGTGATTGAGCGGGCCTGAGTGACATTCAGGGTAATATGATGATAAACACTTGGGCCGTTCGTCATTAAGGCCATTGTGATGTATCGGTATTCCTGTCGGAGCCTTCGGGCATTGTGATTCGTATCTATTTCAGTGTTTGGCTTGGGTTACCTTCGGGTGATGTATTGTTGTGTTCTGTATTGATGATTCGCCGTTGGGCACTTGTGTTTTAACCTGTTGAGCAGGTATTGATCGGATGCCGTGGAGCATAGTATTCCACGAATGCTCGATTCTTACTTTGGTTTGTGAGCATCTCGTATTACCATTACTATACTATTCATTCTGCCCTTTGGATGCATATCATGTTGTACATGTATTTGATAATCATTATCTGGATGACTGACCCCGTGGGGGCGGAACATGTTTTCATGTTTTAGGTGTTTGCGAGGAGAGAGTTGAGACACAGGGGTATGACGGTGGCGACGAGACATTCAAGCGACACTAGTCCGAGATGTTTTGGTGTTCATGTCAGTCAGGCAGTTGGAGTACTCCAGTTTTGTCAGTTATTGTCATTTTGTATTATCCGAGCAAGGCTCGTGGATGTCGTTGTATTGTATTTGGGCCATGTAGGCCCACTGTTGTCATTGAAATTCCATATCGGAATATTATGTTGGATGTAAGTGTAGGGATTGTGATTCCCCTTTTGGTCAGTTAGTTGTATTTTTGGTCGTGTTAGCCTGGTGGATCTCCTGGTGTGGGGTCCACGGCACTGCAATAACCCAATAGGATTTGGGGGTGTTACAGAAGATGGTATCAGAGCATTGGGTTGTGATATACCCTGATATGTGAGTTATGTGGTTCTACCGACGCGGTAGTAGTGGACTGTCAGGTTATGACATTCTGGACAGTCAGGCATTGTGAGTCGTGGTAGTTGAACGACTGTATGAGTCATTCTTTCATCGAGTCGTCGTTGATGAAGACTAGTATCGCAAGACCTCGAAGCTTCGTATGACCTGTGTAAGGACTCGATTCTCTTGTATGTTCATACATTCAATATGCCATTGATTATGCATGTTTTGTTGAAATCTGTATGTAACACTGTGTTACGACCCATTCATGATTAATTGCTTTGGAGCGTGTCGGCCCAGTATTGGCTATAATTAGCATATATGAAGTGATTGTTTATTTGTTGAGTATGTATATTCATGTTTGGCTAATGACTTAGCATTGTGGATTTGCCGTTGAGGCATATTTGAGCTTTGTTCATGATCGAACGTTATTCTTTCAGTATGGAAAGAGGAATCCGAGGACGTAGTAGAGGGGGTAAAGGCTGCAGAGCAGGCCGAAACCCAGAACCTCATGTTTATACGCGTACGGGTGCCGATATGGATCAGAATTCATCCGGAGATGTGACTTATGCGACCGGTTCCCCTTCGGAACGTCATACTCGAGGAGTCGATCAGACTGACATCGACCCTTTCTTGCTTATGAAGGGCATGATGACCCAGATGACTCAGATAATGGAAACCATGTAGACCTCGATGGTTCGTGGTACACAGCAGCAGGGACTCCAGGTGCCGTTCTATGGACAGGCCAGGAGAGTGAGTCAAATTATCGGCGACATCTCTCGTCAGAGGCCACCTATTTTTGAGGGTTCGTCGGAACTACCGATATTGTTCATTGGCTTGAACATTTTGATAAACTCTTCGACATGGTTCAAAGGTCCTAAGAGAGTAAGGTGGCAGTAGCGGCTTATTATTTGAGTAAAGGCGCTTATTCTTGGTGGCTTTCTGTAAAACCCACCGATCGTGATTGTGCTTGGAGTGAGTTTAAGACTCTCATGTTAGAGAGGTATTATCCGGCTCCACTCCATGAAGCCAAGTTGTCAGAGGTTTTGAACCCCGAATCCATCGAGGACGAGGGTGTTATTGTTATTGCGGAGAAGTTTCAGGGACTCCTTCAGTTTGCTTCATCTGTTATCCGTACTGAGGCGGATAAGATCAAGTATTTTAGCAAGAGGCTGAACCCGCAGTTGAGGATGCAGTTGTTCAACCATAATTGCAATTCACTTGGTGAATTCATCGAGAAGGCTCTTGGAACAGAGCTTTTGATCAAGGAGCTTGCTCAGAAGAACCCTTCAGTTTCTTCCAGAGAGAGGACTAGGATGCCAGTTCATTCAGAGGGACATCGGACTTTGATAAGTGGTAATTTTACCACATATTTCTAGGATTTTATACTAGGTTTTTATCTCGTTTCGTGATTAATGTGCTCGTATTTGGCTTATTTATGATTAGTCGAGCCGTATTACGCGTTTGGGTTGGTTTTAGTGTGTTTGCAGGTTTTTAGAGCCAAAAGGACCCAAAACGAGACAAAGGACCGAGAGTCGAGTCAAACGGACGAAGAAACGGATTTTTGCGCCAAACAGAAGACCCTATCGGCCAGCCTATCGGCCGATAGGGCCGTCCGAAAGGAGCTCCTGCCTATCGAGTGAAGAAATTGACGAACAGCCTATCGGCCAGCCTATCGGCCGATAGGCCAGGCCGAAAGGCTTCCCAGCGGGCTCTCGTTTTTGGACGGATTTTGACTCTTTTGGATATTATTTATTTCCTAGATTAGGGCTAATCGGGATTGTAACCCCTTAGGCTATATAAACCTGTTTTTAGACCTAGTTTGAGCATCTTGAATCATCTTCCATCAGCCTTTACCACTCTTTTATCACATTAAGCAGATTTTTACACTTTTTAGCAAGATTTATTCCTTTGTTTCAAGAACTTTTTGGAGGAGAATTATTATTGAAGACTCGGAGTTCATACGAACGGGTTGTAATCTCTCTTTTCATATTAATAATATGCATTCTCCATCTATTTCTTGTTTAATTTCAAGTATGTCTGGCTAATTCATTGATTGATTCTAGGGTTAGTAATTTTAATTGACGTTCACATGATGTTCCTTTGATTACCTTTTGACCTTTCATCCTAGGCTCGTGTTCAAGTTGTGTTAAATCTCATGTTAGATTAAAGGGCCCTTAATCGATGCATGTTAGCTAATTGATTTTGTCCGGAAGGAGTAATTGATTAGTGGAAATACTTGACACACAATATGATTTTATCTTGAGACCTAGCGGAGAAAGATAAATCATAGATAAATAAGTTGGTGCTTTTTAAGTGATTTTAATTCTTTGAGCCCTGGCGGGGAAAAGGGTTTTAATTAACTATCTTTCTAGGTTGCCTTAACAGGAATTCTAGATCGACCGAGTGATTATTTCTAGGATTGAATTAAATTTTGGGGAGAAGGAATCAAGCGAAGGAATTGTGTGAACTCAATTAGATGATACTACCCTAGGATCAATTACCTTTCGACTTGTGATTTTATCTTGTTAATTTGCTTTATTTGCTTAATTTAGATATTTCATCTTTTATTTAATTTTTGTTCTTCGATTTTTAAAATTAGATAATTGGAATCAAAACAATTTTTCGGATTCCTAAATAGCAGTCAAATTTTGAGTAGAGTTAATTCCTTTATTTTCGACACATCAATTCCCTTGGGTTCGACACCTTGGAAATACTCCGAGGTTTTACAAATTTTAAAATTGATCGGATTTGAAAACCATACTACGCGAATCCTAGCGATCAATTTTTGGCGCCGTTGCCGGGGAATTGATAGAAAATTTAAGGGAATAATTCGAAAAAGAAGAGAGTGTTACTTTAGGTGGTTTACTTTTATTATTAATATTCGATCTCGTTTCCTCACATCTTGTTTTCTTTTCCTTGTAGGCGGTGCATGATCACGAGATCCCAAGGAAAGAACTTATTTCCTTTGGACCCGGAAATCGAGAAGTCTTTGAGGAGGAAGAAGCAAGAAGCGAGAACCGAGACTCTTTCTATACCTTTCGTTGATACCATGGCCGGCATTGTTGACCAACCACGAGAACTCGCTCGTCCCGAGAAGATCCCTTTGAATGCCCGCTTTCGACCTAAGCTGGACGATTATCAAGAAGGAGGTTGGGGAAAGATTGATGCCAACAACTTCGAGCTTAAGCCGTCCCTCATTGCTACAGTGAAGTCTCAAACATACGGAGGGGGAGTTAATGAAGATCCAAACGCTCACCTTGAGTCGTTTTTGGACATATGTGCCACTATCAAGCAAAACGGAGTGCCTCCGGATGTCATTAAGCTCCGCTTATTCCGGTTTTCTTTAGAAGACGATGCGCTAGATTGGTACAAGAGCCTAGATCGGAAGGAAATTGGTACTTGGAGAGAGATGACCCGATTGTTCTTAGCAGCTTCTATCCTCCCTCGAAGGTGCAAAAACAAATCAACGATATCTTGCAATTCGAGCAATATGAGGATGAATATTTATACGAGGCATGGATCCGATTCAAGAAGCTACTTCGCAAATGCCCACAGCATGGAATTGACAAAGAGGAGATCTATATTCGGTTTTATCGGGGTTTGACGAGGAAGGCTAGAAGAGAGTTGGACTATTCATCGAAAGGGGGATTTCTAGCTAACGATTATGAAGAGGCCAAAAATCTCATTGAGCTAGCGGTAAACAATGATTATGAGGAGGTGACCGATAGGAAGATGACGAGAAGAAAGGTTCCATCCGGTGACGAGGACGCCTACGGTGATTTAAAGGCAAAATTTGAAAAACAACAAAAAGAGCTCGAGATGCTAAGAAAGAATACTTTGGGAGTCAATTCAGTTTTTGAAGAGTTAAACGAGCCGATTGCAGTTAAGGAGGATGTGAACTACATGCAAGGAGGAAACTTCCAAGGGGGAAATTGGGAACTCTTATCCGAACAATCGAAACCACCCTAATTTCTCCTATGCCAATCCGAACAATGCTCTCCAGCCACCACCGGGATTTAACGTGAAAAATGGGGTTATTCAAGAGCCGATTGCTAAGACACCTATGGAAGAGATGTTGGAACGGTTGGAGGCGAGCCAAAAAGATTTTATTTATAAAGTAGACAAGAGGTTCGGGCTCTCGAGCATAGTGTGACATCTATTGGAAACTCGGTGATAGCCTTGACAAAGCGGATGTCGATGGTGGAGACCCAAATGAGTCAAATGGCGAACGCCCAAGCCGGATTTCATAAGCCGGCATTTTCCGAGCAAAGACCGAGACCAACCCGAAGACGCAACAATGCAACGCAATCGAGCTTCGAGTGGAACGCAATGGTAATCATGGGGCCGAGTTAAGGAATCTGGAAACGAGGAGGTATTAGAAACGGGAGCGAAAACGAGAAAGAAGATGGAATACGGCAGAACCTATCGGCCAGCCTATCGGCCGATAGGCCCAACCGATACCCATACAAAGATGCCGTGGTGAAGCCTATCGACCCACCTATCGGCCGAAAGGCTCCTGGAAGTTCGAATATGAAAGATTTTGAGGAAAAAGCTCCATTTCCACAGCGTTTGGCCAAGTCGAGATATGATGAAAAGCTCCAACAATTTATCGACATGTTTCAAAAGGTGAATATCAACATTCCACTTCTAGACGCTTTGAGAGACATGCCGGGGTACGTGAAATTCTTGAAAGACGCTGTGGCAAGCAAGAGGAAGTTGAGGAAGTTTGAAACAATAAATATGACAGAGGAGTGTAGCGCTATCATTCAAAACAAACTCCCACTCAAGCAGAAGGATCCGGGACGTTTTACCTTGACATGCATGATTGGCGACCAAACGTTCCGTAATGGGTTGTGTGATCTCGGGGCAAGCATCAATCTTATGCCTCTATCCATCTTTAAGAGGTTGAAAATTGGGGAGATGAAGCCGACTACCATTTCTCTACTCATGGCGGACCGGTCGATCACTTATCCGAGGGGAATTGTGGAGGATGTGCTCGTTAGAGTCCAACACTTGGTCTTCCCGGCCGATTTCGTAGTTCTTGATATGCCCGAGGATGAGAATCAACCATTGATCTTTGGGAGACCGTTTCTAGCGACGGGGAGAGCACTTATAGACGTCCAGGAGGGTGATCTTACCTTCCGGGTTAATGATCAAAATCTGAAAATTTCCATCTATGACGCGATGAAGAAGCCCGACGATGCGCCCGAGGAATGTTTTGAAATTGAGTCTATTATGCCACCCTTGTCCGACGTGTTGGAGCATTGTATTTCACACTCCATTTACTCACATTCTGAGGTTGATGAAATTTCCGAGGATTTGCCGGAGTATGTTCGAATGTTGGAGGCGAACGCGTCTCGACTTAATGAGAGGAGCATATGCTATCTTGATATCAACAAACCCGTTCAAGGGGGAGTTGTCACTGAAGATCCGGGATGAATGAGGTATCGTCTAGCTAAAGACGTTAAACGTAGCACTTGTTGGGAGGTAACCCAACGTATGTATGTATATTAGTTCGTTTTATTCATTTATTTTCGATTTTTCGTTTGCGTGATTTTTGTAGTTTCTAATTTCGTAGTAGCTTTGTTAGTTTTTGTTAAGTTCTAATCCATGCATGCCGAGTTTTGAATACCTGCAGGTCTTTCATCGCCATATCCAAGCAAAACGGGACCAAGTATGTGAAGAAGAGCAGTGAAAAAAATTTTGAGGCGAGAAAATCCTATCGGGCGAGCTGTCGGCCGATAGGCCGACGATAAGTGAGAAAATAAACAAATTTTTATTGATTACAAGCAGTGGTCGATAGGGTATGCCTATCGACCGATATACCACCCGATATAAAGGTATGTAAGAGACAGAAGCTCCTATCGACCCAGCCTATCGGCCGATAGGCCTGGCCGATAGGAACTTACCCGGCCCAGTATCCACTTCGACCCGGTTATTTTATACCCCTTTTAAACACTTCACACCCGATTTTCTCACACACTTGCACTCTCTCGGCCGATAGAACATAAGAGAAAGGGGCGAATTTTTTTCTACTTTTCTTCCTTCAAACTCGATCAAGGTACGTAGTTTCGACTCTTAATCTTCTTGTTTTTCAATTCTATACATGTTTTGAAGTACTTTGACGGATTATTTTTGGAGTTTTGATGTAAATCGAATTGGGGATCCACTTTTTGGGGCTTTTGCTAAACTTTGATGTTCTTTGAATTCTATGCCCGATTGTTGATAGAATCTTGAGGGAATCATGTTATCTAGGCTTGATTGTTCATGGGTACTTCGAATTGGGGGATTATTTGATGAAATTGAACGAATTTTGAAAAAACCCCAAATTTGAAGAACCCTAATTTTGCATTTTGTTGAAATTGGGTGGATTTGTTGAATTGAATTGTTAATTGGGATTGATAGGAGTTGAATTGTTGATGAATTAGATTGGATTGGAGAGAGTTTGCCCTAATATGATTGTAGTGTGTTGTTTTGTTATTATGGGTGGTGATTTTGATCCTTTGAATATGAAATGGGGGAGTCTAAGTTTGGGGGAGATTGTGTGAATTATAGAGGGCTCTTGATATTGTGGGATTATTGGATTATGTCGATGCTCGTTGAATGTTTGTATTATGAGTGTTTATTGGATTTTAATTGGATGGTTGTTTTGTAGGAACGTTGAAATGGGAAAGCAAAGCAAGAAGTCGAATCCGAGTACGGCCGGAAAATCTAAGGCAACAACAGAGAAAGAAAAGGCTCCGATGAAGGTAGTGCCGGCTATTCCGATCCCGGCTGCACTCGACCCGAAGAAGTTCAAGCTGAGATTGACCGGGCCAGAGTCTAAAAGAAGGTGGTCGCACCTTATCGGCATGTCACACAAGCATTGCCGATTTCTGCATGAGGAGACGGCTCGGGGTATGGGTGTTTACGATGATATTGTGCTACTAGCGAGGCAGTGCGGGTTTGAGAAAATCTTTCGGGCGAACTACCTCGCTTACCACGTGCTCACTGTGGAGTTTCTGTCCACACTTGAGGTTTTTAGGGAGAACGGGACTCCGGCGTCTATTCGCTTCAATCTCGACAACATAGAAAGGGAGCTCTCGGCCGATGAAGTTAATGCCATTATCAACGGGGCCGAGGACGGATCATTCAGCAGGCGATCATGCCAAAGAAAACTTAGAGCCGTGGTCCAAGATGATTTCCGGCGAGGGGAGGAGGCTTCTTATTTATAATCCGACATATGCCAAAGCCTCCTCGATCGGGAACCCGGTTCTCCGTTATGTCCACCGCCCGTTCACATCGACGATTTTGAGCCGTACCGACTCGGGGGCGTGCTTGTCCACCGATCTTCACCTTTTGTGGTCGGCCTTGAACGGTACGGAAGCACGCCGGATGTTTTACGATTGAGCATATGGAGAAACAAGACCGGTGGCCAAGAGCAGAGGATTGGTATTGGGGCGTTCGTGACCCCTATTGCGGAGCATCTCGGGGTGCGCATTAGCGGAGAGCCGGTGTCCCGAGACATCTATTTGGATAAACCGACACTACAGAGGCAAGAGATGCTTGCCTTCACCGAGGGGTTCGACTGGAAATTGCACGGTCGGAACAAAACCGTGTCCCTCTTCCGACTCCCCTCTCCGACCTTGACTTCAGTGATGGGCGACGCGCCCGATGTATATGCGAGGTGGAGTATGAGCTCCGCGGCTCATGTGGCACTTATCCGACCGTTAGATGCACCTCGTAAGAGGCAACGCCGGGAGGTGACCATTGATGAGCCGTTCTTAGAGGGAGCCGAGGAGGAGATGGATGATATACCCGAGGGGGGTAGCCGTGACGAGATTCCCGCCGGTGGAGGTACTAGTTTTCAGATGAGGGCTCCGGAGTTTGATGCTTTTGAGACGAGATTTTTTGAGAGAGAGAGAGAGATGCACGACGAGAGTATGCAAGCGCAAGATAATTATCACTTGGCGAGTATGCGTTCTTTGACAGCCGAGTTTGGTTCTTTAGGAACTCGGTTGGGCGAGGTTGAGACTCGGGTGGGTGCTGTTGCCACTCGGGTCAATGAGTTGTACGAGCTCGTGGAGAGACGCGCCGAAGAGGACAGAGTGTGGCGACAAGAGGAGATTGCTTGGAGGGAGCAAGAGAGGAAGAGACAGGAAGATAGGTGGGCACAGGAGGACCACTACCACCGAATGCTACATGAGATGTACCACTTTGCTCCTTTCCCCGATTCACATGCCCGCTATGATCCGAGCTCGCCGACAAACCCGCCATTTCCACCACAGTGATCAGGTACTCCATTAACAAAGCCACTACTTTCTCTTTTCAAACTTATTCCTCCTTTGGGATGCGAAATAAGTTTGGGGGGGGGAAGAAGTGCGGCTTTGTTAATTTCTTTACGTGTGAGTACCGTGTTTGCCTTGTATCTTTATTTGCTTGTGTTGGTGCCCGTTGTGTTTATTTGTGCTTATCATTTTGGTGTTGCATGGTCTTGGCTTTTGGTTGCTTAGTTTTTAGATTTTTTTTTATTCATTTTCGTTCGGTGTGTTTGCTAGTTTCTATTTTCTATTTTTTTGGGTCGTAGTAGTTTTTTTTTTTGATTTCATGTTTGCTTTTATTTGCTTTTCGCTGTTTGTTTTAGATAGCCTTGCTTGTCTTTAGTTTTTCCTTATTAGCGAATTTTTCGTGCTTCTAATTGTGTGATACCGATGTTACGACACTGTTTTTCTCTCTGAAGAAACGGTCGAGTTTTAGTCGAGTTGTAGTCAGTAATTTCTGTTTTGCATAGTATTCATTTAGGTCCAAAATTTTTCGTGATTGTAGAGGTCTTGGCAGATAAGAGACGATACATACTTGTTTTAAAATCACCGTCAATACGTTTGGTTACATCTTCCGGATAGTGAGTCGTACTGTTTCGTCAGTCGTGTTGGCACTTAGATAGAGTTTAGAGTCGGTCAGTTTTTCCCAAAAGTTGAGATAATGTTGTTCTATGAAGGGAAGTCTAGTAACCGGGGGCATTCGCGTGACCCGTTGTTTACCCTCGCGTAAAACGACGACTCTGATTAGACTAGTGATTTAGATATTTCACATGTGCCAATGATAGGGAACTTAGTAACCGGGGGTATTCGCGTGACCCGCTGTTTACTCTCGCGTAAAACGGCGACCTTGATTCGGACATGCGGAAATTATATATTCGAGTTGTTTCTCCGCTGTAGACGGGAACTTAGTAACTAGAAGCATCCATGTGCCCCATGAGTGTCTTTTACGTCAAACGGTTTCCTAATACATGAGAATGGAAGTTCCACCCTAGGATTACCCCGATGAAACATCCCGAGATCCTAACCTAGTGGTCAACTCGAATTAAATTCGTGAACATATATATAAGGGAATACTTGTGAGGTTTATTTGTTATGAAACTCGTGAAAAATGTGCCACTCGACTGTGTAACGGGCGAACTAGCTTGTTTATTTTGGCCTTTCATATTGACGGTCGATTTGACTCACGTTTTGTTAATCTTTGAGCTGGATTTTCTTCATGAACGAATGATTAGGACTGAACTTGACTACTTTGTGGAATCATTATTCTGGGTGCAGCTCGCTTTTACGACACTCGGATTATTTAGAGAGAATTATAGGGTAGTATTGATTAGGTTGAACACTATGAGTTGCACGATGATTCACGATTTTCTTTTTCTTTTCTTTTTGTTGTTCGGGACGAACAAGGTTTAAGTTTGGGGAGGTTTGATAAGTGGTAATTTTACCACATATTTCTAGGATTTTATACTAGGTTTTTATCTCGTTTCGTGATTAATGTGCTCGTATTTGGCTTATTTATGATTAGTCGAGCCGTATTACGCGTTTGGGTTGGTTTTAGTGTGTTTGCAGGTTTTTAGAGCCAAAAGGACCCAAAACGAGACAAAGGACCGAGAGTCGAGTCAAACGGACGAAGAAACGGATTTTTGCGCCAAGCGAGAAGACCCTATCGGCGGCTATCGGCCGATAGGGCCGTCGAAAGGAGCTCCCGCCTATCGAGTGAAGAAATTGACGAATGACTATCGGCGGCCTATCGGCCGATAGGCCAGGCCAAAGCTTCCCAATGAGCTCTCGTTGACGGATTTTGACTCTTTTGGATATTATTTATTTCCTAGATTAGGGCTAATCGGGATTGTAACCCCTTAGGCTATATAAACCTGTTTTTAGACCTAGTTTGAGCATCTTGAATCATCTTCCATCAGCCTTTACCACTCTTTTATCACATTAAGCAGATTTTTACACTTTTTAGCAAGATTTATTCCTTTGTTTCAAGAACTTTTGGAGAATTATTAATGAAGACTCGGAGTTCATACGAACGGGTTGTAATCTCTCTTTTCATATTAATAATATGCATTCTCCATCTATTTCTTGTTTAATTTCAAGTATGTCTGGCTAATTCATTGATTGATTCTAGGGTTAGTAATTTTAATTGACGTTCACATGATGTTCCTTTGATTACCTTTTGACCTTTCATCCTAGGCTCGTGTTCAAGTTGTGTTAAATCTCATGTTAGATTAAAGGGCCCTTAATCGATGCATGTTAGCTAATTGATTTTGTCCGGAAGGAGTAATTGATTAGTGGAAATACTTGACACACAATATGATTTTATCTTGAGACCTAGCGGAGAAAGATAAATCATAGATAAATAAGTTGGTGCTTTTTAAGTGATTTTAATTCTTTGAGCCTGGCGGGGAAAAGGGTTTTAATTAACTATCTTTCTAGGTTGCCTTAACAGGAATTCTAGATCGACCGAGTGATTATTTCTAGGATTGAATTAAATTTTGGGGAGAAGGAATCAAGCGAAGGAATTGTGTGAACTCAATTAGATGATACTACCCTAGGATCAATTACCTTTCGACTTGTGATTTTATCTTGTTAATTTGCTTTATTTGCTTAATTTAGATATTTCATCTTTTATTTAATTTTTGTTCTTCGATTTTTAAAATTAGATAATTGGAATCAAAACAATTTTTCGGATTCCTAAATAGCAGTCAAATTTTGAGTAGAGTTAATTCCTTTATTTTCAACACATCAATTCCCTTGGGTTCGACACCTTGGAAATACTCCGAGGTTTTACAAATTTTAAAATTGATCGGATTTGAAAACCATACTACGCGAATCCTAGCGATCAGACTCCGACGTCTAGGAGGTCGTTTTCTAGTCGTCCTCGTGCTGGGAGAGCATCTTCTTCTCAGGCGACGGGTTCGACCGTTGTTTGCTTTAACTGTTATACAATAGGACATCGCAGTACTCGGTGCTCGATGTGGTCTATTGCTTGTTTTCTGTGTGGGAGGCAGCGACACCTTCAGAAATACTGCAGGGGTTCTAATGCCAGTAGATCTCAAGGAAGCTCACGGGCCTCGAGAGATTTTGTTGCTTCAGTCGTACTCCATCCAAGGGGTCGTATCGGGCTTCGGGAGCCAGAAGTATGGACACCCGAGGAGGAGCGGCGAGCTCAGATTTGGATCTTCCTCGAGTCGATCAGATCGAGGAGTTCGATGACCTGGAGGATGTTGATTTTGGATACATTTGAGATGTAGCCTTAATTTCTTTCTTTATTTTTCGGATTGATGTTTGACTCGGTCTGTACTTTAGTGCTGTGGTTGCAAACCATTTATGGTTGATCTATCTTGTAATGATTGTATCTGAGAATCTTGAGATTTGAGGTCGTGTGATGTGTTTTTCCTTCCTTTTTGGTGTTATACCCGAGATTTTGTAATAATCTGGGTAATTGTTCATTTCAATCCGAGACGCCGAGTCGTGAGGACTTGGGTGTGCAGTTGATATGGTCCCGAGGAACACATATGCGTTGTTATTTTCCTTTTGTGGCATGAGTCAGCGTTTGCTTGAGCGTTTAATGCCGATGGGAACTGGGGAGTGTACACCGATGATTGTAGACATGTATAATCGGCGGCACCCGCGGGGTGTGTACGCCGGTGTTACGAGTCTTGCGGGTGGTGCGACTTCCTGGCTGGTCTCTGACGGAGGAGTTATGATTCGATTGATCTCGCACTTGATTGAGTATTTTATCCCTTGTTTTTCGACGTGTTCAGGCAGAGGAGACGCGGGAACCCGTGGGGTTGGCCCGATTACTCAGGAGAAGTGGTTCGCAGTGAGGAGTATTCCTGGAGATGTTGTTTTCTTATCCTGATGGATAGTTCGTACCCCGTGTTTTTGCACGCTGAGTTTCGGGGACGAAACTCTTTTTAAGGGGGGGAGTATCTAATATTCGGGGATAATTTTTTTTTCGTGTTACTGTTGAGTTGTACATATTCATTTGGAATTGTACAAGTGTTGTTGTTTTGGACTGATACAATGTATATTTTATTGGAATATTTCGGGATCGAAATATTATACTTGTCGTCGGGTTAGTTTCGTCGTTTGAATGATGGTTGGAGAGTTTGGATTTTTGGCTAAGTACACTAGCCTTAACGTACGCTACATAGGTAGACTTACGTACGTTATGGGCTGAGTATTACGTACGTTATGCCTGTAAGGTTACGTACGTAATGCTTGGTAGGTGACAGGAACCTTCCTCGTAGTCACATTCGGTCGGTGGGTCCCGAGCATCTTCCGAACGGATCTCACTAATGCAGTCAACGGACCCTTACGTACGTTAAGAGGTGAGCTCTACGTACGTAATGTAGGTCTTGTTAACGTACGTAATAAGTTCTTGTTTACGTACTTTAAGGCCTTCGTATTTTAGTCCAGTTAGTTCTGGATTTTTCATTACGTACGTTAATGTCTTAGTATAGCGTACGTAATGCCTATTACGTACGTTAACCATAGTGTATAACGTACGTAATGAATTGGTCAGTCTATTTATCTTGGTTTTGTCTTTCATTTCCTCACGAACCAAAACACTTATTCTCTCCCTAGAACCGTCCGTTTGGACTTGTTATTGATGTTTAGCCTCTTCCAACTCGATCTTGATCATCCTAGCTTGGATTGAAGCTTGAAGTTGGAAGCTTGTTGGTGCCCCTTTGGTGTTTGGAGGCTTCTTCTTGTTCTTCTTTGGTAAGTTCCCTCAATCTCTTGTTCTTCAGGTGATTTTCGAGTTGTTGTTGTTGTTTTCTTCGGGTATTGTTTGATTCATGGAGTATATCATGATTCTTCATGGTTTTGATAAACTTTTGATGAAGAACATGTTGGTATAGCTTGAGTATGATTATGTTCTTGTTGTTTTAGATTGTTGGGAGGTTTTTAATCATGTCTAGTAAGGATTATGTTAAGATTGTTATATGATTAACATTAGTCTTGAGATGATTATTGTTGTTGGTGGTGTTCTTGAAAGATTTTAACCATTTTAGTAAGGATTTATGATGATATAGGAGATGATTATCATAATTTGGAAATGGTTGAGTGAATCTTGTGGTTTAATCCGAATTCATGAGGTTATGATGAATGATTTTTATTTCAAACATCATGGTTATTGAGTTGATGATGTTCTTGGGGTGATAATGATAATATTGATAATATTATCATTGTAGGAGGATCAATTTGATGATATTGGTGATATTATCACTTTGAGATGTTTGTTTTGATGATTGTTCTTAAATGAATCTTGTTGAATGGATTTCACAAGTGTTAAGAACGTAATGATCATGTTAATTGATCATCGAGGTGTTGGAGAATGTTAGAATTCATAGTTGAGGACTATGATATTCGTTCGTGCGGTGTGATCGATTCGTGTGTGAATCGGGCTTTGTCCTTGTCGTTGTTTTCTATTGATTTTGTGTTTTTGAATGAATCGTTTTCATTCAAGGTTGTTCGAGTGTTTGTGATCGTCGGGAGGCGCCGTTCGTTGTTTCGTGCCAGGACGTAGATCGTGGAAGGACTTTCTCGCCTTCGGTTTGAGGCAAGTTTTATACTTGTACTGGTCAATGAGATTAATTTTATCATATATGTGTATGAATGTGTTGTATCATTTCTAGACATAGTCTCTTCGTGATTTATTGATATTTGGGGATTGTTTGATACAATACCCTTCGGTGATTTTACCAGTTGTGATTGTTATTCGTTAACGGCCGGTTTAAGGCATTGAGATTCTTGTTGTCGATAGCCGGTTCGCGGTATCGATGTATCGATTATTATTGTTGACGCTAATGTCGTTCTGAGGCATCGTTGAATCGTTATTATCGAATTGGAACTATTACTATGATGTTGCATTGGCCGATTGAAGGCGTTTGATATATTTGTTATCATATCTGTTTCAGTGGTCGGTTTAGAACGCCGGGATATCTATTCTACCGTATCATTGGTTATCGATTAACCGTTCTAAGGTAATCGATGTATTTAATTGGTATTATCGAAGATAATTCCCATCCGTTGTATCATTGGTTATCGATTAACCGTTCTAAGTTAATCGATGTATTTAATTGGGATTATCGAAGATAATTCCCTCCGTTGTATCATTGGTTATCGATTAACCGTTCTAAGGTAATCGATGTATTTAATTGGGATTATCGAAGATAATTCCCATCCGTTGTATCATTGGTTATCGGTTGACCGTTCTAAGGCAATCGATGTATTTATTTGGGATTATCGAAGATAATTCCCATCCGTTGTATCATTGGTTATCGGTTGACTGTTCTAAGGCAATCGACATATTTAATTGGGATTACCGAAGATAATTCCCATCAGTTGTGTCATCGTTATCGATTGACCGTTCTAAAGGTAATCGATGTATTGAATTGGGACTGTCAAGGATAGTTTCCATCCGTTGGGTTGTTGTGATCGATTGGCCATTCCAAGGCAGTCGAGGTATTTGAATTGGGACCGCCGTGGACGGAGCCCATCCGTGAGTTATTGTTGTCGTGTTGGCCGACTCAAGGCAGCATGCTGTTATTCTTGTGAGTTTGGTAATCTTGGGATTGTTACTGATGTGATTAATTATGTTTTGGAGACTAGTCTCGGCTAGTGCTCGATGGGTAAGCTTGGGGCTTGAACCTTCGCGGTTGGTTTCCCAACACCTACAATTGATGAGTCACGGTCATGTTAATGATCTCATTATGGGTAAGCTTGGGGCTTGAACCTTCGCGGTTGGTTTCCCAACACCTACAATTGATGAGTCACGGTCATGTTAATGATCTCATTATGGGTAAGCTTGGGGCTTGAACCTTCGCGGTTGGTTTCCCAACACCTACAATTGATGGGTCACTGGCCATGTTAATGATCTCATTATGGGTAAGCTTGGGGCTTGAACCTTCGCGGTTGGTTTCCCAACACCTACAATTCAAGAGAGTCACGGCCACCGGGTGATCTCATTATGGGTAAGTCTGGGGCTTGAACCCTCGCGGTTGGTTTCAAAGACTGCAATTCAAGTCACGGTCATTGGATGATCTCATTGTGATACGGCTTCGTGCCGTGGCTTCGGCCCTCATTGGTACAAACTCGGGCTGTTTGGCTTCGGGCCATTGTGGTGATTGACGGCTTGGTGAGTGACATTCAGGGTATTATGATCATAAACGGCATCGGGCTGTTTGGCTATTAAGGCCATTGTGATGTATCGGTATTCCTGTCGGAGCCTTCGGGCATTGTGATTCGTATCTATTTCAGTGTTTGGCTTGGGTTACCTTCGGGTGATGTATTGTTGTGTTCTGTATTGATGATTCACCGTTGGGCACTTGTGTTCTAACCTGTTGAGCAGGTATTGATCGGATGCCGTGGGGCATAGTATTCCACGAATGCTCGATTCTTACTTTGGTTTGTGAGCATCTCGTATTACCATTACTATACTATTCATTCTGCCCTTTGGATGCATATCATGTTGTACATGTATTTGATAATCATTATCTGGATGACTGACCCCGTGGGGGCGGAACATGTTTTCATGTTTTAGGTGTTTGCGAGGAGAGAGTTGAGACACAGGGGCATGACGGTGGCGACGAGGCATTCAAGCGATACTAGTCCGAGATGTTTTGGTGTTCATGTCAGTCAGGCAGTTGGAGTACTCCAGTTTTGTTAGTTATTGTCATTTTGTATTATCCGAGCAAGGCTCGTGGATGTCGTTGTATTGTATTTGGGCCATGTAGGCCCACTGTTGTCATTGAAATTCCATATCGGAATATTATGTTGGATGTCAGTGTAGGGGTTGTGATTCCCCTTTTGGTCAGTTAGTTGTATTTTTGGTCGTGTTAGCCTAGTGGATCTCCTGGTGTGGGGTCCACGGCACTGTAATAACCCAATAGGATTTGGGGGTGTTACAGGATCGATGAACCAGACTCAAAAAGTCCACTTACTACTTGACACGATATCGTGCACTTGCGATAGTTACACTAAGAACGTGTCAAGTTTTTGCGCCATTCTTGGGAAGTATAAGTTATATTTGAAATCTTACATTGTAAACTATTTTTATAGGTACAAATTTCTCGACATTGTAACTTAGTACTCAATTGTGTTTGTCCGGTCAAGTGGCGGATAACGGTACTCCGTGACTATTAAAGTCGGAATTTTCAGTTTCCCACAACAATTGATATTTGTAGATATTTTCTTCAATTATTTTCATTTTTTTTATTTTTTTTATCATGGAAGAAACATTGTATAAAATCGAAAAAAGATTTCCCTTTTTAAGCAAAAATGCAATTTTAAAAATTTACAAGACAAGGCTTGAAAGGATGAGGTTGCTTATGAATAAAAGCATACCTTTTTTCATAAGATTCATAATTGAAGCCAAAGTAAGAATAGCAGGTGAATTCACAGAAACACCGACTAGATTTTTACCAGGGCTTGGAAAAAGTTCATATGCAAAGAAACGACGAGCAAAGATGATAGCCGTTTGTTATAAATGTGCTAGATGGAACTGTAATTTAAAATGTCGATCTTTAGGAATTCCATCTACAAACAGAGAAGATAAAATTCAGTTCATTAAGGATGGTCTGAATAAAGAGAATTTAGATAATATCGAAATTTCTCTTGATACGCATCATAGTGGACTCGTACATTACGGAATTCGATGTTTGTGGAATAAATTCAAACCAGAATATGAACAACGTCTTGGAATCTGACGTTAAAAGACACTGTTTGCCAATTTGTAAGAAAATTGGATGAGAAGCTTCTCCCCGACTCATAGAAGGCGTTTAGGCCGTTTCTGAACGTAAAATCAGAGGAAGATGTGAGCCACAATCACAACTACTGTACATACGCGTAAGTATCTTTTACTTTTGTCGTGTGGTGAGATTTTCTGAATAAAAAATGTGATACGCAATAAATGCATTCATTATTCTATTGAGTAGTTGAAGCGCAATCCAACGCAATCACAAACTTGTTAAACAATTTTTACCTTCTTTTTCTTCTATAAATAAAATTTGAGCTTGTTTCTTTTATTCATCCCTCAAACTTGTACTTTTCTTCTTTTTCTCTCAAAATAATTTCTTTTCAAAAATGGAGTCATCATTTTCAACAAAAAAATTTAGCACAGTCTGCATTTTTGGTGGAGCTAGTTATGGAAAAGAGGCATGCTTTATCAAGCGACCCACAACTTGGGTCGTACCTTAGGAGAAAAATGCATTTATGTAGTTTACGGAGGAGGAAGTCTAGGATTAATGGGACGAGTCTGCGTCGCCTATATGGAAGGAGTAAGAGTGTTGGGAATAATTCCAAAACCTCTGGCTGAAAGTAAAATCACCGGGTCAACTTTTGGAGATGAGTTTAGATCTGTAAATATGCAAGATCGCATAACTCACATGATAAATAATTCTGGCGCCTTTATCACCCTTCCCGGTGGTTTTGGCACCCTTGAGGAACTTTTTCATGTGGTTACCAGAGCACAGCTAAATGTTCATCAAAAACCAATAGGTCTGCTTAATGTCAATGGTTTCTTTGATGGTTTACTATCTTTCATCGACTACTCTGCTGAAAAGGGTTTTATTTCCGAGCGTGCTAAACGAATCATAGTCGTTGCAACAACACCAGATGAACTAATCAAAAAACTCAACGAATTTGTTCCTAAACCAGATCCAGCTCTAGCTAAAATTGTCTGGATGGAAGATTTTACCGTGAGAAAACGAAAAGTGGATTCATTTCTCTCCCTTTGATAACCCATGTCGGACCTCTTGTATTTTTACTTTATGTCGTGTGTAATAATCGTGCTAAATGGTGGCAGCTTAAGGAGTTTCTCCTTGATCTCTTGACGCGCATCTATTCGGGATTTATGTATTGTTATTTTATTGCTGTAATTTTTATTGTGTGTTTTTTATAATAGCATTGATGGCAGCGTAAGGCGACTCTTCGGACTTTCTTGATGCGCATCTTAAAAGTTGTGTTATACTTCCGAGTATATTTTATTTTCTTTTGTTGTGTGCCTCGTATATTTATTCTCTTACAGGTTCTAAAAGGCGTTAGGTCAAGCATCAACTTTCTTAACAGGGAGTATTCTGCATTTCTGCATTGTTTATTTTATTTTATTTTTTTAAAAACTAAGGACAGTTTTATTTTCAAGTTTGGGGGTGGTATGTTTTGGTGTGTTAGTATTTTGGTGTGTTTTGATTATTTTGGTTATTTGCCTTAAATTATATATATATATATAGAATTTTGATTTGTGAGATTTCTAGATCTGGCCATAACACCAATAAGTTAGCTATATACAAGCTTCTAAAATCGTTTTAAACCGGTTAAAAAATTGTATATTCCAAAATTTTTGAGCCTTAATCTCTCTTTCCAAACCTTGTAGTTATCATATAAAATCGAGTCATTCGTTACCTTGAGAAAAGATGAATCAGTCGGTTGATGAAAAATAGAACTGAAATTTACTTAATTTGTGGAGTTTTTGATTTTTCATGCTTAACTAATAAATGATTTTCTGCAAAAATTCTATTCCCTAAAAAAAGGAGTCATTGGTGAAAAGAGCTACACGTTAGCAAATAACGGTGTGAAAGCTATCACCTAAAAAAATGACGAAAATGAGAAGTGTTGAGCAGCAACAACTGCCTAATTTTGGGGGTCTTAAATTTTGCGAAAAATAAAGGACTAACCATTGTTGGTGCGTAGCTGCCGTCTCAGAAAAATTGGTGAAAAGAGCTACACGTTAGCAAATAATGGTGTGAAAGCTATCACCTTTTAAAAAAATGAGATAGAAATTGTGTTGGTGAAAAGAGCTACACGTTAGCAAATAACGGTGTGAAAGCTATCACCTTTTAAAAAAATGAGATAGAAATTGTGTTGGTGAAAAGAGCTACACGTTAGCAAATAATGGTGTGAAAGCTATCACTAAGGGATGTAGTTTACGAGCAGATTTGAATTAATTAGCGGCTGAATTTCAATACACTCAATTTCATGAAAAATCACAATATTTGATGACGCCAATGAAATTCTTCTTCATATTGAGTCGAAAAATAAACGAGTGATCGAGAGCAACCATTAAAGAGTGTCGTGTGTATCACGAGTGGGAAAGAAATAATCAGCCTTTTGGGGGGAAACCTTGCATTTTGGAATTACAAAATAAAACCGTGTTTTAACTTCAAAATCATTAGTAGATTTATTTTGAATCTTGATTCATTTCTATCTACTGTATAAAGCTGGTTGTTGTGTATTAATGGTATTTTGATCTCCTTTTCTTTTTTTATATAATTATTTTTCTTAATTTGTGTGTGTATTAGTATTTTTGTGTCTTATTTTTATTTTTTTTATTTTTTTTATTTTTTTGTGTGTGATTAATAAAGAGTCTTGCTCGGGACTAGCAAGAATTCGAGTTTGGGGGTGTGATAAGTGTCAGTTTTATACACTTATCCATGGTTTGTATCGATAAATTTCACCCATAATTGAGCAAGTCTACTCGTTTTTTGCTTTTAATTAATTAGTTTTTAATAATTTTATTTTTATCGGATGATGATGTAAATCTAGGCTTAATCGGATTGAATAACTGATTTACTCAAGAAATAACATGTTTATAAAATATTCTCTTTGTTGAATTTTAATATATTCATGTTGTAGGGTTTTCCGAGACGAATTCGGCAGTCTTTCCGGATTCAAAATCAGAGTTATATATCAAAAGTTATCATCCGAAGAAGATTTGGGGGCAAAAACGCAAAGTCTGAGAAATTCTGGGCTAAAAACGTAACACTCAAAGCAACCAGTGAGCAAATTGACGAAGCCAAGTTACGGCCGTAACTACTGAATGTTACGGCCGTAAGCCGTCCAAGTTACGGCCGTAACTACTGAATGTTACGGCCATAACTCTTGACTGATTGTGATAATTTGTCTAATTTTTTATACTTTTTGTGTATTATTGAGGGGATGGCTGGCATTGATCCGATCTATTGTAATAATGCTGGAGTTTTGGAGCTATTAGATGACTTTAGGTGTATAAATAGACCCCTTAGAAACTTCATCATTCATCATTCATCTTATAATTTTTCACTTTTTGTAATATTTTCTTTTTGTGTGAAGAACACACTTGTGTTCTTGAGTGATTTGTGTGAGTGTGGTATAGCATATGTTGTTCAGAGAGTTTATTGCTTCTTTCTCCTTTATCTACTAAGGGAGTGAGGATCAATTCTTTCTCTTGATTCAACTAATAATGACCACACAAGCTTGTATTATGTATAATAAACCCTTCATGGGTTAAGTTACCTTTAGTTGGGATTATAAACAAGGTTAGTCATGTTATTTAAGTTTGTATAAAGATCTATTGTGAATTACTTATTATTGTGTGTGATATTCATTGTTTTAACAATCTTTATTTATTTGGCCAATAAATGACGATATTTATGGTCTTCATATGTTTCCAAAGAAAATATGTTTGATTAGATCAAATGATCTTCACTCTAAGTTGTTTTAGAGGATAGAAATATACCTCTAGACCTTAGATGATTCTTTGAGTTATTTTCATAAATCCTAATGCTATGTATTGAAGCCAATCAACATATAAATATAGTGGATTGATTCATTATGTAAGGGGCGTTTTATAGTTCGAAAGAGAAACCGTCTTTTTAAGGAAAATCGAATCTACACAACATAATAAGTAAATTCATCTTATGATCTCATATACATCTTCTATAACTAATGATGAACTAAGTTTGTAATCCCAACTATTTCATTTTATCGTTAATCAATCTATTATTGTTGCAATCTTTTTATTTCCTTAAAATATTGAACTATTATTGCATTTTCTTTGCAATTATTAAACCAAACTCTTTAATTGTGTGTTTCACTCATCTTAGTATATATAAAAATAGACTAATAGTGTATAATTCAAATTATAACCAAACTTCCTCGTGGGATCGATAAACCGGACTCAAAAAGTCCACTTACGACTTGATACGATATCGTGCACTTGCGATAGTTACACTAAGAACGTGTCAATACATTGGGCCAATTCCTATTACTGAGCAGGTTGGTGAAGTGGCTTATCGACTAGAGTTGACGGCATCAATGTCTCAGATACACAATGTATTTCACGTTTCTCTACTAAGAAAATACATTGCGAATCCATCCCACATTCTGAAGAATGAACCAGTGAGCTGGAGGCAGATTTGAGTTAAAAGGAGATACCGATACAAATATTACTAAGAGAAGTGAAGAAACTCAGAAATAAAGAAGTACCACTAGTCAAAGTGTTGTGGAGAAATCAACTTGTAGAAGAAGCCACTTGGGAGAGAGAAGATGAAATGAGGGCTAAATACACTCAAAATGGAAGATGGTTTTCTAGAGCTTACTAAGGGTAGTTTTATAATTTCCTCTTTATAACTGACTACCTCTCTTATATAAACACTAAAACTGACCCTCCACCCTCATATACTGTCTTAACATTATCAAGAAGCTTCATCCTTCGAAAATTCACCAAAAATTCAAGAAGAAATCATCAAAACATCAACACCTCAATACCTTTGACAATCAACGTGAGTTTACTTTGTTTCTTCCTTATTCTTGCTATGTTTCTTAGCTATTTATAAGGTGTGAGAGCTGTTTTATGTTCTTAGACATGTTATAATGATGTTAAGAATTCATACATGGCTCACCCTTGTGTTTAATATGGATTTATAAGGCTTAAAACTCACTAAGGCAATAAAGGAATCAATTCTGCCACCTTTTAGAATTAATGGTATATGTTACTTTATCCGTATGTTTCAGGGGCAGGGATTTCAATATACTTGTTTTTAAGCATCTTAGGGATATTATATCAAAAATTGGTGCAAATTCAACTTATATTCTAGTGGTTATAAGCAAAACAAAATCTGATTATTACAAGACTTTGGTAAACTCTCTTATTCAAGTGTATCGTTATAAAACCTTGGAATTTTAAGTTTTGAGAGTTGAATGGACTTTATAAATAGATACTAATATATTAATTAATGAATTATAAGTCCAAAATCAATTGGTTAATGGGCTGGTATATGTCGATAAACAGACATAAAATACGTAGAATATCGGTTATGCGTCTACATAGGAAGTGGTAAACCCTTTCGATATGAAGAGAGTTAAACCTTGCATGTGGTATATAAATTCTTTAAAGACATTCCTTGAAACAGGTTCTGAAGATATATCATCACAACCACCCCCTATTGGTACAAACGTAAGGGTATTACCCGATCAAGGTAAGTAGAAATCCATCTGCAACTACAATGCATAAACATAGTATTGCTTATATAACTAGTTATTGAACTTGATGATATCATGAGAGTATTCTATTGTATTATATGATTGATCTGTATTATGCTTTTTGCACCTTACAGGATCATAACATCCATTAGCATCTCCACATGCATGCATAATAGGAGACTCACTAGTGTCTGCATGCATGGTACGATCATGGAAAAAAAGAAAAGAAAAATATTTTGTTGGCCGCTGCTAGAGCACCGAGGCATGGTAGATGCATTATTTTTATGATATGTTTAGCATGGTAGGTGCGTGCTTATATGATGTGTGGGACATGGTAGATGCATGTTCTCACGATATATTTGTTGTGGTAGATGCATGCCTTATATATCTGGCATGGTAGATGCATGCCTTATGATATGATATGATATTGAGCTCGTTCCGGTGCTTAGTATGTGGTTCAACGGGCCCAAGGATAATAAAATGATTTTGAGAGATTCTCATTGATGATCATATGTCACATGTTGCATCAGACATGATACATGCATAATTTCTACTTATTAGGATTTAGCTCATGTAGTTTATGCATTGTAGGTAATCTTGTTGCTTGAGCATCTTCCGACGCTGAATGGGTTGGAGATCCACTGTTGCTGAGGGTCGACGTACATAGATGATGACCTGTCGGGCTTAGCCATGGGATTAATATATTTTTGTTCTTGTTTTTTAACCTTGTTTTATGAATATGTATTGTAGTAATATACTCATATGTTCGAGTGTTGTTGATGGTGTGATGGGTACATTAAGTTCACTTAGTATGTGTGTGTAACCTCTGAGGTTGTTTAAATATCGTAATGTAAAATAAATAAGTGAGTGATTTGGGAAGCTCGAAGTTTGGTTGTTTACTAATCTCTTTTAGTTATAGCTACAGGGATATTGATGTCATGAGTTTGATTCGGTTTGAGACTAGATGTTTCTGTGTGATACTTGTGTCGGTTTTATGTCACACGTGTGGGATAGGTACTAGTTTAAGGGAAACTCTGCCGAAATTTCACCGTAATTTATAAGTACTAATATGATATAAGATAGTTTAGGTTAGGTAGTTAGTATGGGTTGTTTCATTTGGTGTTCCTATTTTCCAGTCTATCAAATAAACATCTCTTCTTCTGTAGCCTTGTAGTTTCACTTCTCCACTTTGGAGGTCAGTCACCATACATTTCCATCTGGTGAAAACTACTAGATTGTTCTCATCACATAATTTGGCTTATGCTTAGGAGATTGTACTTGAGTCCTTTGACATACTACACTTTTGTTATGATAGTATTTTGTCTGTGCAGCATCCCATTACCTTTAGTTTGCTCACATGAGCTATCTTTAAAGATTACATATGGGCCTCTTTATTTAGTGTAGTCTGACAGAATTTTCTTATTTCCTTTCATATGCCTTGAGCACCTAGAGTTCACAAACCATTCTTCACCTCTTACTATTGATTTTGAGGTAACTGGATAGTAATCCTTCCATCTCTTCTGCAATCATTAAGAAATGATTTAGGTACCCAGATATGAGTGGGTCCTCTAGGGTTAGTTTTCTTGGAGAAGTGATTTCTCCTGTGATTGTAAGAATTATTTTGATACGCAATTTTTTGTTTTATATATCCTTTGTTTGGATTGTGCATATAGTAAGATTGGTACCGCGTTTGGTGTGGTCTATTATTAAATCTAGAATTATAGTTTGTTGCTTCCGCCCATTTTGAAATTTTTGATACCTTGGTCTACCTCTCCAAGTATGATGGTTGTTTTGAGATAACTTTTGGTATAAAGGATTTTGTTGACAATGTTTCAGCTGTTGATTCTAATTTGGCAATTACCTAGTCTATTGTCTCAGTTCAGCCCTAAACTGTCTTGGCTGCCCCCTAGACAGCCTAGGATGATGCCTAAACTGTCTTAGTTGCTACCTAGAGTGTCTAGACTATTGTTGAGCCTTAAGACTTGGTTGCTGCCCTTTTCGACTACTCAGTTCAACTGATTGTACATTTGCTTCTCCTTTTACAAATGCTGTTGTAAGAGTAGGAGCAGCATTTGGATCATATCCAAGACCTGATTTTAAATATAATAGTCTTTGGTTAGTGCATATTTTTTCTAATAATTTTTATGCTTTAAGTGATGTTATTTATTTAGCTTACACATCATTCAATTGTTTGAGCTTTGAGATCTCAGCCTCAAGATGCGTGAGTGCACCTGATCTTTCATTATTTAAAGCTATTAAACTTATTTATTTCAGCTATGGCCATATTACTTTCAGCTTCAGCCTGAGTGTTTTTGAAATTCTCCTGGATGAGTTTATCAAAATCGTTACTCAGCTGTTACATCCAGGTGTGCTGTTTTAGGAATTTCAAATTTTTTAATGACCTGTGTAAATCAAGATCCTTAGACATGTCAGAGATAAAGTATTCCAAAGTTTGGGGTTTATATGTTATCTCTTCATCAGCAATGTTAGCCATTAAACAGTTGTAATCATCACCATCATCAGATAGGTATCCACTGCTTGATTCTATAGTTTATAACTTCTGGTCTTCTTTAATAAGAGCTTTCCTCTTGTTTTCTTTTTTGACAATGTCCTTCTTTTCCTCATCCTTCTTGAGGTCAGGGTAGTCATATATAGATCTAGTTCGGTGATTTTGGACCAACCTCTCCGATACCACTTGTAGGTCACAAGTACATATGGTAAAAGTCTAGAGGGAGGGGGCAATAGACTTTTAAAATTACTTTGCCGAATTAGTTGGTTTAAGAAACTCAGCTGTTATATATGCAGCTAGGTGAACTTAGCTGATCTTGCTGAAATATAAGCGAGGTACATCTCAGAGGTCATCTGATAGATATTATGCGGAAGACTTATCTGATTTTTAATGCAACGGTTAAAGATGGATGTAGCAGTTAAGTACGATGCTTAAAACAGTAAACAACACATCACTTATAATGGTTTCAGAGTAGGGTAATTCTCTACTAGTCCACTTATCTCCAATTCTCTTGGAGATAAATTTACTATAACTTTCAGCGGTTACAATGAATCTAGTTACAACAGCTTTCAACCAGCGAAAACCCATGGCCCTTGTAACTCCTTCCCTTTGGTTGCCTATCACCTCTTGATCGAAAACCCCTGATGCCTCAACAACTCTCAAGTTGTCTATAACTTTATAATAAAGAAACCATGGATGACTTACAACATTTCACATTCAAGAACCTCGTCCAAGAAAGTACCTAGTACTCAAAATTTTAAGACACGAGTTTTTGGTTTCTCCAACTTCTAAGAGTTTCTCAGTATTAGATTCTTATGATATTTGTTCTTCACGATGCTATAGTTGTAAAAATCCCAGAGATACGAAAGACATTCGGCAGAAACGAACGCTCAATATATTTAATCTTTATAACAATAACTCACAGAGCATTAACTCTAGTTCTTCCGGCAATCATCATCACTCAAGAGCTAGACAACTAGGGTTATTAAACTCATTGTAATCGTACTCTAACATTAATAGTTCTACTCCAAAGTATTATTATTATTAATAATATCTTGCGATAGCATTCAAGCCCAGGATTAACAACCCCAACAAATCTTGTGTTATTTTCATTCCTTCATTCGTCAGAGAGCCCCAATCACGAGAAAAGGCACTCGCGAGGCGGGACAGTTCCGTCTTCAGCCGCCTAGGAAGTGATCCTTCATGGAAACCTGGGCATTCTGGACCCAGCCATGACACGTCGGAGTCCGAATCCATCACCAGGAGTTTGGCATACCCAACTCCCAAAAAACAGGTCAGCCATTTGGCTCCCACTCGCTGAAAAATCGAGCTCGCCGGCAAAGACCTCGTCGCCTACAACGGAGCCAGGAGATCAGTACATGATCGCCTTGGCTCCCACTCCGAGACCCAGACCGCGAGCAGCCAGGCTACGGCAATGGCCGCAATGCAATGCCAGCTCGACGATATGAAAGCGCTCCTGGAAATTGGGGCAGGCACCAAGAGAAAGGTCGCCGGACCAAGTGAGCCGCTCGCGGTCCAGATCGAGCTTGCCCCCGTGCAACAAAAGATCGCTCCTCCTCAAACACCTTAGTATGAGGGGAGATCGGACCCCGGGACTCACTTAAGCAAGTTCTGGATCTACATGACCGGATGCGGGGCGTCATACACGACAAAATGCCGAATGTTCCCGTTAACATTGGGCAATCTTGCCCATAGGTGGTACATCTCATTGCCACCGCGCTCAATTAACTCCTTTGAAAAGCTGGCGAGCGACTTCATGGAGATGTTGTTTTCTTATCCTGATGGATAGTTCGTACCCCGTGTTTTTGCACCCTGAGTTTCGGGGACGAAACTCTTTTTAAGGGGGGGGAGTATGTAATATCCGAGGATAATTTTTTTTTCGTGTTACTGTTGAGTTGTACATATTCATTTGGAATTGTACAAGTGTTGTTGTTTTGGACTGATACAATGTATATTGTATTGGAATATTTCGGGATCGAAATATTATACTTGTCGTCGGGTTAGTTTCGTCGTTTGAATGATGGTTGGAGAGTTTGGATTTTTGGCTAAGTACACTAGCCTTAACGTACGCTACATGGGTAGACTTACGTACGTTATGGGCTGAGTATTACGTACGTTATGCCTGTAAGGTTACGTACGTAATGCTTGGTAGGTGACAGGAACCTTCCTCGTAGTCACTTTCGGCGGTGGGTCGAGCATCTTCCGATCGGATCTCACTATTGCGGTCAGCGGACCCTTACGTGCGTTAAGAGGTGAGCTCGCACGTAATGTAGGTCTTGTTAACGCACGTAATAAGTTCTTGTTTACGTACGTTAAGGCCTTCGTATTTTAGTCCAGTTAGTTCTAGATTTTTCATTACGTACGTTAATGTCTTAGTATAGCGTACGTAATGCCTCTTACGTACGTTAACCATAGTGTATAACGTACGTAATGAATTGGTCAGTCTATTTATCTTGGTTTCGTCTTTCATTTCCTCACGAACCAAAACACTTATTCTATCCCTAGAACCGTCCGTTTGGACTTGTTATTGGTCAGTCTATTTATCTTGGTTTCGTTCTGAGGCATCGTTGAATCGTTATTATCGAATTGGAACTATTACTATGATGTTGCATTGGCCGATTGAAGGCGTTTGATATATTCGTTATCATATCTGTTTCAGTGGTCGGTTTAGAACGCCGGAATATCTATTCTACCGTATCATTGGTTATCGATTAACTGTTCTAAGGTAATCGATGTATTTAATTGGGATTATCGAAGATAATTCCCATCCGTTGTATCATTGGTTATCGATTAACCGTTCTAAGTTAATCGATGTATTTAATTGGGATTATCGAAGATAATTCCCATCCGTTGTATCATTGGTTATCGATTAACCGTTCTAAGGTAATCGATGTATTTAATTGGGATTATCGAAGATAATTCCCATCCGTTGTATCATTGGTTATCGGTTGACCGTTCTAAGGCAATCGATGTATTTATTTGGGATTATCGAAGATAATTCCTATCCGTTGTATCATTGGTTATCGGTTGACCGTTCTAAGGCAATCGACATATTTAATTGGGATTACCGAAGATAATTCCCACCCGTTGTGTCATCGTTATCGATTGACCGTTCTAAAGGTAATCGATGTATTGAATTGGGACTGTCAAGGATAGTTTCCATCCGTTGGGTTGTTGTGATCGATTGGCCATTCCAAGGCAGTCGAGGTATTTGAATTGGGACCGCCGTGGACGGAGCCCATCCGTGAGTTATCGTTGTCGTGTTGGCCGACTCAAGGCAGCATGCTGTTATTCTTGTGAGTTTGGTAATCTTGGGATTGTTACTGATGTGATTAATTATGTTTTGGAGACTAGTCTCGGCTAGTGCTCGATGGGTAAGCTTGGGGCTTGAACCTTCGCGGTTGGTTTCCCAACACCTACAATTCAGTAGGTCACGGTCATGTTAATGATCTCATTATGGGTAAGCTTGGGGCTTGAACCTTCGCGGTTGGTTTCCCAACACCTACAATTCAGTAGGTCACGGTCATGTTAATGATCTCATTATGGGTAAGCTTGGGGCTTGAACCTTCGCGGTTGGTTTCCCAACACCTACAATTCAGTAGGTCACGGTCATGTTAATGATCTCATTATGGGTAAGATTGGGGCTTGAACCTTCGCGGTTGGTTTCCCAACACCTACAATTCAGTAGGTCACGGTCACTGGGTGATCTCATTATGGGTAAGTCTGGGGCTTGAACCCTCGCGGTTGGTTTCCCAGCACTTGCAATTCAGCAGGTCACGGTCATTGGATGATCTCATTGTGATATGGCTTCGTGCCGTGGCTTCGGCCCTCATTGGTACAGCTTCGGGATGTTTTGGCTTCGGGCCATTGTGGTGATTGACAGCTTCGGCTGAGTGACATTCAGGGTAATATGATGATAAACAGCTTCGGGCTGTTCGGCTGTTAAGGCCATTGTGATGTATCGGTATTCCTGTCGGAGCCTTCGGGCATTGTGATTCGTATCTATTTCAGTGTTTGGCTTGGGTTACCTTCGGGTGATGTATTGTTGTGTTCTGTATTGATGATTCGCCGTTGGGCACTTGTGTTTTAACCTGTTGAGCAGGTATTGATCGGATGCCGTGGGGCATAGTATTCCACGAATGCTCGATTCTTACTTTGGTTTGTGAGCATCTCGTATTACCATTACTATACTATTCATTCTGCCCTTTGGATGCATATCATGTTGTACATGTATTTGATAATCATTATCTGGATGGCCCGGCCGGGGGCGGAACATGTTTTCATGTTTTAGGTGTTTGCGAGGAGAGAGTTGAGACACAGGGGTATGACGGTGGCGACGAGGCATTCAAGCGACACTAGTCCGAGATGTTTTGGTGTTCATGTCAGTCAGGCAGTTGGAGTACTCCAGTTTTGTCAGTTATTGTCATTTTGTATTATCCGAGCAAGGCTCGTGGATGTCGTTGTATTGTATTTGGGCCATCTAGGCCCACTATTGTCATTGAAATTCCATATCGGAATATTATGTTGGATGTCAGTGTAGGGATTGTGATTCCCCTTTTGGTCAGTTAGTTGTATTTTTGGTCGTGTTAGCCTGGTGGATCTCCTGGTGTGGGGTCCACGGCACTGCAATAACCCAATAGGATTTGGGGGTGTTACAGAAGATGGTATCAGAGCATTGGGTTGTGATATACCCTGATATGTGAGTTATGTGGTTCTACCGACGCGGTAGTAGTGGACTGTCAGGTTATGACAATCTGGACAGTCAGGCATTGTGAGTCGTGGTAGTTGAACGACTGTATGAGTCATTCTTTCATCGAGTCGTCGTCGATGAAGACTAGTATCGCAAGACCTCGAAGCTTCGTATGACCTGTGTAAGGACTCGATTCTCTTGTATGTTCATACATTCAATATGCCATTGATTATGCATGTTTTGTTGAAATCTGTATGTAACATTGTGTTACGACCCATTCATGATTAATTGCTTTGGAGCGTGTCGGCCCAGTATTGGCTATAATTAGCATATATGAAGTGATTGTTTATTTGTTGAGTATGTATATTCATGTTTGGCTAATGACTTAGCATTGTGGATTGGCCGTTGAGGCATATTTGAGCTTTGTTCATGATCGAACGTTATTCTTTCAGTATGGAAAGAGGAATCCGAGGACGTAGCAGAGGGGGTAAAGGCTGCAGAGCAGGCCGAAACCCAGAACCTCATGATTATACGCGTACGGGTGCCGATATGGATCAGAATTCATCCGGAGATGTGACTTATGCGACCGGTTCCCCTTCGGAACGTCATACTCGAGGAGTCGATCAGACTGACATCGACCCTTTCTTGCTTATGAAGGGCATGATGACCCAGATGACTCAGATAATGGAAACCATGTAGACCTCGATGGTTCGTGGTACACAGCAGCAGGGACTCAGTGCCGTTCTATGGACGAGGCCGGAGAGTGAGTCAAATTATCGGCGACATCTCTCGTCGAGGCCACCTATTTTTGAGGTTCGTCGGAACCGGTGATATTGTTCATTGGCTTGAACATTTTGATAAACTCTTCGACATGGTTCAGTGTCCGGAAGAGAGTAAGGTGGCAGTAGCGGCTTATTATTTGAGTAAAGGCGCTTATTCTTGGTGGCTTTCTGTAAAACCCACCGATCGTGATTGTGCTTGGAGTGAGTTTAAGACTCTCATGTTAGAGAGGTATTATCCGGCTCCACTCCGTGAAGCCAAGTTGTCAGAGGTTTTGAACCCCGAATCCATCGAGGACGAGGGTGTTATTGTTATTGCGGAGAAGTTTGGGGACTCCTTGATTTGCTTCATCATTTATCCGTCTCGAGGCGGATAAGATCAAGTATTTTAGCAAGAGGCTGAACCCGCAGTTGAGGATGCAGTTGTTCAACCATAATTGCAATTCACTTGGTGAATTCATCGAGAAGGCTCTTGGAGCAGAGCTTTTGATCAAGGAGCTTGCTCGGAAGAACCCTTCAGTTTCTTCCAGAGAGAGGACTAGGATGCCAGTTCATTCAGAGGGACATCGGACTCCGACGTCTAGGAGGTCGTTTTCTAGTCGTCCTCGTGCTGGGAGAGCATCTTCTTCTCAGGCGACGGGTTCGACCGTTGTTTGCTTTAACTGTTATACAATAGGACATCGCAGTACTCGGTGCTCGATGCGGTCTATTGCTTGTTTTCTGTGTGGGAGGCAGGGACACCTTCAGAAATACTGCAGGGATTCTAATGCCAGTAGATCTCAAGGAAGCTCATGGGCCTCGAGAGATTTTGTTGCTTCAGTCCGTACTCCATCCAAGGGGTCGTATCGGGCTTCGGGAGCCAGAAGTATGGATATCCGAGGAGGAGCGGCGAGCTCAGATTTGGATCTTCCTCGAGTCGATCAGATCGAGGAGTTCGATGACCTGGAGGATGTTGATTTTGGATACATTTGAGATGTAGCCTTAATTTCTTTCTTTATTTTTCGGATTGATGTTTGACTCGGTTTGTACTTTAGTGCTGTGGTTGCAAACCATTTATGGTTGATCTATCTTGTAATGATTGTATCTGAGAATCTTGGGATTTGAGGTCGTGTGATGTGTTTTTCCTTCCTTTTTGGTGTTATACCCGAGATTTTGTAATAATCTGGGTAATTGTTCATTTCAATCCGAGACGCCGAGTCGTGAGGACTTGGGTGTGCAGTTGATATGGTCCCGAGGAACACATATGCGTTGTTATTTTCCTTTTGTGGCATGAGTCAGCGTTTGCTTGAGCGTTTAATGCCGATGGGAACTGGGGAGTGTACACCGATGATTGTAGACATGTATAATCGGCGGCACCCGCGGGGTGTGTACGCCGGTGTTACGAGTCTTGCGGGTGGTGCGACTTCCTGGCTGGTCTCTGACGGAAGAGTTATGATTCGATTGATCTCGCACTTGATTGAGTATTTTATCCCTTGTTTTTCGACGTGTTCAGGCAGAGGAGATGCGGGAACCCGTGGGGTTGGCCCGATTACTCAGGCGAAGTGGTTCGCAGTGAGGAGTATTCCTGGAGATGTTGTTTTCTTATCCTGATGGATAGTTCGTACCCCGTGTTTTTGCACCCTGAGTTTCGGGGACGAAACTCTTTTTAAGGGGGGGAGTATCTAATATTCGGGGATAATTTTTTTTTCGTGTTACTGTTGAGTTGTACATATTCATTTGGAATTGTACAAGTGTTGTTGTTTTGGACTGATACAATGTATATTGTATTGGAATATTTCGGGATCGAAATATTATACTTGTCGTCGGGTTAGTTTCGTCGTTTGAATGATGGTTGGAGAGTTTGGATTTTTGGCTAAGTACACTAGCCTTAACGTACGCTACATGGGTAGACTTACGTACGTTATGGGCTGAGTATTACGTACGTTATGCCTGTAAGGTTACGTACGTAATGCTTGGTAGGTGACAGGAACCTTCCTCGTAGTCACTTTCGGCCGGTGGGTCCCGAGCATCTTCCGATCGGATCTCACTATTGCAGTCAACGGACCCTTACGTACGTTAAGAGGTGAGCTCTACGTACGTAATGTAGGTCTTGTTAACGTACGTAATAAGTTCTTGTTTACGTACGTTAAGGCCTTCGTATTTTAGTCCAGTTAGTTCTGGATTTTTCATTACGTACGTTAATGTCTTAGTATAGCGTACGTAATGCCTCTTACGTACGTTAACCATAGTGTATAACGTACGTAATGAATTGGTCAGTCTATTTATCTTGGTTTCGTCTTTCATTTCCTCACGAACCAAAACACTTTTTCTCTCCCTAGAACCGTCCGTTTGGACTTGTTATTGATGTTTAGCCTCTTCCAACTCGATCTTGATCATCCTAGCTTGGATTGAAGCTTGAAGTTGGAAGCTTGTTGGTGCCCCTTTGGTGTTTGGAGGCTTCTTCTTGTTCTTCTTTGGTAAGTTCCCTCAATCTCTTGTTCTTCAGGTGATTTTCGAGTTGTTGTTGTTTTCTTCGGGTATTGTTTGATTCATGGAGTATATCATGATTCTTCATGGTTTTGATAAACTTTTGATGAAGAACATGTTGGTATAGCTTGAGTATGATTATGTTCTTGATGTTTTAGATTGTTTGGAGGTTTTTAATCATGTCTAGGAAGGATTATGTTAAGATTGTTATATGATTAACATTAGTCTTGAGATGATTATTGTTGTTGGTGGTGTTCTTGAAAGATTTTAACCATTTTAGTAAGGATTTATGATGATTTAGGAGATGATTATCATAATTTGGAAATGGTTGAGTGAATCTTGTGGTTTAATCCGAATTCATGAGGTTATGATGAAGGATTTTTATTTCAAACATCATGGTTATTGAGTTGATGATGTTCTTGGGGTGATAATGATAATATTGATAGTATTATCATTGTAGGAGGATCAATTTGATGATATTGGTGATATTATCACTTTGAGATGTTTGTTTTGATGATTGTTCTTAAATGAATCTTGTTGAATGGATTTCACAAGTGTTAAGAACGTAATGATCATGTTAATTGATCATCGAGGTGTTGGAGAATGTTAGAATTCATAGTTGAGGACTATGATATTCGTTCGTGCGGTGTGATTGATTCGTGTGTGAATCGGGCTTTGTCCTTGTCGTTGTTTTCTATTGATTTTGTGTTTTTGAATGAATCGTTTTCATTCAAGGTTGTTCGAGTGTTTGTGATCGTCGGGAGGCGCCGTTCGTTGTTTCGTGCCAGGACGTAGATCGTGGAAGGACTTTCTCGCCTTCGGTTTGAGGCAAGTTTTATACTTGTACTGGTCAATGAGATTAATGTTATCATATATGTGTATGAATGTGTTGTATCATTTCTAGACATAGTCTCTTCGTGATTTATTGATATTTGGGGATTGTTTGATACAATACCCTTCGGTAATTTTACCAGTTGTGATTGTTATTCGTTAACGGCCGGTTTAAGGCATTGAGATTCTTGTTGTCGATAGCCGGTTCGCGGTATCGATTATTATTGTTGACGCTAATGTCGTTCTGAGGCATCGTTGAATCGTTATTATCGAATTGGAACTATTACTATGATGTTGCATTGGCCGATTGAAGGCGTTTGATATATTCGTTATCATATCTGTTTCAGTGGTCGGTTTAGAACGCCGGGATATCTATTCTACCGTATCATTGGTTATCGATTAACCGTTCTAAGGTAATCGATGTATTTAATTGGGATTATCGAAGATAATTCCCATCCGTTGTATCATTGGTTATCGATTAACCGTTCTAAGTTAATCGATGTATTTAATTGGGATTATCGAAGATAATTCCCATCCGTTGTATCATTGGTTATAGATTAACCGTTCTAAGGTAATCGATGTATTTAATTGGGATTATCGAAGATAATTCCCATCCGTTGTATCATTGGTTATCGGTTGACCGTTCTAAGGCAATCGATGTATTTATTTGGGATTATCGAAGATAATTCCCATCCGTTGTATCATTGGTTATCGGTTGACCGTTCTAAGGCAACCGACATATTTAATTGGGATTACCGAAGATAATTCCCATCAGTTGTGTCATCGTTATTGATTGACCGTTCTAAAGGTAATCGATGTATTGAATTGGGACTGTCAAGGATAGTTTCCATCCGTTGGGTTGTTGTGATCGATTGGCCATTCCAAGGCAGTCGAGGTATTTGAATTGGGACCGCCGTGGACGGAGCCCATCCGTGAGTTATTGTTGTCGTGTTGGCTGACTCAAGGCAGCATGCTGTTATTCTTGTGAGTTTGGTAATCTTGGGATTGTTACTGATGTGATTAATTATGTTTTGGAGACTAGTCTCGGCTAGTGCTCGATGGGTAAGCTTGGGGCTTGAACCTTCGCGGTTGGTTTCCCAACACCTACAATTCATGAGTCACGGTCATGTTAATGATCTCATTATAGGTAAGCTTGGGGCTTGAACCTTCGCGGTTGGTTTCCCAACACCTACAATCACGGTCATGTTAATGATCTCATTATGGGTAAGCTTGGGGCTTGAACCTTCGCGGTTGGTTTCCCAACACCTACAATTCAGTAGGTCACGGTCATGTTAATGATCTCATTATGGGTAAGCTTGGGGCTTGAACCTTCGCGGTTGGTTTCCCAACACCTACAATTCAGTAGGTCACGGTCACTGGGTGATCTCATTATGGGTAAGTCTGGGGCTTGAACCCTCGCGGTTGGTTTCCCAGCACCTGCAATTCAGCAGGTCACGGTCATTGGATGATCTCATTGTGATACGGTTTTGTGCCGTGGCTTCGGCCCTCATTGGTACAGCTTCGGGCTGTTTTGGCTTCGGGCCATTGTGGTGATTGACAGCTTCGGCTGAGTGACATTCAGGGTATTATGATGATAAGCGGCCGGGTACATTTTTATTAAGGCCATTGTGATGTATCGGTATTCCTGTTGGAGCCTTCGGGCATTGTGATTCGTATCTATTTCAGTGTTTGGCTTGGGTTACCTTCGGGTGATGTATTGTTGTGTTCTGTATTGATGATTCACCATTGGGCACTTGTGTTCTAACCTGTTGAGCAGGTATTGATCGGATGCCGTGGGGCATAGTATTCCACGAATGCTCGATTCTTACTTTGGTTTGTGAGCATCTCGTATTACCATTACTATACTATTCATTCTGCCCTTTGGATGCATATCATGTTGTACATGTATTTGATAATCATTATCTGGATGACTGACCCCGTGGGGGCGGAACATGTTTTCATGTTTTAGGTGTTTGCGAGGAGAGAGTTGAGACACAGGGGCATGACGGTGGCGACGAGGCATTCAAGCGATACTAGTCCGAGATGTTTTGGTGTTCATGTCAGTCAGGCAGTTGGAGTACTCCAGTTTTGTCAGTTATTGTCATTTTGTATTATCCGAGCTAGGCTCGTGGATGTCGTTGTATTGTATTTGGGCCATGTAGGCCCACTGTTGTCATTGAAATTCCATATCGGAATATTATGTTGGATGTCAGTGTAGGGGTTGTGATTCCCCTTTTGGTCAGTTAGTTGTATTTTTGGTCGTGTTAGCCTAGTGGATCTCCTGGTGTGGGGTCCACGGCACTGTAATAACCCAATAGGATTTGGGGGTGTTACAGGATCGATGAACCGGACTCAAAAAGTCCACTTACTACTTGACACGATATCGTGCACTTGCGATAGTTACACTAAGAACGTGTCAAGTTTTTGGCGCTGTTGCCGGGGAAGTATAAGTTATATTTGAAATCTTACATTGTAAACTATTTTTATAGGTACAAATTTCTCGACATTGTAACTTAGTACTCAATTGTGTTTGTCCGGTCAAATGGCGGATAACGGTACTCCGTGACTATTAAAGTCGGAATTTTCAGTTTCCCACAACAATTGATATTTGTAGATATTTTCTTCAATTATTTTCATTTTTTTTATTTTTTTTATCATGGAAGAAACATTGTATAAAATTGAAAAAAGATTTCCCTTTCTAAGCAAAAATGCAATTTTAAAAATTTACAAGACAAGGCTTGAAAGAATGAGGTTGCTTATGAATAAAAGTATACCTTTTGACATAAGATTCATTATTGAAGCCAAAGTAAGAATAGAGGGTGAATTCACAGAAACACCGACTAGATTTTTACCTGGGCTTGGAAAAAGTTCATATGCCAAGAAACGACGAGCAAAGATGATAGCCGTTTGCTATAAATGTGCTAGATGGAACTGTAATTTAAAATGTCGATCTTTAGGAATTCCATCTACAAACAGAGAAGATAAAATTCAGTTCATTAAGGATGGTCTGAATAAAGAGAATTTAGAAAATTTCGAAATTTCTATTGACACGCACCCTAGTGGACTCGTACATTATGGAATTCGATGTTTGTGGAATAAATTCAAACCAGAATATGAACAACGTCTTGGGAATCTGACGTTAAAAGACCCTGTTTGCCAATTTGTAAGAAAATTGGATGGAAAGCTTCTCCCCGACTCATAGAAGGCGTTTAGGCCGTTTCTGAACGTAAAATCAGAGAAAGATGTGAGCCACAATCACAACTACTGTACATACGCGTAAGTATCTTTTATTTTTATCGTGTGGTGATATTTTCTGAATAAAAAATGTGATACGCGATAAATGCATTCATTATTCTATTAAGTAGTTGAAGCGCAATCAACGCAATCACAATCTTGTTTAGCAAATTTTACCTTCTTTTTCTTCTATAAATAAACATTGTGCTTGTTTCTTTTATTCATCCCTCAAACTTGTTCTTTTCTCTGTTTCTCTCTAAATAATTTCTTTTCAAAAATGGAGTCATCATCTTCATCAAAAAAATTTAGCACAGTATGCATTTTTGGTGGAGCTAGTTATGGAAAAGAGGCATGCTTTACTGAAGCAGCCCACAACTTGGGTCGTACCCTAGGAGAAAAATGCATTCATGTAGTTTACGGAGGAGAAAGTCTAGGATTAATGGGACGAGCTGCTGCTTCTGCCTATATGGAAGGAGTAAGAGTGTTGGGAATAATTCCAAAACCTCTGGCTGAAAGTAAAATCACCGGGACAACTATTGGAGATGAGTTTAGATCTGTGAATATGCAAGGTCGCATAACTCATATGATAAATAATTCTGGCACCTTTATCACCCTTCCCGGTGGTTTTGGCACTCTTGAGGAACTTTTTCATGTGGTTACCAGAGCCCAGCTAAATGTTCATCAAAAATCAATAGGTCTGCTTAATGTCAATGGTTTCTTTGATGGTTTACTATCTTTTATCGACTACTCTGCTGAAAAGGGTTTTATTTCCGATCGTGCTAAAAGAATCATAGTCGTTGCAACAACACCAGAAACACTGAGTGTCGTACTAGTGCGAGCAGAGGGGCAAGCCCACTTGACGATCTACTACGTCAGTCAGGCGCTCCATGACACAGAAACACGTTACACACCTCTGGAGAAGATCGCCTACGCTCTAGTCATGACTGTTCACAAGCTAAGGGCCTACTTATTCGAACATCAAGTGGAGGTTCTGACAACTCTCCCCTTAAGGCAAGTTTTGCACCGGCCAGACACCAATGGACGAATCCTCAAATGATCACTGGAGATCGCACAATACGGTATCACGTACGCTCCTCGCACGGCGATCAAAGGCCAGGCTCTGGCGGACTTCATGACAGTCCGACCCAGGTCGGCCGCCCTGCTTGGAAGCTGTACATGGATGGCTCGGCAACCAACTCGCGAGCAGGGGCAGGGATTGTCCTCATCAGCCCCGACAGACAAAGTTTCACAAATGCCATGCGTTTCGGGTTTTGTGCGACCAACAATGAAGCTGAGTATGAAGCTTTGATAGGCGGGCTCGATCTAGCCCTCGCCCTAGATGTTCGCCGTCTCCACATCTTCATGGACTCCCTCTTGGTCGTGAACCAAGTCAAGGGAGAATATGAGGCGCGCGGCAAACAAATGATCAAATACCAAGAACTGGTTGCTGAAATGTGCACGAAGTTTGAAGAAGTTCTGATCGAACAAGTCCCGAGAGAACACAACTCCCAGACCGATGCCCTATCCAAACTAGCATCGTCATATGGGGCAGTAGATTTCTCTAACATCCAAATCACAAAATCAGTAAAGCCGGCGATCGACAAAAGCCTGATTACCACAGTTTTCATCGCCGAGGAGAACTGGATGACTCCGTTCATTAAATGCTTGAAGGACGGAACGGTCCCCGCCGACCGTATCAAAGCTCGTCATCTTCAGCTCCGTGCGACCAGATACACCCTATTGGACGATCGGCTTTACAAGCGAGCTTTCAGCCTTCCTCTCCTTAAGTGCATCATGCCGTAGGAAGGCCGGCTCGTTTTAGCCGAGATCCATGATGTGATCTGTGGAAACCATGCCAGCGGGAGAGCTCTCATCCACAAAATGACCAGGCAAGGTTTTTTCTAGCCTACACTACAAAAAGACGCGATCGCCTATGCCCGATCGTGTCTCAGATGTCAAGTGATGGGCCCAAACATCAAGCTCTCCCCCGAACAGCTCACTTCTATGTACAGCCCATGGCCGTTCGCCCAATGGGGCATCGACCTCATCGGTCCCTTGCCTACGGCGCCAGGGGGTTGTAAATTCGCCATCGTGGGGGTCGATTACTTCACGAAATAGGCTGAGGCCGAACCAATCAACAATATCGGCCAAGAACAAGTAATCAAGTTCATTTGGAAGAACATCATATGCCGGTTCGGTCTACCCCAGGCTATCATCTCCGACAACGGAAAGCAGTTCGACGGCTTGGAAGTCATGCAATTCTGTGAGAAGTGGGGAATCAAAAAGTTGTTCTCGACCCCTTACCACCCTCAGACGAACAGGCATGTAGAGGCTGTAAACAAGATCCTCAAACATACGATCAAATCAAGACTTGAGTCCAAACAAGGACGATGGGCGAGCGAGCTCCCAGACGTTTTGTGGTCCTACCGTACGATGACCCGAAACTCGACTGGCGAAACCCCATTCGACTTCGCCTTTGGAACAGAAGCGGTGATCCCTTCGGAGATCGCCGTCCTCAGCCACCGAACTGAACAAGAGATGATGACGGACAATGATGTGGCCCGGAGGATCGACTTGGACATGCTCGAAGAACGGCGACTGACCTCGGAAATGAAGAACACAATCCACAAAAGGAGATCCAGGAAGTTCTTCAATTCGAAGGTCAAGGAAAGACGGTTCCAAGTGAGCGACCTAGTCCTCAAAAAGGTCCAGACTCACACAGGAGTCTTTGGCCCGAATTGGGAAGGCCCCTTCAGGATATCTAAGTGGCTAACTAGGGGAGCCTATGAACTTGAACACCCTGATGGCACTCCGGACCAATATCCCTGGAACTCCGTACATTTGAATAAATACTACCAGTGAAAACTTTGTATTCAGTTTCAGTTACCCAATGTACAAAGAGTATAATGAGATTTTCCTATCCCATCTATATGATTCGCCTCGACAAAAACGATACAAATAAAAAGAGGACGACTCGATCGCCCCACAAGAGGTCGACATCTAACCTGACAGACCTATGCAAGCGATCGCCCCTCCAAGCACAACGTATACTGTCGAGGGACGCCATCTAACATGGCGATCTGAGGTAGAAAAAGTTCAGCCATGGTCCTGGAGACCAATAGAACCAACAGCTTCATCCATGAAAGGTTCCTTTGGGCTGCGATCGCTCGCCCTTCGTTTAAATACGAGGCGGGCATAGCTGAAGGACCCTCCAAATAAATCTGTGGACACGCTCGCACGCCCTCAAAGTACATCATCCAACATGATATACCCGGACAAGGCGACACGTCCCTATCCCGTCACAACATATACCGTCGAGGGTCGCCATCTAACATGGCGACCCGAGGTAGAAAAGTGCTAACAAGCTGCGGACGTGGAATCGAATAAACCGACAACACCCCGTGCAAGGACTCCTCCTGACCAAGACCGCTCGCCTTTCGTTTAAATACAAGGCGAGCACAGCCTAACGGAGGATCCTAACAATAAAGTGAGTCGCGGAACAGACCTATGGATGGAATGTCCCTCGCACATACAGACACGGTTACGGAGGTCGGTCCATCGAACTCAGCGACCGTGCAAACAGTCGTCCTCCCTCAAAGAATCGGCACAACTCGAGATAGCTCGTCAAACATACTATTTTCGTTCCCTTACTTACACTAAGTGAACAAAAACAAGGGGCAAAGTGGAGCTATTTCTGAAATGCGATCGGGAGGAAGGGACCATACACGATCGGCTTCGTTCAAACACACACATGACGATCGGTTTTGTTCAAGAAATTTACAAGTAATAATTTTCAAGTGTATCAATACAATCGGATCTATGCAAACATTCATAAGAGGCGATCACACATATAAAGAATCAGATGCGAAGAAGTATTTTATTCCATTCAAAACGATCGTACATACAAGCCCGAAGGCAATACAAGAGAAAACTAGAAATTACAACGCAAAGGAAAACAAAGCAAATTCCAGCCTCACTCAGGCCACCCCCGACTGGCCTTCGCCTCCAGCAGGCGGATCGGCGGGCGCTTCCTCACCGGATTCAGGATAAATAAGTTTATCCGGAAATGGATACCAGCTCAGATCAATCCCTAAGTCAGTGAGATCGAGGATCGGCAGGGAGAAGTCCAGTTACAGGGGATGCTCGAGTACGTAGGCCTTGAAGGTTTCCATCATAGGGCCGACCTCAATTGGCGGCACGGATAGCGTCGGCTTAGGCCATATAATAGGCGAACTCGCCGACGTATCCCACATTAAGTTAGGGATCGGTCTCGATCGCCTTCAACTGCTCCTTCAACCCCGCAGTCGTCTTGTCAGCATCCGCGAGCTCGGCTACCTTGGCGGCCAGTTCTCCCTTCGCCTTCTCCAGCTCGCCGTTGAGACGATCCACTGTCGCCTTCAGCCCAGTCACCTCCTCTAGCGAGGCCGCATGCAACCGACGAGCATCCGTCATCTGGTCGTGGAACCAATCGGCCACCTCTTTGGACCGGCCAAGCTCTTGCTTCATCCGGTCGAGGTCTTGTTTGGCCATCTCAATATGTTCCTTCTCCATGGCCATGATCCGGTTAACGAACTCGGCATTCTGGTTCCAAGCAACCTCGAGATCTTGATGGAGGCGAGCATTAGAGGGTCGCCCCTCGTAATCCTTAATGGCTTGGGCGACCATCGTCGCCGCCTGGAGAGTCAGGGCGAGCGTCGCCTGCATGGCATCTCCATACCGCCGACGAGCAATCGCGTCAAGATCGGTCGTCCAGGCCTTAGGAAGAGAGGTGATGGCCCGGGAGACGTAAGAGGGGACGTCGAGGGACTGGCGCAGAGACTTGCTCGCCAGGAAATCCAACACCATCGGCGAGGTGTCCGGATCGGCAAGATGGATCCTGCAACACAAACAAAAATAAACAAAGGAGTTAGTATACATCCTACACAAATAGCCTAACTCAGAAAGATCAAATCGGTCTTACCTGTTGACCAACTCGGGGTCGCGGCCGAAAAAGGGCTTGCCCCGAGGAGTTTCGGCTTCGGCGATCGCCGCGGTCTTCAGGAAGGCAGCTGATGGCCTGGACTCCTCCGCCATCGGAACAACAGAGATACGTGGCGCGGCAACTGGCGGCTCCAAAATGGATACCTCCGTGTCAGCAGTCGGCAGGGACTCCTCCGGCCTCCGCCTCTTGCGGTTGCGCTGGAGCTGTTCTTCCTCCCGAACTTCCGGCTCGACGATTGGCACCGTAGTAAGTATCACCGCAGGGACAGGACGTGAAGTTGTTGCTGGGTCACGACCCGTCTTCTTGCCCTGGTGAAGACGACCCAAAAGACCGGGATTCAATATTGAGATCTCTCTCGGTGGCTCGGCGTAGCGGGGAAAATGGATCTCTGCCAAAGAAGAAATTCAGACAAGTTAAACATCTCTTTTAATCAGACGATCGTCAAGCAAGGAAGAGGAAGTAAAAATTCATACCTAGAACCTTTAGGTGATGACGGAAACGAAACAGTCAAGCTTCCAACCGATGAGTTTCGTGGTTGAGTATGCAAACGTCGATGTAGGAGTCCGGCAGACTGCAAATTCGCTCCCAAATGATCAAGAAGTCGAAAGGAAGGTCGCCGATCGCTGGAACGAGGAAACCTACAAAAAGGAAGCCAAATTAGATCAGTCCAAGGGGTATCCGATCAAAGGGAGAGTTAAAACCCCTACTCGGACTCCTCTCTCGAAAACTGGTGGGGATATTCAGCTCTTCCTCCGACTTATCGCTCGATGCCGACCTCCATGCTCCGCCGACCCAAAACCATTTCGTCAGGTCGCCCTGGGTCTTGTTCGGCACACCAAGGACCACTCTGCCCATGCGACCCTAAATGTGGTAGCCGCCAACTGAGCCCTTATGCACCGTCAGCTTGAAGAGGTAGTTCATTTCCAATGCAGAAGGCAGGCGAAACAACTGATGACTGCCAAAAAGTGTCAAGGTGCAAATGATCTGTAGCCAGGCGTTCGGCGTCAGCTGGAGCGGTGCCACATTCCAGGCGATCAACAAATATGACACGGCGAACGGCAAGGGGAACCGCAGGCCAGCCTCCAGAATCATTTCGTTGACGGAAACCAAACCCTCGGGAGGTTGGTCGGCACATTTGTTCTCCGAGGGCACGTGCAGCGAAACATTAGAAGAAATATGGTATTTCGCCCTCCAGCGACTCAAGTCTTTCCTGGTCGCCGAACTCCGAACCTGATCGAGGGTCTACAGGGAGCGGTCCGCGGCCCGAAACGCCATCCGTTTCACGAGCTCATAGGGGTAGGCGGCAGAATAGGCTCCGAAGTCAAACTGGGGACACGGTCCGGCAATCCCCTCCATAAGACCGACGAAGTATAAAAAGGCAGGGCCGAACACGCTGTTCTGTTCCCAATACAGCCTCACCGCTTCATCCTCATCCGCCGGCGAACCCCTCTACCCTGCCGCCGCCGACCTCGCCACGTCAGCTTTATTGAAAAGCTCTTCAATCTCCGCGGGTACAATCCCCGCACGAATGGCCTCGACGGCCGTTTCCATATGAAGAGCCACGGGGGTTTCTTCCCGGTCAGGCGAAGCCGCGGCGGTGGAAGAGCTACCAGCCTCATATATTTTAGATCCTCCTCTAGACATGTTCTTAAAAGTAAAGAGGGAGAGAAAATTTTTGTTCTTACCTAGAAAGAAAGACGGTCGGCACAAGGAGCTTCAAAGAAATTCGGCAGAGTCTTCATCTAAAAAACAAGGGCGCATAAAGAGTTGAACTGAAATGGCCCTAGCCCTTTTTATAGGTTGGAGCAGGGACCTCTGTGCAAATAGGCGGAATCCCAGGGGCTGGAGTGCAACCGCTGGGGAGGGGGAGGACACATTAAATGCAGCCCTCGAAACCTGCATACGTATTGTTTCGATGGCACGCCAGATGACAAGTTTGACAAAACCGTTGGACTCCCCCAACGATAGCGCGACGCGTGTCCCTGCAACGTTTCAAGAGCCCGCCTCCATTTCCCGCTATTTCCAGCGCATAAGGAGATCGTCTGGATTCGAAATCAGATCGTCCAGGCAATGATCATCCTTGTCATAAGCAGACGAGCCAATCGTCTAGAATAGGTGATCGCTAACAGTGCCACCTCACCCTATGTTTTAAACATCAGAGCGAGCTGGGGGGCAATTGTTGTACGGTGATTTATACGCCTCGATGGCGATCGGCATGATGATCAGGAGCCAGCCTAAGAAGACAGACGCTTAGCAAGCACCTAGCGATCGGCGTTCGAGGTGATCGTCTGTAGGCATCTGGCGATCGCCAATGATATCTGACTGTAGACGATCGTCCCATACTGCATGTAAATCCGACACCCGTCAAAGTCTTCGAAGACCAAATCTCAGACGTAGACCCACGTGCAGATCCACAAAAGGCACCGCAAGATAAGGCCTTTGACCCCAGTCTGTCACCAACCTCACACCTATCGACAGGCCCGCTGAAAGGTACAAGGTGGGTCCTCCCCAGACAGCGACTCAGGACGCGTGCAGGTTTCCCATTGGCTCGCACAGCTGGCTGCCAGCAGCAGCCTCGGACTTTAAGGGAACAGTCCCATGTGACGGGACGATCGCCCACCTTATTCTAATATAGAAAACGGCAGTCGCCCGCGATCGCCGGAGAGGACCCATCAACCTTTTCTCCTATAAATAGGAGGCTTCCAACAGTGGCCAAAGGGTAGTGAAAAAATGTACAGAGAGAGAGAGAGAGAGAGAGAGAGAGAGATAGATACATTCTGAGAACAGTAGACTTACTGGAAAAACTCATTCACATATACGAAACACCAAAAAGCAAGAACTCACAGAGCTTCACGTATGGCTCTTTCGACAATCTTCACGCTCTATAGCTAAGATAACTAGAATTGTTACACTCATTGTAATAGTATTCTAACATTAATATTTGTACTCCAAAGTATTTATATTAATAACATCTCGCGAGAGCATTCAAGCCCGGGACTAACAACCCCGGCAAATCTTTTGTTATTTATTTTCCCACGGAAGTGTTCTCGCATTTGTTTGTTACTCGACCATTCCAGCAATATCATCTCCGAATAATATTTTGGGTAACAACAATATATATAATACCGTCTCGCGTTGAAAAGGCTTCTTAGCGGCCGTTATAGTTATGGCGGTTCTGTGGCCCCAAAGTCAGTCAGCCGTTATACATTGCGGCCGTTATTATAATTATGGCGGTTTCGCTTTTAAAATATTCCCAGTAAAAGAATTTTCCGACTTCAGTTTATAAAAATAAGTTCGCAATATCTATCCGGGATATCGAATAAATTCTATTTATTTATTACAATCAACACATTACATTTTCACAATTAGGAACTCTCATCTTTATTCAAATTTACAGAATATCGAGATTTACCTGTGACATAGAACGCAACACCTTAAGCTCCTGTTATCAAAACGTACGCCATCAATAAATATTTCAGTATCAACCTTATTCATCCGTTTAAGATTCAAGATCTTTGAATAATATTTTTCCTTTACTTAAATGGCTAAAAACATTACCACCACCACCACCACCCCCCCTTTTTTTTTCTCTACCTGACATGCCCATAATAAAGGGCTCACGGGAAAATATGTCCATGGTATTCAACTCGACGCACATAAGACAAGTGTAGCAATGAGTGGGTAGTATATTAACAAGAACTGATTCCGGTTTAAATATTCCAATCAAGTATAAAGAACGAGATGTGCTTCATACGCAAGGCAATATCGGAAGACATTTAGATCATGAAAGAAAATTCACACTCGATAGGTTGGGGTGCCGTTATAACATAGTTCAATTTGGATGACTAGGTCATAAATTTTGATTACGAATTCGTTCTTCTGGTCTCTACGTGCTAATAACATCGCCCGTGAATAGTCCTTGCCTGACCGTTCGTATGATTCTCCTTTACACTACAGCTATACTGAATCCTTACTCTCCGGCACAAGGGCTTGTATACCTGTCTTTTGAAAACTCTTTTACAACCACATGTTACTTTACATATACACACTCTCTTCGAGGAGTTTTAATCATAGAAATTTATTTTCCATTTCAAACTCGAAAATATCAGACTTGTAAAGTGCAAAAACATCTTGTTTATCATCGAAAAATACTAACATCTTCTCAAAACAGACCCTTTTCCAGCTCCCATTGTTCTCAAAGAAAATTACAACATACATTTGGTCGAAATCAAGTTGCAAAAGAATTTATTTTGCAGGATAAATCTTTACGTCACGCATCTGAATCTAAAATCCAAAATTAAATTTACAGGCTTTTATAAGAACATTTGGATCAAAATTGCAGAACTAATTTTCGTTTTGAAGATGGCATACTCGATTTTTCTAAAAAGAGTTCGACTTTATACTTTAGGTGTCATTTTGAAAAAAAGTAATAATATGGTTTGTAAAATAGATTACTCTCATTCAAATTAAATATACGAGCCTAAGTACCGTTGAGTATTTTCAGCCCACCTGTAGATTCATTATCCCGAAGGATCATGCCTTATGTCATTGGAGTCTGATGTCTCCAACCCAATAAGTGTGATCTTATATATAGGTATTGGATCCCGGCGAAAGATCAACGCATTTTATATAACATATAAGGGAATAAATAGTAATTATTTCAATATAATTATTGTAAAATGATAATAATAATAATAATAATAATAATAATAATAATAATGATAATGATAATAATAATAATAATAATACCGTTAAAATCCCATGATCATTGTTATTTCCCACTCGAGTAACATGCAAGTGTCAGGATAATATTATTACGGTATCATATATGAATTGAGTATTATCACTGAGATTATAATAATCTGATACGACATAATAACTAGGGAACAAAATCGTAAGTCCAGCGAGAGAACATAACGCTTCCCATAATAAAAAAATAAAAAATTACATTGTTGGTCATTTGGAGGTATTATGTATATATATATATATATATATATAAAAGGGAATAGTCAATACTTATTTTACTAATAATTATTTTAAGATAATAATAATAATAATAATAATAACAAGAATTTCACAATATTTATTCTTTAATTACTATTATCACGATCATTACCAGTTTCTTACTCGTTGTTATCACATATGTTATCATAACGTGTGTGTGTGTATGTATGTATATATATATATATATATATATATATAGATATGTGTTGTATCATATTTACAGTAATGGTTTAGCCATATCTATGTATATTCATCATTATAGTTATTGTTATTATTATTTCCATTTTTCATCTCGACTATTCGTCAATAAGACGATGATGTATAAATTATTATATATAAAATATATATCAACACCTCGGAATTACAGAAATTTAGGTTCGTTACTCTAAACAATGCGGGGTGATATGATTCTCAACCCCCACATAATAACCAAATTCATTCGATGGTTCATAAAATATAAAATCACTCAGTTTATTTACTACGGGATATCACAGACAAGACTCTGGGTATTCTAAATTCCTCAAAGCAGTAGTTACAAAATTCAATTATCTATCTCGGTATTCAATGGTGTTTCTACATATTTAAAATTGAAAATTGAACTAATATTAGAATTTTATCAATCAAAACAAGTAAAAACTTAGAAAGCCCTAAGTTATCACATGTAACAACAAAACCTTTCCTAAGACAACCAAGTTTTGTCTATTCTCAGCCGCACACTAGCATTAAAAAATATCAACAATATCGAGTTTAGGGCAAGTGTCCATGTCATCAATCACACAAATCAAGCCATCACAATCAAACATATATAGCCCTTAGATAAAAACAAACATGCACAATGGACTTACCCCCCTTAATTAATAAATATGGCTATGGCTGCATGTGCCCTTTAGCTTATAATTAGGAGACAGGATGGAGTGATTTGGTGATGGGCTTAAACTATTTTGAACAAATTGCTACAAATAGGTCACCATGGTTTTCAGTGGATATGAGGTCCAACTGCCTGGAAACAGATATAAATAACATGGTCATAAAAACATGATCATAAAAATTGAAACCATGTTACATTTAGGATCATACAATATATATAGTTGTAGAGAATGTATAGTTGATTGGATAAGGTCGCACCAGCACAAGTCACACGATGAGATTATTTAAATGGTTTATGTACATCATTATTAAAGAGTAAATTCAGCTCATTACTATATTAAGTGAATCAGTAAAATTACAAGCAAATTAAAGAGTAACAGAAGCTCATTATGTGAATGATTATAAAGGATCAAGTAAGATGGCTTAACTGCCATTTTATGAGAGCCACTTTTCCATACATTTTATTTTAGTTACAACAGTCCACAAATAGTCCATAAAAGATTTCAAAGTCGGATAACTAGGATTAGATATGCTAGTGAATATACGTGCATAAAAGTGAAATTGAGATGAAATAAGGACCTCAATAGAGGAAGAACAAGAAATTTTCAGTCTAATGAAGTTAGTACCTTCAGTTTAATGGCACCTTAGGTCTGCTACGAGGGTTCCTGCACATTAATTCAAAATGAAGTGCGTTGGTACTAAATATAAAATTGAAGACCCTGCCTTCACCAACATGAGCATTTAACTAGAGATATAGTACAAATAGATAGTCATTCTCATAAATAAACAACAATCACTCATAACGATCACCAACATGAAGACCCTGCCTTCACTAGATTAAATAAGCATACTCATCTAATCAATAATAAATTGAAGCCCTCATCCAACATACTCAAAGGCAAGTAATTCAAGGAATCCTTGATGTAAGCAATAGTAGTATAATTGCACAGTTAGATTGTGTCAAATGTATGTAAAAACAGAACAATGTTAGACGACATTCAACCTAGGTTCTTTAAACTGGTCTTTGCTTAGTTAACAAGGTTCTAAGAATGTGTTAAATCTGATTCTAGTGTAACACCCCGAGATATTCGGAATAATTACAGCGCCGTAAACCCTTTAAGAAAGGATTTACAAGGCTAAATAAAAGAAATGTAAATATAAGACATCAATACCACGGAAATTCAAGTTTACAAAACCGATCCAACTGGTTCAACGAGTAATTAATACAACCATATCGAAATGATACTAATAAGACATTCGTACTCGAGTACTGAAATGAATCAAGAAGACAATCAAAAGCAACGACAAACATCACTGAACCCCTTCGTCGTCACATCGGTACTGTGGCTGTTTCCCTGCTCCTCGGCTACCTGAACATCAAAATAAATGTCCACCCCCGAAGGGGTTAGCAAAACGATGCTAGTACAAGTATCATATTAAACAAATCAAATATGCATCAACAATACATAACAAGATACACCACACGGACTTCCGCTACCGGAATCCGACAATGCGAATCCACAAGATTCCATTAACACAGCAAGGGTATTCCAATGATCCAGCGCCCTCAGCCTAGATCCCAAGATGATCCCGTCGGACCAACACGAGGTGGAAATAACCCGTCCAATGATCCAGCGCCCTCAGCCTAGATCCCAAGATGATCCCGTCGGACAAACACGAGGTGGACATCCGATCCAGTGCCCTCAGCATAGATCGTACAACGTACACAAACACAACTCATGCATACACATATGCCAAATCATTATGTCCATCAACATGAACATACAAACACTAGATAACGAATATCATGACAATTCAACAAAATAATTTCCATGTTCAACAACACGAATAAACCACAAACATGCTCAAAATACCAATTTTAACACATTACGATACTTGCCTCGAAGATGGCAAGAACGAAACACTTCAATGACCTCAACACACTCGAAGGCCGCCTTCTTCGATCAACGTAGCAAGCTCGAACCTTAACAAAAGAAATGATATAGAATTCATCTCAAGTCGAACGAATACCTATCAATCCGGTCTACAGCCAAAAGCTCTAAATACGCAATCTGCCTGAACCACTTAGCGTACGCTACGTACTCTACGTAACGTGCGCTAAGCCTGCCTGTTAACGTACGCTATCGTCTAAGTCTAGCGTACGCTAGCCACGTATTGCCAGTTTTCTCTGATCAGCCGACTGACTCGACTGATAACATAACGTACGTTACGTACCAAACGTAGCGTATGTTAACTTATTCCCGCTAGCGCACGTTAACTTACATATGTTAGCGTGCGCTAACCGTGCATGGCAGATTACTGCTGGCAGAAAACTTGATCTAATGGTGATCAACTCATGAATTCTATGGTGATAATACATGTCATCCCCGTGCACATCATGCTCAAAAGGAATGTGAACAATCTCTACGGATTAAAAGACTACACGATACAAGGGCACGTATTATCATCAAAATTCATCTTGATCTCGAGAAAGTATCCTAAGTTCCCTTCGTCCTACGTTCCAAAACGCATGATTCCAATGTGTAAAACATAACAACTTGGTAATTTCCATCTACTGGTCACAAATTGGTTTGAAGCTTCAGAATATGCTAGGAGTTCAAACACAAAAAGGTTCCATGGTATTATACGATGAATAAGTACCGAAACATCGAAATTATCTTCCTAACACACGATGCTCGACTACTACGAATTTAACCGACTAGGTAAACCCAAGACATGATCAAAACGTCCTTCATAATAGTACTTAATATTGGTGAAGAATCACCTACCTCAAAGTAGTGAAGAACAAGGAGGAATTTGAACCAACCCAACGCTGAAGGCTTGAACACCAATCCCCCAATGGTCTACGATCTTCAACACGAGCTAGGATGCTGATATGAAGTGTTTAGGATGAAGAGAGTAATACTCTAAGTATAAGGATTCGGATGTGGGAAGAGAAAAGACTGAAAATACGAAAAAGGATGCTGTCCTATTTATAGGAAATGATTATTAGCGCGCGCTAGTCCATACTCGTAGCGTGCGCTAGCGGCTTACTGACTTCACTGTACTCAGCACTTAGCGTGTGCTATTTTCGTATCAGTAGCGTGCGCTAAGGCGTTGACTTGGCTTTTTCCCGAAAGTCGTCCAGGTTCATCCCGACATAATCCGACCGAAATCCTCAGCCGATCTCACCTACCACCCTGTCTTAATCATGCTGACTACGTATAGCGCGCGCTAAGGTCATGCACAGCGTGCGCTATGGATCCAACTTAGCGTCCGCTACACATAGTCGATAGCGTGCGCTACATGCGCAGAATCACAATTTACATCACATTCATGAAATCATACGCTCAACAACATCGGATTATGAAATACGGAGAATAATACTCAGATCAAAGTGCAACAATTACAATGTCACAAGTTCCAAATACATATCAGAAATCTCGGGTATTACATCCTTCCTCCCTAAAAAGAAGTTTCGTCCCGAAACTTGAGATAAAAACAACTCTGGATATCTAGTCTTCATACTGTCCTCTGTTTCCCAAGTGGCCTCTTCAGCTCCATGTCGTGACCATTGTACTTTAACCAAGTGTATTGGTTTATTCCTCAATTTTTTGATCCGACTCTCAAGTATCTTGATTGATCTCTCTTCGAAGGTACCGTCATTAGCTATCTCGATCTCGTCGAAATCGATGACGTGACTGGGGTCTGGTACATACTTCCGCAATTGGGATACGTAAAACACACTGTGAATGTGACTCAGCGATGGTGGTAAGGCCAACCTGTATGCTAAATCCCCAACTCTTTCGAGGATCTCAAATGGTCCGATATATCTCGGACTTAGCTTACCTTTCCTCCCGAAACGGAAAATCCCTCGTGTAGGAGACACCTTCAATAGTACGTGGTCCCCAATGTCGAACTCTAGAGGGCGACGACGTACACCTGCATAAGACTTCTGTCGACTCTGGGCAGTCAACAGTCTTTCCCGATTCAAAGCTATCTTCTCTTGAGTCTGAACTATCAATTCTGGTTCCGCCCCGATCAAGTCCGAAGAATCATCCAAGCACAAGGGTGATCGGCATCTTCTCCCGTACAAAGCTTCAAATGGTGCCATCTTAATAGAAGCATGCCAACTATTATTATAGATGAATTCGATAAAGGGCAAGTGAACTTCCCAATCAGTTGACCAATCCAACGCACAAGCTCTAAGCATGTCGTCTACGGTTTGAATAGTCCTTTCGGACTGACCGTCCATTTGGGGATGATAAGCTGTACTAAAGTTTAGCTCGGTCCCCAAAGCCCTGTGAACTGCCTTCCAGAAGTGCGACACGAAGTGACCATCTCGATCTGAAATAATGGTCTTCGGCGTCCCGTGCAATCTAACTATCTCTGCAACAAAATACTCGTGCCAATCTCTTGGGTCCCCACGTGTCTTTAATTCCTAGGAAATGAGCCGACTTGGTTAGTCGATAAACTATAACCCAAATCATGTTCATTCCCGTCTTGGTTCTTGGCATATTGGTGATGAAATCCATTGAGATATCCTCCCACTTCCACTCAGGGATCGGAAGCGGCTTTAACATTCCGGCAGGTCGCTGATGTTCAATCTTACCCTGCTGACAAGTCAAACACTTCGAAACGTACTCTGCTATGACCTTCTTCATATTCCCCCACCAGAAGTTTTGTTTTAAATCCTTATACATCTTACTGCTGCCCGGGTGAATAGAATAGGGCGCGTTGTGAGCTTCCTTCAGAATAGTCCGTCTCAATTCATCATTATTGGGAACGCAAATTTGGCTCTGAAATATCAGAACTCCATCATCTTGTATCACGAATCCTGGGGCCTTTCCTTTCTTTGCTTCGTCACATAACCGAAGGATCAGAGAATCGTTCAACTGCTTAGATTTGATTTCCTCGACTAGTGACGAAGTCAGTTCCATCACATATAGTTGCCCTTGAATTCCTGGTGACCATACTTCAATCCCTTCGCGGATCAGTTCTCGTTGAATGCTGGTTTGGGACGTAAGTTCTTCCAACACTCGAAGAGAAACAGGTTTACGGCTCAATGCATCGGCTACAACGTTTGCTTTACCCGGATGATAGAGAATTTCCAAGTTGTAATCCTTGATCAATTCCAGCCACCTTCTCTGTCTCATGTTTAATTATTTCTGACTGAAGATGTACTTGAGGCTTTTATGATCTGTAAAGATCTGACAATGAGTACCGTACAAATAATGTCGCCAAATTTTCAAGGCAAAGACTACAGCTGCTAACTCCAGATCATGAGTCGGGTAATTTACTTCGTACGGTTTCAACTTCCGAGAAGCATAGGCAATTACCTTATCCTTTTGCATCAACACACATCCCAGACCCTGATTTGAAGCGTCGCTGTAAACCATGAATCCATCAGTTCCATCTGGCAATGCTAAAATAGGTGCTGTCGTCAGTCTCTTCTTAAGTTCATCAAAACCAGCCTGGCATTTCTCATCCCACGTGAACTTTTGAGTTTTCTGTAACAGCTGAGTGAGCGGACGAGCAATTTTGGAAACCCCCCCTACAAAAAGGCGGTAATATCCAGCAAGTCCTAAGAAGCTTCAGACTTCTTTCACGTTATTAGGAGCTTCCCATTCCAAGATTGCTTCGACTTTCTTAGGGTCCACCTGAACTCCGTCAGCCGATATCACATGCCCAAGGAAAGTCACTTCCCTAAGCCAGAACTCACATTTGGAAAGCTTTGCATAAAGCTGTTCCTTCCTTAAGGTGCTCAAAACCACACGCAAATGTTCGGCATGCTCCTCTGTGTCCTTCGAATATATCAAGATGTCATCAATGAAGACGACCACAAATTTATCCAAGTATTCTAAGAATACCCGATTCATCAATTACATGAATACCGCAGGAGCATTGGTATGTCCAAATGGCATCACCACAAATTCATAATGCCCGTACCGGGATCTGAAAGCAGATTTCGGTATATCCGATTCCTTAATTCTCAACTGATGGTATCCTGATCGCAAGTCGATCTTCGAGAATACCCTTGCCCCTTGCAGTTGATCAAACAAGTCGTCGATCCGAGGTATAGGATACTTGTTCTTGATTGTCACCTTGTTAAGCTCCCTGTAATCAATACATAATCGGAGGGATCCATCTTTCTTCCGGACAAAGAGAACGGGTGCTCCCCAAGGAGAAACGCTCGGTTGGATGTAACTCTTCTGCAATAATTCCTCCAATTGTTTCTTTAGTTCATACATCTCGGTTGGCGCCATGCGGTATGGTGCTCTGGAAATAGGAGTGGCTCCAGGTTCTAATTCGATAGTGAACTCCACTTCTATCTGCGGAGGTAACCCAGGTAGTTCGTCAGGGAATACATCTGGAAATTCGTTCACAATTGGAATGGATGAGAGTTCCACTCCTTCTTCTTTCTTCATGGCATAGCACCACAACCCATGACATCCTTGCTTCAGTAATTTCACAGCTTTCATCGCTTTGATCAATTTTCCCGAGCTTCCCGGTCTCCACCCTCTGAATAAGTGTTCAGATCCGTCATCAGCAATGATAGAAATGATTCTCTTTCGGTAATTCAGAATATCTCCATAACGGTTGAGCCAATCGTCTCCGAGAATTAAGTCGTCACCATGGATGTCAACTACAATAAGATTCGATGGCCAGTCTCTCCCTCCTATAGACACTGGGAAATCTCTAGTTTCTAGGGTTCCCACAATTCTCTCTCCGCTCGGCAATCCCATAACATACGGTTCACAATCAAACAAACACGCGATTTTCAAAGGATTAACACAGTTCAATGATATGAAAGAATGTGCTCCGGAATCGAATAAGACACTAACTGGTTGCAAAAGGATCTGAATCGTACCTGATGCAACAGCTGTGTTCTGATCGTCAGATTTCCTCATCTCGTACAGGCGCGGAGGAACGGACCCAACACTGGATGTCTCTCTCTTCCCAATGTTCTGCTGTTGAAATCCACTCTGCTGCGTCTGATTCACACTTATCTCCTTCGGAACTGGCGCTGGAGTGCGAGTACCAAAAGATCTAGTAGCAACTCCACAGAAAGCCGCACGGTGCCCTTCTTGTCCACAATCGTAACAAGTCACAAAAGATGCGGGGCAATCACGTCGAATATGCCCTGCTCGACCACAATTGTAGCATTTCTTTGATGCGTCCAAAACTGCTGATGTTGTCCGGAACTTCTTTCCACCTCTAGAAGGATGTGGAGGTTTTCTAGCCGTATAAAAGGAAGACTGGCCCTTGCGGGGCCCACCACTCTTGTTTTCTGAGAAGTTGCCGGTCACTTTCTGCTTCTTTGCCTCCACCGATTTTTCCACCGCCGCCTCTTTCATGTCGTAGGCCAGCGCTTTGTCTTGATATTGTCGCAATGTAGTGCACTCGAATCCGGACATGTATTGCTGAATCTCCGGCTTCATCCACATATCGAAATGAAAAATCTTTTCTGCCTCCGTTCTGACGAAGTGTCGCACACAAGTCAGCTGATGATTAAAAGTTTTGATTACATCTGTCACAGATGCTTCCGAACTATGTGGTGAGAAAAACTCTCGGATCTTTGCCTCTCTAACTGGACGAGGACAATACTGTGCTTCCATCATTAGTTTGAATTCCGTCCAATCCGCATTATGGTTCTCGGGTCGAATAGCTTCCCACCAGTCAAAGGCCTCCCCAGTCAGAAAATGTTGGGCAATGGGAACCTTCCGGTCCTCGGGACAGTTAAGACCCGCGAATATCTTCTCTAACTCCTTAAGCCAATGATCCCAAGTAAGTGCCTCAGCAGATCCGTCAAATTTTGGCGGGTGCAATTTGACCACCTCAGCAAGCCATCTGTCTCCCCGGTTATCCTCGTGGTGCTGCTGTCCCATCGCCGTCTGCATACGGTCAACGACCTGAGCAAACTGGTTTATCTGCGCCACTACCTGTTGAAGCACTCCCGGCATGTTAGGATTTGCGTCGTCATTCGCTGATCCTTGCTGCCCTCCAGAATGGGAATCGGTTCGACTATCTGATAATTCTGGGGTAGTTGCGGAATCCTCCTGTCTCATGTTACCCCGTCCACGTCCACGACCGCGTCCGCGTCCACGTCCTCCTCTCAACATACTGTAAACACAATTCCTCAATATCCAGGACAAAGTTTTTGAAATAAAGCCCGTCAATACTCACAAAACAGTAATTAAGTAAAACGGTAGTATAAGAGATTAGGAGACTTACAACCACGGTCCACATGACGACTTTGGCTGAACAGTGATGTTACGAACGACCCGAAAATCAAATAACGTAAACAGACCCAACTAAAACCCGACTGCCAAGATATCCATGAATCTTAGCTCCGATCTCACCTACCACCATGTCTTAATCATGCTGACTACGTATAACGCGCGCTAAGGTCATGCACAGCGTGCGCTATGGATCCAACTTAGCGTCCGCTACACATAGTCGATAGCGTGCGCTACATGCGCAGAATCACAATTTACATCACATTCATGAAATCATACGCTCAACAACATCGGATTATGAAATACGGAGAATAATACTCAGATCAAAGTGCAACAATTACAATGTCACAAGTTCCAAATACATATCAGAAATCTCGGGTATTACATCTAGTAAGTAAATCTCATTAAAAATAAGTAACAATTAAACTATACAATCACAAAGGGCATGTTCTATTCGGCAAAATTCAACTGAACTGAAAAAAACTAAATTAAACTGAATCGAATCAATCAATCGAATCAACTAAATCAATTGAATCAAAAAATCGAATCGAAAGTAGTAATCGATAATTTAAAAATGAGTAATATAATAATAATGTAAATGATATTATTATTATTAATAGAAATAATAAATGATTATAAATAATAAGCTAATATAATAATACCTATTAACAATAGAAATATTTTAAAAAATATATTATTAATTTTGATAAATAGTATGAGGAGATGAATACTTGTTGATAAATATATTATTATTTTCTTTCACTTTTTAGTTTACCTCTTATTCTTTATTAATTATTTTTCCCCTTCTGTATTTATGTGGCTAGGGGTGGGCATTCGAGTCGGGTAGTTTGGGTACCCAATTGGATACCCGAAAAAATTTGAGTACGGAATCGGATACCCGAAAAAGTTCGGGTTCGAAATTCGAGTATTTCACTTTGAACTTCAGTTACCCGATTATTTTTATATAAAGTTGTAAGAATTATTAGGGCATTGAATTCTTTAGATTTTAAAAGAAATATATAATAAAAGTGTTTTCAATGAAATGATATATACATATATATATATATATATATAATGTGTGTATATATATATTATATATAATGATGGTATTAACAATCTGAATTGATGATAAGCACTAAATATATATCATTTTTGTAAAATTAATGTTATGAAAAGTTATGTACGAATTCAACTATATGATTTTATTTAATTTCTATCTTATCACTAATAGAAATTAAAAATTATATATGTGTGTCAAATTAATTTCAACGTACTTGAGAAATTTAATTTTTATTGTTAAATTATTTTAAAAAGTACAAGAAAAAGGTAGTGTAGCATAATATGGAAATAGTATATAAACCTGCCTATGGTTGGCCAATCCATGGTAGGTATATATATATATATATATTTAGAAATCTAATAATAGGATTTTTAAATAAAAATGGAAAGATATTTTCTAAGAATTAAATAAAGTTATATAAGGTGGAACAATAATATATAATTCTAATAATTATGGAAGAAAATAACGGAAAAATAATATGGACACATATATTACTATAATTTCTCAAATTCGTTAAAATCTTTTTAGTTATATTAATAAATAATAAATCAATCATTAGATAATAATATATACACACACACACACACACACATATATATATATATCGTCTAATTATTTATATATATGTGTGCATATTGTTTGTTCACGTCTTCTCGATGCTCTGCAATCTTCAGCCTTGGCCTTTCAATCAACAGCCGTTGCGACGCGTGACGACATCTTCAAGGTACACAGTGACTTACTTTTCTTGACTTGTGTTTGAAAATTTTTTGGGTAGAAGATGTAATATCCGCAATTTCGATTTCCGGTAATTTCTTTTTTTTTTCGGCGGGAGTCCATTTTGACGACTCGCTCATGACCATTTTGTCATTTCGAGATGATTAATTCTGCACTTTTTGTCATCCGAGTTCGTTTCGGCGTTGTTTTGTTGAGTTCCGTGCTACGTAGCGACTTTTCCGCACTTGAGTTCGATTCTTGCGAATCTCGTCCGAAACTGTTGTTCGAGTTTCTCGTAAGTTCATTTAATGTTATTATTCATGTTGCGAGCTTTGGTTTGATGTTTCGATCGTGTATCGTGTATTTCGGACGTTTTGGGCCGTTTTCGTAATTTCCCAAAGTTTGGGGTAATTACTTCTGTTGTCGAATTCTGACACTTCGGGTGTTCGGAATCGTGTGTTCTCTTAGCTCTTAGATTCATCTTTGCGAGTACTTCGTAACCGTATCTTTGGTTTATAATCAAGTTCGGGTTTCGGGGTTGTCCGGGCCGTCGGAGTGGCCACGACCGAGTCACGGTCGGAGCGGGGCCTGGCCTGGCCGAGTTACGGCCGTAAGGTGCCGGTTACTGCCGTACGTGCTCGGCAGACATGGCTGGACGAATGCTAGTTATGGCCGTAAGGGCTGTCAGTTACGGCCGTACGGGTGCCAGGCAGTGTTCGGATGAATGCCGGTTACGGCCGTAAGGACTTGCCGGGTACCGCCGTAAGTGCCGAGTTACGGCCGTAAGGCCCTGTCGGTTACAGCCGTAATGGATCGGCAGGCGCTGGGCGGATTTTGACGAATGCCGGTTATGGCTGTAAGGCCCTTCCGGTTACGGCTGTAACCCTGCCGGCCATATATAGGCTGGGCTCGGCCAGACCTTCATTTTTCACCCTTTTTCTCATTTCTTGCGACGGCTGGCGATGGGGGTTTGGGAACTCGAGTTCTTGGTCGGTTCTAATCAATTCCAAGACATTTTGGAAGATTATTGTTGATTATATCATCATCCAATCCGTGTTCTTCGTCCGAATCAAGGTATTTTGGCTTGAACCCTTGTTTTTGAAGATTTTGGGGATTTATCTTTTCATTTCGATTCCAATCCATTTTTGATCATTTAATTGTTGTAAAAACGTTGTTTTGAACATGTTCTACGGATTGGATACTCATATCTTTGATTCGTTCGACTCGAAGGGCGATTTCTTTGTTCTTGGAGGGTCTTGAACATTTAATGTTCGATTAAATGTTCGAATGAGTTCCCATCGATAGTTTGTTGGGATTTCCGTGTTTTTGGCCTTGATTCTCGTCGTAACCATGTGTTATTGTTCCTTCCGGAGGTTTATAGGTGTTCGAGGATTCCGATGTTGAATCCCATTTGGTGATTGATTATTCGTGGGGTGTTATTCTCGTTAGGGCTGGGAATTTTCAACTCGAAACCCGTGGAACCGGTCGGAACCGGACCGAAATTTTCGGTTCGGTTCGGTTCCTGATGTATAAAAATAACTGTTTTTTTGGAACCGAACCCGAAATTACAAATTCGGTTCGGGTTCGGGTATAATGAAAAAATAATTGAAAAACCCGAATTTACCAATATTTACTTTTTTAAGATAATTTTTTTATTATTAATTGCTTAATTTACAGTAAATAAAGGAGGAAAACCCTAAAGCTAAAACTACCGCACAGACACGATCGGGAGAGAAGAAACAAACCCTTCACAGCGCGAAAACTCAACCCAGATCTGCCTTGGATTCTCTTCTAAAACCCGTTGATTCCATTAATCTTCCTTATAATACATGGTATTTCAGACTTCACTCCTAGAGACGAAAACCGAAGACGCTCCTTTGTTGTTCTGTCACCATCGCGGAGCCGTCAACAAGCTTTGCCGGTCGCTAGTCACTCAACCCGTCACCGACGCTCCTGTTTCATCTTCAAGACTTCAAGGTATAAAACTATAACTCTCAGTCCCTCACTCTTTGTACATTGTTAGGTCTATAGTTCTGTAATTTGGTTATTTGAGTTGAACAATTTCTTTGCTTTGTTGAGTTTATTCTACCTGTTGAAATTTGATTGAATTCGGAAGTGAACAACAACTGGTAGTAGCAGACTTGATTTTCGTATGGAATTATGGAACCAAATATTATTGGTATTACTGTATAGTATACCTATATGGAATTAATTTGAATGTTGGTTTGATTTGATACCTATATTTAACTGTTGAAGTATTGGGTATTTTGTGGACTAGAAGACTTTACAGCTTTCTACAATTTTACATTCCAGAAATGTTAAGACTTGAGCGGACCTTATGTAGCAATAGAAGAACAGTACTAGAATCTTGGTAAAAGTTAAACATTTTATGGCTATAACTTTGCAGAGCCTCGAGAATGCTGTTATAATTGAAATTGTGTGTTGAATCTCTTGAGGGTTTCAGCTTTGAATATGTGGGCTTCAGTTGTCTCCTGGGATTTAGCAACTTCTATTGATGGCATTACCGGTGGAAATGATCGATTTCTAAGCCAATCATTATTTTGTGTATGATGAGCGGTGCTATATACGCTTCATGCTTCGAGAAAGGTGAAGTGGTGTAAGAAATCACATGGACTATGTGTATATACAATGTTGTACCTCCCAAGCCTTGGTTAGTGAAGACTTTATGTCAACTATTGCATAGATTTGTATTTGTCAACTTTTGTGAGTGTTGTACATTGTGACACGTTTGTTGTTCCTTCATTTATTCTACATTTATTCTGAGGCTTTGATATTGTTTTACCTCGCTGAGATTTTCAAGTACCCTTGCTCAAAATAATCAGAGATCATTGGTCTAATGTGATGATAATCACATATTACTATATTGGGATCTGAATCGTACCTGATGCAACAGCAGTGTTCTGATCGTCAGATTTCCTCATCTCGTACAGGCGCGGAGGAACGGACCCAGCACTGGATGTCTCTCTCTTCCCAATGTTCTGCTGTTGAAATCCACTCTGCAGCGTCTGATTCACACTTATCTCCTTCGGAACTGGCGCTGGAGTGCGAGTACCAAAAGATCTAGTAGCAACTCCACAGAAAGCCGCACGGTGCCCTTCTTGTCCACAATCGTAACAAGTCACAAAAGATGCGGGGCAATCCCGTCGAATATGCCCTGCTCGACGACAATTGTAGCATTTCTTTGATGCGTCCGAAACTGCTGATGTTGTCCGGAACTTCTTTCCACCTCTAGAAGGATGTGGAGGTTTTCTAGCCGTATAAAAGGAAGACTGGCCCTTGCGGGTCCCACCACTCTTGTTTTCTGAGAAGTTGCCGGTCACTTTCTGCTTCTTTGCCTCCACCGATTTTTCCACCGCCGCCTCTTTCATGTCGTAGGCCAGCGCTTTGTCTTGATACTGTCGCAATGTAGTGCACTCGAATCCGGACATGTATTGCTGAATCTCCGGCTTCATCCACATATCGAAATGAAAAATCTTTTCTGCCTCCGTTCTGACCAAGTGTCGCACACAAGTCAGTTGATGATTAAAAGTTTTGATTACATCTGTCACAGATGCTTCCGAACTCTGTGGTGAGAAAAACTCTCAGATCTTTGCCTCTCTAACTGGACGAGGACAATACTGTGCTTCCATCATTAGTTTGAATTCCGTTCAATCCGCATTATGGTTCTCGGGTCGAATAGCTTCCCACCAGTCAAAGGCCTCCCCATCGGAAAATACTGGGCAATGGGAACCTTCCGGTCCTCGGGACAGTTAAGACCCGCGAATATCTTCTCTAACTCCTTAAGCCAATGATCCCAAGTAAGTGCCTCAGCAGATCCGTCAAATTTTGGCGGGTGCAATTTGACCACCTCAGCAAGCCATCTGTCTCCCCGGTTATCCTCGTGGTGCTGCTGTCCCATCGCCGTCTGCATGCGGTCAACGACCTGAGCGAACTGGTTTATCTGCGCCACCACCTGTTGAAGCACTCCCGGCATGTTAGGATTTGCTTCGTCATTCGCTGATCCTTGCTGCCCTCCAGAATGGGAATCGGTTCGACTAGCTGATAATTCTGGGGTAGTTGCGGAATCCTCCTGTCTCATGTTACCCCGTCCACGTCCACGACCGCGTCCGCGTCCACGTCCTCCTATCAACATACTGTAAACACAATTCCTCAATATCCAGGACAAAGTTTTTGAAATAAAGCCCGTCAATACTCACAAAACATTAATTAAGTAAAACGGTAGTATAAGAGATTAGGAGACTTACAACCACGGTCCACATGACGACTTTGGCTGAACAGTGATGTTACGAACGACCCGAAAATCAAATAACGTAAACAGACCCAACTAAAACCCGACTGCCAAGATATTCATGAATCTTAGCTCCGATACCATATTCTGTAACACCCTAAGATATTCAGAATAATTACAGCGCCATAAACCCTTTAAGAAAGGATTTACAAGGCTAAATAAAAGAAATGTAAATATAAGACATCAATACCACAGAAATTCAAGTTTACAAAACCGATCCAACTGGTTCAACGAGTAATTAATACAACCATATCGAAATGATACTAATAAGACATTCGTACTCGAGTACTGAAATGAATCAAGAAGACAATCAAAAGCAACGACAAACATCACTGAACCCCTTCGTCGTCACATCGGCATCGTGGTCGTTTCCCCGCTCCTCGGCTACCTGAACATCAAAACAAATGTCCACCCGCGAAGGGGTTAGCAAAACGATGCTAGTACAAGTATCATATTAAACAAATCAAATATGCATCAACAATACATAACAAGATACACCACACAGACTTTCGCTACCGGAATCCGACAATGCGAATCCACAAGATTCCATTAACACAGCAAGGGTATTCCAATGATCCAGCGCCCTCAGCCTAGATCCCAAGATGATCCCGTCGGACCAACACGAGGTGGAAATAACCCGTCCAATGATCCAGCGCCCTCAGCCTAGATCCCAAGATGATCCCGTCGGACCAACACGAGGTGGACATCCGATCCAGCGCCCTCAGCATAGATCGTACAACGTACACAAACACAACTCATGCATACACATATGCCAAATCATTATGTCCATCAACATGAACATACAAACACTAGATAACGAATATCATGACAATTCAACAAAATAATTTCCATGTTCAACAACATGAATAAACCACAAACATGCTCAAAATACCAATTTTAACACATTACGATACTTGCCTCGAAGATGGCAAGAACGAAACACTTCAATGACCTCAACACACTCGAAGGCCGCCTCCTTCGATCAACGTAGCAAGCTCGAACCTTAACAAAAGAAATGATATAGAATTCATCTCAAGTCGAGCGAATACCTATTAATCCGGTCTACGGCCAAAAGCTCTAAATATGCAATCTGCCAGAACCACTTAGCGTACGCTACGTACTCTACGTAACGTGCGCTAAGCCTGCCTGTTAACGTACGCTATCGTCTAAGTCTAGCGTACGCTAGCCACGTATTGCCAGTTTTCTCTGATCAGCCGACTGACTCGACTGATAACATAACGTACGTTACGTACCAAACGTAGCGTATGTTAACTTATTCCCGCTAGCGCACGTTAACTTACATATGTTAGCGTGTGCTAACCGTGCATGGCAGATTACTGCTGGCAGAAAACTTGATCTAATGGTGATCAACTCATGAATTCTATGGTGATAATACATGTCATCCCCATGCACATCATGCTCAAAAGGAGTGTGAACGATCTCTACGGATTAAACGACTACACGATACAAGGGCACGTATTATCATCAAAATTCATCTTGATCTCGAGAAAGTATCCTAAGTTCCCTTCGTCCTACATTCCAAAACGCATGATTCCAATGTGTAAAACATAACAACTTGGTAATTTCCATCTACTGGTCACAAATTGGTTTGAAGCTTCAGAATATGCTAGGAGTTCAAACACAAAAAGGTTCCATGGTATTATACGATGAATCAGTACCGAAACATCGAAATTATCTTCCTAACACATGATGCTCGACTACTACGAATTTAACCGACTAGGTAAACCCAAGACATGATCAAAACGTCCTTCATAATAGTACTTAATATTGGTGAAGAATCACCTACCTCAAAGTAGTGAAGAACAAGGAGGAATTTGAAGCAACCCAACGCCGAAGGCTTGAACACCAATCCCCCAATGGTCTACGATCTTCAACACGATGCTGATATGAAGTGTTTAGGATGAAGAGAGTAATACTCTAAGTATAAGGATTCGGATGTGGGAAGAGAAAAGACTGAAAATACGAAAAAGGATGCTGTCCTATTTATAGGAAATGATTATTAGCGCGCGCTAGTCCATACTCGTAGCGTGCACTAGCGGATTACTGACTTCACTGTACTCAGCACTTAGCGTGCGCTATTTTCGTATCAGTAGCGTGCGCTAAGGCGTTGACTTGGCTTTTTCCCGAAAGCCGTCCAGGTTCATCCCGACATAATCCGACCGAAATCCTCAACCGATCTCACCTACCACCCTGTCTTAATCATGCTGACTACGTATAGCGCGCGCTAAGGTCATGCACATCGTGCGCTATGGATCCAACTTAGCGTACGCTACACATAGTCGATAGCGTGCGCTACATGCGCATAATCACAATTTACATCACATTCATGAAATCATACGCTCAACAACATCGGATTATGAAATACGGAGAATAATACTCAGATCAAAGTGCAACAATTACAATGTCACAAGTTCCAAATACATATCAGAAATCTCGGGTATTACATCTAATAAGTAAATCTCATTAAAAATAAGTAACAATTAAACTATACAATCACAAAGGGCATGTTCTATTCGGCAAAATTCAACTGAACTGAAAAAAACTAAATTAAATCGAATCAATCGAATCAATCAATTGAATCAAAAATCGAATCGAATCGAATCAATTGAATCAAAATCGAATCGAATCAAAGTAATCGATAATTTAAAAATGAGTAATATAATAACAATGTAAATGATATTATTATTATTAATAGAAATACTAAATGATTATAAATAATAAGCTAATATAATAATACCTATTACAATAGAAATATTTTAAAAAATATATTATTAATTTTGATAAATAGTATGAGGAGATGAATACTTGTTGATAAATATATTATTATTTTATTTCACTTTTTAGTTTACCTCTTATTCTTTATTAATTATTTTTCCCCTTCTGTATTTATGTGGCTAGGGGTGGGCATTCGAGTCGGGTAGTTTGGGTACCCAATTGGATACCCGAAAAAATTTGAGTACGGAATCGGATACCCGAAAAAGTTTGGGTTCGAAATTCGAGTATTCCACTTTGAACTTCAGTTACCCGATTATTTTTATATAAAGTTGTAAGAATTATTAGGGCATTGAATTCTTTAGATTTTAAAAGAAATATATAATAAAAGTGTTTTCAATGAAATGATATATATATATATATTGTGTGTATATATATATATTATATATAATGATGGTATTAACAATCTGAATTGATGATAAGCACTAAATATATATCATTTTTGTAAAATTAATGTTATGAAAAGTTATTTACGAATTCATCTATATGATTTTATTTAATTTCTATCTTATCACTAATAGAAATTAAAAAATATATATGTGTGTCAAATTAATTTCAACATACTTGAGAAATTTAATTTTTATTATTAAATTATTTTAAAAAGTACAAGAAAAAGGTAGTGTAGCATAATATGGAAATAATATATAAACCTGCCTATGGTTGGCCAATCCATGGTAGGTATATATATATATATATATATATATATATATATATATATATATATATATATATTTAGAAATCTAATAATAGGATTTTTAAATAAAAATGGAAAGATATTTTCTAAGAATTAAATAAAGTTATATAAGGTGGAACAATAATATATAATTCTAATAATTATGGAAGAAAATAACGGAAAAATAATATGGACACATATATTACTATAATTTCTCAAATTCTTTAAAATCTTTTTAGTTATATTAATAAATAATAAATCAATCATTAGATAATAATATATATATATACACACACACACACACACATATATATATACATATATATATATATATATATATAAATATATATATATATATATCGTCTAATTATTTATATATATGTGTGCATATTGTTTGTTCACGTCTTCTCGATGCTCTGCAATCTTCAGCCTTGGCCTTTCAATCAACAAATTGCGACGCGTGACGACATCTTCAAGGTACACAGTGACTTACTTTTCTTGACTTGTGTTTGAAAATTTTTTGGGTAGAAGATGTAATATCCGCAATTTCGATTTCTGGTAATTTCTTTTTTTTTTTTCGGCGGGAGTCCATTTTGACGACTCGCTCATGACCATTTTGTCATTTCGAGATGATTAATTCTGCACTTTTTGTCATTCGAGTTCATTTCGGCGTTGTTTTGTTGAGTTCCGTGCTACGTAGCGACTTTTCCGCACTTGAGTTCGATTCTTGCGAATCTCGTCCGAAACTGTTGTTCGAGTTTCTCGTAAGTTCATTTAATGTTATTATTCATGTTGCGAGCTTTGGTTTGATGTTTCGATCGTGTATCGTGTATTTCGGACGTTTTGGGCCGTTTTCGTAATTTCCCAAAGTTTGGGGTAATTACTTCTGTTGTCGAATTCTGACACTTCGGGTGTTCGGAATCGTGTGTTCTCTTAGCTCTTAGATTCGTCTTTGCGAGTACTTCGTAACCGTATCTTCGGTTTATATTCAAGTTTGGGTTTCGGGGTTGTCCGGGCCGTCGGAGTGGCCACGACCGAGTCACGGCCGGAGCAGGGTCTGGCCTGGCCGAGTTACGGCCGTAAGGTGCCGGTTACTGCCGTACGTGCTCGGCAGACATGGCTGGACGAATGCTAGTTACGGCCGTAAGGGCTGTCAGTTACGGCCGTACGGGTGCCAGGCAGTGTTCGGATGAATGCCGGTTACGGCCGTAAGGACTTGCCGGGTACCGCCGTAAGTGCCGAGTTACGGCCGTAAGGCCCTGTCGGTTACGGCCGTAAGGGATCGGCAGGCGCTGTGCGGATTTTGACGAATGCCGGTTATGGCTGTAAGGCCCTTCCGGTTACGGCTGTAACCCTGGCGGCCATATATAGGCTGGGCTCGGCCAGACCTTCATTTTTCACCCTTTTTCTCATTTCTTGCGACGGCTGGCGATGGGGGTTTAGGAACTTGAGTTCTTGGTCGGTTCTAATCAATTCCAAGACGTTTTGGAAGATTATTGTTGATTATATCATCATCCAATCCGTGTTCTTCGTCCGAATCAAGGTATTTTGGCTTGAACCCTTGTTTTTGAAGATTTTGGGGATTTATCTTTTCATTTCGATTCCAATCCATTTTTGATCATTTAATTGTTGCAAAAACGTTGTTTTGAACATGTTCTACGGATTGGATACTCATATCTTTGATTCGTTCGACTCGAAGGGCGATTTCTTTGTTCTTGGAGGGTCTTGAACATTTAATGTTCGATTAAATGTTCGAATGAGTTCCCTTCGATAGTTTGTTGGGATTTCCGTGTTTTTGGCCTTGATTCTCGTCGTAACCATGTGTTATTGTTCCTTCCGGAGGTTTATAGGTGTTCGAGGATTCCGATATTGAATCCCATTTGGTGATTGATTATTCGTGGGGTGTTATTCTCGTTACGGCTGGGAATTTTCAACCCGAAACCCGTGGAACCGGTCGGAACCGGACCGAAATTTTCGGTTCGGTTCGGTTCCTGATGTATAAAAATAACTGTTTTTTTGGAACCGAACCCGAAATTACAAATTCGGTTCGGGTTCGGGTATAATGAAAAAATAATTGAAAAACCCGAATTTACCTATATTTACTTTTTTAAGATAATTTTTTTATTATTAATTGCTTAATTTACAGTAAATAAAGGAGGAAAACCCTAAAGCTAAAACTACCGCACAGACACGATCGGGAGAGAAGAAACAAACCCTTCACAGCGCGAAAACTCAACCCAGATCTGCCTTGGATTCTCTTCTAAAACCCGTTGATTCCATTAATCTTCCTTATAATACATGGTATTTCGGACTTCACTCCTAGAGACGAAAACCGAAGACGCTCCTTTGTTGTTCTGTCACCATTGCGGAGCCGTCAGCAAGCTTTGCCGGTCGCTAGTCACTCAACCCGTCACCGACGCTCCTGTTTCATCTTCAAGACTTCAAGGTATAAAACTATAACTCTGAGTCCCTCACTCTTTGTACATTGTTAGGTCTATAGTTCTGTAATTTGGTTATTTGAGTTGAACAATTTCTTTGCTTTGTTGAGTTTATTCTACCTGTTGAAATTTGATTGAATTCGAAAGTGAACAACAACTGGTAGTAGCAGACTTGATTTTTGTATGGAATTATGGAACCAAATATTATTGGTATTACTGTATAGTATACCTATATAGAATTAATTTGAATGTTGGTTTGATTTGATACCTATATTTAACTGTTGAAGTATTGGGTATTTTGTGGACTAACAGACTTTACAGCTTTCTACAATTTTACATTCCAGAAATGTTGAGACTTGAGCGGACCTTATGTAGCAATAGAAGAACAGTACTAGAATCTTGGTAAAAGTTAAACATTTTATGGCTATAACTTTGCAGAGCCTCGAGAATGCTGTTATAATTGAAATTGTGTGTTGAATCTCTTGAGGGTTTCAGCTTTGAATATGTGGGCTTCAGTTGTCTCCTGGGATTTAACAACTTCTATTGATGGCATTCTGACTGGTGGAAATGATCTGATTTCTAAGCCAATCATTATTTTGTGTATGATGAGCAGATTGCTATATCTGCTTCATGCTTCAGAAAGGTGAAATGGTGTAAGAAACTGCTATGGACTATGTGTATATACAATGTTGTACCTCCCAAGCCTTGGTTAGTGAAGACTTTATGTCAACTATTGCATAGATTTGTATTTGTCAACTTTTGTGAGTGTTGTACATTGTGACACGTTTGTTGTTCCTTCATTTATTCTACATTTATTCTGAGGCTTTGATATTGTTTTACCTCGCTGAGATTTTCAAGTACCCTTGCTCAAAATAATCAGAGATCATTGGTCTAATGTGATGATAATCACATATTACTATATTGGGATTGGAATTTGATTAGACTTCACATTTTACAAGTTGATTTTGTGCCTTCTTTAAACTCTTTTGGTTTTGAAATATAAATTGTGCTAAGCGTCGACTTCTCTAAATTGTGATTTTAGGTGAAATATGAGTTCCCCTGAATCTGGTTCTGGCTCATTGAAGTCCAATTCAAGTCACACTGACTCCACCAATCCAGGAGCTGTTGTAGTTCAGCAATTTGGGGATGAAGTTAATCCGGAAACTACTGCTGCAACTGCTCAATATGTGAAGGGGAAGAGAAAAATAAAAGTTGAACCATTTTTTTTGGGCAGATTGAAGATTGAAACTTTGAAACCTTGAGATGTTGAGAAAGGAAGAAGATTCAAGATTTAAGATTATGTTCAACTATTTTTTATCTTTTGAGTCTAGTTGATACCTTTTGTGTGATTGAATCAACTTTATTATTGTATTTTGTTCAACTGGACTGTTGAATTGTCAGCTTGTTGTTTAGAACTTTAAATTGGACGCTTTCTTTTAAAAGGAACTTTAGTACTTAAGATAGTATATTTTCATTATAGATATTCGTATAATTGTGTTTTTTGATTTAAACCGGTGAAAAAAAGCATATAAACATAAAAAAACAAAACCGAAATATTGCCGGAACCGAACCGAAAATCTCGGTTCGGGTTGTGTTCGGTTCCAATAAAAAAAACATGGAACCGAACCCGAAATACACAATTCGGTTCGGGTTCGGTTCCTGACAAAAAAAATCAGAACCGAAAATTCCCAGCCCTAATTCTCGTAGTAGTTGCGGTGCTATCGCGTTCTTGATAGTGTTCGAGAGTTCGAGGCTGTTCGACTGTATTTCATCCGTCGTCTTGTTGCGACCGTGGTTTCAAGGCAAGTACCTTGTCCATACAATTCTTGTTTTGTGGATACGATGATTGGTGAATGCTTTAGTATGTTGTTTAATTGTTTGAGATGAACTTTTAAAAGATTTGATTTAGCCTCGTTAAAGGCTCACTTTCAAAACGCGTGTGTTTTGTAAATTGTGTGGGTTGTAAGTGACTACGTGAATCCTTTGGATATGTTTGGTGTTGATGTTGCGCTTGATAATGCGTGTGTACGTATATTGCTTCTTTCCGCCGCGTTATGGTTGACGTGGTGTTTTGCTAAGTGTTTGATGCCTCTGGGTGAATTGTCTGGATATCCTTGGTGTGATATGTTATTTGTACATGATTGCTTCGCTCACCTCGGGAGGGTCCGATGGGGCCACAGAGGGAGTCCAATGGGAGAGCCCTGGATTCACGAGTGGTAAATGTATTTTACTCACCTTGGGTAGGTTCGACGGGGCCTCGAAGGGAGTCCAATGGGAGAGCCCTGGATCCACGAGTAAAAACTTCACGAGTGGTGTGTATGTTTGGTGAATGTATTTGCTCACCTCGGGAGGGTTCGACGGGGCCACGGAGGGAGTCCAATGGGAGAGCCCTAGATTCACGAGTAAAACTTCATGAGTTGGTATTGATTTTATGTCCGTCGAGGACACGTGACGTGGGTTTTAACCCTGTGAATTTGTTGTTGGTTTTCTATTTGCGATAACAAAACCTTTGGGCTGTGACCTTGTTTATTTTTGGAAAGAGAAGGATTTGATAATCCTAAGTTGTTTTCTATTAAAACTCTCGATGGCATTTTAAATCATTTTATAAATTGTCTCCCTTGACTTGGGATTTTTCGATTTTGGAAAGCTTCACCTAAACTCTTGCCTCGGGAAGTACTTTTCGTTGCGTTTGGATTTTTGAGGATTCCTGATTATTGTTATTCATGGAAATGTGAATTGTATGGCTCGTATTTTGCATTTTGTTCTTGCACTAGCAAAACAGTGGAGTTCTGCTAACCCCCGAGGTAGATGTCTGTTTTTGCATTCAAGTTTGGGAGCATAACACAGGGTCGGCACGAAGGATGATGAAAGATGATCGATACTAATCACATGAGGACCCGTACATTGTTGTATTGGTTCAGTTGTATTTTATTTCCGCTGCAGTATTTCTCTCCACGTTTTATGGGAGTATTTTGTATTTGACCCCTGCGCGGGCATGTATTGCGATTGAGTTGTATGTTTTTATTAAAAGACCAAATCGGTCTACTGAGTCGTTTTAGCCTTAAAGGCATTATTTAGATATTCGATGTTGTTACCAGCCTGGTACATCCTTGAGGAGAGGGTCTACGGCGTGTAATATCCCTGAGCGGATTGGGGGTGTTACATAAATGGTATCAGAGCTTAGGTTGTGGAAACCTAGGCTGTCGGGTTTAGTGGTGTCTGTTGAGTTTTGTCTCGTCGGATTTTGTCTGACTGAGTCGTGTCGCGACGCGTCGTTTGAGTCTGTTGGTCGTGATTAGTATCATGGAGCGATCATCATCTTCGTGCGACCTGTAGATGTAAGTCTCCCTTCTTTGTGTTGTGCCTAGTGTGACATGAGCTGCTTGTATGATTATATCGTAGATTGATGGGATCCTCCTATGGATTTTTATTTCGTGATATGTGGTTATTTGACTCTCATATTTTGTTTATATGAGGAGTGTTGTCGCTGGTTATGTACTCTTGACTGTTGGTTTCGACCGCTGCATGTATATTTCAAGCTGATTTGTTCGTTGCAAGCGTTTTCGTGAAACCTTGTGCTCAATATATTATGGGAATGTTTATGGGTGCGATTTACTGAGTCTGTAAGGGCTTCGGATAGACCAGTGGTTTAGCCCCGGTCCTAAGCAAGTTTGAACTGCGATGTGACTGTCTGTTTTTCGGTAAAAGAGATGTATTGTCTTGATTTTCTACGATTCGATGCGTATAATATAATATGTTTAAACGAATATTGTTACATGAGCATTTTTGGGCATTCTAGCCCATTGAATTATTTTTGAAAACCTTGAGTATCTTAGAAAATAAATTTCGAGACGTACTTTTAAAATGAATTATTTTCTCGTGGTACTTCCAAGGTGCCACAATATGTTTCAAAATTCTTCTACCTCGAGGACCAAAATGTTTTGAGATATTTTCAATGATTTAGAAACACTTTTGCTTAGGCCCGAGGGTCGAATATTTCCGAAAGTTTTTCACGAAAAGAAAGTGTCCTCATGTTTATCAAATGCGAAATGGTTTTCCAAAGTCTCGATAACGATGTTTCACGTTTGTACTTTTTGAAAGGTGATACTCAAGATCAATCGGTGTTTCCAAAATTATTTTCAAAAGGTGGTTTTCATTTTTTTTAAAAACCTATCAATTCCCGTTTGCGGTTTGGGAATGTATGTATGATGTTTGCTTTGTCGTTATGATGTTAACTTCCGAATATGATCAAATTGGTGGCATGAACGTTGAGGCGTTGCCACGTATTTATAGTACTAGCCCTCTGTGAGAGGCGTGAACTGGTATTTACTATTTGTCGCCTCGTTGTGATTTGCGTGTTGTCGCACGAGTGTGAGCTATTGAAGCTTGGGTTTGTACGTTTGAGTACATGTGTGATTGTTTCATGATGTTTGTAATTATGTGCTGGTTATAGTTCGGGCCGTTGAGGTCGACGAACGATACCGTCGTTGCTGTGATGTTTGTGTGTGTGTATTACCTTAAGATGGTAATCGTTGTATATGATATGTGTTATGATTCATTGTTGTGTTGAGTTGGCATCTCCTCTATGTTGTTTTGTGACGTTATGCCCCATTGTATCTAGCATTTGTATATTACGTATGCCGAACCGAGGTGTTTCAACTGTGGTGTGACGGGGGCATGCACGTACCAATTGTCCTTCTCGTCAGTAACGCATTTCAAGTGTGGACCCGAGAGACACATGATCCAGTTTTTCGAGTTGGGTTCTGAGTCTTTCGGGGCACGAACTTCAGTACAGATATCAGGATCGGCTCTAAGAGGCCCATGGGAAATGTTTCCGTCAGCTGCTTTTGTGTTGTTGCCTTGTTTCCATTATTGTGAGTTGCGGGGATGACCTTCTTTTATAAGAGGTCGAATGTAATACCCGTATTGTTTTTGGACTTCTGCATTTCCTCTTTCTCAAGTCTATCGACTCGCTCGTGTTTGTTGATACTTTCTGAACTTGTTCTGCATTTCGGTTTCATCGTTCGAACGAGCTGTGATCTTGTTTTGGGTCGATCTGGTTATCGCTGTGAATTTTCAGAGTTCGGTTCGATTCTTGTGAACCTTGTCCGGAAGTAACATCTTTTGGTTCTACTAGTGCCTTTTATTCAAAGTGGATCAGATTTTGAACTTCTGTATTTTCGACTCTGTCGACTCGTTTATGTTCGTTGACATTTTCTGAGCTTGTCCTGCCCCTTGCTTTTGTTGATCGAACGAGTGTGGTATTGTTTCGGAATAACTCGTTTGCCGTTGTGACTTTTCAATTGCTATTCGCTTTCCTGTGGATCTTATGTGAATGCACATCTTGTTGTTTTCACCGGATCATATATTGTCTCGAGTCGAGATGTGAACCTTGGAGGAGTTGTTTGAATTTTATTGTTCTTCGTGATTCGAACATGATTGTTCGATTTTTGTTGTCTCGATCATTGTGGTTCGATCGTTTGACTGTTCGGTTTTTGTTGATCTCATTTCGTGATTGTTGAACGTCCAGACTCCTTCGTAACTCCCTTAAGTTCGGGAAATTAGTCTCGTTTTCGATCTTCCAACCCTTGGGCGGTGGAATTCCGTATTTGTTCAGCGATTGGCTCGCGTTTTGATTGGTGTACCGTTGGGTTGGTCAATCGTATTGATTTTCATTCGTTGTGTTCTGTGATTGTTCGGATAATCGACTTGATTATATTATCTGTTTGATGACACTTGTCACTTGTTGGTTTTATTATGTCTCTACCGGTGGCGTTGTGTTGGTCGTCGTGGAGCGTGTTTTCACACGGTATATTCCTTTGCATTGCTTGTAACATTTCGCCGTTGGGCGTAAGTTACGCGTTTCTTGTGTATCTCGCTGAGTTTTTCTTGTGGGATATTGCATCTCCCTACTTATTTTAAGTTTCGGGATGAAACTTCTTTTAAGGAGGGTAGTATGTAATATCTGCAATTTTGATTTCCGGTAATTTCTTTTTTTTTCGGCGGGAGTCCGTTTTGACGACTCGCTCATGACCATTTTGTCATTTCGAGAATGATTAATTTTTCACTTTTTGTCATCCAAATTCGTTTCGGTGTTGTTTTGTTGAGTTCCGTGTTTCGTAGCGACTTTTCCGCACTTGAGTTCGATTCTTGCGAATCTCATCCGAAACTGTTGTTTCGAGTTTCTCGTAAGTTCATTTAATGTTATTATTCATGTTGTGAGCTTTGGTTTGGTGTTTCGATCGTGTATCATGTATTTCGGATGTTTTGGGCCATTTTCGTAATTTCCCAAATTTGTGGTAATTACTTCCGTTGTCGAATTCCGACACTTCGGGTGGTCGGAATCGTGTGTTCTCTTAGATCTTAGATTCGTCTTTGCGAGTACTTCGTAACCGTATCTTCAGTTTATATTCAGGTGTAATATCCGCATTTTTCTTTCCCCTTGTATTTTCCTTTTCGGTGTATTTCTCGGTCGTAGTGACCCTCATGTACCTTACAGTGTATCCTTCCCGTCATCTATTGATCTGAGACTCGTTATTGTTGTGCGGAACCGCTGTTTCGGGTTGCCGTGGATCCATTCTATGTTTCGATGCGTCTTGAGATGTTCCGTTTAACGTTTCGTTCATATTCCAGTGTTTTGGACCGTTTATATCTCGTACCTAGCGCACGCTATATTTTCTGCATAGCTCACGCTAGGGGTCACATAGTAGCACACGCTACGACTGTTACGTAGCGCGCGCTAGAGGGCAAGCCCTGGGAGTGGCAGTGCTGATTCCAGTCCTCTGGACTGGTGGATTAGCGTACGCTACGTAGCCCAGCGCACGCTAATGTTGGGAGTTAGCGCACGCTGAGACGCCCGGTAGCGTGCGCTAGTGTGGATGTCGATCTTGGGCGGTTGCCACCGACGTTGCGATGCCCGTGTAGCGCACGCTATTGGTCGATAGCGCGCGCTACCGATACACTTTAGCGCACGCTATGTTTGGTCGATAGCGCGCGCTAACCGGATCAGGTGTTTACTGACAGTTGCTTCTGGACTCGGCTGATGTCCAGGTAGCGCACGCTATTGGTCGATAGCGCGCGCTACCGATAGGTTATTAGCGCACGCTACATTTGGAGTAGCGCACGCTAACGGCCAGAAGTCTGGCTACTGGACTGGACACTAACTGTTTGGTCTGTATTTTTATCCCGTTAGCGCACGCTAACCTTGAGGATTAGCGCACGCTAACACTCCCTGGCTATATAAACCAGGGAGTTGACCGAGATGAGCGTATTATTTCCATTTCCTCCTCCTTTCCGCAGATGTGGCGATTTCGGGCGATTCTTGGCGATTTCTTCCTCCAATCATCTCATCCAACAGCTTCCCTGAGTTCTTGGTGTATTATATCAACATCAACATGAATCTTTCATCCTAATCCAAGGTAAATCTCTTAGAACCCTACTTTTGGGCGATTTGGGGGTTTTGGGATTTTCTTCCGATCCGTTCCGTTTTGTTGGTGGATTCATGATGAATATGATTAATCTTGTTGGTATAATTAGTTTTCCTACGGATTCATGGTATATTTTCATGGTTTTGCGAAATCGAGAGGGTTTGGTTGTGGTCCGCCCTCGTTGTTATTTTTGTACGAATATACATGAATCGTAGGCAGGTTTTCGGGTGTATTCCATTTCCGTAATCGTTTAGGAGTGGTTGTGATTGTGTTATTCGAATCGTTAGGTTCATTCGTCGGTTCCTCACGGTCGTGCTTGATTCTTCCGTTCCGTTCATATCACCGTCTATTAATCGAGGCAAGTACCCTTATGAACTTACGATCTTAACTTAGTAGTATTGCATGAGAATTGTGTGTGTGTGTGTGTGTATGCTCACTCTGGGTTAGACTCGACAGGTTCTCGGTAGGGGTCCACGGAGGGGTGGATCCGCGAGCTTTCTTTTAACCACTATGGGTTAGATCCGACGGGGTCTCGGTAGGGGTCCACGGAGGGGTGGATCCACGGTTAATTGTGGTGCATTTTTACAAATGTGATTTGATTATGGCATTTCCGGAAATGAGTGTTTTGGAACTATGTTTTCTTGATTGCATGTATTTACTATATATGTAAGATGTAAGTCGTTCATTTGGTTACTTGTACTAGCGTAATTGCTAACCCCTCTGGGGACCCGTTTTGGGGAAATTCGTTTTATGAATTTCAGGTCAGGTTCATCGAGACGATGGGCTACTGACCAAGATTACGGATGATGGTCGTGCGTGATGATTGTGCACGAGTGACGTCTTAGTGTCTTTTATCTTTTCATCTTTTGTGGTCTTTGAACTAATAGTAGTACTCGAGTACTTAAGAGTTCTTGTTCGTCCGAATTGTATTGTTGCCTATTATGTTTGTGTTGGATGATGATGTTATGTTTGACCGGTTGAACCGGTGGATTATTCTTTTGCGTCTTTATGACGTGGTGTTATTTTGTCGCTTCGTGAGTCGATGAGTATGATCTGTTCACTGGTGGGTCCCATATAGGGATTCACGGCACTGTAATATACCTCGAATATCTTGAGGGTGTTACAGAAAATGGTATCAGAGCTCTAGGTTTATGGATACCTAGGCTTGTCGGTTTATTGGGTCTTGTGGTGTTTTGTTTTGCACATCATCGTCACGCTGCCATGATTCCGGTACTACCAGTGTCCGTAAGTTTCCCTTCCTCTGTTCCTTATTTCCTTGTATCGTACCTTTGATTCTCGACTTGTGATTGTTCTTTTCTTGTACTTACCATCGTATGGCTTTTGCTACTTATTTAACATCAGTATGGATGCTGGAAGAGGCCGTGGTCGTGGACGTGGTCGTGGACGCGGCCGAGGACGTAGGGCAGCCGGTGGGGCGGCCACGTCGCAGTCTTCGGGAGCCGGCAGTACTGGCGACCGTCATAGCCATGCTTCTTCTCAGGAGCGTGCCGACCTTGGTATTGCGGCCGTTATGCAGCAAATGGTGAACCAAATGGCGGCGATAGCTCAGGCGGTTCAGAACCCGGATCAGGCCCACGCTAATCGGGGCGGAGCGGATCGTTGGCTCCAAGATGTTATCAAGATGCATCCTCCTCAGTTTTCGGGAGCTTCAGACCCGATTGGCTGGGAAGGGTGGATCAAGGAGATATCTAAGGTCTTCGTTGCCACTAACTGTCTCGAGGACCGTAAAGTCCCTATTGCTCAATACTTTCTCGCAGGGGACGCTACGGACTGGTGGGAGGCCGTTGGGCCCAAAGATCATGCTGCTTCGTGGGCTGAGTTTCAAGAATCGATGGAGACTGAATATTGCCCGTGGCGATCGATGTGGCTCGGGTACATGCTTTTTATGATGCTCAACCGCGGGATATCCCCGTATCTCAAGCTATTGCTGATTTTAACAAGGAGTTGGGTTATGTGAAGACCCAAGTTGTCGAGGAGAGCGACAAAATTTTCCATTTCTCCAGACGGATGAAGTTGTCGATTCGGGACTATATGTCGGGGCTCGTCTGTACTACCTTGAAGGATTATCAGAGTAGGGCCCTTGCTTACGATATGTCTGTGACGGCGAGTAAGGCGGCCCGCGAGAGCAAGAAGCAGAAGTCCGCCGGGAATTTTTCGGGCCACAAATGTGGGGGTCAGCAGAAATTCCAGTCTGCTAATTTTTCTGCCGGTGGTGGCCCAGCTCGATCTACTGGGTTTCCCCGTAGGGCTGCCAGTGCCCCTTCTCGGGAAGTGAAGTGTTTTAACTGTGGCCATCCAGGCCACATCAGTCGTAATTGTCCGAGTCCTTTGTTGACATGTAATCAGTGTGGCCAACCGGGCCACAAGGTGGGTGCCCGGACTTCCATTCCAGCGCCTAGGGAACCGAGTGTGAATCAAGGATCGTTTGCTTTTCAGTCCCCACCGAGTGCCAGTCGAGGGAGAGGTCGGGGTCAGACCGCCAGAGGGGGAACTTCTAGTGTCGGCTTCGCCCATCCGCGGGTTTATGAGATGCGGAAAGCCGATGACCCAGCAGCTACTGTGGCGACAGGTACCGTTCATATTCTTTCTCATCCTGTCAGTGTGCTTTTCGATTCCGGTGCTACGCATTCGTTCATATCTTGGGATTGTGTGCGCCGTTTGAGTCTCGACTGTTTGATTCCTTGTGAACCCTTCATCGTTAAGCTTCCTAGCGGTGATAGGATCGTTGGCGATCAGGAGGTTCGAGACTGTTCTGTGCTTATTTGTGAGAAGACTTGGCCCTCTAATCTTATTGTTGTGGGTATCAAGGGTGAAGATTTGATTCTTGGGAATGATTGGCTCGAGCGGCATGGTGCGATCATGAACTACCGCACGAGAATCATCACTATGTTAGCCGAGGACAGCACCGAGCACTCTTTCGTGGGGCGAAAGAGGGGAAACCAGAAGTTCGTTATTAATGCCTTGAAGGCAATGAGACTCCTACGAAAGGGGTGTACTGGTTATTGGTGCTATGCCTTGAAGGCAGAGAGTAGTGGAGTTGAGCTGTCTTCGATTCCAATCGTTAATGAATTTCCTAATGTATTTCCTGACGAGTTACCGGGATTGCCACCGGATTGTGAGGTCGAGTTTGCTATAGAGTTAGAGCCGGGCGCGGCTCCTATTTCGAAGGCACCGTATCGTATGGCACCATCAGAGATGTCCGAGTTGAAGAAGCAGTTGAGTGAGCTTCTTGAGTCGGGGTATGTTCGACCGAGCGCCTCGCCATGGGGCGCACCGGTCCTGTTTGTGTGGAAGAAGGATGGTTCACTACGTTTGTGTATCGACTATCGCGAACTAAATAAGGTGACCACCAAGAACAAGTATCCTTTGCCGAGAATTGATGACTTGTTCGATCAGTTGCAGGGAGCTGCGGTGTTCTCGAAAATTGATTTGAAATCGGGGTACTATCAGCTCTGGGTGAGAGAGTCCGATGTGCAGCTTGACTTTTCGGACGAGATACGGACATTATGAGTTCGTAGTTATGCCTTTCGGGTTAACTAATGCGCCGGCGGTGTTCATGCAGTTGATGAACAAAATCTTTATCGAGTATTTGGATAAGTGTGTCGTCGTCTTCATTGACGATATTCTTATTTATTCGAGGAATGAGGAAGAGCATGCCCATCATTTGCGGGTAGTATTAGACATTTTGAGGACCGAGCAACTCTATGCAAAGTTCTCGAAATGTGAGTTGGTGAAGGAAGTGATGTTTTTAGGTCACGTGATTTCGGTAGGGGTTCGTGTGGATCCGCAGAAGATTGAGGCAGTGTTGGATTGGGCACCGCCCAAGAATGTGAAGGAGCTCCGTGGTTTCTTGGGTTTAGCTGGCTACTATCGTAGGTTCGTCGAGGGTTTCTCGAAACTAGCTCGACCACTTACGCCGTTGCTCCAGAAATCCGAGAAGTTCGTCTGGAATGACGAGAGGCAGTCGAGTTTTGAGGAACTGAAGAGACGTTTGACTTCAGCCCCGATTTTGGCGTTGCCATGTGGCAACGAGGGTTTTACCGTTTATGGCGATGCTTCGGGTCAGGGTCTTGGGTGCGTATTGATGCAGCACGGCAAGACCATTGCCTATGCGTCGAGACAGTTGAGGCCGTATGAGCTGAACTACCCTACTCATGATTTGGAGTTAGCGGCAGTCGTTTTTGCGCTAAAGATTTGGCGTCACTATCTTTTCGGCTCTGCATGTCAGATTTTTACCGATCATAAAAGTCTGAAATACATATTTACTCAGTGGGAGTTGAATATGAGGCCGAGGAGGTGGTTAGAGCTGATTAAGGATTATGACCTCGAAATCCTTTATCATCCGGGCAAGGCGAACGTCGTGGCTGACGCCTTGAGTCGGAAACCGGTGGCGTTGCGAATGCTTGAGATCCTTACATCTCAGTCTGAGCTTCGGAGGGCTTTGATCGAGTTAGATGTTGAGGTTTTGTTGCACAGGAGTCGGGCAACTTTGTGCTTTAGAGATTTCGTCATCTTTGATCGATGAAATTAAGCTGAAGCAGTTAGAGGATCCGATGATTACTCAAATCCGAGAGAACGTTCTTAAGGGAAAGTCTCCTCGGTTTGTGATTCACGAGGATGGTATTTTGAGATTCCAGAGTCGGCTTTGTGTGCCGAACGACTCAGAGTTGAGACAGAGTATTTTGCGGGAGGCCCATGCTACACCTTACTCCGTTCATCCTGGTTCGAGTAAGATGTACAAGGACTTGAGAAGGAATTTCTGGTGGAATGATATGAAGGAGGAGGTCGCACAGTTTGTAGCGAGATGTTTGACTTGTCAGCAGGTCAAAATCGAGCATCGACCACCGGTTATTGCAGTCACTTCCCGTTCCGGAATGGAAATGGGAAGATATATCGATGGATTTCGTTACGAGTTTGCCGAGATCGAGGTCGGGCATGAATATGGTCTGGGTGATTGTAGATTGTCTGACTAAGTCGGCACACTTTCTGGGCGTCAAGGACACTTGTGGCCCGGAGAAGTTAGCCCGTGTGTTTATCGCGCAGATTGTGAGGCTTCACGGTACTCCAAAGTCTATTGTTTCGGATCGTGATGGCCGTTTCGTATCGCACTTTTGGCAGGCGGTGCATAAGGCGTTGGGTACCCGTTTGCATTTGAGTACCTCTTTTCATCCCCAGTCAGATGGACAGTCGGAACGCACTATCCAGACATTCGAGGATATATTGCGTGCTTGTGCCCTAGATTGGAGTAGCGATTGGGAGGAACATTTGCCATTGATCGAATTCACGTACAACAACAGTTGGCACGCGTCGATTCGGATGGCACCGTATGAGGCACTTTATGGGCGGCGATGTCGATCACCAATTTGTTGGAATAAGACGTCCGATTTAGTCGGGACCGAGCCGGATGTCGTTTTAGAGACGAGGCGAAAGATAATTCGAGAACGGATGTTGACTGCCCAGAGTCGACAGAAGTCGTATGCCGACGTCCGTCGCCGACCTTTGGAATTCGAGGTGGGAGACCACATTTTGCTAAAGGTGTCGCCGACGAAGGGAGTTTTTCGTTTCGGGAAGAAGGGGAAGTTGAGTCCGAGATTTATTGGACCCTTTGAGATTCTCGAGCGAGTCGGTGAGTTGGCCTACCGTTTGGCGTTACCTCCAGCCTTGAGTCATGTTCATAGCATTTTTCATGTTTCCCAGTTGAGGAAATATGTCCCGGATCCTAGTCACGTCATCGATTATGGTGAGATTGATGTCGCCGAGGATATTACTTTCGAAGAGCGTCCCTTGAAGATTTTGGAACATCGTGAGAAACGACTGAGGCATAAGACTATACCTTTGGTCAAGGTGCAGTGGTCGAGACACGGTGTCGAGGAGGCAACTTCGGAAACCGAGGATAGCATGCGTGCTAGGTACCCTGAGTTGTTTGTTTCTTAAATTTTGGGACGAAACTTGTTTTTAGAGGGGTAGAATGTAATATCCGCATTTTTCTTTCCCCTTGTATTTTCCTTTTCGGTGTATTTCTCGGTCGTAGTGACCCTCATGTACCTTACAGTGTATCCTTCCCGTCATCTATTGATCTGAGACTCGTTATTGTTGTGCGGAACCGCTGTTTCGGGTTGCCGTGGATCCATTCTATGTTTCGATGCGTCTTGAGATGTTCCGTTTAACGTTTCGTTCATATTCCGGTGTTTTGGACCGTTTATATCTCGTACCTAGCGCACGCTATATTTTCTGCATAGCGCACGCTAGGGGTCACATAGTAGCGCACGCTATGACTGTTACGTAGCGCGCGCTAGAGGGCAAGCCCTGGGAGTGGCAGTGCTGATTCCAGTCCTCTGGACTGGTGGATTAGCGTACGCTACGTAGCCCAGCGCACGCTAATGTTGGGAGTTAGCGCACGCTGAGACGCCCGGTAGCGTGCGCTAGTGTGGATGTCCAGTACTAGATAGTTTGCCACTGGACGCTACTGATGCCCAGGTAGCGCACGCTATTGGTCGATAGCGCGCGCTACCGATACACTTTAGCGCACGCTATGTTTGGTCGATAGCGCGCGCTAACCGGATCAGGTGTTTACTGACAGTTGCTTCTGGACTCGGCTGATGTCCAGGTAGCGCACGCTATTGGTCGATAGCGCGCGCTACCGATAGGTTATTAGCGCACGCTACATTTGGAGTAGCGCACGCTAACGGCCAGAAGTCTGGCTATTGGACTGGACACTAACTGTTTGGTCTGTATTTTTATCCCGTTAGCGCACGCTAACCTTGAGGATTAGCGCGCGCTAACACTCCCTGGCTATATAAACCAGGGAGTTGACGGAGATGAGCGTATTATTTCCATTTCCTCCTCCTTTCCGCGGCTGTGGCGATTACAGGCGATTCTTGGCGATTTCTTCCTCCAATCATCTCATCCAATATCTTCCCTAAGTTCTTGGTGTATTATATCAACATCAACACGAATCTTTCATCCTAATCCAAGGTAAATCTCTTAGAACCCTACTTTTGGGCGATTTGGGGGTTTTGGGATTTTCTTCCGATCCGTTCCGTTTTGTTGGTGGATTCATGATGAATATGATTAATCTTGTTGGTATAATTAGTTTTCCTACGGATTCATGGTATATTTTCATGGTTTTGCGAAATCGAGAGGGTTTGGTTGTGGTCCGCCCTCGTTGTTATTTTTGTACGAATATACATGAATCGTAGGCGGGTTTTCGGGTGTATTCCATTTCCGTAATCGTTTAGGAGTGGTTGTGATTGTGTTATTCGAATCGTTAGGTTCATTCGTCGGTTCCTCGCGGTCATGCTTGATTCTTCCGTTCCGTTCATGTCACCGTCTATTAATCGAGGCAAGTACCCTTATGAACTTACGATCTTAATGTAGTAGTATTGCATGAGAATTGTGTGTGTGTGTATGCTCACTATGGGTTAGACTCGACAGGGTCTCGGTAGGGGTCCACGGAGGGGTGGATCCGCGAGCTTGCTTTTAACCACTATGGGTTAGATCCGACGGGGACTCGGTAGGGGTCCACGGAGGGGTGGATCCACGGTTAATTGGGTGCATTTTTACAAATGTGATTTGATTATGGCATTTCCGGAAATGAGTGTTTAGGAACTATGTTTTCTTGATTGCATGTATTTACTATATATGTAAGTAGTAAGTCGTTCATTTGGTTACTTGTACTAGCGTAATTGCTAACCCCTCTGGGGACCCGTTTTGGGGAAATTCGTTTTATGAATTTCAGGTCAGGTTCATCGAGACGAGCGGCACTGACCAAGATTACGGATGATGGTCGTGCGTGATGATTGTGCACGAGTGACGTCTTAGTGTCTTTTATCTTTTCACCTTTTGTGGTCTTTGAACTAATAGTAGTACTCGAGTACTTAAGAGTTCTTGTTCGTCCGGATTGTATTGTTGCCTATTATGTTTGTGTTGGATGATGATGTTATGTTTGACCGGTTGAACCGGGTGGATTATTCTGTTTTGCATCTTTATGACGTGGTGTTATTTTGTCGCTTCGTGAGTCGATGAGTATGATCTTTGTTCGGCACTGTGGGTCCCATATAGAGATTCACGACCGTAATATACCTCGAATATCTTGAGGGTGTTACAGAAAATGGTATCGAGCTCTAGGTTTATGGATACCTAGGCTTGTCGGTTTATCGGGTCTTGTGGTGTTTTGTTTTGCACATCATCGTCACGCCGCCATGATTCCGGTACTACCAAAGTGTCCGTAAGTTTCCCTTCCTCTGTTCCTTATTTCCTTGTATCGTACCTTTGATTCTCGACTTGTGATTGTTCTTTTCTTGTACTTACCATCATATGGCTTTTGCTACTTATTTAACATCAGTATGGATGCTGGAAGAGGCCATGGTCGTGGACGTGGTCGTGGACGCGGCCGAGGACGTGGGGCAGCCGGTGGGGCGGCCACGTCGCAGTCTTCGGGAGCCGGCAGTACCGGCGACCGTCATAGCCATGCTTCTTCTCAGGAGCGTGCCGACCTTGGTATTGCGGCCGTTATGCAGCAAATGGTGAACCAAATGGCGGCGATAGCTCAGGCGGTTCAGAACCCGGATCAGGCCCACGCTAATCGGGGCGGAGCGGATCGTTGGCTCCAAGATGTTATCAAGATGCATCCTCCTCAGTTTTCGGGAGCTTCAGACCCGATTAGCTGGGAAGGGTGGATCAAGGAGATATCTAAGGTCTTCGTTGCCACTAATTGTCCCGAGGACCGTAAAGTCCCTATTGCTCAATACTTTCTCACAGGGGATGCTACGGACTGGTGGGAGGCCGTTGGGCCCAAAGATCATGCTGCTTCGTGGGCTGAGTTTCAAGAATTGATGGAGACTGAATATTGCCCGTGGCCGGTCAGACAGGCTCGGGTACATGCTTTTTATGATGCTCAACCGCGGGATATCCCCGTATCTCAAGCTATTGCTGATTTTAACAAGGAGTTGGGTTATGTGAAGACCCAAGTTGTCGAGGAGAGCGACAAAATTTTCCATTTCTCCAGACGGATGAAGTTGTCGATTCGGGACTATATGTCGGGGCTCGTCTGTACTACCTTGAAGGATTATCAGAGTAGGGCCCTTTCTTACGATATGTCTGTGACGGCGAGTGAGGCGGCCCGCGAGAGCAAGAAGTAGAAGTCCGCCGGGAATTTTTCGGGCCACAAAGGTGGGGGTCAGCAGAAATTCCAGTCTGCTAATTTTTCTGCCGGTGGTGGCCCAGCTCGATCTACTGGTTTCCCCGTAGGGCTGCCAGTGCCCCTTCTCGGGAAGTGAAGTGTTTTAACTGTGGCCAGCGAGGCCACATCAGTCGTAATTGTCCGAGTCCTTTGTTGACATGTAATCAGTGTGGCCAACCAGGCCACAAGGCGGCTTTCTGTGGGTGCCCGGACTTCCATTCCAGCGCCTAGGGAACCAAGTGTGAATCAAGGATCGTTTGCTTCTCAGTCCCCACCGAGTGCCAGTCAAGGGAGAGGTCGGGGTCAGACCGCCAGAGGGGGAGCTTCTAGTGTTGTTAGGCGTATTTTTATACGCTTATTTATCATTATTTTGTAGTGTTTTGGTGAGTGAAATCATCTAAATGAACTTTTAATGCCTTGATTTTGTATGATTGACAGGAAATTGAAGTCTGGGAGCTAAAACGAGGCAAAACGGGCGAAAACGGCAAAACTGGACGATGAGCCGCGGCGCACGGAATCGGAGCCGCGGCACAGGAAGACACCACCAAGGGCGAGTAATCAGTACTGCGTGCCGCGGCACGGCCTGTGAGCCGCGGCACAGAAGAATTTATTTACGCCCAGGTATTCAGCTTTTGGCGATGTGCCGCGGCACAGGTTCAGTGAGCCGCACACTTAGCGGGTTTGGTACGTCTGCGCGGATTCTGGGCCGTTTCGAAGCCAGTTTTCAACCGATTAATACGGACGCGATTTGTGGAGGTGCTGAGCTATAAATAGGGCTGAAGACACTAATTTAATTATCTTGGAATCATTGAATCTAAACCTAGGAGAGCTTAAGCTTGGAGATAAAGAAGAGGAGGAAAGCAGAAGAATTCAAGGGCAGAAGGCGGGAGCTGAAGAACGGAGGAATCCGAGCTTCATCTGCGTTTGAATTTTATGCTTTCGTTTATTTATTCTGTATTTTCAGTTTTTAGTATGTCAGGCTAAAGCCCTAATCTAGGGTTTTGATGAAACCTTTGTTTTGACGAATTGATTAAGATTATCCAATTTATTACCTTTTTATTGAGTTTTCCCAATTATGTTTAATGCTTGCAATTATCTGGCCAATAGTTGTATTGATTTAATCATTCACTTCGAATCGGGAGAGGAGATTTGGTGAGGAACTATTGGTGAGGACCGTTTATTCTCGTGAGATAGGAATATACTCATAGAAACTACGTGGCCTTTAGGAGATTTCATGCTTTTGCCTATCGACGAGATAATTCACCTAGGGATAGAGTGCGTTAGTCGCCGTTAGATAAATCTATTGACCTCGGGAGGCGGTAGAATATATTAGCAATCTCCGCCTTCATAAATTGGGAAAATTATTTATTACGGATAATCGAGAGTAAATTCGGATAAACTAAGGTGGATTCGTAACCCTAGACGTATTCATCATTTGATTTCCTTAATCCAAGATATTGTTTTTTACTGCTTAGTATTTTAGAAATTCTTTTAGTTATTAATCCAAAAACCCAACTTCGATTGTTCAAATAAAATTGGAATACGAAAACGTCGGTAGTTAGAGATTCAATCCTCGTGGGAACGATACTCTACTTATCACTTTATTACTTGTAAACGATGACGTGCACTTGCGTGTAGGAAATATCGCAACAAGTTTTTGGCGCCGTTGCCGGGGATTGAAATTTTTCTAATATCGATTTAAGTATTTCCAGTCTTAATTTGAACGTTTTATTTTTATTTTTTTTGTATTTATTTTTGTTTATTCGTTTTTTTTCCTTTCAGGACCTTTCGTTAGTGCATGAGAAGACTCGGTAACGAAGGCTTACTACCTTTGGACACCGAGCTCGAGCGCACGCTAAGAAGGAACAAAAAGGAGAAAAGAGAGTTGCGAGGCAGCGGTCATCATGGCCGAGAATATTGAAATCCAAGGAGGAGACAACCAAGTGCGGCAAGTTCAACCGGAACTCGCTCTTCGAGATTATGCCATGCCGCAGGTCAACGCTAATTTTTCGGGAATCCGGCGTCCCACTATCCAAGCAAATAATTTTGAGATCAAGCCCGCCATTATTCAGATGGTGCAGGCGAGCCCATTCTGTGGACTGCCGAAGGACGACCCGAATGCCCACATTACGTCTTTCCTTGAGATATGCGATACTTTCAAAACTAATGGTGTCACCGACGATGCCATCCGATTGAGGCTTTTCCCTTTCTCTTTGAGGGATAAAGCAAAGTTTTGGTTAAATTCCTTACCACGGGTCGATTACAACATGGGAGAGGTTAGCGCAAGCCTTCCTTGCCAAATTTTTCCCACCACCTAAGACGGCGAGGTTGAGAAATGAAATAACCACTTTTGCCTGATTCGATATGGAATCGCTCCACGAGGCGTGGGAGCGATATAAAGAATTGCTTCAAGATGCCCTCATCACGGCATTCCCGATTGGCTTCACCGCATACGTTTTATGGTGGTTTGAGTGCTTCTACACGCACTCTTGTGGATGCGGCCTCCGGTGGAACATTCATGGGAAAATCTATGGCCGAGGCTCACGTGCTTTTGGAAGATATGGCTGAAAACGCATACCAATGGCCAGCAGAAAGATTGACACCGAAGAGAGTCATGGAAGTTTCAAGCAATGACCCGATGTCCACCTTGTCAGCTCAAGTCGCCGCTTTGACACAACAGCTTGGACATTTTCGCACGCACCAGCCCCGTTACCATAGAGACATGTAATTGGTGTAACGGATCACACCCGGCCGAAGTGTCAATTTGGAAATCCGTTCGAGCAAAATCGATGGAGCAGGCTCAATTCGTAGGAAATGGGAATCGGCGAATAACCCGTACTCAATACTTATAATCCGGGGTGGCGCAATCATCCCAACTTTTCATGGAGAAAAGGACAGACGCACACCAGCCCCTTTCGCTCGGAATCAAAGCAGCCCCTTCCGCTCCCAAAGTGTCTCTCGAGGAAGCGCTTGCAAAATTGGCGGCAAATACGAGTCAATTTATGACTTGGACGGAAGCTACACTACAAAATCATTCGCTTCCATTCGAATTTGGAGGTCAATGGGCCAAATCGCTAATGTGTTGACAGCTCGTCCGGAGGGAGCATTGCCGAGTACAACAGAGACTAATCCTAGAGAGAGTCTAAACGCAGTTAGCTTGAGAAGCGGGAGAGAGTTGCTGGATCAGCCGGAGCTGGGTAAAGAGAAGAAAGTGATGGAGGAAGAGATGGAGTTAAAGCCAGAGGAGTCAAAGGATGTGAAGCCGGATGACTTGAAGACATGTGTCCCCCCCGTTCCGTTTCCGCAGAGACTACAGCAAAGGAGGGCGGACAAACAATTTTCCAAGTTCCTTGATGTGTTCAAAAAGCTTCACATAAATATTCAGTTCGCCGACGCATTGGAACAGATGCCGAGTTATGTCAAGTTTATGAAAGAGATATTATCGAAGAAGAGAAAGCTTGAGGAGTTTGAAACGGTCACTTTGACAGAGGAGTGTAGTGCAATCCTTCAAAAGAAGCTCCCACCTAAATTGAAAGATCCGGGAAGCTTCAACATACCTTGCACCATGGGGAATCTTTCATTTAATAAGGCACTATGCGATCTTGGTGCAAGTATCAACCTCATGCCTCTGTCGATTTTCCAAAAGCTGAATATTGGGAAAGCCAAGCCAACCACAGTCTCATTACAATTGGCGGATCGATCGATAAAGTATCCGAGGGGAGTGATCGAGGATGTTTTAGTTAAAGTCGATAAGTTCATCTTTCCGGCCGATTTCATCGTACTAGACATGGAGGAAGATGAAAATATTCCGATCATCTTGGGACGACCATTTCTAGCGACGGGCCGCACCCTTATAGACGTGGAAAAGGGGGAGTTAACTCTGAGGGTCCAAGACGAGCAAGTTACTTTTCAAGTGTTCAAATCGTTCCCATGTCCCGGAAGTGCTAATAAAGAGTCTCAAATTGAAAGTGTGGATGTTGTTGAAAGAGGAAAGCACCGAAAACATCGTCGGTGGAAAAATTCAGATTTTGTGTTGAATGGCCCAAATTTTAAGAAGGATGTAGAACAAGTGGCGTTCCTCGAGCATGAGGAGAAATCTGCTGCAATCGTGGGTTCGTTTGTGAAGGAGGAAAGTGAGCCAAAAGCCAAGCGAAAAATTAGTCATGGAGAAATCGGGTGTTTCGGAAAATTTTTCAAGTCGAAACCTTTTCACAAACAACATTTGATGACCGAACCGAAACTCGAACCACTGATGACCAATGGTCATAATTTTAACCAAAATATAAACGGTTCGATGAACGGGGCGGAAGCCAAATGGAGTTTGCGAAAAGCGAACTAACGTTGTCCAATAGGTCCGGCTGAAGACTATAAACTTAGCGCTCCTCGGGAGGCAACCCGAGTATTAGTTGTAGATTCTTTGTTGTTTGCTTGCATTTTTAGAGTCTCTTTTTGTCTTCTTTCTTCTTTGATCCATCCTTCCCTCTCATCTTAATGATTTCGTGTTAAATTTCTGTGCAGGAATCAGAAAAAGGGGAGAAATTCAATGATGAGCCGCGGCACAGTCCAGGTGAGCCGCGGCACACACCAGCTGAGGAAAAATGGCCGATCAAACTGTACCCTGTGCCGCGGCATGATCTTACTAAGCCGCGACACACCAGGTCGCTGAGCCGCGGCACCCGATAACTGAGCCGCGGCACACTAAATGGTCAAGAAACACCCAGGGCGCCTGTACTTTGCGCCGCGGCATACTAAGGCTGAGCCGCGGCACACTAAAACACTGAGCCGCGGCATACGAAATTTGAGCCACGGCACCCGACGACATATCAAAACGTCCAAGTCCGACTGTACTTTGGGCCGCGGCTCACTTTTATTGTGCCGCGGCCCCCGTCGCAAAATAAGAGCAGCCAGGTAAGGCTCTTTCAGTCGATCGGCCTGCATAGTATACTTCTTCCCTCCATTCCTTCCTTCCTGCACACGATGAGGTTAGTTGGGTCCATTCTATCAGTCTCCTTCTCAAATTCTCCAGGTAATTTTTTATTTCTAAATCATAGGAGATTATTGATGTGAAAAGATTTGGAGTCTTATATTGCTAGTTATTCTTCATTGTTGTTTCTAAAATGGAGTTGGAATATGGGGAATTTGTTATTGTGATCGAATTGATGTTTATGAACGAATTGTTGATGATGGTTTTCGTAATTCAGGGTTATAATCTGTGTTATTATTTTTGGGATTTGGAATTAACCATGAAAATTTTTGTTCTTCATTTTAACTTGTGCACACAAGGTGTTTGATAAATTGCAGCAATGAAAAATGGGTAAGCTAGGCATTTTCCAACTTATATGCAATGAATCATGTTGTCACATTATCCCCAACCTCTACATCATGTTCAACTTGAGAGCTATACTTAACTTCCTTTTTGATGATGCAAGCTTGTTTATTCACATTCCGCATGATGTAGTCAAGAAGCATGCAAGCTCACCGGACGATGTCGGCACCAGCTCCTGAGCAGACTGGAGGGGAGTACTTGACCTTTTACTTTTCTTGCATTTCATTTTTTGTCCATTGAGGTCAATGTACGTCCTAAGTTTGGGGGGGGATTTACATTCAGTCTACATTCATTGCTGTACTCTATTTTCTTGCTGTACATTATATTCTGTTGCACTTTTCATTTCTTTGCATAAAATTTTTTTTTAGATAGCCTTGCTTGCCGTAGTTTTTCTTTATTCGTGAATTTTCGTGCTTCTATTTTGTGTGATACTGATGTTACGACACTGTCTTTTTCTCTGAAGAAGCGGGCGAGTTCTAGTCGAGTTGTAGTCAGTTATTTCTGTTCTGCTTAGTATTCAATTAGGTCCGAAATTTTTCGTGATTGTAGAGGTCTTGGCAGATAAGAGACGATACATACTTGTTTTTAAATCCCCTTCAATACGTTTGGCTACATTTTCCGGATAGTGAGTCGTACTGTTCCTTTAGTCGTGTTGGCACTTAGTTTGAGTTTTGAGTCGGTCAGTTTTTCCCTAAAAGTCGAGATAATGTGTTCTATGATGGGAAGTCTAGTAACCGGGGGCATTCGCGTGACCCGTTGTTTACTCTCGCGTAAAACGATGACCCCGATTAGACTAGTGATTTAGTGATTTCACATGTGCCAATGATAGGAAGCCTAGTAACCGGGGGTATTCGCGTGACCCGCTGTTTACTCTCGCGTAAAACGGCAACCTTGATTCGGACATGCGGAAATTATGTATTCGAGTTGTTCTCCGTAGCGGGAACTTAGTAACTAGAAGCATCCATGTGCCCCATGAGTGTCTTTTACGTCAAACGGTTTCCGAATACATGAGAATGGAAGTTCCACCCTAGGATTATCCCGATGAAACATCCCGAGATCCTAACCTAATGGTCGACTCGAATCAAATTTTTGAGCATATATATAAGGGGATACTGTCCGAGGTTTATTTATTATGAGACTCGTGAAAATTGTGCCTTTAGACTGTGGAACGCGACGAACTAGCTTGTTTATGTTAGCCTTTCATATTGACGGTCGATTTGACTCATGTTTTGTTAATCTTTGAGCTGAGTTGTCTTCATGAACGAATGATTAGGACTGAACTTGATTACTTTGCGGAATCATTATTCTGAGTGCAGCTCGCTTTTATGACACTCGTATTATTTAGAGAGAATGGCAGGATAGTATTGATTAGATTGAACACTATGAGTTGCACAATTATTCACGACATTCTTTTATTGACTTTAATTGTTTGCTTGAGGACAAGCAAAGGCTTAAGTTTGGGGGTATACATTGGCGTATTTTTATACGCTTATTTATCATTATTTTGTAGTGTTTTGGTGAGTGAAATCATCTAAATGAACTTTTAATGCCTTGATTTTGTATGATTGATGAAATTGAAGTCCGGGAGCTAAAACGAGGCAAAACGGCGAAACGGCAAAGCGGGCGATGAGCCGCGGCGCACGGAATCGGAGCCGCGGCACAGAAGACACCCGAAGGGCGAGTAATCAGACTGTGCGCGGCACGCCAGGTGAGCCGCGGCACAGAAGAATTTATTTACGCCCAGGTATTCAGCTTTTGGCGATGTGCCGCGGCACAGGTTCAGTGAGCCGCGGCACACTTAGCGGGTTTGGTACGTCTGCGCGGATTTTGGGCCGTTTCGAAGCCAGTTTTCAACCGATTAATACGGACGCGATTTGTGGAGGTGCTGAGCTATAAATAGGGCTGAAGACCCTAATTTAATTATCTTGGAATCATTGAATCTAAACCTAGGAGAGCTTAAGCTTGGAGATAAAGAAGAGGAGGAAAGCAGAAGAATTCAAGGGCAGAAGGCGGGAGCTGAAGAACGGAGGAATCCGAGCTTCATCTGCGTTTGAATTTTATGCTTTCGTTTATTTATTCTGTATTTTCAGTTTTTAGTATGTCAGGCTAAAGCCCTAATCTAGGGTTTTGATGAAACCTTTGTTTTGACGAATTGATTAAGATTATCCAATTTATTACCTTTTTATTGAGTTTTTCCAATTATGTTTAATGCTTGCAATTATCTGGCCAATAGTATTATTGATTTAATCATTCACTTCGAATCGGGAGAGGAGATTTGGTGAGGAACTATTGGTGAGGACCGTTTTATTCTGTGAGATAGGAATATACTCATAGAAACTATGTGGCCTTTAGGAGATTTCATGCTTTTTGCCTATCGACGAGATAATTCACCTAGGGATAGAGTGCGTTAGTCGCCGTTAGATAAATCTATTGACCTCGGGAGAGGCGGTAGAATATATTAGCAATCTCCGCCTTCAGTAAATTGGGAAAATTATTTATTACGGATAATCGAGAGTAAATTCGGATAAACTAAGGTGGATTCAGAACCCTAGACGTATTCATCATTTGATTTCCTTAATCCAAGATATTGTTTTTTACTGCTTAGTATTTTAGAAATTCTTTTAGTTATTAATCCAAAAACCCAACTTCGATTATTCAAATAAAATTGGAATACGAAAACGTCGGTAGTTAGAGATTCAATCCTCGTGGGAACGATACTCTACTTATCACTTTATTACTTGTAAACGATGACGTGCACTTGCGTGTAGGAAATATCGCAACAAGTGTCGGCTCCGCCCATCCGCGGGTTTATGAGATGCGGAAAGTCGATGACCCAGCAGCTACTGTGGCGATAGGTACCGTTCATATTCTTTCTCATCCTGTCAGTGTGCTTTTCGATTCCGGTGCTACGCATTCGTTCATATCTTGGGATTGTGTGCGCCGTTTGAGTCTCGACTGTTTGATGCCTTGTGAACCCTTCATCGTTAAGCTTCCTAGCGGTGATAGGATCGTTGGCGATCGGGAGGTTCGAGACTGTTCTGTGCTTATTTGTGAGAAGACTTGGCCCTCTAATCTTATTGTTGTGGGTATCGAGGGTGAAGATTTGATTCTTGGGGATGATTGGATCGAGCGGCATGGTGCGATCATGAACTACCGCACGAGAATCATCACTATGTTAGCCGAGGACAGCACCGAGCACTCTTTCGCGGGGCGAAAGAGGGGAAACCAGAAGTTCGTATTAATGCCTTGAAGGCAATGAGACTCCTGCGAAAGGGGTGTATTGGTTATTGGTGCTATGCCTTGAAGGCAGAGAGTAGTGGAGTTGAGCTGTCTTCGATTCCAATCGTTAATGAATTTCCTAATGTATTTCCTGACGAGTTACCGGGATTGCCACCGGATCGTGAGGTCGAGTTTGCTATAGAGTTAGAGCCGGGCGCGGCTCCTATTTCGAAGGCATCGTATCGTATGGCACCATCAGAGATGTCCGAGTTGAAGAAGCAGTTGAGTGAGCTTCTTGAGTCGGGGTATGTTCGACCGAGCGCCTCGCCATGGGGCGCACCGGTCCTGTTTGTGCGGAAGAAGGATGGTTCACTACGTTTGTGTATCGACTATCGCGAACTAAATAAGGTGACCATCAAGAACAAGTATCCTTTGCCGAGAATTGATGACTTGTTCGATCAGTTGCAGGGAGCTGCGGTGTTCTCGAATTGATTTGAAATCGGGGTATTATCAGCTCCGGGTGAGAGAGTCCGATGTGCCGAAAACAGCTTTTCGGACGAGATACGGACATTATGAGTTCGTAGTTATGCCTTTCGGGTTAGCTAATGCGCCGGCGGTGTTCATGCAGTTGATGAACAAAATCTTTATCGAATATTTGGATAAGTGTGTCGTCGTCTTCATTGACGATATTCTTATTTATTCGAGGAATGAGGAAGAGCATGCCCATCATTTGCGGGTAGTATTAGACATTTTGAGGACCGAGCAACTCTATGCAAAGTTCTCGAAATGTGAGTTCTGGCTGAAGGAAGTGATGTTTTTAGGTCACGTGATTTCAGCCGAGGGGGTTCGTGTGGATCCGCAGAAGATTGAGGCAGTGTTGAATTGGGCACCGCCCAAGAATGTGAAGGAGCTCCGTGGTTTCTTGGGTTTAGCTGGCTACTATCGTAGGTTCGTCGAGGGTTTCTCGAAACTAGCTCGGCCACTTACGCAGTTGCTCCAGAAATCCGAGAAGTTCGTCTGGATTGACGAGAGGCAGTCGAGTTTTGAGGAACTGAAGAGACGTTTGACTTCAGCCCCGAGTTTTGCGTTGCCATGTGGCAACGATGGTTTTACCGTTTATAGCGATGCTTCGGGTCAGGGTCTTGGGTGCGTATTGATGCAGCACGGCAAGACCATTGCCTATGCGTCGAGACAGTTGAGGCCGTATGAGCTGAACTACCCTACTCATGATTTGGAGTTAGCGGCAGTCGTTTTTGCGCTAAAGATTTGGCGTCACTATCTTTTCGGCTCTGCATGTCAGATTTTTACCGATCATAAAAGTCTGAAATACATATTTACTCAGCGGGAGTTGAATATGAGGCAGAGGAGGTGGTTAGAGCTGATTAAGGATTATGACCTCGAAATCCTTTATCATCCGGGCAAGGCGAACGTCGTGGCTGACGCCTTGAGTCGGAAACCGGTGGAGTTGCGAATGCTTGAGATCCTTACATCTCAGTCTGAACTTCGGAGGGCTTTGATCGAGTTAGATGTTGAGGTTTTGTTGCCTGGAGCTGTCGGGCAACTTTGTGGTTTAGAGATTTTGTCATCTTTGATCGATGAAATTAAGCTGAAGCAGTTAGAGGATCCGATGATTACTCAAATCCGAGAGAATGTTCTTAAGGGAAAGTCTCCTGGGTTTGTGATTCACGAGGATGGTATTTTGAGATTCCAGAGTCGGCTTTGTGTGCCGAACGACTCAGAGTTGAGACAGAGTATTTTGCGGGAGGCCCATGGTACACCTTACTCCGTTCATCCTGGTTCGAGTAAGATGTACAAGGACTTGAGAAGGAATTTCTGGTGGAATGATATGAAGGAGGAGGTCGCACAGTTTGTAGCGAGATGTTTGACTTGTCGTGAGTCAAAATCGAGCATCAGCGACCGACTGGGTTATTGCAGTCACTTCCCGTTCCGGAATGGAAATGGGAAGATATATCGATGGATTTCGTTACGAGTTTGCCGAGATCGAGGTCGGGCATGAATATGGTCTGAGTGATTGTAGATTGTCTGATTAAGTCGGCACACTTTATGGGCGTCAAGACCACTTGGGGCCCAGAGAAGTTAGCCCGTGTGTTTATCGCCCAGATTGTGAGGCTTCACGGTACTCCAAAGTCTATTGTTTCGGATCGTGATGGCCGTTTCGTATCGCACTTTTGGCAGGCGGTGCATAAGGCGTTGGGTACTCGTTTGCATTTGAGTACCTCTTTTCATCCCCAGTCAGATGGACAGTCGGAACGCACTATCCAGACATTCGAGGATATATTGCGTGCTTGTGCCCTCGATTGGAGTAGCGATTGGGAGGAACATTTGCCATTGATCGAATTCACGTACAACAACAGTTGGCACGCGTCGATTCGGATGGCACCGTATGAGGCACTTTATGGGCGGCGATGTCGATCACCAATTTGTTGGAATAAGACGTCCGATTTAGTCGGGACCGAGCCGGATGTCGTTTTAGAGACGAGGCGAAAGATAATTCGAGAACGGATGTTGACTGCCCAGAGTCGACAGAAGTCGTATTCCGACGTCCGTCGCCGACCTTTGGAATTCGAGGTGGGAGACCACGTTTTGCTAAAGGTGTCGCCGACGAAGGGAGTTTTTCGTTTCGGGAAGAAGGGGAAGTTGAGTCCGAGATTTATTGGACCCTTTGAGATTCTCGAGCGAGTCGGTGAGTTGGCATACCGTTTGGCGTTACCTCCAGCCTTGAGTCATGTTCATAGCGTTTTTCATGTTTCCCAGTTGAGGAAATATGTCCCGGATCCTAGTCACGTCATCGATTATGGTGAGATTGATGTCGCCGAGGATATTACTTTCGAAGAGCGTCCCTTGAAGATTTTGGAACATCGTGAGAAACGACTGAGGCATAAGACCATACCTTTGGTCAAGGTGCAGTGGTCGAGACACGGTGTCGAGGAGGCAACTTGGGAAACCGAGGATAGCATGCGTGCTAGGTACCCTGAGTTGTTTGTTTCTTAAGTTTTGGGACGAAACTTGTTTTTAGAGGGGTAGAATGTAATATCCGCATTTTTCTTTCCCCTTGTATTTTCCTTTTCGGTGTATTTCTCGGTCGTAGTGACCCTCATGTACCTTACAGTGTATCCTTCCCGTCATCTATTGATCTGAGACTCGTTATTGTTGTGCGGAACCGCTGTTTCGGGTTGCCGTGGATCCATTCTATGTTTCGATGCGTCTTGAGATGTTCCGTTTAACGTTTCGTTCATATTCCGGTGTTTTGGACCGTTTATATCTCGTACCTAGCGCACGCTATATTTTCTGCATAGCGCACGCTAGGGGTCACATAGTAGCGCACGCTATGACTGTTACGTAGCGCGCGCTAGAGGGCAAGCCCTGGGAGTGGCAGTGCTGATTCCAGTCCTCTGGACTGGTGGATTAGCGTACGCTACGTAGCCCAGCGCACGCTAATGTTGGGAGTTAGCGCACGCTGAGACGCCCGGTAGCGTGCGCTAGTGTGGATGTCTAGTACTGGACAGTTTGCCACTAGACGCTACTGATGCCCAGGTAGCGCACGCTATTGGTCGATAGCGCGCGCTACCGATAAACTTTAGCGCACGCTATGTTTGGTCGATAGCGCGCGCTAACCGGATCAGGTGTTTACTGACAGTTGCTTCTGGACTCGGCTGATGTCCAGGTAGCGCACGCTATTGGTCGATAGTGCGCGCTACCGATAGGTTATTAGCGCACGCTACATTTGGAGTAGCGCACGCTAACGGCCAAGTCGCTACTGGACTGGACACTAACTGTTTGGTCTGTATTTTTATCCCGTTAGCGCACGCTAACCTTGAGGATTAGCGCGCGCTAACACTCCCTGGCTATATAAACCAGGGAGTTGACCGAGATGAGCGTATTATTTCCATTTCCTCCTCCTTTCCGCGGCTGTGGCGATTACAGGCGATTCTTGGCGATTTCTTCCTCCAATCATCTCATCCAACATCTTCCCTAAGTTCTTGGTGTATTATATCAACATCAACACGAATCTTTCATCCTAATCCAAGGTAAATCTCTTAGAACCCTACTTTTGGGCGATTTGGGGGTTTTGGGATTTTCTTCCGATCCGTTCCGTTTTGTTGGTGGATTCATGATGAATATGATTAATCTTGTTGGTATAATTAGTTTTCCTACGGATTCATGGTATATTTTCATGGTTTTGCGAAATCGAGAGGGTTTGGTTGTGGTCCGCCCTCGTTGTTATTTTTGTACGAATATACATGAATCGTAGGCGGGTTTTCGGGTGTATTCCATTTCCGTAATCGTTTAGGAGTGGTTGTGATTGTGTTATTCGAATCGTTAGGTTCATTCGTCGGTTCCTCGCGGTCGTGCTTGATTCTTCCGTTCTGTTCATGTCACCGTCTATTAATCGAGGCAAGTACCCTTATGAATTTACGATCTTAATGTAGTAGTATTGCATGAGAATTGTGTGTGTGTGTGTATGCTCACTATGGGTTAGACTCGACAGGGTCTCGGTAGGGGTCCACGGAGGGGTGGATCCGCGAGCTTGCTTTTAACCACTATGGGTTAGATCCGACGGGGTCTCGGTAGGGGTCCACGGAGGGGTGGATCCACGGTTAATTGGGTGCATTTTTACAAATGTGATTTGATTATGGCATTTACGGAAATGAGTGTTTAGGAACTATGTTTTCTTGATTGCATGTATTTACTATATATGTAAGATGTAAGTCGTTCATTTGGTTACTTGTACTAGCGTAATTGCTAACCCCTGTGGGGACCCGTTTTGGGGAAATTCGTTTTATGAATTTCAGGTCAGGTTCATCGAGACGAGCGGGCGCTGGACCAGTACACGGATGATGGTCGTGCGTGATGATTGTGCACGAGTGACGTCTTAGTGTCTTTTATCTTTTCACCTTTTGTGGTCTTTGAACTAATAGTAGTACTCGAGTACTTAAGAGTTCTTGTTCGTCCGGATTGTATTGTTGCCTATTATGTTTGTGTTGGATGATGATGTTATGTTTGACCGGTTGAACCGGGTGGATTATTCTGTTTTGCATCTTTATGACGTGGTGTTATTTTGTCGTTTCTGTGAGTCGATGAGTATGATGCTGTTCAGCCTGGTGGGTCCCATATAGGGATTCACGGCACTGTAATATACCTCGAATATCTTGAGGGTGTTACAGAAAATGGTATCAGAGCTCTAGGTTTATGGATACCTAGGCTTGTCGGTTTATTGGGTCTTGTGGTGTTTTGTTTTGCACATCATCGTCACGCTGCCATGATTCCGGTACTACCAGTGTCCGTAAGTTTCCCTTCCTCTGTTCCTTATTTCCTTGTATCGTACCTTTGATTCTCGACTTGTGATTGTTCTTTTCTTGTACTTACCATCATATGGCTTTTGCTACTTATTTAACATCAGTATGGATGCTGGAAGAGGCCGTGGTCGTGGACGTGGTCGTGGACGCGGCCGAGGACGTGGGGCAGCCGGTGGGGCGGCCACGTCGCAGTCTTCGGGAGCCGGCAGTACCGGCGACCGTCATAGCCATGCTTCTTCTCAGGAGCGTGCCGACCTTGGTATTGCGGCCGTTATGCAGCAAATGGTGAACCAAATGGCGGCGATAGCTCAGGCGGTTCAGAACCCGGATCAGGCCCACGCTAATCGGGGCGGAGCGGATCGTTGGCTCCAAGATGTTATCAAGATGCATCCTCCTCAGTTTTCGGGAGCTTCAGACCCGATTAGCTGGGATGGGTGGATCAAGGAGATATCTAAGGTCTTCGTTGCCACTAACTGTCCCGAGGACCGTAAAGTCCCTATTGCTCAATACTTTCTCACAGGGGACGCTACGGACTGGTGGGAGGCCGTTGGGCCCAAAGATCATGCTGCTTCGTGGGCTGAGTTTCAAGAATTGATGGAGACTGAATATTGCCCGTGGCCGGTCAGACAGGCTCGGGTACATGCTTTTTATGATGCTCAACCGCGGGATATCCCCGTATCTCAAGCTATTGCTGATTTTAACAAGGAGTTGGGTTATGTGAAGACCCAAGTTGTCGAGGAGAGCGACAAAATTTTCCATTTCTCCAGACAGATGAAGTTGTCGATTCGGGACTATATGTCGGGGCTCGTCTGTACTACCTTGAAGGATTATCAGAGTAGGGCCCTTTATTACGATATGTCTGTGACGGCGAGTGAGGCGGCCCGCGAGAGCAAGAAGCAGAAGTCCGCCGGGAATTTTTCGGGCCACAAAGGTGGGGGTCAGCAGAAATTCCAGTCTGCTAATTTTTCTGCCGGTGGTGGCCTAGCTCGATCTACTGGTTTCTCCGTAGGGCTGCCAGTGCCCCTTCTCGGGAAGTGAAGTGTTTTAACTGTGGCCAGCCAGGCCACATCAGTCGTAATTGTCCGAGTCCTTTGTTGACATGTAATCAGTGTGGCCAACCAGGTCACAAGGCGGCTTTCTGTGGGTGCCCGGACTTCCATTCCAGCGCCTAGGGAACCGAGTGTGAATCAAGGATCGTTTGCTTCTCAGTCCCCACCGAGTGCCAGTCGAGGGAGAGGTCGGGGTCAGACCGCCAGAGGGGGAGCTTCTAGTGTCGGCTCCGCCCATCCGCGGGTTTATGAGATGCGGAAAGTCGATGACCCAGCAGCTACTGTGGCGATAGGTACCGTTCATATTCTTTCTCATCCTGTCAGTGTGCTTTTCGATTCCGGTGCTACGCATTCGTTCATATCTTGGGATTGTATGCGCCGTTTGAGTCTCGACTGTTTGATGCCTTGTGAACCCTTCATCGTTAAGCTTCCTAGCGGTGATAGGATCGTTGGCGATCGGGAGGTTCGAGACTGTTCTGTGCTTATTTGTGAGAAGACTTGGCCCTCTAATCTTATTGTTGTGGGTATCGAGGGTGAAGATTTGATTCTTGGGGATGATTGGCTCGAGCGGCATGGTGCGATCATGAACTACCGCACGAGAATCATCACTATGTTAGCCGAGGACGGCACCGAGCACTCTTTCGCGGGGCGAAAGAGGGGAAACCAGAAGTTCGTAATAATGCCTTGAAGGCAATGAGACTCCTGCGAAAGGGGTGTACTGGTTATTGGTGCTATGCCTTGAAGGCAGAGAGTAGTGGAGTTGAGCTGTCTTCGATTCCAATCGTTAATGAATTTCCTAATGTATTTCCTGACGAGTTACCGGGATTGCCACCGGATCGTGAGGTCGAGTTTGCTATAGAGTTAGAGCCGGGCGCGGCTCCTATTTAGAAGGCATCGTATCGTATGGCACCATCAAAGATGTCCGAGTTGAAGAAGCAGTTGAGTGAGCTTCTTGAGTCGGGGTATGTTCGACCGAGCACCTCGCCATGGGGCGCACCGGTCCTGTTTGTGCGGAAGAAGGATGGTTCACTACGTTTGTGTATCGACTATCGCGAACTAAATAAGGTGACCATCAAGAACAAGTATCCTTTGCCGAGAATTGATGACTTGTTCGATCAGTTGCAGGGAGCTGCGGTGTTCTCGAATTGATTTGAAATCGGGGTACTATCAGCTCCGGGTGAGAGAGTCCGATGTGCCGAAAACAGCTTTTCAGACGAGATACGGACATTATGAGTTCGTAGTTATGCCTTTCGGGTTAGCTAATGCGTCGGCGGTGTTCATGCAGTTGATGAACAAAATCTTTATCGAGTATTTGGATAAGTGTGTCATCGTCTTCATTGACGATATTCTTATTTATTCGAGGAATGAGGAAGAGCATGCCCATCATTTGCGGGTAGTATTAGACATTTTGAGGACCGAGCAACTCTATGCAAAGTTCTCGAAATGTGAGTTCTGGCTGAAGGAAGTGATGTTTTTAGGTCACGTGATTTCAGCCGAGGGGGTTCGTGTGGATCCGCAGAAGATTGAGGAAGTGTTGGATTGGGCACCGCCCAAGAATGTGAAGGAGCTCCGTGGTTTCTTGGGTTTAGCTGGCTACTATCGTAGGTTCGTCGAGGGTTTCTCGAAACTAGCTCGGCCACTTACGCAGTTGCTCCAGAAATCCGAGAAGTTCGTCTGGAATGACGAGAGGCAGTCGAGTTTTGAGGAACTGAAGAGACGTTTGACTTCAGCCCCGATTTTGGCGTTGCCATGTGGCAACGATGGTTTTACCGTTTATAGCGATGCTTCGGGTCAGGTTCTTGGGTGCGTATTGATGCAGCACGGCAAGACCATTGCCTATGCGTCGAGACAGTTGAGGCCGTATGAGCTGAACTACCCTACTCATGATTTGGAGTTAGCGGCAGTCGTTTTTGCGCTAAAGATTTGGCGTCACTATCTTTTCGGCTCTGCATGTCAGATTTTTACCGATCATAAAAGTCTGAAATACATATTTACTCAGCGGGAGTTGAATATGAGGCAGAGGAGGTGGTTAGAGCTGATTAAGGATTATGACCTCGAAATCCTTTATCATCCGGGCAAGGCGAACGTCGTGGATGACGCCTTGAATCGGAAACCGGTGGAGTTGCGAATGCTTGAGATCCTTACATCTCAGTCTGAGCTTCGGAGGGCTTTGATCGAGTTAGATGTTGAGGTTTTGTTGCCTGGAGCTGTCGGGCAACTTTGTGCTTTAGAGATTTCGTCATCTTTGATCGATGAAATTAAGCTGAAGCAGTTAGAGGATCCGATGATTACTCAAATCCGAGAGAATGTTCTCAAGGGAAAGTCTCCTGGGTTTGTGATTCACGAGGATGGTATTTTGAGATTCCAGAGTCGGCTTTGTGTGCCGAACGACTCAGAGTTGAGACAGAGTATTTTGCGGGAGGCCCATGCTACACCTTACTCCGTTCATCCTGGTTCGAGTAAGATGTACAAGGACTTGAGAAGGAATTTCTGGTGGAATGATATGAAGGAGGAGGTCGCACAGTTTGTAGCGAGATGTTTGACTTGTCAGCAGGTCAAAATCGAGCATCAGCGACCGACTGGGTTATTGCAGTCACTTCCCGTTCCGGAATGGAAATGGGAAGATATATCGATGGATTTCGTTACGAGTTTGCCGAGATCAAGGTCGGGCATGAATATGGTCTGGGTGATTGTAGATTGTCTGATTAAGTCGGCACACTTTCTTGGGGCCCAGAGAAGTTAGCCCGCGTGTTTATCGCGCAGATTGTGAGGCTTCACGGTACTCCAAAGTCTATTGTTTCGGATCATGATGGCCGTTTCGTATCGCACTTTTGGCAGGCGGTGCATAAGGCGTTGGGTACCCGTTTGCATTTGAGTACCTCTTTTCATCCCCAGTCAGATGGACAGTCGGAACGCACTATCCAGACATTCGAGGATATATTGCGTGCTTGTGCCCTAGATTGGAGTAGCGATTGGGAGGAACATTTGCCATTGATCGAATTCACGTACAACAACAGTTGGCACGCGTCGATTCGGATGGCACCGTATGAGGAACTTTATGGGCAGCGATGTCGATCACCAATTTGTTGGAATAAGACGTCCGATTTAGTCGGGACCGAGTCGGATGTCGTTTTAGAGACGAGGTGGAAGATAGAATTAATTCGAGAACGGATGTTGACTGCCCAGAGTCGACAGAAGTCGTATGCCGACGTCCGTCGCCGACCTTTGGAATTCGAGGTGGGAGACCACGTTTTGCTAAAGGTGTCGCCGACGAAGGGAGTTTTTCGTTTCGGGAAGAAGGGGAAGTTGAGTCCGAGATTTATTGGACCCTTTGAGATTCTCGAGCGAGTCGGTGAGTTGGCATACCGTTTGGCGTTACCTCCAGCCTTGAGTCATGTTCATAGCGTTTTTCATGTTTCCCAGTTGAGTAAATATGTCCCGGATCCTAGTCACGTCATCGATTATGGTGAGATTGATGTCGCCGAGGATATTACTTTCGAAGAGCGTCCCTTGAAGATTTTGGAACATCGTGAGAAACGACTGAGGCATAAGACCATACCTTTGGTCAAGGTGCAGTGGTCGAGACACGGTGTCGAGGAGGCAACTTGGGAAACCGAGGATAGCATGCGTGCTAGGTACCCTGAGTTGTTTGTTTCTTAAGTTTCGGGACGAAACTTGTTTTTAGAGGGGTAGAATGTAATATCCGCATTTTTCTTTCCCCTTGTATTTTCCTGCTCGATGTATTTCTCGGTCGTAGTGACCCTCATGTACCTTACAGTGTATCCTACCCGTCATCTATTGATCTGAGACTCGTTATTGTTGTGCGGAACCGCTGTTTCGGGTTGCCGTGGATCCATTCTATGTTTCGATGCGTCTTGAGATGTTCCGTTTAACGTTTCGTTCATATTCCTGTGTTTTGGACCGTTTATATCTCGTACCTAGCGCACGCTATATTTTCTGCATAGCGCACGCTAGGGGTCACATAGTAGCGCACGCTACGACTGTTACGTAGTGCGCGCTAGAGGGCAAGCCCTGGGAGTGGCAGTGCTGATTCCAGTCCTCTGGACTGGTGGATTAGCGTACGCTACGTAGCCCAGCGCACGCTAATGTTGGGAGTTAGCGCACGCTGAGACGCCCGGTAGCGTGCGCTAGTGTGGATGTCCAGTACTGGACAGTTTGCCACTAGACGCTACTGATGCCCAGGTAGCGCACGCTATTGGTCGATAGCGCGCGCTACCGATACACTTTAGCGCACGCTATGTTTGGTCGATAGCGCGCGCTAACCGTATCAGGTGTTTACTGACAGTTTCTTCTGGACTCGGCTGATGTCCAGGTAGCGCACGCTATTGGTCGATAGCGCGCGCTACCGATAGGTTATTAGCGCACGCTACATTTGGAGTAGCGCACGCTAACGGCCAGAAGTCTGGCTACTGGACTGGACACTAACTGTTTGGTCTGTATTTTTATCCCGTTAGCGCACGCTAAAATTGAGGATTAGCGCGCGCTAACACTCCCTGGCTATATAAACCAGGGAGTTGACCGAGATGAGCGTATTATTTCTATTTCCTCATCCTTTCCGCGGCTGTGGCGATTTCGGGCGATTCTTGGCGATTTCTTCCTCCAATCATCTCATCCAACATCTTCCCTAAGTTCTTGGTGTATTATATCAACATCAACACGAATCTTTCATCCTAATCCAAGGTAAATCTCTTAGAACCCTACTTTTGGGCGATTTGGGGGTTTTGGGATTTTCTTCCGATCCGTTCCGTTTTGTTGGTGGATTCATGATGAATATGATTAATCTTGTTGGTATAATTAGTTTTCCTACGGATTCATGGTATATTTTCATGGTTTTGCGAAATCGAGAGGGTTTGGTTGTGGTCCGCCCTCGTTGTTATTTTTGTACGAATATACATGAATCGTAGGCGGGTTTTCGGGTGTATTCCATTTCCGTAATCGTTTAGGAGTGGTTGTGATTGTGTTATTCGAATCGTTAGGTTCATTCGTCGGTTCCTCACGGTCGTGCTTGATTCTTCCATTCCGTTCGTGTCACCGTCTATTAATCGAGGCAAGTACCCTTATGAACTTACGATCTTAACGTAGTAGTATTGCATGAGAATTGTGTGTGTGTGTGTATGCTCACTATGGGTTAGACTCGACGGGTTCTCGGTAGGGGTCCACGGAGGGGTGGATCCGCGAGCTTGCTTTTAACCACTATGGGTTAGATCCGACGGGGTCTCGGTAGGGGTCCACGGAGGGGTGGATCCACGGTTAATTGTGGTGCAATTTTACAAATGTGATTTGATTATCGCGTTTCCGGAAATGAGTGTTTTGGAACTATATTTTCTTGATTGCATGTATTTACTATATGTGTAAGATGTAAGTCGTTCATTTGGTTACTTGTACTAGCGTAATTGCTAACCCCTCTGGGGACCCGTTTTGGGGAAATTCGTTTTATGAATTTCAGGTCAAGTTCATCGAGACGAGCTGCGCTTGGACCAAGATTACGGATGATGGTCGTGCGTGATGATTGTGCACGAGTGACGTCTTAGTGTCTTTTATCTTTTCATCTTTTGTGGTCTTTGAACTAATAGTAGTACTCGAGTACTTAAGAGTTCTTGTTCGTCCGGATTGTATTGTTGCCTATTATGTATGTGTTGGATGATGATGTTATGTTTGACCGGTTGAACCGGGTGGATTATTCTGTTTTGCGTCTTTATGATGTGGTGTTATTTTGTCGTTTCTGTGAGTCGATGAGTATGATGCTGTTCAGCCTGGTGGGTCCCATATAGGGATTCACGGCACTGTAATATACCTCGAATATCTTGAGGGTGTTACATCAGGTTCGGGTTTCGTGGTTGTCCGGGCCGTCGGAGTGGCCACGGCCGAGTCACGACCGGAGCAGGGCCTGGCCGAGTTACGGCCGTAAGGTGCCGGTTACGGCCGTACGTGCTCGGCAGACATGGCTGGACGAATGCCGATTACGGCCGTAAGGGCTGTCAGTTACAGTCGTACGGGTGCCAGGCAGTGTTCGGACGAATGCCGGTTACGGCCGTAAGGACCTGCCAGGTACGGCCATAAGTGCCGAGTTACGGCCGTCAGACCCTATCGGTTACGGCCGTAAGGGATCGGCAGGTGCTGGGCGGATTTTGACGAATGTCGGTTATGGCCGTAAGGCCCTGCCGGTTACGGCCATAACCCTGCCGGCCATATATAGGCTGGACTCGGCCAGACCTTCATTTTTCACCCTTTTTCTCATTTCATGCGACGGATGGCGATGGGGGTTCGGAAACTCGAGTTCTTGGCCGGTTCTAATCAATTCTAAGACGTTTTGGAAGATTCTTGTTGATTATATCATCATCCAATCCGTGTTCTTCGTCCGAATCAAGGTATTTTGGCTTGAACCCTTGTTTTTGAAGAGTTTGGGGATATTCCTTTCCATTTCAATTCCAATCCGTTTTTGATCAATTAATTGTTGTAAAAACGTTGTTTTGAACATGTTCTACGGATTGGATACTCATATCTTTGACTCGTTCGACTCGAAGGGCGATTTATTTGTTCTTGGAGGGTCTTGAACATTTAATGTTTGATTAAATGTTCGAATGAGTTCCCTTCGATAGTTTGTTGGGATTTTCGTGTTTTTGGCCTTGATTCTTGTCGTAACTATGTGTTATTGTTCCTTCCGGAGGTTTATAGGTGTTCTAGGATTCCGATGTTGAATCCCGTTTGGTGATTGATTATTCGTGGGGTGTTATTCTCGTAGTAGTTGCGGTGCTATCGCGTTCTTGATAGTGTTCGGGAGTTCGGGGCAGTTCGACCGTATTTCATCCATCGTCTTGTTGCAACCGTGGTTTCGAGGCAAGTACCTTGTCCATAAAATTCTTGTTTTGTGGATACGATGATTGGTGAATGCTTTAGTATGTTGTTTAATTGTTTGAGACGAACTTTCAAAAGATTTGATTTAGCCTCGTTAAAGGCTCACTTTCAAAACGCGTGTGTTTTGTAAATTGTGTGGGTTGTAAGTGACTAAGTGAATCCTTTGGATATGTTTGGTGTTGATGTTGCGCTTGATAATGCGTGTGTACGTATATTGCTTCTTTCCGTCGTGTTATGGTTGACGTGGTGTTTTGCTAAGTGTTTGATGCCTCTGGGTGAATTGTCTGGATATCCTTGGTGTGATATGTTATTTGTGCATGATTGCTTCGCTCACCTCGGGAGGGTCCGACGGGGACACGGAGGGAGTCCAATCAGAGAGCCCTGGATTCACGAGTGGTGAATGAATTTTACTCACCTTGGGTAGGTTCGAAGGGGCCTCGAAGGAAGTCCAATGGGAGAGCCCTGGATTCACGAGTAAAAACTTTACGAGTGGTGTGCATGTTTGGTGAATATATTTGCTCACCTAGGGAGGGTTCGACGGGGCCACGGAGGGAGTCCAATGGGAGAGCCCTGGATTCACGAGTAAAACTTCACGAGTTGGTATTGATTTTATGTCCATCGAGGACACGTGACGTGGGTTTTAACCCTGTGAATTTGTTGTTGGTTTTCTATTTTCGAAAACAAAACCTTTGGGCTGTGACCCTGTTTATTTTTGGAAAGAGAAGGATTTGATAATCCTAAGTTATTTTCTATTAAAACTCTCGATGGCATTTTAAATCATTTTATAAATTGTCTCCCTTGACTTGGGATTTTTCGATTTTGGAAAGCTTCACCTAAACTCTTGCCTCGGGAAGTACTTTTCATTACATTTGGATTTTTGAGGATTCCTGATTATTGTTATTCGTGGAAATGTGAATTATATGGCTCGTATTTTGCACTTTGTTCTTGCACTAGCAAAACAGTGGAGTTTTGCTAACCCCCGAGGTGGATGTCTGTTTTTGCATTCAGGTTTGGTAGCATAACACAGGGTCAACACGAAGGATGATGAAAGATGATCGATACTAATCACATGAGGACCCGTACATTGTTGTATTGGTTCAGTTGTATTTTATTTCCGCTGCAGTATTTCTCTCCACGTTTTACGGGAGTATTTTGTATTTGACCCCTGCGCGGGCATGTATTGAGATTGAGTTGTATGTTTTTATTGAAAGACCAAATCGGTCTACTGAGTCGTTTTAGCCTTAAAGGCATTATTTAGATATTCGATGTTGTTACCAGCCTGGTAGATCCTTAAGGAGAGGGCCTACGGCGTGTAATATCCCTGAGCGGATTGGGGGTGTTACAGAAGATATATAATGACGTTCATAATGGCTTGCGTTTGAAATGTATTAGAGATATTTTATATTTTCTTGTCTCATGATTAATTGAAGATGATTTTAAATTAATTTGGCTGCAATTCTGTTGGATAACAGACTAATTTTTTTTTTTAAATTTTCATTTTAAAATTATGTGGTAGTTTGGCTGTAATGTTGTTAGGTCAAATTTTATGTGTATTGATGTTGTTTTGACTGTGAAATGGGAGATTAATGGTTGTGGCTTGTGAGGTTTCAAGTTATTTGCCAAATGTTTAACTTATTAAGTGTTTAATAGCTATTTCGCAATGAATAAAGAAAGAGTGTCTTTCACCACAAATATTGTTACGGCACTTTTGGCAATCTTGCCGGAATATATATCCTCAACAGGTGGTAAAACTGATTGGAGTAAAGTTGCTGCAACGTTGAACATTAGATTAGGAAAACAGATTGCAGCAGATAACATTAAGAATTGGTTCACTAATCAAAAAGAAAGGCACAAAGCTTGGAATGAACTGAAAAAGTAGACCGGTATTGGATGGAACGAAAATGGCTGCTCTGTAGTTGATGAGGCCAGTGATAAATGGAAGGCTCAGAAGGTACCTCTTAACTAACAATAAACTCATAAGTATTTTAGTTATATTCATCCATGTTTTACTATAGTTGTTTGGTACTTGTTAAAACTAAACGATTGACAAATTTCTTTTTGCAATATTATTTTATTACAGCGATACAAGTCCATAGCAAATGTGTTTCTTAAGGCTCCACTAAATAATGAGGCAGAATGGGATAAAATCTTGCGTGGTGGTTATGCAACAGGTGAGAGATCTTGGGCTCCAGCTTCTGGTGTTGGTAGTTTATTTGGAAATAAGGAACCTATGATTATTGAAGAGGAAGGTGCTGATAACTCATAGGATGATGTATTTGATGATATTCTTATTATTGGAACCATGAAGAATGAAGGGAGTGAAATTAAAGTTTCCCCTGAAAATCTTGCTACCAAGAAGCGGAAATGCAGTGATACTAATGCCTTGCCATCTAAGAAAAGTTCAAGGGAGGATGACATTAATTTATGCCTTGATATTTTAAATAAAAACATGTCTATTGGTTCCTCGAAAGGTTATTCTTCGCCACCCCCGAATAAATATCAACAAGTATTCACAATTTCAGAGTCCATGGATGATGTTTCTAAGCATGGGCCAGATTATGTTGTGGATGTCTTAGAAACCATACGGAGTACTCCGGATTGTGTTGAGGTTCTCAACACATTACCTAACAATCAGTACAGGCTCCACTTCTTGAAGAAGCATATTCAATTTCCAGATGACGTCAACAGCCCAAGCATGTAGAGAGATGATTTTGAATCTGATTAATAAGATGGTGGTTGAGGATTAAGTGACACTTTATTATGTCTAATTGTTATGATTTTTTAGTGTTATTGATTTCGTTATAGAACATATATTATTTATCTTGTAGAATATTTAGCATTTATCTTCATTGTGGATTTTATGGTTGCTATTATTTGATATTGTCTTATTATTGTAGAACTTATTTATAGTTAATTGTTTCCATTACGCCTATATTTATTAGTTCTAATCAAATTTGTATTTATGTTTAATGTTCCTTTGTAGAATGGATAAAGAATTGGTGCGACAAAGTTTGATGTGTATAGCATTGCATGAATTAAAGAGATTAATGACTCAAGTTGAATGAATACCTTTGCATTCACGGGGAGAATCGGGCCATGATTTTATACATAGGTTATTGATGGGTCACCATAACTTGCATAAAGAACAACTTCGGTTACATAGAGATATTTTTATAAATCTTTCTAATACCCTTAGAGCAAAAAAATTGCTAGTAGATGGTAGATATATACACATTGAAGAGCAACTTGGGTTAAGTTTGTTCATGATGGCCAACCCTGCTTCTGTTCGTGATACTGCAGAAAGATTTCAACACTCAATGTCAACAATTTCGAACTATTTCGGAGAGGTATTGCAAGCATTGGTTTCTTTGTCAACAGAAATAATTAAACCTTATCAAAGTTTTCATGAAACACCTCCCGAAATTTAAAACATCAAATACTGGCCTTTTTTAAGGTAATTGTTCTTGCATTTGATGACATATATAGTATTACAACTTGTATAGTTTCAATGTATTGACCTTTAGTTTTTTTTGCTAGGATTGTGTTGGTGCTATAGATGGTACTCCTATACAATCAGTTATTGCAGATGATCAAGGTAAGGCATTTAGAGATCGTCATGGGACCAAAACATGGAATGTAATGGTCGCTTGTTCACTCAATATGTTGGTTACATTTATTAATGACGGCTTTGAAGGGAGTGCCCATGATTCAACCGTATGGAGGCGAATTTTAAGCGATGCTCAATTTGGATTCCCTCATCCACCGCTAGGTACTACTTAACTTATATTGTCATGAAAAATATAGAAAACTATACTACTTTAGAAAATTAATATTATTATTGTTGCACAGGAAAATACTTTGTAGTCGATTCGGCATATCCCAATACACTCGGGTACTTGAGTCCTCATCAAGGAAAAGGATTGAGATACCACTTGCCTGAATTCCAAAAAGGTGGTGCACCAGAAGGAAAGTGTGAACAATTCAATTACCGACATTCTTCTTGTCGAAACGTAATTAAAGAGTTTTTGCGGTTGTGAAGAATAGGTGGAAGGTTTTAAAACGATGCCAAAAATGGAAGACGCTCATCAATTGGCTATTATCGTGTCTTGTTTTACACTTCACAATTTTATTCATTTACATGATCTAGGGATTGCTTTCACACACCAAGTTGAAGTAATGGAATCAAGAGCTGATCATAACATGTACGATGATGCGAGAAAAAAGCTATGGATAGTGTACGACTTACGATAACCGATGAAATATGGAAGTCAGACAAGGGTAATGTGGAGTTGATAAAGCAAATTTATGAAGAAGAAGAGGAACAACAATTAACCGATTATGAAGATGATGATAATAGTTAATGTTCAATAGTATTATTATTTTGCTCGATACTTCAACCATCCAATACTTCACTTATTTAAATGTTTGATTTATTGTGGTTATTGTTCTTGTTGTTGTTGTTGTTTATTTTAATTACTAACTTTTTCAATATAATAAAAATACCAATAATAATTAGCAATAATTAATAACAATAATAATAATAATTAGGGGTGGGCATTCATGTTGGGTATTTTGGGTATCCTATCGAAAAAAAATTCGGTTACGGGATCATATATTTAAAAAAAAAAAATTCAGGACGGGTACCCGAATCCGATTAAAGTTCGGGTTTGGGATTCGGGTATTTCAATTTGAATTTCAAGTACCCGATCAGGCACCCGACTATTTTTATACGAAGTTCTAATAATTATTAGGGCATTAAATTCTTTAAATTTCAAAAAAAAATTCGGGACGGGTTCCGGTAGTTTAAAATGTCACCCGATCCCGAACATCCCGAAACACCCGATCCTGACCCGAACGCCAACCCTAATAATATCAACGAAGATAATAATAATAATAATATCAATTAAATGATTAAATAATAATTAATAATCCTAAAATAAAATAAAATCGAATCGAATCAATCAAAAAATCAACTTAATTGAATCGAATCGAATCGAATCAAAAGAATCGAACGAATCGAATCAATCAAAAAACTAAATTGAACTGAACTGAAAATAAGTTGCAGAGAACAGGCCCAAAGTCAAACTTAAAATAAGTTGGATGATTGTATGTCTCGGCATGTCACTGTCGTTTAGAACAGTACTGCTGATTTCTGAGCATAACGTATGTTATGCTTAACATTTAGCGTACGTTATCTCTTCTGTGTAGTTGGGGCAGAAGCCTCTGGAGACATCTTTACGCACGCTACTTACAGGACGTAATGTATGTAAAGGTTCATTGCGTATGTTATCTGAACCTTTCAGCGTACGTAAAGATACCTGGGCATCAAGGTCAGTAAGCATTGGGACTCTATTACGTTTAACATTAGATCATAGTGTACGCTAGTGCATTTTACGTACGCTAAGCCTGCCATGCAACGTACGTAACGTAACCTATACATCGAGGCAGCGAGCTCTGGGAAGTTCGTTGCATATACAATGCAGATACATTAACGTACGTTAAGAACTTAACGTACGTAATGCTCAGGGTATTGCGTACGTAACGATACTCACCTATATAAGCGGACTTTAGTCCTGATTTTGCCATTTTTCATCTCTTCCCTTCTCTTCCTTGGCGATTTGCGGCGGTTTGGTCAGGGTAGTATGAATTCCTGTCGATTGTCATCATCTATCATTATTTTCGTAACATGGATTTAGCAACATTATGACATCTTCCACCGTTCTAATCGAGGTAATATTGCTAGAACCCAAGTATTTGGGGATTTTGGGATTTTGTTAGATTTCATCTTTCTAGTCCGATTTAGCTTAGATGGTTGTTAGATTATGATCATGTAATCATAATCCCTTGTTTTTCTTGAAGTTTTCTGGAATAGATCTTGATATTTTCACCGTTAATAGATTAAAATCGATTATTAACTCATAGTGTTTGATAAGTTGTCCTAAAGGGCAGAATTTAGGATGAATTTGTATGTTTCCGAGATGTTGTGGTTGATTGTATACCATTATGAGATAGGAGTGAGGTTTCAAAGAGTATTCGGACCGAAGTCCTCCCGTTCAGCATTTCCTTACATAGTATTTCTCAAAGTAAGTACATATTTTACATTATGTTATGTAGAATGCGAATTCAACATAAATGATGATTTATGATAAACGTGCGGGTGTGTTGTTATTGTTCTTACACCTGGGGACGGTTCGACGAAATCTCTGGGGGCCGCTACTAAGGGGTACGGCCACGAAAGTGTTTTCCCACCTGGGGATAGTCCGGTGGTGCCTTTGGGGGTTGATACTAAGGGGTACGGCCACGGGTTACCAAGTGTAGATTTTTGTGTTAATGCAATGTGATGTTATGGTTTTCTTGATGATCATGTATTGATGAAAATGTGGTATTCCGGAATATTGTTTTCTTAAATGTTTTCAAATGTGATAATGATGTTGAATTGTATTCGTATATAATGTCTTGTAATTATGTACTTGCACTAGCTATTCGAATGTTAACCCCTTAAATGGGGAAAATGTGTTTCATGTATTTTAAGTTTCGGGCGAGATGAGGAGCCAGCACGGGAGACGCATGCAGATGGTGGTCAAGCATGATGTTATGAGGCTCGAGTCTAGGATGGGTATTTTATTATATTCATGTTGTCTGTCGGAGTTTATTGAGTAAACGCTATCTATTTTAGTAACATTGTTGAATTCCCTGCATCGGCAATGGATTTATTTTACATTCTATTTTCCTGCATTCAAACCAAAAATGTTTTGGACAAGGCCACAACCTTATTTACATTATTAAATATTGTCATTACTAGTTTATTGTGAAATTGTGTGAATGTCCTAGCCTGGTAGACCTTGATGAAGGTTCTACAGTGTGTAATGACCCTTATGAGCATTCGGATGTTATATTTATGGTATCAGAGCCTTAGGTTGTGAATACCTAGGCTGCCGGTCAATTTGGGTCTGTTAGTTGTGTCGTAAGAGTTTTCCGCGACCCGTGGTTATAAGTCTCCTCAAACTATTACGCTTATGTATTACTTTTCTTATGTGAATTGAAATTGTGAGCTGGGGTACCGACGATGTAAATTGTGAACTTTGCTGATCTTGTCTCTTTTCAATTCTTATTCTTCAGTATGTTGAGAGGTCGTGGTAGAATAGCTCAGGGATATGGCCGAGGCTCTGATCGTGGTGCTGATGACGAGGGAGTTCCGCCTTCCCAGTCATCCACAGATTCGGCTTCACATTCAGTGCCGAATACTCTGCCATTGAGTTCTGACGGACAGCAAGACTTATCAGTTAGCGAGGGCCAACCGTCGGGTAATAACGCCGACGCAGGAGCTACTACTCTCCTTCAATAGTTGGTAGCTCAATTGGATCAGATAGCTCAAGGTGGGCACCAGAATCCGCCCCGACTATGGAAGACGAAGCCAGCAAACGACTTTAGAAAGTGACAATGATGCACCCCCTCATTTTGCTGGTTCTACTAACTCCTTGGGATGGGAGAATTGGCTCTTACATTTGGGAAGGATTCGATGCCTTAGCTTGTCCAGATGACAAGAGGGTACCTATTGCTCAACATCGATGTCTAATATGGCTTCCATCTCCTTTTCCTTCTCAAGACGCCATCTCCTACCAGCCTCTTTTGACTCTTCCCCCAATTTGGCGTTATCAAGATCAGACACCTTGCCGTGAATGTCTCAAAGAATATCCAACGACTTGGCCTGCTTGTTCTTTAGATATGTGACGCAGTCCACCAGATGTATTACCCGCAATTTCGGATTTTAGTGATTTTCTTTTTTCGGCGGGAGTCCATTTTGAGAATGATTATTTCTGCACTTTTTCTCATACGAGTTCGTTTCGGTATTGTTTTGTTGAGTTTCGTGTTCTTAAGCAGTTTTTCCGCACTTGAGTTCGACTCTTGCGAATCTCATACGAAACTGTTGTTTCGAGTTTCTCGTAAGTTCATTTAATGTTATTATTCATGTTGCGAGCTTTGGCTTGGTGTTTTGATCGTGTATCATGTATTTTGGACGTTTTGGGCAGTTTTCGTAATTTCCCAAAGTTTGGGGTAATTACCTTCCGTTGTCGAATTTCGAGCCTTCGAGTAGTCGGAATCGTGTGTTCTCTTAGTGCTCGAATTCATCTTTGCGAGTACTTCGTAACCGTATCTTCGATTCGTATTCAGGTTCGGGTTTCGGGGTCGTCCGGGCCGTCGGAGTTGGTCCCATCCGAGTCATGGCCGGGGAGTCTCGGCCCAGGCCGGCACTGGCCGAGTTACGGCTGGTAGTGCTCGGCAGTTACATACGTAAGGCCGGTTACGTACGTAAGCCTTGGCCAGTTACGTACGTAATGCTGCCGGCATTTCTAGGCAGTGAGTCGGCCATGGCCGATTACGTACGTAAGCCATGGCCGGTTACGTACGTAAGGCGGCCGACAGGCAGCCTATTTAAGGCCCTGCAGATGGACTTTTCACCATTTTTCTCATTCTTTTCCTTCTCTTCCGCGGCTGGAGGTGTGGTTATCATGGAGAGATGTTGATGGACAATCAATCTATGAAGTCTTGGAGTTCATATCATCAATCATCCATCCTATAACATCCTTTGATTTGATCGAGCGAATCAGGTCAGATTTTCTAGAAATCTAGTTTTGGGGAATTTGGGTATTTTGGTTGATTTCGTCCGTTTAATCCGATTTAACTTAGGATTATGATGGATTGATGATTATTTAGATGTATTATATCATTTCCATTGTTATTCCAAAGTTGGATCGTATCAATTCGTTGTTTTGGTCGAGTTCTTGATCGACGCCTTGAAGGTGTCCGGTAGAATGTCTTAGAGGGGTTTTCGGACGTTCTACGATTATTCTTCCTCGTATGATCATTGATTTATTGATTATATGATGTTAGGGTCGAGTTTCTTGCGAAGAAACCATGTCGAACCCTTCCGTTCGTCGTCGTCTTCCGTTTCGATAGCATCGGGCATTTTGAAGCTTCCCGGTTGAGCCGTGTTCGTCGGAATACTTGCGCGCTGATTTCGAGGCAAGTACCTTGTCCATATAATTCTTGTTTTATAGATACGATAATTAATGATCGTCTAAATGTGGTTGTTTGGTCGTTTGAATTGAACTTTCAAAGATTCGGTTTAGCCTTGTTAAAGGCTTATTTTCAAAACGCGTGTGTTTTGTAAATTTTGTGGGTTGTAAGTGACTACGTGAATCCTTTGGATATGTTTGGTGTTGATGTTGCACTTGATAATGCGTGTGTACATATATTGCTTCTTTCCGTCGCGTTATGGTTGACGTGCATGTTGTTATTTATTCGTGTGGTCGTGGACTGACGGATAAATTATGTGAATTGGTGTATTGATTTGATAATTGTTACAACGATTGACTGTGTGCTTGATGTTTGTGGCAATGTGAATACTTGTTGTGAGAGACGTCATATCCGGGAGCCTCTGAGGGTGGGGCGTGTACTCCGGCCTGGTGTACGCTGCAATGTGCGGCTCCATATGGTTGGTGAACACCGGTGTTTAACCTGATGCATGTTCAAGGGGCGGCTCTTACGGGAGTGACGTCGGAGCGGTGACATGTACAAGGGGCGGCCGACATAGTAGATTGAACGCCGGTGCACAGGTGTTTCAGTGGAGGCGCGTGGCAGGCTTATTGGTAACGGATATTTGAGTGATAGCTAAGACCCTGTTACCGAACGATTATCGTATTTCAAAATTCTTTCAACTCTTTTCAAAATGCTGGTCTCGATATAGACCGTGATTCGTGTTTCTGAAAGTGTGTTTCAACTTGTTTTAAACGTCGGTATCAGGGTTAATTAACCAAGGACATTTGACGAGATCTCCGAGGGTTAATTAATCAGGGGTCTTGATCAGTATTGGTCGGACGAGAGGTTGTGTCTTTGATGGGCTGTGTTGACATTCTATGTTTTGGGTCGAGGACCCCGTGTGATGTTGAGATGATTGATCTCGTGTTGATATTATTTGGATTGGGTCGAGAACCCCGTGGAAATATTTGTGAAGACTCGCTTGTGTTGATTGTATGGTTTTCTTGCAAATTGCTTTCCGCCTACTGGTCGAGGATCCTGTTGATTTTGGAAAGAGAAGGATTTGATAATCGTAAGTTGTTTTCTATTAAAACTCTCGATGGCATCTTTAAACTGTTTTATGCATTGTTTTCCTTGATTTATAATCTTTCGGTTTTGGAATGTTTTACCCAAACTCTTGCCTCGGGAAGTACTTTTTGATACGTTTGGATCTTTGAGGATTCCTGGTTATTGTTATTCGTGGAATGTGAATTGTATGGCTCGTATTTGCACTTTGTTCTTGCACTAGCAAAACAGTGGAGTTTTGCTAACCCCCGAGTATTCGGGGGGTGGATGTCTGTTTTTGCATTCAGGTTTGGGAGCATAACACAGGGTCGGCACGAAGGATGATGAAAGATGAACGATACTAATCACACGAGGATCCGTATAATGTCATTGGTTTAGTTATAGTTTATTTTCCGTTGCAGTATTCTTTCCCGTTGTACGGGAGTGTGTTGTATTCGACCCCTGCGTGGGCATGTAATGAGTTTGAGTTGTATGTATTTATTGAAAGACCAAGTCGGTCTACCGATTCATTTTAGCCTTAAAGGCATTGTTGAGTTGTTCTATGTCGTTACCAGCCTGGTAGATCCTTGAGGAAAGGTTCTATGGCGTGTAATATCCCTGAGCGGATTGGGGGTGTTACATAAATGGTATCGGAGCTTAGGTTGTGGAAACCTAGGCTGTCAGGTCAAGTCGTGTTGTTTGAGTCTTGTTTCGTCGGATTTTATCTGACTGAGTCGTGTCATGACGCGTCTTCTAAGTTTGTTGGTCGTGATTAGTATCGTGGGGCGATCATCATCTTCGTGCGACCTGTGGATATAAGTCTCCCTTCTTTGTGTTTGTGCCTCGTCTGATGCGAGTTACAGGTATGATTATGAGTTAATTGACGGAATCCTCTTATGGATTTTGATTTCGTGATATGTGGTTATTTGACTCTCATATTTCGTTCATATGAGGAGTAGGGTTGCTGGATTGTGCATGTTGGACTGTATTTCTTTTGTCCGCTGCGTGAGTTCTTTTGTAATGGCTTTTGGTATTTTACCGACTGAGTTTATTTCGAAAACCGATTCCCTTAACTGAGTTTTTGGCATTATGGCCTTGATCGTTTTGGCGAAATTCTTATGACGGTATTTAGTATTTTGTAAATGGCTTTTGTGAGTTTTTGAAATATAACTGTCATCGGCCTTTTTGGCGTTTTTGTAAATGGTTTTTATCCTGTTGGGTTCCGGTGCGGGACCCACGGCGCTATAATGTTCCGTGTAATTACCTGAAATTTTTGGGCATTCTAGCCCATTGAATTTGTTGTGTCGAGATTTATTCACCTCGACAGGCGATAGACTACAAGCCCGAGCGACCGAGTCCACAACCAATCAAGCTATGGCGAACTCGTCTAAACGAAGGTAATAGTCCGCCTCCGAGTATCTAGCGATCGACTCTCAAGGCGATCGCCTTTGGCACCTAGCGATCGCCTCTGGTGCCCGACTTAAGACGACCGTCCTGTACCATGAACAGAGACCTTCGTCCGTCAAAGTCTACGAAGACTAGATCTCAAAGCAATGCCCATGTGCAAATCCGCGACAGGCGCCGCATTTCATGGATCGTTGACCACAGCCTGTCACCACCTTATCACCTACCGACAAACCCGCCGAAAGGTACAAGGTGGGACCGCCCGTGACAGCGACTCAGACGCGTGCAGACTTCTCATTGGACCGCACAGCTGGCTGCCAGCAACTCCTACGGACTTTAAGGAGACCAGCCCATGTGCTCAAAGACGATGGCCCGCTTATTATAATACAGAAGAGGCGACCGCCCAACATCTCCCAGTCCTATATATACAGAACCCCAGCAACTGGAAAAATGTTCTCCATTCTGTTCAGAGAAAACTCTCAGTTGGCAACTACGCTGGCAAAAACATACAAACATACGTACTTTCAGGCTCTTGGCTTCCTCTCCCGAATCTACCTCAGGATTTCTCTCTCAGCACCTCTCAACCAGAAGATGGTCGGCAGAGGCAAGAAGTATCCACAGCGCAGATTCGAAGAGACTCGAAGTCCAGGAACTCAAACATACAGCTAAGACACACCGTGAGAGACTGTCGATCTCTCAGCGTCGTCACAGCTTATCAACGTTGTTACAAGAACTCACAGAGCATCATATCTGGTTCTTCCGGCAATCTTCACGCTCTATATCTAAGATAACTAGAATCGTTACACTCATTGTAATAGTATTCTAACATTAATACTTGTATCCCAAAATATTTTTATTAATAACATCTCGCGAGAGCATTCAAGCCCGGGACTAACAACTCCGGCAAATCTTATGTTATTTATCTTCTCTACGGAAGTGCTCTCGCACTTTGTTTGCTATCCATCCATTCCAGCAATATCTATCTCCGGATAATATTTTGGGTAGCAACAATTGGCGCTAGAGGAAGGGGCGCGTCTAAACCTTCATTTTTATCCCTACCGTCCTGAAGAACACTCACTGTTCTCGGGGCATATACTTCAAGTGACACTCACTGCGCTTCAAAGAAAGCCTTCAGAATCATGACGTCCGCCACCACTTCAAAGAGAGCCGCTCTCCGAATCGCCGGACACCATATCCCGGCTCAATCCGAGCCCCAGCCGACGGCAGAAGGAAGTCGCGGCAACGCGAGACTCTCGATCCCGCACCTGAGGGGTGGTCCCAGTATCTCACTCGACCAGTTCCAAACCGAGGAACAGATCGAGGAGGCTATGGCCATCCTAAAGGATTGACGGAGAGCATGCGCGGCGCCCTAAATGACTCCCTCGGCCATCCGCCACGTGGGCAAATGGAAATTCAAAGGGCTACTGGGCGAGCGATCGTCAGAAAGCCCTGATTCGCGAGAAAAGGCTCTCGCACGGCCGGACGGTTCCGTATTCAGTCGCTTAGGAAGCGACCCATCATGGCGACCGGGGCATTCTGGCCCCAACCACGAGACTACGGAATCCGAGTCCGTCACCAGGAGTTCGGCATACCCAACTCCCAGCCGAACATAAGTCAACCGTTTGGCTTCCACTCCAAACGCCATGGGGTCAGTACTTGATCGCCTCGGCTCCCGCTCCGAGCGCCTAGCCGCGAGCAGCCAGGCCACGGCGATGGCCGTTACGCAACGCCAGCTCGACGAGATGAAAGCACTCTTGGATACTGGGGCAAGCACCAGTAGAAAGATCATCGGACCGACCGAGCCACTCGCGGTCCACATCGAGCTTGCCCCGGTGCAACCAAGGATCGCTACTCCCAAAACACCTCTTTATGAAGGGAGATCGGACCCCGAGACACACCTAAGTAAGTTCCGTATTTACATGACCGGGTGTGGGGCATCAGATGCAACCAAATGCCGAATCTTCCCGTTAACATTGGGCGAGCTGGCCCATAGGTGGTACGTCTCACTATCACCATGATCGATCATCTTCTTTGAGAAACTGGCGAATGACTTCACGTCATACTTCGCCGCCTAGGTCAACAGACCTAAAGGCCCCCACCGCATGATGAAAATAAGGCAGGGGGAAGACGAATCCGACGCAGATTACATCGACCGAGTAGACGAAATCGTCCTCACCGGCGAGCCCATCAGCGACGAGATCTCTCTCCTCTCGGTCCTTGGGGGATTCTACGGTCATTCACCCATGTTTAGGCATCTCACGAAGCACATCCCCCCAACCTACGCGATCTTACGAGCTAAGGCTGCCGACTTTCTGGCCAGGCAAAGGCTACTCACCCTCCGCCTAGGCGAGGAAACGCCTCCTCGTGTCCGAAAGACGGCAATCGCCAAAACCAAAAAGATGGTCGCCAAGCCATCCGACGACCACAAGTCCTTCGAGGATGTGGAAGCCCATCTCCTGTAACACCCCCAGATCCAACCGGGAGTATTACACGCCGTGGGCCCTGCGCCGGAACCCACCAGGCTAAAAACCAATTACAAGAACGACAAAAAGGCCGATGACGGTAGTATTTTCCAAAACTCACAAAATCATTTGAAAACACCCAACTACCATCAAGACGATCAAGGTCAAAAACTCGGTTAAGGGAATCGGTTTTCGAAATCAAACTCAGTCGGAAAAAAGCCGAAAGCCATTTGAAAGAACTCACGCAACGGATAGAAATACAGTCCAAGATATATATACATCAATAATTAATACACATATAAAAATACACGATTCCCCAACAATATGCCATAGCCAGTATCGTCCAGAATCCTCGCCTCACGACCGCTACCATCAAAGTCCTCAATATCTGAAAAACAAGTCCCACAACAGGGTCAGCAATAATGCCCGACAAATAACCGCAAGTACATAAAGATAAATATTCACATGCCATGCATCATGAGAATAATAACCTCAACGATAACCTTACCACTTCCGGTAATCTAACGATTCTCGTCAAAATTCCATTATCACGATAATACCATAAAAATCCCAGTATCACAACAATACCGTATAATACCTCAATACCGAATACTTTCTCATACATATTCCTCTATGTACGATTACCATAAAACATACCTCTATCCGGACTTCCTTCCGGAATGCATACCACATACCAAAAATATCCAAAATGGACATCAACAATATCCGAATACTACAATCTTCCCAAGATTGTCCAAGTATCTCGACAATCATCAACTGTGCATTCTAATCCTTATAGAACATCACTGAACATTCGTCAATATGCAATACAACATAAAATACTTATTGCCCTCGTCTACGAGCTCTTCACTGAACATTCATCAACTGTGCATTCTAATCCTTATAGAACATCACTGAACATTCGTCAATATGGAATTACTCATCAAAACATTACAAGCGAACAAGTAAACACTTGCCTGGATACCAACACGACAAAACCAACACCGAACTCATCGCCCTCGTCTACGAGCTCTTCAACCCCGACTGGACGGAATCTACGGCTTTTCACCGCGGCGTAACGGTTATACCTATTGGTTAATCAACCTAGAACAATAATCATATCAATAATCAAACCAACTTGGTAACAAGGATCATAACATACTCAATCTGGAATTCAACCTCGTATCATGATTTAACTCATCTAAATCGATCACTGAAATTATCATGATCCAGAAATCTATCTCAAAACGATTTAAACGAACCATCATCTTTATAATATGAAGAAACATCCGAAACACTTATCAAAATTCCATTGAATCTCATATAATATCGTTATATGATTATCCAACATGTTCCTGACGTGTAATCATCCTTAAAAACGAACCATAAACAAAAGGGATACCAAATTTACCTGGATTAGACGAACCAAAAAGAAGAACACTTGAACTCCATTCCAAAAATCATGAATAACTTGAAGAACAAGGCTTGAATCCATGATCTCAATATAACGTTGTTAAAGATTATCATTATACAGTGTTTGGGAACCTCAAATACATCCCAACTCTCTCTATCCCGACTGAAGGAAGAAAAATGGACGAAATGCCTCTCAACACCCGTCTATCCTCTTTTATAATATTCATTATTAGCGTGCGCTAACATCTCATGTTTAGCGTGCGCTACAGCCTTAGCGTACGCTAACTGACTTTGTTAGCGTGTGCTATCGAAGCCCAGAGGCGACTGCCTCGCTTTGTAAACTAGCTTACGTACGTAATTCCCATGCATTAACGTACGTAAAACATCCTGCCTAGCGTATGCAAGTCATTGACCTTAGTGTGCGCTATCCGAAGTTGACTTGCTACAGTACACACCTACCACTCATGCCCCCACATGCCGAAAGCATCCACGATTATCGGGATTCCTCTGACCGATCTGAAATTAGCGTGCGCTAACCATATGGTTTAGCGTGCGCTAGCCCTACATGACAAACACCCGCTGACCTTATCTGGACACGCGTCGAAAATGGCCGGGTCCACCCGCCGAAAGCTAAGATTCCATTATTGGCGGTCTGATGTTAGCGTGCGTTAACCAACATGCGTTAGCGTGCGCTAGCTGCATATAGAAATCAACCTGGGCCTACCTGTCGGCCACCTTCCGGAACTCACCCAACAAGTCGTTACGTACGTTAGGGGTCCTCCATAGTGTACGTAACCGAACCTATTAGCGTACGCTAACTACACAACGTAGCGTGCGCTACTCGTGCCTCGTAGCGTGCGCTAAGCATATCTCATAGCGTGCGCTATCGTGGCTGTGCTTAGCCATATTCAGCTATCCTCGACCAACATCTCGACATACCAAATGATCATACGGCACAATGAATACATATACGCACTTCAATAACATTATCATACGTTCACAATATCCGCAAGTACAATTATCCATCAACGATATCCAACATATAAACGAAAAATATATCCGAAAAATCGGGGTATTACACTCTACCCCCCTTAAAAATAAGTTTCGTCCTCGAAACTTGCAATCAATCGCACAAACAACATTTCAACGGAAAATCCAAAATCACCAAAATAACCAAGAATTATCGAATAATCCGAACAACATACTTATAGGTCAGTGAAGTAGAAGATCTCCCGTGATACTAGCATATGACACCATTTCAAAAATCTCGACACAGCAAGAATGCCAAAACAGGAATAATCACAATTTGAAAACGATTGGTCTCCGCCAAGACCACAACAAGTTTAGAGCACTGTCGAGTTTTGCGGGATCTGTGACGCTGTGTCTCCTCACCTAAAGTGCATGAGCCGCTCCTTGTCACATGCACGTATCACCGGGGTTCCACTCCACATCGAAAGCCGCACATTGCACGTGCCTCGCACCGGCGTTCACTTCCCGATTGGAGCCGCACATTGCACATGACCACAGCACCGGCGTTCACCCCCTGCCTCGTCGGTCTTGGGAACACCAACAATCCCCAAACCCACACATCACCACGACAGTACTCAAAAATCAAACAGTTCCAAAACATCACAAACATCATGCTACTACCACACCGGTAGAGCCACATAACACACATGCCCGGTTATCACAAAACCTTGGGCTCCGATACCATATTTGAAACACCCCAGATCCAACCGGGAGTATTACACGCCGTGGGCCCCGCACCAGAACTCACCAAGCTAAAAACCAATTACAAGAACGACAAAAAGGCCGATGACGGTAGTATTTTCCAAAACTCAAAAGATCATTTGAAAACACCCAACTACCGTCAAGACGATCAAGGTCAAAAACTCGGTTAAGGGAATCGGTTTTCGAAATCAAACTCAGTCGGCAAAAAGCCGAAAGCCATTTGAAAGAACTCACGCAGCGGATAGAAATACAGTCCAAGATACATATACATCAATAATTAATACATAGATAAAAATACACGATTCCCCAACAATATGCCATAGCCAGTATCGTCCGGAATCCCCGCCTCACGACCGCTACCATCAAAGTCCTCAATACCTGAAAAACAAGTCCCACAACAGGGTCAGCAATAATGCCCGACAAATAACCGCAAGTACATAAACATAAATATTCACATGCCATGCATCATGAGAATAATAACCTCAACGAAAACCTTAACTGACTTTGTTAGCGTGCGCTATCGAAGCCCAGAGGCTACTGCCTCGCTTCGTAAACTAGCTTACGTACGTAATGCCCATGCATTAACGTACGTAAAACATCCTGCCTAGCGTACGCAAGTCATTGACCTTAGCGTGCGCTATCCGAAGTTGACTTGCTACACTACACACCTACCACTCGTGCCCCCACATGTCGAAAGCATCCGCGATTATCGGGATTCCTCTGACCGATCTGAAATTAGCGTGCGCTAACCATACGATTTAGCATGCGCTAGCCCTACATAACAAACACCCGCTGACCTTATCTGGACACGCGTCGAAAATGGCCGGGTCCACCCACCGAAAGCTAAGATTCCATTATCGGCGGTCTGATGTTAGCGTGCGCTAACCAATACGCGTTAGCGTGCGCTAGCTGCATATAGAAATCAACCTGGGCCTACTTGTCGGCCACCTTCCTGAAATCACCCAGCAAGTCGTTACGTACGTTAGGGGTCCTCCTTAGCGTACGTAACCGAACCTATTAGCGTACGCTAACTACATAACGTAGCGTGCGCTACTCATGCCTCGTAGCGTGCGCTAAGCATATCTCATAGCGTGCGCTATCGTGGCTGTGCTTAGCCATATTCAGCTATCCTCGACCAACATCTCGACATACCAAACGATCATACGACACAATGAATACATATACGCACTTCAATAACATTATCATACGTTCACAACATCCGCAAGCACAATTATCCATCAACGATATCCAACATATAAACGAAAAATATATCCGAAAAATCGGGGTATTACATCTCCTCCATAAGTTCAATCGAACTCCGGCCCACATTTTCTACGCCATCAAGGGGCGCGAACCGCTGAACAAGCCAAAGGCGATAAGGGACCACGGTCATCTGGACCCCAATCAATATTGTGCTTACCACAAGAGTCCCGACCACAGCACCAATCAATGCCGCGACCTCCTCAGACAACTCTGGAGATTTTTCGAGGAGGGCAAGTTGGACAGTTTATTGGCTTAGCCGGAGCCCCACCAATCTCCCAACACGGTCGTCCGAGTCGAACGCGAACAGTCCGAAAAGCTCATACGAGCCGACCCCTCGATTAATCTCTGCGACCGTATCTACATGCTTCAATCAAGAGAAGGGAACTTAGGAAGTCTCTCCCCGATTTCCCACCTCATCAAATCAAAGGCTACTGCCTGAGCAAAACGCTTCAAAAAATAGGATGACTCGCTCGCCCTCTAAGGTTCGTCATCAACATGTCGGACCTAGGCAGCGATCGCCTCCCCTAGCACAACATATACCGTCGAGGATCGTCATCTGACATGATGGTTCGAGGTAGAAGAGTGCCGCCATGGTCGCGAAAATTGATTAAACCGATGATCCGTCCATGCAAGGTTTCTTTGGGCTCCGATCGCTCGCCCTTCGTTGAAATACGAGGCGGGTGTAGCCACAGGTCTCTCCAAAGCAAATCAGAGGATTACTCACTCACCCTCTAAAGTTCGTCATCTACATGAAGAACCTAGGCAGGCGATCTCCTCCCCTTACACAACGTATACCATCGAGGATCGTCATATGACTTGATGGTCCGAGGTAGAAGAGTGTCGCCATGGTCGTTGAGGATGATGGAACCGTTCTATGTGCCCATGCAAGGTCCTTTTGGGCCACGATCGCCCGCCCTTCGTTTAAATATGAGGTCGGCGTAGTCTGAGGGCCCTCCAAAACTAATATGTGGACACGTTTGCCCGCCCTCAAAGGACCATCACTTAACATGGTGGGTCCTTCTCGGACAATACGACGCGTCCCTCCCCCCATCTCAACGTATACCGTCGAGGGTCACCATCTTAATGGCGGCCCGAGGTAGAAGAAGAGCTAACAAGCCGCGGATGTGGAGTTGATTAATCCGACGACGCCCCGCGCAAGGAACCTTCCAGACCAAGACCGCACGCCCTTCGTTTAAATACGAGGCGAGGCGCAGCCTTCGGAGGACCCTACCAATTAAGTGAGTCGCGAGAACTCAGCCATCAGATGGAATGTCGCTCGTGCATAAGACATGATCGTGGAGATCGGTCTATCGAACTCCGCGATCGTGCACGGTTCCTCAAGACCGAGATGGACGGTCTTCCTCGAGGATTCGACAAAATTGAAGACCGCTCACTCAACGATTTATTTTTGTCCCCTTACTTTCACTAAGAGAACAAAAACAAGGGGAAAGTGCGGAGCTATTTATACGACAATCGTCCCTATTCAACGACATACGGAGATCGGTATTTTTCAGATGTTTGTGCAGCGATCGAATTTGTTGTAAAAGTTATCTATTTGAGTTTATCAATTCACTTGGAGCTATACACGCAATAATCTCTCCTCACACATTTGTACAAAGTCATGCAAAGACTCAGAAAAGCAATCATTCGAGTAACAAATCGAAGAAACAAATGTTCATTTCATTACTTGAAGTTTCAGAAGTACATACACGGTCGCCCGAAGGCCTAAGTATTACAAGAGAAAGCTACAAAATTACAAGGCAAAGAGCTAAAACAATAAGAACGAAGAGCCTCAGGCCCCTGCCTGGCCTTCGCCTTCAACCTCCGGATCGGCCCGTGACCCTTCGCCAGCCTCCGGTGCAGCCTCTCCATCCCCCGTAGCGTCAGGATGAACAAGGTTCGCCGGAGTCGGATACCAGCTCAAGTCCACACCGATTTCCGAGAGATCCAAGATCGGCACGGAGAAGTCAGGATGAAGAGGGTGCTCCAACACATACGCCTTGAAGTTTTTGGCTAGAGGGCCGACCTCCAGTCCTCCTTTCTTAGCAGCTCGGAGCGAGTCAGCGAACGCCATATAATAGGCAAACTCACTGACGAACTCCACATTAAGAAAGAGATTGGCCTCGGTCGCCTCTAGCGTCCCTTTCAGCTCCGCCATCGCCTGTTGCGCACCCTGGAGCTCGGTCTCCCTTGCAGCCATCTCTCCCCTCGACGCCGTCAGCTCGCTAGTCAGCCGAGCGACAGTCACCTTCAGTTGATCGGCCTCCTTCTCAGTGTCTGCCTGCAACCGTCGGGCATCTGTCATCCGGTCCCGAAATCGGTCGACCGTCGCCCGGGCTTGCTCGGCATCCTATCTCGTCAGCTCAAGTTCATGGTTCGCCCGCTTGGCTGCATCCAGGGAGTCCTACTCCATTGCCACAATCCTATCAGCGAACTCAGCGTTCTCTTTTCGAGCCGCCTCGAGATCCGCCTACAGACGAGTAGTGGAAGGACGCCCCTCGAACTCCTACACAGCCTGGGCAGCCATCGTCGCCGCCTGGAGAGAGAGAGCGAAAGCAGCTTACATTGCGCTCCCGGATCGCTGGCGAGCGATCGCATCTAAGTCCGTCGTCCAGGCCTTCGGCAAAGCAGAAACGGCCCAGTTGACATAGAGTGGAACATCGCAGGCCGTGCGAGGAGATTGGCTCGCCAAGAAATCCAGCACCATCGGCGGGCAATATGGGTTAGTGCTACGGATCCCACATACAAATCAACAAAAAGTTAGCACATCTCCCACACAAGTGAAGAAACTCAACGAACAAACTAAGTCTACCTCTCGGCTCTCTCAGGATCGCGGCCAAAGTATGGTTTCTCGTGAGGGGTTTCAGCCTCGGCGATCGCCATCTCTCGTAAGAATGCCGCAGAGGGCGTAGACTCATCCACCAGAGGGACCAAGGTAATCGGAGGCGCGGCGATCGGCACCTCACTGGCTGGGGCAGAAACTGGAGTTTCTCCTGACCTCGGCCGTTTGCGATTCGTCCAGAGCCCCTCCTCCCGAGCTTCCTCCTCCGCCACAATCGGCTCTACGCGGGGCCCCACCTCCGGAATAAGAGGTAACGCCACAGGAGGAGCTCGAGATGACTTCTTCTGGCGAAGGCGGCCCAAAACTCCAGGGTTCGACATAGCTATCTCCGGTGGGGGCTCCAAGAAATGAGGAAAGCGGATTTCTGCATTAAAGAACAATCAAACTACGGTCAGAAACACTCTCCAAGCAGGACGATCGCCTAGCAATTGGAGATCGCAGAAACTCATACCTGACACTGAGAGATGACGTGGAAAACTGAATAGCCGAGCTGATAGCCAATGGCTATCCTTGTTGATCCGGCAAGCATCTAAGTCGCCGTCCGGCAAACTTCGTATCCGCTCCCAGACGATTAAAAAGTCGAAAGGCAGCTCGTCGATCGTCGGAATATGGAACCCTGCAAGAGGAAAACCAAACTAGATCAGTTCTATACATATCCGATCAAAGGGAGAGTCAGAACCCTTACCCGGATTCCTCTCCTGAAAGCGAGTAGGAATATTCAGCTCGTCCGCGGGATTATTGCTCGCCAATGCCTTCCACGAAACGCTGACCCAGAACCACTTCGCCGGGTCACCCCGCACCTTGTTCGGGACTCCAAGGATCACCCGACCGGATTGGCCTTGAATATGATAGCCTCCGACCGACCCTTTCTGAGCCGTCAGCTTGAACAGATGGTTCATCTCCAACGGCAAAGGAAGGCGGTACAGTCGATGACCGTCGAACAAGGTAAGAGTGCAAATGATCTGGAGCTAGGCGTTCGGCGTCAACTGGAGCGGCGCCACATTCCAAGCAGCCAGCAGATGGGAGATGGAGGACGATAAAGGGAACCGCAGCCCGGCCTCCATTATTGCTTCGTTCACGGCGACTACTCCCTCCGGAGGCTAATCGGCCCGTTCATTCTCGGCCGGCACAAAAAGATCCACATCTGAAGGGACGTGAAACCTCGTCCTCCAGACGGCCAGGTCCTTCCTGGTAGCCGAGCTCCTTATATGGCCAAGGGACCATGTAGATCGCTGCGCAGCCCAAAAAATCGACCGCCTAGGAGGTTGATAAGGATGAGCGATCGAGTACTCCCGGTAATCGAATCTAGGAGATGGACCGGCCAACCTCTCCATAATCTCAGCATAGGCCACATAGACCTGGCCAAAGGCGCTATGCCACTCCCAGTAGGCCCTCACCGCCAGATCTCTCTCCATCTGCGAGCGTCTGTACTCAACCGCCGCCTCCCTAGCCATGTCGGCCTCATTGAACAGCGCCTCGACTTCTGCAGGGTCAATACCGGCGCGAATAGCCTCAGCGGCCGTCTCCATATGAAAATCTGCAGAGGATCCTCCCCGGGCAGTCGAAGCCCCGGCGGTGGGGGTGGTGCCCACTCCGTGCGAAGAAGATATTCCAGACATTCTCGAAATAAGAAGAGGAGAAAAGGAGTGTCTTTTCTTACCAAGGATCAAGTCGATTGATGATCAGCAGTCGAAATATCCAGAAAAATCTTCAGCAAAAGTCTTCTTCTCCGATAAAGCACGTAAGGGTCTTAACCCTGCAACCCGGCACCCTTTTATAGGAGATGGCAGGGACTTCAATGCAATTAAGGAGAGTCTCGGGGGTTGAAGTGCAACCGTCGCAATTAATGACCCCCTTGAAACCCGCGTACGCGTCTTTTCAAGGATGCGCCAGACGAGGAGTCGCAGCTAACCATCGGTATCCCCCAACAGGAACCCGACACGTGCGACGGAGACTTCTCCACGTCCTTCATCATTTCCCGCTCATTCCAGCGACCGACCAGGTCGTCGAAGTACAAACCAGTCCACTCAAAGATGATCGCCAGTTCAGTAAAATGCTGAGTCACTCGTCATAGTTCAGCGATCGCCAGCGGAACCACCACACCCCATGTTTCCAACATCGGAGCGAGCTGGGGGGCAATTGTTGTGTCGAGATTTATTCACCTCGAAAGGCGATCGACTACAAGGCCGAGCGACTGAGTCCACAACCAATCAAGCTATGGCGAACTCGCCTAAACGAAGGTAATAGTCCGCCTCCGAGTATCTAGCGATCGACTCTCAAGGCGATCGCCTTTGGCACCTAGCGATCGCCTCTAGTGCCCAACTTAGGACGACCGTCCTGTACCACGAACAGAGACCTTCGTCCATCAAAGTCTACGAAGACTAGATCTCAAAGCAACGCCCATGTGAAAATCCGCGACAGGCGCCGCATTTCATGGATCGTTGACCACAGCCTGTCACCATCTTATCACCTACCGACAAACCCGCCGAAAGGTACAAGGTGGGACCGCCCGTGACAGCGAGTCAGACGCATGCAGACTTCTCATTGGACCGCACAGCTGGCTGCCAGCAACTCCTACGGACTTTAAGGAGACCAACCCATGTGCTCAAAGACGATCACCCGATTATTATAATACAACAGAGGCGATCGCCCAGCATCTCCCAGTCCTATATATAGAGAACCCCAGCAACTGGAAAAAGGTTCTCCATTCTGTTCAGAGAAAACTCTCAGTTGGCAACTACGCTGGCAAAAACATACAAACATACATACTTTCAGGCTCTTGGCTTTCTCTCCCGAATCTACCTCAGGATTTCTCTCTCAGCACCTCTCAACCAGAAAACGGTCGGCAGAGGCAAAAAGTCTCCACAGCGCAGATTCGAAGAGACTCGCAAGTCCAGGAACTCAAACATACAGCTAATACACACCATGAGAGACTGTCGATCTCTCAGCGTCGTCACAGCTTATAAACGTTGTTACAAGAACTCATAGAGCATCATATCTGGTTCTTCCGGCAATCTTCACGCTCTATAGCTAAGATAACTAGAATCGTTACACTCATTGTAATAGTATTCTAACATTAATACTTGTATCCCAGAATATTTGTTTTAATAACATCTCGCGAGAGCATTCAAGCCTGGGACTAACAACCCCAGCAAATCTTGTGTTATTTATCTTCTCTACAGAAGTGCTCTCGCACTTTGTTTGCTATCCATCCATTCCAGCAATATCTATCTCTGGATAATATTTTGGGTAGCAACAAAATTATCTTTGAAAACCTTGAGTATCTTAGAAATAAATTTCGAGACGTACGTTTAAAATGAATTATTTTCTCGTGGTACTTCCAAAGTGCCACAATATGTTTCAAAATTCTTCTACCTCGAGGACCAAAATGTTTTGAGATATTCTCAATATTTTATAAACACTTTTACTTAGACTCGAGGGTCGAATATTCTGAAAATTTTTCACTAAAAGAAAGTGTGCTCATTTTTAACAAATGTGAAATGGTTTTCCAAAGTCTCGATAATGATGTTTCACGTTTGTACTTTTTTGAAAGGTGATACTCAAGATCAACCGGTGTTTTTCTAAATTATTTTCAAAAGGTGGTTTTCATTTTTTTAAAACCTATCAATTCCCGTTTGCGTTTGGGAATGTATGTATGATGTTTGCTTTGTTGTTATGATGTTGCTCCCGAGTATGATCGAATTGGTGGCATGTATGTCGAGGCGTTGCCACGCATTTGTTGTACTAGCCCTCTGTGAGAGGTGTGAACTGGTATTTACTAATTGTCGCCTCGTGGTGATTTGCGTGTTGTCGCACGAGTGTGAGCTGTTGAAGCTTGGGTTTGTACGTTTGTGTACATGTGTGATTGTTTCATGATGTTTGTAATTATGTGTTGGTTATCGTTCGGTCCGTTGAGGTCGCCGAACGATACCTTCGTTGCTGTAGTGTTTGTGTGTGTATTATTTTTTGATGGTAATCGTTGTATATGATATGTGTTATGATTATTTGTTGTGCTGAGTTGGCATCTCCGCTTGTTGTTTTGCGACGTTATGCCCCATTATATCTAGCATTTGTATTTTCGGTATACCGAGCCGAGGTGTTTCAACCATGATGTGCCGGGGCATGCATGTGTAAATTGTCCTTCCCGTAAGTAACGCATTTCAAGTGAGGACTCGAGGGACACCAAATTCAGTTTTGCGAATTAGCTACCGAGACTTTTGGAGTTCGCGCTTCAGCACAGATATCAGGATCGGCTTTGAGAGGCCTTTGAAGGATGTTTCTGTCGGTTGCTTGTTGTGTTGTCACCTTGATTTCGTTGTTGTGTGTTTCGGGGACGACACTTCTTTTAGAAGAGGTCGAATATAATACCCGTATTATTTTTGGCTTCTGCATTTTCTCTTTCTCAATTCTATCGACTCGCTCTTGTTCGTTGATACTTTCTGAACTTCTTATGTCCTTCGGTTTCATCATTCGAACAAGCTGTGACCTTGTTTTGAGTCAATCTGGTTATCGCTGTGACTTTTTCGAGTTCGGTTCGATTCTTGTGAACCTTGGAGTTGTTGTTTGAATTTTATTGTTCTTCGTGATTCGAACATGATTGTTCGATTTTTGTTGTCTCGATCGTTGTGGTTCTATCGTTTGATTGTTCGGTTTTTGTTGATCTCATTTCGTGATTGTTGAATGTCCAGACTCCTTCGTAATTCCCTTAAGTTCGGGAAATTAGTCTCGTTTTCGATCTTCCAACCCTTGAGCGGTGGAATTCCGTATTTGTTCAGCGATTGGCTCGCGTTTTGATTGATGTACCGTTGGGTTGGTCAATCGTATTGATTTCGTTCGTTATATTTTGTGAATGTTTGGATAATCGACTTGGTTGTATTATCTGTTTGATGACGCTTGTCACTTGTTGGTTTTATTATGTCTCTACTGGTGGCGTTATGTTGGTCGTCGTGGAGCGTGTTTTCACACCGTATACTCCTTTGTCTTGTTTGTAACGTTTCGACGTTGGGCTTTAGTTACGCATTCTTGTGTATCTCATTGAAATATTCCTGGTGGTATATTTCTTCTCCCTACTTGTTTTAAGTTTCGGGATGAAACTTCTTTTAAGGAGGGTAGAATGTAATACCCGCAATTTCGGATTCTGGTGATTTTATTTTTTCGGCAGGAGTCCGTTTTGATGACTCGCTCATGACCGTTTCGTCATTTCGAGAATGATTAATTCTGCACTTTTTCTCATCCGAGTTCGTTTCGGTATCGTTTTGTTGAGTTTCGTGTTCTTAAGCGGTTTTTCCGCACTTGAGTTCGATTCTTGCGAATCTCGTCTGAAACTGTTGTTTCGAGTTTCTCGTAAGTTCATTTAATGTTATTATTCATGTTGCGAGCTTTGGTTTAGTGTTTCGATCGTGTATTTCGGACGTTTTGGGCAGTTTTCGTAATTTCCCAAAGTTTGGGGTAATTACCTTCCGTTGTCGAATTTCGAGCCTTCGGGTGGTCGGAATCGTGTGTTCTTTTACTTCTCGAATTCGAATTTGCGAGTACTTGGTAACCGTATCTTCGATTCATATTCAGGTTCGGGTTCGGGGTCGTCCGGGCCGTCGGAGTTGGTCCCGGCCGAGTCATGGCCGGCGATGGGCCGAGGCGGCAGATCGCCGAGTTATCACGCCGGTAGTGCTCGGAAGTTACGTACGTAAGGCCGGTTACATACGTAAGCCTTGGCCGGTTACGTACGTAACGCTGCCGGCATTTCTAGGCAGTGAGTCGGCCATGGCCGATTACGTACGTAAGCCATGGCCGGTTACGTACGTAAGGCGGGCGGCAGACAGCCTATTTAAGGCCCTGCAGACAGACCTTTCACCATTTTTTCTCATTCTTTTCCTTCTCTTCCGCGGCTGGAGGTGTGGTTATCATGGAGAGATGTTGTTGGACAATCAATCCATGAAGTCTTGGAGTTCATATCATCAATCATCCATCCTATAACATCCTTTGATCGAGCGAATCAGGTCAGATTTTCTAGAAATCTAGTTTTGGGGAATTTGGGTATTTTGGTTGATTTCGTCCGTTTAATCCGATTTAACTTAGGATTATGATGGATTGATGATTATTTAGATGTATTATATCATTTCCCTTGTTGTTCCATGGTTGGATCGTATCGATTCGTTGTTTTGGTCGAGTTCTTGATCGACGCCTTGAAGGTGTCCGGTAGAATGTCTTAGAGGGGTTTTCGGATGTTCTACGATTATTCTTCCTCGTATGATCGTCGATTTATTGATTATATGATGTTAGGGTCGAGTTTCTTGCGAAGAAACCATGTCGAACCCTTCCGTTCGTCGCCGTCTTCCGTTTCGATAGCATCGGGCGTTTCGATGCTTCCCGATTAAGCCGTGTTCGTCGGAATACTTGCGTGCTGATTTCGAGGCAAGTACCTTGTCCATATAATTCTTGTTTTATGGAAACGATAATTAGTGATCGTCTAAATATGGTTGTTTGGTCATTTGAATTGAACTTTCAAAGATTCGGTTTAGCCTTGTTAAAGGCTTGTTTTCAAAACGCGTGTGTTTTGTAAATTATGTGGGTTGTAAGTGACTACGTGAATCCTTTGGATATGTTTGGTGTTGATGTTGTGCTTGATAATGCGTGTGTACGTATATTGCTTCTTTCCGTCGCGTTATGGTTGACGTGCGTGTTGTTATTTATTCGTGTGGTCGTGGACTGACGGATAAATTATGTGAATTGGTGTATTGATTTGATAATTGTTACAACGATTGACTGTGTGCTTGATGTTTGTGGCAATGTGAATACTTGTTATGAGAGACGTCATATCCGAGAGCCTCTGAGGGCGGGGCGTGTACTCTGGCCTGGTGTACGCTGCAATGTGCGGCTCCATATGGTTGCTGAACGCCGGTGTTTAACCTGATGCGTGTTCAAGGGGCGGCTCTTACGGGAGTGACGCCGGCGCGGTGACATGTACAAGGGGCGGCCGACATAGTGGAGTGAACGCCGGTGCACAGGTGTTTCAGTGGAGACGTCTGGCAGGCTTATTGGTAACGGATATTTGAGTGATAGCTAAGACCCCGTTACCGAACGATTATCGTATTTCAAAATTCTTTCAACTCTTTTCAAAATGCTGGTCTCGATATAGACCGTGATTCGTGTTTCTGAAAGTGTGTTTCAACTTGTTTTAAATGTTGGTATCAGGGTTAATTAACCAAGGACATTTGACGAGATCTCTGAGGGTTAATTAATCAGGGGTCTTGAGCAGTATTGGTCGGACGAGAGACTGTGTCTTTGATGGGTTGTGTTGACATTCTGTGTTTTGGGTCGAGGACCCCGTGTGATGTTGAGATGATTGATCTCGTGTTGATATTATTTGGATTGGGTCGAGAACCCCGTGGAAATATTTGTGAAGACTCTCTTGTGTTGATTGAATGGTTTCTTGCAAATTGCTTTCCGCCTACTGGTCGAGGATCCTGTTGATTTTGGAAAGAGAAGGATTTGATAATCCGAAGTTGTTTTCTATTAAAACTCTCGATGACATCTTTAAACTGTTTTATAAATTGTTTTCCTTGATTTGTGTTCTTTCTGTTTTGGAATGTTTTACCCAAACTCTTGCCTCGGGAAGTACTTTTCGATACGTTTGGATCTTTGAGGATTCCTGGTTATTGTTATTCATGGAATGTGAATTATATGGCTCGTATTTGCACTTTGTTCTTGCAATAGCAAAACAGTGGAGTTTTGCTAACCCCCGAGTATTCGGGAGGTGGATGTCTGTTTTTGCATTAAGGTTTCGGAGCATAACACAGGTTCGGCACGAAGGATGATGAAAGATGAACGATACTAATCACACGAGGATCCGTATGATGTCATTGGTTTAGTTATAGTTTATTTTCTGCTGCAGTATTCTTTCCCGTTGTACGGGATTATGTTGTATTCGACCCCTGCGTGGGCATGTAATGAGTTTGAGTTGTATGTATTTATTGAAAGACCAAATCGGTCTACCGAGTCATTTTAGCCTTAAAGGTATTGTTGAGTTGTTCTATGTTGTTACCAGCCTGGTAGATCCTTGAGGAAAGGTTCTACGGCGTGTAATATCCCTGAGCGGATTGGGGGTGTTACACCAGACTCGCAACTACTGCTGTTAATTCATCAATCTTCTAATCATGAGCATATAGTTCTGATCCAGTGAATTCGAGGGCAGCTACTATCTTGGCCTCCGCGACACACAGCTTTTCTTGTTCTTGCTTAAGGATGCGCTCTTGATGCTGCTTCAGTTGATTAAGGGCTTGCCATAATGCATTGGGCATGACGCGGAAAGCCTCTTCCACATCCTGTATGGCCCTTTGCAGCTTTGGAATTTCATCCTGAGTGGTGTCTCGCATCCAGTCGAGTTCCTTACCAATTTGTTGTAGCTGCTCGATGCGTGCTTCTGTGCGGGGAGAGTTGGGGTGAGCAATCTTGGAATCAGATGGCTCTCCAAGATATTTAAGAATGACGTTGTGCCGAGGCTTTTGAGGATCCTCTTTTGTTCCGAAAAGGGATCCTGTAGGGAGAGGAGTGGATACCTGTTGCAGGGTGGGAACCTTGGATGGTTTCACTGGTTGTGCTGTTGGAGAGACAGAGGGGACTGATTCCTTTTGTTTCTTGATGGTTTATGCAACCTAGGGTACAGGAAGGACTGCGTCCTCCTGTTGGATCCCAACGACCGCCTGCTCCTTAAGAGGGACTGAATCCTCCTATTAGACGGCGCAGGGTGTATCAGCTCCGGTTACAGGGACTAGTTCCTCCGGTGCGGGAGCTGATGTTGGTGGTTTAGCAGAAGTCCCTTGGTCATCAGCGGCCTTGGACTGGGCAGAATCATTCTCACGAGCCTCCTCGCGCTCATCCTCAAACCTGTTTGTAGGTCATCATCATCTCCATATGAATCGGGATCTAAGTGATGGCTGGGGCTTCGAGGCTTGTCAGCGGACTGCGACTTCCCTTTCATTTGGGTCTTCTTTTTTGCCATGAAATAAGATGTGATCAGTTCATAGCAAAATTGATTATCCCATATGATCAAGACTTTGACATTCTATGTGTTCGTGACTTCCAGAAGGTATAACTCTTCCTCTTTCCCGTCTTCCCAATTGTGCAGGGATTCGTGTGGGGAGACCATGTATACTTTCTACGTCTTGAAGCGATCAAAAGATTCTTCGATGTGGACTTGGAGAAGACTGTTATTGATTATGTTCGTAGGGGAGGGACTCCAAATCGTAGATGGTTCTATTGTCCGGTTTGGATCCTCTACAGGCATAGGAGCCCGTTGAGGAGAGGGATCCTTGACAGGGTGGGATGCCCGTCGGGAGAGGGACTCCTTACAGGGGTATAGGCGCTGTTTGGAGTAAGTGTTGAGAGGTTTTGTAAAGATATCCGCTAACTGGAGGTCTGTATGAATCTTCTCGATCTGAACATCTTTATTCTCAACAAGATTCCGAATGAAATGATGCTTCATGTCAATATGCTCACTCCTCGATTGAAATACAGGATTGTGTGTGATTGCAATTACACTCGTGCTATTATACATGATTGGAGTCTCTCTTGCATTGATGCCATAGTCTTGTAACTGCTATTGCATCCAGAGAATCTGCATACAGCAACTTCCAGCAGCATAGTATTCCGACTCAGCTGTAGAAAATGAGTTGGACAATTGTTTTTTACTGAACCATGACACAAGTCTTGGTCCAAGAAAGTGACAAGTCCTGCTCGTACTCTTCCTATCCAACTTACCGCCTCCGAGATCTGAGTTGCTGTTGTTAGGATTATACCCTCGAATGCCACTCAGAGGAAGTTGAGTGAGGGCATTGTACTTGTTATTATGTAAATCATTATGAAAAGTCAAATGTATGTTTCTTTATTTACTGGTAGTTACTGGTATTCCTGACTCGTAAATAAATATATAGAAACTAGTTCGCGTGTTTGAGAGCAAAACATTCTACTCCTTATTGGATAAGGGGATCGGCACTGGAAGTGTTTATAGCTCAAATACTTAATCGTTCACAAGTCGATGAAACTTGGTTGGGCGTTAAGTTTATGTGAAGACTTGTATGACGTGTTCTTTGATGTGGAGTGCCTGTCGGACACTAATGGTTAGTGGGAGAACACATTATAGGTATGCTAATTGGATTAGTATACTCGAACCGACTCACCCTCGATTCGTCACATGGATTTCACTCTGGGACAGTAATGACGGAATCGAAAGGTTGTAATAGGTGTTCGTGAACCTTCGACTTGAGGATTTAGTAGGGATGTTCTTGTGACGTTAAGATTTTCATTAGAGTAGTTCGACCCTATAAACTGGAAGATGGTGGTCAACCTCGACGTGCGTCTTAATGGGCAAGTAGCAGGTCCTACTGAATACTAAGATAGAATTCTTTCTCCTGTTAGTGAACGGGTTATATGTCCTATGCGGTTATTGGCAGATGAGATCATAAGTCTTTGGCCAAAGCATTGATGCTAGGTGTATTGGATACATGAGAGCTCGATGATCTCGATTTGCATTAACTCATGCATAGCATCAAGTACAAATAGGGTTTCACTGACCGTGACCCTATAACTTGATCGGGACATTTGAAAGAAGGGTTTATACGTATACTGGTATTCATGACATAATGGTTCTTGAATGATCCCATCATTCGTTCTCAGTTGGGGTACAATGTAGGGCGCCAGGTTGGCTAGGTGGTGCTACTACTCTTTGGTTCCTCCCATTGCTGACTGAGACGGACCTACCGAGTCAGGCAATAAAATTAGCGAAGGAATGAATCGAGCTAATTCTCTCTTTATTAATATTAGATATTGGATATCTAATTTAGGACATTGGATGTCTAAATTGATTTATTGGATAAATTAATTTACGGCCTAATGAATTAAATAAATTACTGGGTGGGTGATTATGTTACAAGAGAGAGTGAGAGAAAAGAACTAAGAGTTCCTTTCAAAAGTCTTCATCTCCTTCTTCATCTTGTTCTTGGTGGTTCTTGGAGAAAAATCAAGAAATCAAAGAGAGATAGTGAATTATACACCTAGATTGTTATAATCACAATCAATAGCTTCGTCATCCGATTCTACCCGTAACCTTAGAGGTGGATTGGGTGATCGTCGTTCCATTCATTTCTCCGGCGCGTGGCAAGTAGAGACGCGGTCCTTTCAGCATTGGATCATCCAAAAGCTTGGAGCGGATTGGATTCGTGGAGAGCAACTAAAGCTTGGGAAATAGCTTAAGAGAAGGACACCATTTATATCAACGGACTACAAAGGTATGTTTCTCGTATCTCTTGTGTTTCGTTTTAATATTCGTATATACGTAGCTCGATCGATCCTCATAGGGATTCAGATCGAATTAATTTTCGTTTTACCGCTTCCTCTGGGCCTTCGGTTTAGTTACCAAATCCCAACAGATGTAGTCTACCCAATCGAATCCTCCTCCCTTAGGATACCACAATCATACATCGTTCCTTTTACGTACTTAAGGATTCGTTTGGCTGTGGTGAAGTGTGACTCTTTAGGTGTTACCTGACACCGATCCCATACTCCTATAGCAAATTGATATCAGTGCTGCTGACTGTTAGTTACAGGAGTGAGCTTATAAGCTTCATGTAGAATGATTGATCAACCGACTTTCCAGTTGTTGGAAATAAAACGCAGCGGAAGAGAAGTTGGAGAAATATTTAATAAAAGCATTTTACGCATCCACGAGCACAAAACCTAACTAGGAATGCTAATTAATTAACTACTAAGATTAATAAGAACTTTAAATATTATTTATTATTTATTAAATAAACTTGTTGGTAAATTAATATCTTAATCTGGATCGAAGATCATAGCATAGTGGTTGCTTTCTTGATCTCTTCCTCAAAATCTTCTAGAGTATGATCCTGCCTTAATCCAGACGTTGTGTGGGCAACGAGCTACCGAATCTTGCTTGGACTTCAACTGGGATCAGCTGAAACCTTATTATTCTTATGAGACACTCGATTTTTCTTATTTTCTAGTATTATGTAAACACTCTTAGAAAATTGATGTGTTATCTAAATTGTAGAATCAAAGACACAAGTCAAGATCTACAATTAAACACAAGAAGAAAAAATCGAACTCTCCCTCTTAAGATTAATAACACGCCCGAAATTCCCCTTTAGAAGTACTATTTATAGGCTTTGGACTATTCTAGGGATCTTAAGGAGGATTATGGTTAAGACTCCTAGTGCAACCCAACTTTCCATATTAAGCCCTTCTAATATGGTTGAGTTCACAAATATCAATTCAGTCCACTAAAGAATTATTATTGCACTTCCAACCCAAATCCCAATTTACGAAATCGGGCTCCTTCTTTAAGTATATTATTTCCTGTGTTTAAGATATCGAATGTCCATTAATTAATTTAAGATACCGATAGCTTTAATTAATCAATTTCTTATCCAACATTTGTACCACTCGAACCTTATTATTATATCGGAATTAAATCTATGCAAAATATAATAATCATTATCGAGCTCCTCATGGGGATATCATCAACCCGTACGAGTCGGGACATAATTTCTAGTTATAATAATTATCATATAAATAATATTATTACGTAAGATACGAAGCTTATTGAGTCAATCACTATGACTCTAACCCATGGTAAATCAAAGCAATAAAATAAATAAACAATTAAATATTATATATTGAGAATTGAGAAATAATAATTATCCGAGATTTACGTTCTTCTTACAGTCAGTACAGAAGACACTATCTCACTGCGATCCAGTTTGACGTATGCAAATATGCTAATGCATGCTAATAGTCAAGACCAACTAATCTCAAGCATATATTACAACGTTTCACATAATTTGTCTTGAATTATATAGGTTATGAACAATTATATTATTTTATAAGGCACCGATATTGTGATCTTCCTTGTGACACCAACACACCACATTATCTACAATATAAAATAATTAGACATTTCATTTGCATAACCACAACATAAATAAATATGCAAAATATGTGATTAAATATAATTAATAATCTCATAGGTAGTTACAGGGAAATAAGGTAATACAAGCATAAAGTATGCTTTGTTGTATATAACCCTAACAATCTCCCACTTATACTCAAAGCATGCTTTTAAGTATACTACTCTATTACATAGGCTCTCCTATCTCCCACTTATACTCAAAGCAATACTGCCATACACCGTAATCCCATTCATTCCACATACCTTTCAAAAACTTTTGAGAGTAGGCCTTTTCATGAAACGAACAACAAGATTATCTTTCGATGCAACCCTGGCTACAAATATGTCTCCTTCATTTACGAAGTGTCGTATGATGTGGTGCTTGCGGTTTATATGTTTACTTGCCTTGTGGGCTCGTGGTTCCCTCGGATTTGTGACTGCACCGGTATTATCACAATGCAGTGTAATACCCTTTGACAAATCGGGAATCACATCCAAGTCCTGGAAGAAGTACTCGAGCCATACCGCCTCTTTGGCTGCCTCAGATGCTGCCATGTACTCGACTTCCATGGTAGAGTCTGAGATGTATTTCTGATTCACACTCCTCCAACTAATGGCTCACCTCCCAGAGTAAACACATAACCTGAAGTAGACTTGGACCTTTCATTACCTGATGAAAAATCTGAGTCAGTATATCCCATTGGACATAGGTCGTCTGATTGATATAATAGCATATACTCCCTAGTCCTTTTCAGGTACTTGAGTATGTGCTTGACAGCAATCCACTGTCCTAGTCCTGGGTTCGACTGATATCTAGCAGCCATACCTACAACATGACATATATCTGGTCTGAAAACTTAGCATACATGAGGCTTCCCACAGCTGATGCATAAGGGATCAGATTTATGTCATCTATATCCTTTTGTATCTTAGGATACATATCCTTAGATAGTTGAATTCAATGTCTATAAGATAGAAAACCTTTCTTGGAATTCTCCATGCTAAAGCGCTTTAGCACTGTATCGATATAGGATGCCTGAGATAAGCACAACATCCTTTTCTTCTGATCACGAAAGACCCTGATTCAAAGAATGTGCCCTACTTCTCTAAAATCCTTCATATTGAACTGCTCATAGAGCCATAACAGTATGTCCGATAATTCCTTCACGTTGTTTCCGATCAGAAGAATATCATCTACGAGCAGTACAAGAAACACCAACACATTTTCATCGCATTTCTTATACACACAACTCTCAACCGGACATTGGACAAATCCATATGACTGGACAACCTCGTCTAATTGACTGTTCCAAGATCTAGATGCCTGCTTAAGTCCATAAATGGATATCTTAAGCTTGCACACTAGGTGCTCTTCTTATTCAGCAACGAATCCTTCTGGTTGGCGCATGTAGATTTGCTTGTCTAAACTTCCAATCAAGAATGCAGTCTTGACATCATTTTGCCAAATCTCCAAATCCAAATGCGCAACTATAGCTAAAAGAATCCATATTGACTTAAGCATGGCTACCGGCAGAAAGGTTTCATCGTAATCGACACCCTCCTTCTGAGTGTAACCTTTTGCTATAAGCCTCGCTTTGAAGGTTTAAACCTTCCGGTCATCACATTTCTTTCGCTTATAGACCCATTTACTCCCAATGTCTTGTACCCCATCAGGAAGTTCTACTAGCTCCCACACTTTACTGGAATACATAGATCATATTTCTGATTCCATTGCCACTTTCTAGGAGTCGGCATCTTTATCTTGGATTACCTACTTGTAAGTTCAGGGACCTGATTCATCTTTGTCTGGGATTGAGTATGAAGACTGTCCCATGCCTACGAATCATTCCGGTTGATGAACAACCCTCCCACTATGACCAAACAAATCCTGAGTTGGTGTAAAAGTCTCTAAATCGATACGTGGTGCAGTGTTAGTTGGAGCTTGTACGATTGGTATAGATGAAGTCTCGCCCCTCAAATCTTCTAGAATTATATCGCTCGTGGGCTTGTATAATCACATAATCCTCTTCCAAGAATCGGGCATTGGTGCTAACAATGACCTTCTGATCATGAGGACTATAAAACAAGCCCCCCTTTAGGGTATCCTCCAAGAACTCGTACCTCTATACGAGTTGCCAACTTATCAGCTTCCTTATTCAGCACATGTGCTGGAGTACCCCAAATCCAAACATGTCCTAGACTGGGCTTTTTCCCACTCTATAGTTCTGTGGGTGTTTTTGGAACTGATTTCGAAGGCACCAGGTTTAGAATGTATGCTGCTATTTTCAAGACGTACCTCCAGAACAAAATAGTTAAATCTGAGTAATTCATCATTGACCTAACCATTTCTAAAAGAGTTTTGTTCCTTCTCTGAGCAACACCATTTTGTTGTGGAGTTCCACGCGCAGTTAGCTGTGACGAAATCCTTTCATTTGCTAAGGAATCCAAAAAACTCTCCACTAAGATATTCGCCACCACGATCAGATCATAGTGACTTGATACTCTTCCCATGACGCTTCTCCGTTTCAGCCTTGAAATCTCTGAACTTTTCAACGGTTCCAGACTTACATTGCATCAAATAAATGATCCATATCTCGAATAATCATCTATAAACGTGATGAAGTATTCAAAACCACCCCTAGACTTGATATCCATTGGACCACAAACATCCGTATGAACCAACTCTAACACGTTCTGAGCACGGCTTCCCTTGGTCTTAGAAAACCCTTTTGGTCATTTGACCTTCCAGACAGGATTCACAAATTAGAAATGACTGAACTTGGAGGTCTCCCAATGGGCCATCATCTACCAATCTTTGAATTCTTTTAAGGTTTACATGACCTAACCGTAGATGCCACTGATATGTTTGGTTTATGCTTGAAGGTTCTTTTCTCTTTCAATGTTTTGACAAAGAGTTAAGCGATTTATGTTTATACATGGGAGTTTGTGCAGTATTAATGACGTACAGTCCATCAGTATAGATATCTTTGCAAATATATTCACCATTTCTTCTAATAATAGCATCACCATCAAAAGAAACTGAATAACCATCACAACTCAATTTAGAAATTGAAATTAAATTCATTCCAAAATCTGGTACCAATAATACATTATTAAGAACTATTATTTTATCATTAATATTCAACTGCACGACTCCCACTGCAACAGTCATAAGCCTGGAATAATTGCCCCAATTGATGATGATCTCGCCCGCACTAAGCTGCTTGGTTACCTAAAAACCATGCGAGTCAAAGCAAACATGATCAGTGGAGCCTAAATCTACTATCCACAAAGTGGTAGAACAAGTTGGCAAACATGTTTTGACTACTAGTGCACGAGACATGCATTTATTAAGAGCAGGGCAGTCCGCTTTGAAATGTCCTTTCTGACAGCACTTGTAGCACTTTCCCTTTGGCTTATTGTTCGCCTCAGGATGAGGAGCCTTTCTCTTTTCTTTGAGAGTTGCCACTTTCTTTTGTCCCACTTGTTTCTTCTTCTTCTTCACTCACTTGGGTTTAAAACTCGAAACACCAGTTGCCGCAAGAACTTGATACCCTTGTCTAAAGAGTCATTCCGCAGTTCTAAGCTATGTCATCAATTCCGCCAAGGTATACTCCATACGATTCATATTATAGTTTAGGCGGAACTGCTTAAAGCTCCTAGGTAAACTGGCTAGTATGATATCTGTTTAGAATATGCCCTCGCATGCCACTTAGAGAATGAGAGAGTAAGAGCATTGAATTGTAATTATGAATATTTAATTAAATAAGGCATTTATTATTTCTATATTATTGTATATCACAGGCATTGTGATTTGGTATATAAAATAATAGTCCTTGCATTTGAGAGCAAATATTCCACTCCTTATCGAGATAATGAGATAGGCACTGGAAGTGTATAGTGCTTGAATGCTTAACTGGTTCGCAACTCGATAAAACATAACTGGGCAGTAAGTTTACACAAGACTTGTATAACGTGTACTTTGACATGTACAGTGCGTGTATTCACTAAGGGTTAGTGGGAGCACATGTTATAGGTATGCTAATGGGATTATTATACTCGGAAACGACTCACCTTGATTTGGTCACATGAATATCACTCAGGGATTGTCAACGACTGAATCGAAAGTTTGTGATAGGTATACGTGAACCTTTGACTTGAGGTTTCAGTAGGAGATGTGCTTGTGACATTAAGTTAGTCATTAGAGTAGTTTGATCTAATCACATGGGACCAACCTCGAAATGCGACTTAGTGGGCAAGTAGCAGTCTCTACTGAATACCAAGATGGAATTCTTTCTCCTGTAAGTGAGAAGGTAAATGACCTATGCAGTTAATGGAAAATGAGATCATAAGTCTTTGGCCAAAGCATTTAGAGCTGGTTGTATTTGATAAACGAGAGCTCGGTGATCTCTATTTGTATTAACAAATGCATAGAGTCAAGTTACAATAGGGTTTGACTTCACCGTGACCCTAATACTTGACTGGGACATATGATTGAAGGGTTTATACGTATACGGTATTCATTACATAATGGTTTTGGAATGATCCGATCATTCGTTCTTAATTGGGTTACAGTATGGAGCACTAGACTGGCTAAGTGTTACACGTACTCTTTGGTTCCTCCCATTGCCCACTAAGACGGACCTTTGGAGTCACGCACAGGGATATTTGATGGATAAAATATGTATTTATTATCTCTTCATTAATACTGGATATTGGATATCTAATTTGATTATTTGATAAATCATAGCGGTCTTGTGAACTGAAATAAATTAATGGGTGATTAATTTAATTCATAAATAATTATTTCCTCGAAATAAATTATTATAATTTTGTATTTGATAAAATTAATTAATTGTATTAATTAATTAAGTATAATTATATTTGAGATGAAATGTAGTGTACTTAACAGACTAGACAAGCAAATCTCTGGTATGCGAACCGAGTGGTTCGGATCGTTTTCTCTTCAACCGCTAAGTGGGCCCCTCCTCATTATCTTCACCATTTCTTCCCCTGTCTTCATGTGTTGTGGGGTGTGGTGGAACATGCCTCACTTGCTGAAAAAAATGAAGATAATATGTGATCTTATCTTTATACACAAGAGCGTTGGCCATGAGTTTGTAAGGAAGAAGAAATTTTTTTCTTGAGTTTATTTCATCTTAGAGGAAAATAAAAAGGAAGAAGAGAAGAGAAGGAAAATACTATATCAATTCCTGGTCGTGTTCTTAATGAACGAATTGACATATAATTTTTCCGATCATTCGTCTTTGCGAGTACTTTGTAACTGTATCTTCGATTCGTATTCAGGTTCGGGTTTCGGGGTCGTACGGGCCGTCGGAGTTGGCCCCGGCCGAGTCATGGCGGGCATGTTGGGTCCAGGCCAGCCCTGGCCGAGTTACGGCCGGAAGGGCCCGGCAGTTACATACGTAAGGCCGGTTACGTGCGTAATCCGTGGCCGGTTACATACGTAATGCTGCCGGCATTTCTGGGAAGTGAGTTTGGCCATGTCCGGTTACGTACGTAAGCCCTTGGCCGGTTACGTACGTAACTCTACCGGCAGGCAGCCTATTTAAGGCCCTGCAGACGGGTTTTTCACCATTTTTCTCTTTTTTTTTCCTTCTCTTCCGCGGCTGGAGGTGTGGTTATCATGGAGAGATGTTGTTGGACAATCAATCCATGAAGTCTTGGAGTTCATATCATCAATCATCCATCCTATAACATCCTTTGATCGAGCGAATCAGGTTAGATTATCTAGAAACCTAGTTTTGGGGAATTTGGGTATTTTGGTTGTTTTCATACGTTTAATCCGATTTAACTTAGGATTGTGATGGATTGATGATTATTTAGATGTATTATATCATTTCCCTTGTTATTCCGTGGTTGGATCGTATCGATTCGTTGTTTTGGTCGAGTACTTGATCGACGCCTTGAAGGTGTCCGGTAGAATGTCATAGAGGGGTTTTCAGACGTTCTACGATTATTCTTCCTCGTATGATCATTGATTTATTAATTATATGATGTTAGGGTCGATTTCCTTGTGAAGAAACCGTGTTGAACCCTTCCATTCATCGTCGTCTTCCTTTTCGATGGCATCGGGCGTTTCAAAGCTTTCCGGTTGAACCGCGTCCGTTGGAGTACATGCGTGCCGATTTCAAGGGAAGTACCTTGTTCATACGCTTCTCGTTTTATGGATATGATGATCAGTGGTCGTCTTGGTGTGTTTGTCTGGTTATTTGAAATGAATTTCTTAGAGATTCGTTTTGGCCTCGTTAAGGGCTCTTTTTAAAAATGTGCTTGTGTTTTGTGAACGGTGTGTTTTTAGGGAATTGATTATGATTTGATTGTTTTGAACGTTGAGGGCTTTGGTGATACTCCTGTTGTTTAAAGTTATGGAATCATGTATTCCGCATTAATCGTGTTGTGTTGTGATGAGTTTGATAACGGTGTCGAGTAAGTGGCCATCTCTAGTAAGTATTCTTGATGAGCTTACATTCTTAGCATATTAGTATTGCATGAGTAACGTATGTGTGTGTATGCTCACTATGGGTTAGATCCGATGGGGTCTCGGTAGGGGTCCGCGGAGGGGTGGATCCACGGTTAATTGTGGTGTATTTCAAAAATGTGTTTTGAGATTGGCGTTTCCGGAAACGAGTGTTTTGATCGGTGATTTCATGATTTGCATGCATTGACTATGTGTGTAAGAGATAAGTTGTTCATTGGCCTACTTGGCTAGGATGGCACTAGAGTATTTTGTCGTATGTGTTTAGTCGTTTAATTGTGGGGTTTTGATGTTGGAAAACGAACCTTGCTATTGTTCTCGTGTACTATGATTTGATGTAATTTGGGGCTAAAATCCCAACGGTTTTGTAAAGGTCATTTTACGGAAAACAAACCTTCGGGGCGGTGACCCTATTCGTATTTCGAGTTTTGGAAAGAGAAGGATTCGAAAATCCTAAGTCGTTTTTTATTAAATCTCCCGAAGGCATATCAAACCATTTTGTAAACTATTTTCCCTTGATTGGTGATTCTCTCGGTTTTTAGAAAGTTTTACTCAAACTCTTGCCTCGAGAAGTACTTTCTTGTTATGTTGGAATCTTTGAGGATTTCTGATTGTTATTATTCTTGGAACTTGAATTATATGACTCGTATTTTTGCACTTTGTACATGCACTAGCAAAATAGTGGAATTTTGCTAACCCCCGAGAAATCGGGGGGTGGATGTTTGTATTGCATTCAGGTTTCAGGGAGCGTGGTACAGGGTCGGCATGAAGGATGATGAAAGATGATCGATACTAATCACATGTGGAACCGTACAATGTGTATTGGTTCAGTTGTACTTTATTTTTCCGCTGCAGTATTTTTCCCCATTAATTGGGAGTTTGTTGTATTTTGACCCCTGGGTGGTCAAGTATTGTAATCGAGTTGTATGTTTTTATTTAAAGGCCAAATCGGTCTACTGAGTCTTTTTAGCCTTAAAGGCATTGTCGAGTTATTCGTTTGTTGTTACCAGCCTGGTAGATCCTTGAGGAAAGGTTCTACGGCGTGTAATATCCCTGAGCGGATTGGGGGTGTTACATAAATGGTATCGGAGCTTTAGGTTGTGGAAACCTAGGATGTCAGGTTTAGTGGTGTCTGTTGAGTTTTGTCTCGTCGGATTTTGTCTGACTGAGTCGTGTCGCGATGCGTCGTCTGAGTTGGTTAGTCGTGATTAGTTTCGTGGGGTGATCATCACCTTCGTGCGTCCTGTGGATGTAAGTCTCCCTCCTTTGTGTTGTGCCTCGTGTGACACGAGTTGCTGGTATGATTATGTGTTACGTGATGGAATCTTTATGTAGATTCTCGGTTTCGTGATGTGTTTATGTGACTCTCATATCTCGGTTACATGAGGAGTGTTGTCGTTATTTGTGTCCTTTTGAATATGATATTCGACTGTTGTTTCCAGTAAAAGACAGGTGTTGTCTTGGTTTTGAACGAGTCGATGCGTGTATTGTGATGTATATAAGTGAATGATGTTACATGTGAGTTTTTAGGCATTCTAGCCTAATAGATTTTCAAAAACCTTGAGTATCCTAGAAAATATAATTCGAGACGTACCTTTAAATGGATTGTGTTTTCGAGGCGCCTACTAGCGCAACTATCTGTTTCAAAATATATATTTTTTTTCTTTCTTTCCAGTAATTTTAGAAATGCTTTGCTTTGACCCGAGGGTCGAATATTTCTGAAAGTTTTTTTTTTTCGCTAAAAGAAAAGTGTCCTCATTTTTGTTCAAACGCAAGGTGGTTTTCAAAGTCTCGACAATGATGTTTGTTCAACTTTTTGTAAAGTGATATTCAAGATCAACTGGTGTTTCCAAACTGTTTTCAAAAAGTAGTTTTCGTTTTTAAAACCCATCATTTCCTGCTTGTGGTCGGAGAAGGTGTGTATGATGTTGGTATTGTCGTTAGGGTGTTAGACCTCCGAATTGTGATTGAATTGGTGGCGTGAGTGTTGAGTCGTTGCCACGTATTTGTTATGTTAACCCTCTGTGAGAGGTGTGATGATGATCTTTAATGTTGTCATTTCGTGGTGGTTTGCGTGTTATCGCACCTGTGTGAGCTGTCAAAGCTTGGGTTTGAACGTTTCTGTACATGTGTGGTTGTTTCGTGATGTTTGTAATTATGTGCTGGTTATCGTTCGGGCCGTTGAGGTCGCCGAACGATACCGTCGTTGCTGTAGTATTTGTGTGTGTATTACTTTACGAAGGTAATCGTTGTATATGATATGTGTTATGATTCTTTGTTGTGTTGAGTTGGCATCTCCGCTATGTTGTTTTGCGACGTTATGCCCCATTGTATCTAGCATTTGTATTTTCGGTATGCCGAGCCGACGTGTTTCAACCGTGATGTGCCGGGGCATGCACGTGTAAATTGTCCTTCTCGTCAGTAATGCATTTCAAGTTCGGACTTGAGGGACACATAATTCAATTCTGTGAATTGGCTACCGAGACTTTCAGAGTTCGCGCTTCAGCACAGATATCAGGATTGGCTCTAAGAGGCCCATGGGAAATGTTTCCGTCGACTGCTTTTGTGTTGTTGCCTTGTTTCCGTTATGGTGAGTTGCGGGGACGACCTTCTTTTATAAGAGGTCGAATGTAATACCCGTATTATTTTTGGACTTCTGCATTTCCTCTTTCTCAGGTCTATCGACTCGCTCATGTTCGTTGATACTTTCTGAACAGGTTCTGTATTTCACTTTCATCGTTCGAACGAGCCGTGATCTTGTTTTGGGTCGATCTGGTTATCGCTGTGACTTTTCCGAGTTCGGTTCGATTCTTGTGAACCTTGTTCGGAAGTAACATCTTTTGGTTCTACTAGTTCTTTTGATGTCTTGAGTTGAAGTGTGAACTTCAGAGTCATTGTTCGACCGTTGTCATTCGATCATTGTTGTTTGATCGTTGTTACTCGATCATTTCTTTTTTATCGTTGTTGTCCGATCATTGTTAGTTGATCGTTGTTATTTGATCATTGTTGTTCGGTCGTTGTTGTTCGATCGTCGTTGTTCGATCGGGGTTGTCTGACTGTTGTTGCCTGATCTCGTACCACGTAGAATTGTCGTTCACTATTAGTCAGTTGTTTCGAGTGTGGCCGGGTGGGTCACTGAGCCGTGCATTGCGAGACGGTAGCTGAGAGATTTGGGGATCGAGGTTGCGTCTCTGCTCCGAAAGGGCACAGAGATGCTTAGTATGCTTTTTGAGGATTTCGGCGTAGTCCGAATTGTTTGTGATTGTCTTTGTAGATCGTTTTGTGTTTATTTTCTGTTTTCTCGATTGTGTGTGTTCCTTGTAACAGGTGCTTTGTGTTTTGTGATAGTTCAGATAATCGACTTGAGTGTATTATCTGTTTGATGACACTTGTCACTTGTTGGTTTTATTATGTCTCTACCGGTGGTGTGGTGTTGGTCGTCGTGGAGCGTGTTTTCACGCCGTTTGTTCCTTTGCGTTGCTTGTAATATTTCGCCGTTGGGCGTAAGTTACGCGTTTCTTGTGTATCTCGTTGAGTGTTTCCTGGCAGGATATTGCTCCTCCCTACTTGTTTTAAGTTTCGGGACGAAGCTTCTTTTAAGGAGGGTAGTATGTAATATCCGCGATTTCGATTTCCGGTAATTTTCTTTTTTTTCGCGGGAGTCCGTTTTGACGACTCGCTTATGACCGTTTCGTCATTCCGAGAATGTTTAATTCTTCACTTTTCAACGTCCGAGTTGATTTCAGTGTCGTTTTGTTGAGTTCCGTGCATTTAGCGGTTTTTCCGCACTTGAGTTCGATTCTTGCGAATCTCGTCCGAAACTGTTGTTTCGAGTTTCTCGTAAGTTCATTTAATGTTATTATTCATGTTTCGAGCCTAGGTTTGGTGTTTCGATCGTGTATCGTGTATTTCGGACGTTTTGGGCCATTTTCGTAATTTTCCAAAGTTTGGGGTAATTACTTTCCGTTGTCGAATTTTGAGCCTTCGGGTGGTCGGGATCGTGGGTTCTCTCAGTGCTCGAATTCGTCTTTGCAAGTACTTCGTAACTGTATCTTCGATTTGTATTTAGGTTCGTGTTTCGGGGTCGTTCGGGCCGTCGGAGTTGGCCCCGGCCGAGTCATGGCCGGGCATGTTGGGGCCAGGCCAGCCCTGGCCGAGTTACGGCCGGAAGGGCCCGGCAGTTACGTACGTAAGGCCAGTTACGTGCGTAAGCCCTGGTTGGTTACGTACGTAACGCTACCGGCATTTCTGGGAAGTGAGTTCGGCCATGTCCGGTTACGTACGTAAGCCCTTGGCCGGTTACGTACGTAACTCTACCGGCAGACAGCCTATTTAAGGCCCTGCAGACGGGTTTTTCACCATTTTTCTCATTCTTTTCCTTCTCTTCCGCGGCTGGAGGTGTGGTTATCATGGAGAGATGTTGTTGGACAATCAATCCATGAAGTCTTGGAGTTCATATCATCAATCGTCCATCCTATAACATCCTTTGATCGAGCGAATCAGGTCAGATTATCTAGAAACCTAGTTTTGGGGAATTTGGGTATTTTGGTTGTTTTCATCCGTTTAATCCGATTTAACTTAGGATTGCGATGGATTAATGATTATTTAGATGTATTATATCATTTCCCTTGTTATTCCATGGTTGGATCGTATCGATTCGTTGTTTTGGTCGAGTTCTTGATCGACGCCTTGAAGGTGTCCGGTAGAATGTCATAGAGGGGTTTTCGGACGTTCTACGATTATTCTTCATCGTATGATCGCTGATTTATTAATTATATGATGTTAGGGTCGAGTTCCTTGTGAAGAAACCGTGTTGAAACCTTCCGTTCATCGTCGTCTTCCTTTTCGATGGCATCGGGAGTTTTGAAGCTTTCCAGTAGAACCGCGTTTGTTGGAGTACATACGTGCCGATTTCGAGGCAAGTACCTTGTTCATACGCTTCTCATTTTATGGATATGATGATCAGTGGTCGTCTTGGTGTGTTTGTCTGGTTATTTGAAATGAATTTCCAAGAGATTCGTTTTGGCCTCGTTAAGGGCTCTTTTTAAAAATGTGTTTGTGTTTTGTGAACGATGTGTTTTGGGGAATTGATTATGATTTGATTGTTTTGAGCGTTGAGGGCTTTGGTGATACCCCTGTTGTTTAAAGTTATGGAATCATGTATTCCGCGTTAATCGTTTTGTGTTGTGATGAGTTTGATAACGGTGTCGAGTAAGTGGCCATCTCTAGTAAGTATTCTTGATGAGCTTACATTCTTAGCATATTAGTATTGCATTAGTAACGTGTGTGTGTGTGTATGCTCACTACGGGTTAGATCCGACGGGGTCTCGGTAGGGGTCCACGGAGGGGTGGATCCACGAGCTTGCTTTTAACCACTATGGGTTAGATCCGACGGGGTCTCGGTAGGGGTCCACGGATGGGTGGATCCACGGTTAATTGTGGTGTATTTCACAAATGTGTTTTGAGATTGGCGTTTCCGGAAACGAGTGTTTTGATCGGTGATTTCATGATTTGCATGCATTGACAAGTGTGTAAGAGGTAAGTTGTTCATTGGCCTACTTGGCTAGGATGGCACTAGAGTATTTTGTCGTATGTGTTTAGTCGTTTAATTGTGGGGTTTTGATGTTGGAAAACGAACCTTGCTATTGTTCTCGTGTACTGTGATTTGATGTAATTTGGGGCTAAAATCCCAACGGTTTTGTAAAGGTCATTTTACGGAAAACAAACCTTTGGGGCGGTGACCCTATTCGTATTTCGAGTTTTGGAAAGAGAAGGATTCGATAATCCTAAGTCGTTTTCTATTAAAACTCCCGAAGGCATATCAAACCATTTTGTAAACTATTTTCCCTTGATTGGTGATTCTCTCGGTTTTTAGAAAGTTTTACTCAAACTCTTGCCTCGGGAAGTACTTTCTTGTTATGTTGGAATCTTTGAGGATTTTTGATTGTTATTATTCTTGGAACTTGAATTGTATGACTCGTATTTTTGCACTTTGTACTTGCACTAGCAAAATAGTGGAATTTTGCTGACCCCCAAGAAATCGGGGGGTGGATGTCTGTATTGCATTCAGGTTTCAGAGAGCGTGGTACACGGTCGGCATGAAGGATGATGAAAGATGATCGATACTAATCACATGTGGAACCGTACATTGTGTATTGGTTCAGTTGTACTTTATTTTTCCGCTGCAGTATTTTTCCCCATTATACGGGAGTTTGTTGTATTTTGACCCCTGCGTGGGCAAGTATTGTAATCGAGTTGTATGTTTTTATTTAAAGGCCAAATCGGTCTACTGAGTCTTTTTAGCCTTAAAGGCATTGTCGAGTTGTTCGTTTGTTGTTACCAGCCTGGTAGATCCTTGAGGAAAGGTTCTACGGCGTGTAATATTCCTGAGCGAATTAGGGGTGTTACATAAATGGTATCGGAGCTTTAGGTTTTGGAAACCTAGGCTGTCGGGTTTAGTGGTGTCTGTTGAGTTTTGTCTCGTCGGATTTTGTCTGACTGAGTCGTGTCGCGACACGTCGTCTGAGTTGGTTGGTCGTGATTAGTTTCGTGGGGCGATCATCACCTTCGTGCGACCTGTGGATGTAAGTCTCCCTCCTTTGTGTTGTGCCTCGTGTGACACGAGTTGCTGGTATGATTATGTGTTACGTGATGGAATCTTTATGTAGATTCTCGGTTTCGTGATGTGTTTATGTGACTCTCATATCTCGGTTAAATGAGGAGTGTTGTCGTTATTTGTGTCCTTTTGAATATGATATTCGACTGTTGTTTCCAGTAAAAGACAGGTGTTGTCTTGGTTTTGAACGAGTCGATGCGTGTATTGTGATGTATATAAGTGAATGATGTTACATTTGAGTTTTTAGGCATTATAGCCTAATAGATTTTCAAAAACCTTGAGTATCCTAGAAAATAAAATTCGAGACATACCTTTAAATGGATTGTATTTTCGAGGCGCCTACTAGCGCAACTATCTATTTCAAAATTCTTCTACCTTGAGGACCAATATATATATTTTTTTTCTTTCTTTCCAGTAATTTTGGAAATGCTTTGCTTTGACCCGAGTGTCGAATATTTCTGAAAGTTTTTTTTTTTCGCTAAAAGAAACGTGTCCTCATTTTTGTTCAAACGCAAGGTGGTTTTCAAAGTCTCGACAATGATGTTTGTTCAACTTTTTGTAAAGTGATACTCAAGATCAACTGGTGTTTCCAAACTATTTTTAAAAAGTGGTTTTCATTTTTAAAACCCATCATTTCCTGCTTGTGGTCGGAGAAGGTGTGTATGATGTTGGTATTGTCGTTAGGGTGTTAGACCTCCGAATTGTGATTGAATTGGTGGCGTGAGCGTTGAGTCGTTGCCACGTATTTGTTACGTTAACCCTCTGTGATAGGTGTGATGATGATCTTTAATGTTGTCATTTCGTGGTGGTTTGCGTGTTATCGCACCTGTGTGAGCTGTTAAAGTTTGGGTTTGTACGTTTTTGTACATGTGTGATTGTTTCATGATGTTTGTAATTATGTGATGGTTATCGTTCGGGCCGTTGAGGTCGCCGAACGATACTGTCGTTGCTGTAGTGTTTGTGTGTGTATTACTTTACGAAGGTAACCGTTGTATATGATATGTGTTATGATTCTTTGTTGTGCTGAGTTGGCATCTCCGCTATGTTGTTTTGCGACGTTATGCCCCATTGTATCTAGCATTTGTATTTTCGGTATGCCGAGCCGACGTGTTTCAACCGTGATGTGCCGGGGCATGCACGTGTAAATTGTCCTTCTCGTCAGTAACGCATTTCAAGTGCGGACTTGAGGGACACATAATTCAGTTTTGTGAATTGGCTACCGAGACTTTCGGAGTTCGCGCTTCAGCACAAATATCAGGATCAGCTCTAAGAGGCCCATGGGAAATGTTTCCGTCGACTGCTTTTGTGTTGTTGCCTTGTTTCCGTTATGGTGAGTTGCGGGGACGACCTTCTTTTATAAGAGGTCGAATCTAATACCCGTATTATTTTTGGACTTCTGCATTTCCTCTTTCTCAGGTCTATCGACTCGCTCGTGTTCGTTGATACTTTCTGAACTTGTTCTGTATTTCAGTTTCATCGTTTGAACGAGCCGTGATCTTGTTTTGGGTCGATCTGGTTATCGCTGTGACTTTTCCGAGTTCGGTTCGATTCTTGTGAACCTTGTTCGGAAGTAACATCTTTTGGTTCTACTAGTTATTTTGATATCTTGAGTTGAAGTGTGAACTTCGGAGTCATTGTTCGACCGTTGTCATTCGATCATTGTTGTTCGATCGTTGTTGTTTGATCGTTGTTACTCGATCATTTCTTTTTTATCATTGTTGTCCGATCATTGTTAGTTGATTGTTGTTATTTGATCATTGTTGTTCGGTCGTTGTTGTTCGATCGTCGTTGTTCGATCGGGGTTGTCTGACTGTTGTTGCCTGATCTCGTCCCGCGTAGAATTGTCGTTCACTATTAGTCAGTTGTTTCGAGTGTGGCCAGGTGGGTCACTGAGCCGTGCATTGCGAGACGGTAGCTGAGAGATTTGGGGATCGAGGTTGCGTCTCTGCTCCGAAAGGGCACAGAGATGCCTAGTATGCTTTTTGAGGATTTCGGCGTAGTCCGAATTGTTTGTGATTGTCTTTGTAGATCGTTTTGTGTTTATTTTCTGTTTTCTCGATTGTGTGTGTTCCTTGTAACAGGTGCTTTGTGTTTTGTGATAGTTCAGATAATCGACTTGAGTGTATTATCTGTTTGATGACACTTGTCACTTGTTGGTTTTATTATGTCTCTACCGGTGGCGTGGTGTTGGTCGTCGTGGAGCGTATTTTCACGCCGTTTCTTCCTTTACGTTGCTTGTAATATTTCGCCGTTGGCCATAAGTTACACGTTTCTTGTGTATCTCGTTGAGTGTTTCTTGGCAGGATATTGCTCCTCCCTACTTGTTTTAAGTTTCGGGACGAAGCTTCTTTTAAGGAGGGTAGTATGTAATATCCGCGATTTCGATTTCCGGTAATTTTCTTTTTTTTTCGCGGGAGTCCATTTTTACGACTCTCTTATGACCGTTTCGTCATTCCGAGAATGTTTAATTCTGCACTTTTCAACGTCCGAGTTCATTTCGGTGTCGTTTTGTTGAGTTCCGTGCATTTAGCGGTTTTTCCGCACTTGAGTTCGATTCTTGCGAATCTCATCCGAAACTGTTGTTTCGAGTTTCTCGTAAGTTCATTTAATGTTATTATTCATGTTGCGAGCCTAGGTTTGGTGTTTCGATCGTGTATCGTGTATTTCGGACGTTTTGGGCCATTTTCGTAATTTCCCAAAGTTTGGGGTAATTACTTTCCGTTGTCGAATTTCGAGCCTTCGGGTGGTCGGGATCGTGGGTTCTCTCAGTGCTCGAATTCGTCTTTGCAGTACTTCGTAACTGTATCTTCAATTCATATTTAGGTTCGGGTTTCGGGGTCGTTCGGGCCGTCGGAGTTGGCCCCGACCGAGTCATGGTCGGGCATGTTGGGGCCAGGCCAGCCCTGGCCGAGTTACGGCCGGAAGGGCCCGGCAGTTACGTACGTAAGGCCAGTTACGTGCGTAAACTCTGGTCGGTTACGTACGTAACGCTGCCGGCATTTCTGGGAAGTGAGTTCGGCCATGTCCGGTTACGTACGTAAGCCCTTGGCCGGTTACGTACGTAACTCTACCGGCAGGCAGCCTATTTAAGGCCCTGCAGACGGGTTTTTCACCATTTTTCTCATTCTTTTCCTTCTCTTTTGTGGATGGAGGTGTGGTTATCATGGAGAGATGTTGTTGGACAATCAATCCATGAAGTCTTGGAGTTCATACCATCAATTATCCATCCTATAACATCCTTTGATCGAGCGAATCAGGTCAGATTATCTAGAAACCTAGTTTTGGGGAATTTGGGTATTTTGGTTGTTTTCATCCGTTTAATCCGATTTAACTTAGGATTGTGATGGGTTAATGATTATTTAGATGTATTATATCATTTACCTTGTTATTCCATGGTTGGATCGTATCTATTCGTTTTTTTGGTCGAGTTCTTGATCGACGCCTTGAAGGTATCTGGTAGAATGTCATAGAGGGGTTTTCGGACGTTCTACGATTATCCTTCCTCGTATGATCGTTGATTTATTAATTATATGATGTTAGGGTCGAGTTCCTTGCGAAGAAACCGTGTTGAAACCTTCCGTTCATCGTCGTCTTCCTTTTCGATGTCATCGGGCGTTTCGAAGCTTTCCGGTTGAACCGCGTTTGTTGGAGTACATGCGTGCCGATTTCGAGGCAAGTACCTTGTTCATACGCTTCTCATTTTATGGATATGATGATCAGTGGTCGTCTTGGTGTGTTTGTCTGGTTATTTGAAATGAATTTCCAAGAGATTCGTTTTGGCCTCGTTAAGGGCTCTTTTTAAAAATGTGTTTGTGTTTTGTGAAAGTGTGTTTTGGGGAATTGATTATGATTTGATTGTTTTGAACGTTGAGGGCTTTAGTGATACCCCTGTTGTTTAAAGTTATGGAATCATGTATTCCGCGTTAATCGTTTTGTGTTGTGATGAGTTTGATAAAGGTGTCGAGTAAGTGGCCATCTCTAGTAAGTATTCTTGATGAGCTTACATTCTTAGCATATTAGTATTGCATGAGTAACGTGTGTGTGTGTGTGTATGCTCACTACGGGTTAGATCCGACGGGGTCTCGGTAGGGGTCCACAGAGGGGTGGATCCACGAGCTTGCTTTTAACCACTATGGGTTAGATCTGACGGGGTCTCGGTAGGGGTCCACGGAGGGGTGGATCCACGGTTAATTGTGATGTATTTCACAAATGTGTTTTGAGATTGGCGTTTCCGGAAACGAGTGTTTTGATCAGTGATTTCATGATTTGCATGCATTGACTAAGTGTGTAAGAGGTAAGTTGTTCATTGGACTACTTGGGTACGATGGCACTAGAGTATTTTATCGTATGTGTTTAGTCGTTTAATTGTAGGGTTTTGATGTTGGAAAACGAACCTTGCTATCGTTCTCGTGTACTGTGATTTGATGTAATTTGGGGCTAAAATCCCAACGGTTTTGTAAAGGTCATTTTACGGAAAACAAACCTTCGGGGCGGTGACCCCATTCGTATTTCGAGTTTTGGAAAGAGAAGGATTCGATAATCCTAAGTCGTTTTCTATTAAAACTCCTGAAGGCATATCAAACCATTTTGTAAACTATTTTCCCTTGATTGGTGATTCTCTCGGTTTTTAGAAAGTTTTACTCAAACTCTTGCCTCGGGAAGTACTTTCTTGTTATGTTGGAATCTTTGAGGATTTCTGATTGTTATTATTCTTGGAACTTGAATTGTATGACTCGTATTTTTGCACTTTGTACTTGCACTAACAAAATAGTGGAATTTTGCTAACCCCCGAGAAATCGGGGGGTGGATGTATGTATTGCATTCAGGTTTCAGGGAGCGTGGTACAGGGTCGGCATGAAGGATGATGAAAGATGATCAATACTAATCACATGTGGAACCGTACATTGTGTATTGGTTCAGTTGTACTTTATTTTTTCGTTGCAGTATTTTTCCTCATTATACGGGAGTTTGTTGTATTTTGACCCCTGCGTGGGCAAGTATTGTAATCGAGTTGTATGTTTTTATTTAAAGGCCAAATCGGTCTACTGAGTCTTTTTAGCCTTAAAGGCATTGTCGAGTTGTTCGTTTGTTGTTACCAGCCTGGTAGATCCTTGAGGAAAGGTTCTACGGCGTGTAATATCCCTGAGCGGATTGGGGGTGTTACAATATATACAAATACTATTTAGCGTGCACTAATCATAAGGATAGCGCGCTAACGGGACACCGCGTAGTCAAGTATCTTCTGACTGGAGTTGCTAGGGTGCACTACGTATAGCATTTGCGCACGCTAACTACTTCAATACATAGACTCTGAATCCCATTGCCCAACTGGTTAGCATGCGCTACTAGCAATGCTAGCCCGCGCTACTCAGCACAAATAGCGTGCATCAGTTCATCACCTAGCGTGCGCTAACTGCTCGCCCAGAGAACAGAACACAGCTATTACCTCGGTCATACTCGAATCATTAGCATACGCTACTGCGACACTAGCGCGTACTACTCAACACGAATAACGTGTATTAGCTCACCCCTAGCGTGCGCTGACTGCTCGTCCAGAGAGCAGAACCCAGCTACTACCTCTACCAAAACTGAGACATTAGCATATGCTACTGGTGATGCTAGCGCACGCTACTCAACACAAATAATGTGCGTTAGCTTACCTCCTAGCATGCGCTAACTGCTCCTCTCAATAATACCACTGCGAAGTCTAATCAATACGAACATGTTCCGAAAGATACGAAACTCTAAAATCAGCAACATCTCAATAAGCGCTTACAAATAGCGACAAAAGTGAAAGAACATCAAAGACAAAAATTCATGAAAACTATGGGTATTATATTCTCCCCCTCTAAAAAGAAGTTTCATCCTAAAACCCAAGAAATAAGAAGTTCAGGGTATCGCGATCGTATCTTCTCTTCCGTCTCCCAAGTCGCTTCCTCGACTCCATGTCTCGACCATTGGACCTTAACCAATGGACTGGTTTTGTGCCGAAGCGGCTTCTCACGATGTTCAAGGATCTTTACCGGTCTCTCTGTAGAGGTAACATCCTCGGCTACATCAATCTCACTATAGTCGATAATATGACTTGGATCCGGCATGTACTTTCTCAACTGAGAAACATGAAAAACGCTATGGACGTGACTCAAAGCTGGAGGCAACGCCAAGCGATAAGCTAAATCTCCAACCCTGTCCAAAATTTCTAACGGTCCGATATACCTCGGACTAAGTTCCCTTTTTCCCCGAAGCGGAAAACTCCCTTTGTCGGTGACACTTTGAGTAGAACATGATCTCCCACTTCGATTTCCAAGGGTCGACGTTGAGTATCAGCATAAGATTTCTAATGGCTCTGGGTAGTCAACAACCGGTCTCAGATAATAGAAATCTTCTCCTTAGTATCCATCAACATATCTGGTTCCGTTCTGACTAACTCTGAAGCCTCGTCCCAACATAATGGTGATCTACACCGCCTACCATAAAGCGCTTGAAATGGTGCCATTTTGATCGACGCATGCCAACTATTATTGTAGGCAAACTCGATCAATGCAAATGAAGTTCCCAATCATTACTCCAGTTTAGGGCACAAGCCCGCAACATATCCTCTAATATTTGAATCGTCTGCTCGGTCTGACCGTTTAACTGTGGATGAAAAGATGTACTCAATTTCAACTTGGCGCCCAAGGCCTGATGGACCTCTTGCTAGAAATGTGACATGAAATGGCCATCCCGATCAGAAATAATAGTTTTAGGGGCACCATGCAATCTCATAATCTCAGCTATAAAAGTTCAAGCCAGTCTCTCCGGTCCCCAAGTATCCTTAATATCAAGGAAATGTGCAGACTTGGTTAATCGATCAACGATTATCCAAATCATATTCATTCCGGCTCTAGATCTCGGCATCCCCTTTATAAAATCCATCGAGATGTCTTCCCATATGTTCCGGAGAACAGTGAGTGTTCTTCGAAACGGTCAGAGAGAAAAATAAAGGTTAATGCCCTCCTTTTAGCGCCAATTGTTTTTACCCAAAATATTATTCGGAATGGTTTGATGGATATGGCTACGGGTGAGTAACAAACAAAATGCAAGAGCACGTCCGATGGAATGAAAATAACACAAGATTTGTTGGGGTTGTTAGTCCCGGGTTTGAATGCTCTCGCGAGATATTATTAACAGAAATACTGCTTTGGAGTACAAATATTAATGTTAGAGTACAATTACAATGAGTGTGATGATCCTAGTTATCTATCTTTGAGTGTTGATGATTGCCGGAAGAACCAGAGTTAATGATCTGTGAGTTCTTGTAACAAAGATAAAGTGTTATATAGTTTTCACTTGTCTGGAATCATGTGTTCGATCAACTATGCTTTTCGTGTGTATGAATAACTGTCCTTCTCCAAATGCTGGAGGTCTCCTATTTATAGAAGAGGAGGTAGTTGGGATGTCTTGATCCCAAACGGGCGATCTCTTTTCCTGTATTATAATAATCGGGAGATCGTGTCAGCACGTGGGTCGGTTTCCTTAAAGTCCGCAGCTGCTACTGGCAGCCAAATACGCGAGCCAATGAGAAGACAACACGTGCCTCATGTCGAAGTCTTGGGAGGTCCCACCTAGGACCTTTCGGCGGGTCTGTCGGTAGGTGAGGCTGTCATTGTCACCGACAGCGGTTGATGGGCTGGAGTCAAAGATCCTTATTCCACGGTGCCGTTTGCGGGTCTGCACGTGGGCCTTCATCCCGAGATTCGGTCTTTGTAGACTTGACGGATGTTTTGGCTCTACACGTGGTATAAGACGGTCGTCCTTGGTCGGGCACCAGAGTCGATTGCTAGGTGTCAAGAGACGATCGCCCTGGATGTCGATCGCTCGGCACTTGATCTTGATTTGGAACCCTCGTTTGATAAGTCAGCCTTGGTTCATTTAACGCACAACAATTGCCCCCCAGCTCGCTCTGATTTTATTCGTTGGGGCGTATTAATCACTGGAGCGTATTAATCGCCACACAACATCGGGTAAAGCATAATCATTTGCCTTGCACGCACTATGAGACTTTGCCTCATTTAGATCTTTTGCAAGTTCATGATTGCTTTCCATGAGTTTTTCATAGGTGACTTTGTTATTTTCGCAATCAAGATACATATTTTCATTAAGCAAGTCATTTTCGTCTTTCAGCTACAGGTTTAAAATTTCGAGCTATATATTTTCTCGTTTGAGTGTCTCATGGGCTTTTTGAATGTTTTTAAATTCATTCATCATGCTTTCAAAAGTATGTGTTGCATTGATTGGAATAGTTGAAATTGAACTTACTTCATCATCGTTGTCATCATCATCCTGTATTTCTTTGGCCATAAAGCACATATATACTTTATCCTCAAGTTCATCGTTGGAGGAGTCATTGTTAGTGATCGCTTGTAGGTGTAATACCCGTACTTTTCATGATTTTTTTGCTTTGATGTTATTTCACTTTTGTCGCTCTTTGTAAGCGCTTATTGAGATGTTGTTGATTTTAGAGTTTCGTATCTTTCGGGGCATGTTTGTATTGATCGGACTTCATTGTGGTATTATTGAGAGGAGCAGTTAGCACACACTAGGAGGTGAGCTAACGCACGCTATTTGTGTTGAGTAGCGCACTCTAGCGTCGCCGGTAGCGTACGCTAATGTCTCGGTTTTGGCAGAGGCAGTAGATGGGTTCTGCTCTCTGGACGAGCAATCAGCGCACGCTAGGGGTGAGCTAACGCACGCTATTCGTGTTGAGTAGCGCACGCTAGCATCGCAGTAGCGTATGCTAATGATTCGAGTATGGCCGAGGTAATAGCTGGGTTCTGTTCTCTGGGCGAGCAGTGAGTCCACGCTAGGTGATGAGCTGACGCAAACTATTTCTGCTGAGTAGCGCGCGCTAGCGAGTTGAGCAGTGGGATTCAGAGTCTCTGTATTGAAGCAGTTAGCGTGGGATAATTCTATATGTGGCGCACACTAGCGACGCTAGTCAGCAACTACTGGACTACGCAGTGGCCCGTTAGTGGGCGTTATCCTTATGATTAGCGCACGCTAAACTGTATTTAGTATATATAGGATGGAGCAGATCCCCTTTTCGTCATTTATCACTTCATCTTCCTCCTTGCGCGATTTCGGGCGATTCTTGAATATCCGGTTGGATATCATCATTTATCATCATTTTCAAGCTATTAGTTCGGATTATACCACATTTAATCTTACCCACCGTTCCAAATCAAGGTAAACTTCTTGAAAACCCTACCTTGGGAAGTTGGAAGTTTTGTCCGATTCGGTTGTATAATCCGTTTTTGACCATGGAAATTTTGAGTTTTTGATTAATCTAACTTGTGTATATGCCAACCCTATGATTTCATTCCCTACATTGGTGAGTGTTGCGAATTCGAGAGGGTTGGGTGTTTCCCAACCCTATGTTCATGATATTGTAATCGGGGGGAACATTGTAGGTCACAAGTCGTCCACGAATAAGTCTAGAGGGGTTGAATAGACTTATTGAAACTCTTAAACTCTTTTTCACGAAGAGTAAGTTTCTTCAGCTGATAGATATGCAAATGACTTAGAGTCATTTGTACTCAATACGTGCGGAAGTCAGCTGATGACGAATGCAAAGCAACTAATGAAACACTTAACAATGAATGTAGCAGTTGAAGTATGATGCTATAAAACAGTAAAATATACAGGCAGTTATAGTGGTCTTAGAGGTGGGGTAATCCTCTACTAATCCACTTTTCTCCAAACCAGTTGGAGATGAATTCACTATAATTGTCAACCAGTGATAAAGATTACAGTGATTCAACCAAATTACAATAGCTTCCAACCAATGGAAATCCTTGCCGTTGCAACTCCCTTGACTGCCTTGCACCTCTTGATCCGCGATCCTTGGATGCCTTTACAGTCTTGAACTTCAACCAGTGAAGTACCTCGAACTCAGGATTAAAGACACGAGTTTTTGTCTTCTCCAACTAAGAGCTTCTTCAAGTATGAACTTTTGAGAACTACTCTTTTCACGATGTTGTAGTTCGCTTTTTGATTGCTTTGAATGCTTTGATTGCTTGAGATTTTGTTCGCACCGATAGTTGCTCAACTTCAAATCTTCGGATATAAATAGGTCACGATCTTTGAGAATTTCATTCATAGCTGTTGCAAATCTTTTTAAAGAGGTAGACTTCATTGTTTTCTTTCTGAACGTTGCGAGGCTGGATTCCCATATTTTAATCCATGTTTCGACCGTTGTGAAGACTTTGCATGTGAGGCGCCGTATCTTTTGAATGCAATAAGATTAAAGTCTTCAGTGGTAGGCTTGGATGAATTATTTAATTCATATCCTTGAGGGAATCTCTCCAATTTGTCTCTTCACGCTTGCATGTGACTTTCCGTAATATTTGAATTTTCAACGCATGCTGACGTGGACTTGGAGTACTTGGCTGATCTCAAGTAGGATGATGTTCAGTCATCTGCTCTGCAGTTTTGGACTTCTCTTGTGGTGACTGTTTGAGACTCGCCTGATCAGATGACTTGTCTAAGGTCACTTGGCTGCAGTCTGGTCAAACATCTCTGATTGATTTTTGTTGACCAGAACTTCTCTGACTTGACTCGGCTGTACCTTTCTGATGAACTCAGCTGTACTTTTGTACTTAGCCGATTTGAGCCTAACTTATTTTGGCCTATAGAAGATACTCATTTGGTTCTTCTTTACATTTTGCCAAGTATTAAACTTAACATAATTTGGCCTATGGAAGATACTTATTTGGTTCTTCCTTACATTTTTGCCAAGTAATAAACATTTGAATTACATTAATGACATCATCAAAAGCTAACAAGTATTCCTAACAAATTCTCCCTATTTTGATGATGGCAAAACTTAAGCAAAATATTCAAATGAACAAGTCTGCACTTGTGTGCAAGACACAAACTAAACTCAGTCTTGTTTTTGAGACAACTGGGAATTGTCATTCAAAAGACTGTTATATATGAATTTTCTCTGAATTGTTTACAAGTACAAGTCTTTCAATGAACAAAACAATTACAGGAAAGATTACAAAAAATGAATATAATCAAATCATCTGCCTCTGCCTCTGCCTCTGCGAATAGGCTGCTTGCCAGGTCTGATAGGTTTACCTCCAATTGGTCTTATCTTAACAGGGGCAAGACCATATTTTCTTCTGACAACGAGAGCGGCAAAGTCTTGTTCCTCTTGTGAGGAGAACTTATGCTCATCACAAAGTTTCTTTATTTTCCTTTGAAGAGCTAATTCATCCAGATCATCATTTTCCAAGGTGGGAGGATCTTTAGACCTGAAAGGAGGGATCATTGGGTATGCATTGCATTTCTTTGCATGTTTTAGTAGGACAGCCCAGAGTTTTGGATGTGCTTCCTCCATGAAGTTAATAAAAATCTGCTGTGGGGAGCAACTATTATCCTGGAGTGACTCCCAGATATAGAAATCTCTGATAAACCTCTTCTTTGCAGTTCCCCACATAGGTAAAGCTTCGATAGGAATAAAATCTTCAACATGCCATAACTCTCTGCCTTCCCATTCTAGTGTAGGCTCCCCAATTCTGATCCTCCTTCTTTTGACTACAGGCTGATTATCAGCCTATTCTGATTCTGCTTCTCCCTTCCTCTTAGCTGAAGATGTCCCACCAGTGATCATTTGGACATCTTGCCTCTTCTTGGTCCTCATCTCTTGAACTTTCCTTATTTCTCCTTACCTACTGCCTTCCCCCTGAAACCTTTCTTCCCCCTTTTTGCCAGCATCAACCAGGGTGGTCAACTGCTGCTCCATTCTATGCATCCAGTCAGACATGCCAAAAGGCATTCTGTTGTTTGTAGGCGGAGGTGGTTGAGGGATGTCCCGCTGCAGCAAGGTGTCGATTTTTGCATTGATAGACTGCATATCAGGAGTGATTTGAGAGGCCAGCAGTTCTCCAACAGTGTCTTTAACTATCTGTCTGATCAGCTCGGTCATCACAGGTGAAATTTGTGATGACGGTGGAGAATGCTCGCCTGAGCCTTCTACTCCTGCAGGTAGGTGTGCGGACGACCCATCTATCTGCAGACTCCTGTCTGCAGCTGGCATTCCAGATGGGGTCTGATCAGGGGTCCCCGATCTGGAGTCTTCAGCCAAGTCTGCATCTAGGCTGGTATACCGGGCAGGCGCCCCAGCCTTGTCTGCAACCTCCTTTCCGGGCTCCTTCTCTTGTTCTTATTCTTCTTTTTCTAACTCCTTCTCTCCTTCTTCTTTCTTTTCTTCCTCTTCAACATTCTCCTTTTCTTTTTCAGCCTTCTTTTCTCCTCCTTCATCCTTACCATCATCATTATTATCATCATCATCATCTTCATCTTTATCATCCTTTTTCTTATCATCATTATCTTCATCCTCCTCCTCATCATCTTCTTTTTCTTCTTCTTTCTCCTGATCAACTTCATCTCCATCTTCTTCTTCTTCATCCACTAATTCCACCGTTTTTTCAACTTCTTCTTCTCCAGTTTCTTTTTCAACTAAGATATTTTCTTCTTCCCTTTCTTCCTGTCTCTCTTCTTCATCATCAATAACAATAATTTCTTCTTCTTCTACTTCTTCATCCACTTGTTCTATTCTTATCTCTTTTTCTTCTTCATCCTGTTCTTCTTCTTTACCAAAGGATCCGTCAAAAATGCGATACATAATAGAGTGGATAAATTGGTCTATGTTGGTTTTGAAATTGGACATGAACCAATTTTTCTAAAGTAGCAAAATTGTGTCTGACACTTTGCAAAAATGTATCAGCACATCTTATGTGGCTTGGGGATATCCCAAACCACTGGTTTCAACATAAGCTTTAAGTTGAGTGAAAGAAAGTGATTTAAAAGCTTTCATTTCTTCAAAAATATGAACAAAAGAATGTTTTAGAGCTTGCGGTTTAACCAACTGAAGTTGCTCTAGGGATAAGTTAAAAATGTTGTTGTCAAGCAGGTGAAAAGTATAATTCGCTTTAGGTATGGAAATTATTAAACCTGCTTCCTCTTCTTCTGAGATGAATGTTGTAGTGAGGAGAGGAACGATCTGGGTCTCTAGGCTGCCCGGAGCAGGCTGGTCCTCCAGGTGAATAGGTGACCTGACTGCAGGACTGGGAAATTGCTCTGGCTGCTCCTCTTGGCTGAACTGCAATCGCCTGAGCCTTTTTGGAGATGGTTCTTGTGAGGAATGCATGATGGATGGCTCACCAGGGGCTGGTCCCCTTCTCTTGAAACAAAGAGCTATTAGTGTATTGTCCGACTCTGTCTCAGACTGGGCTACAGGTGGGTTGTCTGCTGCAGCCTGGTCTGACTCGTCTGATGAAGGGTATTTGTATGGCTCTGTATCAGACAACTCTTTTAACATCCGAGCTACTCTTATACTGCTTCCGAGTCTCCTCAATGTCTCTTGGTCTAGATGACCAAGTCTCTTGTTGATGTGGAAGGGGTCAGTATTTCCATTTGCCACACCCAGCTTCTCCAGGATCCAACTTAGCTGCGTTCCGAACGCCAGCTTGGATCTGAACTTCTTCTCTTCAACAAGCCATTCGGCCTTGTTGACCTCGCGTACCAACTGCCTGAAAATGTAGTCTGACCAGTCAATTGGCTCGTCCTGAATTAGTGCTCCTAGCACTATGAATTTAGCGGACGATAGTTGGTCGTAGCTGCCGGCCATGCCCATGACGATTTTGTTGGTGATGTCCAACACATACCGATATACCTTTTTAATTTCGCTCCTCTTGGCAGTGAGCTTTAGCTTCTCCGGCTGGTCGACCGCCTTAATCTTCAGTCAAGTATCGGCTGCGTTCTGCTTGAGGGCCTCGACCGCTATGTCACGATTCTTCATTCCAAAAAACTTTTTGGATCGTCTCCGGCGATATGTCAACTTGTACTCCGCCGACAGTGCTCCTTATTCCTACTTCAATCACTTGGGCTTCGTGGAAAAATGCAATGACGTCCTCCTTGAACAAGTGTTTGGGACTGATATCCAAAAAAGGGTAGATCCCATTCTTCTTCATCGAGTGGATAAGGAAGAGCACGTCGTTGTTTTCCAGATTTGATTCCAAGAGACCTTCAAAATCAACGACCAGAGAGAAAATGATCTGGTCCTTGACAGCCTTCATGTTTACGCCTTCAAAATAAGCTTCCATTTCTGCAATATAGGAGATTTCTTAGTGTATTTAGAGTTCAAAGGAATTTCTGCTCTGTAAATTAGGGTTTTCGAAAAAATTGGTAAAGGTAAAGTGAAGGGGTTTTTCCATCCTTAAAAAGAAAATGAAACGACGTTGGAATTAAATAATTATTTATGCTAAATCGGTGGTCCACCTTTTGAGATTCCTTTTTAAAATTCAAATTTTAATCGGTGGTCCAGGTTTTGAGTATGAAAATGGACGGTTGGATTTTAATTGGTCACAGTGGAGGTCGTTTTAACCTGTGATTTCCACGTGTATGTAAAGCATATAGTATTATGCCACTTGTGAACCAAAAATAATATGATATATTTATACATATAAATAGTAGATAATAATATAATATTTACAGGTCGGTCAGGATTAGAAAACTTAGCTGGTTGACCGTTGACTGTTGACTTCTCTGCATCAGGTGAGGTCTGATTCCTGCGATCAGCTAAGTACGTCCTTCGTCTGATCTGCTTCAGCTGGCTTTTTGTTCTGTACTAGATTCCCAATCTAGTAAACCTAGTTCTCTGCTCAGCTCCAAAAATCTTTCTTCTGGCAAGGGTTTGTTGAAGATATCAGCAATTTGATAGTTTGTGCTGACTCTTTCAACTCTGACTCTCTTGTTAAGCATGTGATCTCTAATGAAATAATGCTTAACATCAATGTGCTTGGTCCTTGAATGCAAAACCAGGTTGTTGGTTATTGCAATAGCACTGTTGTTGTCACACCAGATAGGAACTTCATTGGCAATGATGTTGTAGTCCCTTAGCTGTTGTCTGATCCATAAGATCTGGGCACAACAACTACCTGCAACTAGGTATTCTGACTCTGTGGTGGAGATAGAGTTAGAAACCTGCTTCTTTCTAAACCAGGATATCAGTCTGGTTCCTAGGAATTGGCACGTTCCACTAGTGCTTTTCCTATTAATTTTGCATCCTGCGAAGTCTGCATCTGAATATCCTGATAGCTCGAAGTTATCGTCCTTAGGATACCATAGTCCAACATTGACTATAGACTTAAGGTATTTAATGATTCTCTTGGCTACATCTTGGTGCGACTGCTTTGGATTGGATTGAAATCGTGCGCATACTCCTACGGCATAAGATATGTCTGGCCTGGTTGTAGTGAGGTATAACACTGATCCAATAAGTCCTCTGTAGTGGGTTGAATCCACTGATATGCCTCCCTCATCTGCATCTATGTGAGTACTTGTGCTCATAGGGATTCTTGCTGGCTTGGCTGAGTCTATTCCAAATCTTTTGATTAGATCTCTGGTATATTTGGCTTGGATGATCAAAATTCCATTTTCCATCTGCTTGACTTGTAATCTAAGAAAGAAGTTAAGCTTTCCCATCATACTCATCTCAAATTCTCCTTGCATGAGATTTGAGAATTTCTCACACAGCTCTGGGTTGGTTGAGCCAAATATAATATCATCCACGTATATCTGAACTATCAATATGTGGCCTTCGTGCTCCACTCTGAATAAAGTCTTGTTCACCTTCCCTTTGCAGAAACCGTTCTTCTCAAGAAATACAGATAGGGTTTCATACCAAGCTCTTGGTGCTTGCTTAAGTCCATAGAGAGCTTTCAACAGCTTATAGACTTTGTCTCCTTTGACAAATCCTGGGAGTTGCTCCACATAGACTTCTTCTTCTAGGATGCCATTCAGAAATGCACTATTTACATCCATCTGATAGACTTCAAAATCTTTGAACGCGGCATATGCGAGGAATAGTCTGATGGCTTCTAATCTTGCAACAGGTGCATAGGTTTCATCAAAATCTCACTGTGCATGTCCTTTAGCAACAAGTCTGGCTTTATTCCTAACAACAGCTCCATCTTCATCGCTCTTGTTTTTGTACAACCATTTGGTGCCAATAACCTTCTTGTGATATGGTCTGTCTGTTAGTATCCAAACATTGTTCCTTTCCATCTGTTCAAGCTCCTCTGCATGGCATTGATCTAGGAATAATCTTCCAAGGCTTGTTCTGTTGTCTTGGGTTCTATCTGGGACATGAAGCACGAGAACATTGCCATTCCTGCGGGTAGAGTGGACTGTCTTGTCTTAACTCCGTCAGTCAGCTTCCCAATGATTTGTTGGATTGGATGATCTTTGAGCCACTTGGGTATATCTTCTTCTTCAGGGTCTATTCCCCTTGTAGATTTGCTCTGGTGAATTTCCTCTCTGTCTGCATCAGCTTGGATCTGGTCTCCTTGATCTGCAACTGGATCAGCTACCGTCTTTTCATCTGCAGGTTGGGATCTAGTATGGTCTACAGATGAGTCTTTATCTGCTACAGCTGGGTCTTCATCAGCGGCAACTGGATCAGGTAGGTTTGGTGTTCCTGTCTGATCTGCAGTTGGGTCTTCAGCAGCTACAGTTGAGTCTTGAGGCTGATCTGCAGATGAGTCCACCATTCCTGTGTCATGTACAATGACTTCTTCGAGGGTTGCTGATTTGAGATTATTCTCAATTAGCTCAACTTGCTTTCTGTACTCAACAGTAGATTCATCAAATACAACATGAGGTGTTTCCTCCACAATTAAGGTTATTTTGTTAAAGACTCTATATGCCTTGCTTCTTTGTGAGTATCCCATAAAGAGACCATCATCGGTTTTAGCATCAAAGGCATTTAGTTGTGTTTTATCGTTGTTGTGGATGAAACACTTACAACCAAAAATATGAAAGTAAGCAACAGTAGGTGTACTATTATTCCAAACCTCATAGGGAGTTTTGCCATGTCTCCCTACTATCATACTCCTGTTCTGAGTATGGCAAGCTGTGTTGACAGCTTTATCCCAGAACCTCTTGGGCAGGTCTGCTTCTGCAATCATGGACCTGGCTGCTTCCTTTAAGGTTCTATTTCTTTTTTCGGCAACACCATTCTGCTGGGGGGTCCTGGCTGCAGAGAGCTCATGCTGGATCCCATTCTGATCGCTGTAATCAGTGATCGCCTTGTTGAGAAACTCTCCTCCTCTATCTGATCTGATCTTGATGATTGAGAGGGATTTCTCATTCTGGATCCTTCTCAGCAGCTCAGGTAGCTTGTTCAAGGTTTCACTCTTCTTATACAAGAAGATAATCCATGTGAACCTTGAATAGTCATCCACTACTACTAGTGCATGTTTTCTACCACTTAGAGTCCTCGGCTTGATAGGACCAAATAGATCCATATGGAGTAGATATAAGATCCTTGTTGTGATGGTTGTAGGCTGGATTGGTTTGAATGATGATCTGGTGTGTTTTCCTTTCTAACAAGCATCACAGAGAGCTTCCATCTTGAATGCTTCCTCTGGAAGTCCTCTGACCAGCTTCTGAGAACTAATCTTGTTGATGGCTTTGAAGTTCAGGTGACAATCTTTTGTGCCACAGCCATCCATTCTCAGATATTGTCTTAGATAGAAAACAGGTATTAGGAGTTCCTATATTCCAATCTATCATATAGACATCTCTCCTTCTGAATCCTTGTAGTTTCACCTCTCCAGATAGGATATCTATCACCATACATTTCCAAATGGTGAAGACTACTAGATTCTTTTAATCGCAAAACTGGCTTATGCTCAGGAGATTATACTTCAGCCCTTTGACATAGCGAACTTTGGATATAACGATGTTTCCTCGGTGCAGCTCTCCAAAGCCCTTTGTTTGTCCTCTAGAGCTATCTCCAAAGGTTACGTCAGGACCTCTTTCTTTGGTGTATTTAGTCAGCATCTTCTTGTTCCCGGTCATGTGCCTCGAGCATCCAGAATCTACAAACCATTATTCACCTCTAAAGTTTGAATTTGTGGAGATGTGGTAGTAGTCCTTCCACCTTTTCTGCAATCATACAAGCAGAGATTTAGGTACCCAAATCTGTGTGGGTCCTCTAGGGTTAGTTGGTTTCCTGGAGAATTGATTTCTCCTTGGATTGTGAAAGTTATTATTATTATTATTACCCCTATAAGGTGTGTACGGTCTAGGTCTGTATCCTCTGTTAGGATTGTATACCGGATATTCCTCAAAATATTGGTAGTGTGGGCCATTTCTAAACCTTGGCTGAGACCATTTATTAAATCTTTGAGGCCTCCATACTTGTTCATTTTGAAAATGAGGATAACCTTGAGGTTTCCACTTGCCCCTCCCATTTTGAAATCGATTTTGGGGGAGTTTTTGATAATAATGGGCATGTTGTCTGGGCTGTTGCTTCTGCCTTGGCCATTGCCTAGTCGCTTGTCTAGGTGGCTGCCTTGTGAATCTTGGTTGTAGCCTAGACTGGTGACTTGGATGTTGCCTATTTTTAAATATCGGTTTGTATGTAGGCTCAGCAGTCGAGACAATCGTTTCTCCCTGGATGAAAGTGGTTTTAGAACTAGAGGGAGTGTGAGGATTATATCCAAGGCCTGATCTGGAATATAGTGGCCTCTTATTAGTACACAATTCGTCCAGAGTTAGAGACGCCTTCAGGGTGGTTAGTTCCTGCGCCTGAGTCTTATTTACCTGAGTCAGTTTGGTAAATTCAGCTTTAACACGAGCAAGTGCAGCTGATTTTTCACTATTCAAAACAGTTGATCGTTGTATCTCAGTTGTAGTGACATCAACCTCGTTTTTCAAGTTAACTGCGGCCTGGTTTTCAAAATCAGATTTTACTTTATTCAATTCTAGGCTGAGTTTTTCAAAATCATTTTTCAGCTGCCTATTCTCATCTTGCAGTTGAGTCTTCTCGGCTGATACAGATAGGTGTGCAGATTTTAGTGTCTCAAAATCCTTAAATAGCTGATTTACAGATTCGTGCAGGTCCATATCTTGTGACATGGCTGAACTATTATTTGAAACATAAGGTTTTGATGTTACCTCTTTATCAGCTAGGTTGGCCATCAGACAATCATACTCTTCATCATCATCTGAGAAGAATCCGCTGCTGGACTCTACACGCTCTTGATCTTCTCCGATGAGGGCCTTCCTTCTGTTTTCTTTTCTGCTCACTTCCTTCTTGCTCTCGTCCTTCTTAAGATTAGGATAGTCGATTTGAATGTGTCCTGTATTATGACAGTTGTAGCACTCCACCTTCCAGCTTCCGGCTTTCTGGTTTCTTCTGGGATTCTCCTTATAATTTTTCTTGTATTTGGAGTAGTTTTTCTGGAAGTTGCTGAATCTTTGCATTATAAACGCCATCTCTTCCTCAAAATCTAATGGATTTGGAGGCTTTATATCAGATAAGCTCTTGGCGGGGGACTCGGCTGCAAAGGCTATTCTCTTCTCTGCAGGCTCGGTTGAGGATGAACTTGGGAGCTCGAACTCATAAGCCTTCAGGTCGGAGAACAGCTCTTGGATCTTTATTTTATTAAGATCCTTGGATTCTCTCATGGCCACTGCCTTCATGCTCCATTCAGGATTGAGAGATCTTAGTACCTTCAGCGTCATTTCCCTGTTGCCATAAGATTTTCCGAGGGAGTTGATCTCATTGATGATCTCAGTGAACCTTATGTCCACTTGGTCTATTGATTCGCCATTCTTCATTTTGAAGTTGTCAAATTTTTGAGTAGCAATTGACAACTTGTTCTCTTTGATCAGCTCTGTTCCCTCACACATTAAGGCTAATGTGTCCTAGATTTCTTTTGCATTCTTGCAATTCTTGATCTTGACCATGGTGGATTTGGCAAGAGTTTGATACAACACGTCTCTGGCTCGGTTGTCAAGGTTGGACAGCTTTCTTTCTTCGGGGGTCAGCTCTGTCCTCTTCTTTGGGATCTTCTCTGGCTTCCCTGCTGCAATCTCCTCGGGAGTGTTGTCCTTCTCGAAGGTGAATGGACCGTCTTCTATGATGCACCACATGTCATCATGGATTGAAGATAAGTGTTCCTGCATCCTTATCTTCCAAAGATCATACTCGTCAACTGAAAACATGGGTAGTCTAGAATGCATGTGTTCCATTTTATAATGAGAGTTAAAAAAATATATATCCTTGATATATGGATTTGGTTCGTGAAATAAATGAACCAACCTCTCTGATACCACTTGTAGGTCATAAGTCGTCCATGAATAAGTCTAGAGAGGGGGTGAATAGACTTATTGAAACTCTTAAACTCTTTTTCACGAAGAGTAAGTTTCTTCAGCTGATAGATATGCAAATGACTTAGAGTCGTTTGTACTCAATATATGCGGAAGTCAGCTGATAACGAATGCAAAGCAACTAATGAAACACTTAACAATGAATGCAGCAGTTGAAGTATGATGCTATAAAACAGTAAAATACGCAGGCAGTTATAGTGGTCTCAGAGGTGGGGTAATCCTCTACTAATCCACTTTTCTCCAAACAAGTTGGAGATGAATTCACTATAATTGTCAACCAGTGATAAAGATTACAGTGATTCAACCAAATTACAACAGCTTCTAACCAGTGGAAATCCTTGTCGTTGCAACTCCTTTGACTGCCTTGCACCTCTTGAACCGCGATCCTTCGATGCCTTTACAGTCTTGAACTTCAACCAGTGAAGTACCCCGAACTCAGGATTAAAGACACGAGTTTTTGTCTTCTCCAACTAAGAGCTTCTTCAAGTATAAACTTTTGAGAACTGCTCTTTTCACGATGCTATATTTCGCTTTTTGATTGCTTTGAATGCTTTGATTGCTTAAGATTTTGTTCGCACCAGTAGTTGATCAACTTCAAATCTTCGGATATAAATAGGTCACGATCTTTGAGCATTTCCTTCATATCCGTTGCAAATATTTTTAACAAATCCGTCCATTGGAGAGGTAGACTTCATTATTTTCTTTCTGAACGTTGCAAGGTTGGATTCCCATATTTTAATCCATCTTTCGACTGTTGTGAAGACTTTGCATGTGAGGCGCCGTATCTTTTGAATGCAATAAGATTAAAGTCTTCAGCTACGATCCATTGAACATCGTGTTGGTATAATTATATGTTCACTCCGGGATGGGACCTCGAGTCCTCTGAGGGGTCGTTGCTTATAGTGCGATCCATTGAACATTTTTGGGTTAACCACTCCGAGATGGGACTTCGAGTCCTCTGAGGGATCGTAGCTTATAGTGCGAATCCATGGTTAATCATGAGGTATGGTATGAGATTTAGTTATTTCAGAATACTAATCTTAGGGTTGGTAATATGAGAATGATATGGGATTGAATATCTCTATGATTGATGATATGAGTATATGCTTACTTTACCGTGCAAGAAGTATTGTATTTCATATTTGTGTACTTGTACTGTCTATTCGATGGCTAACCCCTTTTGGGGGAAGTACCTTTCATGTACTTCAGGATCCAGGTACCGGGTCAGCACGAAGATGATGGGAAAAAGTGATGCTGTGTCTTGTCTCTGTATATATTTTGTATTTCATCCATTCAGTATTGTTGTACATGGAATGGTAATGAACAATCGAGTAGTGCTTCAGATGTTGTTGATGTTTTTGGCCTGTGTTGCCCTAGGTTTTAATTCCCGATGTATCGTATTCTGTCAAATTGATTATTACCTTGGTTGTAAATTTTATTTCCTTCTACTGGATTATGGTTAGACCTTATCGGTTGAAGTTCATGGTTCCGCATATGTATAGCCTTGTGGGTCCCATGGAGGGGCTCACGACACTGTAATGTACCCTGAATAACTTGGGGGTGTTACAGAATATGGTATCAGAGCTTTGGTTTGTGGATACCTAGGTTGTCGGTCTTTTTGGGTCGATTGAGTCATCTTTGCTTTACAGTATCACTACTTTGACATCATCACAGTACGACTGGTACTTGTAAGTCTTTTTACTCTTCTTATATTTTCTTAATCGCTTCGCTTGTAATTTGGTATTTTTGGGAATCGGTCACCTCGATGACGTGCGATTTGAGTTGTACTTATGTACTGTATGTGTCCTTAAGAATGTCTGCTGACAGGGAACGAGGACGTGGACGCGGGCGCAGGTGCGGGAGGGGACGTGGCGCTGCCATTTCCCGCAGTTCCATTGCGGGGTCGGCTACCCCTACTTTATCTAATTCAGTGCATCCGGATACCGAGAGTCAGCATGACCAGTTGGCTGAACGAGGAGATAATGCGGATGTTGTTGCCCCGAAATGAGAAAGTTACCTATTGCTCAGTACTTTCTTACTAAAGAAGTTGCGACCTGGTGGAAAGTTGTTAAACCACAAGATCATGCTGCTACATGGGATGAATTTAAAGATCTGTTGGAGGCTGAGTGTTGTCCTTGGCCAGTGCAAGAAAGCAGGATCCAAGACTTTTTCGAAGCTAAGCCGCAGAACATTCCAGTCTCACAGGCGATAGTGGAATACAACCAACAGCTGATTCATGTGAAGACAAGATCCGCTATTTCGACATGCGAATGAATATGGATTTACGGCGTTATATGTTCGGGTTTACTTGTACTACCTTAAAGGAGTACCAAGATAGAGCTTTAGCATATGATATGTTGTGTGCTTTCACTGATAGTGCTAATGAGTCGAAGAAGCAGAAGAGCACTGGTAACTATTCTAGTAGCAAGGGTGGCAACTTTCAAAAACCTCAGATGGCTAACCGTTCTGTCGGACAGTCGTCGCATTCTTTAAGGGTGGAAAGAGCTTTCGTTCGACTCATGTGGTGATCTGCTACAATTGTAATCGTACTGGTCACCTTAACCGTGAGTGTTCTTTTCCACCTTTGAAATGTAATATTTGTGGCGAGATGGGTCACAGGGCGATTTATTATACGGCTGGGGATAAGACCATTGATACCCGAGCTTCCGCCCCAATACTTAAGGAGCCGAATGCAAATCATTGGCAATCATATAACACGCTGCAACAAAGTTATGGTAGAGGCCGTGGACGGGGTCAGATCGTTAGAGTGAGAGATTCCAGTGTTGGGTTGGCACATCCATGAATTTACGAGATGCGCCGAGAGGATGATTCTAATGCGGCGGTATCCTCAGGTACCATTCACATTCTATCTCATCCAGTTCGAGTACTTTTTAATTCTGGTGCTACACATTCTTTCATCTCCTTAGATTATGTATGTCGTTTGAGTATTGAGTGTATGACTGTTTGTGACCCGTTCATTGTGAAACTACCTAGCGGGGATAGAATCATGGGTAATCGGGAGATTAGAAACTATCCTGTATGCATAATAGGTACTGATTGGTTGTCGAATCTGATTGTGATCGATATCGATAGTGAAGATTTAATCCTCGGTAATGATTGGCTTGAGAGTCATGGAGCGATTATGAATTATCGCACTAAGGTTATCACTATGATAAAGGAGGATGGCGTTGAATACACTTTTGTGGGCCGTAAGCTGAATCAGCCTAAGTTGCTTATAAATGCCATGAAAGTTGTGAATATCTTGAATAAAGGTTGCACATGTTATTGGTGTTATGCTTTAAATTCAGAGGATGGAGTCGACTTTTCTTCGATTCCAATTGTTAATGAATACTCGGATGTTTTTCTAGACGATCATCCGAGATTACCGCTAGATCGAGAGATAGAATTTTCTGTTGATTTAGAGCCTGAAGCGGCTCCGATTTCTAAGGCACCTTATCATATGGCATCTTCAAAAATGCAAGAATTGAAGAATCCTTTGGGAGAACTTTTGGAGAAGGGGTACATTAGACGGAGCGCTTCGCTTTGGGGCGCACCGGCTCTTTTTGTGAGAAAGAAGGATGGTTCAATACGTTTATGCATTGACTACCGTGAGCTAAACAAAGTGACCATCAAGAACAAGTATCCATTACCTCGTATAGGTGATTTATTTGATCAGTTGCAGGGAAATGCAGTATTCTCGAAGATTGATTTGAGATAGAGATACTACCAGCTTCGAGAGAAAGAGTCCGATGTTCTGAAGACTGCTTTTCGGACGAGATACGGACATTATAATTTTTGGTCATGCCTTTTGGGCTGACTAATGCACCGACAGTATTCATGAAGTTAATGAACAAGACATTTATTAAGTACCTTGACAAATGTGTAGTTGTCTTTATTGATGATATTTTGATTTACTCTCGAGACAAGGAGGAGCATGCCCAACACTTGCGTTTAATACTAGACATTTTAAGAGCTGAGCACCTTTATGCGAAATTCTCAAAATGTGAGTTCTGGATGAAGGAATTTATGTTTCGTGGCCATGTGATTTCGGCCGAAGGGGTTCATGTGGACCGGCAAAAGATTGAGGCAATGCTAGATTGGGCACCGCCTAATAATGTTTAGGAAGTCCGCAGCTTTTCGGGCCTTGCTGGGTATTACCGTAGGTTTGTCGAGGGGTTCTCGAAACTTGCTAGGCCGCTTACACAATTACTTCAGAAGATGTAAAAGTTTGTTTGGACTGCTGAGAGACAGCAGAGCTTCGATGAACTGAAGAGAGGTTTGACTTCAGCACCGATCTTAGCTTTACCACAGGGTGGTGAAGGATTTACATTTTATAGTGACGCCTCAGGACAAGGACTTTAATGTGTTCTTATGCAGCATGATAAAATGATAGCCTTTGCATCACGGCAGTTGAAGCCGTATGAGATGAATTATCCTACTCATGATTTGGAATTGGCTGCAATTGTTTTCGCACTTAAGATTTGGTGGCATTATTTTTATGGCTCTTCGTGTTGGAGTTATACCGATCACAAGAGTTTGAAATACATTTTCAGTCAGAAAGAGTTGAATATGAGGCAATGACATTGGTTAGAATTTATTAAGGATTATGATTTGGAAATTCCTTACCATCCGGGGAAGGCCAATGTCGTTGCGGATGCTTTGAGCTGAAAACCAACATCACTTCAGATGCTCGAGGTTCTTACACCCCAGATAAAGATTCGTCATGATTTGATCAGGCAAGGTATAGAAGTTTGGCTTCAAAGAGTGCAGGGACACTTGTGTACCCTCGAGATTACTTCATCCTTGGTTGATGACATCAAATAGAAACAGTGGAATGACCCAGTGATTTCTCAACTGAAGGAAGATGTAATAAAAGGAAAAGCCCCTGGTTTTATGGTCCATGAGGACAGTATTTTGAGATTTTAGGGCAGACTTTGTATTCCGAATAATTTGGAGTTGAGACAGAGAATTCTTCGAGAAGCCCATGCTACGCCTTACTCAATCCACCCCGGAACGAGTAAGATGTACAAGGACTTGAACCAAAATTTTTGATGGGATAACAAGAAGGACATCACGGAGTTCGTATTGCGATGTTTGGTGTGTCAACAAGTCAAGATCAAGCATCAGCGACCAGTGGGGTTGTTGAAGCCGTTTCCCATTCCCGAGTGGAACTTGAAGAAACACTCACTGTTCTTCAAAGAAAAACCCTCTAAATCATGACGTCCGCCACCACCTCGAAGAGAGACACTTTACGATCCGCCAGACGTCTTGTTCTGGCCCAAACCGATTCCCAACCTACGGCGGAAGGCAGCCGTAGTGACGCTAGACTCTCACTCCCGCCCCCGAGGTATGGCCCCAGCCTCTCACTCGATCAATTCCAAACCGTGGAACAGATCGAGGAGGCCATGGCCATCCTAAGGGAGTGATGGAGAGAATGCGACATGCCCACTATTACTCCATCATCCATCCGCCATGCGGACAAACGGAAGCTCAAGGGGCTATATGTCGAGAAATCGTCAGAAAGCCCCGAGTCGCAAGAAAAGGCGCTCGCAAGGCGGGACAGTTCCGTCTTCAGCCGCCTAGGAAGTGATCCTTCATGGCGACCTGGGCATTCTGGCCCCAGCCGTGAGACATCGGAGTCCGAATCCGTCACCAGTAGTTCGGCATACCCGACTCCCAAAAAATAAGCCAGCCATCTAGCTCCCACTCGCTAAAGAATTAAGCTCGGCGGCAGAGACCTCGTCGCCTACAATGGAGCCAGGAGATCGGTACATGATCGCCTCAGCTCCCGCTCCGAGAGCCAGACCGCGAGCATCCAGGCTACGGCAATGGCCGCAATGCAGCGCCAGCTCGACGATATGAAAGTGCTCCTAGAAACTAGGGCAGGCACCAAGAGAAAGGTCGTCGGACCAAGTGAGCTGCTTGCGGTCCAGATCGAGCTTGCCCCCGTGTAACCAAAGAACGCTCCTCCTCAAACACCTCTGTATGAGGGGAGATCGGACCATGAAACTTTAAGCAAGTTCCGTATCTACATGATCGGATGTGAGGCGTCGGAGGCGACGAAATGCTAAATGTTCCCATTAACATTGGCCAATCTTGCCCATAGGTGGTACATCTCATTTCCACCGCGCTCAATCAACTGTTTTGAGAAGTTAGCGAACGACTTCACGTCATACTTCGCCGCCAAGGTCGCTCGGCCAGAGGGTCCCCACCGCATGATGAAGATCAGGCAGGGGAAAGACGAGTCCGATGAGGATTACATCGACCGGGTGGATGAAATAGTCCTCACCGGCAAGCCCATAAGCGACGAGATCGCCCTCTATTCAGTCCTGGGGGGATTATATGGTCATTCTCCCATGTTCAGGCACCTCACAAAGGACATCCCCCCGACCTACGCGATCTTCCGTGCCAAGGCTGCCGAATTTCTGGCCAGGCAGAGGTTGCTCGCCCATCGCCTAGGTGAAGGGGCAACTGGGGAAAGGAAGGCGCCGTCTCCCATCCCAAAGAAGGCGATCACCAAGCCCAGAAAGGCGGTCGCAAAGCCACCCGGTGAGTTCAAGGCCTTCGAGGATGTGGAAGTTCACCTCCTCCGCAACCTCAATCTATCTCCGGCCTATATCTTCAACGCCATCAAGGGGCACGAATGGCTAAGCAAGCCAAAGCCGATGAGGGACAACGGTCATCTGGACCGCAGTAAATTTTGTGCCTACCACAAAAGTCCCGGCCATAACACCAGCCAATGCCGCGACCTCCTCAGACAACTCTGGAGATTGTTCGAGGAAGGCAAGCTGGATAATTTGGTAACCAAGCCGGAGCCCAGGGCTGAAAGGACCAGGGGATGCGATCGTCAACAGAACGACGACCGTCAACCTCCCAATCCGGTTTCCAGAATCGAGCAAAACGAGCCGGAGTACTCAGATGAGTCAATCCCTCCGATCAACCCTGGCGGCTGGATCAATATGCTCCAATCAGGAGATAGAAATCTCGGGGGCCTTTCCCCGATTTCCACCATGTCAAGCAAAAAACGGAAGGCCGAGCTGAGGGCGTTCGCCGGAGTCCATGTTGTGGTGCCCCCGGAGCGAACCATCTCCAGAGATGCGCTCATCTCCTTCTCCAACAAGGATAGGGAGGGAGTGCAGTGCCCCAAGGAGGATGCCTTGCTGATCTCTGCTTGTATCCTTGGGAAAACGGTCGACCGCATGTTGGTTGACAACGGGATCTTTTGCAACATCATCTTCAAGTCTGCTCTGGACCAGCTCGGCAACCTGACCTAGTTCATCAAGCCATTCGAAACCGTGCTTCAAGGGTTCGGCGATAACACGGTCAAGGCCTATGGAAGGATCAAGCTCTCTGTCGAGCTATTCTATTGTTACGATCCTAAGTTTAAGATCGCTAGAAACCTCAATTTTGTAATCATAGACAAGCCCAGCATCTATAATGGGTTCCTAGGTCGCCCCTTTATAGAAACCTTTGAAGCGGTCGCCTCCTCTTTCTTTTATTGTATCAAGTTCCCCACTACCGAAGGGACGGTCGGTACTATAAAAGGAAACCAGCTAATGGAAAAGAAATGTTTGAACTACTCTTGTGTTGTAGATTTTCCGTTAAACGATTCTTCTCCTGTTTGTAACACTGGGACGATCGACAACCAACCAATAGAGATCGACGAGCCAAGCCCCTCACACCAGCCCGACTCAGAAGACGGCACCTCTCATCGGACGTCGGACGACATCGAACCAAGGATCGGCTTCGAGCCAAGCTTCGATGTTGATCCAAGGATCAATTCCAGCGATCGCTCCAAATGAGAAGCGATCGTCCCCACCGAAGTGTTATAAAGTATAACAATCGATCCGGCTCACCCGAAGTGGGAAGTGAAGATAGCTCGAGCGTTGATCCCGAGTTAAAAGACGATATGATCAGTTTACTATGGAAGAACATCGAAATCTTTGACTGGTCTCATCAAGATATGGTCGGCATCAATCCTGAACATGCTTGTCACTATCTGAAGATCGACCTGGCAAGGAATCCTATTCACCATAAACGTAGGAAATTCGGTCCAGAGAAGTATGCTGCGCTGGATGCAGATGTCAAGAAGCTACTCGACAACAAACTGATCAGTGTGGCGACCGACGAGCCACAGTGGGTGGCCAATGCGGTGCTCGGCAAAAAGGCGAGCGACTCCTGGAGGTTATGCATCGATTTCACCGACCTCAATACGGCTTGTCCAAAAGATCACTTTCCAATGCCTCATATTGACCACTTGGTCGATAGCATGGCAGGTTGCGAAATGATGTCGTTTATGGATGCCTTCGCCGGATACCATCAGATACCAATGGCGGAGAGAGACGTAAAACACACATCATTCCACATGGAGAAAGACGTGTACTTTTGGGTCCGAATGCCATTCGGTCTGAAAAATGCGGGGGCGACCTACCAACGCCTAGTCAACGGGATGTTCGCCGATCAAATCGGAAAAACCATGGAGGTGTACATTGACGATATTATGGTCAAGAGCCTCAAAAAGGAAAATCACATCAAGGACCTCGCCGAGACGTTCGCCATCCTCGAAAGGTTCAACATGAAGCTAAACCCCAAGAAATGTAACTTCGGAGTAAGCTCCGGAAAATTCCTGGGGCACATCGTGAGCCAAAGGGGGATCAAGGCGAACCCCACAAATATCAAGGCGAACCCCACAAAGATCAAGGAGATCCTCGAAATGCAAGAACCACGGAATGTCAAGCAAGTGCAACGCCTCACGGGGTGCTTGGCAGCCCTTAACCGTTTCATTTCGCGGCTCGGAGACAAGAGCAAGCCTTTCTTCGACACCATAAAGAACAAAAAATTTGCATGGACGAAAGAAAGTCAAATGGCATTCTCCAAGATCAAGGATTATCTTTCTAACCCCCAAATTTTGGCAAAATCGATCCCCGGCGAGAAGCTGTTCCTTTACTGGCAGCCTCGGAGGTCGCGTTGAGTGCCGTATTAGTGCGAGCAGAGGGGAAAACCCACTTGACGATCTACTTCTTCATTCAAGCGCTACATGATACGGAGACGCGTTACACGCCTCTGGAGAAGCTCGCATACGCACTTGTCATGAGTGTTCGCAAGCTGAGAGCCTATTTCTTCGAACACCAAGTGGAGGTTCTGATGACTCTCCCTCTAAGGCAAGTTCTGCACCAGCCAAACACCAACGGGCGACTCCTCAAGTGGTCATTGGATATCTCCCAATACGGTGTCACGTATGCTCCTCGCACGACGATCAAAGGTCAAGCTCTGGCGGATTTTGTGGTGGAATTAACTTTCCCGCCCAACCTGACCCAAGTCGGCCGTCCCGCCTGGAAACTGTACGTAGATGGCTCGTCGACCAGCGCGCGAGCAGGGGCAGGGATTGTCCTCATCAGCCCTGATGGCCAGAGTTTTACAAATGCTGTGTGTTTCGACTTCCGAGCGACCAATAATGAAGCCGAGTATGAAGCCTTAGTGTGCGGGCTCGATCTAGCGCTCGCCATGGGCATTCGCCACTTTCACATCTTCATAGACTCCCTCTTGGTCGTGAACCAAGTCAATGGGGAATATGAGGCGCGCGTCGAACAGATGGTCAAATATCAAGAATTGGTCGCCGAAATGTGCACAAATTTTGAAGAAGTGCTGATCGAGTAAGTCCCGAGAGAGCACAACTCCCAGGCCGATGCCCTATCCAAACTCGCATCGTCGGATGGGGCAGTGGACTACTCTAACATCCAAATCACTAAGTTGGCAAGATCGGCAATCGACAAAAGCCTGGTCGCCACAGTTGCCATCGCCGAATAGAACTGGATGACTCCGTTCATTGAATACTTGAAGGATGGAATGGTCCCCACCGATCGGGTCAAGGCTCGTCAGCTCCAGCTCTGGGCGACCAGATACACCCTCTTGGATGACCGGCTTTACAAGCGAGCTTTCAGCCTTCCTCTCCTCAAGTGCATTATGCCGGAAGAAGGCCGACTTGTTTTAGCCGAAATCCATGACGGGATCTATGGAAATCACGCGGGAGGGCGAGCCCTCATCTACAAGACGACCAGGCAAAGCTTTTTCTGGCCTACCCTGCAAAAGGACGCGATCGCCTACGCCCGATCTTGTCACATGTGTCAAATACTAGGCCCGAACATCAAGCTCTCCCCCGAGAAATTCACCTCAATGTATAGTCCATGGCCGTTTGCCCAATGGGGCATCGACCTCACCGGTCCTTTGCCGACGGCCCCGGGGGGATGTAAATTTGCCGTCGTGGGGGTCGATTATTTCACGAAATGGGCAGAGGCCGAACCACTCAACAAGATCGGCCAAAAGAAAGTGATCAAGTTTATCTGGAAAAACATCATCTGCCATTTCGGTCTACCTCAGGCTATCATTTCCGACAATGGAAAGCAATTCGACGGTTTGGAGGTTATGCAATTCTGCGAGAAGTGGGGAATTAAAAAGTTGTTCTCGGCCCCTTACCACCCTCAAACAAACGGGCAGGTAGAGGCTGTAAACAAGATCCTCAAGCATATGATCAAAGCCAGACTCGAATCCAAGCAAGGGCGCTGGGCGAGCGAGCTCCCGGATGTCTTGTGGTCCTACCGAACGACGACCCGAAATTCAACCGGCGAAACCCCTTTCACCCTCGTGTTCGGAACAGAAGTAGTGATCCCATCGGAGATAGCTGTCCTCAGCCACCGAACTACGCAACATTTGACGGCGGACAATGATGTAGTTCGGCGAATCGACTTGGATATGCTTTAAGAGCGAAGACTGGCCTCGGAAATGAAGAACACAATCCTCAAAAGGAAATACGAAAAGTTCTTCAATTCAAAGGTCAAAGAAAGGCGATTTCAAGTGGGCGACCTAGTCCTCAAGAAGATCCAGACCCACACGGGAGTATTTGGTCCGAACTGGGAGGGCCCCTTCAGGATATCCAAGTGGCTAACCAAGGGAGCCTACGAGATCCAACACCTAGACGGCACTCCGAACCAATATCCCTAGAACACCGTTCATTTGAAGAAGTAATATCAGTAAAAACACCTTGTATTCATTTAGTCAATGTACAAAGTGATTAATGAGATTTTCCAGTTCTCCCTAAATGGTTCGCTTCGGCAAAGCAAGCCAAAGGCTAGTGCCTCCAAAAAAGGGGATGACTCGATCGCCTTCTAAAGTTCATCATCTAACATGATGGACCTAGGCAAGCGATCGCCTCCCCCAGCACAACGTATACCGACGAGGATCACCATCTAAGATGACGATCCGAGGTAGAAAAGTGCAGCCATGGTTCTGGAGGTTGATGGAACTGACAGCCCGTCCATGCAAGGTTCTTTTCGGCGAAGATCGCTCACCCTTTCGTTTAAATACAAGGTGAGCGTAGCCGAAGGACCCTCCAAAACAGATCTGTGGACACGCTCACCCGCCCTCAAAGGTCCATCATCTAACGTGGTGTACCCGGACAATGCGACGCATCCTCCCCCCATCACAACGTATGCCCTCGAAGGTCCGTTATCTAACATGTCGGTCCCAAGCAGAAAAGTGCTAACAAGCTATGGTAATGAAGTCGATTCATACGACGGCGCCCCGTGCAAGGACTCTTCCAGGCTGAGATCGTCCGCCCCATCGCTGCATTACGAGGCAAAATGTAGCCTACAGAGGACCCTCACAATTCAGTGAGTCGCGAGAAGTAGACCATCAGACGAAATGTCGCTTGCGCACAAGACATGGTCATGGAAGTCGGTTCCATCGAACTTCGCGACCGTGCACGGTTCCTCTAGGCCGATATGGTCGGCCTTCCTCGAGGAATCTGCAAAATTGAAGCTCGCAAGAACCAAACCAAAGAGAGCTCCCTAAACGATTTATTTTCGTTTCCTTACTTTCACTAAGTAAACAAAAACAAGGGGGAGAGCGGAAATATACATAAGACGATCGGCTTTGTTCAAATATACATAAGATGATCGGCTTTGTTCAGATATACACACAACGATCAGCTTTATTCTGAAAGTTACTAGTGAGTTTAAGTATATCAATTCATTTAGAGTTGCATGTACGACGATCGCTCCTCAAGCACCTTTGTATGAAGTCGAATGCGAATGATTCAGAAAGAAGCATACAAACACAAAGAAGTCGGGTAAATAAACATTTCTCATTTCATTTCACTAAGGAGATGTACAAGCACGGTCGCCAGAAGGCGAAATACAACAAAAGATGTAAAATTACAGGTAAAAAGTAAATACAAGGAAAAATTCAGGGATCGGGGTTCGCTCCTTCGCCAGCAGCAGGCTCTGAACCCCCGTCCTCTGGGGCACCCGGGTGGACAAGGCTGCCCGGCGACAGGTACCAGCTCAATTCTACCCCGTGATCCGTAGAGAGGTCGAGGATCGGCACAGAAAAAGCGGGCTGCAAAGGGTGCTCAAGCGCGTATGCCTTGAAGTTGTCAACCAAAGGGCCGACCTCGAGCCCTCCCTTCTTGGCAGTGCGGATTGCATCAGCATAAGCCATGTAATAGGCGAATATGCTGATGTATTACACGTTGAGATAGGGATTGACCTCGGTCGCCTCCAGCTTCTCCCTCAGCCCGCGATCGTTTGGTTCGCACCCTGAAGCTCGGCAGCCTTGGCAGCCACCTCCTCATTCGACGATGCCAGCTCGCCGGTCAATCGGTCGACAACCGCCTTCAGTTCAGCTGCCTCCTTCTGCGCGGCCACATGCGACCTGTGGGCTTCCATCATCTGGTCCCGCATATGGTCAGTTGACGCCCGGGCCCTCTCAAGCTCGTCGCTCGTCCTCTTGGCTGCCTCTACATAATCTTTCTCCATTGACATGATCCTGTAGACAAACTCGGTGTTCTGTTTCCGAGCAGCCTTGAGCTCCGCCTGAAGATGAGCAGTGGAGGGTCGCCCCTCATAGTCCTTCATGGCCTGAGCAGTCATCGTCTCCGTCTGAAGGGCTAGGGCGAGGATCGCCTGCATTGCGTCAGCGGATCGCCGGCGCGCGATCACATCCAGATTGGTCGTCCAGGCCTTCGGAAGGGCGGCGGAAGCCCGAGCAACATAAGGAGGGACATCGCAAGCCTCGCGAGAAGATCTGCTCGCGAGGAAGTCCAACACCATCGGCGAGCAGTTCAGGTCGTCGCGATAGACCCTGCACCAAGAATAAAAAGAGTTAGTATGTTTCCTACACAAGTGACATAACTCGGCAGAGCGACCAGGCTTACCTTTCGACCTTCTCTGGGTCGCGGCCTAAGAACGGCCTGCCACGCGGGGTCTCGGCATCGGCGGTCGCCATGTCCTGCAGGAAGTCCGATGAGGACGTGGACCCCTCCGCTATTGGAATCGCAGAAAGTGGAGGCGCGACCATCGGCGGCACCTCGGTAGGCACGTCAGCAGTAGCATAGGCCAAGGGCTCCTCCGCCCTCCATCTCTTGCGGTTCAGCCGAAGTCCTTCCTCCCGAGTTTTTTGTTCCTCTGCGACCGGCTCCAGGTGAGGCCTCGCCTCTGGGGTAGTTCGGAGCGTCGCAGGGGGAGCTCGACTCGTCTTCTTCCCTTGGCGAAGGCGACTCATGATCCCGGGGTTCGACATAGCAACCTCTGTTGGGGGCTGTAGGAAGCGAGGGAAGTGGATTTCTGCAAAGAAAGCGATCGACAAAAGTTAGCCACCTTACACAATCAAGACGATCGTCAAGCGAATGACGATCGTGAAAAATTCGTACCTGGGACCCTTAAGTGACAAGGGAAACGAAACAGCCGAGCTGCCAACCAACAGGCTTCGTTATTGATCCGGCGAACGTCGATGAGACTATCTGTAAGACTACGTATTCGCTCCCAGACGATCGCAAAATCAAAAGGTAGATCGCATGCTGCCGAAACAAGGGTACCTGCAAAAAGAAATCCAAATTAGATTAGTTTAGGATATATCCGAACGAAAGGAGAGTCAAAACCCTTACTCGGATTCCTCTCCCGGAAGCCGGTGGGGATATCCAACTCATTGGTGGGATTGTCACTCGCGGCCGATTTCCACGCACCGCCGACCCAAAATCACTTCGTTAGGTCGCCCCGGACCTTGTTCGGCACCACAAGAATCACCCGTCCCGGGAGACCTTGAATGTGGTAGCCGCCAACGGAACCCTTCTGAGCTGACAACTTAAAGAGATAATTCATCTCCAGCGCCGAAGAAAGACAGAACAGCCGGTGACCGCCAAACAGAGTAAAGGTGCAAACGATCTGCAACCAGGCGTTCGGCGTCAGTTGGAGCGATGCCATGTTCCAAGCGGTCAACAAGCAGGACACGGCGAACGGCAGTGGGAACCGCAGTCCGGCCCCCATGATCGACTCATTAACGGCGACCATACCCTCAGGAGGTTGGTCGGCACGTTCATTCTCGGCGGGCACATAAAGGGAAACATCACAGGGAATATGGAACTCCGCCCTCCAACGAACCAAATTTTTCCTGGTCGTCGTCCTTTTAATCTGGCCAAGGGACCACGGGGAACAACACACAGCCCGGTACAGCGATCGTCTTTCAGGCTCATATGGATGGGCGACCGAGTACTCGCGGAAATTAAACTTGAGTTTTGGGCTGGCTAGTCTCTCCATAAAGTCGGCAAAGTCTGAAAAGGCTTTGCCGAACGCACTCTTTTGCTCCCAGTACGCTTTCATTGCCGCCTCTTCTTCGGCTAGCGAGCTCTTTTGCTCTGCCTCCGCCGACCTGGCCGCATCAGCTTCATTGAAAAGTTCCTCAACCTCTGCAGGTTCAATCCCGGCACGAATAGCTTCGACGGCCCTCTCCACATGGAATTCCGCGGAGATTGAAGCCCCGGCGGCGGAGGTGCTATCAATCTCAAACACCTTTGATACTCCTCCGGACATCTTCAGAAAAAAGAAAGGGAAAAAGAAAGAAGTTTTTTGTTTCTTACCTAAAGAGTCTAGTCGAACGACGGTCGGCAGCTCAAATCTTCAGAAGAATCGGGCTTTACTTTTTTTCTCAGGCGAAAGCACATAGGTCGTGAAATTAAACGGAATATAGGCGAGAGCGGGGGCTTCTGGGCAATTAAACGGAATCTCAGGGGCCGAAGCGCATAGGTTGCGAAATTCCGCATTAAATGCTGCCTTCGAATCCCGCGTGCGCATCGTTTCGAGGGCACGCCAAAGGACAGTCTGACAAAACCGTCGCACTCCCCCAGCAGGAGCGCGACACGTGCCCTGGTGACATTTCAAGCCCTCTTTCACTTCCCGCTCTTTTCAGCGACTGAGTAGGTCGTCCAAATTCAGAATCAAAGTCCGCTCGTGAGACGATCATCTGTTTCATAAAGGGATGAGTCGCTCGTCTAAATCATGCGATCGCCAGTAGAACCACCTCACCCCACGTCTTTAACATCAGAGCGAGCTGGGGGCAATTGTTGTGCGGCGATTAATACGCCCCAGCGATTAACATCGGAGTGAGATGGGGGGCAATTGTTGTGCGTCAAATGAACCAAGGCTGACTTATCAAACGAGGGTTCCAGATCAAGATCAAGTGCCGAGCGATCGACATCCAGGGCGATCATCTCTTGACACCTAGCGATCGACTATGGTGCCCGACCAAGGACGACCGTCTCATACCACGTGTAGAGCCAAAACATCTGTCAAGTCTACGAAGACCAAATCTCGGGATGAAGACCCACCTACAGACCCGCAACTGGCGCCACGGAATAAGGATCTTTGACTCAAGCCCATCAACAGCTGTCGGTGACAAGGACAGCACCGATAGACCCGCTGAAAGGTCCTAGGTGGGACCTCCCAAGACTGCGACATGAGGCACGTGTTGTCTTCTCATTGGCTCACGCATTTGGCTGCCAGTAGCAGCTGCGGACTTTAAGGAAACCGAACCACGTGCTGAGACGATCGCCCGCTTATTATAATACAGGAAAGGAGATCTCCCGTTTGGGATCAAGACATCCCAACTACCTCCTCTTCTATAAATAGGAGACCTCCAGCATTTGGAGAATGACAGTTATTCATACACACGAAAAGCATAGTTGATCGAACACACGATTCCAGACAAGTGAAAATTACAGAACACTTTATCTTTGTTACAAGAACTCACAGAGCATTAACTCTGGTTCTTCCGGCAATCATCAACACTCAAAAGATAGATAACTAGGGTTGTTACACTCATTGTAATCATACTCTAACATTAATATTTGTACTCCAAAGCAGTATTTCTATTAATAATATCTCGCGAGAGCATTCAAGCCCGGGACTAACAACCCTGGCAAATCTTGTGTTATTTTCATTCCATCAGACGTGCTCTTGCATTTTGTTTGTTACTCACCCGTATCCATATCCAGCAAACCATTCCGAATAATATTTTGGGTAACAACACTCGAAGCTAAAGTAAAAACTCTCGAGAAATGAGAAGGAGAACTAGAGACCATCCTGAAATCATTTGAAAAATCTTCTAGAAGGATGGAAGAAATTCTAAGCACCGGGAAGCATGCCCACGGTAAACGTGGCTTAGGATATGACTCGTTCTCCTATAAGGGAAAATCTAGTACAATGTTCGTCGGGTAGTGGAACCCATTTCTGAACCCAAAGAGACCCCGAGTCCCGCAAAAGTTACAGTTGCCCCTCCTCGTACAGCGAAGGCTGCGATTCCGCCCCCAAGTTCCTATCATAGGCAGCAGAAACCTCAGCCTCCCCGACCTATGAGACGTGATCAATAGTATGCTCCCCAAGCATATCAACAATGCCAGCAGCCATTCAGAAAGAAAGTTGTATCTAAGTATCAAAGGCACGCACCATAGTACTACCAATAGTATAGTGCACCTAAATATTAGATACAGGTTCCCCATTATTCATCCAGAAAATAGGCCACCGCACTGCACCACCAACAGCTCTAGGAATCCAACTGGAAACCTAAAAGGCAAGCTAAAAGGCCGAAGAAAATGGTTCCCCTCCAAGACGGCCATCGTACTGGAATCAAAACCCTAGATTTCTCATGCATAATAATCAAGGTTACAGGGACTACATGTCTGCCCCACGTAGATATCGCAAGACTGGACCAAAAGTAACCTACAGCAAATCAATTGTTGTCAGACAAATTTGGGTACCAAAGGGGACCTAAATCTACCTAAATTCTTTGCTTACGGGATATCAAGTAAAAAGACATCTGGTACTTTGACAGCGGATGTTCCCGGAACATGCCAAGAGATATTAGAAAGTTGTCAGATTATGTAGAAGGTCGTGGTCCAAAGGTACGCTTCAGTGACAAATCCAAAGGAAGAATAAGAGGGAAGGGAACCCTGCTTGTAGAAAAGTTTAAAGTCACTGACGTAGCCTATGTTGAAGGCTTATAGTATAATCTACTTAGTATTAGCCAGTTCTATGACAAACAGTTCTAGGTCAAATTCTATATAGATCATTGTTTTGCGATTCAGTGAATAAAAACGAGATATGCAGCGGAAATAAAACCGGTCTAACCGGATAAAACCAAATTCCCAAAACGGATCGTACAAGCATCGTATAAACGAGTATAAAATTGACGAAGATAAAATTTAGAAGTCATACCCTCGTAGACCTTTGATAATATCTTCTTGAAGAAAAATCTTATCCAAGCTTTCTACGATCACCAACACGAACACGAATCCAATTCGTTCTTCCTTGATGAATGATCAAAACACCGAAAGTGCCGAGTGTCTCTACGTTATCACGCGACGGATATTGATCATAAAATTAATATATCAATTCATTCTCCAAAAACACGACTAGGAATTGATATCGTATATTTTTTCTCTTCTCTTCTTCCTTTCTTTTATCTCAAAGATGTACAAGAATATCAAGTTTATTGTACCATCTTTACCATTGAGATCAACCTTAGCCCTGTGTGGACTAAGTCCTTCCGACTGTGTGGGAAGAATAGCACTCGATCTGTGTGAGAAGAAGTAATTCGAAAGAGCTGAAGCCAATCTGTGTAAACGTCCAAAGCTGTGGTCCCTGTATCAATCTATGTGAATGATACAGAGACAGGTTTAGTTAAAGTCATGTAGTTATGTACATAGTGATTTTAATAAAAGTTTTACTCCTGTGTGGAGGACCAGTGGACGTAGATGGGTTTACCTCGAACCACTTATATTTGTGTGTTATTTAATGTCTGTCCTTACTGTTTTCATTTATAACTGTGATTTATAGTATACATTGTGAAAATCCTGTACGCATCAAGCAAACGGGAGAGCACCTATTTGCTGTACTTACAACCACTAACTATTAGACTTCCGATACGCAATTAACTTCGTAAAACATACAGCTTACTGCATTCTCACTTTTTAAGCTATTTACTATATACTCTGTGGCCAAAATTTATTAATAACTTAGTTAGATTAATAGGGGACGAGAAACAAATCAGTTTTTGGGAGGAGGCCTGTCCAAAGTTCAAATTTCCTCGATCATTCCAGATTAGTTTGGATAGGGATAGTCATGTGGGGGAAACAAGTGTACGGGATGGGATGGAATGACGATGGAATTGGAGATTATTTGATCGATACATAGAAATGTTTAATGATCTAAGGCTTGCATGCATAGGTTCCAACTTAAAAGGGATATCGAAGATTCTTTCACTAGTAGAAAAATGTCTTTTACTGACACTTAATTTTCTGACACTTAGTAAAAAGTGTCGGTAATTTTAAACATTTAAATTATTTCCCACTTTGGTCATAAATATATCATAATTTTCTGATACTAAAGTATCAATAGTTAAGTATCAAACTTTAATGACTTTTTAGTGTCCGTAATTTTTAATGTCAATAATTAAAAAAAACTCAATTTGCTAACTTCCAAATTTGAACCTATGACCTATAAATTTGCAAAAGAATATCCAAGTGTCCCGTCAACAACATATTTAATTTAGACATAATTTGCTAAAATGCTAAAGGGAGAAAACTTATTTTTCCCTTTTAGATATAGTAATATTCTTTTCGGCCCCAAGTTTAGTAACAACTCTTTTGATACCCAAATTGTCGAATTTGGCCTTTACTCGAATATATTCGAGTCATTAATTTTAATTTCGAGTAATATATTTTCGAGTCAACTTAAAAAAATACAATATTGAGGAAAGTTGGAATATATTCGGGTTACACGAACAAATAGTTGACTCGAACACATTCGTGTAATTTATTCGGGTCACACGAAAAAATTCGTGTAACCCGAATATATTCCAACTTTGACCGAATACATGTAATACATCGTTGACCGAATCGCAGGAGGGAGTACCGAATTCGAGTGACCCGAATGCATGAGTACCGAATTCGAGTGACACGAAGACATTCGTGTAATTTTTTCGGGTCACACGAAAAAATTCGTGTAATTTATTCGGGTCACACGTAATACATCGTTGACCGAATCGCAGGATGGAGTTCGGGAGTTCGGATTACTCAACACGACTTCGTGTGACCCGAATGCATGAGTACCGAATTCGAGTGACACGAAGACATTCGTGTAATTTTTTCGGGTCACACGAAAAAATTCGTGTAATTTATTCGGGTCACATGTAATACATCGTTGACCGAATCGCAGGAGGAGGGAGTTCGGAGTTCGAATTACTCAACACAAATTTGTGTGACCCGAATGCATGAGTAACCAAATTCGAGTGACCCGAAACTTTCATAAAAATTTTTCGAGTCACACGAAAAAATTCGTGTAATTATTCGGGTCACACGTAATACATCATTGACCGAATCGCAGGAGGGAGTTCGGAGTTCGGATTACTCAACACGAATTCGTGTGACCCGAATGCATGAGTAATCGAATTCGAGTGACCCGGAACTTTCATAAAAAAATTTCGGGTCACACGAAAAAATTCGTGTAATTATTCGGGTCACGAAATACATCATTCACCAAATCGCAGGAGGAGGGAGTTCGGAGTTCGGAGTTCGGATTACTCAACACGAATTCGTGTGACCGAATGCATGAGTAACCGAATTCGAGTGACCCGAAACTTTCATAAAAATTTTTCGGGTCACACGTAATACATCGTTGACCGAATCGCAGGAGGGAGTTCAGAGTTCGGATTACTCAACACGAATTCGTGTGACCCGAATGCATGAGTAACCGAATTCGAGTGACCCGGAACTTTCATAAAAAAATTTCGGATCACACGAAAAAATTCGTGTAATTATTCGGGTCACAAAATACATCATTGACCGAATCGCAGGAGGGAGTTCAGGGGTTCGGATTACTCAACACGAATTCGTATGACCCGAATTCGTGTGACCCGAAACTTTCATAAAATTTTGACTTATAAAAATACCATGCTCAGCACGCCACAACATCCATTGAATTGAACTATTTCTCAGCAATATTTTCACCTTTCTTTTCTGATATTATCTCACCGATAATTTTTTTCCTTTTTTCTCTGATTAATTATCTCGAGCTCTCTCACATCGAAGAAGAAGGATTATTTCGACTGCAAAAAATAAAAGGTATATTTATCGCTCAATTTCCAATAATGTTTATACTTGAAATATCAAAAATATTCAAATACTATTTAATTGTGTAAATTTTTAGTGAATAACCTAAATTTTTTATATTATTTGACAGATGAGTTTTTGGAAAAAAGTTATCATTCGTTTTAATGGCAAGTGGCAAGATTTGGACTATCACGGTGGAGAAGAACAAATATTGCATGTGCCCGTTGGTGTGAGCTATGCAACATTAGTAGATAATGTCCACTCTATTGTTGAAGCTGATAGAACAAAACATGTTTATGTTCTATTTTCAATTGATTTTGATGGGAAAAAAAGAAGAAAGATGAAGATAAAGAATGATTCTGATATAAATTACTTGTTCCAATCTAATGTTGAGCTTGTGATTTTTGTTAGCCTTCAGAATGCAACTAGCATTCCTCCAAAAGCTCCCTCATTTGATCCACAATTTGATTTACCTGGATCCAGCTCTTTTCCGGTACCGTACAATTCTAATCGTATGGATTATTTGACTGATTGGGGTTCAAGCATGCAAATTCCTCAGGAATTTGATGGTTCTCGAGTTGAAGGTTGCGGTCCTTCAAATAATGTATGTGATGTTGGTGGTAATTGTGGTGGTGGTAGTGCTGATGATGGTAGTGATGATGATAATAACGACATAAATATCGATGATATCGATCTCGAAGATGTCGAGGTTCAAAAACATTGGTTTGAAAAAATTTGCAAATATTGTGAGAAAAGGGGCATGTTCAACAAAAGATTGGTAAAAGAAGCAGAACTGCAACGAAACTGAATGGAGGCGCTTTGATTTCGATCAATTAGTAGATGAAGAAGGTGCTCCGGCTCCTCCCCACAGTCTGGGTGGAAAATTCGAGTAGACCTCCATATGTGTCTCCTTCAAGTTGATGATGATATGGACGAGAAATTTCATCCCGCAAATATACTATCTTTACAAAGAGGGTCCGTATTTCTCTCCAAAGATAGGTTGAAAACGCATTTGTTGGCGATATCATTTGGAAAAGAAGTCGACTATCGTATTCTAAAATCGATAAGCGGCGCTATTACGCGTTTGTACGAGATAAAACCTGTAGTTTTTGTTGAGCGCCTCGGGAGGTGGATTTTGGAGAGTGCACTTACCGAACGAGCATACGTGTCATTTTGACACAAATCGCAAGGCACCTAAGCAGTTTCCTTCTAAGATGCTCGGTGAATACATGTCCGACAAACTATTAGTGGAAGGATGATTATGACTCGAAGCTAGTGCGAGCTCAACTTAAGAATGACTATTGTTTGTGATCCGTTATGGCTTGGCATTGAGTATTCGCAACCATGCTATCTCGGTGATATATGGAGACCATCAGGATTCTTTGAGAATGATCCCATCGTACTTGCATATGTTGGAGGTGACGAATCCAGGTACCATAATCGATTATGTGGTTGATGCAAATCGCAAAATTTAAATACATGTTTTATGCTTTGGGGGCTTCGGTATCTGGATTTCGTTATGCTAGACCAATTATTGTTGTTGATGGGACACACCTTCGGGGTAAGTATCGAGGAGTATTATTTGTTCTTTGTTACAAAAGATGGTAACAATCGATATTTCCACTTGCTTTTGGAGTTGGCGACGTCGAATGCGATGAGTCGTGGAAGTATTTCATGTACAAATTGAAAGAGGCCTTTGGTTGTCCAAGGGACCTCTTGATTGTTTCAGACGGGCACAAATCCATAGCAAATGCTATTAGAGAGGTATTCCCACTTGCGCATCACGGGTTATGTTGTTACCACGTTCAGAAGCATTTGGTTAAGTATGGTCAACATGTGGTTGCAATTTTCAATGCGGCAGCTTACAGCTATCGTATTGAGGACTATAATAGGCATATGGAAAGTTTAAAAATAGCATGTCCAGCTGCAGCTACCTACTTGAAAGAAACTGTCGGTGAAAATAAATGGGCTCGTGTGAAGTGCCCAGTCCGGCGATTCGAGGTTATGAATTCAAATGCCGTTGAAAGCATGAACAACCGTCTTCTATGGGCTAGAAGGCTGCCCGTTTCCGCACTTCTCGAGGTATGTCGAACCATGGTAGAAGAATGGATATCTGATCGACATAAAAATGCAAATGAGTGTCCTGGACCTTTAACGTATCATGCATACGAGAAATTGATGAAGGCGGTCGTGTAACACCCCCAATCCACTCAGGGATATTACACGCCGTAGACCCTCTCCTCGAGGATCTACCAGGATGATAACTAAATCAAACATCTAAACATCGCCTTTAAGGCTAAAATGACTCAGTAGACCGACTTGGTCTTTCAATAATTACTTACAACTCAATTCCAAACGCATACCCACGCAGGGGTCAAAATACAATAAACTCCCGTACAACGGGGAAAAGATACTGCAGCGGAAAAGAAGATACAACTAGACCAATCCGACATCAACGGATCCTCGTGTGATTAGTATCGTTCATCTTTCATCATCCTTCATGCCGACCCTGTGCTATGCTCCAAAACCTGAATGCAAAAATAGACATCCACCCCCCGAATACTCGGGGGTTAGCAAAACTCCACTGTTTTGCTAGTGCAAGTACAAGTGCAAAAATACGAGCCATACAATTCACATTCCAAGAACAATAAAAATCAAGAATACTCAAAGTTTCAAACGTGACGAAAAGTACTTACCGAGGTAAGAGTTTGGTAAAACATTCTAAAACCGAAAGGTCGCAAACCAAGGGAAAACTATTTATAAAACAGTTTGAATTGCCATCGAGAGTTTTAATAGGAAACAATTTAGGATTACCGAATCCTTCGCTTTCCAAAAATCAACGAGTCCATGACCAAAGGTTTTGTTTTCGCAAATAAAACCAACCATAATACACAAGGTTAAAAGCCCACGTCATGCGTCCTCGACGGACATAAAATACACACGCACCCGTGAAGTTTCACTCGTGAATCCAGGTCGAAGCAAATGGAATTCCCTCCGTGGCCCCGTCGAACCCTCCCGAGGTGAGCAAACACATTCACAAAACATAAGCAACCGCACTCGTGAATCCAGGGCTATACCATTGGACTCCCTCTGTGATCCCATCGGACCCTCCCGAGGTGAGCGAAAAACAATCACAAAATATATACACGTAGCGGTGAAGTTTCACTCGTGAACCCAGGTCGAAGCCATTGGAATTTCCTCCGTGGTCCCGTCGAACCCTCCCGAGGTGAGCAAACACATTCACAAAACACAGTACTCACATCGCCTAGGACCGGGTCGAAGCCACAAATCCAACTCCGTGATCCCGTCGGACCCTCCCGAGCTGGCTAGCGAAATACTCAAGCACCACACGTCACCTAGGACCGGGACGAAGCCACGAATCCCACTCGAGGCCTCGAAGGACCCTCCCGAGCTGGCTAGCGAATCAAACTCAAGCACGAGTAACATATCACACCGAGGATATCCAAACAATTCACCCAGAGGCATCAAACACTTAGTAAAACGACACGTCAACCACAATGCACCGAAATGAAACAGTATACGTCCACATGCAAATACCAAGTGTATCATCAACACCAAACATGTCCATAAGATTCACATACTCGTTCGAGAAACACACCAATCACAAAACACACACGATTTTGAAAGAGGGCCTTTAACAAGGCTAACCAAATCTTTTGAAAAACTCGTCTCCAACAAATAAACAAACACACCAAGACGATCACCAATTATCATATCCACAAAACAAGAATAGTATGGACAAGGTACTTGCCTTGAAATCGGCACGCAAGTAGTCCGACGAACACGGCTCAACCGGGAAGCTACGAAACGCCCGATGTCATCGAAAAGGAAGACGACAACGAACGGAAGGGTTCAACGCGGTTTCTTCGCAAGAAACTCGACCCTAACATCATACAATGAATAAATCAATGATCATACGAGGAAGAATAATCGTAGAACGTCCGAAAACCCCTCTAAGACATTCTAGGACACCTTCAAGGCGTCGATCAAGAACTCGACCAAAACAACGAATCGATACGATCCAACCAAGGAATAACAAGGGAAATGATATAATACATCTAAATAATCATCAATCCATCATAATCCTAAGTTAAATCGGATTAAACGGACGAAATCAACCAAAATACCCAAATTCCCCAAAACTAGATTTCAAGAAATCTAACCTTGATTCGGTAGATCGGAGGAGGTTACGGGATGATTGATTGATGTTATAAACTCAAGAACTTCATGGATTGGATGTATGACAACATGCCTCCATGATCCATAAGTCTCCAACCGCGGAAGAGGAGGAAGGAAGTGGGAAAAACGAGAAAAAAATGAAGTCTGGCCGAGCCCAGGCTATATATAGCCGGCAGGGTTACGGCCGTAACCAGCAGTGTCTTACGGCCGTAACTCGGTCCCTTACGGCCGTACTCGGCAGGCCTTACGGCCGTAACCGGCATTCGTAAAAAATCTGCCCAGCACCAGTCGGACACTTACGGCCGTAACTCGCACACATTACGGCCGTAACCGGCCTTCGTTAGGAAGCTGCCAGGCGCCATACGGTCGTACCCGATCACGCCTTACGGCCGTAACTGGCACACGTTACGGCCGTAACCGGCACCTTACGGCCGTAACTCGGCCAGGCCAGGCCCTGCTCCGGCCGTGACTCGGCCGTGGCCACTCCGACGGCCCAGACGACCCCGAAACCGAACCTGAGTAAAAATCGAAGATACGGTTACGAAGTACTCGCAAAGGCGAATCCAAGCGCTAAGAGAACACACGATTCCGACCACTCGAAGTGTCGGAATTCGACAACGGAAGTAATTACCCTAAACTTTGGGAAATTACAAAAATGGCCCAAAATGCCCGGAAATCACGATACGTGATCGAAACACCGAACCAAAGCTCGCAACATGAATAATAACATCAAATGAACTTGCGAGTAATTCAAACTTGATTTCGGACGAGATTCGCAAGAATCGAGCTCAAGTGCGGAAAAGTCGCTAAAAAGCACGGAACTCAACAAAACGACACCGAAACGAACTCGGATGACAAAAAGTGCAGAATTAATCATTCTCGAAATGACGAGACGGTCATGAGCGAGTCGTCAAAACGAACTTCCGCCGAAAAAAAAAGAAAATTACCGAAATTCGAAATTGCGGATATTACATTCTACCCTCCTTAAAAGAAGTTTCGTCCCGAAACTTAAAACAAGTAGGGAGAAGCAATATCCCCGCCAGGAAAACTCAACGAGATACACAAGAAATGCGTAGCTTACGCCCATCGGCGAAACGTTACAAGCAACGCAAAGGAATATACGGCGTGAAAACACGCTCCAGGACGACCAACACAATGCCACCGGTAGAGACATAATAAAATCAACAAGTGACAAGTGTCATCAAACAGATAATACAATCAAGTCGATTATCCGAAAAATCACAAAATACAACCAACGAAAATCAATACGATTGACCAACCCAACGGTATATCAATCAAAACATGAGCCACACGCTGAACAAATACGGAATTCCACCGCCTAAGGGTTGGAAGATCGAAAACGAGACTAATTTCCCGAACTTAAGGGAATTTCGAAGGAGTCTGAATGTTCAACAATCACGAAACGAGATCAACAAAAACCGAACAATCAAACGATCGAACCACAAAGATCGAGACAACAAAAATCGAACGATCATGTTCGGATCACGAAGAACAATAAGGTTCAACCGACAACTCCGAGGTTCACATCTCGACTCGAGACAAAACATGATCCGGTGAAAACAACAAGATGCACACTCGCATAAGATACACAGGAAAGGGAATAACAATTGAAAAGTCACAACGACGAACGAGTAATTCCGAAATAATACCACCCTCGTTCGATCAACAAAAGCAAGGGGCAGGACAAGCTGAGAAAATGTCAATGAACATAAACGAGTCGACAGAGTCGAAAATACAGAAGTTCCAAATCCGATCCACTTCGAATAAAAGAATTAGTAGAATCAAAAGATGCTACTTCCGAACAAGGTTCACAAGAATCGAACCGAACTCGGAAAAGTTACAGCGATAACCAGATCGACCCAAAACAAGATCACAGCTCGTTCGAACGATGAAACCAAAATACAGAACAAGTTCAGAAAGTATCAACGAACATGAGTGTATCGATAGACTGGAGAAAGAGAAAATATAGAAGCAAAACAAAATAATACGGGTATTATATTCGACCTCTTATAAAAGAAGGTCGTCCCCGCTACTCACAATAACGAAATCAAGGAGACGACACAACAGGCAATTGACAGAAACATCCTTCAAAGGCCTCTCAAAGCCGATTCTGATATCTGTGCTGAAGCGCGAACTCCGAAAATCTCGGTAGCCAATTCGAAAAATTGAATTCAGTGACCCTCGAGTCCACACTCGAAATGTGTTACTGACTAGAAGGACAAATTGCATGTGCATGCCCCGGCACATCACGGTTGAAACGCCTCGGCTCGGCATACCGAAAATACAAATGCTAGATACAATGGAACATAACACCGCAAAACAACATACCGGAGATGCCAACTCAGAACAACGAAGAATCATAATACATACCGTATACAACGATTACCATCGTAAAGTAATACACACACACAAACACTACAGCAACGACGGTATCGTTCGGCGACCTCAAAGGTCCGAACAATAACCAGCACATAATTACAAACATCATGAAACAATCACACATGTACACAAACGTACAAACCCAAGCTTTAACTCACACAGTGCGATAACACGCAAGCCACCACGAAATGTCAACATTAAAGATCGTCATCACACCTCCCGCAAAGGGCTAACAAAACATACGCGTGGCGAACGACTCAACGTTCACACCACCAATTCAATCACAATTCGGAGGCTAACACCCTAACAACAATACAAACATCATACACACTTTCTCCGACCAAAAGCAGGAAATGATGGGTTTTAAAACGAAAACCACCTTTTGAAGACAGTTTGGAAACACCAGTTGATCTTGAGTATCATTTTACAAAAAAAAGTTGAACAAACATTATTTTCGAGACTTTGAAAATCATCTTGCGTTTGAACAAAAATGAGGACACCTTTCTTTTAGTGAAAAACTTTCAAAAATATTCGACCCTTGGGTCTAAGCAACTGCATTTGAAAATATCTCAAAATATTTTTGGTCCTCAACCGGAAAATTTTTGAAATGTATTGCGGCATTAGAAAACACCTTGAAAACACCGCAAGAAAATAATTCGTTTTAAAAGTACGTCTCGAATTTTAATTTTCTAAGATACTCAAGGTTTTCAAAAATAATTAAATGGGCTAGAATGCCCAAAAATTTCAGGTAATTACACGGAACAATATAGCGTCGTGGATCCCGCGCCGGAACCCACCAGGCTAAAAACCTTTTATAAACTACCAAAAAAGGCCGATGACGGTAATATTTCAAAAACTCACAAAAGCCATTTACAAAATGCTAAATACCGTCATAAGAATTTCGCCAAAATGATCAAGGCCATAATGCCAAAAACTCGGTTAAGGGAATGGATTTTCGAAATAAAACTCGGTCGGTAAAATACCGAAAGTCATTGCGGATAAAAGAAATACAGTTCAACATACACAATCGAGCAACACTACTCCTCATATGAACGAAATATGAGAGTCAAATAACCACATATCAAGAAATCAAAATACATAAGAGGATTCCGTCACTAATCAAATAATCATAAAATAGCTCGTGACACACGAGGCACAACACAAAGAAGGGAGACTTACATCCACAGGTCGCACGAAGATGATGATCGCCCACGATACTAATCACGACCAACAAACTCAGACGACGCGTCGCGACACGACTTAGTCAGACAAATTCCGACAAGACAAAACTCAACAGACACCACTGACCCGACAGCCTAGGTTTCCACAACCTAAGCTCCGATACCATTTATGTAACACCCCCAATCCACTCAGGGATATTACACGCCGTAGACCCTCTCCTCGAGGATCTACCAGGCTGATAACTAAATCAAACATCTAAACATCGCCTTTAAGGCTAATATGACTCAAGAGAGCCGACTTGGTCTTTCAATAATTACTTACAACTCAATTCCAAACGCATACCCACGCAGGGTCAAAATACAATAAACTCCGCACAACGGGAAAAGATCTTGCGGCGGAAAAGAAGATACAACTAGACCAATCCGACATCAACGGATCCTCGTGTGATTAGTATCGTTCATCTTTCATCATCCTTCATGCCGACCCTGTGCTATGCTCCAAAACCTGAATGCAAAAATAGACATCCACCCCCCGAATACTCGGGGGTTAGCAAAACTCCACTGTTTTGCTAGTGCAAGTACAAGTGCAAAAATACGAGCCGTACAATTCACATTCCAAGAACAATAATAATCAAGAATCCTCAAAGTTTCAAACGTGACGAAAAGTACTTCCCTAGGCAAGAGTTTGGTAAAACATTCTAAAACCGAAAGGTCGCAAAGCAAGGGAAAACTATTTATAAAACAGTTTGAATTGCCATCGAGAGTTTTAATAGGAAACAATTTAGGATTACCGAATCCTTCGCTTTCCAAAAATCAACAGGATCACAGCCCAAAGGTTTTGTTTTCGCAAATAAAACCAACCATAATACACAAGGTTAAAAGCCCACGTCATGCGTCCTCGACGGACATAAAATACACACGCACCCGTGAAGTTTCACTCGTGAATCCAGGTCGAAGCCAATGGAATTCCCTCCGTGGCCCCGTCGAACCCTCCCGAGGTGAGCAAACACATTCACAAAACATAAGCAACCGCACTCGTGAATCCAGGGCTATACCATTGGACTCCCTCTGTGATCCCATCGGACCCTCCCGAGGTGAGCGAAAAACAATCACAAAATATATACACGTAGCGGTGAAGTTTCACTCGTGAACCCAGGTCGAAGCCATTGGAATTTCCTCCGTGGTCCCGTCGAACCCTCCCGAGGTGAGCAAACACATTCACAAAACACAGTACTCACATCGCCTAGGACTGGGTCGAAGCCACAAATCCCACTCCGTGATCCCATCGGACCCTCCCGAGCTAGCTAGCGAAATACTCAAGCACCACACGTCACCTAGGACCGGGACGAAGCCACGAATCCCACTCGAGGCCTCGAAGGACCCTCCCGAGCTGGATAGCGAATCAAACTCAAGCACGAGTAACATATCACACCGAGGATATCCAAACAATTCACCCAGAGGCATCAAACACTTAGTAAAACGACACGTCAACCACAATGCACCGAAATGAAACAGTATACGTCGACACGCAAATACCAAGTGTATCATCAACACCAAACATGTCCATAAGATTCACATACTCGTTCGAGAAACACACCAATCACAAAACGCACACGATTTTGAAAGAGGGCCTTTAACAAAGCTAACCAAATCTTTTGAAAAACTCGTCTCCAACAAATAAACAAACACACCAAGACGATCACCAATTATCATATCCACAAAACAAGAATAGTATGGACAAGGTACTTTCCTTGAAATCGGCACGCAAATAGTCCGACGAACACGGCTCAACCGGGAAGCTACGAAATGCCCGATGTCATCGAAAAGGAAGACGACAACGAACGGAAGGGTTCAACGCGGTTTCTTCGCAAGAAACTCGACCCTAACATCATACAATGAATAAATCAATGATCATACGAGGAAGAATAATCGTAGAACGTCCGAAAACCCCTCTAAGACATTCTACCGGACACCTTCAAGGCGTCGATCAAGAACTCGACCAAAACAACGAATCGATACGATCCAACCAAGGAATAACAAGGGAAATGATATAATACATCTAAATAATCATCAATCCATCATAATCCTAAGTTAAATCGGATTAAACGGACGAAATCAACCAAAATACCCAAATTCCCCAAAACTAGATTTCAAGAAATCTAACCTTGATTCGGTAGATCGGAGGAGGTTACGGGATGATTGATTGATGTTATAAACTCAAGAACTTCATGGATTGGATGTATGACAACATGCCTCCATGATCCAAAAGTCTCCAACCGCGGAAGAGGAGGAAGGAAGTGGGAAAAACGAGAAAAAAATGAAGTTTGGCCGAGCCCAGGCTATATATAGCCGGCAGGGTTACGGCAGTAACCGGCAGTGTCTTACGGCCGTAACTCGGTCCCTTACGGCCGTACTCGGCAGGCCTTACGGCCGTAACCGGCATTCGTCAAAAATCGCGGCCGGTGGACACCGTAACTTCGCTGCAAGACGGCCAGAATCGCCTTTCGTCAGAAGCCGCCAGGCGCCATACGGCCGTGCCCGATCACGCCTTACGGCCGTAATCGCACACGTTACGGCCGTAATCGCACTTTACGGCCGTAACTCGGCGAGGCCGAGGCCACCTGCTCGGCCGTGACTTCGTGGCCTCCGACGGCCGACCCCGAAACCCGAACCTGAGTAAAAATCGAAGATACGGCTACGAAGTACTCGCAAAGGCGAATCCAATCGCTAAGAGAACACACGATTCCGACCACCCGTAGTGTCGGAATTCGACAACGGAAGTAATTACCCTAAACTTTGGGAAATTACAAAAATGGCCCAAAATGCTCGGAAATCACGATACATGATCGAAACACCGAACCAAAGCTCGCAACATGAATAATAACATCAAATGAACTTGCGAGAAATTCGAAACAACAGTTTCGGACGAGATTCGCAAGAATCGAGCTCAAGTGTGGAAAAGTCGCTAAAAAGCACGGAACTCAACAAAACGACACCGAAACGAACTCGGATGACAAAAAGTGCAGAATTAATCATTCTCGAAATGACGAGACGGTCATGAGCGAGTCGTCAAAACGGACTTCCGCCGAAAAAAAAAGAAAATTACCAAAATTCGAAATTGCGGATATTACAGGTCGGAGCTGGATCGAACATGAATGTTCAATTTCTTAGTGATGGGGTGTTCAAGGTGACCTCTAATAGGAAAAATTATGTTGTAGACTTGAGAGTGCAAAAATGCAGTTGTATGATGTTCCAGCATGATATGATCTCGTGCAATCATGCCGCTGCAGCTATAAGGTACCTAAATCACGACAAACTGTGTATATACATGATTACTATAAAGTGTCCACGCTTTGCCAAATGTGGGGACGGTCTGTGATTCCAGTACCTCACCCAAGTGATTGGTTCATTCCTGCTAACATCAAGGTAAAAGTTTGTGAACCACCAGACAATCCGAGGCAGGCAGGGCGACCAAAAGAAAGGAGATACACATCAGGGATTGAGTCCTCGACTCATACCCGTAAAGTTCAAACATGCCTTAGATGCGGAGGCACAGGGCACAATAGAAAGACTTGCACTGCAGTTATTCCCCAACTATTTGAGGATTTCACAATGGAACCAACTCCGTCTAAAAAGGGACGTGCAAAAAAAAAGTGTAGTATATGTCATTACATTGACCACCTTTGCTCCAAAATGTCCAACTAAGCATCGTTTCGACCTAAATGAGCCCCCAATGTAAAATTAGTTACATTTATTTAAAGTATTTATATGAATCAATTACGTTTTATTTGAACCGATTAAGTTTAATTTCAAATTGATTAAGTTTAATTTCAAATTGGTTAGGTTCAATTTCAAATCGGTTAGGTTCAATTTGAACAGATTATGTTCAAATTCAATCGACTAAGTTCAAATTTCAAATTGATTAAGTTAAAATTGAATCAATTACGTTTTATTTGAACCGATTAAGTTTAATTTCAAATTGATTAAGTTTAATTTCAAATTGATTAAGTTTAATTCCAAATTGGTTAGGTTCAATTTCAAATCGGTTAGGTTCAATTTGAACAGATTATGTTCAATTTCAATCGACTAAGTTCAAATTTCAAATTGATTAAGTTTAATTTCAAATTGGTTAGGTTCAATTTCAAATCGGTTAGGTTCAATTTCAAATTTCAAATTGATTAAGTAACATATAGTAACCATCAATTACGTTTTATTTGAACCGATTAAGTTTAATTTCAAATTGATTAAGTTTAATTTCAAATTGATTAAGTTTAATTCCAAATTGGTTAGGTTCAATTTCAAATCGGTTAGGTTCAATTTGAACAGATTATGTTCAATTTCAATCGACTAAGTTCAAATTTCAAATTGATTAAGTTTAATTTCAAATTGGTTAGGTTCAATTTCAAATCGGTTAGGTTCAATTTCAAATTTCAAATTGATTAAGTAACATATAGTAACCAACAATTACGTTTTATTCGAACCGATTAAATTTAATTTCAAATTGATTAAGTTTAATTTCAAATTGATTAAATTTAATTCCAAATTGGTTAGGTTCAATTTCAAATCGGTTAGGTTCAATTTGAACAGATTATGTTCAATTTCAATCGACTAAGTTGAAATTTCAAATTGATTAAGTTTAATTTCAAATTGGTTAGGTTCAATTTCAAATCGGTTAGGTTCAATTTCAAATTTCAAATTGATTAAGTAACATATAGTAACCATCAATTACGTTTTATTTGAACCGATTAAGTTTAATTTCAAATTGATTAAGTTTAATTTCAAATTGGTTAGGTTCAATTTCAAATCGGTTAGGTTCAATTTGAACAGATTATGTTCAATTTCAATCGACTAAGTTCAAATTTCAAATTGATTAAGTTTAATTTCAAATTGGTTAGGTTCAATTTCAAATCGGTTAGGTTCAATTTCAAATTTCAAATTGATTAAGTAATATATAGTAACCATCAATTACGTTTTATTTGAACCGATTAAGTTTAATTTCAAGTTGATTAAGTTTAATTTCAAATTGATTAAGTTTAATTTCAAATTGGTTAGGTTCAATTTCAAATCGGTTAGGTTCAATTTGAACAGATTATGTTCAATTTCAATCGACTAAGTTCAAATTTCAAATTGATTAAGTTTAATTTCAAATTGGTTAGGTTCAATTTCAAATCGGTTAGGTTCAATTTCAAATTTCAAATTGATTAAGTAACATATAGTAACCATCAGTTACGTTTTATTTGAACCGATTAAGTTTAATTTCAAATTGATTAAGTTTAATTCCAAATTGGTTAGGTTCAATTTCAAATCGGTTAGGTTCAATTTGAACAGATTATGTTCAATTTCAATCGACTACGTTCAAATTTTAAATTGATTAAGTTTAATTTCAAATTGGTTAGGTTCAATTTCAAATCGGTTAGGTTCAATTTCAAATTTCAAATTGATTAAGTAACATATAGTAACCATCAATTACGTTTTATTTGAACCGATTAAGTTTAATTTCAAATTGATTAAGTTTAATTTGATACACAATAATCATTATAAAAACGAAATCAGTATTTACATCATCGCTAATCCTATCACTAATCTCTATCATCCCACCGTATAAATAAACTAGTGGGATCACACACTACAGTATCTATATCATCACTAAACCTCCATATAGATCGGGCCATACGTCCCCTAAATGCATAAATATCCGCCTCGGTCTTTCCATGAGAGAAAGACTGCTGAACGAGAGACTCTATAGTCCGTATAGAATACGCACCACAAGAGGTCGAGTCATCCTGAGCATAGCATAAATCCTTCCTCGCTGTAGCAACTCGAAACGGAGTCACCGGGGTGATATCAGGGCGGCGCTCGTAAAATCCAGAACGCTGTAGAATGGTAGGAATTAAGCGACATATACCCGATGACTGCCGCGATCTCAACTTCCAATATGCATCGTGTTCCTGCGCCAGAGAATCGTGCATGATGATGATACCCTCCTCGAGTATAATGTGGAGAACAACCCAATGTCCGCTCGAGGACTCCGAAGACGTATTCCAGATGGTCAACACCTGGATTGTTCAAAAAGTACATTGTCAGCACAATATCACACGAATAACTAATACAAATAAATAACAAAACATGCAATAAATTATCACCTCGCGTAACTCCCACCATGGGCGATGATCACCCCAAAATGGTCTCAGACCGTGAACGTGGCTGATCAAGAAATCGAGATCATCATCGTCAATACTCAATGAACCTCCTCTCCTATTGGAGTTATTCCATACATTGATACACGTGGCCTAATATAAAATAATTTTGTCAGTAACGAAGCACTCAATTAATTTGGAATAAATTTATTAATATTTTTTCATTACCAAGAAGCTCGTATGAACCAAAACCCTATGAGCGGCCCAATCATCGAGCCATCGCACGCCAACAAATCCGAGATCAAACTGTAGGATCCCCATATATGCATCCAGATGCTGGATATCATTTAAATTAAGAATAATTTAAACACTTTCAATAACTACACATTTCAATAAGAAATTACCTACATATAAATTGAAAGACTTACTTCTGCATCTATCAATCTGGATCCGTCCTGTAGCATCATAAACCAGGAGGCACTAGCTCCGAATGTAGCACCAACATTGACACTACAATTTACTTTTTGTTTAAGTACGGACAATTTTAGTAAATAATATTGAATTTACAATTTAACTCGCCTCTCGCCGCTGTCCAACCACCTGTTATACGCGTCCTCATCCAAGTCCTTCCTCTTCCGAACTACAGTGGTCGAGAAGGGGGAATGCGGTCTGTATGACCTATACTGCAGTCTAGGCACATCACTCGCATCTGCTCGAATAGAAGTAAGAGAGTACTCAAGCGGGATAGGGCTCAGATCCACAGTGGAAGAGGATGGTCGAGACCTAGGGGCAATCTCTAGTGGTGTCATCAACGTCTCAGCAGGAAGAACCGGGGCGGTAACTATCGAGACCGAGGCTCCATCAGCATGATGATCGAGACTCGCAGTGCGCTCTACCGGGACCGAGGCTCCATCAGCATGATGATCGAGACTCGCAGTGCGCTCTACCGGGACCGAGGCTCCATCAGCATGATGATCGAGACTCGCAGTGCGCTCTACCGGGACCGATGCTCCGCCGGGGCTAGGGACACCCACAGTCTGCTCGGCGGGAGACGACGCTCCATCCACACGAGTCTCTGTCGGCAACGATGATCCTCCAGCGTCGGGGACTCTCTCAGTCTGCTCGGGGGGAATAGGCGCTCCGTCAAATCGAGGCTCTGTCGGAATCGAGGCATGAGAAGGAAAATCGCGCATAAGATCATTAATACCTCCAAAGTCCCATGCCGGCGTATCAAGAGGAGCAGACTGGCCCACTACCTCATCAATATGTCGACATAACTTGCCTACTGCGTCATCAACATATCGACGCATCTGCTCGACCGATGAATCCATATATGCACGCATATGGGTGAAAAGAGTACCAAAACGATGTCGCGCGATCTCACGAGTACCGTGCAGAAGAAGATGCGATGCAGTGCGGACCCCGTATCGGAGAACTATGGGGCGGCAAATCAGTATGCACAGGCTCACGAGGCTCTGCTGATGACTCACGTCCATGAGTAAGATATATAGGGTTAGAAATAACCGGACCAGATGTCCGCTGCCGGACAATACGCTCTCCGGCTAGATCACCGACAGAAGCATCACCATCACGAGCCCTCCTTCCCCTTCCCTTCCCCTTCCCCTTCCCCCACCCTTCTTGCATAGGGCCATCCCGTGCGTATCGCACCCGCCACGACAAGATCACTAATGGATCGCATATACAGCTCCTGCTCCTCCTCAGGTGTCGTAGATAACACCTAAAAACCATCAAGCTAAATACAATTAAATGTTTCATTTTCGTAATTATTACCTTAAATATCTACAAAAGTTTTTACGTATTGAAAACCTATAATTGATTACCTCATCATCGAAGAATGTGGTAAAATCAACATGACCAGCTTCTTCAACTTCCAGCGTGTACAACGAGGTCGCTGGATGAAAGAAGCTCCGAGCATGGTCCCACATTTAGAGCCTAACGAAGGTATAGCCTCGCAAGCCCATATCTGAAAACAATAATTGAATCCCAACATAAGAAAAAATAACAATATTTATTCTGAGTTTGAGTATATAATTAAGTTAATGAATGCGAGGACGTACCATAATAGCGTATATGTTACCATAAAAATGGTAACTCTGATCCAGACCAGCGGGGACCTCAGTGGGAACATCGCTCAAATACGTAACCAAAATCTGATATGAATATAAGCCCTATGGAAAGCTCTCCCACCGACTATGGTCCTCAACCAACGTACACAACCACCGGTCAGCAATACGCTTGCCACCATCCACACCGAATATCAAATAGCAGACACACAACACCTTAGCGACCTTCAGCGCATCACCGGGATGCTCTCTAAAATATCCAGCAGCAAATCGATCACGAATACGGTCTAACATCTGCCCCCCACCACTGAGCAACGGATACCGATCGTACACGATCCCCTCCGGTGGAACATCGTCCCCGTGTACATCAAAGTCGGAGTCTCCGAATCGCAAGCCGGTGACTAACGCATACTCATATCTAGAAAATCGAATAAATCGATGACCGAGCCTAAACCAAAACTCATCGGCTTGTGCATCCGGTCTAATCACCTCGTTCGAGAACAAGGCATGCAATGCGGCATTAGATACAACCCCCCCCCCCCACTCCTCCCGGACAAAGTGTCCAAGACACGACTCTCTAAACTCCCTAATAGTGTCATCACCTACACTCCGCAGCTCAGCAACAATCGTCTTAACAATCCCTAACCTAACATACCCATTTATGGAGCATTTCGAACCTCGCATATTCGGCCTCTTCCAAACAACCTGCCGATTCAAATTTATCTTAATTTTAGCTTCATGCGGGTGTATTAAAGTAATATGTAATCGGGAAAAAGTAAGTGGACAATTCGAGTAACAGTGGGATTTATTCGATTTATTTCCATCGAGTTATTCTAATTCAACTTGAGACATCCTAATTCAATTTCAATCATCTAATGCAATTCGAGACATTCTAATACAATCCGAGTCATCCTAATTCTAGTAGTTTTATGTCAATTCGAATAATCATAAATAAATTTGCGTCGTTCTAATTGTGGAAGGCCATTAGTCCAATTTGAGTAACTTATAAACTATATTCAAGTAAGACAAATAAAAAAAACGAAATAAACTAACTAAACGAAATAAAATAACTAAACGAAACAAACTAACTAAATTCGAAAAGATATCCATATTTATAACATTCCCAAATTCGAATTGAAACTCGAATACGAATTACCAAGGTTACATAAATAATCAATTCAACACGACATCAATTCAATCGATATCAATTCATACATAAAGAATAGTTACGATATCAACACACGATAAGTATTTGGGGTTGACCAGCGCTACTTAATTCCCAAATTCAAATTTCTCTATTTTAATTTATTTTTTCATCGTGTAAATCGAATGCAAATCTTATAATTCGAATGCAAATCGTGTAAATCAAATATAAAATGTGTAAACCAAAATCGAGCAACGAGCATACTCGAGTGACACGAAAATAAAATCTTACCTGGTTTTCGGCGGCAGCGGCGGCGGCGGAAGCGGCAGCGGAATCGGCATTTCCGTCAGCGGCGCTATTCGGGGAACGCCTCAAATTCGGGGAAGTCGAATTCGCCATCGAGGATGAGGAAATAATTCGGATTCTTGAAACTAAGATTCGTGAAAGTCGAATTCCACAGATTCGTGAAACTCGTGAAGAAGGAAGAAAGAAGACGACTGGAGTCTTTGTTTTCGTGAAACTCGATTCGGATTCGTGAAGAAGAAGCTCGTTCGAGTATTGTTTTAAAGGTGACCCGAGTATATCGAGTTCAGATTCGTGAAGAAGGAAGTCTTTGTTTTCGTGAAACTCGTTTCGGATTCAGATTCGTGAGGAAGGAGAAGACGACTCAGGATGAAGAAGCCGGTTCGAGTCTTTGTGTTTCGGATTCGTGAAGAAGAAGCCATTTCGAGTATTGTTTTAAAGGTCAACTCGTGTTTTTCGAGTAATAAATTCGTGAAACTCGAATACATTCGTGAAACCCGAATGTGAAACTCGAACATTACTCGAGTCTTTGTGTTTCAGATTCGTGAAAAAAAAGCCCGTTCGAGTATTGTCTTAAAGATGAACTCGAGTATTTCGAGTAATATATTCGTGAAACTCGAATATTCGAGTAATCATCTTTCCTACCCGGAGTCGGAAGCAGCCTCGAGTATTGTATTTCGATGAACCAAGTATTTCGAGGTTACCCGAATGTGAAACTCGAAAATTCGAGTAATGTATAAAAAATTAAAAAAAAAAAATGAAGAAGAAGAAGAGGGTCTCCCGAATGAATTCGGGAGATTTAAAAAAAAAAAAAAAAAGGTCTCCCGAATTCACTCGGAAGATGTATAAAAAAATTCGTGTGACACGAATTGTATTCGGGTGACACGAATTGAACTCGTGTAACCCGAATTTTTTTTTTTACATCTCCCGAATGAATTCGGGAGACTTTTTTTTTATTTACATGTCCCGAATTATATTCGGGTGACACGAATTGGACTCGTGTAACCCGAAATTTCGGACTCCGGTAACCCATATTTTCAACCTTCCTCGATATTGTTTTTTTTGAAGTTGACTCGAAATTATATTACTCGAAATTATAATATATGACTCGAATTTTATTCAAGTAAAGGTCAATTTCGACAATTTAAATATCAAAAGAGTTGTTACTAAAATTGAGGCAGAAAAAAATATTACTATATGCTAAATGACAAAACAAGCTATTTCTATTAATTATCCCGGTAAGAAAATAAGAAAATCCTAGCGAGTGCTATATTCTCCTTCCTTCACTCGACACACAAACTGAAACTGAAATAATAGAGAGTACACCGCCAGATTCTTCCCGTCTGCTATTCTTCCTTGTACATAGGATGCCGCCTCATTCAGAGTACTTTACATTTGGAATTAGACGAAAATTCGTTATCACCCCTCTTCTGTTTTCATCCTTACTCGCTTGAATCGTAAGTTTGTAACTCGTATTCGGATTTTGCCACTTTTATTTTCATAATCAGAAGTATAAAGAGATGTATTCTTCTTAATTATGTTTATGGGGTTCATTTGTGTATCCAATGTGTAGCTATATCACATGCAGTTGAAAAAATAAAAATGATGATGATGTCTTTTAGGTTTTATCTCGTGATATTTGTGCCAAAATAATTTGTAAGTTGTCAGTTAATGAAAAAATGTTCAATAATATCTTTTTCATATATGAACAGGTAAGGATACTTCAAATGGATAAAACTTGGATATCTCGTGATAGTGTATGGAGTTAAAAAATAGTGTTGGTGATTTCTTGGACTTTGCTATTTTGAATGCTGAAAATCGAATGTCAATTAGATGGCTTTGCATCTTTTGTTGCAATATGGAGTTTCATAAGGCTGAATTAGTGAAGCTTCATTTGTTTCAAAAGGGTTTTCTTGAGTCATATGTCATTTGTACACATACTTTCGCTTTTCGAATCTGTTTGTCCATCTTTTATGTTCTTTTTGTTTCGAGAGTTCAACCTTTGTGTAGTCTTGGTCCACGGTGTAAGGCACATGAGTTAGGTTCTTTTATCTTTGGAATTTTTAAAGCACCAGTTGCAACTTTTTCTATTAAATTGTAGAACAGTGTATATATGTACTCCTGATTTTTGCAAGCTTTCATGTGAAACTTTTATGTTTTTTTCTCATGGAGATCATGGTATACATTATTGGTTTCATGATCGGAATTACTCGAATGCTTTGTAGCATACCAAAATGGCATCTACAGAAGTAAGTAGATATATGAACTTTTTGACTAATTTGCTGTTCATTTGAGCCTTAGTTACTTAGCATTTGTTGAACCACTTCTCCATTCTTATATTTAGAATCTTGCTGATTATTTTAATGGTAGTTTTGAGTTGAATTTTACATTCTATGATAGTTGATATCATATTTAATGAACTAATTTGGGGTATCATTTGCTCAAGGAGTTTCAGCCTTAAAAGAAAAAGATATTGAGCTTTCAGAAGCAAAGTAACATAAGCAAGTTAATAAAAAAAGAAGTTTCAAAACCATTTGTGCTCAGACAAGCATTCATTTTGTTAAATTGAATTATTTTTATCTTAAAAGAAGAAGAGGGAAGCTAATAAAAAATAAAGGGTTGCAAAAAGAAGAATTTACTAACCACAAGTACGATTCTTATGGTGTTCACGTTGGAAAGGGAAGAAATGATCTTAGGAGTTATATCGGTGTTATCGTACGAGAAACAATCTCAATTTTACTTGATGATTGGAAGCATGTTCCAATGGAGATGAAGGATACTTTGTGGCTTCATTTTCAGGTATTGTTAAATTACTTAAAGATATATTGGATTAGTTTGCATGCAATACCCATATTGTGTTTGGACGGGTGCAATTCTGAATGGTTTTGTAGAAAAAGTTCAAGTTGAGTTTGAAAAGTAAAAACCAAGTGTTGAAATGGATGGGGTTGCATTAACGAACTTTATAAGTGTGCTGGAAAATGATTTCATTTTGCCTTACAAGGACGATCTTGCGTCAGTGGCTTTGCCTCCTATTGAATATCCTAGCATTAAAAAACAAGATTGGAAGTTTTTTGTTGATAAGGTTATCTCTGAAGAATTCCATGTATATTGTTTGTTACTTTACTTGGTTTATTACTAAGCATCAGTTATAATTATTTTGTTAAAAAGTGATACTATTTTTGCAGGATAAAAGTAAGAAAGCAAGAGAGAAAAGAGCAAAGAATGTCTATAATATGGAGGCATGTTCTATAGGAAAGTATGTAAATACTTATGTGCCATCTAAATATAAATTATTTTCTGGTTTAATACATTTTGGTTGTTACTAATATAATATAAAAGAAAGGACTGGAGTTTCTGAAAGAGAAATTGATCGTAATGATGCTTGGTTAATGGCACGAGCAGACAATAGAGGAGAGTATGCTCCTGAAATAATGCCAGTAGTTGACAAGATAGTAAGTTAAATTGTACTCTTATTAGTTACAATAACTAAAAAAATCTATGACAATAAATATTTCTTTATGAAGAGTGAATTGAAGAGTCAAACTGAACAAGGGACATTCCAATTAGAGGGGTCAAATGACATTTTAGGTGCAGCCCTACAGAAGCAGCCAAATGGAAATAGGATACAAGGATTGGGCAATTCATCACCCCATCCATGAACTACCACATTCCTGATGCTACAGACTTGGCGAAGGAAAGAAAGATGTATCATGAGTATTTTCAGTTTGTTTAATCAACTGGAAATAATGAATGCAAGATTGAATGGATACAACAACACGGAACTTGAAAGTTGTAGCTCTCCTAAACCCAAATGTTCCTCTGGTATTCAGTTTGAGACTGACCAATAGTCCCCATAAGTTCTTGGAAAAAGAAAGGTTAGTAAATGAAATATTACATGTCTTTATTAGATCCTATATTGGTAAACATAATGTAATAATAACGAGATATATATATATATATATATGTGTGTGTGTGTATATTTCATAGGCTATTTTCTCTTTGAAAAAAACTACGCCAAAGTCTGTGAAGAGTAAATTAAAGAAGACTTTTGAGAAAACTCCACATAAGCTAGATTTCGAAGTTACTTCAGAACCTACCCTAAAGAAGAATCATATGGTATTAGAAGAATCCTTTAAGCCATTAGTGAAACCAATTTCTCCGAACTCTCCTGTAAATGATGTGCAATTTGTCTGAGAGTACCAAAGAATGAACTACTTGTCACCAAACCATTGGATCTAAAACTTGACCAAAATAAGAATACTTGGGGAGCTGCACAATCAAAAGAGATTGAACAGAGTGAATATATGAACATGTTCACCATGTTTGTTGAGAATTCACTGCCACGATCGATCCTTATTGGGCATGACACAACGACATTTGGTGAAATTTGGGAAACACCCATGGATAAAGTGATTTGTGATGAAATCATCAAGTTCCGGAGTGTTTCAAATTGCGTTATTGACATATATATCAAGACGGTACAAGTGTATTATGTGATACTATGATTTTTTTTATCTAAATGTGCTTCATGCTGTGTTTTTTTCTCGTAGATATTTGTGCGAGGAGATGGATAATAGCGGAATTGTCATGCCAGTTCAGTTTGGGCTTTTTCAGAAACTACATCCAACAAAGTTTGGCTTCAATGACAGATCTCAATACATTCCAAAATTTTTGGGTTTGACCGAGTTAGGATAAGTCCTCGTATTCCCTTATAATCTTGAGTATGATCTTCATTTCTTATTATTCATATATTTTATTATACAATTAACAGTTAATTTTAGTATGAATTTTCATCACAAACTGTGACTATTTTTTTAGTGGCCATTGGGTGTTGTTCGCAATTGACTTGGTGAGTCATTCAGTTTATTATCTTGACCCCATGAGACATAGTCCAGAAGAAGATATGAAATAAATATTGAATCACTTAAGTGTTTTACTTAGTTCATGGTTTCGTGTTCTTTTACTTTCATTTTTGTATTTGTTTACTGCTGATTCAAATTCTTCTTTGCAGGGGGATTAGAATATACCAATCTTTGAAGTTTGATAAAAAAAATTAATGTGCAGTGCGTCTCCGTCATGGTAAAAAAAAAGCACTTTATAATGTGCATTCAGTTTGAGTACAAATTTAAATCAAAAGCGAATATTCGGCTCTACATACTCCCTCCGCCCATGATTTCTTGACCCAAAATGCTGGACACGGTATTTACTATATTGTGATGATATGTTAAAGTGATTCTTTTGGGTCCTATTTTAATTTTTGGTGATTAAGGACTAATATTTTTATAGATTAAATTAAATTAAATTAAATTAATAAAAACATTTAAAATAAAAACAAATTAATAAAAACATTTAAATAAAAATGTTTAAATAAAAATAATTAAAAACATTTAAATAAATTTTCTCCAAGCTTTCTCCGTCGTGTTCAATTTCGGCATCTCCAAAGCCACCATGTCTTCATAGGAAGAAGGCGACTCGAGGTCAGATTTAGGGGATGTTGAAGAAGGCGACTCCACAGAGACCCTTTGACGGAGACAGAGAGTGGAGGGAATTAGGGTTTCGAGAGAAAGGAGATGATCATATCGAGTGGGTTCAGATCGGGATAGAAAGTTCAAGAAGAGAGAGAGAGAGAGAGAGAGAGAGAGAGAGAGAGAGAGAGAGAGAGAGAGAGAGAGTTTGGGTGGGTAGGATTAATTGGTTTGGGTTTTTTAATTGGGTAGGTAGATTGATTTTAATTATCTAAAGCAACCTAGCTTATTTGAATGTGGTTACTACGTGATGAAATATATCGAAGATATTGTTAAGAATGTGAACATTCTTAAAAATAATGTAAGTGTCGAAATTGTTCACTATTGCTAAATTTCTAATATGCATACATATAGTTTTGTAGCTATTTCGTACTTCAAAATGTTTAAAATGCATACGTTGTTTATAATAATCTTCACATTTAAGCAAATTTATGGAAAAATGTTAACAATCTTATTTTTGGAGATTTGAAACAAAACTTACAAATATGGCTGATACAAAGAATTCAATGGTCAAGATAAAAAGTTTTGACCACTGATTTATTTAATTATATATTAGTAAAAATTGCTAGAAGACGATATTTTAAAAATATATATTAAACGAATCTAATAATATTTAAGTGATTAATAGTTATAATTTAAGTATATAGCTAAGAAATTAGTAAATATGTGATTAGAAAGAAATAATAACGACTTAAATTTGAAAAGAAATCAAAAGAAATTAGCAAAATTAAAATTTTAAATAAATAGAATCTAATCAAATAAAGTTTGAAATAATATCAATCAATTTGAATAGGTGTGTCATTAATAGGTAATTCAAACCAAATCCCAATATCATGCTTAGATATGATAAATATATATTTATTTCCAATAATTATCATCCTTTATATTCATATAATTAGAAGGGAAAAATGATCAGAGTTTTGAATTAAACAGAAGAAAATAATAATAATTAGTAGAAAATAGGCGAACAAATAAGAAATCAGTGAAAATTGCCATTTTGGAGTGCCATATGAGAAAAGGTATAGCAAAAAGTTAACATCGATGGTGGTGGTATGTTTATGTAACACCCCATATCACTTGGGAATATTACAGTACTGTAGACCTTCTCTGTCATGATCTACCAGGCTAAATACATAAACCAAAACAAAACAATACATGCCGACATGGCTAAATAACGAACCATTAGACTCATTTGGTCTTTTGCTACAATATACAACTTACATATACACAACTCTTTCTCACAATTCGTGCCGGCGCAGGGGTCAGAATACATCAACACTCCCGTAAGACGGGAAAACACCACAACGGAAAAGACAATACAACAGAACTTGACCAATAAACTCAGAGCTAGTCTTCATGTGATTAGTATCGTTCATCTTCCATCATCCTTCATACCGATCCTGTGATTAGCTCCCCGAGAACCTGCATGTACATGGACGCAATACAGACATCCACCCCCCGATTACTCAGGGGTTAGCAAAACTCCACTGTTTTGCTACTGCAAGTATAAAATACAAATACGAGCCATACATTACATATTCCGAGAATATAACAATCAAGAACAGCCAACCAGTAAGACGTAACAAAAGACTTCCCGAGATAGATTACTTGAATAAAACCGTTTGAACCATGAAAGGTAGAACTAAAATCAACATACATCTTTTCAAAACATTTTAAAGTCTCGGGAATTTCGAAAACCTTTGAGTTTTAAGAATTCTCACATATTGAAACTATTTAGGGACGCAGCCCAAAGATCATTCTCCAAAGTATAAATCTAATAACAAAACACGGGGTCTAAGACCCAATCATACCATTCCGATCACAAACACGGGGTCCACGACCCAATCATTCATATCAACATATTCCCAAGGATTATTCGCATCTCGTGCTAACAAGCCACGAACCTCAGATGCTCCCATAGAACATACCCGACTAAATAACCCAATGGGAAACCACATAATATCACATGTCGTCGTGACAACGGTCACATAACCACAACCATGACATACGTTCATAGTTATCCCGGCATCGGGCTAGCAAGCCACGAACCTCAGAGCCCCCTCGAGACCTACCCGGTTTGGACAACCCATGACACGTACATCACACAACCAGACCACAACCATAAGTTATCCCGGCATCGGGCTAGCAAGCCACGAACCTCGGAGCCCCCTCGAGACCTACCCGGTTTGGATAATCCTATGGTCACGCCTGATCCGTACTAGCAAGGACGGATCCTAGAGATTCAAAAAATCTTACCCGGTGGCACATCACTTTACAACAATCACACAACAACAAGGAAGATACCATTACCAAACAACATTGAACATCACAACCTCCTTACAAAGGGGTAATAACTAATATCATATAACATCTCATATTCACTGAACGAGTACACGTAACAATACACAATCCTCGACAAGTGATTAAGGTCTACTATATTCACGTAATATTATTACAACATCTCCAACATACCACACTAATACACATATTCAGAAAACACATTTATTCACAAAGCATACGAGTTATATTCGAAGGAAAACCTTTATCGATAATATACCGATTCTTTTGAAAGTTCATTAAAAACATTCAAATTTGCACAATAATCAATTACCAACTATTATGTCTATGAAACACGAAGTGTATGTGCAAGATACTTGCCTCAACAATCGATACCGAAACCCCGACGAACATGGCACAACCGGGAAAACCTCGAATACCTACAACCGTCCGTTAACAACAACGAAAACGCGATTACTACGAGTATAACAACCGGAAACAACACGAGACACGCCCAAGAATCAAAGGAAAACTTGTTGGGTCATTTAATCGGACATAAAATTCTCAAGGCTCCCCTTAGAACACAAAAATCATGGTTGGACTCAACGAATTCGGAATACGGATATACAATACGTAGAACATGATTAATACTACCCAATAACATCATTAAAACCATCAAAAATTGGATGAACAAAGAGATCAAGAAGAAAATCTCGAAGGTCAACCCTAGGAGGTTATAAGAAATTACCTTCCATCCAGACGAAACGAATAGGAGGATGATGACAGACACAAATCAAGCTTCCGAAGATGATGCACAATGATGCTCCCGATCATTACTCTCAAATCTTGCCGAAGAATCGCGAAGGAGGAAGGAAAAGGGGAAGAATGGCAACAAGACCCGCCGCCCGGCCTTATATAGCCGAACACGTTACGGCCGTAACACGCCTTACGGCCGTAACTCAGACTCCCCTTACGGCCGTAACCAACACCTTTGGGCTACTGCCCAAAATGCCTGGGCGTAGTACGGTCGCAACTCGGCGATGCATTACGGCCGTAATACTCATAACCTTACTGCCGTAACTCGGCATTCTTATGGACATAGCTCTCATGCCACCATTCCGACGGTCCTGTTAGATGTTCGACAATGTCTCGGTTACACGAACGCACCGTCTATGATTCAAAACAATAAAGTACCACACCACAAGCACACATTTAACCAAAGAGGCGTACGCGGCAACAAGTCTCATTCGATGAACACTACATCACGGTATATCATACCGTACATAACAGAAAACGAAATCCAATTAATCAACAACAAAACAAATAACCGGCACAAAACGACAAATAATTCGAGGCAACCGAAAATGAAAATCTCGGGTATTAAATTCTACCCCCTTAAAAGAATTTTCGTCCCTGAAACTTAAAATATGAAACAATCGGCGCAAGGCAATCTCAGATAACATACGTTATCTGGTGCTGACAACCCACAACGAACCACATGCAGTACGTGACTACTACCATCCATATCACTACACCAGAATGATAACAAAACGTAACGAACAAAAGTCAATATAGTTGACCAACCCGAACAGCACAACAATCAAAACATGAGTTTATCGCTGAACAAATACGAAATTCCAACAACCCAAAGGTTTGTAAGATCGAATACGAAGACAATTTCCCGAACTTACCAAAAAAATTCACGATACAAAATCAAATGATAACAATTGGATAATAACGATCGAGCAACAACGGTCGAACAACAATGATTGATGGCCAATGATCAAATCATCCACAATCGAACAACTATGATCGAACAAAAAAAACAACAATCGAACAACAAATCCGAAGTTCACACCTGTAACACCCCAAACTAGGCGGATATTACAGTGCCGTGAATCCCCGACTGGGACCCACCAGGCAAATGAAAATGATGAATTAAATAATATAATTGTAGTACCGAACCACATTATATTACCAAACACTCCGATGAGGAGTTTAAGTACAACACACCAGGACAATACCGAATACTAGTGTATTTTATATGAAGATAAAATACACCTCCCTGAATAAATAAACATTACAAACGGAATTTGCAGCGGAAAATACAAATGACAGAAATAATCAAATGATGAAAATGATGAACAAACGGAATGGTAGGGCCCCTACTAGTATCACTGGGACTCGTCGCCGTCAACATGCTCTTCCGTGCTTTTGCCTTGCCGTGACACGAAAACAAAATCCCCAGCGGGTCGATTCTGAACAACAATCCTCAAGGGTTGAAAATACACAAACATGATTTAATCAAGTTATGAAATATCCTTAGTTATGAATTACGCTGAAGAGGAGCATCATAAATGCGCCCGTAGTGTTACGTGCAAGTGTACAAGACGGATGACCGGACACACCCGTCCTTGTACCTAATTAGTCTCACGGAGGTAGTCGTTACTGTGCACGATCGATGTATCACTCCCAATACATGGCCATCACGTGCCCGACTAAAAATTCCACACATCCGCACCCGGCCACGCAATATGAACCCGAGAAGGTCATATGAACAAGAATGACCATAATGAATATCAATGAATAATAATAATCCGACAAAGTCAAGAATGACTCACCGATACGAAAGTGATAATGAAGTGATTGATAGTTTTCAATGAAATGATTGGAACCGCCGTTCCTCGCTAATGAAATGATTATCCGACAATTACAAGTCTCAAAATGATTAATACAATGATGAATGAGTTATGATTATGAATGATCAACAACAAAAGGAATGAATATCCTTTTAACCGAGTAAGAATCAACTTACTCAATACCGATGAAGAATGTCCGTCCACGAACAACGTCCTAAGTGAAATACGGTCGCTCGAACAACCTTGAATAACAATAATTACCAACAACCGCTCAATACACGCATCAAACAACAAAACACGACTAACCCAAAGGTCGAAACAACGATAATCGAACTCATTGGGGCATTCTAACGAATACGTAACCAACCACACGACTTGAAAATATCCAATCCGAATATGTGAAACCAACACTAAAATGAGTATTTCGAACTAACAAAACACTTCAATGATATCAATAATCCAATAGGAATCCATAAATCATGATTACAACAACCTCAATCGGAAAATCCCCAATTAACCGAAGTCAACCCCAAGGGTTCTTGTAATAATTCCGAAAAATAACCATTAAATCCGTAGGAATATATTTATCCAAGGTAGATAATTAATATCTAACATATTCCAATGATAATCCAAGCTTACACGAAGAAATCGGAAGGAAAACCCAAAAATCCGAAATTCTAGATCCAAGAGATTAATACCTTTGATTCGATGTGATGAAGATGATGAAATGATGATCAATCCGAAAGATGAGCTTGAAGATGATGATTGATGATTACACCTCGAGAACCCTCTCCGAATCGCTCGAAATCGCCCAAAAATACCGAAGGAGTGAAATGAGATGAACAAATGACGAAGTCTGACTAACTGTCCAATTTATACTCAGTCCAGGTTAGCGTGCGCTAGCCCTTGTGCATAGCGTGCGCTAACGAGTAATTTGGGTAGTCCAGTACCCCCTGTCCGAACACGGTAGCGCGCACTACGTACCTCTTTGTAGCGTGCGCTACGGCCATACTACTAGCGTGCGCTAATATCCATTGTTAGCGTGCGCTAGCGAAATACTTGACGCCCGATCGGAGTCAGAAAACCATCTGCCCTCTGATCTAACCTCGATAGCGTGCGCTACAACCATTATTTAGCGTGCGCTAATATATCGGTTGCGTACGCTAACAACAATGCATAGCGTGCGCTATGAATAAACCCGGTGCAGTCCAGTAGCCACTGGACTCAACCTGATCCGCCCCTAGCGCGCGCTACTCCACACATATAGCGTGCGCTACTACAACCCGTTAGCGCGCGCTACTTACCACTCGTAGCGTGCACTACAAATAATCTCACCTGCAGTCCAGTACCTTCTGGACTGCAGCCAAGGTAGCCTTAGCGTGCGCTAAAGCTGAGCGGTAGCGTGCGCTACCTATACCCAATTAGCGTACGCTAAAAGGAGTATGTAGCGTGCGCTACTCCTCAAGCACAGCTGCAACGAAAATGACAATGATGATAAACACGGCACGAAACTCCAATCAGATTAGTGATGAATGACGATTGATACACGATACAATTACTCTGAATGATGAATACCATGACTGAATATGAGTGACAAATGATCAATAATGAATGAAATTGCGAGTATCAATTCTTGAATGATAAATCTTGAATGATAATTCTTGAGTTACAACTAGGTATTACATACACCCCCTTAAAAGAGTTTCGTCCCGAAACTAAGGGTCAAACAACTCGGGATAACTCTCCCGCATACTATCCTCGGTTTCCCAAGTAGCCTCTTCGACTCCGTGTCTAGACCACTGAATTTTAACCAAAGGAATCGTCTTATTCCTCAACTGCTTGATTCGCCGCTCTAAAACTCGTATAGGACGTTCCTCATATGAATGATCATCGGCAATCTCGATTTCATCGAACTGAAGTATGTGACTCGGGTCGGCAACATACTTCCGCAACTGAGAGACATGAAACACATTATGAATTCGGCTCAACGCCGGGGGTAAAGCCAATCGATAAGCTAACTCGCCCACTCGATCCAAAATCTCAAACGGTCCAATGAATCTCGGACTCAACTTTCCCCTCTTCCCAAAACGGAAGATACCACGACTCGGGGATACCTTGACCAACACATGGTCACCAGCCTCGAACTCTAATGGTCGGCAGCGGTCATACGCATATGATTTACGCCGACTCGAAATGTCAACACACGACTCCTGATCAAAGCTACCTTCTCACGGGCGGCTATAAGCATATCGGGCTCGATGCCGATTGATTCTGATAAGTCGTCCCAACACAACGGAGATCGACAACGACGACCATACAAGGCCTCGTAAGGTGCCATCTTGATCGAAGCATGCCAACTATTATTATACGTGAACTCGATCAATGGTAGTTGGGCTTCCCAATCGTCTTTCCAATCGAGGACGCATGCCCTCAACATGTCCTCTAATGTCTGAATGGTCCTCTCTGATTGTCCGTCGGATGAGGATGAAAAGCGATGCGAGATTAAGCCGAGTTCCCATAGCACGATGAACTGATTTCCAAAATGCGACACAAACCGTCCGTCACGATCGGAAGCGATACTTTTAGGAGTACCGTGCGATCGACTATCTCATTGATGAACAGTTGAGCAAGTCTCTCGGGACCCCACGTCTCCTTGATCTCAAGGAAATGAGCTGATTTAGTTAAGCGGTCCACGATCACCCAGATCGTATTCATGCCACGACGACTCGTCGGCAAACTCGTGATGAAATCCATAGAAATGTCTTCCCACTTCCATTCGGGAATAGGAAGAGGTTTCAGCATACCCGCCGGTCGCTGATGTTCAATCTTAACTTGTTGACAGGTTAAGCATCTCGAAACAAATTCTGCGACTTCTCGCTTCATATTACTCCACCAGTAATTTTGTTTCAGGTCCTTGTACATCTTGCTAGACCCCGGATGAACAGAATAAGGGGTAGCATGAGCTTCTTTCAAAATCGAATTTTTCAACTCGTCATTTGCCGGTACGCACAACCGATTCTTAAACCTCAAAAGTCCATCCTCGTGGACCACAAATCCAGGGGCTTTCCCCTGAGCCACATCCTCTTGGATGCGCAACAATGATGGGTCCGAACCCTGATTCTCTCGAATTTCCTCCTCGAGTGACGATGAAATCTCTAACATACAAAGTTGCCCCTGAACTCGCTGAAGCCAGACCTCGATCTCGGGTCTAAGGAATTCCTGCTGAAGCTCCTTCTGAACTGTTAAACGGGCAAGCATCTGCTCCTGAACATACTTACGACTCAAGGCGTCGGCGACAACGTTCGCCTTGCCCGGGTGGTAGAGGATCTCGATATCATAATCCTTGATTAATTCCAACCACCGCCTCTGACGCATATTTAACTCCTTCTGAGTAAATATATACTTTAAGCTCTTATGATCGGTGAATATCTGACAGGTGACGCCATAAAGGTAATGACGCCAAATCTTCAAATCGAACACCACGGATGCTAGCTCCAGGTCGTGGGTCGGATAATTAGCCTCGTAAGGCCTCAATTGCCGTGAAGCATAGGCAATAACTTTCCCGTTCTGCATGAGTACACATCCGAGACCCTGTCCGGACGCATCACTATAGACCACAAATCCTTCCGTCCCCTGCGGCAAGGAAAGTACAGGTGCTGACATTAACCGACTCTTGAGTTCCTCAAAACTCTGTTGACACGCGTCGGACCACGTGTATTTCTTATCCTTCCGCAAAAGGTTCGTTAAGGGTTGAGCGATTCTAGAAAATCCCTCTACAAATCGCCGATAATAACCCGCTAATCCGAGGAAACTTCGGATTTCCTTAACATTCTTCGGAGGTAGCCAATCTCGAATAGCCTCCGTCTTCTGAGGGTCGACACGAACTCCGTCTGATGAAATTACATGACCGAGAAAAGTCACTTCGGACATCCAGAACTCACATTTGGAAAACTTCCCATAAAGTTGTTCTCGTCTCAACACGTCTAGCACTTGATGAAGGTGGAACTCGTGTTCCTCCCGGTCACGAGAATAAATCAAAATGTCGTCGATGAAGACAACAACAAACTGATCCAAAAAGTCGATGAAAACCCGATTCATTAACTCCATGAATACCGCAGGTGCATTAGTCAATCCAAACGGCATAACCACAAACTCATAGTGACCATAGCGTGTTCGAAACGCCGTCCTCGCGATATCCGACTCTCGAATCCGCAACTGATGATATCCAGATCTTAAGTCGATCTTGGAAAATACTGAAGCTCCCTGAAGTTGATCTAAGAGATCGTCAATACGGGGTAAGGGATACTTATTCTTGATCGTCAGCCTGTTCAACTCCCGATAATCAATACATAAAGCGGAATGAACCATCCTTCTTCTTGACAAATAACACCGGCGCTCCCCACGGGGACGCTTTCGGTCGAATATAACCTTTCTCGAACAACTCCTCAAGTTGGTTCTTTAATTCTGCATCTCGGTCGGGGCCATCCGTGACGGCGCCTTCGATATCGGGGGCGTGCAGGCTCCAACTCAATCGTGAATTCCACATCCCTCTGTGGAGGCAAACCAGGTAGCTAAATGCGGAAAAACTTGGCATATTCCCTCACCACCGGAATATCCGTTAACATTCTTGATGACTTCGGTGTTGGCCATATAGCACCAATAACGACACATCCCCGATTGAGTAACCTTCCGCTTTCATTGAATTAATGACCTTACGAGCAGTAGGATTACCTCCCGAAACACACATTCAACTCCATAAATGCGAAATGATAGTGACCATACGCTTACGGACATTAATGATGGCATCATGACGATCCATCCAATCAATACCCAAGATGACGTCGTCCCTCGGTAAATCTACCACGATTAGGTCCGCCGGCCATACACGACCATGGCCAGATCGGACAATTCTGAATCTCACGATTACCGATAATTCGTCTACCATCAGGTAGTCCAATGACATAAGGCTCACAACTAGTAGCACTACCCAGATGTAGTCTACTCAAACATGACTCGGAAATGAATGAATGCGATGCACCAGTATCGAAAAGAGTACACACATGTTGAGATAGAATATCGAGTGTACCTGAGATCATTCGGGCCTCTGGATCATCGGTCTTCTTCATCTCATAAATTCGGGGCTTGCTAGTCCCGGCACCGGACGCTCCCGTCTGCTGGCTAAAAGCTCCGCCTTTAGTCGCTCCCGTCGTTTTAAGCAGCCCGATTGAGTGGCTTTGATTACGAGCAGTGGCCTTAGGGGCACGAGATGACGTCGAGTAGGTTTGGAGTCCCTACGGCAAAAACGGGCCTTATGTCCCACAATTCCACGATTATGACACGTGATGGTATCTCGGACACTTAGTGCCGACATGACCAAGATCCCCACGGTTGTAACAGTGATGGCCGGCGCCGCTCGCGGCCGAGATTCCGCGGGTTTAGACGACGGAGGTCGCTCGAAAAGCGAGAGCCGCACGGGGTTTCTTGAAGGTTGTCGACCGCCTTGGTCGATTACGATTCTTCGATTTCTTGCTAGCGAGGCGAAGGTTCTTTGCTTAGCAATTTCCTTAGCGATAAGCTCATAAGTGAGAGCTTTCTCAATGAATTCACCAACGTGGTGCAATTATGATTAAATCGAAGTCTCATACGGGGTTTCACCTCTTCTTGAAATATTTGATCTTATCCGCCTCTGAATGAATGATGGATGAGGCGAAAGGAAGAAGTTCCTGAAATTTCTCGGCAATGGCGAGAACATCCTCGTCTGCTGAGGGGTCGGGGGTGAGCAATTCCGACAGCTTGGCCTCTCTGAGTGGGGCCGGATAATACCTCTCCATCATGAGAGTCTTGAACTGATCCCAAGTACAAGATCCTTCGGTGGGCTTCAACGATAACCACCAAGAATGTGCGCTCTTACCCAGGTAGTAAGCCGCAACAGAAACTTTGTGTCCTTCGGGACACTCTACCATAGCAAACAATTTCTCGAAATGCTCGAGCCAATGAATGATATCTGCCGGATCAGACGAGCCCTCAAAAGTAGGTGGCCTCTGGCGAGAGATATCGCCGATGATATTACTCACATTCCTCTCTTGCCTCTGAGGTGGCGGCGGAGGAGCCTGCGGTCCCGATTGACGGAGTTATGCATCGTCTCCATCAATCGAGCCATCTGGGTCATTTGGGCCATCATGCCCTGCATAAAAGCGAGTGGGTCAACACGGACACCCTCTGACTGAGCCGTGTCCCGAGTACGACTCCCCGATAGTGAATGATCGCGTCCAGGTGAATGAGTGGCAGCGTCGCTGCTCGATGAATTAGCATTATTCCTCGCGTTTGCACGTGTATTCACACGAGCTCTTGGGATTCGGCCCGCTCCACGGCCTCGTCCTCCACGTCCTCTTCTTGCCCTCTCCATACTGAAGTAGGAAAGTCACATGATGATTATATTCACCGCATGAAATATACGTTATGATTATGACATGAGATGATGAAAATGAGCATACGCGCTCTAACACGGTGATTACATGAATGATTAACCGAGGTGACATGATTATCGATGAAATTATTGAAATGATTATCTTGAATGAGTTAACAAGATTAATGATTCGATCATCACGATCAACAATCGAACAATGAAATGAATTGGTGATTAATGAGTTAACGACCGTCTGGTCAAAATGACAATGATGATTGAGGATTGTTAAGCGATGAATTATGAATGAATGACTATTGCGAAATTATACCATGGCATTAGAAATCTTACGGTTCTTGGTACGATTGGCTCGGCATTTGCACAGTCACACGTGACGCGAAAGTCCAATGATACTAGTCCGATGACGATGATTTCAAATGAGACATGACTTGGAGGGTAGTATTCAAAACCACGCTCCGATACCAACTCGTAACACCCCAAACTAGGCGGATATTACGGTCAGTGAATCCCATTGGGACCCACCGAGCAAATGAAAATGATGAATTAAATAATATAATTGTAGTACCGAACCACATTATATTACCAAACACTCCGATGAGGAGTTTAAGTACAACACACCAGACAATACCGAATACTAGTGTATTTTATATGAAGATAAAATACACCACCTGAATAAATAAACATTACAAGCGGAATTTGCGGCGGAAAATACAAATGACGAAATAATCGAAATGATGAAAATGATGAACAAACGGAATGGTAGGGCCCCCTACTAGTATCACTGGGACTCGTCACCGTCAACATGCTCTTCCGTGCCTTTGCCTTGCCGTGACACGAAAACAAAATCCCCCAGCGAAGTCGATTCTGAGAACAACAATCCTCAAGGGTTGAAAATACACAAACATGATTTAATCAAGTTATGAAATATCCTTAGTTATGAATTACGTGAAGAGGAGCATCATGAAATGCGCCCGTAGTGTTCTGTGCAAGTGTACAAGACGGATGACCGGACACACCCGTCCTTGTACCTAATTAGTCTCACGGAGGTAATCGTTACCGTGTGCACAGTCCAATGTATCACTCCCAATACATGGCCATCACGTGCCCAACTAAAAATTCCACACATCCGCACCCGGCCACGCAATATGAACCCAGAAGGTCATATGAACAAGAATGACCATAATGAATATCAATGAATAATAATAATCCGACAAAGTCAAGAATGACTCACCGATACGAAAGTGATAATGAAGTGATTGATAGTTTTCAATGAAATGATTGGAACCGCCGTTCCTCGCTAATGAAATGATTATCCGACAATTACAAGTCTCAAAATGATTAATACAATGATGAATGAGTTATGATTATGAATGATCAACAACAAAAGGAATGAATATCCTTTTAACCGAGTAAGAATCAACTTACTCAATACCGATGAAGAATGTCCGTCCACGAACAACGTCCTAAGTGAAATACCGGTCGCTCGAACAACCTTGAATAACAATAATTACCAACAACCGTTCAATACACGCATCAAACAACAAAACACGACTAACCCAAAGGTCGAAACAACGATAATCGAACTCATTGGGGCATTCTAACGAATACGTAACCAACCACGACTTCGAAAATATCCAATCCCGAATATGTCGAAACCAACACTAAAATGAGTATTTCGAACTAACAAAACACTTCAATGATATCAATAATCCATTAGGAATCCATAAATCATGATTACAACAACCTCAATCGGAAAATCCCCAATTAACCGAAGTCAACCCCAAGGGTTCTTGTAATAATTCCGAAAAATAACCATTAAATCTGTAGGAATATATTTATCCAAGGTAGATAATTCATATCTAACATATTCCAATGATAATCCAAGCTTACACGAAGAAATCGGAAGGAAAACCCAAAAATCCGAAATTCTAGATCCAAGAGATTAATACCTTTGATTCGATGTGATGAAGATGATGAAATGATGATCAATCCGAAAGATGAGCTTGAAGATGATGATTGATGATTACACCTCGAGAACCCTCTCCGAATCGCTCGAAATCGCCCAAAAATACCGAAGGAGTGAAATGAGATGAACAAATGACGAAGTCTGACTAAGCATCAATTTATACTCGGTCCGAGTTAGCGTGCGCTAGCCCTTGTGCATAGCGTGCGCTAACGAGTAATTTGGGTAGTCCAGTACCCCCTGTCCGAACACGGTAGCGCGCACTACGTACCTCTTTGTAGCGTGCGCTACGGCCATACTACTAGCGTGCGCTAATATCCATTGTTAGCGTGCGCTAGCGAAATACTTGACGCCCAGTACTGGAGTCCAGAAAACCATCTGCCCTCTGATTTAACCTCGATAGCGTGCGCTACAACCATTATTTAGCGTGCGCTAATATATCGGTTGCGTATGCTAACAACAATGCATAGCGTGCGCTATGAATAAACCCGGTGCAGTCCAGTAGCCACTGGACTCAACCTGATCCGCCCCTAGCGCGCGCTACTCCACACATATAGCGTGCGCTACTACAACCCGTTAGCGCGCGCTACTTACCACTCGTAGCGTGCGCTACAAATAATCTCACTGCGATCCGGTACCTTACGGGTGCGGCCAAGCCTTAGCGTGCGCTAAAGGCGGCGGTAGCGTGCGCTACCTATACCCAATTAGCGACGCTAAAAGGAGTATGTAGCGTGCGCTACTCCTCAAGCACGGTACGAAAATGACAATGATGATAAACACGGCACGAAACTCCAATCAGTTAGTGATGAATGACGATTGATACACGATACAATTACTCCGAATGATGAATACCATGATGAATATGAGTGACAAATGATCAATAATGAATGAAATTCGAGTATCAATTCTTGAATGATAAATACCGAATGATAATTCTTGAGTTACAACTGGGTATTACATACACCCCCCCTTAAAAGAGTTTCGTCCCCGAAACTAAGGGTCAAACAACTCGGGATAACTCTCCCGCATACTATCCTCGGTTTCCCAAGTAGCCTCTTCGACTCCGTGTCTAGACCACTGAATTTTAACCAAAGGAATCGTCTTATTCCTCAAGCTTGATTCGCTCTAAAACTCGTATAGGACGTTCCTCATATGAATGATCATCGGCAATCTCGATTTCATCGAACTGAAGTATGTGACTCGGGTCGGCAACATACTTCCGCAACTGAGAGACATGAAACACATTATGAATTCGTCTCAACGCCGGGGGTAAAGCCAATCGATAAGCTAACTCGCCCACTCGATCCAAAATCTCAAACGGTCCAATGAATCTCGGACTCAACTTTCCCCTCTTCCCAAAACGGAAGATACCACGACTCGGGGATACCTTGACCAACACATGGTCACCACCTCGAACTCTAATGGTCGGCAGCGGTTATACGCATATGATTTACCCGACTGAAATTGTCAACAAACGACTCCTGATCAAAGCTACCTTCTCACGGGCGGCTATAAGCATATCGGGCTCGATGCCGATTGATTCTGATAAGTCGTCCCAACACAACGGAGATCGACAACGACGACCATACAAGGCCTCGTAAGGTGCCATCTTGATCGAAGCATGCCAACTATTATTATACGTGAACTCGATCAATGGTAGTTGGGCTTCCCAATCGTCTTTCCAATCGAGGACGCATGCCCTCAACATGTCCTCTAATGTCCGAATGGTCCTCTCGATTGTCCGTCTGTTTGAGGATGAAAAGCGATCGAGATTAAGTGAGTTCCCATACGATGAATCGATTTCCAAAATGCGACACAAACCGTCCGTCACGATCGGAAGCGATACTTTTAGGAGTACCGTGCGATCGACTATCTCTTTGATGAGCAGTTGAGCAAGTCTCTCGGGACCCCACGTCTCCTTGATCTCAAGGAAATGAGCTGATTTAGTTAAGCGGTCCACGATCACCAGATCGTATTCATGCCACGACGACTCGTCGGCAAACTCGTGATGAAATCCATAGAAATGTCTTCCCACTTCCATTCGGGAATAGGAAGAGGTTTGACATACCCGCCGTCGATGTTGATGTTCAATCTTAACTTGTTGTGAGTTAAGCATCTCGAAACAAATTCTGCGACTTATCGCTTCATATTACTCCACCGGTAATTTTGTTTGAGTCCTTGTACATCTTGCTAGACCGGATGAACAGAATAAGGGGTAGCATGAGCTTCTTTCAAAATCGAGTTTTTCAACTCGTCATTTGCCGTACGCACAACCGATTCTTAAACCTCAAAAGTCCATCCTCGTGGACCACAAATCGAGGCTTTCCACGAGCCACATCCTCTCGGATGCGCAACAATGATGGGTCCGAACCCTGATTCTCTCGAATTTCCTCCTCGAGTGACGATGAAATCTCTAACATACAAAGTTGCCCCTGAACTCGCTGAAGCCAGACCTCGATCTCGGGTCTAAGGAATTCCTGCTGAAGCTCCTTCTGAACTGTTAAACGGGCAAGCATCTGCTCCTGAACGGACTTACGACTCAAGGCGTCGGCGACAACGTTCGCCTTGCCCGGGTGGTAGAGGATCTCGGCGACAACTGGGTATTACAACACCTAACTCAACGCATTAAATGGTCTTGCAAGAACTACAAGATGTTCATTTCGCATAGGCTCACGAAAAACGAACCGAACTCGGAAAGGTCATAACGATAAATGGGTTAATCCGAAACAATATCACAACTCGTTCGAACAACAAAAGTGAAGAATAGAACAAGTTCAGAAAGTATCAACGAACACAAACGAGTCAATAGAGTTGAAAATACAGAAGTTCAAAGATCTGATCCACTTCTAGCAAAAGAAGTTTGTCCCCGAAATTCGAAACAACGAAGCAAGGAAATAACATAATGAACAACTGGTAGACTACACCTCTCAGGGACTTCTCATAGTCGATCCTGATATCGGTGCCCAAGTCCGTGCCTCGGAAGGCTCGGTGACCAACTCGCAAAACTGAATCTGGTGTCCCTCGAGTCCGTACTTGTAACACGTTACTGGCGGAGAAGGATAATGTGCATGTACATGCCCCAACACATTACAGTTAAAACACCTCATGGCTTTACCAGGAGTCAAAGCTGACGACTTGGAACTTTTAGTCCCACTCATCGAGCGATGGAGCTTCACGGCAGAGAGACTACGGCGTTGCAGTTTAGAAACATCAACTCCAGAACTGACCATAAGATCATCAGGCTTCCTCTATTTCTTCGACTCGGGCACACGTTCCGACGATAACGAAGCTAGTTCATTGGCTAAGGCTCGATTCTGATAGTCTCTTAACGTAGTGCAAGTGAATCCCACCATATACTTGCGAATCTCCGGCTTCATCTGTATGTCAAAATGATGGATCTTCTCTTCTTCAGTCCTCACCTGATCTCGCACATAACTGAGTTGTTTGCTATAGCCGATAATGGCTTGCGACACCGATACATCATGCGGTTCTGCCACATAAAAATCATAAATCCTCTGATCTCTAATCAGTTTTGGACAAAACTCACCTTCCATAAATTCCTAGAAATCCACCCACGTGACATCACGATCACGAGGTTTAACCGTTTCCCACCAATTAGCGGCATCTTTGTCAAGAAGGTACTGAGCAATAGGCACCTTCCGCTCTTCGGGACAATCAACTGCCTCGAATATCTTCCCCAACTGAAAAATCCAACCATCCCAGCCCAACGCTTCCGCAGCGCCGGCGAATCGAAGAGGATTCATACGAACTACCTCTCGAATCCATTGATTTACGCCGACGTTCTGAGTCGCATCAATGCTATGTTGAACCGGCTGGGTCAACCGAGTCATCTCTACTTGTTGCAATATGGTAGCAACACCAATACCAATATCGTTCCCGGCCACATTCTCTTGGTTCCGCATCTAATCCCCATGGCCATCCGTACCACGATTATGACCACGACCTATGCCCCTCGGCATACTGAACAGATACCCACTCAGCACGATGAAACACAACATCGCAAAAATACTACACCAAAGTGCCAACTCAGCACAACATATCAACACAAGGCATCAAATAGCAACACGGTAAAAATATCCACTTCGGGTAATTATACGAATACAAAATTTACAATTGCAACAAATGAAACTTATGGTCTAACCTAACGGTTCACATAACCGTATCAATAGAAAATTAACGACCATTATCGTTACAATCACGACCATAATATATTACACATGATAGCCAATCATTTTTAATATTCTTTTTAAAACTCCACGAGGTATCCATTTAATTAATATAATTTGAAAATCGTTGAAATTGTATAAATTTTCCGAAATGAGGTTTGAAAATAATTTTGATACCTCAGCTGTTTTATCAATACCAGAACCACAGTTTATAACCGTTTGATTTTAAAACCTTTGCAAAACCATAACTCGGAACAGCAAGTTCCCTCAAAACCGACATCATCAAGAAGACCATGTCATAACTTATCATCATCTCAAGTAATAACACATAAGGTAACCACATGTTACCACGCAACATCATAACCACACATCTTCTGACCGACAATCATGAAATCGAAAAGTTGCAAGTGAGTGTCACGTCTTGAGTAAGTTTTTGTTTTTGGTAGACCTCATTCGAGTTTAAAAGATCGCGTTTTGAAAACTTATGATACAAAAAATGAAAATGAAATATAAATAGTTTGAATTTCTCAAAAAAAATTCGGCCTTGAGGTCATCATACGAAAATCAAACTTTTTCCTCACTTGAAGGATGTTTTGAAATAAAATTAACGTGACTCCTCAAAAATATTTAAAACTTTATTATATCATATTGATGAATTTTCTTTGCGTAACCACACCAGAACCATTACTCCTGTAAAAACGATTTATACAAAGATATATATATATATATATATATATATATATATACACCGGCACCACTTTTTATTCCCGCACACCACGAGAATCAAACAAGCATAGGTCACGTATTGACAATTCACATTTAAACGCCACTTCACAACACAGAATCACACAAGCCCGTATAACACAAGGCACAATATAGTCGGGAGACTTACATCCACAGGTCACACGAAGATGATGGTTGCACCTTGATACTAATCACAATCGACCTCTCAGACGACGCATCGCAACACGACTTAATCGGACAAGACTGGACAAACACGACCTAACGATAAACGACTTAACCCGACAACCTAGGTTTTCTCAAACTGGCTCCAATACCATATTCTGTAATACCCCAAACCACTTGGGAATATTACAGCGCCGCATACCCTCTCTGTGAGGATCTACCGGGCTAAATACATAAACCAAAACAACACAATACATGCCGACATGGCTAAATAACGAACCATTAGACCTATTTGGTCTTTTGCTACAACATACAACTTACATATACACAACTATTTCTCACAACTCGTACCCGCGCAGGGGTCGGAATACATCAACACTCTCGTACGATGGGAAAACACCACAACGGAAAATACAATACAACAGAACTTGACCAACAAACTCAGAGCTAGTCTTCATGTGATTAGTATCGTTCATCTTCCATCATCCTTCGTACCGATCTTGTGATTAGCTCCCCGAGAACATGCATGTACCTGGACGCAATACAGACATCCACCTCCCGATTACTCGGGGGTTAGCAAAACTCCACTGTTTTGCTAGTGTAAGTAAAAAATGCAAATACGAGCCATACATTACATATTCCGAGAATATAACAATCAAGAACAGCCAACCAGTAAGACGTAACAAAAGACTTCCCGATATATATTACTTGAATAAAACCGTTTGAACCATGGAAGGTAGAACTAAAATCAACATACATCTTTTCAAAACATTTTAAAGTCCCGGGAGTTTTGAAAACCTATGAGTTTCAAGAATTCTAACATATCGAAACCATTTAGGGACGCAGCCCAAAGATCATTCTCCAAAGTACAAATTCAATAACAAAACTCGAGGTCCAAGACCCAATCATACCGTTCCAATCACAAACACAGGGTCCACGACCCAATCATTCATATCCACATATTTCCAAGGATTATTCGCATCCCGTGTTAACAAGCCACGAACCTCAGATGCTCCCACAGAACATACCCGAGTGAATAACCCAATGGGAAACCACACAATATCACATATCGCCGTGACAACGGTCACATAACCACAACCATGACATATGTTCATAGTTATCCCGGCATCGGGATAGCAAGCCATGAACCTCGGAGCCCCCTCGAGACCTACCCGGTTTGGACAACCCATGACACGTACATCACACAACCAGACCACAACCATAAGTTATCCCGGCATAGGGCTAGCAAGCCACAAACCTCGGAGCCCCCTCGAGACCAACCTAGCTAGTTTGGATAACCCTATGGTCACGCCCAATAGCAAGGACGGATCCTAGAGATTCAAAAAATCTTACCCGGTGGCACATCACTTTATAACAATCACACAACAACAAGGAAGATACAACAATGAACATCACAACCTCCTTACAAAGGGGTAACAACTAATATCATATAACATCTCATATTTACCGAACGAGTACACGTAACAATACAAAATCCTCGACAAGTGATTAAGGTTACTATATTCACGTAATATGATTGCGACATCTTCCAACATACCACACTAATACACATATTCAGAAAACACATTTATTCACAAAGCATACGAGTTATCTTCGAAGGAAAACCTTTATCGATAATATACCGATTCTTTTAAAAGTTCATTAAACAAAAATTCAAATTTGCACAATAATCAATTACCAACTATTACGTCTACAAAACACGAAGTGTATGGGCAAGATACTTGCCTCAATAATCGATGCCGAAGCCCCGATGAACACGGCACAATCGGGAAAACCTCGAATACCTACAACCGTTCGTTAACAACAACGAAAACACGATTACTACGAGCATAACAATCGAAAACAACGCGAGACATGCCCGAGAATCAAAGGAAAACTTGTTGGGTCATTTAATCGGACATAAAATGCTCAAGGCTCCCCTTAGAACAAAAAAATCGTGGTTGGACTCAACGAATTCGGAATACGGATATACAATCCGTAGAACATGATTAATACTACCCAATAACATCATCCAAACCATCAAAAATCGGATGAACAAAGAGATCAAGAAGAAAGTCTCAAACGTCAACCCTAGGAGATTACAAGAAATTACCTTCGATCCGGACAAAACGAATTGGAGGATGATGATAGACACGAATCAAGCTTCCCAAGATGATGCACAATGATGCTCCCGATCATTACTCTCAAATCTTGTCGAAGAATCGCGAAGGAGGAAGGAAAAGGGGAAGAATGGCAACAAGACCTGTCGCCCGGCCTTATATAGCCGAACACATTACGGTCGTAACCTACAGGACCTTACGGATATAACACGCCTTACGAACGTAACTCGGACTCCCCTTACAGCGTAACCAACACCCTTGGGCTACTGCCCAAAACGCCTGGGCGCATTACGGCCGCAACTCGGCCATGCATTACGGCCGTAATACTCAGAACCTTATGGACATAACTCGGCATTCTTACGGCCGTAGCTCTCATGCCACCATTCCGACGGTCCGGTTAGACGTTCGACAATGTCTTAGTTACACTAACGCACTATCTATGATTCAAAACAATAACGTACCACACCACAAGCACACGTTTAACCAAAGAGGCGTACGCGGCAACAAGTCTCATTCGACAAACACTACATCATGGTATATCATACCATACATAACAGAAAACGAAATCCAATTAATCAACAACAAAACAAATAACCGACACAAAACGACAAATAATTCGAGGCAACCGAAAATGAAAATCTCGGGTATTACAGTTTATGTGTGTAAAAACCTCGAGTCGTTAAGGAAGTATTACAGTATTAAGCTAAAGTGCGGAATATCTGAACTCAATTTTGAAAGTAAATCTAATATTGTAAAGACTCCAATCCAAATAAAATATAATAATATCCAAGACAACAATCGAGAATTAAAAACCCATAAAGGAAAATGTACCCGAGTACAATTATTACAAACCAAGACCAATAATTAAAGGACAACATCTAAGTCGTATAGTATCAATGTGGCCCATGGTCATCATACCGTCCATGTGCCTGCTTTTCCGAACAACTTATACCTGAATATATAAAACATCTTTACCTCCGAAGGGGCTAGTTCGAAATCGTTAATGCAAATACATTACCGTACACAAATTCGCACGTGCAAACAAACATCGATCGGACAAAACAAACATCTGGAACATCACCAAGATAGGTCTGTGCATGCAACAATACAAACTCACTAGTCCAACAGTAATCCACGATCTGACGCCCAGAGCCTGGATCACCCACAAGAGATCCCCGTTGATCCTATGTTATGAAAAATATAATTTTGTGAATCCAGCTCTTGACATAGATACCATAAGATCATTCAGATCTTACGTTAACACAATAATGACATTTTGGATCCAACACACTCAACATGGATATCCTAGGATACTTTCGACCCTGGGTTGACACGAACAAATCATAACATATTCACAAGGTAAGAATATGGAACATATATCAATGTACTTGTCTTTCACCAAATTAGAATCTATCCAAAATGAAAGGCAGTTTCACAAAAGGTCACCTTTAGATACTCTCGCACCCCAATTACAAACAATGATAATGTAACTAGCAGATATGATGAGCAACATGATTCACCATCATAAACCTGAGATTCCCTATCATGATGATCGAACGCACACATCAAGGAATCAAAGAGTAACCCAGTGCGGTTTCAACGAATTAACAACAATCATAATTCGTTCTAGGAATTAAATATCCCTAAACATGATACTACAACGAAGAGCTCAACTTATTTTTACACAATCAAACAAATTACTGTCAATTCAGTGATAAGACAATGATCAATCATCCTATACATGGCATGATTCTAATAACACAGTAAAAACCATCCAACGTACACTAAGTCGTGCTTTCAGCAGTCAATCGAAAAACAACAAGAATGATTTTGGCAACAATCAGATAATAAACGAATTCTTAAGCTATCAACATATTGATACTTCAATCTTATCATTAAAATAATGAGCCAACAACATTCGAACCATAATATCGACATATTCCTTTCAAGAACATGATTATAACGAATCCAATCAATATATCCTTCAACGCAAATGACAGAACATGCTTCTGCAGTTTGAATCATGATCAACATCGTATTCCACATCATCACAAGGCTTACACCCTTAACCAACTCAAATTTCATCATAATCATTAATACATATTCACAGCATAAACCTATCACATGCTTATTATAAGCATACAGCAAATCAAATATGATTTCCTTATCATAAGGCGTAAAGAATTTGATTTTCATCAATTCAAGCCATGTCCTTTGGTGCATATTCAGCTCCTTATGGCTTAAGATGTACTTGAGACTCTTATGGTAGGTGAAAATCCAACATAGATAACTGTACATGTAGTGACGCCTAATCTTCAAACCAAAGACAATGGCCGTCAACTCCAAATCATATATAAGGTAGTTCACTTCATAGGGATTTAATTATCATGACGCACAAGTGACAACCTTATCATTCTGCATTAGAAAATATCCCAATCCGTACATTGAAGCATCACTGTAGACAACGAAACTATCCGACCCCTGAGGTAGGGCTAATACTGATGCCATGGTAAGTCTCTTCCTCAACGCATAGAAACTTCCCTGGCATTTCTCGTTCTAATCGAACTTATGAGTTTTATACAATGACTAAGTAAGTGGTCTGGAAATCTTAGAAAAGCCTTCTACAAACCTTCTGTAATACCCAATAAGTCCCATGAAGCTTCACACTTACTTCACGTTCTTCAGTAGCTCCAACTGTATAACTGCTTCTACCTTCTGTGTATCCAGTTACACTCCTTATGCTAATGCTACATGTCCCAGAAACATAATTTTCTGCAGCCAAAATTCATATTTAGAAAATTTTGCATATAACTGCTCATTCCTCAAAATACTCGACGTTATTCGCCAATGCTCCCCATGCTCTTCACAATTTCGGAAATAAATCAGGAATATCATCAATGAAGATGACCACAAACTTGTCCAAATAATCTATGGAGATCTTATTCATCAACTGCATGAACACCATTAGTGCATCAGTTAGGCCAAAAGGCATAACCACGAAATCATCATGTCCATAACGAGACCAAAGAGCTGATTTAAGAATATTAGTTTCCTCAATCCTTAACTAATGATACCCTTATCTCAAATTAATCTTTAAAAACACGATAGCACCCTGAAGCTGGTCGAATAAATAACCAATATGAGGCAATGGATATTGTTCTTGATAATCACTTTGTGTAATTCTCGGAAACTGATGCATAAATGAAGCGAACCATATTTATTGCAAACGAGAAGAATAGGTGGGACCCACGTGGAAGCTCTCAGAAGAATGTAAACCTTCTCTAATAAATCCTCTAACTGAGTTTTCAACTCAAGCATTTCTACCGATCCATAAATATGGCGCTTTAAACATCTAAGACACATTCGTTCTGAATTAATAGAAAACTCCACATCACGATGTGGTGGAAGTCCAGGCAACTCGTATGTGAATACGTCTAGGTACTCATTCACAATCAAAATGGATAATAATTCCACTTTGTATTCTTAATTCTTTATTGCATAGCACCAGATACCAGCGCATCCTTGTTCCAGCAAATTAGCTGCTCTCATGGTACTAATCGACTTCTTGGAATCCATTTGCTTACGCCCCTTAACGATGTGTTCGGGACCACATTAGCGATCATCGAGATACTCTTGTTTCGATAGTAGATGATAACTCCATAACAATTTAAATAGTCATCATGGAGGATTATATCCCCACCTTTCAGATCGATCAGGATTAAATTAAAAAATGTCAATATCCGTATCATATCATCTCACGAAATTCTCTTACTTCATTGGTTTCCACCAGTCTCTCACTGCTCGGTAAACCAACAATAAAAGGTTCACACTCATATAAACAATCAATATTCAAACGATTAGAGATAACAATATAAAAGAATGTGTGGCTCCAGTATCAAACATAAAACTAACAAGAGGTGAAAGTATCTGAATGGTACATGTAGCTACCATTGTATCCTGATCCTAGATGCAGTTCATCTCATATATTCTTGGAGGAATACATCCTAAACTCGACATTTTTTCTTTATCATGGTAGCCCCTGCCTTGGCCCTGACGGGAATGATGCTGCAGTGGAGGTCCTCCTACTCAACTCTGGTTCGAACTTGACTCATTCTAAATAGAAGCTTGAGTGGCAAAATATATGTACACTTCATCACAATAGGCAACTCAGTGCCCTATTCATTCACAATAATAGCACTCTGCTAGCTTTGCTCGGCAAGAACTTTGCTTGGTAACCTACCACGATTACAGTTGTGATACTTCCTCTCAAGATCGTGAAGTATCCACAACAAAGGAATAGCTTTTCCCATCCGGGGGGAATGAAGAGGTTTCCCCCAAAGAACAATACGAGGATCGGGGCTTTTGTAAATCACTCCCTTGATCTTAGAAAAACCACCAGTGATTTTTTATTTCTTAGACTCAGGCACAATCCATCCCAAGGCCATCTCTATATCATACAGTGCCTTATCCTAGACTACCGTAACATCTCACATTCAAAACTGGCCATGTACAACTGTACTTCCAGTCTCATTTGCATATAAAAATGGCATATCCTTTATGCCTTATATTTCACTGAATCTCGAACAAAGTTAAGTTGGTGATTAAAGATCTTAATCATTAATGGGCACATCCATTGGTTATGCCGGAAAGAACTTTCGAACTCTTCCCTCCTTGCCTGTCGGGGGCAATATTAAGTGTTGGCCACTAAATATACTGGATACAGCTTGGGAAGTAGTTTAAACAATAAGCTGTGCTGATTTTAGATCTGAGCGCGTAGCGGAAGTCTTAGATACAGTAAGTTGCTGTGGATACAGCAACTTGGTGTTTAGTGTATACTTAAATAATCACAGTAAAAACTGGAGGTAAATAACACAGTATTTAAAGTGGTTCGAGGTAAACCCCTCTACGTCCACTGGTCCTCCACACAGGAGTAAAATGTTTATTATAATTACTACGTACATAACTACGTAATTATAACAGTATACAATCAGTATATCATTCACACAGATTGATATAAAGATCTTAGCTTCAACCGTTCACACAGATTGGTTTGACCAAAAGCTTGACTGACTTCTTCACACAGAGTTCTTAAGCTTCGTCTTCCTCAGTCCACACAGGACTGATCTGGGTTTGTTCAAAGTATAGAACAGAGTGTGAACAATAGCTTTGACTTTGTGAGCTTGTAGCTGATGAAGTGTTGTTCAAGATGATGAGCACTGTATATCTCTTTTATTTGAGTTGCAGTAAGCTTGGAGATATATTTTGCTCTGATGATAACTTGATAGATTTGATTGATTTCGGTTTCGGAAACTGATCTTCAATGCCTTCATGAGATATATATAGTCTCTGAAATATATATTCGTTGAGATGTATCCATTGAGCAAGATTTCGTTCCAACGGGATTAAAATCACGATCCGGATTTAGCGGGATTTGAAGATCTGTTGACTGACAGTATTTAAATACTTTATCCTTGAGTATTTAAATACTTCTTTATTCAACGGGACTTGACTTCTGAAGATTCCTTCTTGTCCTGTTGAAAGCTGTATGGAAGATAACTGTATTGGTGATTCGAGACAGTTTCCATACTTGGTCTTTATAAGACTTCTTTGCTGTACTGAAGGGTTCCACTATATGCTAGATTCGAGACAGGTCTTCGATATAGGTTGATACTTCAACTCTTCGATACAGTTTCCTTTACTGTATTCGGATTGGCATATATGTCAAAACCTCTTATCAAATACTTTTCGATACAGGGATTGAATATCCCATTGTTTCGATCTGAGGTTCTTGTTTTCCCAACAATTTCCCCCTTTTTGACAATTTGCCAAGACTTTAACTTTCTAACTTTCAAGTCTTCTTGATGATGCCAAAACCTTCTTCATGAAATAATCTTCTTTGATGACTTCTGGCAGATTTCTTGGTCTTTTGTCGAAAGGCCTGTCTTTCAGCAACTTAGTCTATTTAATGAACTGCTCGCAGGCGAGTTCGATACAGTTAAGGATTTTTACAATTTAAGCTTATGATTGGCGCGCAGGCACAATCTTACAATGTATTCTAAGCTTAAAACTGAAATCATGAACTATTCGTAAACAAGTTCGTACAGCTTAATTTTCAATCAAGTTTCTATACTTGAGATTGTTATCAAACAATTTAAGTAATCATACATCAACACAGTAGATTACGAGTTGTAATCTTTCAAGACAAACAAACACTTTTATTGATATTCAAAATAAATTGAGTACATGGTTTGCTGTTTTGAAGAGAAATTACAAAACAAAAATAATATACAAGGATTTCAGCTCCTATCTGTAGTCCGCATGTCTCCATGGCTTTCTCCCTGGATCATTCTCGGTATCACGCCACCAGTTCTGTAGGGAATCATTGCCTCGATCCTGGTATATAGCTCTTCCTTCATAGGATCTATCAAATGCAAGAATCCAGTCTTCTGGATGGGTGATCCGATCTCCTCTTTTGTGCTTGCTTTTCATATCTAGCTGGAGAGGGAGTTTTCCTTCTTCTAGCATCTTCGTAAATTTGTCTGTGGCCTCCGCTAAAGTTTTATAGCTCTTGAAGATGGCGGATTCCCTGATGAGTTTTACAAAGTATCTCATCAGTTCGTTCTTCCTCCATTGCTTCACCTCATCGGCAGTAGGATGGCGGTTGGTCGGCAGACGAATTTCAGAAGGTCTCTGGATTAGACTTTGCCACGGGACATTTGGATCATGAAATTCAGGTCGGGATCCTGAAATCTTAAAACTCTGAGAGGGAGGGGTTAGCTTGTTTAACTTAGCAGTGATGCTGTCTTGAGCGGCCTCAAATTCCCTTTCATGCTGTAACCTGATTCTCCTTGCAGCTTCTCTTGCTTCTTCCCCCTTTTTGGCGTCACCAAGACGTCCTAGGATCTCTAATGCAGCATCCTGTTTCGTCTCGATGTTATTCATTCTTTCTATAATGGAGGAAAGTGCCTGCGACATGTCCTTGATACATTTGTCGTGGGCTCACAATTGAGAACTGTTTTCGATCATAGCACATGCAGTCTTGGCTTCAGCGATGCGTGTTTTGGTTGCCTCTTCCTTCAGGAGTTGCTCTTGCTTGTCTTCCATGATTTTCAGTGCTTGTTTGAATACTTCTGGCAAAATAATGAAGGCCTCGACTACTCGAGAAACTTCATGTTGTAAGGTGGTCATCTCTTCAACGGCAGAAGTATGCATCCAATTCAAGGCTTTTTCAACTGAAGATAGAGCATTCACTACATCCTGGATGAATACAGTTTGAAGACCAAGAGCACGCAGGCGCTCTTTTCTAGAGGCTGTGCTGGGAGAATTCGGTTGGGCGAAATCTTCAGAGCAGTTCAACCTCCTTAGATTCATGGTAGGGCATGAACTAAGTTGGACATCCTCAGGTGTATTACCGTCCTCGGATTTCACGGTTGAAGGGGCAGGAGCAGCTTGTTCTGGTTCGACGGCAGGGGGTTGTGTGTCCTCCTGTTGCGAAGGATTTTCAGTAGACATGGATACAGGAGGGACTGATTCCTCCTGTTGTCTCTCAATGACAACTTCGTCTTCTTGAGCGGTGGCAGGCTCGGGTGCCCATTCTAAAACTATTCCTTCCTCCTTGACTTGAGGGACTGATTCCTCCTCGTCGGGAATGTTTTCTTGCTGTGGCGAAGGGGGCTTGCTTCGAATTGACGGCCCTTCGTCATCCTTTGGTGGAGAGGCGTCTCTATCTTGAGCCTCTTCACGACTCATTCTTAGACCAGCTTGTAAAGCATCGTCGTCGTCGTCTGAGTCATTGTCATCTTCGTCTTTTGGATTTGGGGGAGAGTCCTCTGACTTATCTTTACCTTTCCTTCTTGCGTCAGATTTCTGCATAAGATGGCTTTCAATCAGTTCTTTGCAGAAAGGATTGTCCCATCGGATCAGGGTCTCAATTTCCGTTGAGTCCGTCACTTCTGATACAAATCTTTCTTCTTGGCTCCAATCGCTCCAGTTGTATAGTGTTTCATACGGAGCTAGCCTGTAGCCTTTCCATTTCAGAAATCTTTCGTAAGCATGGTCGATCTGAATAGAGAGAAGGGTTTTGTGAATAATGGTGTCAGGGGAGGGACTGCGTACAACATCTGGATCCGCTGTAGCGAGAGGTTCCTCTATAGGTGTGGGATCCTGTAGGGAAGTGGGACTCCTTATAGGGGATGGTGCCCCGAAGGAAGATTGATCCTGTACGGGTGTGGAATCCCTCATAGGATAGGTAGCGTTTGGCTCCGTAGGGGCAACCGACTCGCTAGAATTTTTTTCGTTGGTAGATGTCCCATCATCCGTCCTAGCCGCCAAAGGCTCAGGATCTACTGTCGATACAGTAGTGGACACCTCTTCCACAGGGGTTGGGCCCTGGGGTTGTTCTTCAGTGGGTTGCGCCATGGTAGAAACTGATTCGGAGGGCTTGGTGGATTTAGAAAGCCTCCTAAGCTTCTTCTTTGGCTTCTCACCAGCAATGGGTTTCTTGCTGTGAGATCTTTTCCTTTTCTTTGAAGACTCCACATCCTGGGACTTCAAAGACTCATCTCTTGGGTCTGCAGAAACTGGCATATATTTGGTTTTCGGGTGGTTGCAGACCATGGTGCTCTGGTTATACGTAGTAGTCTTGACGCCTCCTAGGTATATCCTGGAGCTGTTCTTCTTTGCATCAGCGGATTGCGACAGTCCGCATTTCGTCAAGATATGGTTTAACATTAAACCAAATGACTTCTTCTGGGTGGCAGACTTGCATACTTCCTCTTACAAGCGCTTCAGGATTATCTGGCACCAGTTGACCTTTTCACAGGTCAGAATTGCCACCATCATCCTGAACCTCAGATTAGTACACATTTCGAACGTACCAGTTCGATTCTCGATGATCCTGCAGCAGAAATCATGCAAATATACATAAGGCAAACAAAAATTCTTTTTGTGACAGGTGGTTTGAACCATGTCAACAACAGTTGAGCCGGTGAACAGCCCATAAAACTTGGTTATAAGTTCTTGAGACCCAAACGTCTCAAGTTGATCCATTGTCAGGCCATCAGCAGGTAGCCTGTAGATATTCTGGAGCAGATTGCTATCAACACAGATCTCAACTCCTTGAATGGTAGCGGTTATGTCAGCAACGTGACCTCCTTGGGCCAGCGACAAAAAGCGTATGGCGGTGTTGAGGTAAAATTCCTCAACAAGATGAACATCATACTTGTCAGCAGTTTGACTTCCAAGGCGATAGAGGCCTTGTTGACGAAGACGAGTGATGATGTACTCCATGGGTTCGACATCATTGGTTTCAGCAAGAAGGCGTTCAATGACAACAGATCTTGAGAAGATCCGTCCATCGATGATGTTTGCAGTTTTCTTGAGTGCGGGCGAAGATGTTTGTCCAGCCATTGATGATTTTTCAAGAAAAAGTGAAGAAGAAAACACGTAATATGCAGTAAAATGCAGAAAGCTGTGTAGGCTGTTTTTGCTTGAGAACTCCTAATTTTTGCAGAAAGCGTAAAGAGTCTCTAATGGCAGTATCAGTCCTTTTATAGTTGGGCGGCGAAATAGGGTTTTGCAGAGTACGAATGGTCAGATTTTAAGGGATGGGAACCGGTTTTTGAAATCAACGGTTAAGATGGACTGAGTGTAACTAGTACGCTAATCCATTAAAATGTTTAAAATATAAGCAGGTCCCACTTTTGACATTTGTGTCACCCTAAATGCCTGAAACGACGGTTTTAAAACAATAAACAATATAAAACATCGCGGCTTTTGAGATTCAGTTGTCCAGCAAGGCATTTAATGTACATGACGTTTGACATAAAAACAGGACACGTGGACAAAATTCATTTTAAAATGAAATGATATAATATAATATATATATATATATACTGAATCGAAATCCTATAGTATGTGCCGTGTCCGCGTCGATACAGCGTTCCCCCTTAAAAAGGTACATATAGGTTTTAAATTACATACAGCAACTTTTGGATTAATGTTGTATTCATGGGTCCTACAGCATTCCTCCTTAATTATTGCACACGTCAGCTGTAGGATTCATATGTCTTTGCTCACTACAGTGCTGTATTTGTAACACCCCCGATATATTCAGGAATATTACAGCGTCGTAAATCCTTTACATAAGAAGTTACAAGACTGAATAAAAGAAATGACAATAACAGATACCAATTTATGAAATTGCTGAAATAAAATTCAATCGACTGGTTCAAAACCGAAATTACAAATATCCCATGAAGAGTTATTATTACATCATCAAAATCCAAACATTATAAATCGACAACGTACTCGAGTACTTATTGAAAATAACCAATAAATAACAGACAGTAAACCCGGTCGAAACATCACTCTGCACCCTCGTCGTCATGCATCTCCAGTGGTTGTTTCCCGCTCTCTGGATCTCGAACATACACAAATGTTCACCCCCGAAGGGGTTAGCACAACGATGCTAGTACAAGTACAATAATCATACAACAGTGATATAATCAACAATTATATCATAACAAGTTTCTCCAATGAGAATATCCACAACACATATCATATCATAACATTTCCAACATACAGATGGTATTCCAACGATCCAGCGCACGACTATAGATTCCCATGATGATCCCGTCGGACCAACACATGGTGGAACTACTGTCCAACGATCCAGGCGACACGACTATAGATTCCCATGATGATTCCCGTCGGATCAACGCATGGTGGACATATATACACAACATATTTACACGATACAATCATAATTGTCATAATACAAACAATTCTAATTAGAGTACTTGCCTCGGTTCGTTGACAAGAATAAACTTCCACGAATATCAAAATACTCAAGGTCGTCCCTTCGATCACCACGTGTTAAGCTCGAACCTTAACAAAAGAAATAGTACAGAATTCATTTCGTCTGCATTTAACGCGTCTAACAATTCAACAATTACGGTAGGAAGTCCTTAATATGCAATGCATGCGGGATGATTAACGCACGCTACGAATCATATGTAACGTACGTTAATGCTACTCGTTAGCGTACGCAGTACACACCGCCTAGCGTACGCTAACCCGGCGTTGTCAGTGCCTCACTGATCAGCCGACAGACTCGGCTGATGATTTAACGCACGCTAAGTCCAAAACGTTGCGTACGCTAAACGTACTCGATAGCGCACGTTAAATCTCGTATATTAGCGCACGCTAATAATGCATGGCGATTCACCGAGGGCGCGTGATTTACACAAATAGTGATGAAGTAAGCGAATTCTTCAGTGATTTGATGTTGGTTATCTGTCTTCAGGTTATGTTCATAAACTTTATGAATGATCTCCAGGATAATATCAACTTCAAGATGCAAATATACGTAAAATCATCATGACACCATAATCCATCTTGATTACAATTCTCATGCGAAGTTGGTGATCTCCGGTTGATGTATTAGATTCTACTATCATTATACATATTCAGACTTCATCTTGAGGTGAACTAACAATTCCGACTTATACGAAAGAATATTTCCTAAGATGATTCTTCCTTTAAGTTCTTATAACATCTCTTCCAAATCATGATCACAAAGATAACATAGATCATACGGATTGTTAACTTCAGAATATTTCTCTCATCATTTGAAGTACTAGGATTCCAACTTCAAGGTTCCAACAATAATATCGTAATTGTAGACATTCCAATCTTCTAAACATGATGTTGTTGAATAATTCACTAATGAAATTCAATACCTCGTTAATATGATCATCGTATCCATTGGAAATCCAAATCTAAGACTGGTGATAGGTTGAACATACCTTAATATACCGAAATCACTGAACCACGAGGTATAATACGACTCCGGTTGGTTATGTGCCACTCCAAGGTGTTACTTCTCTTCAATGATCACTCACAAGTGATACTCAATCATTCAATGATCACTAATATATGTTCTAAGTGTTTAGAAGGGATATTCTTGCTCTCTGGACTCTCAAGGATGAAGTATAGACGAAGGAAATGAAAGCCAAAGCGGTTGCTGTCCCATTTATAATATTCTGCATTATTGACAAGTTAGCGCACGCTAACAAGCATTCCTTAGCGTGCGCTAATAATGGTTGACTTCAGGATTGTCCGGGTGCGTCCGCGGGAATCTTATCCGGACCCATGTCCCGGCTGGCGCATGTGCTAGCTGTCCCGCTCAATAATTGAGTTCTTAGCGCACGCAACTCCTATCATCATAGCGTGCGCTAATAGTGGCCCGATAGCGCGCGTTAAGATACATTCTTAGCGTGCGCTATCACGAGGTTGCTTGAGCAATTTTGCAAGTTTCTACACTTATGTACAATGATATCAATGCACGAAATATCATATTCCAATAATCAAAATCATCAATCCGAAATAATACAGGGTTGAATACAGATGAAATACACCGTAATAAATCCGGATATTACATTCTCTCCTACTAAAAAGGAGTTTCGTCCCGAAACTCAAGACCAAAATAACTCGGGATATCTAGACTTCATATCAGCTTCCGTTTCCCATGTGGCTTCTTCCATTCCATGACGTGACCACTGAACTTTGACCAAAACGATTGGTTTGTTCCTCAGCTGTTTAACTCGACTCTCGAGTATCTTGACCGGCCTTTCTTCAAAAGTCCCATCCTGCGCGACTTCGATCTCGCCGAAATCAATGATATGACTGAGATCTGGTATATACCTCCGTAATTGGGATACGTGGAACACGTTATGAACATGGCACAATGACGGCGGCAATGCCAATCTGTATGCCAACTCCCCAACTCTCTCGAGGATTTCAAATGGTCCGATATATCTAGGACTCAGCTTTCCTTTCCTTTCGAAACGAAAGATTCCCGGAGTAGGAGAGACCTTCAATAGTACGTGATCTCCAGTACTGAACTCCAATGGGCGGCGGCGTATGTCCGCATAGGATTTCTGGCGACTCTGGGCAGTTAACAGCCTTTCACGAATCAAGGCTATCTTCTCTCGAGTCTGCTCGATCAACTCTGGTTCTGTTCCGATCAAGTCCGATGAATCGTCCCAGCATAGGGGCGATCTGCATCTCCTTCCGTATAATGCCTCAAACGGTGCCATCTTAATGGAAGCATGCCAACTATTGTTGTAGGTAAATTCAATCAACGGTAGATGAATTTCCCAATCGTTTGACCAATCTAAGGCACAGGCCCTTAGCATATCTTCCACCGTTTGTATAGTTCTCTCAGATTGTCCGTCAGTCTGCGGGTGATAAGCTGTACTGAAGTTCAATTCGGTCCCCAAGGCCTTATGAACTGCTTTCCAAAAGTGAGACACAAAACGGCCGTCTCGATCAGAAACAATGGTCTTCGGCGTACCATGCAATCGAACTATCTCCGAAATAAATACTCGTGCCAACCTCTCTGGTCCCCACGTATCCTTAATACCTAGAAAATGAGCTGATTTGGTTAAGCGATCAACTATCACCCAAATCACGTTCATTCCTGTCTTGGTTCTCGGCATATTAGTGATAAAATCTATCGATATGTCCTCCCACTTCCATTCAGGAATTGGGAGCGGCTTCAACATCCCAGCAGGCCGTTGATGCTCGATCTTAACCTGCTGACAAGTCAAGCATTTCGAAACATAGTCCGCTACATCCCTCTTCATGTTGCCCCACCAGAAATTCTGCTTCAAGTCCTTATACATTTTACTGGTGCCCGGGTGAATAGAATAGGGCGAACTATGAGCTTCCTTCATAATCGTCTGTTTCAGAACATCAACATCGGGAACGCAGAGTCGGTTCTGAAATCTCAAAACTCCATCGTCATGAATTATGAATCCGGGGGCCTTTCCTTTGATCAATTCATCATGTAACCGAATCATCAGAGGATCATCTGCCTGTCTAGATTTGATCTCTTCGGTTAAAGATGAAGTTATCTCCATCACGCACAGTTGTCCTTGGACTCTTTGTAACCACACTTCAATTCCTTCACGAATCATCTCTCGTTGAAGGCTAAGTTGGGATGTCAGCATTTCCAGCATCTGAATAGAGACAGGCTTGCGGCTAAGTGCATCAGCCACTACATTTGCTTTGCCTGGATGATATAAAATCTCCAAGTCATAGTCCTTAATCAGTTCTAACCATCTTCTTTGCCGCATGTTCAACTCTTTCTGACTAAATATGTACTTGAGACTCTTGTGATCCGTAAAGATCTGACAGTGAGTCCCGTACAGGTAATGCCTCCAGATCTTCAAGGCAAAAACCACTGCTGCTAGCTCCAAATCATGTGTCGGGTAATTCATTTCATAAGGTTTCAGTTGTCGCGACGCATAAGCGATCACCTTATCATTCTGCATCAACACGCACCCAAGTCCTTGGTTCGAAGCATCATCAGAAACTATGAATCCTCCGGTTCCTGCGGAAGTGATAGAATCGGTGCCGTCCAATCTCTTCTTCAATTCATCAAAGCTAATCGACACAATTCATTCCACTCAAACTTTTGAGTTTTCTGCCGGAGTCGAGTAAGTGGGCGGGAGATTTTAGAAAACCCTTCCACGAATCGACGATAGTATCCAGCAAGTCCCAAGAAGCTTCGGACCTCTTTCACGTTCTTTGAAGGCTCCCAATTCATAATTGCTTCGATCTTCTGAGGATCTACTCGGACTCCTTCAGCTGACACTACATGGGCGAGGAACATTACTTCCTTTAGCCAGAATTCACACTTAGAAAGTTTGGCGTACAATTGTTCGTTTCTCAAAAGTTCCAATACAATCCGCAAATGCTGCGCATGTTCTTCCGGACTCTTAGAATACACCAGAATGTCATCAATAAACACGACCAAAAATTTATCCAAAAATTCAATGAACACACAGTTCATCAATTGCATAAATACAGCAGGTGCGTTAGTGAGACCAAGCGGAATCACTACAAACTCATAATGCCCGTAGCGAGTTACGAACGCTGATTTGAACATCGATTCCTTAATCCTCGGTGATGGTCTCACGATCTCGGATCGATCTTAGAAAATACTGTTGCCCCTTGCAAATGGTCAAACAAATCATCAATCCGTGGCAACGGATACTTGTTCTTAATCGTCATCTTGTTCGGCTCCCGATAGTCAATACACGTCAAGCGATCCATCCTTCTTTCGGACAAAAGAACCGGTGCTCCTGCAGAAACGCTTGGTGGATATAGCCCTTATCCAAGAATTCCTCCAATCGCTTCTTGATTCGTACATCTCGGTAGGTGCCATACGATACGGCGCCTTGGAAATCGGTGTAGCTCCGGGTTCCAGCTCAATGGTAAATTCCACATCCCTTCGTGGAGGTAGTCCCGGTAACTCATCAGGAAATACATCTGGAAATTCGTTCACAACAGGAATGGATGAAAGTTCCACAATTTCGTCTTCTTTCATCATTGCATAACACCAGTACCCGGTACAGCCCTGTTTCAACAATTTGACAGCTTTCATTGCCTTGATCAATTTTCCTGAGCTTCCCGGTTTCCATCCTTCCAACAGTACTTCGGAGCCATCATCAGCGATCAGTGAAATATTCCTCCTTCGGTAGTCTAAAATTGCTCCATACCGATTAAGCCAATCGTCTCCGAGTATCAGATCATCTCCTTGCATTTCTATCACGATCAGATTTGAGAGCCACTCTCTGCCCCCAAATGATACGGGAAAATTTCTAGTTTCTAAATTTCCGACAATTCTCTCTCCACTCGGTAAACCAACAACATAAGGTTCACAAGCATGAAAATCGGAAATATTCAAACGATTTATACAAGACAAAGATATGAAAGAATGTGTAGCTCCTGTATCGAACAAAACGCTTAATCGGCCGGGAAAGGATTTGGACGATTGCACGATGACAATGACATCACGATCGTCTGTCCTCCTCATCTCATACAAACGTGGGAACAGATCCGCACTCGATGTCCCCTTTCGGTCCCATTGTCCTCTCGCTCGCCTGCTGCCAAAATTCCGAGGCATTCGAACACTTTGTTGTGTCTGCTGACACCGGCTTCTTCGAATCGGATGTGATGAACGGGTTCCATTGTACTTAGTGGCGTCCTTACAATACGCCGCACGGTGCCCTTCTGTCCGCACTCAAAACATGTAATCGGAGTGCGCAAACAATCACGCCAAAGGTGGCACAGGCGACCACAGTTAAAGCACTTCCTAGCTGTATCCGTCGTGGCTGACATTGTTCCGTAATTCTTTCCGCTCTTAGATGGGTGCGGAGGCTTCTTGAAAGAAAAAGAAGACTGGGCCTTGCGGGGCCCACTGCTCTTGTGCTCTGTAAAAGTACCAGAGACTTTCTGTTTCTTCGACTCCATGAACTTCTCCATTGCTGCTTCTTTTATTTTATATGCCAACGCCTTATCTCGGTATCAAGTGAGAGAGTGGTACATTCAAAACCGGACATGTACCTCTGGATTTCTGGTTTCATCCTCATTTCAAAATGAATCATCATCTCCACATCTGTTCTGACCAAATGTCGAACAAATGCTAACTGCTGGATAAACGTCTTAATCGTCTGGGATACGGGTTCGTCTGATGGTTGAGCGGAGAAAAATTCCCGAATTTTGGATTCCCTCACAGGACGAGGGCAATACTGAGCTTCCATCAGCATTTTAAATTCCGTCCAATCGGCATCATGATCTGCAGGTCGGATAGCTTCCCACCACTCGGATGCTTCCCCTATCAGGAAGTACTGGGCAATAGGAGCTCTCCTATCGTCCGGGCAATTAATTCCAGCAAAAATTTTCTCCAGTTCCTTCAACCAATGGTCCCAAGTGGGAGTCTCAGAAAAGCCGTCAAATTTGGGTGGTTGCATCTTTGCCACTTCTTGTAACCATCAGTCACCTCGATTTCCCATTTCTGGAATCCTTTGTTGTCCATCTCCCTGCTGAATTCCTGCCGCCACTTGCATTCGGTCCACGACCTGAGCGAACTGAGTCATCTGGTTCACGACCTGACGAAGGATTTCTGGCACACCAGGTTCCGGTTCGTTATTGATGGATTGCTGCGGCTCGCCTGAGCTATGACTAGCCTGAGTAGAAGGCGATGCCTCCCTTTCAGCATTCCTTCGTCCGCGTCCACGACCGCGACCACGTCCACGTCCGCCTCTCAACATACTGTAAGCACAAGTACTTAATATACAAGAAACAGCATCGTTCTAATATTCGAGTATAAAGAGACACAACATGTAAAGAACAAGATAGAGTTTAGGAACTTACAACCACTGTTCGCATGAAGACGTAGGCAGTGCAGTGATGTCGTTCACGACCGGTTACTTCAAAAGACATAAATGACCCCTATTTTAACCCAACGGCCAAGATATCCATAATCTCAGCTCTGATACCATATTCTGTAACACCCCCGATATATTCAGGAATATTACAGCGCCGTAAATCCTTTACATAAGAATTTACAAGGCTGAATAAAAGAAATTACAATAACAGATACCAATTTATGAAATTGCTGAAATAAAATTCAACCGACTGGTTCAAAACCGAAATTACAAATATCCCATGAAGAGTTATTATTACATCATCAAAATCCAAACATTATAAATCGACAACGTACTCGAGTACTTATTGAAAATAACCAATAAATAATGATAAGAAACCGGTCGAAACATCACTCGCACCCTCGTCGTCATGCATCTCCAGTGGTTGTTTCCCCGCTCTCCTGGATCCTGAACATACACAAATGTTCACCCCCGAAGGGGTTAGCACAACGATGCTAGTACAAGTACAATAATCATACAACAGTGATATAATCAACAATTATATCATAACAAGTTTCTCCAACGAGAATATCCACAACACATATCATATCATAACATTTCCAACATACAGATGGTATTCCAACGATCCAGCGCACACAGCTATAGATTCTCATGATGATCTCGTCGGACCAACACATGGTGGAACTACCTATCCAACGATCCAGCGCACACAGCTATAGATTCCCATGATGATTCCCGTCGGATCAACGCATGGTGGACATATATACACAACATATTTACACGATACAATCATAATTGTCATAATACAAACAATTCTAATTAGAGTACTTGCCTCGGTTCGTTGACAAGAATAAACTTCCACGAATATCAAAATACTCGAAGGTCGTCCCCTTCGATCAGTCACGTGTTAAGCTCGAACCTTAACAAAAGAAATAGTACAGAATTCATTTAGTCTGCATTTAACGTCTAACAATTCAACAATTACGGTAGGAAGTCCTTAATATGCAATGCATGCGGGCCAGATTAACGCACGCTACGAATCATATGTAGCGTACGTTAATGCTACTCGTTAGCGTACGCAGTACACACCACCTAGCGTACGCTAACCCGGCGTTGTCAGTGCCTCACTGATCAGCCGACTGACTCGGCTGATGATTTAATGCACGCTAAGTCCAAAACGTTGCGTACGCTAAACGTACTCGATAGCGCACGTTAAATCTCGTATATTAGCGCACGCTAATAGTGCATGGCAGTTCACTGGAGGGCAGCAGATTTACACAAATAGTGATGAAGTAAGCGAATTCTTCAGTGATTTGATGTTTGTTATCTGTCTTCAGGTTATGTTCATAACCTTTATGAATGATCTCCAGGATAATATCAACTTCAAGATGAAAATATACGTAAAATCATCATGACACCATAATCCATCTTGATTACAATTCTCATGCGAAGTTGGTGATCTCCGGTTGATGTATTAGATTATACTATCATTATACATATTCAGACTTCATCTTGAGGTGAACTAACAATTCCGACTTATACGAAAGAATATTTCCTAAGATGATTCTTCCTTTAAGTTCTTATAACATCTCTTCCAAATCATGATCACAAAGATAACATAAATCATACGGATTGTTAACTTCAGAATATTTCTCTCATCATTTGAAGTACTAGGATTCCAACTTCAAGGTTCCAACAATAATATCGTAATTGTAGACATTCCAATCTTCTAAACATGATGTTGTTGAATAATTCACTAATGAAATTCAATACCTCGTTAATATGATCATCGTATCCATTGGAAATCCAAATCTAAGACTGGTGATAGGTTGAACATACCTTAATATGCCGAAATCACTGAACCACGAGGTATAATCCGACTCCGGTTGGTTATGTGCCACTCCAAGGTGTTACTTCTCTTCAATGATCACTCACAAGTGATACTCAATCATTCAATGATCACTAATATATGTTCTAAGTGTTTAGAAGGTATATTCTTGCTCTCTGGACTCTCAAGGATGAAGTATAGACGAAGGAAATGAAAGCCAAAGCGGTTGCTGTCCCATTTATAATATTCTGCATTATTGACAAGTTAGCGCACGCTAACAAGCATTCCTTAGCTTGCGCTAATAATGGTTGACTTGATTGTCAAGGCCCATGGGAATCTTATCCGGACCCATGTCCCGGCTGGCGCATGTGCTAGCTGTCCCGCTCAATAATTGAGTTCTTAGCGCACGCAACTCCTATCATCATAGCGTGCGCTAATAGTGGCCCGATAGCGCGCGTTAAGATACATTCTTAGCGTGCGCTATCACGAGGTTGCTTGAGCAATTTTGCAAGTTTCTACACTTATGTACAATGATATCAATGCACGAAATATCATATTCCAATAATCAAAATCATCAATCCGAAATAATACAGGGTTGAATACAGATGAAATACACCGTAATAAATCCGGATATTACAGTATTGACGGTTCTGAGTGTACGGATAATTAACGTTGGATACTGTATTCTTGGGTCTTACAGCATTCCCCCTCAATTGTTGAGTAAAAACAGTAAATTACTTACAGGGAGTCGGGCTGTAGCATTCCCAGTTCTTGTCTAAGCATGTTAAATCTGGCTGTGTCGAGCGGCTTGGTGAAGATGTCGGCCAACTGAATGTCTGTATGAACTTTTTCAAGGCGAACATCTTTGTTCTTGACATGATTCCTTATAAAATGATGCTTCATGTTGATATCCTTAGTGCGCGAGTGCAGGATAGGATTGTGCGTTATAGCAATTGCACTCGTGCTATCACACATGATTGGAGTCTCTCTGGCTTCAATTCCATAATCTGATAACTGTTGCTGCATCCAAAGGATCTGCATACAGCAACTACCAGCAGCATAGTATTTAGGTTCAGCCGTGGAAAGAGAGTTAGCCAATTGCTTCTTACTGAACCAAGAAACGAGTCTAGGTCCAAGAAAGTGACAAGTTCCACTTGTACTCTTCCTATCTAGATTGCAACCTCCGAGATCCGAGTCACTGTATCCAACTAAATTGAATCCACTTTCTTTAGGATACCATAGTCCTACATCGACTGTTTCTTTAATGTACTTCAGGATTCGTTTAGCTGTATTGAAGTGTGATTCCTTAGGTGCTACTTGATACCTCGCACACACTCCAACAGCAAACTGGATATCGGGCCTGCTAGCCATTAGGTACAGGAGCGAACCAATGAGCTTCCTGTAGAGTGATTGGTCAAACGGCTTTCTGGCTTTATCAGCACTAATTTGCACGGAAGTGCTCATGGGGGTTGACGATGATTTGGAGTTGTTCATTCCAAATTTGTTGAGAAGCTCCTTGCTGTATTTTTCCTGGTTGATGAAATACCTGTAGGCAACTGCTTTACCTGCAAACCTAGGAAATAACTAAGTTCCCCCATCATACTCATTTCAAATTTACTTTGCATGAGATGAGAGAACATTTGACACAAAGCAAGGTTAGTTGAACCAACAATTATATCATCCACATAGATTTGCACCATAAGAAGGTCATCACCTTCCTGTATTTTGAACAAGGTCTTGTCCACAGCACCTTTCTCAAATCCGTTGTTGGTTAGATATTGGGACAAGGTTTCGTACCAGGCTCTAGGGGCTTGTTTAAGTCCATACAGCGCTTTCCTTAGCATGTATACTAAGCCGATACCGTCTGTGTTGGCAAACCCTGGTGGTTGTTCAACATAAACTTCTTCGGCAAGGTCTCCATTCAGGAATGCACTCTTGACGTCCATTTGGTATACAATAAAGCTCTTATGGGCGGAAAAGGCTAAAAATATCCTAATGGCTTCTAGTCTCGCTACAGGGGCGAAGGTTTCATCATAGTCTATGCCTTCTTCCTGACTATAGCCTTGTGCGACTAGTCTGGATTTATTCCTTATAATAAGTCCATTTCGATCCTTTTTGTTTCGAAATACCTATTTGGTTCCTATAACCGATTCATGTGTAGGTCTAGGTACAAGATACCATACATTGTTTCTTTCGAAACCGTTAAGCTCTTCTTCCATAGATGTTATCTAATGAGAATTATTAAGAACGTCTATGGTCGAAATAGGTTCGGACTGGGCTAAGAATACAGCGATAGTGCACATATTGAGTCTTCTAAGCTCGGATTGAGATTTCCATTCCGGAAACTGTGATAACTTAGTATCAAGTTCTTCTTGTGCACAAAGTACATTTCCTTGTGTACTCTGTATTCTCCTACGAGTAGAAACACCAGCATTTATGTTTCCAATGATCAGCTCTTGCGGGTGATCTCTCAACCATCTTCGGTCGGGTTCTAATTCAGGATCCCGTACTGTATCGAGAGATTCTGTAGATACAGTTTCAGCTTGTACAGCGTCGGCTTCATCTACGTCGATTCTTACAGCTGCGGGGTTGATTTCTAAATCAACGACAGGTTCTATGGGAGTTGGAGGATCCAAGATAGAGAGTTGTTGGATGATTTGGGTAACATCTTCTACTCCTGTAGGGTCATGATGAGGTTCGTCGAACACTACATGAACTGATTCCTCGATCGTCAACTTCCTTTTATTAAAGATTTTGTAAGCTTTGCTGGTGGAGGAGTATCCTACAAATATTCCTTCATCTGATTTCTCATCAAAGGTTCTAAGTTGGTCCTTCCCATTATTCAACACATAACACATGCATCCAAAAATGTGAAAATATGAAACTAAAGGAGTTTTGTTGTTCCATACCTCATATGCTGTTTTGTTGTGGTGCTTGTTGACGATACAGCGGTTTTGAGTGTAGCATGTTGTATTGGTTGCTTCACCCCAGAAACGCTGTGGCAACTTGCTTGCGGCGATCGTTGTCCTTGTTGCTTCTTTCAACATCCTATTCTTTCGCTCGGCAACACCATTTTGTTGAGGTGTACGGGCAGCTGAGTATTCGTGTTGTATCTCATTTTCCAAACAGTATTGCTCTATAAAGCGGTTAGTAAATTCTGTACCTCTGTTGGAACGAATGGACACGATACTCAATGCCTTTTCATTTTGCAACTTTCTCAGGAGCTCGGGCAGCTTTGATGTTGTTTCTTTCTTCTTGCTAAGGAAAATTGTCCAAGCATACCTGGAATAATCATCAACAACAACCATGCAGTATTTCTTACCTCCCAAACTTACTGGGTCTACAGGACCGTAGAGATCCATATGTAGCATTTCCAACACTCTTTGGGTTGAAAGGTAGGATTTGCTCTTCAGGGTTGACTTGATTTGCTTGCCTTTCTGACACGGTCCGCAGACGTTGTCCTTCTTAAATGACACATTTGGCAAACCTCTAACCATCCCCTGTCTTGAGAGCTTGGTGATCGTCTTGAAGTTGACGTGAGACATCCTCTTGTGCCATAACCAGCTAAGATCTGCAGTGCCTTTGGCAACAAAGCATGGAATTGAGGAGCTCATAGGCTTCCAGTCAGCAATATACATGTTACCTGATCTGCTTCCTGTAAGCACAACTTTCTTGGTTTGGATGTTCTTGACTCTACAGCGATCTATATAGAATTTCATCGAGAACTGTTTATCACAGAACTGGCTAATGCTAAGTAGATTGTATTGTAAGCCTTCAACATATGCAACATCGGTGACTTTGAATTTTCCGACAAGTAGGTTTCCTTTCCCTCTTGTTCTTCCTTTAGATTTATCACCGAAACGAACTTTTGGACCGCGACCTTCTACAAAATCTGATAGCTTGCTCCTATCTCCGGTCATGTGCCGAGAGCATACACTATCAAAGTACCAGGTATCCTCCTCTAGAATGTCCTGTAGCAAAGAAATTAAGTAGATTTTGGTCCCCTTTGATTTTTGGGTCCATGTATGTTAGTTCCTCTAGGTACCCAAGTTTTCCTGGTAGCAATTGGTTTACTGTAGATCATACTCGGTATAGTGTTGCGATATCTACGTGGGGCATATCCGTAGTCGTTATAACCATGATAATTATTATGCATGAAAAATTCAGGGTTATTATTATTAATCCAGTACGAGTGCTGTCTTGGAGGTGGAGCTATTTTCTTTGGCCTAACAGCTTGCCTTCTGGGTCTCCAGTTGGATTCCCAACGCTGTTGTTGATAATGAGCGGGCACTTGCTGTCTCGAGGGCTAACGGGGCTCCTGTATCCAATACCTAGGTGTGCTGTACTGATAGTACTGCCGTGCGGGCCTTTGGTAGTTCGATACAGCCTTCCTTCTGAACGGTTGTTGGCGCTGTTGATATGCTCGGGGAGCATGCTGTTGAGTGCGCCTCACATGTTGGAACGGCTTATGATTCCGCTATCTGGAATAGGATTGTGGGGGCAGAATGGCAGCCTTCGGTTTTCGCGGTGCAGCAGGTTCCTTCACGGGACTAGGGGTATCTTTTGATACTGGAATGTGTTCCACACTCTTGACAAACACTGTACTAGTTTTCCCTTTGTTTGAATATGAGTTGTATCCTAAGCCACTTTTATCATGAGCATGTTGCCTAGTGCTCAGAATTTCTTCCATTCTTTTTGACGATTTCTCGAACGATTTCAGAGTGGTCTCAAGTTTAATTTCTCATTTTTCGAGAGTTGTGACTTTGGCTTGAAGTAGAACCAAATCATTTATCTTACTCTCTTTGTGAGTTTTAACCTCACTTAGTTCATGGGAAAGTTGATGATTGCTCTCCATGAGTTTTTCAAAATCGACTTTGCTGGTTTCACAGTCAAGAGACATATTTTCATAATTTATTTTCAGCAAGTCATTTTCATCTTTCAGCTCTAGGTTAGACAGTTGGAGCTGTATATTCTCGTTTTTCAATGTCTCATGGGCCTTTTGAATGTTTTTAAATTCATTCATCGTGTTTTCAAAAGTATGAGATGCATTTGATGGAATAGCTGAGGTTGAACTTACCTCATCATCACTATCTTCACCTTCTGGAATGTCTTTGTCCATAAAGCACATATATGCTTTATCATCGAACTCATCATCAGATGAATCACTTTCAGTGACCACCTAAAGACATTCTTCAGATTTGGATGGTGTGGGGGAGGCTTCTGATTCTCCAATCAGGGCCTTGAGCTTGTTTTTCCAAGCACGTCTTCTTTCATCTCTCTATTGTTGCTCGGCCTCCCGCAACTTTTGAACTTTGGGATGAGGACATTTATTTGCATAATGCTCTGGTTTCCTGCAATTATAGCACAGGTTAGAATTACCGGATGAATTTTCGGTACTTACCTTTTGGACAGGTTTGGGCCTGTAGGGAGTCTGCTTGATGAACTTTTTGAATTTGTGCATGAGAAGCGCCATTTCATCTTGAGACAGGATGTCGCTGCCATCACGGCATTCTTGTGACTAGGCTTCGACGAGCCGGGCATGCCGTGTCGACGACTCGATCTGGCTAGTCTTGTGACCTTTGAAGGAGATTCTTGACTTTCTCTCTCACAATATCATACTCAAAAGCTTTGAGGTCAGAGAAGAGATCAAAAGTAGTTATTTCATTAAGATTGCAAGACACACGCATAGCTGTGGTCTTAATGTCCCATCGGGCTGGGAGAGATCTGAAATTTTTTAAATTCTTCTCCTTTTAGGTATAAATTTTGCCCAACGCTTCAAGTTCACCAACAATACCAGTGAATCTGAGGTCAAGTTCCTCAAATGTCTCAGTTGGTTTCATTTCGAAAGATTCAAATTGCTGAGTCAGTTTTGAAATCTTGTTTTCTTTTGAGAGATCAGTTCCCTCACAAATTAACTTGAGTTTATCCCAGATTTCCTTGGCTGTTTTGCAGCTCTTTACCTTTGAGAACGTGCCTTTGTCAAGGGTGACAAATAACGCATTCTTAGACACATTGTCAAGGTTGGCTCGCTTTATTTCATCTGTGGTCTATTGCTCGCGATCCTTCTCGAGCATCTCAGCATGGGCTTGGCCTTCAATCCTTGTGGCCGTGTTTACCTTCATGATCTTGATAGGGCCATCCTGTATCACAAAAATCATCTCTTCGTGCATTGCTGCAAGATGAGCCTCCATCCTAATTCTCCAATGATCAAATTCGTTAATAGAGAACATAGGCACTTTGTTGATCATAGAAGTATCCATGTGAAAGTAAGGAAATGAAAGAGACTGTTTTTAAAGAGTAAGTGATTTTGGATCTGATTCGGTTAAAAATACGACTGATTCTTTTTAGAATCAACCGCTCCGATACCACTTGTTGGCCACTAAGTATACTGGATACAGCTTGGGAAGTAGTTTAAACAACAAGCTGTGCTGATTTTAAATCTGAGTGCGTAGCGGAAGTCTTAGATACAGTAACAGCAACTTGGTGTGCAGTGTATACTTAAATAATCACAGTAAATAAAACAGTAAAAACTGAAGGTAAATAATACAGTATTTAAAGTGGTTCGAGGTAAATCCCTCTACGTCCACTGGTCCTCCACACAGGAGTAAAATGTTTATTATAATTACTACGTACACAACTACGTAATTATAACAGTATACAATCAGTATATCGTTCACACAGATTGATATAAAGATTTTAGCTTCAACCGTTCACACAGATTAGTTTGAGCTAAAGTTTGACTGAATTCTTCACACAGATTTCTGAAGCTTCATCTTCCACAGTCCACACGGGGCTGATCTGGGTTTGTTCAAAGTATAGAATAGAGTGTGAACAACAGCTTTGACTTTATGAGCTTGTAGCTGATGAAGTGTTGTTCAAGATGATGAGCACTGTATATCTCTTTTATCTGAGTTGCAGTAAGCTTGGAGATATATTTTGCTCTGATGATAACTTGATAGCTTTGATTGATTTCGGTTTCGGTAACTGATCTTCAATGCCTTCATGAGATATATATAATCTCTGAAATATATATCCGTTGAGCTGTATCCGTTGAGCAAGATTTCGTTCCAACGGGATTAAAAGCACGATCCGGATTTAGTGGGATTTGAAGATCTGTTGACTGACAGTATTTAAATACTTTATCCTTGAGTATTTAAATACTTCTTTATTCAACGGGACTTGACTTCTGAAGATTCCTTCTTGTCCTGTTGAAAGCTGTATGGAAGATAACTGTATTGGTGATTCGAGACAGTTTCCATACTTGGTCTTTATAAGACTTTTTTGCTGTACTGAAGGGTTCCACTATATGCTGGATTCGAGACAGGTCTTCGATACAGGTTGATACTTCAACTCTTCGATACAGTTTCCTTTACTGTATTCGGATTGGCATATATGTCAAAACCTCTTATCAAATACTTTTCGATACAGGGATTGAATATCCCGGCTGTTTCGATACAGGGTTCTTGTTTTCCCAACATTAAGCGTCCATCATCATCTTGAACTCTTTCCAGCTTACAACATGATCAGTGGGTTGAATGATCTCCCACCATTCAGAAGCATCCCGATAGGGGAGATATTATGCAATCAGGATTTTCATGTCATTCGGATAGTTGATCCCCATGAACACTCTCCAGCTCCTTGACCTAGTGATCCCATGCTGGTTCCCTAGAAGAACTGTTAGATTTTGGTGGGTGTATATTAACCACCTCCTATAGACATCTGCCCACACGCGGGACAACATTTTGGACACCTAGTCGGCCTTCGCTTGGCTATAAGCCTATCGCCACTTACATATGCCTCGCCACGTAGGTAAATTGGTTTATTTGTGATGCAGCACATGAGGAATGTCAATATTAGGGTAAGCTTCAACAGTCGGCTCTGTCTTGTCACCGAAATTAGATTCTACCTGATCCGATAGAGAATCATACACGGTAGCTGAAACTTCTCTCTCGACATCATTGCGTCCTCTGTCGCGACCACATCCGCAACTATGATCTCCTTTTGGCATACTGTATACATATATTCTTAATATCTTTTCTAGCAGGGGATTTCTATAATTCTTATGCAAGACATAACTTGAATCATATATGTTCACAAGATAATAATCAACTAATACAAAAACTTACAACCACTTACAACCACAATTCGGATAAAGATGTTGGCAGCACAATGATACTATTTGCGACCATCTAATACAACACAAGAAGACCCAAAATAACCCAACTGCCAGGATATCCATAAACCTTGGCTCTTATACAATGTTCTATAACACCCCTGAGTCACTCAAGGCGTATTACAGCAACCATAAACCCCAAAATACCAGGCTAAAGTGTGGAATAACACAACATAGTACTGAAAGTAAATTAATAATACTGTAAAGACTCCAATCTAAATACAATATAATAATATCCAAGACAAATTAGGTACTAAAAACTTATAAAGAAAATGTACTCGAATATATTTATTACAAACCCAAATCAGCAACCGAGAAGACAACATTCGAGTCGCATAGTATCAATATGTCCCATTGTCATCATACCGTTCTTGGGGCTTTCCCAACAAACCTATACCTGAATATATAAAACATATTCACCCCCGAATGGGTTAGCTCGAACATTCCAGTGCAAATACGTTATCATATAAACATTATTCACATGTACAGATAACCATCGAAGGAATAATACAAATATTTGGAAAATAAACATGCAACAATACAAACTCACTAGTCTAATGATAGTCCACGATCTGGCATCCAGAGCCCAGATCATCCATAAGAGATCCACGTCGATCCGAGGTTACGAAAACCACGATTTCGTGAATCCAACGCTTTTGGCATGGATCCCCTAGGATCCTCCTGATCCCAAGTCAACACATCAATTACATTTTGAGTCTAGCGCCCTTGATATGGATACCCTAGGATCCTTTCGACCCCCGACTGACACGAACAAATCATAACACATCACAATGTAATAAAACAAAACATATATCAATAAACTCACTTTCACCAGAATAAAATCAATGTGAATTGAACTACAGCTTCACGAACGGTCACCTTCCGATACTCACACCTTAAATACAAACGACTATAATGTAACTAGCAGCTACGATGAATAACACGATTCACCAACATGAAATAAGATTCCTATCATATCGATCGAACACATGCACCAAGGAATCAAAAGGTAACACAATACGATTTTAGTGAATCAACAACAATCACAATTCGTTCTAGGGAATAAAATATTTCTCAACGTGATACTACTATGAAGAGCTCAACTTCCTTATATACAATCAAACAAACAGCTATCAATTCAAGGATATGACAAAGATCAATCAATCTATGCACGGTATAACCTACAAACATATGAACAACCATCCGATAAACACTAAGTCGGTTTTCAGCATCAACATGCGAATCGAACAACAACACGAATAATTTGAAAACTCATACTATCAGCATATTGATACTCCATCATGATTATTCCATCATTAAACAATCATCCGGCAAAATATATGGACCATCTTATCGATGAATTTCTAGCAATAACATGATTATAATGAATCCAAATAACATATCCTTCAACGAAAATTCACTTAACATGCTTCTATGGTCGGAATCACGATTAACAACATATTCCATAAGGGTTACATTTTTAACTAACTCGAATCATCAGAATCATTAATACATATTAGCAGCAAAATCTTAACATGCTTGCTCTAAGCATACAACGAATCAAATATGATATCCTTATCATAAGCCAACATAATCAACTAAAATCTTAAACATATCAACTAATTTAGAAATAACCAACATGCTTAGCTCATGTAATTCAACAACATCATTATATTTATATCAAAATGAAGATAAGAACAAAGGTTCAGCGCGACGAACATGAACATAGAATGATCTTCCAAAATCCTGCTAGAATCAAGGAATGCTTGAAAATCTATGAGCCCACACCAATCCACAAGTCACTGATGTTTGAAATGGAGTTGGAGACGAGTTTGGGAGTGAAAAATGGTTTTCGAAATGTGAGGAAATGAAATATCCTGCTCTTATATTTATAGAAACTAGCATGTTAACGAACGCAAGCCGCAAAGTAGCGTATGTTAACTATGGGTATTACGTATGTTACCTCAGACAGAACTCACAATTCTATGATCTTCATAACATATGTGATCATAGTCCATAATGTGTGTTAACATGAGCTCTACATATGTAAACTGAAGTCTATTACGTATGTAAGCAATGGTTTACGAAGTCCTGGTACGTTCCGGCCAATCATGAGTCCGCGCCTCGTATTCATAGATACTATTGCTAACAGAATACCAACACTCCATTACGTATGTAAATGACCACTAGTTACATACGTAATGCACCCCCAGATAACGTACGTTATCTTGAATTGTGTTTGGTCATTTTTATTTGCTTCTTCTTGTGTTTTGTGGTCTTGTTTTGTGTTTATTTTGAGTCGATTATTTTTTTATAGTTTTTATGCTATTTTACATCATGGGGTGTGGTGTGATGTTATTTGCAGGAAACAGCATAAACGGGATGAGAAATGGAGCAAACAAACTTAGATATAACAAGTCAAAAGATTACTGAAGAAAAAACAATTGAGCCGGCATTCACTTGTCCCAAACGAGAGTGAGCCACCGCTCATGCTGATGATCGAGTAACCTGACGAGGGATGATCATGAGTGCCCGAATCACCGCTCACTCAAAAATGAACGATGCGACTGCATAGAATAAAATATGAGTCGGCCGCTAACTTGGAGAAAGCTGAAGAAAAAGAATAAGGTGAGCTCTTGGCTGTGGGTGATGCTACTGGGAATGAAGTGAGTGGGCGCTCACTTTTGCTGAAGAACAAGTGAGCCGGTTGTCACGGGATGGGAGATTTGCATAGTAAACCCATGCAGCACTTAATCAACTATGCTGTGTCGAGTTGTTAAGCCTGAAAGAAACGAGAAAGGGACAATGAACACAAAAGGATTTTATTATAGATGAATGCTTCGGTACAAGAGAGCTTTACAATGTCTGTGCGCTTGAAGATTTTTGGATGGAGTGAGCAAATGAGGCTTCTCCTCCTTTTATACCAGCCTAGGAGAGTTCTGGAATGAAACTCTCTAGATATAACTTTCTAGATAGAACACTCTAGATTTTTAGTGTATTATATGAGTATTCTACAATGTGTGTAAGAAGTATGTTTCTAGAGTTATCGACGAGTCTACAAGTATGTAGAGATCTCTTGGTCTTTCTTGATCATTCTAGAACCTTCCGACATATAGAGACTCTTGATAGGGTCATCCGGGTCATTTTTGCTCGACCTGTCACATCCTGCCCCACCTACTTCAGCGACGTCCTCGGCGCGTTCTCTTGTCTGAACCTCTTGATGTGATCTTGAAATTGCTAGAGTTCGTCTTCCCGCTCCCATGTGGCTTCATTATCAGCGAGGTTTTTCCACTTTACTAAGTACTCCGTGCAAGGAGGCACGCCCCCCTTCCAAGTAACTCGTTCTATCATAATATACTCCACCTATTTGTCGAATGAGGTGATGACGGTAGTAGGTGTACGATTAGATTCTCCTCGACGGGGGTCTTCTGAGTCAGCATGGTAGAGTTTCAATTGGCTCACGTGGAAGACCGGATGTATTTTAAGTCTTGGAGGGAGTTGTAACATATAGGAGACATTCCCAATGCGTTCGATTATAGTAAATGGCCCTTCGTACCTTCTCACCAAACCCTTGTGCACTTTGCGTAATGCCTTGAATTGATTGGTGGAAAGTTTAACCATGACCTGATTGCCTTTCTGTAACTTAATGTCCCTTCTCTTTGGATCAGCCCACTTCTTCATTTTCCGAGCGGCCTTATCAAGGTAGGCGCACGTAATATCTGCCTCCTCATACCATTCTCGGGCAATGCGGTGAGCTGTGGGACTTTTTCCTTCGTGTGTGGAGGCTACAACATTTGGGGTTAGTGGCTGAAAACCAATACTGATTTCGAAGGGGGGCTTACCTGTTGCCTCACTTATATGCAGATTGTAGGAGAATTGGGCCACATCAAGTAACCTTGGTCAGTCCTTCTGATGGGCGCTCACATAGTGCCTTATATATAGCTCCAGCAATCCATTGACTCGTTTGGTCTGTCCATCTGTTTGGGGATGAAAAATTCGAGAACTTAAGGTCAGTTCCCAATACCTCAAATAATTCTCTCCAAAACCGTCCACTGAATCGAGGGTCTCGATCACTTACAATTCCTAAAGGAATCCCCCAAAGTTTGATGATATGTTTGAAAAACAGACGACCCGCTTCATTAGCATTGCAGTCGGGTGATGCGGCAATGAAAGTAGCATACTTACTGTATCGGTCCACAACCACCATGATGCTTCCGAATCCTTCTGATTTTGGGAGAGTTGTGATGAAGTCCATAGAGACACTCTCCCAGGGTCTTTAAGCAATGGGCAGGGGCTCCAACAATTCTGCCGGCAGATTTTGCTCATTCTTGTCTTGCTGGTACACGAGACAAGTCTTCACATAGGCTTCAATTTCGTCCCTCATTTGTAGCCAAAAGTATGAGGCCTACACGAGTGCAGTGGTGCGTTCGATTCCTGGGTGACCATCCCACTTAGTGTCATGGCACTCCTTTATAATCTCCTTTTGAAGTTTTCCCCAGTTAGGCACAAATACTCGATCGCCAATAGTGAGTATGATACCATCATCTTCCCAAAATCACCTTGTCTTGCCTTACCTTATTTTGTCCAAAAGATCTCTGATTTGGGCATCTTGGTGGACTCCTTCTTTAATTCGTGGAATGAGGTCGGACTTTGGTACACTTTAACTAAAAGTGGCTAGTTCTGCTTTTCGACTTAGGGCATCCGCGACCATATTGGCTTTGCCAGCCTTGTACTCAAGCCGGTAGTCAAATTCTGCCAGGAAGTCTTGCCATCGAGCCTGCTTGGGACGTAACTTCTTTTGCGTCTGAAAATAACTCGTAGCCACATTGTCCGTCATAATCACAAAATGTGAGCCAAGCAAGTAGTGTCGCCATGTTTGTAGGCAGTGGATGACCGCAGTCATTTCCTTTTCTTGCACTGTGTATCGTCTTTCCATCCCATTGAGTTTCCGACTCTCAAAGGCAATGGGTGTCCATCCTGCATGAGCACTCCCCCAATAGCGAAATCAGAGGTGTCAGTTTGTACCTCGAAAGTTTTTGTGTGATACGGCAAGTCCAGTACGGGTTCCTTAGATACTGCTTGCTTGAGTTCTTCGAAAGCTTGCTGACACTTGCTGGACCAATGCCATACTTGATTCTTCTCGAGTAGATCGGTCAGTGGGGCTGCATTGACCGAGTATCCTCTTATAAAGCAACGATAAAAGTTCACTAAACCAAGAAATGATCGAAGTTCAGGTACCTTGGCCGGGGGTTGCCAATCCAGAATAGCCTTCACCTTTGCATTTTCCATCATGATTTTGCCTCCTTTAATCTTGTGACCGAGGAATTCAACTTCTTCTCGGGCAAATGAACATTTTCCCTTCTTAACATAGACCTCATTCTCGCGTAGTACTTGGAAGACTTGCTTAAGGTGTTGTGACACATAGAGACTCTTGATATGATCATCCGGGTCATTTTTGCCCGACCCGTCACACGGTGCTAACTTGTTGGTTTGGAAGTATGGCTTGATTTTTACTTTTTTTTGGACTCCTCCAACTTGCCCTAGTATAAAAATATTATCTTGGCCAGTCCAAATATCAGAATTCTAGTCTTAAAACATCTACTAGCAATTTACTTTTATCTTTTGGAGAAATCCTTTGGAATTTTTGGAGATGGTTTCAAGACGGGATTTACATGCAAGTAATTGTTCTTCCTTATTTTTCTTGTTTGTGATTCACTTAATATTTATTTACTTTATAGCATGATGATGTGTGAATTTTTCTTTATCTCTTTGAATCTACCAAGATTTTGGTTAGTTGGGTTTTCTTTGAATTAACATGAATGACAGTTAGTTGTTATTCAATTTCTTCATTGGATTAAATGTTAATCAATGATTAATTGATTGGCCATCTTTTAGTTAATCTTAGGTAATAGAAGAGATTAAGAGATAATTTTATTACTGGAACAATGTCCAATTAGGAGTAGATTAAATCAGAAACGTATATCTACATAATTTATTATTTGATTTTAATAATGAAGGGAAATTTATGAATACGGAAGTAATTGATTTCTCCGGATTTATGCAATCATCTAACAAGAACCATCTTACTAGATTGCCTAATCAAATGATTTTTGTGTGTGAATTTCAATTAATTTAATCTGAATTGAATATTCAAGCAAATGGAGCTGAATCCTAGATATATGGGTGTATTTCGAACCGAATGAACCGAACGGTGACTTTAAAGAACATTCATTCGTTAAGGATTCAGTTCATTCGGTCGTGTTCGTATTCGATAAAATTGCAAATCACTTATTCGTGTTCGGTTCGTTAAAATTTCACATATTTCGTTAGCATTCGATTGTTCGGTTCGTTTTGATCGTTCGTTTATTCGCTTGTGTTCTAAAAAAAATTAAAGTACAAGCAATAATAATTAAGAAAATAAAAAGAGAAGATAGATTTAGAAATTAAGGATTTTGAAAAGGTAGGTTTTATTTTGTATATATATTTATTAATTATTGTAAAATTATTAATAAATATATAAAAAAAACCTTTATTCACGAACTGTCGCGAACTAACGAACATATATTATTTTGTTTGTATTCAGTTCGTGTATGTAACGAACATATTCGAGAACTGTTCGAATTTGACCGAATCGAATACGAACTGAACGTTGACCGAATATTTTCGCGAAATTTTCACGAATATTCGGTTCGAAATACACCCCTACCTAGATGTTTTCTCCATAATTTGAATTTGAAAGTGATTGCTAGTTGACTTGGGCGATTTGTCGTAACTAAAATTTTCACTTTAATTTTATTTTAGTTTCTTTTATTTTCTCAAAATTTCTGATTAGTGTTTAGACTTTTATATTTTGTGAGATCAGTAATGATTTTTTCGGCTAAGTCTTCCTTGGGTTGATTTGCTACACCTACAATTGACCTCGTACTCTTGCGAGCTACCTTAAAATAAAAAGGTGTATTTAGGTCGAACAAAATTTTGGTGCCATTGCCGGAGAAAGCTTTAGGCAAGATAATTATTGTGCTTTTTTTTGTGTTTTTAGGATTTTAGTAGTATTTAATTTTTATCTATTTTCCTTCGGTGCGTTTGATTATTTTGTTTGGTGTTGTTTATGCAAGGACGTAGGGGCCTTGGTATGGATATAGTTTCGTATGTGGACGACATTAACCAAGTTAATCGGACGCATATGAGTAAATATCCAGACGAACCAAAAGAAGAAGTCGAGGACATACGAGAAGAAACACCAATGAAAGATATTCAGCAACAACAGCAGCAAGCCCACATGTGTGACTTTGCAAGACCAATTATTCGCAGTTCTACGTCTTGCATCACGTTGGGAGAGGCGACTCAAAATTATAAGATGGAGATGATTCATTTCAACCAACATCGATCATTTTATGGGATGGCAAATGATGATACTTTGAACACTATCCGAGAATTTTACACCGATCATCCAAACTTTTCCCCTTCAAGAATTGAGCGAAAATCAACTCAAGATGAGATGTTTCCCGTACACACTTAAGGATAGAGCTAAGACATGGTTGATGTCCCTTGCACCGAATTCATTGACCTCATGGGACACGGTCTAAAATAAATTTATGGGATGATTTTATTTGCATCATAAGATAGCTAACATTTGTACTAAGATGGCGAACTTCACCAAGATGGCGAACTTCACCAAAACTGAGGGAGAACCATTGTATGAGGCATGGGATCATTTTAATAGTAGGTGGAGGCGATATTAGTGAATGCACAACAGATGAGATGTATGAGATTTTCGAGAATATAGGGTCTAGTTCGCAGCACAAGAATATAATAGGAAAACGAGCCGTAGTAGACGAAGTAAGTCCAATTACGACATTACTAAGAAGTAGGGGTGGACACCAAAAATTAAAATCCCGATCCCGTCTCTATCCCATCGCAAAATTACTCGGGATGGGACAGGATCCAAAATTAAAGCACTAGGCCCGTCCTGTCCCGTCCCATTAGAGTAACTACGGGACGGGACATGAGACTAAAAATCTGAGGCCCGTAAGGCCCATCCCGTTCCGCTAAGTTTTTAACCCTTTTTAAAACCATATATTTTTATTATTTTTAACCATTTTTTAATTAATTTTTAACAATAAACTATTTTTATTTTTTACTATTTGTACATTATAATTATACACAAACCTCATAACCTATATAATGTTAGTAACTGATGTTTTTTCAAAAAAAAAATGGATATGTTGTATTCATGTTAATAATTGATGTTTTAAAAGTTTAATTTAGGCGATTAAATCAGTTTGTTGGATATTTTTCCCGAATTTAGATGTATAAGATTATAGATTTTTTACTTTTTTTTTTAATTTATATTTTGAACTTTTTTATGCGGGACTAAACTCGTCCCGTCCCGTTCCGTCCCGTCTCAATTGGGATAAGGCTCGTGCGGGATGAAATTCTGAAATCACCAATCCCATCCCGTCCCGTCCCGCTTGTTATTACATGGAACGGGACGTGGGATGATCCAGGCCCGAACGGGTACCATATTAATGTGGTGTTAAGTTAATTAGTGACCGTAAATGGCATACGAATAAATTTGTGGAACGTACCAACAAGAAAATGTAGGAACAAAATTTGGGGACATAGGGAGTATTAACTAAAACTATGTCTAGGGCTGCAAATGGGTCGGACTCGAGTAGGGTATGCCCAACTTGGGCCGAGTTTTGCTTTATCGAAACTGAGTCGAGTTGTTTCGAGCGAGTAAAGGCCGAACTTTTCGAGTTCGGTTCAGGAGGATATAATCGGGTCACTTGAATTTACTTAAGATACCTCCTCGGTTTTGGAGTAAATCTAGATTTTCATTCAGCTCAAAGTGTGATGTGCTTGTGAATAATATGAGTGAGACATTTAATAGTGTCATTATTGGGCCAAGAGGAAAACCAATTGTAACCATGTTGGAAGAAATAAGAAATTATTTCATGGAAAGATGGGCCTCAAATAAGAAAAAGATTGAGAACTGTGATAGGGATGTGTTGCCAAGAATAAGGATGAGGTTAGAAAAGGAGAAAGAGCAGTCAAGATTTTGGTTGTGCAGGTGAGTTATCTATCTTATTTCATATTAATCATGATTTGTAGTTATTTATTACTCATTTTATTCACCTTAGTTGTGATTCCATTTTAAAAGGTGTGCTGGTGATCAAATATATGATGTGAGGCATGTACACAACATTGCTGACAAGTGTGTAATCTTACTCTGAAGGAGTGTTCTTGTAGAAAATGGATGCTCACGGGCATTCCTTGTTGTCACGTGGTTACCGTTTGCAATGACAACAATCAAGATCCTGAAGATTTAATACCTGTGTATTACAGAAACGCAATTTATGAGGCGTGCTATCAGCCTATTATTTATCCAACAAATGGCCAAAATGTATGGCAAACAACTCCTTATCCAGATATCCTCCCTCCACACAAAAAACTACCAGGTAATAGTTTGTATGGTTTGAGTATATATTAAGATTGCCAAGAAATTCGGGTTGGTTCAATTATTGATTGAGTATTTTACTCGTTTACAGGGAGACCCAAGAAGGCAAGGAATAAAGATGAAAATAATAAGAGAGCACCATCTGAAAATATTAGCAGAATGGGATTGGTTGGCAAGTGTAGTAAATGCAAGCAGCATGGGCACAACAAAAAATCTTGCCACAATCTTACACCGCCTCAAAGTGCACCATCTCAAACTACTGCTCAATCACAAAATGTACAAACCCAACCAGCTTCAAAGGTCAAGAAAACACTTGGTGTAGGCAAAAGGAACAAATCTACTGGTAAAGTTGATGCATCTTCCACTATTGCAACTACATCTTCTAGTGGCACTACAGCTACTGGTCAAAGAAAATGTTTTAGGCCCAAACTCCAACCATGGAAGAGGCAGTGATTCTGAGCCTCTTATTTTGTGGATATTAGAAACTGTTGTTAACTTATTTTGTTGGATGTTTAACTTATTTTGTTGGTGTTAATTGTCTGGATGTTGTTTGCTAATAGCCAATAGACGTGATGACATACTATGTGGTCACTTTTGGCAAACGCAATCTTATTTTGATGTTTCATGTTAGTCCCTCATCTTACATTCAAATACAACTGACACATAACCGAAACATCATATTACATTCAAACATCATTTGGTCCATACAACATAAAATATTAGCATTACACAGTTTTCGTAATAAGCATTACACAAACTACAACCAAAAGGAATTACAGTACTCTCCAAACAAATAATAATCCAACTCATAATTGGAAAAAAAAAGAAAAAAAAATAGTGAGCGACCAAAACGAAACCAAACAAACAACATGGGGGACAAAAATGTAAGAAAAAATGCCAGCGTGGCGTCTGTGAGATGCCATGTCATCAGTTAACTGCCAGTGTGGCGTCTGTCAAGAAAAACTAACGACGGGGACGTAAATGAAATATATATGAAACGTGAATGGCCAAAACGAAACAATTGGAAGATAAAGGACGAAAATGAAACTTCGGCCAAAGATAAAGAACGAAAATGGCTATTTAGCCTAATAAAAATATAGTATGTATTATATATAATTATATGTTTTTAATAAATATAAAATTATTTCTTTGGGCAACTTAATAATATCAATTCTATTTAAAAACTTTATTCATAATCGTACTTTTGCATTTTCCAAAATTAATATTGTATTATATTCTCCCTCCTGCTTGAAGATGATATGTCAATTTAAGTTGCAAATGTGGTCATTTTGACGAGGTATGACTCATTTTAAACTATTTATTTTCACTTGGTTATATTTTTCAATCACCTAATATTCTCTATATATACTAAAGGAGAAGAAATAGAGTTTCGTGCCCCAAATAATATTTTCCAATTATATTTAACACAAGCAAGCATTAAAAAATTCAAACTTTACTGTAGCAACGATAAAGAAATTGTAACTCAGTGTAGCATAAGAATAAAGAATAAAAATTACAAAACACACCCTCAACTTTTTAATATTTACGACTTTTTTAGATAACAAACTTTATTTACCAAATATTTAACAGATACCTACCAGTTTCGTGAATAAAAAAATACTACCAAAAAGGCCTCTCGATAACGAACAATACAAGCCCAATATTGATATACTTTTGACGTACGTACTGTTTTATAAAAAATGTTGAGGTTTCTAAATAAAACTATAACGGTCAAAATTAGCCCCGCCGCAACACACTGGTGCCCGACACAACATTTATTCCAAAAAGGACGGCGTACGACAACTACAAATATAGTTAGACACAACATTTATTTCAAACAAATACAACACGTGTCGGCCAAAAAATACCACGATCTTACAACGAGAAATCCCGCCCAAACATTATTCGTAAAGAATTATCGCAAAAATTCCTCGAAAATCCCCGCTGCAGCGGGCGCCTTCCCACAGTGGTTTGGCCCAAGCTAGTCATTTGACCAAATTAAAAATAAAGTTGCAGTACGAATGATGTCACTATCAACTGCTTCGTAAACGAAATGTGGATTTTGATTGGAAGGAGACATCTATCTTTTTATTTAGATCTTCAAGTGAAATCTCATAAAAAATGATTTGTGGATTCCGTTTATAAAAAAAAAAAAAAAAAGTAGGACTAGAAAATCCATGAAATTGCAAAGCTGATAATCATAGAATATGTCATCTCATTTTGATATATAGACGTATATATAATTATATATTTTTTTAAGAAAAATATGTTTGTTTGGCCAGCTTATAATTGGCAAATATATTATTAGCCAAATCAAATTTTGTAATAAAAAATTATTTATTTAACCAACTTAATATTGATCAAATAAAATTTTCTAATAAAAATATAGCTATGGCAACTTAATAATTGGATAAATTAGTTTGACAGTATAGTTACGAGTGGTAAATACACATTGTAAATCAAACCAAGTCAAATATACCCAGTATATCCCGCTCAGAGTAGGGTCTTGAGAGGGTAAGATGTACGCAGACCATGCCTCTACTTTTTACGGTAGGGAGCCTGTTTCCGTGAAAACCCCCAGCTTAATGCACAGCAAAATATTGAGTGATCTACAAAGAAGTATATGATACGAAAAAACTTGAAACCATACTTAAGCTCATGGCTTAATTCACATGAGACTTATCTAAGGTCAAGTGTTCAAACCCCCATGGCAACAAATTGAAATACATTGATATTTCAAGACTGGGTCGGGCCCGGTCTTGGGTCGGGTTTCGGGTCGGGGCCGGGCTGTTGTCGGGTCGGACCCGAGCTGGGTTAGGGTCATTTTTTTTTTGAAAAAAAATAAGACTTTCTAGATCGGTTCAAATAGACATACTAGATCGGTTAAATAAGCGATGTAGAAAGCAGACTTTCTAGATCGGTTCTGAAACCGGTGTATAAAGTCCAGACTTTCTACATCGGTTGAATCTATAACGGTTATTTAACCGATTTAGAATATCTATTTTACTCGATTTAAATTGTGTTTTTTCTAGCAGTGTGTTTTTGCCTTGACCTCAATGGGAGTACATGTTGACCATAATTTAGATAATGGAAGTGATGGAGCCTTCACTTTTCTTGCACAAGGATCCATATATCACAATATCGGAAGTCTGCTACCCAATCCAGGTGGTAGACCAAGATTTCTACAGTTGTATATATATGGCACCGACCGTGAAATTGAAAATTGTATGGCTGAAAATGAAGAGTTGGATAAGGATATTTAAGGCAGCAATTGTTAAATCAATGATTAGGCAGCAATTGTTAAATCAACGCCAATATACACTTTCCTCAGCTTCACAAATTGCAACAATAATAGTCAATGATGATGAAGCCAGCTATACAAATGCAAATGGCAGGGACATTGTTGTACATACAACATAAGGGCATTTAAGGATAATTCCAGAAACACTCGGATATTACGACTCTCACATGCTGAAAATTCTATGTTTACGTCTTGTAGGTTTGATCACAATTAGAGGTGGCCATGGGCCGGGCCGGGCCCGGTCCGGGCTGGAACTTCGAAGTCCAGGATCGGCCCATGTATTTAGCGGGCTGGGCCTGAAATTGCCACAATCGCTGGGCCGCGGCCACACGGCCGTCACATGGGACGGCGGCTTGGGCCGGAAGTGTAAATTTAATATCATAATAATCAATTTGTAAAAATCTGTTTTCACTTTTTAAAATAAATTAATTAATATTAATTAAAAAATCAATTTACAAAAATCATTTTGAATTAAGAAAAAATGTAAAACTTAGTAAAAAAAACTGTTTCAATTTGTTTAAGAAAATTCATTTTGAATTTTTAAGATATGTTAACATCAAATTAAATGGGGAGAAAGGGGAAAAAAATTGGACTTGGACTTAATTTGTAAAATTAGATTATTTTTTGAAATTTAATCTAATTTCTAAAATTAAGTTGCCTACGTATCCTAAGGAATCAAAGTCCACGTAGTTCTTTTTACTTACCTCTTTACTTACCTGGAACTTAAAGGTAGGTGATGTGCTCAATCGTCGTGTTGGCCACTCCCTGAAGCTCCCGATTCGGATGAAGAATCCATCATCATCCACGGATCATCATCCTCGTTGTGTTCGTCTTCTTCTCCCGTCCGTCCTTGTTGACGTTTTTCTGCTTGTTCCCAATCTTTTTTACAGACCAGAATCTTCACAACGTCGGGCGATAAAGATGTTCGTTTATCTATTATAACTCTTCTACCTGCACTAAAAGCAGACTCCGAAGCAATTGTAGAGGCTGGAACGACAAGGAGATCCCTTGCAATTCTAGCCAATATAGGATATTGTTCTTCACGTAATTTCCACCATTTTAAAATCTCAAAATCAACATCAAGTTCATGTGAACACGTAAAATACTCATTTAAGATTTGACTAGAAGAAGTTGAAGAATTAGAGCTTGATGAGGATTTTGGTTTTTTGAAAAGAATTGAAGATGTAAATTGATCAAATCTAGCTTTATTTTTTGAAGTTGACTAAGAGGCTAGAACCTCCGGTTTATATTTTTTAATGTACAAATCAACTAATGAAGCTAATATTTTGACGCACTCATTTACGTACTCCTCACTATCAAAAGAAGTATCACCTAATACATTATAATAATAATCAATAAGATTACCGAGTGCTTCTTTTTTCACACCCGGGTCAAGAAGACATGCAACACCATATATGTAAGGAAATTGTGATAAATACTCTAACCATTTTTCTGTCATTGTAGAAATAACTTGAGATAAATGTATACTATTTTTGTGTTCACTTAAAGAACCAACAATTTTACAACATTCTAAAATAACCAAATGCACATTAGGTTCATAAACATAAGAAAATAAATATGTAGAATTATTATAAGCACGTAATATACTATGAACGATCGTAGCAAGTTCCCAATGAGCCTCAGTTATGAGGTCTTGCTCGACTAAATGTTTTGGATCAGAGATATATAATTGAGTAATAATTTCCTTATAAGGAATAGCATCATCAAGCAATTTAAAAGTAGAGTTCCAACGGGTAGGTGTATCAATGCTCCATTTTTTTGGTTTCAAATTACGTTCCTTACATAGATGTTTATAATATCTCCTAATATGTTGACTCAGTCTTAGCCATTTAATTATTTTTCTAATAGGATTTAAAAGGGGTGAAATCATATCATTCCTTTTTTAGCTGACAAATTCAAGACATGGGCACAACATCTAATATGCATAAAAATACCGTTTGCAAGTAAAGGTAATTCGTCCAACAAATATTCCATACATTTATTATTCGCAGCCGCATTATCGAGAAAAAAAGAAAGCACTTTATCAAATATATTAAATTCCTTACAACATTCAATTATTCTATCTTTTAGATTTTTAGCGGTATGTGATTCTTCCATAATATGAAAAACAATAATACGTTTTTCTATTACATATTCGCCCAATCCAATGAATAATGCAAAGATAAGGTTCACCAATGGAAGTCCAACAATCACTAATAAGACATATACAACCTTCAAATCTTTTAAAAAATTCAATTAATTGAGCACGTTGAATATAATATTGTTGTTGAATACGCCGTTTAAGAGTATTCCTTGGTATTCTCCGATATGCCGGTTGCATTAAAGTCCTAGTCATAATTTCTAAATTTTCACTTTCACCATGACTTAAAGGCAGTTCATCAAGAGTAACATATTTAGCAAATCCACAATTAATTTTTGTTGATTGTAAACGAAAGGCATACCTCCACCGGCGCTTTTGAGAAATAGCCGGATAGTTGAGATTGATCATCGAACGTTCTTGATCATGATTATCCTTAGTCAAACCATGGTCATTTGCCAAATGACGAGCTAGTGTTCGGTTCGGTACCAATTTTCCAAGAAAAAGTAGTAGTTTTCTTTTGATTTTTGCATACAAGACATATCATTTTACAATGCGTTGATGCAGTGCCGATAGCCCTCTCATAAAATGCCCAAACCCATGATTTTTATTTTTATTTGAAGGCAGTAGTAGGTTCGGATGGAGGTGGCATGGTAGACGTAGTAGAGTCTTGAGAGAGATTGTGAACTAATAACAATTTATAATAATAAGTACTAAATAAATAAACTCTACTAAATATAAAAAATATTACAAAGTAGAAGTAGTAAACTTACCGAAATGCAAGTTGGTTTCATTGTCGGCGGTTCCTTCATGATGAACGTTCGATCCGTCCACCATAATATTATACAATTATATAAAGGTACTTAACAAAAAATAATAATGCAACATTACAATTTGTGAAAATTAACTTGAGAATTGTGAGCTTGAGAATTAAGAAGAAGAGTGAATAATGTTGTGGAAAAATGGTTAAGATGTGTTGGTATTTATAAGATGATTTTTTCAAAAAAAAAAAAAAAAATTTGAAGGTGGCCAGTTGGGTTCTGTGGTATGTGAACCAAGTTGGTTCAACCAACCAATAGGTTGGTGCCACATGGCCAGCCAACCATTTAAATTTGAATGGTGGGCTTTGGGGTGGGCTGGAGGTGGGCTGGGGGTGGGCTGAGGCCGGGCTAGGGGTGGGCCGGGCTGGGGCCGGGCTGGGGGCCGGGCCGGTCTGGGCTCGTAGGTGGGCCGGGCCGGGCTGGGTCTGGGCTGGAGATTTCGGGACCGAGACCGACCGGATGACAGGGGGGCTGGGCTCGGTCCCGGGCCGGGCTGGACTCGGTCCCGGGCCGGGCTGGCCCGGTCGGCCCCTGGGCCTAGAAAATCCGGGCTGGGCCGGGTGTGCTGGGCCGGCCCGACCCACTGGCCACCTCTAATCACAATTGATTATATAGATGTATATTTTACCCACAATTATTAATCAATATCCACTTTAGATACGACAAAGAGATGCATCTATTTTTCTACATGTGGGGCGTTTGTTGCAGCAACGTGTTGTGGATAACTATGTCAAGAATTTTCAGCCGGGATAACTACGTCAATGAGATGCATAGAATTTTCAGCAGGGACATTGTTGTACATACAACATTAGGGCATTTAAGTATAATTCCAGAAACACTCGGATATTATGACCCTTTACAATATCCTCTTTTACTCCCTTATGGAAGTTATGTTTGGGATATAAATAGCCGAAATAATGATGGAACACCTCTCACATGCTGAAAATTCTATGCTTATGTCTTGCAGGTTTGATTACAATTGATTATATACTATATATGTGTGTATTCTACTCACAATTATTAATTAATATCCACTTAAGATACAAGAAGGAGATGCATCTGTTTTCCTACATGGAGGGCGTTTGCTGCAGCAACATGTTGTGAATAACTATGTCAAGATTGAAACAACCGGAATGAGGTGGCTTCGATATAAACAAGATCACATCAGGTCTGAGTTATATGTAGGGCTTCAGGATGCGTTGAATACATAAGAGAACAATGCAGGTATGTAAATTCTAGTAACTTTACTTATGTAATATATATCCTATATATGAACGTAAAACTTAAAACAAAATTCTTATACATATACTATTATACAAACTTATCGCAGGAAACATCGGTAGAAGAACAATATTACCTTATTCTTTTAATTAAAGTCCTGGCAACATGTACCAATGTCACCAAGATGCAATGGCATTGGTTCAGAAGTATGGGAAACCAGATATTTTCAGCACTATGACGTGCAATCATACCTGGAATGAAATTAAACATGAGCTATTAGATGGCCAAAGTGCTCAAGACCGTCTAGATCTCACAACAAGAATATTTCGTGCAAAATATGAGCAACTGAAAGATGATATCTACGAGAGACAAAATCTTGGATCAATTATAGGCTTGTAGTTGCGTAATAGAATTTCAGAAAATAGGATTACATCATGCTCATATGCTAATTATCTTTGGTGAAGAAGATAAACTGCATAATCCCACTGATTATGATGCAGTTATAAGGGATATGATCCCAAATCGAGATGACGGTCCAGAACTATATGTTGGTAGTCGATCCGCCTTGGCGTCCACCTAAGCGCCTCGGGCGTCCGAACGGCCGAGCCGATCCCGGAGCCAGACCGGTCATAAACTTGATCGTTTCTCGGGTTCGCACAAAGGGCCGGACCGGGCAGAGACCTTGGAGCCGACCCGGAATCCCAGAAGGCCGAAAGCACTCTATATGAAAACACCATAATCACGAATAAGGCCGACCAGAGTAGCAGGAGGCTGAAGGGCCGACCTCATTGTCGGTCATAACAGATAAATATCGAAAGCCCGAAGAACAGGCAGACAGGACGGTAAGTGAGAGTTGTCATATCCCTACACAAAGCACACTTAAGAAGACGACACGTGTCAAAGGAGTCACCTCCATCGCGACACATGTCATCAGCATATTCATCCCAATCGTCCTACTGTCCTCTCATGAATGGCTGGAAACACCTATATATATGCCAGGAGAAGGCACAAAAAAGAGGACGGGGGGGGGGGGGGAAGGAGAAAAATACAGATATCGAGAGACAGAGATAGAGAGAGAAAAAAGAGAGATAAAAAAGAAAGAGAAAGAGAAAAGGATAAGACTTGTAAATAACAAGCACCAACTGTACGGACCGGCCAAAATATTTTCGGCCCGGTTCTACTCTTTATCGAGATCATCAATAAACATTTAATGGTCCAATATTTTTAATTCTGTTTATACGTCCCTCTTATTATTTTCTACGTGGCTTCGATCCATTCGTCCAGATCAGCACACGTGACGTTGACCAAATCAGACGTCAACAGATTGGCGCTAGAAGGAGGGTGTCGAACCTTCGACCTTGCGGCTGCGGCGGAAACCGCCACAACCCATGCTTTTCTCGTTCATATTGCAAGCCAATCTAATGCTTTTCTTTAAAAGATTTCTTGTTAAGTATAGGATTCTCCATCTCTAACCACAAGTGACGAATTACCATCAGGCCCGTCCAAAGGGCCCGTTATGCGATGGAGGACACCGTTATGAGGTATACACGCTAAGAAGTTCTCTATCATGCATAGACGTATCGGACTATTCTTAGTGTGCACAGGACGAACACGGCTTCGCGCCAAACTGCAATCAGCACGCAGATGTTTTGAAAGACAGTCTGATGGCGGAGCATTTTGACACACCTTGTGTTCATCCGGAAATAACCACGCCCACCAAGGGATGGTAAGATGAAAGCATAGGAATCATCGTAACTACGAGTCGAAAGCATAGGAATCATCGTAATATGAAGTTGAAAGCACAGGAGCCATCGTGATCACGGGCTCCTGCTCGGCTCGGCTGACCCCTTAGAGGTCATAATTTGAAGGATATTGAGCGTCGCTCAAAATTCCAGGAAGGTCTCAAAGAGTCCTCGTGTCCTTCAAATTAAAGTTGCAGTCAACATACACCGCAACATCTGAAAACTCCTTCTAATTCCCATCCACCCGCGAGGTCCCGTAATCCGAATGGTAATGGACCCGGCCTGAAAGCATCTCCAGTATTGAGCCATGTGTTAGAAAAGTGGCGGCCCTTACCGAGGAATTGGAAGTCAAAGCAAAAGTAATCCATAAAGGAGGTTTCCCATAATCACCCGACCGATCGTTAGGAGGCCACCGGCGAGACTCAAAACTCCAAGTGATGAAAAAGCCGTGAAAAGGGGAAAATCCCGGTGAAACTAAAATGAGCCGAGGAGTAATCTGTAAGAAAAGAGGGGCCCGACCGACCGAGTCACTGACCGTACTGCGACGGCCGACCCAAGAAGAATCCCAGGCGTTCTACGATGACCCCGGTTGAAATTGGGATACACCCATAGGAGAAGTCGTTTCAAAGAACAAGGTCAATATGACCCCGAGAACTTGGACCTCGTCACCCAAAAAGGCGGAACGTAATCTACGAAACATCCGAGGATTATCAGAGTTTCCAGGCTAATGACCTCATTGTTAAAATGAGCACTGGGGCCCGATACGGGACCTCCTGAATCCCGATGTGAAGCCGTCGTAACGGAGGTTGCTAGCTAGAATATGTAAGTGACCAAGGGTCAATTCATTTGTTGAATGCCATTAGGGTACAGTCAATAAAATTTGATTTTATGTTCACCTCGGCACCTCGAATGACCGGCTCCTCCGGCACTATAAGACCGAGTTCACCTCGGCACCTCGAATGACCGGCTCCTCCGGCACCATAAGACCGAGTTCGCCTCGGCACCTCGAATGACCGGCTCCTCCGGCACTATAAGACCGAGTTCACCTCGGCACCTCGAATGACCGGCTCCTCCGGCACTATAAGACCGAGTTCACCTCGGCACCTCGAATGACCGGCTCCTCCGGCACCATAAGACCGAGTTCGCCTCGGCACCTCGAATGACCGGCTCCTCCGGCACTATAAGACCGAGTTCACCTCGGCACCTCGAATGACCGGCTCCTCCGGCACCATAAGACCGAGTTCGCCTCGGCACCTCGAATGACCGGCTCCTCCGGCACTATAAGACCGAGTTCACCTCGGCACCTCGAATGACCGGCTCCTCCGGCACCATAAGACCGAGTTCGCCTCGGCACCTCGAATGACCGGCTCCTCCGGCTCTATAAGACCGAGTTCGCCTCGGCCCCAGGTTTCGAGGGTGAGATCAAAAGTTCCAACCACTACGCTTCAAGAGGTAAATATCCTGTGATATTATGATCTTTATTAGGATATTGATTTCACCAAGAATATAAGACCGGTCCACCCGGCACTAAAAGTCCGAGCTCGCCTCGGCACCTTATAAGACCGGTCCACCCGGCACTAAAAGTCCGAGCTCGCCTCGGCACCTCAACAGACCGGTCCACCCGGCACTAAAAATCCGAGCTCGCCTCGGCACCTCAAAAGACCGGTCCACCCGGCACTGAAAGTCCGAGCTCGCCTCGGCACCTCAAAAGACCGGTCCACCCGGCATTGAAAGTCTGAGCTCGCCTCGGCACCTCAAAAGACCGGTCCACCCGGCACTAAAAATCCGAACTCGCCTCGGCACCTCAAAAGACCGGTCCACCCGGCACTGAAAGTCCGAGCTCGCCTCGGCACCTCAAAAGACCGGTCCACCCGGCAATGAAAGTCCGAGCTCGCCTCGGCACCTCAAAAGACCGGTCCACCCGGCATTGAAAGTCCGAGCTCGCCTCGGCACCTTATAAGACCGGGCCCACTCCGCATCAACGTCCGAGCTCGCCTCGGCACCTTATAAGACCGGCCCACCTGGCATCAAAGTCCGAGCTCGCCTCGGCACCTTATAAGACCGGTCCACCCGGCATTGAAAGTCCGAGCTCGCCTCGGCACCTTATAAGACCGGTCCACCCGGCACTAAAAGTCCGAGCTCGCCTCGACACCTTATAAGACCGGTCCACCCGGCACTAAAAGTCCGAGCTCGCCTCGGCACCTTATAAGACCGGTCCACCCGGCACTAAAAGTCCGAGCTCGCCTCGGCACCTTATGAGACCGGTCCACCCGGCACTGAAAGTCCGAGCTCGCCTCGGCACCTTATAAGACCGGTCCACCCGGCACTGAAAGTCCGAGCTCGCCTCGGCACCTTATAAGATCGGCCCATCCGGCAGAAAAAACGGCGGTCTGACCCATAGAGCCCAAACACAAAAAGGCAACAAAAGCCATAAAAAGATCGTATTCACTCGAAATAAGTTCCATACAAAAATCAAGGAAGAGTGGCACGCAGGCCATACATGGAATAAAACAAAAAGTCTACTCGGCCTTGTCCTCCTGATCGGCCGCCTGAGAAGACTGCCCCCCACCTCCTCCAGACAAGGTCTCCTCCGGATCTTCGACAGCTTCGGCGGCCTTCGACTCATCATCCCCGAGAGCTTCAACCTTGAGTCGGCCTCACAGGACTTTATGTAGGCCTGGACTTCCTCAACGGTCTTCCCTTCCTTCATGAGATCCAACATCTCATAACAAGTGGAGACGTAGTTAAGGTTGATCAACTCCTCGTACTCGGGCGTCTTTTGAAAGCAGTAGCTCGTCGGCAAGGCCCCTGTCGTAACCCGCATTCGCAAGTCCGAACCCGCTCGGTCGCTTGCTCAAGTTGGGCCTTAGCGCTTTGCAAGTGAGCCTCGTACTCGGCCCCGATGTCCGAGCACTTGTTTTGCGCCTTCCCGGCCCGCGGCCATCTCGTCGACCTTCCATTTCCATATCTCGGCCTCAAAGGCCCGGCCCTCGAAGCTCCATCTTACCCTTCAGAGAAGCCATCTCCTCCTCCAAAGATTTGATAAGCGAAGGGCAGAGATGGTGTTCCTCTGTAAAGCCTTGATCGGCCTCTGCCTTTTTATGTTTCCCAGTGAGGATCGGCTCCCAGCCTTCACATAGGTGCACAACGCCCGCCCGAATAGCGTTTCCAAAATGGATCTGCTCGGCGGATCCATATCGTTGGTCACCATCTCCATCTTTGGCGTCCGGCCGAAAAGGGAACATGGTGGACTCAACCACCGAGGGGAACACGATCGAGCGATTCGGCGGTGGGAGTGGCCGCTGGACGTAGTCGAGGAACCGGCCAGGTCTCGCCCTTTCATCCGGCACAAGGCTCTTCCCGATCCTTATTCATCGGAGATAGTGGCCCTCCAAATCAATTAGGGCTCCTTACCCTTTGCCGGCTGTCGGCAGTGGCTCAAAGCAGCACGACGATCTCGGGAAGGGGAAACCCTCGGCCACTGGTCAAGTTATCCTCGAGATCGGCCTCTACTCTCTTCCGTTTGCCCGCACGCTCCCTACGCTCGGCGGCCTCTGCGGCCCGGCCTCGCCACCACGCGCGGCGTCTCTTTCCGTCCGGTCGAGCTCCTACCCTTGGGGCCTGGATGAAGAAGAAATATCAAAAAAAAAAAAAAAAAAAAAAGGGCTACAGATGAAGACATTCATTCGGGTTAGTGGATCAAGCCCCGGCCGAGAGATTGTCCTCGGTAATCAAAGGTATGACTTCCTCCGATCAACGGGAAGATCCAAGAGCCGTTTCAACCGGTCGTCGAACAAGGAGGAGGTCTCAAGCCGGAATACGTTACGCACAAACAACAAATTATGAGCGTCGGACAAAAAGGTACAAAGTCGAAGAACACAACACTTACTCATTTTGGCAACAAAGTCTTGGGGACCGGAGCTCGGCGTCCATCACGCCGAGTTCCCACTCATCAACCGAGCTCACCACGGTCCCCCACGTAGAACCACCGATCTTTCCCGGCTATGGATGGTCTCGCACCTCCACCAAATCCTTATACATCGCGTCTCGGTCGTCAAATAAAACCCAGTAGGAACCAGATCGGCCGACCGACCTCCATAAAAAGAGACTGTTAATCTCTTGGCCGGGCTCGGGCCACCCATGCCGACTAAAAAGAATTAAAAGACCCACCATCCGGCCCAAGAATTCGGATGAATTTGGGCGTCAAAGGCCCCACTGCCTCAACCACCGGGAAAGAACCAACGACAGAGGGAACCTTAGCCCAGACAACAGAGAGCGGTAGTACACCGCCGTGCATCCAACAGGAGGGGTGTGGGGTCTCTCCTCTGGGTTCGGAACAAACATCCGCACCACCGCGGGTATTTTAAATCGCCCCCGCCAAGCCTCCAACTGCCCATCAGTGACCATACTGCATATCGAGGCCGAATCCCATTCCGCCTCGACAAAAGGAGACGGCCGAGGCCGAACCCAGCCCCCGATCTCGCCACTCGCCGTCAGCGACGTCGCCACCTCCACGTCTCCAGAAATTGCATCCCCCGAATCCGGCGACCTTGCAACCTCGCCTCCATTCTCGTCGCTCCAGTCAACGGGAGCATCACCTATCGACAAATCTGCCACTCCCGTACGATCTGGGGACACAACCGCCTCCTCCGCCGTATTCCTCCGCTCCGACATCGTAAAATAAGAAAAAAGAGGAGGAAGAGCAAGCTTACCGGGGAAGTCTGCGAAACCCGAAAAGAAGAAAAATTGCCGGAAAAAGATCTCTCTCTGCAGTAAAAATGGCGAAGGAAGCAATGAAGAAGAATACACTCTATATTTATAGGAGGAGACAGGGGCATTAATTACTAAAGCGGCGATTCATAATCATCGCAAGAATTAAGAACGCGTGAGACACCGCGACGAATTACATCCCGCCACGCGCTGTGACTCTTGGAGATCCCGAAGTCAAATCGATGCGACTCTCGAAGATATGACCCTTCAAAGGATCTTATCCACCTCCAAATCGGACCGACCTCAATCTGAGACGATTCCAAGCCGCCAACCTGAAGACGACCACAGACTCGGGGCCCTTGTTGGTAGTCGATCCGCCTTTGCGTCCACCTAAGCGCCTCGGGCGTCCGAACAGCCGAGCCGATCCGAGCTGGCCGGCCATAAACTTGATCGTTTCTCGGGTTCGCACAAAGGGCCGGGCCGGCGAGACCTTGGAGCCGACCTAATCCAGGACTGAAAGGCCGAGACCACTTATATGAAAACACCATAATCACGAATAAGGCCGACCGAGTAGCGGGAGAGGTCAAGGGCCGACCTCATTGTCGGTCATAACAGATAAATATCGAAAGCCCGAAGAACAGCGAGACGGGACGGTAAGTGAGAGTTGTCATATCCCTACACAAAGCACACTTAAGAAGACGACACGTGTCAAAGGAGTCACCTCCATCGCGACACATGTCATCGCATATTCATCCCAATCGTCTCTTGTCCTCTCATGAATGGTTGGAAACACCTATATATACGCCAGGAGAAGGCACAAAAGAGGACGGGGGGAAGGAGAAAATACGGATATCGAGAGACGAGAGATAGAGAGAGAAAAGAGAGATAAAAAGAAGAGAAGAGAAAAGGATAAGACTTGTAAATAACAAGACTAATCAGATTGGCCAAAATATTTTCGGCCCGGTTCTACTCTTTATCGAGATCATCAATAAACATTTAATGGTCCAATATTTTTAATTCTGTTTATACGTCCCTCTTATTATTTTCTACGTGGCTTCGATCCATTCGTCCAGATCAGCACACGTGACGTTGACCAAATCAGACGTCAACACTATATAATTTGGTTTACTAAATAGATGATCCATAGACCATGTGGAAGGGACCGATCATACCTTATTTATCATATTCGGGATGGAACAAATATCGCACTAGATGATGATGGTGACGTTATCATTGATAACCGTTGGGTGCTACCGTATAACGCATGGCTCGTGAAAAAAAAAAATATGATTGTCATATTAATGTGGAGGCATGCTGTAGTATCAAATCTGTCAAATATTTGTACAGATCTGTCTCAATAGAAATTCGTCCTGGAGCAGAGCATAACGAAATACAAAAGTTTGTTGACGCAAGGTGGGTATGTCCCCAAGAGGCCTGTTGGAGAATTTTTTGAGTACCTACTCAATACAATTTACCCTGGAGCGTTAACAAACACACCTACCAAGTAGGCACTTATCATGCAAACCAAACAGTTTCCAACATTTTGCTAGATCCAGATATTTCGAGATCAATATTGATGGAGTTCTTCAACACAAACTTGGAAGATCCAAAAGTGAGACAATATTTATACCGTGAAGTCCCAGAACATTACATATGGGTATCACACACAAAAATAGGAAAGGCAAAGAAGGGCGTCACAAAAAGGTCATTGGGAGGATTTATAGTGTTGCCCCATTCGAGGGGGAGCGTTACATCTTACATATCCTTTTGAATCATGTAAAAGGACCAACTTCATTTGACGGTAAATGGTATCAAATATCCAACATTTCAATAAGCTGTTGAAATGAGGGGTTTACTTTGAAGATGGTCAAAGTATTCAAGCATGTCTACAAGAAGCTTCATCCACACGAATGCCATCAGCTTTGAGAAGATTGTTTACAATAATCTTGGTATATTGTGTACCAAAGAGTATTAGAAGATTATGGATTGAACTTTTTGATCACATCACTCAAGATTATTTAAGTTTAAATACAACGAATCGAGTTATATTGGAGAATCATCTTCTAAGGGATCCTAATGTGCTCTTAGCCCACCATTATAAAAGTGTCTCAGATTGTGACCTACCAAGCATTAGGGATGACATAGATGATCATATACACAGATTAAATCTAATAGATGAGCAATATTCTATTACAACCCCTGAAGAGGATTTGATGGCAGTCACACAGCTTAATCAAGGTCAGTCCTATGCTTATATTAGAAAGCAGAATCTTCTTCCTTGATGGTCTCGGTGGAACAGGGAAAACTTTTATTTTTCGAGCAATAGTTGCAACATATAGATAAGAATGTATGATTGCACTAGCTGCAGCTACATCTGGAATAGCTGCAACCATCCTACCAGGGGAGCAGACTGCTCATTCGAGGTTCAAGATCCCACTCAAATCAACCACTAAATCAACATGCACATTCAGCAAGCAGTTAGAAATAGCTGAACTTATGCGTAGAGCAGCTGTTCTTATTTGGGATGAGGCAACAATGACACACATACATGCTTTTGAGCGCTCTAAAAGATATATAGGAGAATGACCTGCCATTTAGAGAAAAAGTTCTAATCATGGGAAGGATTTCCGCCAAGAACTACTTGTTGTACAACATGGTACTATAGCCGAGATCATTGATGCATGTATAGTTTGATCACCTTTATGGAACCATGTACAAGTATCCATCTGACTGAAAAAATGAGAGCAAAAGAGAATCCCTTCTACTCGGAGTTTGTGTTGTGCGTTGGGGATGAAAATGAGCCACATGTCCGTGATGAAATGATACAGATCCCTGATGAGATGGTAATCTGTCACGGGACAGGAGTTCCGAAGCCCGTGCGGCGTCCCAGGGGCCCTCACACCCCGGGACCAGCCTATCCCACATAGCATGCCAACTGGTTTCGCCCTGCCATGGGCTCATCAGGGAGACGGCATTAGTCCCCGACCAGTTGTGCCCTACCAGCAACGATCCCCTTCATAGTCAAGTCCTCGACTAGCAACAAGCTCTCCGGACTAAACCGGGTCGGCATGCCTGACTCGGCCAGACCGATGCATCCGGGCAAACAACGCCTTAACGCTAATGTCGCCCCCTTTTCCCCACTTGTGGCAAGCTAACCAGAAGGCACGCCTCATTTGGACGGTCAACACAGACACGACATATCGGGTCGTGATATCCTCCCCCACTTAAATCGCAGCACGTCCTCGTGCTGGGGAAGAATGTTTCTTTCCGCACACTGTATTGTCCCACGCACACAAAACGATCGTGGCCATTCACATACGGCACCATACCCTTGATGGACAGGCTCTTCACTCGCGCGCCTCGCGCTAGCCCGCAGTGCGCCACGCACATACCGCATCACCAATCGACATCAACCTTCACCCTACGCGCTTTCTGGCGTTAGTACCTCGGTTGAACGGCATTCCCTCGCCGCTGCATTTTTCCCGCATGTCGAGGTTCCCACAGTGGCCCACGATGATCCACGCTCTTACACCCCGGTCACCGAAAGGTGGAGCTACCAAAAGTGTGCAATACAAGTGTGTCCACATTCCGGACCGTCTGATCTCACAAGCCTAGGACCACCTCTCATTCCGGCATAGAATCGTTTCATGTTCTCCGCCTAGAAGCCTTGTTAGGAGCCGCACTTTGACCGTGCCCTCTTTGCACCGGCGTTCACTCCCCGCCCTCATCGGTTTCGGCAGAACTTGACCACACCCGAACCATGCCGTACTGAGAGAGGTTTCGGCTCCGATACCATTTGTCACGGGACAGGAGTTAGAAGCCGTCTGCGGCGTCGAGGGCCCTCACACCCCGGGACCAGCCTATCCCACATAGCATGCCAACTGGTTTCGCCCTGCCATGGGCTCATCAGGGAGACGGCATTAGTCCCCGACCAGTTGTGCCCTACCAGCAACGATCCCCTTCATAGTCAAGTCCTCGACTAGCGACAAGCTCTCCGGACTAAACCGGGTCGGCATGCGTGACTCGGCCAGACCGATGCATCCGGGCAAACAACGCCTTAACGCTAATGTCGCCCCCTTTTCCCCACTTGTGGCAAGCTAACCAGAAGGCACGCCTCATTTGGACGGTCAACACAGACACGACATATCGGGTCGTGACATAATCCCATGGAAAATCAATGAGAAATCTCATAGAGAAGGTTTCTCAAGCCTGGGTGAAAATACTTCTAACAAATAATATATGGTGACAAGGGCTTTAAAAGCTCCACTAAATGAGGATGTTGACAAGTTGAACGATCAAGTAATAAGTATGTTCCCCAGGGATGAGAACGAATACTACTCATTAGATTCAGTAGAAGATGATACAAGTAATTTGTACAAGTCATAATACTTGAACGCAATAACCCAGGTGGTTTACCATGATTCAGCGAAACTCGCACGCGTAGAGAGTCTGCTCTGATACCATGTTAAAGTCTAGAGTTTCATCTCAAAGAGGAACCGCCCAGAATCTTTATATATTAATGGAAAGACTTGTATAGGATTAAGCTTCAACAGATTCACCCAATTATTGTATATGTAACACCCTTCAAATGAGTTGTAAAACCAACAAAACTGATAATATTTGCTTTCCAACTGTTCGATTTCCTGTTATTGAAGGAAATAATAATCTTCTTGTCTATCAACATGCATGGTATGAGAATGATTTTGTTTGTTGAGATTATTTAGTTGCCATTATGGGTCGGTATTTTCTTTCTCGTAATGATATTGTTTGGATAAATACCAACTCGCAATTGAACATCATCACGTCAAAAGAATTGAGTAGTGAAGGTTGGGATTCGAAAAACAAAACGAAATACGCAGCGGAATAATAATAAAGAATCCCAAACAGGATCGATCAAATAACGTATATACGAAAATGAAAAATATGAAGACAAAAATGATCAAAGTCCCATACCCTTGAAGCCTTTGATAATATATTCGTAAGTTGATATTGTTCACGAACCCGAGCACGAGCACGAAATCCCCTCGTCCCAAACACGGAAAGTACGATGTCTCTATGCCACTACGCGTCGGAAGTTGCTCGGAAAATTCTACAAGACTCCATTCTCCAAGAACACGGCTAGGGAAACTTGTAGGAATTTTTCTCTCTTTATTTTCTTATCTTTTTCTCACTCCAAGATGATGAATTGAACAAGAAAAAAAAAATTCCCCCTCTCCTCAAAAGCTCTCGGCCGAGCGACACTTTTGGAAAATGGAGTGTGTGTTGTGTTTTTTTGAGTTGGTTGAATGGTGTTAGAAATATATGGTTATATTAATAACTCATCTCATGATTGAGGTGATAAAGATATCAATACATATCTCAACAACATGGTATCACCACATGCAATGAGACAACACCAACCAAGAGGACATATGGGGGGCAGGCTTATAGGAAATTCCAAGAAACGGGCCGAGTCACTCGGCTCGTGTACAGGACGTTCGTCAAACGACTCCGCTAAATAAACTATATTTTATCTCCAATGTATTTATACTTAATTAATTAATTTAATTAATTAATTATATCAAATACAAATATATTTCTCTAAGAAATATTATTTATGAATTAAATTAATTACCCAGTAACTTAATTTTAATTTATAAGACCGCTATTTGATTTATCCAATAAATCATAATTAGATATCCAATATATAATATTAGTAGAGAGATAATAAATTCACATTTATCCGACAACGCTCCTGATACACGACTCTGTAGGTCCGTCTCAGTTGGCATTGGGAGAAACCAATGAGTGCGGGTAGCACTTAGCCAGCCTAGCGGGTCGCACTGTAAATCCCGACTGAGACCGAATGAAGGGATTATTCCAGAACTATTAGGTCGTGAATACTATATACGTATAGACCCTTCATCATATGTCCCGCTCAAGTCTTCGGGTCACGGTAAAGTCAAACCCTATTGTTGACTAGACACTATACATGTGTTAATGCAAATCAAGACCGACTGATTACTAGTGTATCTAATACGACTAGATCAGAATGTTTTGGCCAAAGACTTATGATCTTATTTGCCATCAATCGTATAGGACATTCGCCTGCTCACTAACAGAAGATAGAATCCTTTCTTAGCGTACAATAAAGACCGTTACCTGCACATATAGTCCGCACTTCGAGGTTGACTCAGCAATTAAGTAAATGAGTCTAACTACTCTAATGACAAAATAAACGTCATAGGCACATCTCCTACTGAACCCTCAAGTCAAAGGTCCACGTATACTATCACAACCTTTCGATTAGTCATCGACTCTCCAAGAGTGAATACTGTGTGACTGAATCAAGTATGAGTCGTGTTCGGGTATACTAGTCCCACCAATATACTTATAACTATGCCATCAAGACATGCACACGTCCTAGCATCAGCTATACAAGTCTTACTTCAAAAACTCATGCCCATTTAAGTTTATCGACTTGCGAACGATTTACGTAAATAAACTTTAAACACTTCCATTGCATTTTCACTTATTTGATAACGAGAATGGAATATTCGCTTTATTTACATGTACTTCACTTCAATGTTTACCAAATCAATAATGCATTTGAAATACAATAAACAGTGAATGAATCATATTGCCTTTAATTGATAATTCCATAATTACAAGTACAATGCCCTTTGTCTCTCATCCCCTGAGTGGCATTCGAGGGCATATTCCTAACAATCTCCCACTTGCACTCAATGCCATACATCATGGTATCCAATACTCATGTTCTTCATATGTCTTTCCAAGACAGCCTGAGATAACGGCTTAGTCATCGGGTCAGAGACATTGTCTTTTGAGTCTACTCTTTGAAACGAAACATATCTTTTTTCAACTATCTCCCGAACGATGTGATACTTTCTCTCTATATGCTTAGTATTGTGGTGAGCCCTTGGCTCCTTGGCTTGGGAAACAGCTCCATCATTATCACAGAATAGTGATATAGGCAGCTCCGTATTAGGCACCACTTGAAGTTCTTGCACAAACTTCTGCATCCAAAATGCTTCCTTGGCCTCTGAGGTGCTTGGTACTCTGCTTGGCAGGTGGAATCTGCAGTAGCGCTTTGCTTGGAGCTTCTCCAAGATACTGCTCCTCCATTGAGAGTAAACAAATACCGGAATGCCGACTTAGAGTCGTCCTTGTCTCCTTGAATATAAAAATTGGTGAATCCAATCACCTTCAGTTCTCCACCACCGTAAGTAAGAATCATATTTTTAGTTCTTCTTAAGTACTTAAGAATTTTTTTGATAGCAGTCCAATATTCCTTTCCCGGTTTTGCTTGAAATCGACTTACCATACTCACAACGTAGGCTAAGTCCGGCCTCGTGCACAACATAACGTACATGAGGCTACCCACTGCCGAGGCATAGGCCACCTTACTCATATCTCTTTTGTCTTCCTCACTTTGAGGACGCATTTTCGTGGTGAGATGAATTCCATGTCGCATGGGAAGGAACCCTCTTTTAGATTCATCCATCTTGAATCTTCTCAGGATTTTATATATAGAGAGGGTTTGGGAAAGTTCTATCATCTTCGCGGTCTATCTCTGTAAAGACGGATCCCTAGAATATAGGAAGCTTCTCCCAAGTCTTTCATGGAGAACGTTTTACAAATCCAAGCTTTCACAATGCTGATCATTGCTATGTTATTTCCTATAAGTAGAATATCATCTACATATAGTACTAAGAACGCAATGTTGCTCCCACTGACCTTTTTGTAAACACATGTTTCCTCCTCATTTCGCACGAAGTAAAAATCCTTGACTGCTTTGTCAAATCGAAGGTTCCAACTCCGAAAAGCTTGCTTCAGTCCATAAATGGCTCGTTGCAGCTTACACACCTTATGAATATTAGCTTTGGACAGGGTCGTCCTCACGGCTATCAGGTGTATCGTGGAGACCCATTTCCTCGACATATGAATAGCCATACCTCTCAGGTGAGTGATACATCGTATTAAACCTTCGAAATGGAGGTTGTGTTACAATTGGTTCGGTTCGTGATCCTTGATCAGATGTCTCCTCAGGACTTTCATTATGCTCTTCCAAAGATATATTTCTATCCGAGCCACCTTCCTGAATGAACTCATCCTCAAGGAAATGCACTTGTAAAGCCACAACGACCCTATGGTATTCTGGCATGTAGAATAGATAAACCATCGAGTCCTCTAGGTATCCAATGAAACATCCTTTGACGGACCTCACTTCCAGTTTTTCCACCTTATCCTTCTTGACATAGGCTGGACATCCCCAAATCCTTATGTGATTAAGACTTGGTTCCTTACCCTTGCACATCTCATGTGGAGTGACAGGAACGGATTTGGAAGGACATCTATTAAGTATATAGGCATCGATAAGTAAGGCGTACCCACATAGGTAAATTGGTAAATTAGTGTAATTCAACATGGAGCGGACCATGTCCAACAAAGTCTGATTTCTCCTTTCTGAAACACCATTTAACTGTGGGGTTCCTGGTGGCGTGAATTGTGAAACTATTCCATGTTCCTTAAGGAACTCATCAAACTTTGTGCTCAAATATTCGCCACCTCGGTCCAACCGAAGTGCTTTGATATGACATCTAGTCTGTTTTTCAACTAGGGCCTTAAATTCCTTGAATTTAGTAAAGGATTCGGATTTATGTTTCATTAAGTACACAATCCCATACCTAGTATGATCATCTCTGAACATTATGAAATATTGATATCCGTCTCGGGCTACTTCTAAAGCACCACAAACGTCGGTATGTAACAACCCATGTTTTTCAGCAGCCCTTTCAAAGAGGGACTTAGTCATTTTGCCTCTAAGGCAAGATTCACAAGTTGGATAGGGCGCTACACCCAATGGACTTAAAAGTCCATCTTTATCCATTTTGTCTGACCAACATGACCAAGTATAAGGTGCCACTTAAGAGCTTGATTAGTATCTTGCCTGCCACGTTTCCTAGTTATAGTGTTAATTGCTGTTTTATTTTATAAATTCAGATGATATAAATCATTCAACAATGTAGTTGTGCCAACCAATTTATTTCGAAAATAAATTTTACAACTACCATTGCCAATGAAAAAACAAAATCCTTTCCGGTCCAAGACTGGAATGGATACAATATTTTTGTGCCCCTTGGAAAAAACAAGTACTTCATCTAACGTCAAACTAAAACCGAATTCTAAACCCAGTAGTAGTGATCTAATATCGGTTACCTCGACACTTTGTCCGCTTCCGACAATGATCATCACTTCCCCAGCTTCAAGCTGCCTACTTTGTTCTAGATCCTGATTCATAGTACAAATATGAGAAGTAGCACCTGAATCCAGAATCCATGAAGCTATATATATACAGTAGCGGAACAATTGGTTTCAAAAACAAAAAGTTCCGTACCTGATTTGCCATTAATCTTGGGACAAGTCCTATGCCAGTGTCCCAGCTCACCGCATTCAAGACATTTGTCCATAAGTTTTAGACTGCCTACCCTCTAAACCTTTTGGGCCTTGCCCTTGCCTTTCTGCACCCCCTTCTTGGGTTTATACTGCTCACATGTCTTTTTCTTCTTGTTCTTGGACCTCCGAGGCCCAGAAGAAATCACAAGAGCAGCCTCCCTCGGTTTAGTCTTCATGTTAGAGTGTGTCGTCACCAGTTTATTCATTAGCCCAGCTAATGTGCATGAAATCTCATTACAGTTGAAATTCATTACAAACTGTATGAAGGAGTCAGGCAGAGATTGAAGGATGAGATCAATCTGAAGGGATAAATCCATATGAAAGTTGAGCATCTCGAGCCGCTCAATCATAGAGATCATCTTGAGGACGTGGTCTCCCACTTTCTCCCCTTCTTTCATCCTAGCACTGAATAACTGCTTCGATATCTCATATCTAACAATCCTACTGTGCTCTCCATAAAGTTCAGTCAAGTGTGCGAGAATCTGCCTAGTAGAAGTCATTTTCTCGTGTGCTCTCTGCAGCTCATTAGTCATTGAGCCCATCATAAAGCCACAGACCAGCACGACATCTTTGACCCATTTTTCATGGACGTCAATCTCTTCCTGATTACCCTTGGTCCAGACTGGAGTCGGTGGAATGTCCGCCTCCAAGACGTATCTCAGAGACTCCATACTGAGTACGATCATCATATTCTGCAACCAGTCAACAAAGTTGGGGCCAGGTAGGTATAATACCCGTACTTTTTATTAACTGTTTGACCTTGTCGTTCTTTCTATTTTATCACTCTGTAAACTCTTTGTGAAGTTGTCGATGTTGTTAAAGAGTTGTGTACCTTGTTTGGATCATGATCGTGTTGTCTAGACCTTTCGGAAGTGTTCTGGGTCAGAGAGATAGTGCATGCTAGGCCTAGGCTAACGTACGCTAATTTTTCTTGAGTAGCGTGTTAGGGTTGTATACGTCAAAACATACTTTATGCTTGTATTACCTAATTTCCCGGTCTTTATCTATGAGAATATTTAATTCATTTATCACATGTTTTGCATATTTATTCACGCTATGGTTATGCAAATGTAGTCTAAATTACTTTATATTGTAGATAATGTGGTGTGTCGTGTCACACAGAAGATCACATTATCGGTTCCTTATATAGTAATATTTAGTTCACAACCTATATAACATTAGACCGTTATGTGAGAGGTTGTAGTATATGTTTGAGATTGGTTGGTCTTGACCAATAGCATATATTAGCGTATTCGGTATACGTTGAACAGGATCGAGGTGAGATAGATTCTTCTATACTGACTATAAGAAGAACGTACATCTCGGATAATTTTTATTTCTTAATTCTAGTGATTAATATTTAATATTTATTGCTTTGATTTATCATGGATGAGAGCCACAATGATTGATTCAATATGCTCGATATTTTGGGCAATATTATTATTTGTATGATAATATTATAGCTAGAAATCGTGTCCCGACCATTCAGGTTGATCATGTCCCTTGAGGCACACGAAAGGATTATTATATTAAACCCTGCCGGTGGAATTAATTTTCCGATATAATAATAAAGGTCGAGTGGTATACTCATGTATAATATATTAATTAATTAAAAACTGTCAGTAGCTTAAATTAATTAATGGACATAGAATATCTTAAACACGGGAAATAATTAATTCAAAAAGGAGCCCAATTTCGTAATTTGGGATTTTGGTAGGAAATGCAATATTAACTTATTAGTGGACTAAGTTGATATTAATAGAGTCTTAATATTAGGAAGAGTCCTAATATTGGAAAGAAGATATCTATTAAGAGTCATTACCATATCCTTCTTAAGGTCCCTAGAGTAGCCCAAAATACCTATAAAAGGAGTACATGTCTTGGCCGATTTTACACCTTCTTGGAACAAGAAATTCGATTTTTTTTTTATCTTTGTGTTTAATCGTGGATCTTGACTTGTGTCTTGGATTCCATAATTTAGATAACACAAATATTTTTCTAAAATACTGAAAATATTCAAGAAAAATAGAGAGAACAAAATCGTGAGTTTCTTGAGAAGAATTTCGGCCGATCCATATAGCACTCCAAGTAGTCCGGTAGATTGTTGCCCACACGACATCCGGACGTAGGCGGGATATACTCTAGAAGATCTTGAAGTAGAAATACCAGAAGATCGGAGAGGAACACGAAGAGGAGACAAATCGACCAAAAGGGAATTTCTACCACTTGGCGTCAAAGGTATAAATTACCAACTCCCATGCGTAGATATGTTCATTTAATTGTTTATTAATCTATTTAGTTAATTAATTGACAAGCCTAAATAGATCCGGTTTTTACGTTGGTTAGTTTATAAAACCTTTATCAAATTATTTCCACCAACTCGCTTCTGTTGCGTTTTATATTCCAACAAGTGGTATCGGAGCCGATCTTTAAATTCTGTTCAATTTAATTAATTTGGTGATTAATATGCTAGCAATTAAATATTCATGTAGTATGATATTTGGATTATGTTGCTAGAATTTGTCTTGCAGGAGAATATGATCTAATTATCATGGCTATGTGATGTTTTTATTTATTTACGCGTTTTTGGTAATTTGGCCCGGTTTTGTGGCATGTATAAGTTTTTCCCGTGAGAAAATCCACGGGTAGAATAGGATTTATTTTCTTGTAATTTGATGTAAATTCGATATATTTTATTTCGAATAAAATTGTAATCGAATTGGAACACTCAAAGTACGAAAGAGAAAGAAGTCCAGCGCGAAGAGGAGTCCCGATCGGACGAACCGACCGAGACCAGCAGGGAGCCGATCAGCGCTCGGCCAGCACCTGCTCTCGGCCGTGGCTACCAGACTCGGCCGGTGGCACTGGCAATGGCACCGGCAAATGGTCTGGCAATGGGCACGGCAATGGCACGGCAACGGCCTGGCGATTCGGGTAGTTCGGGCGATTCGGGCAATGGGCGCTGGCCTGGGCAATGCGGCTGGGTCAAGTTGTCCGGTTCGGGTCATTCAATTCATTTTTACGCGAGATGCTTGAAGCAGTGGGAGCAAACAAGCCGAAGATTTTCTCGTTATTCAAAACGAAAAATAAAAACCATGATAATTGGATTTAATTGTCCAATTTTATTATTTATTGGTTTTTATTGTTTTGATGTATGGCATGTATGGATGTATGCGTGATATGTTTCCTTGCATGTTAGGACGAGAAAATTAAAAACCTTAATTTTTCAAAATAACTAAGTGATTTTAAATTGATTTTTCAAAATCAAATTGGCCTCCATAATTGGTTTAAATTGTGAAATAATTAGCATGCGCGTTGACATTAGAGTCTTCCTCCACATCGGATGTGCTAATTATTGGCTCACTGGTTTTAAACTTCAAATTTGATAACAAAAATGTGAATATTATTTTTTATGATAGGACCTCTCCATCTGTAGGACTATTATCATTAAATGATATTCTAAGATTTGTTAAATTATGGTGTTCACTTAGGTGTATTAATTAATAAGCTCCCCATCGGAGTCTATGTTAATTAAATACATGGCCAAGAGGAACCGACTATTAATTTTACTTGTCAAAACGCAACTTGGCTAGATAGTAAAATTAAAGACGTTAAAATCTACTTGAAAATGTATATGTAAACGTCCACACTATCGTGGCTTGCATGTGCGGTTTTTCAAGGTGTTGGTTGACTGCATATATATTGTGTTTTAAGGTTTTTCAATATATTATGCGTCGGATTATGTGATGAATGGTGTTTTTAATTTTATTCTCATATGTCTTTCAATCCACTAGCTGTTATTCTCAAAGAAAACAAACTTGATGGCACTAACTTGCCGACTGGAAAAGAAATCTTGATATTGTCTTGATTGCCGAGGGGCATAAATTTATTTTAACTGAGGAGAGCCCTTTGGAACCAGAAACGGATGCCACTCCTGAAGAGTTGGCTGAATTCCGGAAATGGAAAAAGTCTGATGAGATGGCTCGCTATTACATTTTGGCTTCATTGACAAATGTATTGCAGCATCAGCATCAGACGATGGGCTCGGCCGCAGAAATGATGAAAAATCTCACTGAGATGTTTGGTCATCAGAACCGGGTGGCTAGGCAAAATGCAATGAGAGTTTTGATGACAACCCAGGTGTCTGAAGGGACCCCAGTAAGGGATCATGTTCTTAAAATGATGTCTCATTTGAACGAACTGAGCATACTGGGGGCCACTATCGATGCGGAGTCGCATGTCGATATTATCTTGGGCAGTTTACCAAGAAGCTTTGAGCATTTCCGCCTCAACTACAATATGAATCGTAGGACTTACACATTGGTAGAACTTCTGACAGAGCTTCAATCTGCCGAAGGTCTCTTCAAACAAGGTAATCATCAAATTCTTGCGGCAACCGGTGCTGCTTCTTCAAAACCTAAATGGGGAAAGAAGAAAAAGCAGGTTGGCCAGAAGCAAGTGGCAACCTTCAAAGCTAAGGGCAAGGCTCCTCAGTCAAAGGCTCCTCAGCCCGAGGCGAACAAAAAGCCGAAGGGCAAGTGCTTCAATTGCGGTCTGAAAGGGCATTTCAAGAGTGACTGCCCTAAGAAAGGTACGTCTCATGCACTAGTAGTCAAAACATGTTTGGCTGACTGTTCTATCACTTCGTGGATAGTGGATTCGGGCTCCACTGATCATGTTTGTTATGACTCGCAGGGTTCCAAGTAACTAAGGTACTTAGTGCGGATGAGATTACAATAAGCTGGGGCGACTATTCCAGGCTGAAGGCTGTTGCAGTGGGAGTCGTGCAGCTAAAAGTTGATGATATGATTTTAGTTCTTAATAATGTATTATCGGTACCCGATGTTAGAATGAATTTGATTTCAGTTTCTAAATTGTGTCATGATGGATATTCAGTTTCTTTTTAAGATAATGCAATTATTAAAAGAAATGGTGAATATATTTGCGGGAGTACTTATAATGAAGAACTTTATATCATCAATGCTGCACCAGCTCCCTTGCATAATTATAAATCACTTAATTTTTTGACTAATCCCAATAAAGAAAAGAACCTTCGAGCATAAATCCAACATATTTGTGGCATTTACGATTGGGTCATATTAACCTTTGAAGGATTCAAAGATTGGTGACCGATGGACCATTGGATTCGCTCCAAGTTGAGTCATTTCTAACCTGGGAATCCTGTCTAGAAGGTAAAATGACTAAAAAGGGCTTTTAAAAGCAAAGGAAATCGTGCACAAAATGTGTTGGAATTGATTCATACCGATGTATATGGTCCAATGAACATCCAGGCTAAGGGTGGTTTCGAGTACTTCATCACGTTTATAGATGATTATTCGAGATATAGATACATCTATTTGATGCGATGTAAGTCTGAATCTTTTGATAAGTTCGAAGAATTCAAAGCTGAAACAGAGAAGCGTCATGGACAGAGTATCAAGTCACTACGATCTGATCGTGGTGGCGAATACCTTAGTGGAGAGTTTTTAGATTTCTTGGCACATGAGGGGATTACTTCCCATCTCACAGCGCTTGGTACACCACAACAAAATGGTGTTGCTGAACGAAGGAATCGTACTTTATTAGATATGGTTTGGTCAATGATGAGTTATTCTGATTTGCCTATTTCGTTCTGGGGATACACCCTGGAAACAGCGGCGTACATTATAAACTTGGTGCCTTCGAAATCAGTTCCAAAAACACCCAAAGAACTGTGGAATGGGCGCAAGCCCAGTCTAAGACATGTTCGGATTTGGGGTTCACCAGCACACATGCTGAATAAAGAAGCTGATAAGTTGGCATCTCGTACAGAAGTACGAGTGTTTGTAGGATATCCGAAGGGAACGAAGAGTGGCTTATTCTACAGTCCTAAAGACCAGAAGGTCATTGTTAGCACCAATGCCCGGTTCTTAGAGGAGGACTATGTGATAAGCCACAGGCCTAGGAGTGAGGTCATTCTAGAAGAACTTAGGGGCGAGATTTCGACAATACCAATTGTGCAAACACCTAGTGTACCACGTATCGACACTATTGTGGATACGCAAACCAAGGACATGCCTCGTCGTAGTGGGAGGGTTATTCGTCAACCTGAACGTTTCATCGGTGTGGGAGCGTCTTCGGACCACTCCCCGGACCAGGATGAAACGGATCCATGTACGTACAAACAGGCAGTTCAAGACAAGGATGCTGAATCCTGGAAAACGGCAATGGAATCCGAAATGGGATCTATGGAATCTAATCAAGTGTGGGAGCTAGTAGAGCTACCCAATGAGGTAAAACCCATTGGAAGTAAGTGGTTCTACAAGCGTAAGAGAGGATCGAAAGGGAAGGTTGAAACCTTCAAAGCAAAGGCTTGTTGCGAAAGGTTACACTTAGAAGGAGGGCATCGACTACGATGAGACCCATTCGCCAGTAGCCATGCTTAAATCGATCCGGATTCTCTTAGCTATAGCTACACATTTGGATATGGAGATTTGGCAGATGGATGTCAAGACTGCGTTCTTGAATGGGAGTCTTGATAAGGAAATCTATATGCGCTAACCTGAGGGATTCATTGCTGAAGGAGAGGAGCACTTAGTGTGCAAGCTTAAGAGAGCCATTTATGGTCTCAAGCAAGCATCAAGGTCTTGGAACATGCAATTTGATGAGGTCATTCAATCGTATGGTTTTGAATAGTGTCCTAGTGAGGTTTGTGTATACAAAAAGTGCGATGGAAATGTGCTGGTGTTTCTTGTACTGTACGTAGATGATATACTTCTAATTAGAAACAATGTGAAGGTATTATCAGACGTAAGGGTATGGCTGTCTGAGCATTTCGATATGAAGGATTTGGGAGAAGCTGGGCACATCCTTGGTATTAAGATCTTTCGAGATCGCAAGAAAATGATGTTGTGCTTATCTCAGGCATCCTATATCGATACGGTGCTAAAGCGGTTCAGCATGGAGAATTCCAAGAAAGGTTTCTTACCTTACAGACATGGAATTCAGCTATCTAAGGCTATGTATCCTAAGACACAGAAGGAGATAGATGACATGAAGCTGGTCCCTTATGCTTCGGCAGTGGGAAGCCTCATGTTTGCTATGCTTTGCACTAGGCCTGATATCTGTCACGTTGTAGGCATGGTGGCGAGATATCAGTCGAACCCAGGATCGGGACATTGGATTGTTGTCAAGCATATACTCAAGTACCTGAGAAGGACTAGGGAGCATATGTTTATATATCAATCAGATACACTTTGTCTTTTGGATTACACTAACTCAGATTTCCAGTCAGACAAAGTCAAGCTTAAGTCAACCTCGAGATATGTTTTTGTTGGACTTAGATGTGGTTCTTGGTTTTCATAGAAATATCACAATTTTATTGTGGCAATATTGGTGCATTTATAAATTCGGAGTAACCACGAGCCCATAGAGCAACGAAACATATCAGTCGCAAGTAACATTGTAAAATGAGGGAACGTAGTGTTGTTCAATATTGCATCTGAAGACAACCTAATTGATCCTTTCACGAAAGGGTTTCCTTCAAAGTCATTTGAAGGGCATGTGGAAGGAATGGGGTTGAGATGTATGGCAGCATTGCTTTGAGTATAAGTGATAGATAGATAGACATAGTCTAGATAGTATACTTCAAAAGCATGCTTTGAGTATAAGTGGGAGATTATTAGGGTTGTATACGTCAAATCATACTTTATGCTTGTATTACCTAATTTACCGGTCTTTATCTATGAGAATATTTAATTCATTTCTCACATGTTTTGCATATTTATTTACGCTATGGTTATGCAAATGTAGTCTAAATTACTTTATATTGTAGCTAATGTGGCGTGTGGTGTCACACAGAAGATCACATATCGGTTCCTTATATAGTAATATTTAGTTCACAACCTATATAACATTAGACCGTTATGTGAGAGGTTGTAGTATATGTAATACCCACAATTTTCGTTCCGGTTATTTTGAATTTTTTTTTGGATATTTCCCGGTTGTCGAGTGCCGGTATTATTTTCTCGACAACTGATTTTGGCATTTATGACCGTAGGTGATGATTAGTTATCCGTTGTTTTCATTTCGGATCGATGATGTTGTCCCCGAATGTTTTGTCGTGTTCGTTCCGCGTGATTTCGGAAAATCTAGTCATCCAATCATGGTGGTCGGGCACTGGCCAGACGGTTGCGGGCACTGGCCGGATGAGTGAAGGCACTGGCCGGACGGGTGCAGGCACTAGCCGGGCGGGCGCGGCAGGAACCGACGTAGCGCACGCTACGGCAGGAACTGGTGTAGCGCACGCTACGGCTGGAAGGTAGCGCACGCTACGGCCAGGAGGCAGCGCACGCTACGACCGGTTAGCTGCGCGCGCTAATCGGCTGAGACAGTAGGGGCAGAGAGGTTCTGGACTCGGGAGGATCGGCAGGTAGCGCACGCTAGTGTCGGACACTGCGCACGCTACGGCCAGCAGGTAGCGCACGCTACGGCCGGAAGGCTGCGCACGCTACCTGGCCGAGCCAGGAAGTCTCTAGATTGCGGCCCGGGCCAACAACGCACGTGTCCAGCGCATGATGGCGGGACCCGACCGAACATTCTCGACCATGACCGCCCGTTAGCGCACGCTAGCTAGGCAGCCTAGCGTACGCTAGGCAGCCTAGCGTACGCTAGGCTGCACCAGTATAAATATGACCGAGCAGTCCAGTTTCAGTCATTTTTCCCATTTCTCTCTTTCTCTTATGCGGCTGGATCCTTTGGGAACTTGAAGACATGTTGTTATACTATGAATCCACGAAGTTTGGGAGCTCATATCATCGATTAATGACTCCATAACATCCTTCAATCCAGCGAATCAAGGGTCAGGTTCCTTGCGAAGAACTCGAGTCGGAACCCTTCCGTTCGCCGTTTTCCGATCGATTGTGTTACCGTCGTTTTTGCCGGAGAGTTGTGGGCATTTGAGGTTTCCTGATTGAGCCATGTTCGTCGGAGTGTCCGATATCGATTACCGAGGTAAGTATCTTTCCCATACATTACGTGTTTTGGTGGATATAATGGTTGTTAATCAACGATATGTGCTAAACGAATTGTTTACAACCATTTTTCAAAATAATCGGTATATTTACCATCATGATTTTCTTAAAAGATAATTCTTGTGTTCGGGAATTCATATGCTTAATTGACTATGTGTGTTGGTGTCGAGTATAGGATCACCTTGTTTTCAAGTGATGCCATTATGTGTGATTTTGTTGTCGGTAAGTTTAAAGTTCAATTATTTTGTTAAGATTGCATGTGGAGTCATGCGGATGTGTGTAAATATGTGAGCTTGTGTGATATTGTTTGTGTCGTTTGGTGCTGTTTAGATGGTGTGCTTCGTTGTTAAATGTATATGCTTTGGGTCATGAGTATGTGTTGGATAAGTTGGCCATTCTAGCAATATACCTCGACTATATATATTGTGATTAACTCTTGAGGATTGTGGTTTTGGAAATGTGAATTGATGAGAATTGTAAGGTTGTTTTCGGGTACTCTCACTCGGGGATTGACTCGACGGGGTCACACGGGGACCTGGTGGCTTAGCGGCTGGACCGGGTCGCGAGAGTTACTTCGAGTGGGCATTCTCACCTGGGGATTGCTCGACGGGGCACACAGGGATTTGGTGGCTTGAGGGCCGGACCGGGTCGCAAGAATTGCCAGAATGTTTGTACTGATGAATAATTATGATATGTCCGGAGTATCACAATGCTTGGTGCTCGGGGTCGAGAGACATTATATATCGAGTCTTGGTGTTTGGCTAGAATGGCATAAGAGTAATGTATTATGTGTAATATGTCTTTGGAAGTGAATTGAAGTTGATGGTTGGGTCGTGGACCCTGTATTTTGTGACTGGAATGAATTGGGTTGTGAACCCCATGTTTTCTTAACGGATTTGCATTTTTGGAAAATGAACTTTGGGGCGGTGATCCTAAGTGGCTTTGGTAGAATTAAGAATTTTTCAATCACAAATGTTTTCAAAACTCCCGAGATTTGGAAGTGTTTGCAAAGTGCTTACTTGTTTCATTTTACTTTCAAGACTTGAACTATTTTTAATTATCAAAATATCTCGGGAAGTTTTTTGTTGTATTCTCGGAATGTGTTATGTATGGCTCGTATTTGCACTTTATACTTATACTAGCAAAACAGTGGAGTTTTGCTAACCCCCGCGAGTATTCGGGGGGTGGATGTCTGTTTTGCATCCAGGTACATGCAGGTTTAGAAGCAAAACACAGGATCGGCGTGAAAGATGATGGAAGGCGAATGATACTAATCACATGAAGGCCAGTTTTGGATGCAGTTAGTCGGAGATCGTGTATGGTCTTTTGCGCTGTCGTACTTTTTGTTTGTGAGTGTATTTTACCCTTGCATGGGTATGAGTCGAGATAGAAATGTGTATTATGTTAGTGACGAAAGACCGAGTTGGTCTACGGATTTGGTATTTTATCATGTCGGTATGTAATTTATTGTGTGGTTTCAATGTCTAGCCTGGTGGATCCTCACGGAGAGGGTCTGTGGCGTGTAATATTCCCGGTTTGATTCTGGGGGTGTTACATTTATGGTATCGGAGCCTAGGTTGCGGAAACCTAGGCTATCGGGTCCAGTAGGGTGTTGTCGTGTCTTGTCCCGTCAGATTGTGTCTGTCTAAGTCGTGTCAAGACGCTATTGGGATTCCAAAAATAAAACGAAATATGCAGCGGAAATAAATACGAATCCCAAACATGATCGATCAAGTAACGTATATACGAAAAAAAATACAAAGATAAAGATTCATACCCTTGAAGCCTTTGAAATAAATCTTCGTAAAGTGTAGACGATGATCACGATCCCATCCCGAACACGAAATTCCTTCGTTCCAAGCACCGAAAATTCGAAGCCTCTACTTCACACGCATCGGAAGTTGCCCGGAAAAATCTACAACACTCCGTTCTATGAAGAACACGGCTAGGAAGTGTTGTAGGAATTTTTTCTCTCTTAATTTTTCTTACTTCTTTTCACCTCAAAGATGAACAAAATGAAGAAGGAAAATTTTTCTCTCTTTCCTCACTAAACTCACGTCCAGCAGGTTAGTATATGTTTGTGTGTTGTAGTAGTTATTATGTAATGTGTTGTTTTTATATTATCTCAAACCATATAATTGAGATAAAATGTCAACACATAATAACAAAAATACAACTAACACATACACATGCATGGAAATGATTCCATGTGATGTGGGGAGAGGGAGGGCGGCCCATGGTGGAAATTTCCTAGAAAACGAGCCGAGTCACTCGGCTCGTACCGGACGTCACAAACGACTCGCTAAATACACTCCGTTTAATCACCAATGTATTTATATTAATTAATTAATCTAATTAATTAATAATATCAAATACAAATATATTTCTCTAAGAAATATAATTTATGAATTAAATTAATCATCCCAGAACTTAATTTTAATTCATAAGACCGCTATTTTGATTTATCTAATAAATCATAATTAGATATCCAATATCTAATATTTATAGAGAGATAATAAATTCACATTTATCCGTCAACGCTCCCGATGCGCGACTCGTAGGTCCGTCTCACCGGCATTGGGAGGAACTAATGAGTGCGGCAAGACTTAGCCACTTAGCGGCCGCATCAGAAACCCCGATCGAGAACGAATGAAGGGATCATTCCGTAACCATTATGTCGTGAATACTATATACGTATAGACCCTTTATCGATGTCCCGGTCAAGTCTTCGGGTCACGGTAAAGTCAAACCCTACTATTGACTAGACTCTATACATGTGTTAATGCAAATCAAGACCGACCGATTAATAGTGTATCTAATACGACTATATCGTAATGCTTTGCCAAAGACTCATGATCTTATTTGCCATTAACCGTATAGGACATACGCCCGCTCACTAACAGAGATAAAATCCTTTCTTGGCATACAAGAAAGATCGCTACTCCGCCCGTATAGTCCGCACTTCGAGGTCGACTCAGCAATCAATCAAATGAGTCTAACTACTCTAATGACAAACTAAACGTCACAGGCACACCTTCTACTGAATCCTCAAGTCAAAGGTCCACATACACTATCACAACCTTTTGATTCGTCATCGACTCTTCGAGAGTGAATAACGTGTGACTGAATCGAGTATGAGTCGTGTTCGAGTATACTGGTCCCACCAATATACTTTATAACTATGCTATCAAGACGTGCACACGTCCTAGCATCAGTTATACAAGTCTTATTAAAACTTAATGCCCATTTAAGTTTATTGACTTGCGAACGATTTTCGTAAATAAACTTTAAACGCTTCCAGTGCATTTTCTCTTATCCCATAACGAGAATGGAATGTTCAGTTTATTTACATGGACTTCACTTCAATGTTTACCAAGTCAAGAATGCAATTGAAATACAATAAACAGTGAATGAATCGAATTGCCTTTTTATTATTTATTCCATAATTACAAGTACAATGCCCCTACTCTCTCATCCCCTGAGTGGCATTCGAGGGCATATTCCTAACAATCTCCCACTTGCACTCAATGCCACACATCATGATATCCAATACCCATGTTCTTCAGATGTCTTTCCAAGACGACCTGAGATAATGGCTTAGTCAGCGGGTGAGAGACATTGTCTTCTGAGTCTACTCTTTCCAATGAAACATATCCTTTTTCCACCATCTCTCGAACGATGTGGTACTTTTTCTCTATATGCTTGGTGTTGTGGTGAGCCCTCGGCTCCTTGGCTTGGGCGACAGCTCCATCATTATCACAGAATAGTGATATATGCAACTCCGCGTTAGGCACCACTTGAAGTTCTTGTATAAACTTCTGCATCCAAAATGCTTCTTTGCTAGCCTCTGAGGCAGCTTGATACTCTTCTTGGCAGGTGGAATCTGCAGTAACGGTTTGCTTGGAGCTTCTCCAAGATACTGCTCCTCCATTAAGAGTAAATAAATACCCAGATGTCGACTTAGAGTCGTCATTGTCTCCTTGAAAATCAGAATCGGTGAATCCAATCACCTTCAGTTCTCCACCACCATAAGTAAGAACTAGATCTCTAGTTCTTCTTAAGTACTTAAGAATGTTTTTTACAGCAGTCTAATGTTCCCTTCCCGGGTTTGCTTGAAATCGACTTACCATACTCACAGCGTAGGCTAAGTCTGGTCTCGTACACAACATAGCGTACATGAGGCTACCCACTACCGAGGCATAGGGTACCTTACTCATCTCTCTCTTGTCTTCCTCACTTTGAGGACACATTTTCGTGGTGAGATGAATTCTATGTCGCATGGGAAGGAACCCTCTTTTAGATTCATCCATCTTGAATCTTCTCAGGATTTTATCGATATAAAGGGCTTGGGAAAGTCCTATCATTCTTCGCGGTCTATCTCTGTAAAGACGGATCCCTAGAATATAGGAAGCTTCTCCCAAGTCTTTCATGGAGAACGTTTTAGAAAGCCAAGCTTTCACAAAGGTCTTGAGCATTGCTATGTTATTTCCTATAAGTAGAATATCATCTACATATAGTACTAAGAACGCAATGTTGCTCCCACCGATCTTTTTGTAAACACACGGTTCCTCCTCATTTCGCTCAAGTCAAAGTCCTTAATCGCTCACAAATCGAAGGTTCCAACTCCGAGAAGCTTGCTTGGACCATAAATGGTTCGTTGCACTTACACACTTTATGAATATTAGCTTTGGACACAAAACCTTTACAGTCGTTCCATATAGATTTCCTCCTCGAGGTATCCATTTAGAAAAGCCGTTTTGACATCCATTTGCCATATTTCATAATCATAATAGGCAAGAATGGCAAGCATCATGCGAATCGACTTTATCATAGCTACGGGCGAGAAGGTATCATGATAATCGATTCCTTCCCTTTGGGTATAACCCTTTGCCACAAGCCCGGCCTTATAGGCATCAACCTTGCCATCCCCATCGGTCTTTCTCTTATAGATCCATTTATTTCTAATAGTCCTCATGCCGGTTGGAAGATCTACTAGAGTCCAGACCTGATTGGTATGCATCGAGTCTATCTCGGCTTCCATTGCTTCTTGCCATTTATCGAGTCTACATCCACTATCGCTTGGTCATAGGTGACAGGTCGTTTTCCATCGCTATCGGGTGTGTCGTGGAGACCAGGTTCCTCGACATGTGTATAGCCATACCTCTCGTAAGTGAGATACCCTATTAGACCTTCGAAGTGGAGGTTGTGTTACAATAGGTTCGGTTCTTGATCCCCGATCGATGTCTCCTTAGGAGTTTCATTATGCTCTTCCAAAGAGATATTTCTACCCGAGCCACCTTCTGAATGAATTCATCCTCAAGGAAGTGCGCTTGTAATGCCACAACGACCCTATGGTCTTAGGCATGTAGAATAGATAACCCATCGAGTCCTCTGGGTATCCTATGAAACGTCCTTTTATGGACCTCGCTTCCAGTTTGTCCACCTTAGCCTTTTTGACATAGGCTGGACATCCCCAAATCCTTATGTGATTAAGGCTTGGTTTCTTACCCTTCCACATCTCATGCGGAGTGATAGGAACAGATTTGGAAGTACATCTATTTAGGATATAGGCAGCGGTTAGTAAGGCATACCCCCACAGGTAAATAGGTAAATCAGTGTAATTTAACATGGAGCGAACCATGTCCAACAAAGTCCGATTTCTCCTTTCTGAAACACCATTTAACTGTGGGGCTCCTGGAGGCGTGAATTGTGAAACTATTCCATGTTCCTTAAGGAACTCATCAAACTCAGTGCTCATATATTCGCCACCTCGGTCCGACCGAAGTGCTTTGATATGACATCCAATTTGTTTTTCAACTAGGGCCTTAAATTCTTTGAATTTAGCAAATGCTTCAGATTTATATTTCATTAGTACACAATCCCATACCTAGTATGATCATATGTGAACGTTATGAAATATTGATATCCGTCTCAGGCAACTTCTAAAGCACCACAAACATCGGTATGCACCAATCCAAGTTTATCGGCAGCCCTTTCAAAAGTCCCTGTGAAGGGGAACTTAGTCATTTTGCCTCTAACGCAAGATTCACAAGTTGGATAGGGTTCTACACCCAATGGACTTAAAAGTCCATATTTTTCCATTTTCTGAACCTTGGTCTGACCAACATGACCAAGTCTAAGGTGCCATTTAAGAGCTTGATTAGTATCTTGCCTACCACGTTTCCTAGTTATAGTATTCACTGCTGTTTTATTTTGCATGTTCAGATGATATAAACCATTCAACAATGTAGCTGTTCCAACCAATTTATTTCGAAAATAAATTTTACAACTGCCATTGCCAATGAAGAAACAAAATCCTTTCCGGTCCAAGACTGGAATGGATACAATGTTTTTATGCCCCTTGGGCAAAACAAGTACTTCATCTAATGTCAAAATAAAACCGATTCTAAACCCGTAAGGATTGATCCAATATCGGTTGCCTCGACACTTTGTACGCTTCAACGGTGATCATTATTTCCCGACTTCAAGTTTTCTACTGCTCTAGATCCCGATTCATAGTACAAATGTGAGAAGTGGCACTGAATTAATCCATGAAGCGAATATACAATGAGCGGAACAATTAGTTTCAAAACAAAAAGTTCCGCACTGATGCGCCATTAATCTTGGGACAAGTCCTTCGCCATGGCCCACTCACCGCATTCAAGGCATTTGTCCGTAGGTTTTGGACCGCCTACCTTTTGAACCTTTCGGGCCTTGCCCTTTCCTTTGCACCCCTTTCTTGGGTTTGTCTTGCTCGTAGGTCTTTTTCTTCTTGTTCTTGGACCTCTTAGGCCCAAAATAAATCACAAGAGCAAATTTCTCTCGGTTAGTCTTCATGTTAGATTGCGCCGTCACGCTTTATTCATTAGCCCAGCTAATGTGCATGTAATTTCATTACAGTTGAAATTCATTACAAACTGCGTGAAAGAGTCAGGTAGAGATTGAAGGATGAGATCAATTTGAAGGGATAAATCCATATTAAAGTTGAGCACCTTGAGCCTCTCAATCATAGAGATCATCTTGAGGACGTGGTCTCCCACTTTCTCCCATTCTTTCATCCTAAGATCGAACAACTGCTTTGATATCTCATATCTAGCAGTCCTACTGTGCTCTCCATAAAGTTCGGTCAAGTGTGCGAGAATCTGCCTAGCAGAAGTCATTTTCTCGTGCGCTCTATGCAGCTCATTAGTCATTGAGCCCATCATAAAACCACGGACTAGCACATCATCCTTGACCCATTTTTCATGGACGTCAATGTCTTCCTGATTACCCCTAGTCCGGATTGGAGTCGGTGGAATGTCCGCCTCCAAGACGTATCCCAGAGACTCCATAATGAGTACAATCATCGATTCCGCAACTACCAACAAAGTTAGGGCCAGTTAGGAGATTCTTTCCAAGTAGTATTGCAAGTGGGTTTTTAGCCATTTTAGAGAGATTCAATTTCTTTTTCTGCAAAGATTTAGACAAGATTAAATTAGTGACTTGTTTAATTATGTCCGAGTATAGAACTTAAGGGCTTGTATAATTCTTGTCTCGGCTCCCACTAATTTTATCGGAATTATACACTCCCATGTTATAATCCAGAAATCATGGTTAGATCGACTTCTTAGTGGTGATCAAGTTCTTTACAAATTTTAACAGACGCAACCTATCAGGTTTCTTGCCAATTAATTTCTGTAAAGTGGTGTCTAACACCAACCCGTACAATGGATGGTTCGATCTTCTTTTACCCCTAGTCTTCATGCCCTCAACCTATCAGGTTTCTTGGCAATCCAGACTATCTAAGTTGTTGACCATCAACGTCTATCAGTTTGACTATTGAATCTCACCCGGCAACCTATCAGGTTTCTAGGGGCGAAATTTATCACCAACCGAAGGCATCTAATGCACTCAAGAATTTTTCAACCTTTACCAAATGTACTACCCCGATAACTCGGAAGCATAGCACACCATCTCGGGTATCAATTTTCTACGAGTTTGATGGAGGGTAGGAAACCTCGTAACTTTTTTCAAACTTAGTCTGTTTGTAGTCGGGAGAATTTCGCGATTAATGTTACACTTTGCACATTAATTCAATTATACACGTGTTTGTTGGTTTGTCAATCATTCAAAATGAAAAAAAACAGAAAACAGTAACCTAGTTACTACCAACATATAGCTCATGGACCTAATTCCTAAGCATCCGCTGCGAATGACCCAATAAAAACAGTCTTCGATTCTTCGTCTTCTCGGTCGGTTGTCTTCGGTCTTCTTCATACCCAAAATAATAATTACATCATTGAAAAATTGCATCCTATACAAGTTTTTCTAGTAAATATAAATAGGCTCAAAACGGCCTTTACAACCCAATCGAATCGAACAAATCAAAAACTAAGTCCACGAGCTATATCACCATCACATAAGGATTCCATACAACATGTAATGGAAACGAAATTAAACAATTAATCTTAATATAAATTAATCTAATTAATCTATAAATTAATCTATTCAATTTCTACTATATTAATCCAATTAATATAAAGTGGCATTAAAATTAAATAATCAATTAAGATATTAATCCAATCAATATAAAATTAATCTATTCAATTTTAATGGTATTAATCCAATTAATACTAATAATCGTCATTTAAATTCATTCAAGTAATCCTACAAAATAATATTTTCGTTTAATTTATTTCCTTTAACTAAAAAATATTCCAAATATTAATTTAGTCAAATTAAAATCCAATTTAAATTTTGGGAAATAATTAAACGAAATATAAACTTAAAACGAGTCGGACAATCCGATTTCAGCCCACGCGGCCCGATTCAAAATCGGGCCAAAACCCGAGGGTCGCCAGGAGCCACCGCTTACAGATCGGCCGATCATTCTCGGCCGTGGGCCGAGACATGGCCGATCATGGCCGAGCATGCTCGGCACTGGGCGAGCAACCTAGGCGCTTTGCAAGATCCACGGCACTTCCGCTTTCTTTGTTTTTCGGCCCGTTTCAAAAAACGTGATGCTACAACGAATAATTTAAAATCTACAATTATTCCAAACATGATTCTAAATCATAATCATCATCCAAAAGCATTCAAAATGCACAAATAATCGTATATACGGAAACATTGACCTCTCTCCGATACCACTGTTGGGATTCCGAAAATAAAACGTAATACGCAGCGGAAATAAATACGAATCCCAAACAGGATCGATCAAGTAACGTATATACGAAAAAAAATACAAGATAAAGATTCATACCCTTGAAGCCTTTGAAATAAATCTTCGTAAAGTGTAGACGATGATTACGATCCCGTCCCGAACACGAAATTCCTTCGTTCCAAGCACCGAAAATTCGAAGCTTCTACTTCACACGCGTCGGAAGTTGCCCGGAAAAATCTACAACACTCCGTTCTATGAAGAACACGGCTAGGAAGTGTTGTAGGAATTTTTTCTCTCTTAATTTTTTTTACTTCTTTTCACCTCAAAGATAAACAAAATGAAGAAGGAAAATTTTTCTCTCTTTCCTCACTAAACTCACGTCCAGCAGGTTAGTATGTGTTTGTGTGTTGTAGTAGTTGTTATATAATGTGTTGTTTTTATATTATCTCAAACCATATAATTGAGATAAAATGTCAACACATAATAACAAAAATACAACTAACACATACACATGCATGGAAATGATTCCATGTGATGTGGGGAGAGGGAGGGCGGCCCATGGTGGAAATTTCCTAGAAAACGAGCCGAGTCACTCGGCTCGTGTACCGGACGTTCGTCAAACGACTCCGTTAAATACACTCCGTTTAATCACCAATGTATTTATATTAATTAATTAATCTAATTAATTAATTATATCAAATACAAATATATTTCTCTAAGAAATATAATTTATGAATTAAATTAATCATCCGGTAACTTAATTTTAATTCATAAGACCGCTATTTTGATTTATCTAATAAATAAAAATTAGATATCCAATATCTAATATTTATAGAGAGATAATAAATTCACATTTATCCGTCAACGCTCCTGATGCGCGACTCCGTAGGTCCGTCTCAGCCGGCATTGGGAGGAACCAATGAGTGCGGCAAAGACTTAGCCACTTAGCGGGCCGCACTGTAAATCCCGACTGAGAACGAATGAAGGGATCATTCCAGAACCATTATGTCGTGAATACTATATACGTATAGACCCTTTATCAGATGTCACGGTCAAGTCTTCGGGTCACGGTAAAGTCAAACCCTACTATTGACTAGACTCTATACATGTGTTAATGCAAATCAAGACCGATCGATTAATAGTGTATCTAATATGACTATATCGAATGCTTTGGCCAAAGACTCATGATCTTATTTGCCATTAACCGTATAGGACATACGCCGCTCACTAACAGAGATAAAATCCTTTCTTGGCATACAAGAAAGATCGCACCGCCCGTATAGTCCGCACTTCGAGGTCGACTCAAGAATCAAGCAAATGAGTCTAACTACTCTAATGACAAACTAAACGTCACAGCACATCTTCTCGAATCCTCAAGTCAAAGGTCCACATACACTATCACAACATTTTGATTCGTCATCGACTCTTCGAGAGTGAATACCGTGATGAATCGAGTATGAGTCGTGTTCGAGTATACTGGTCCCACCAATATACTTTATAACTATGCTATCAAGACGTGCACACGTCCTAGCATCAGTTATACAAGTCTTATTAAAACTTAATGCCCATTTAAGTTTATTGACTTGCGAACGATTTTTGTAAATAAACTTTAAACACTTCCAGTGCATTTTCTCTTATCCCATAACGAGAATGGAATGTTCAGTTTATTTACATGGACTTCACTTCAATGTTTACCAAGTCAAGAATGCAATTGAAATACAATAAACAGTGAATGAATCGAATTGCCTTTTTATTATTTATTCCATAATTACAAGTACAATGCCCCTACTCTCTCATCCCCTGAGTGGCATTCGAGGGCATATTCCTAACAGACGCGTCGTCGGTCATGTCGGCCGTGATTAGTATCGAGGTGCAGCCATCATCTTCGTGCGACCTGTGGATGTAAGTCTCCCTACTATATTGTGCCTTGTGATATACGAGCTTGTATGATTTTGTGTTATGTGACACGTTTTTAGTGTAACTATCGCAAGTGCACGATATTGTATCAAGTAGTAAAGTGGATTTTTTGAGTCCGGTTTATCGATCCCACAAGGAAGTTTTGTTATAATTTGAATTATACACTATTAGTCTATTTTTATAGATACTAAGATAAGTGAAACACACAATTAAAAAGTTTGGTTTAATAATTGCAAAAAAATGCAATATTAGTTTTAATATTATAAGGAAATAACAAGATAGCAATAATAGTAGATTGATTAATGATAAAATGAAATAGTTGAGATTACAAACTTAGTTCGTCATTAGTTATAAAAGATGTATAGGAGATCATAAGATGAATTTACTTATTATGTTGTTTAGATTCGATTTTCCTTAAAAAGACGGTTTCTCTTTCGAACTATAAAACGCCCCTTACATATTGAATCAATCCACTATATTTCTATGTTGATTGGCTTCAATACATAGCATTAGGATTTATGAAAATAACTCAAAGAATCATCTAAGGACTAGAGATATATTTCTATCCCCTAGAACAACTTAGAGTGAAGATCATTTGATCTAATCAAACATATTTTCTTTCGAAACATATGAAGACCATAAATATCGTCATTTATTGGCCAAATAAATAAAGATTGTTAAAACAATGAAAATCACACACAATAATAAGTAATTCACAATAGATCTTTTATACAAACATAAATAACATGACTAACCTTGTTTATAATCCCAACTAAAGATTACTTAGCCCATGAAGGGTTTATTATACATATTACAAGCTTTTGTGGTCATTATTAGTTGAATCAAGAGAAAGAATTGATCCTAACTCCCTTAGTAGATAAAGGAGATAGAATCAATAAACTCTCTGAACAACATATGCTATACCACACTTACAAAGATCACTCAAGAACACAAGTGTGTTCTTCACACAAAAAGAAAAGTTTACAAAAAATGGAAAATTATAAGATGAATGATGAAGTATCTAAGGGGTATATTTATACACCTAAAGTCATCTAATAGCTCCAAAACTCCAGCATTATTACATTAGATCGGATCAATGCCAGCCATCCCCTCAATAATACACAAAAAGTATAAAAAATTAGACAAATCATAACAATCTGTCAAGAGTTACGGCCGTAACATTCAGGAGTTACGGCCGTAACTAGGGTGACTTACGGCCGTAACTCCTGAATGTTACGGCCGTAACTTGGCTTCGTAAATTTGCTCACTGGATGCTTTGATAGTTACGTTTTCAGCCCAGAATTTCTCAGACTTTGCGTTTTTGCCCCAGATCTTCTTCGGATGATAACTTTTGATATATTACTCTGATTTTGAATCAGGATAGACTGCCGAATTCATCTCGGAAAGCCCTACAACATGAATATATCAAAATTCAACAAAGATAATATTTAATAAACATGTTATTTCTTGAGTAAATCAGTTATTTAATCCGATCATCATCCGATAAAAATAAAATAAAAAAAACTAATTAATTAAAAGCAAAAAATGAGTAGACTAGCTCAATTATGGGTGAATTTTATCGATACAAACCAAGGATAAGTGTACAAAACTGACACTTATCACACCCCCAAACTTGAATTCTTGCTAGTCCCGAGCAAGACTCTTTATTAATCACACTCCAAAAATAAAAATAAAAATAAAACAAAAATAAGAAAATTAATACACACATAAATTAAAATATAAAAAGAGAGATCAAAATGCCATTAATACACAACAACCATCTTATACAGTAGATATAAATAAATCAAGATTCAAAATAAATCTACAAATGATTTTGAAGTTAAAACACGGTTTTAGTATTGTAATTCCAAAATGTAAGGTTTCCCCCCAATAGGTTGATTATTTCTTTCCCACTCGTGATACACACGACTCCCTTTAATGGTTTCTCTCGATCACTCGTTTATTTTTCGACTCAATATGAAGAAGAATTTCATTGGTGTCATCAAATATTGTGATTATTCACGAAATTGAGTGTATTGAAATTCAGCCGCTAATTAATTCAAATCTACTCATAAACTACATCCCTTTTAGTGATAGCTTTCACACCATAATTTGCTAACGTGTAGCTCTTTTCACTAACACAATTTCCATCTCATTTTTTTTTTAAAAAAAGGTGATAGCTTTCACACCGTTATTTGCTAACGTGTAGCTCTTTTCACCAATTTTTCTGAGACGACAGCTACGCACCAACAATGGTTAGTCCTTTATTTTTCGCAAAATTTAAGACCCCCAAAATTAGGCAGCTGTTGTTGCTCAACACTTCTCCTTTTCGTCATTTTTTTTAGGTGATAGCTTTCACATCGTTATTTGCTAACGTGTAGCTCTTTTCACCAATGACTCCTTTTTTTTTTATGGGAATAGAATTTTTGCAGAAATTTAGTTAAGCATGAAAAATCAAAAACTCCACAAATTAAGTAAATTTCAGTTCTATTTTTCATCAACCGACTGATTCTTCTTTTCTCAAGGTAACGAATGACTCGATTTTATATGATAACTACAAGGCTTGAAAAGAGAGATTAAGGCTCAAAAATTTAGGAATATACAAAAAATTTTTACCGGTTAAAACGATTTAGAAGCTTGTATATAGCTAATTTATTGGTGTTATGGCCAGATCTAGAAATCTCATAGATCAAAATACTATAAATATATATATATATTTAGAAATATATATTCACTAAACCTAATCAATGCCAAATAATAAAAACACACCACACACTACACTAATCAAAACATACCACAATCAAAATCAAAATAAACATCATAGTTCAAAAACCACAAAATAAACACACAAGTACGAAAACACCCCCAAACTTATAAGTAAAATTGTCCCTAGTTTTTAAAAAAAATAAAAGCAAGCGAGAAAATAGAAAACTCCCTGAAATTTTAGCTTTGTGATCCTCCAGGTGTGTCGTCAGGGATGTTTAGAAAACGAAAAAGCTTTTCAAAGCACTTCTCCGTTTGTAATTGACGCTCGATTATTTCATTCTGATTTCTCAAAATTTCAGACTGGGATGTTTCTAATCCCCGAACTCTTTCAAGTAAATTTTCCTCAAAAGGCGTTAACTCATGACCGGGATCCTCCTCGGCCTCATATTCCTCCTCCTCGCTACTATCCTCTTCCCGTTCCAAACGTGCCCGTTTGCTCCTCAATTGAGTACTTCGAAAAATACTACTCCGGCCGTTCAGTCGATCCCCATGTGTTAAAATATCACCCCCCCCCCCCCCCCGCCGAAATTTTTACTCTCTGGCTCCTGCAAATACCGGTGATAAGGCAGGGGTATGGCATCTTCTGCCTAGTCGGGACCATGTCGGCATAGTGACAAATAGTAGTGTAAATGTGAGTACCCAAATCCATTTTTATCCCTCGGCGGATAGCAAATAAACCTCGCAGGTGGCCAATGAAAACCGTCGTCAGAGTCGAGGTCGGCTAAATACTCCCGGCTGCCCACATCCATAAGTACCAAGCATCATCCATTAAGTCCGCCTGGTTGTATTGGGGTTTGATAATCCCAATACTGTCATGCAGCTCGCTCACTAACGCCTAGCGTAAAACTCTATCATCCGGCACCTCTTCATTAGGTAAGATAGAAATGTCAACCGCGTTAGTACAATTAACCCCCAAATACTTGTTAATGAGATCCGGTGAAAAATTAATCGATTTCCCATTCACAGTAGTCTGATGATAAGTAGGCGACCCTACCTGCCCAATGGACTTGTTGAAAGAATTATAAAAGTTTAGGGTCAAGGTCGGGTTACCATTTGGGAGATCGGAAACGAACTTTTCCCAGTCGTTGTCTATGAATTTCTGGATGAAAGGGCTAGTGATTGTGTCTCTATCCGCATCGCCAATGAAATCATCAAGATTGAACAATCTTTCCTTAATGCACTTTGTGTTTTGATTTCTTTGTGGTGGTGCCGGACCTTGAGATGACGAACCGACCTTTTCTTTTCCTTTTGATGATTTCTTCGGTGCCATCCCTGAAATTAATCAAAATCAAATTCCTTTTCATAATCATCAAGCAAAACCAATAAAAACATAAAAAAAAATTCAAAGATTTTCGTTGTGGCATTTCGTCGGATACCTTGAGTTCATAGTTTTTTAACAAGTTTTTTTCATTCAAACTCAAATCCACAAAGTCACCAAATCAATGAATCGAATTACCACACAAATATCGATAATACTAACAACTAAACATGATTTAATAAACGAATCATACGGAAATAAGAATCGAAAAACAAATATGAAGTGAAAAACTAAAAAAAAAAAGAAAACTAAAACTCAGAAATATATCAATTGAAACAAGAATTAAAAGAGAACCTGATGATTATGTGTTAATGTTGATAAGATAATGAATTTTATTGAGGAATTTGAGTTTTTAGAAAGTAGGGATTGAGAGGGGAAAAAAAATTTCGCACTGCCGGCCGCTTGTGTTTTGTTCTGATTTGTGAATGTGTTAAGTCCGTTTTTTTAATACAGACGCGAAGTTACGGCCGTAACATACCCAAGTTACGGCCGTATGATGCATTTGTTTTTTTGACAGGATGTTAAGTTACGGCCGTATCTTTGCAGACTTACGGCCGTATCATTCTTTCGTTTTTTTTTTTTGGAACTTGCTTTAAGATATGGCCGTAACATGTAGGAGTTACGGCCGTATAAAGCATTCGTTAAAATCATGATACTTCTTACGGTCGTATTATTTTGGATACGTCCGTATATATATATATATATATATATATATATATATATATATATATAAATTAATTTTTTTTTAAGTTTTTAATTTGTTTTTTTAGAAAATTATAATTATTATATGTGTGAGAATAATGAAAGAAAGACTCCCTGGATTTTATGAACGATCTGATCCTTGCTCTTGTTGTTGAATCCTTCCGTGTTACCCCCAAACTTATTTTGAGAAATAATAGAGATTGGGTTGCCTCCCAATAAGTGCTTTGTTTAACGTCCTTAGCTTGACTTCTCCTCAGATTAATTAGGTATTTCCAGCATTATGATTGACTTTGCTGTCGAGAATTCTCCTCCCAGATATGGCTTTAACCGTTGGCCGTTTACTTTGAAACTCTCGTCGGTTGTATTATAAATCTCCACAGCTCCATGAGAAAACACCTCTTTGATCGTGTAAGGGCCCGTCCATCGTGATCGCAGCTTACCCGGAAACAGACGTAGTCGTGCATTAAAAAGCAGAACTTGGTCTCCTGTTTTAAAATCTCTTCTTAGAATTCTGCTGTCATGCCATCTTTTTGTTTTTTCTTTGTAGATTTTGGCATTTTCATATGAGTCGAGTCGGATTTCATCCAACTCATTTAACTGTAGCAATCTTTTCTTTCCAACCAACTGTTCGTCAAAGTTTAATTTTTTTATAGCCCAAAAGGCTCGATGTTCAAGTTCTACTGGCAGGTGACAGGCTTTTCCAAATACCAGACGAAATGGAGACATGTCTATCGGTGTCTTATAAGCTGTTCTGTAAGCCAAGGGCGCATCATCCAGCTTTTTCGACCAATCTTTCCGAGATGAGTCGACTATCATCTCAAGTATACGTTTCAGTTCACGATTGGAAACCTCGACTTGTCCACTGGTTTGTGGGTGATAAGAGGTAGCGACACGGTGTTTTACTCCGAATTTGGTCAATAGAGCTTTAACCTGGTGATTGCAGAAGTGAGATCCGCCATCACTGATAATAACTCTCGGAGTTCCGAAGCGAGTGAATATATTTTTCTTTAGAAAATTTACCACGACCATAGCTTCGTTTGTTGGTAATGCAACAGTCTCCACCCATTTAGATACGTAGTCCACAGCTACAAGGAGGTATTCATTAGAAAACGATGATGGAAAGGGTCCCATGAAATCAATTCCCCAAACGTCGAAGATTTCAACTTCAAGGATGAAATTCATTGGCATTTCATTTCTTTTTGACATGTTTCCATGTCTTTGGCACCGGTCACACTTCGAGACAAGTGTATGTGCATCTTTGAACAGAGTGGGCCAATAGAATCCTGCTTCAAGAATTTTTGCTGCTGTTTTTGAACCCCCAAAATGTCCTCCATAGTGAGAGGAATGACATCTTTCTAATACCTTCTCCATTTCTTCTTCCGGTATGCATCTCCGGATGATTTGATCAGGTCCTCATCTGAACAATAGAGGATCTTCCCAGTAATAGTATTTCAACTCGGAGAAGAATTTTTTCTTTTGATGATGGGAAAAATTTGGGTGAATTATTCTACTAACAAGGAAATTAACGATGTCAGCATACCATGGTGCATTTTTTTTCCTGGATATTAGAGATTTGGCACAGTTGCTCATCCGAAAATACTTCATTTATTTCCTTCTCTTGAGCATTGTTTTGGTCGAGTCTAGAGAGATGATCCGCCACTTGGTTTTCTGTTCCCTTTCTGTCTCTGATTTCTATGTCGAATTCTTGCATAAGTAGAACCCATCGGATTAGCCTTGACTTTGCATCTTGCTTTGTCATTAAATATTTCAAAGCTGAATGATCAGTGTAGACTATGACCTTTGATCCCAATAAGTAGGATCGAAATTTGTCAAAGGCATAAACCACTGCAAGCATCTCTTTTTCAGTTGTTGTGTAGTTCAGCTGAGCATCATTCATAGTCCTGCTAGCATAATGGATCACTTGCATCATTTTGTCCTTCTTCTGGCCCAGTACGGCCCCTACGCATAATCACTTGCATCGCACATCAAAATGAAAGGAATAGTCCAATCTGGAGAAATGATGATTGGAGCTGATGTAAGCTTATCCTTCAAAGTTGCAAAGGCCACGTGGCATTCATTTGTGAAAAGGAATGGTGTATCTTTCTCAAGCAAAGAACAGAGAGGTTTTGCTATTTTGCGAAATCTTTTATAAACCTCCGATAGAATCCTGCATGTCCGAGAAAACTCCTTACTCCTTTCACCAAAATTGGTGGAGGAAGTTTTGCAATCACTTGGATTTTTGCCTTATCGACTTCAATTCCATGTTGTGAGATTCTATGTCCAAGTACGATTCCATCCTGGACCATGAAGTGACATTTCTCCCAATTGAGAACTAGATTTGTGTCTTCACATCTTTCCAAGACCATGCCTAAGTGATTTAGGCATTTATCAAATGAATCTCCGAAAACCGAGAAATCGTCCATGAAAACTTCAATGAATTTTTCAACCATGTCTGAGAATATTGACATCATGCATCTTTGAAATGTGGCTGGAGCATTGCACAATCCGAATGGGATTCTTCTATAGGCAAATGTTCCATAAGGGCATGTGAATGTTGTTTTCTCTTGGTCTTCTGGGGCTATTACGATTTGGTTGTACCCTAAATAGCCGTCGAGAAAACAGTAGTAAGAATGTCCCGCCAATCTATCGAGCATCTGGTCAATAAATGGGAGTGGAAAATGATCTTTTCTTGTTGTCTTGTTTAGTTTCCTGTAATCAATGCACATTCTCCATCCTGTGATTGGTAGTGTCGGTATAAGTTCATTGTGCTCGTTCTCTATGATCGTGATTCCATTCTTTTTGGACACCATATGTACAGGGCTCACCCATGGACTTACTTGATGCTCAATTGAAGGTTTGCAGTCATCTTCCATCAAAATTTTGTGAGTGCATATAGAGGGGCTTATTCCTCTAATGTCTGCAATAGTCCATCCAATTGCTCTTTTGTGATTCCTCAATACCCTTAGTAATTTCCCTTCTTCAAGTTCGGTCAATATGTTAGATATGATGACCGGAAGTGTAACACCCCCAATCCACTCAGGGATATTACACGCCGTAGACCCTCTCCTCGAGGATCTACCAGGATGGTAACAACATTTAACATCTCGACAATGCCTTCAAGGCTAAAATGACTCAGTAGACCGATTTGGTCTTTCAATAAAATATACAACTCGATTACAAACACATACCCACGCAGGGGTCAAAATACAATAAACTCCCGTACAACGGGGAAAAGATCTTGCAATGAAAAGAAAATACAACTAGACCAATACGACATCAACGGATCCTCGTGTGATTAGTATCGTTCATCTTTCATCATCCTTCGTGCCGACCCTGTGTTATGCTCCAAAACCTGAATGCAAAAATAGACATCCACCCCCCGAATACTCGGGGGTTAGCAAAACTCCACTGTTTTGCTAGTGCAAGTATAAAATACGAAAACGAGCCATACATATCATACTCCACGAAACATGTTAATCATAAACATACTTCCCGAGGTGATTCACTTAATCAAACGATTAAATCGAAAAATAGGGTAAACCCGATAAACATCTTGTGAAAAACATTTTACGACCTCGGGAGTTTTGAATACATTGGGATTTAAAATCTTCAGGCCTTTCGAAAACATTTAGGGACACAGCCCAAAAGTCATTTTCCCAAAACATAAGTTCGATAACAACAAGTGGGGTCCACGACCCGATCATACCATAACAACCTGTTTCCACAGATTATTCGCGTCCCGTGCTAGCAAGCCACGGACCTCAGATGCTCCCGTAGAACAAACCCGAGTGAATAACCCACAGGGAAACTATATCAAATCACATGTCACCGTAACCGCGGTCACGTGACTAAAAGCACATATACTTACATAATCAAACCACAACCATAAGTTATCCAGGCATCGTTATAAAAAGCCACGAACCTCAGAGTCACCTCAAGTAATACACTATGATAACACCACATGTTATCTCGGCATCGGGCTAGCAAGCCCCGAACCCTGAGTCCCCGCAAGACATACCCAGATTGGATAACCCTACGGTTTCGCCCGACCCATACTAGCAAGTATGGATCCTGAGATTCAACAATCCTACCCGAGGCACATCACATACAACAAGCACACAACAATAACCGATTATCAAGACAAGCAACACTAAGCATCACAACCTCCTTTCAAAGGAGTAACGACTAATATCACACACATTACGTTCTTACCGAACAAGTACATAATAACAATACGTAATCCCCGACAAAGGATTACGGTCTATCAAACTCACTCGAAATGATCATATTATCTTTCAACATACAAAACCAACACACATATTCCGGGAACACATATTCACGAAGTATACGAATTATCGTTGAAAGACAACATTTATCGAGAACATACCGATCCCTTTTTACGTTCATTAAACATTGGATTTCGCATAAAATCATTTATCAATAATTATGCCTAAGAAATATGAAATGTATGGGCAAGATACTTGCCTCAAAATCGGTACGCAAGTATTCCGACGAACACGGCTCAACCGGAAAGCTTCGAAACGCCCAATGCTATCGAAACGGAAGACGACGACGAACGAAAGGGTTCAACACGGTTTCTTCGCAAGAAACACGACCCTAACATCATACAATCAATAAATCATCAACCATACGAGGAAGAATAATCGTAGAACGCCCGAAAACCCTCTAAGACATTTCTGGACACCTTCAAGGCGTCGGTCAAGAACTCGACTCAAACAACGAATCGATACGATCCAACCATGGAATAACAAGGGAAATGATATAATACATCTAAATAATCATCAATCCATCATAATCCTAAGTTAAATCGGATTAATCGGACGAAAACAACCAAAATACCCAAATTCCCCAAAACTAGATTTCTAGGAAATCCGACCATTCAGTAGATTGGAGGATGTTATAGATTGATGATTGATGATATGAACTCCAAAACTTCATGGATTGATTGTCCAACAACATCTCTCCATGATTACACCATCTCCACGCGGAATGGAAGAAGAGAAGTGAGAAAATGTCAAGAAAACGCCGCTGTGCCTTTTATAGCCGATCACGGCCGTTACGACGAATCGCCACGGCTTACGACGTAATCGCCATGGCCGAACTCTCGCTCGAAAATGCCTAACGTTACGCACGTTACGGCGGGGCCTTACGACGTAACCGGCCTTACGTACGTAATGGCCGATCATTACCGCACGTTACTCGGCCAGGGCTGGCCTGGCCCGATCATGCCCGGCCATGACTCGGCCGGGACCAACTCCGACGGCCCGAACGACCCCGAAACCCGAACCTGAGTACGAATCGAAGATACGGTTACGAAGTACTCGAAAAGACGAATCCGAGCACTAATAGAACACACTATTCCGACTACCCGAAGGCTCGAAATTCGACAACGGAAAGTAATTACCCCAAACTTTGAGAAATTACGAAAATGGCCCAAAACGCCCAAAAATCACGATACGTGATCGAATAACCAAACCGAAGCTTGAAACATGAATAATAACATTAAATGAACTTACGAGAAAGTCGAAACAAGCTTTGGACGAGATTCGCAAGAATCGAACTCAAGTGCGGAAAAACCGCTAAAAAGCACGGAACTCAACAAAACGACACCGAAACGAGCTCGGATGACAAAAAGTGCAGAATTAATAATTCTCGGAATGACGAAACGGTCATGAGCGAGTCGTCAAAACGGACTTCCGCCGAAAAAAAGAAATTTACCGAAAATCGAAAATTGCGGATATTACATTCTACCCTCCTTAAAAGAAGTTTCGTCCCGAAACTTAAAACAAGTAGGGAGAAGCAATATCCCGCCAGGAAACTCAATGAGATACGCAAGAAACGCGTAACTAATGCCAAACGGCGAAACGTTACATACAACGCAACGGAATATACGGTGTGAAAACACGCTCCACGACGACCAACACAACGTCGCCGTTAGGGATATAATAGAACCAACAAGTGACAAGCGTCATCAAATGGATAATACAATCAAGTCAATTATCCGAACAATCACAAAACACAACGAACGAAAATCAATACGATTGACCAACCCATCGGTACATCAATCAAAACGCGAGCCAATCGGCCGAACAAATACGGAATTCCACCGCTCAAGGGTTGGAAGATCGAAACGAGACTAATTTCCCGAACTTAAGGGAATTAGGAAGGAGCCCGAACACTCAACAATCACAAACGAGAACAAAACCGAACAAACAAATGATCGAGACAACAAAAATCGAACAATCATGTCCGAAATACGAAGGATAATAAAATTCAAACAACAACCCCAAGGTTCACATCTCGACTCGAGACAATATATGATCCGGTGAAAACAACAGGATGTGCATTCATATAAGATCCACAGGAAAGGGAATAGCAATAGAAAAGTCACAACGACAAACGAGTTATTCCGAAATAATACCACACTCGTTCGATAAACAAAAGCAAGGGGCAGGACAGACTCAGATATGTCAACGAACATAAACGAGTCAGAGTCGAAAATACAAAAGTTCAAGATCCAGTCCACTTCGAATAAAAGAACTAGTAGAACCAAAAGATGTTACTTCCGAACAAGGTTCACAAGAATCGAACCGAACTCGGAAAGTTACAGCGATAACCAGATTGACCCAAAACAAGATCACACCTCGTCCGATCAATGAAACCGAAATACAGAACAAGTTCAGTAAGTATCAATGAACACGAGCGAGTCGATAGAATCGAGAAAGAGAAAATGCAGGAGTCTAAAAACAACACGGGTACTACATTCGACCTCTTATAAAAGAAGGTCGCCCCCGCAACTCACAACAAATAAAATCAAGGTGACGACACAACAAGCAACCGACGAAACATCCTTGAAGGCCTCTCAAAGCCGATTCGATACTTGTCTGAAGCGCGAACTCGAAAGTCTCGGAGCCAATTCCCGCAAATCAATTCGTGTCCTCGAGTCCACACTTGAAATGTGTTACCGACGAGAAGGACAAATTTACACGTGCATGCCCGGCAGATCACGGTTGAAAGGCCTCGGCTCGGCATACCGAATTTACAATTGCTAGATACAATGGGGGATATCGTCGCAATACAACATAGGGGAGATGCCTACTCAGCACAACAAGGTATCATAATACATATCATTTACAACGATTATCATCGTAAAATAATACACACAAACACTACGGAACGACGGTATCGTTCGGCGACCTCAACGGCCCGAACAATAACCAAAGACATAATTACAAACATTATGAAACAATCACATATGTACACAAACGTACAAACCCAAGCTTTAACACTACACAGTGCGTTAACACGCAAGCCACCACGAAATGACAACATTAAGGATCGTCATCACACATCCCACAAGGGCTAACAAAATATATGCGTGGCGACCGACTGACGCTCACGCCACCAATTCAATCATAATGGGTTAACACCATAACGAAAGTTCGAAAACCATACACGCATTTCCGGTCCGCAAAGCAGAATGATAGGTTTTAAAAACGAAAACCACCTTTTGAAAATAGTTTGGAAACACCAGTTGATCTTGAGTATCACTTTACAAAAAGTAGTGCAAACATTGTTATCGAGACTTTGAAAATCGTCTTGCGTTTGAACAAAAATGAGGACACCTTCTCTTAGTGAAAGACTTTCAGAATATCCGACCCTCGGATCTAAGTAAAAGTGTTTATAAAACATTTGAAAATATCTCAAAATATTTTGGTCCTCGAGTTAGAAGAATTTTGAAATATATTGTGGCACCTTGGACGTACCACGAGAAAATAATTCATTGTAAAAGTACGCCTCGAATTTTAATTTTCTAAGATACTCAAGGTTTTCAAAAATAATTCAATGGGCTAGAATGCCAAAAAGTTTAGGTACTTACACGAAACATTATAGCGCCGTGTGTCCCGCGCCGGAACCCAGCAGGCTAAAAACCATTTACAAAAACGCCAAAAAGGCCGATGACGGTAATATTTCAAAAACTCACAGAAGCCATTTAGAAAATAATAAATACCGTCATAAGAATTTCGCCAAAATGATCAAGGCCGTAATGCCAAAAACTCGGTTAAGGAATCGGTTTTCGAAATAAAACTCAGTCGGTAAAATACCGAAATCCATTACAAAAGAACTCACGCAGCGGATAAAAGAAATACAGTTCGACATGCACAGTCCAGCAACAATACTCATCATACGAACGAAATATGAGAGTCAAATAGTCACGTATCAAGAAATCAAAATCCATAAGAGGATCCCGTCACTTAACAAATAATCATAAAAATAGCTCGTGTCACACGAGGCTCAACACAAATAAGGGAGACTTACATCCACAGGTCGCACGAAGATGATGATCGCCCACGATACTAATCACGACCAACAAACTCAAACGACACGTCGCGACACAACTCAGTCAGATAAAATCCGACGAAACAAGACTCAAACAACACGACTTGACCCGACAGCCTAGGTTTCCACAACCTAAGCTCCGATACCATTTATGTAACACCCCCAATCCACTCAGGGATATTACACGCCGTAGACCCTCTCCTCGAGGATCTACCAGGCTGGTAACAACATTTAACATCTCGACAATGCCTTCAAGGCTAAAATGCCTCAGGAGACCGATTTGGTCTTTCAATAAAATATACAACTCGATTACAAACACATACCCACGCAGGGGTCAAAATACAATAAACTCCCGTACAACGGGGAAAAGATACTGCAGCGGAAAAGAAAATACAACTAGACCAATACAACATCAACGGATCCTCGTGTGATTAGTATCGTTCATCTTTCATCATCCTTCGTGCCGACCCTGTGTTATGCTCCAAAACCTGAATGCAAAAATAGACATCCACCCCCCGAATACTCGGGGGTTAGCAAAACTCCACTGTTTTGCTAGTGCAAGTATAAAATACGAAAACGAGCCATACATATCATACTCCACGAAACATGTTAATCATAAACATACTTCCCGAGGTGATTCACTTAATCAAACGATTAAATCGAAAAATAGGGTAAACCCGATAAACATCTTGTGAAAAACATTTTACGACCTCGGGAGTTTTGAATACATTGGGATTTAAAAATCTTCAGGCCTTTCGAAAACATTTAGGGACACAGCCCAAAAGTCATTTTCCCAAAACATAAGTTCGATAACAACAAGTGGGGTCCACGACCCGATCATACCATAACAACCTGTTTCCACAGATTATTCGCGTCCCGTGCTAGCAAGCCACGGACCTCAGATGCTCCGTAGAACAAACCCGAGTGAATAACCCACAGGGAAACTATATCAAATCACATGTCACCGTAACCGCAGTCACGTGACTAAAAGCACATATACTTACATAATCAAACCACAACCATAAGTTATCCCGGCATCGTGCTAACAAGCCACGAACCTCGGAGTCCCCGCAAGACATACCCGATGATAACCCCACAAGTTATCTCGGCATCGGGCTAGCAAGCCCCGAACCTCGGAGTCCCCGCAAGACATACCCGTATTGGATAACCCTACGGTTTCGCCCCGACCCATACTAGCAAGTATGGATCCCGGAGATTCAACAATCCTACCCGGAGGCACATCACATACAACAAGCACACAACAATAACCGATTATCAAGACAAGCAACACTAAGCATCACAACCTCCTTTCAAAGGAGTAACGACTAATATCACACACATTATGTTCTTACCGAACAAGTACATAATAACAATACGTAATCCCCGACAAAGGATTACGGTCTATCAAACTCACTCGAAATGATCATATTATCTTTCAACATACAAAACCAACACACATATTCCGGGAACACATATTCACGAAGTATACGAATTATCGTTGAAAGACAACATTTATCGAGAACATACAGATCCCTTTTTACGTTCATTAAACATTGGATTTCGCATAAAATCATTTATCAATAATTATGCCTAAGAAATATGAAATGTATGGGCAAGATACTTGCCTCAAAATCGGTACGCAAGTATTCCGACGAACACGGCTCAACCGGAAAGCTTCGAAACGCCCAATGCTATCGAAACGGAAGACGACGACGAACGAAAGGGTTCAACACGGTTTCTTCGCAAGAAACACGACCCTAACATCATACAATCAATAAATCATCAACCATACGAGGAAGAATAATCGTAGAACGCCCGAAAACCCCTCTAAGACATTTTACCGGACACCTTCAAGGCGTCGGTCAAGAACTCGACTCAAACAACGAATCGATACGATCCAACCATGGAATAACAAGGGAAATGATATAATACATCTAAATAATCATCAATCCATCATAATCCTAAGTTAAATCGGATTAATCGGACGAAAACAACCAAAATACCCAAATTCCCCAAAACTAGATTTCTAGGAAATCGACTGGTCGGTAGATTGGAGGATGTTATAGGATTGATGATTGATGATATGAACTCCAAAACTTCATGGATTGATTGTCCAACAACATCTCTCCATGATTACACCATCTCCAACGCGGAATGGAAGAAGAGAAGTGAGAAAATGTCAAGAAAACGCCGCCAGGCCTTTTATAGCCGATCGCCGTGGGTTACGACGTAATCGGCCATGCTTACGACGAATCGGCCATGGCCGAACTCTGCCTGGAAAATGCCGGGCGTTACGCACGTTACCGGCCAGGGCCTTACGTGCGTAACCGGCCTTACGTGCGTAATGGCCGATCATTACCGCACGTTACTCGGCGAGTGGCTCGCCCGATCATGCCCGGCCATGACTCGGCGGGACCAACTCCGACGGCCCGAACGACCCCGAAACCCGAACCTGAGTACGAATCGAAGATACGGTTACGAAGTACTCGAAAAGACGAATCCGAGCACTAATAGAACACACTATTCCGACTACCCGAAGGCTCGAAATTCGACAACGGAAAGTAATTACCCCAAACTTTGGGAAATTACGAAAATGGCCCAAAACGCCCCAAAATCACGATACGTGATCGAATAACCAAACCGAAGCTTGAAACATGAATAATAACATTAAATGAACTTACGAGAAAGTCGAAACAACAGTTTCGGACGAGATTCGCAAGAATCGAACTCAAGTGCGGAAAAACCGCTAAAAAGCACGGAACTCAACAAAACGACACCGAAACGAGCTCGGATGACAAAAAGTGCAGAATTAATAATTCTCGGAATGA